>CM053265.1:84627874-86046624 GCA_028583415.1 Protea cynaroides | reverse complement strand
AAGTTGCAAGCTCAATAGTAACAAAAAAATCTTACAGATAACAGACGCAAGAAAATCTATCCAAATACAGATCACAAAATCGAAATTTAAAACTCCAAAGAAGAAAGCATAAACTAAAAGCTTCATAGAGTATGAAACTCAGAAAAAAAAAAAATAAGAACAAACATCATGGCATAGAAATCAAATTCATGGAGTCATGTACACCCTACAGAGAATCGACAAACAACAAGGATGGAAGAAAAGGAAAGAAAAAAAATAATATTATCTAAATTATATTTCTATTTTTTTAACCAAAAGATAAAAAAAAAAAAAAATAAACTCGAAAATTATAATTGAGAAGCAAAGATGGTAGATCAGTGGTCTACACATCTTATATAAATAGTAGAAGAGGAAAGGATTAAATTTTGGAAAAAAAAATTTTCAAAATTTCTTGTGTTCTTCAAAAATTTCTCAAATCAGTGTTTAAATCCATGTATGCAGCATGCATTCATCAAATAGGACCATAGTTCATTGACTCATGAGAAGAAACAACACAAAAATCTATTTATTATGAAAAAAAATGAAGTTGAAACTCATACCTTCTCTGTTTTCCGCCCTTGGAGCTTGAAAAGATGATTTCAGGCTCTAATCTTCACAAAAATCAAATTTGATGCTAGCTTCCCAGTCGTTTTAGGGCTAAGAATCAAAGCCCTAAGGTTTTTTGGAAAAAAATCAAGTTGCAGGAGAGTATTGAAGCTTCAATGGTTGTCGGCTTTTGGAAAAACATGATCCTTTTCTGTTTTTGAGTAGTATCAATACTACTCGATAGTTAAAAGGCTGTATCGACCAGTATCGACTAGTATTGAACCGATACTGGTCAATACAGGTTGGTTTTTTTTTTTTTAAATCATAATTGAAGTGTATCGATACACTCGATAGTGTATCGAGTGTATCATCGAGTATATCGATGCGTATTGAGCCGATACGCTCGATACTATGCTTTTTTTTAAAATGAAGAGACGAATCGATCAGTATCATATCGACTAGTGTCGATACTGATACGTACCGGCCGATACGGTGAGTATCGTGTCGATACTTGATTCCTTGGGTATGGTCTCGTGGAGGAAGTGGAAGGTTGACCAAGGGAGGTTGGTATACACCAACGGGTCTTTTAAAATCCCTTTTGAAAACTGTTACCCCTGCAAACCCCATCCCCTTTTCAATTTACCCCCAAAATGGTGGAAAGAAGATGCTACCCTGTTTCTCAAATATGCTTTAACCAATGACAACGATGATGACGATGACGAATCGACTGAGCAGATCAGTCATAAGCCAGCGTGTCCTCTCCCGTCTGAATGCACCAAGCCAGACTCTAGCTCCTGTGCTGGCGGCTACAAGTCAGTTCCAATTGACTCTTTTTCTGATGGTGTTTTCTGTATGCAATCAATCGAGCTCTCCAATGGCAATTTCTGTATTCCAATTGAGTTTCCGCTCTGTAGACAGCGGCGGCATTCTCTTTTTAACCCTCAACTGAATTTCAATAGCCCTCTTCAACATCTCATAAGGAAGATTCATGGCGGCATTTTAGAGTGGGGATTTGGACATTGGTGTTAGAAGAGAGGCTATGGATTAGATTAGGAAGGTGAATTGCAGGGCTTTTTTGTTAAAGGAACTTCTGAGTTTTGGTTTTCATTTTGTTCCATTTTTTCTTGTTTTTATCATTATTTTCTCTGATCGAATGGTCGAAGCCTGTGATTGGTTTTCTGAAATGGGAACTTCGGCTCTGGATGGTCTTTGTTCTTGGGTTTTCACTCTTCTTTCATTTTGATGGTTCTGATTTCTGATGCATTACGGCAGTTTTGTGAAATAAGCCGTTTGGGTTGCAAGGTCCATTGAAAACCCTAAACTTGGAGTTCAAGCCAGGCTTCTACACCATTTGCCTTCAGATTCAAGTTTATTCTGGTTTCTTTGATTTGAAAAGAATAGATTTGCCACACTGAAACAAACCAAAGAGAACTATAATTTAGTAACTCGTATAAGAAGGCCTCAAGGGGTTGAATCGCTGTAGTCCTCACCATGAACGACTACAACAATTTCTCCGGCAGTCCACCGGAAATCTCTACCACTGCATCCTTCCTCGAATTGTTTCCGGCAACCGTCCCTCCTCCTATAGCAGCAGCACTAAGATCTGATATTGATGCTCCACTGGATTTTGTTTCGAGTTCGTTACCGAGTTATAATCAGTCTCTTCCGAATAACAAGAGAGAAGACACCGATACAAACCTCCTCCGGGCCATTGCCATACACCTCCGTAATATGAAGCCACAACTGGAGTTGTCTTTGAAGTTCACTTCTATGATGCCGCCTAAGATGCAATATTCACAGTTGATGAAACTGAACGCCCATTGCTCCTGAAAGTCTGAAACAAGGACTCAACTGTCGCTCCCATGGTGATTTTCTAATTCTCCGTCAAATCATTGAATCAGATATTTTGTATGTTAATTTGTTATTTATTTAACATGATAAAATTGTGGAAAATTATGGGATCAGATATTTTCGTAAAATTATGGTTTCCTAATTATAGGTAAAAAAAGTCTTTCTAGCATCTAAACAAGGTTTGGGTGTCTTCAGGGGGTTTTAAGGATATTATCGTAAATGGTGACGGATGGGTGAGATTACAATGACCTACAGGGGGTGTGGCAAATATTTTCCCTTAAAAAATAGAGAAATATTCAATGCTTTTCTTTTTTTACATAAGAGAGATATTAGTTAGTGATTAAATAGGGAGGGAGGAAGGGAGAGAGAGAGAGAGATATTAAAATCGTATAATATAAATGGAACACTCGCTTTAGGTGCACCTATATGAAGATTTAGTAAACATTAAAAGGGAAAGAAGGTGTAAATTGAAAGAGAAAAAATTACTTATGGATGAGATGCGTCAATTCATGATAACAGAGCCACATAAATTCCCCTAAATTATATTAACCATTAAAAATAATATTCGATTAAATAGTAGAATGTTTGTTCCTCATAAATTTATCCACAATTATATTACCTGATGAAATATAACATAATAGTGGATTGGCTGGAAAACCAATAATTCAATATTTGATGCAATAGAAATTTAGCATTCACCAATTAGAGAGATTGAGTGTACTCTCATTAAATTGATATATAAACAAATGCAAATTTCCTAAGACTTCGTCTTGATGGCACTGCCGATCAACATTACTCCAAGAAATACCAATGAAAGGGTTAAGCCTCTCACCATGTGTTATATTCGTGTATTTCACAGGTCTTATTGGACCTGAATGAGATATTAGGTCCCCAAGTAATCATACTAGATTTCAATTTTCTCTAAACCACAGAAAGATTACAGATAAAGTCCATTTTGTTCCTCTAAACCCCAAAATCACTACAGCTGAAATCCATAAAACTGATGAACAATGACATCACAAAATTCATTAGTTGGAAAACTAGACTGAATTAACCAAAAGTCAAGTGTACATTTCAGAACCATGGCAATGAAAGTTGCCTTCTCACAGTAAAATCTGGAAAAGCGTCTTAATTTTAATCTCGTCTTTTGAAAATTAACAAATATAATTCGAGTTAACTGAAATCCTGAGCTTGTGAATTTCAGAGCTTAAGCATCATATTTTGCTCTTTTAGGATTTGGAAAATTTTCACTTTCAAATATACTTTCTTGCAAAAACCATAAAATCCCAACATTGAACAGAAATAAGGGAATATGAAAAATATTCACCTTTTGAACTCCAAGTATCTCTTCTGAAGTAAAGAATCTAGAATTGACGGGCTAAGAGGAAGATTTAATCCCATATCTTTAGCATAATCGATCATCCCAGGAAATATGATATCAAAGCCAATTGGAGAATGTTGCTTCTCATTAGTTGCCGAAGCAAAGTTAGACACAATAAAATGAATGCCTGTGAAATAGAAACAATAACTTATTTTAACAAACACAAATGGAAACTGAAAAACAGAATGAACAAAAGAAGAGAAGTATATACCCTTTTTAACATGTTCTTCACCGACATTCCAACGTTTGAGTGCAAGCGCACATGCCAATGTGGAGGACAAGGCATCTTTAGTTAGTATGGATTGGGAATGTGGAAGACCCCATGAACCATCAGGAAGCTGATTCTCCAATAACCAGGTTACACACTTGGGGAAATAAGGGTACTGAGGAGAAGTTGGAGAAGGGACCATTGCTACCCATGCAGTGTCATAGCAAGAAACCGAGAGCTCAACCTTTGAGAATAATTCCTTAATTCTGTCCTTAGGCCCTTGGAAGCACTGCAACATGGTTTTTTTTTTTCTCCCATTCATTCACATTTCCTGAATACAGAAATTCATGAAATAAAAGGAAGAAGAGGGTTTATCATACCACAGTTGCATCTTTAGATCTCTGAGCAATCTTCAATCCCGAATCCAAAGAAACTGATCAAGAAAAAAGAATATTTGAATGAGAGGATAACAGGAAATTTAGAAATATGCACAGATGACATAATAATTGAACGAAATAAAAGAAAAGGATAATCAAAGGAATGGTTAAACAAGTAAAATGTCTAGGGGAACACAGAAAACTGACAGAACATGATGGAACAGAGTCAAGGGCTGCAACATGATTAGAACAACAGAAGAATGCTGAACCCCTTGGAGTCAACCAGAGACAAAGTAGGGACCTTATGTTGCACATCCAAGGAATCAATAATAAAACTTGGGAAAGAAAACACAATATCCTATTTAAATTTTACATAATAAAGAACCAGTTGCATTAACCTGTTTTAAATAATAATAAAAATCCAAGCACCTAAAAGAAGTGCCAAACACTGAAACACACACACACATGCACACACACATAAAACCCATTAATGCCTATATATGTAGAGAGAGATAGAGTTTTAGGTAAGTAATCATCAATGACAGTCCCTATGTCTGAACGCATCAAAGCAGAAACAGACTTTTTGCAGAAATAACAGTTGTCGCTTTAGAAAAGCAGAACCAGAAAGGATTCCTAGACTTAAATAATGAGAATGAAGAATTGATTATCTGTTGTCCATTGCTCATCCATAGAATTCCTATTACAAATAGCATCCCATTTCAAAATGCATAAATGCATACTTTTCAGAAAACGTAAAATTTAGCATTTGACTCTTTGTTTGTTCCCATTCAGATGCAACTGATCAGAATTTCTTGGGTTTCATAAAATGTCTTACCATTTGAAACTTAAATATAAGTCTAGTTTAAGTTGCATGCAAACATAGGAAAAGTTGAATTGGAGAAGAGGAGATAAATCCATGACTAAGCTGTTATCCAAAGCGTTTCACATTAGAATCATTTGGCTATTGTAGTGTTTCCAAATTGTACCTCTTTCCACACAATTGTCCCCAACCAAAATAAAACCTAAGAACTCTTCTCTGATTCCAAAAATTTATAAGATTATTGAAACGAAGTACAAACCATTTCACTAAATTGTTCACAAGACACGTGTCTCTCTGAGTGTGTTTCCATGAATCAATCGAGAAAAAACTGTCTAAAATCTACAAAACCAGCAGAAAAGAGCTGCATTTGCAGTATTGATAGCACAAAGAAAAGATGTCAAAATCAATTTAAACCATTCACCACGAGTAGAAACTGAAAAGCGCGCCAAACCCAGCTTATAAACCATTAAAATATTGACTAACTTGTATAAAATAGAAAGCCCAACAGAACGGTTGCTCCCAGAAAACGAAGGAGCAAAGACAAAATACTCTTCACGGTTCGGAAATCAAATAAACAAAAGGAACAGCAAACAGGAGAGGCAAAGATACAAACCTGAACTTACCCAAAAAAAAAAAAAGATACAAACCTGAAACAGATGTGCTCCTCCACCTTCTGGGTTCTTTAAGGACGCTGTGATGATAACAGAGAGACATGATAGTTCAGAGAAGAAATTATACTAAGAGAGAGAAAATGAGAGAGAGAATTCAGAGTTTCAGATTTGGAAGAACGTTTGCGCTAGAAAGGTGGAGCTCAGAGATACTGAAAACGGGCAAGTTAAGCAATAGAAATGGTTGGAAAAGGAAAGTAACATCCTTCCCTGTACGACTCGCTCAGCTGGTGAAACACGTGGCAGACAACTAAGCTTACAGTGGCTACCTTAAATAAATAAGATACCGTTTTGGGGGAAAAAGACAACACAACCTTCTCTCTCTCTCTCTCCCCCCCCCTCATATTCATATATTTCTACTATTCCTCTGTACGAAGTCTCGAAGCAAAATCCTCCATTATTGCATACTGAGTAGCAGCAATTGTTGTTGAAAACACAAAAAAAAAAAAAAAAAAAAAAAAACTCATTATGTGTTGGAAGTTGGAACGGAATCAAGGAAGATAACAACTCAAATGAAGCTGAAAGAGACTTCATTGTTTAACCAAACAAATAAAAAAGGAAAAGAGACTCCATTTTAACCATTTTGGTGTTGACTGTGATGCCCATGTCCTTGTCACAAAAAAAAAAAAAAATTTGTTTTTTAGAAAAACAATAGCTTATTGAATAGTAATACATGAACAAGAGGCGTCAGAAATACCTACCTCCTTAAGCAAGGAAAGAAAATGGACCATGTATTATCAAAAAAAAAAAAAAAAAAAAAAAGGACCATGTAATTAACCTCGTAGTTGTTACAGTCCTCCAGATGAGAGAATGGGCAAGGTATTAATCTCCCTTGAAATATGATTACAAGTATATGTTTCACATTTTTAGCTGTCATGTGAATAATATCTTGAATAATTATAAAGATATTCATATCTGGAGGATGGCTGGAATCAGTGAAATGATTAATGAGATTCAAACAATCAGTTTCCTCCTAAATCTTCTTAAAACCTTCCTCAATAGCCAATGATAAAGTGGCTCTCATGGCCAAAGATTCCCTCATTTTTTTAGAGAGACAAGGAATCAATTTTGAAAAAGATTGAACAGAAAGACCATCCGAAGTTCTAAATATAACACTAATCTGACAAAAATCCGATCCATCAGCAAAGGAAATATCAACATTGATTGTCAAAAAAAAAAAAAGAATTAAAATCTGTCTCTTTAATCCTACATTGGGTGCATATGTGTTCCTTGAGATATATGATATTCCAGATACCATGTTAAGTTAATTCTTTGGTTTTTTTTTTTTTTTTTTTTTTTTTTTTTGTAAAACTTCATTTGGTATTAATTATCAAAAAAAAAAAAAACAAAGGCCATGTATTGTCTATAGGTTTGATTCCCACATCGAGTGTGTGTATGTATGTGTGTGTTTCTCTACCTATGGGTTTGGTCTCACATCGAATGTGCGTATGTATGTGTATATTTCTCTAGATATATGACATTCAATAACACCATGGGTTAGTTAACCCATTTGGTGTTATATATATATATATATATTTATATTTTCAAAGGTCTTGTCCTACCTATGGGTTTAGTCCCACATTGGGGGTTGTTTGCGTGTGCACATTTCTCTAGGTAAATGACATTTTATGACATTATGGGTTGGTTAACCGTTTTGGTGTTGGCATTTCTTTGGATATATGATATTCTGAAACACCATGGATTGGTTAATCCTTTTGGTGTTGGCGTTTCTCTAGATATATGATATTCCATGACACCGTGGGTTAGTTAACCCTTTTGTGGATTTTGTGTGTCTGTGTGTTCGTATATGTGTGTGTGTGTGTGTTTCTCTGAATATATGACATTTCGTGACACCATGAGTTGGGGAAGGAAGATGCAAAGACTGGGTTAGCCTGAAGAAGAAGAACAAGAAGAAAAAAGAAAAAATAGAAAGAAGAAAAGGAAGACAGGATCTCATGTTGTGTGTGTGTGTGTGTGCATTTCTCCAAATATATGAATATTAATATTCCGAGATCAGTATATGGCAATGGCTTCTATACATATTTAGGGCACTGTTTTTTACCTTTTTGGGTAAATTTGTAATAGGCATTAAGTAATCCAGTAATTTTCCCAAATTCAATATCTAAAGGACTTAAAAGGCGGGGCGGGGGAGTTTGGCAGTATTAATTCTTTTTTATTTATTTATTTATTTATTAGTAAGAGCAGTATTATCTTATTAAGCATCGGTATCAGCATATCTTACCGCTCGTCTTTTTGTATGAAAAACATTCTCAAAACACAATTTTATAATAATTACCCTAATTCTTTTTTTTTAATTTAATATCTAATAAGAGACTAATCATTGATTTGCTTACAATATAGGATTGTCATCCAACACTTATAGGCTAACAGACAAATGTTTTATGACGGCTCTCGGTCCAATCATCTTTCGAGACTTCTTTTTTTTATTTATATTGGGGAGAGGGATCTACACACTATCATATCAGTGTATACAAAGATACATACACTAGCAGAGAAATTTGGTAATACAAAGAGAACCTGCAATCAATCAATAGGAAAGGGAAAGGACTCGGATTTAAAAGAGGATAGAGCAGGAGAATGTGAGAAGAAAATACACGCAGATAGTGTTCCTTTTCCTTTTTATATTATATAAATGAGAGGAGGATTGCTCTCCGAGAGTGCTCCCCTATTACTTTTACACCCCCTTGTGAGAGGGTGCAATGTGCAAGGGGTAATGTTGGATAACCTTCTTTTCTCCTAAATAAATAAAAGGAGAAAGATTTACAAGCGGGCAGAGAACATTAAATCTTTCCAAAAAAAATAGAAATAAAGAAAACAAAAATTTGATCACCCAAAGGAGAGAGAAGAGATTCAAGAAAAAAAAGATAATCCAATTAAAGTAACTTTTAGACTTTTGGCATAAAAAATAATGCATCTTATATTATCATATTAAAGTAGAAAGATTTTTTTTTTTTTTTTTTGTATTTTCATATACATGCACTCTACCATATACCTAAACACCTAGCTTGTGTTCATCGGCCCTTCAACCAATAGAGAGGAAGCACTAATGGTGTTATAAACTGTCGGCATCTATAGCACTTTACAGTGATGTGAACCCTAGATTATTAAACCTACCCCATTGACATTAATTTATATTTTTTGTTTTTTAAACTTGAGAGAAATGTTAGATTAAATTTTGGATAAAGAATGGTTATGAAAGGTACCTCTCTCATTGAAGCTAATAATGTCTTCTAGGTTTTGTATTTTATATGAAAAGAGCCTTCAATTCATCTTTCCATCCTATTGTTATCAAACTATTAGTAACAAAACTCATGCAATGCACAAGGCTGAATAGAATTGGAGAAATAAAGTGAACTGCCAAAAATACAATGGAAATTTAAATAAATGATTAATTAATTAGATAGACCTATGATATAAATGTATTTAATACACCTCAAAATAATTTTTTATAATAGGTAATACACTTTAAAATAATTGAGTACTTACCAAAATAGTTTTTGGGTATTTCCTAATACAAACATGTATTCCTAATAAAATGGGGAAGCATAGTTTCCTAATAACTATAGGAAAAAGAGAAAGAATCCAAATATTGAGGTGAACTTGGGAAAGAGAAGAATGGTAGGTGTTAGATTGTTTTAGTTGTTTTTAGATCAGCTTTTTTAGCGTAAAGATCTTATGTCTAGTTGCCGCCTGGCAGTGAAGATCCTGACCACTTATACTGTATCAGGACATGTATCGATGCATTATGAACAACCAAGATATTTATTGCCACTTGGCAGTCACTATAGAGAAAAAAACAAAGGATGCTTAAAAAAAGAAAGGGATTTATCTTTTCCAATTAAAGTGATAAAAAATTATACCAAAAATAAAAGACAAGATTTCCATATGCTGTCGGTGTGGGGGAAGGAATCGCCCACTAGGTTAAGGACCAAAAAGATGCCAGAGGAGAGAGAGAGAGAGTATGTGTGTGTGGGGGAAAGGAATCCCTATGTGGGGATTTTTTTTTTCCTCAATAAAATCCTAAATTTAACTTGCAATGTTAACTGTTTACCATCCCAATCATTGTTGAATTTTTTTTTTTAATATGATTTTTTAACTAAAAATAATAAGCAGTTATAATGAGTAAAAGCATTAAAATTCATAAATTATTTTTTTAAAGGTACCACACATAGGCTTAGGATCCTTGGAATAATCAATACTTGATTGAATTGAGTAGGACAATGATGTCCTGCTATTCATTGGCTGGGATCCTCTGTAATCATGGAGTCTCATCTGAGTTATTAGATTGTATTGGTTATACATGTGGATGTACTCTCAATGGCCCAGATATGGTTGCAAGGACTACACGACTGTCGGGGACCCAAGCCCACTACTCATCCAAACAATAAATAAAGCACAACTAACACAATTTTACTTAGTGGAACTAGTTTACAAAATTGAATGATGATTTTAAGTAATATAGTCAAACATGATGATGACAAGAGCAATTATTATAATTTTCAGGTTCTAAACATGGAAACAGTCTTTTTCCATTAGAGGGGGTAAGGCTGCATACATTCTGTTCCTTCTACCTCCGCAGTAACATGAGCCTCGTGCACTGGGATGTTCTTGTTTTTTTAATAAATACTATTTTGATTCATTGTTATCTCTTTTCATCTTCTTTTTTCTTTGGTTTCATCTCCATTGTCCTATGGTTGTTTTTCATATCATCTTAAATTATGATAGCAATGGTACCATCAATTTTCTAATTCCTTAAATTATTAATGTTTTCAACTTATTGAGTAAATTCTAATTTAGAGTGGCATAGTTGCAGAAGAGCACGAGTTAAAGGTTTTTCACCACTCATGAATAAAACTCAATGGTTTATCCGATCTGGGCATGGAGCCCCGTGTGGCCCCTAATCCAATCCCTTACTTCCTCCGATTGAGTCTCTAGTTGTCAAGCTCAGCACGGATCTTCTTGAACAGACACTATTCCTCTATAAATATAGGAGGAGGTAGCCATGGATAAACATATAGAAATTAATACACACACATTCTCTCTCTCTCTCTCTCTCTCTCTCTCTCTCTTCCCATCTTCCACTTTGTTTTACTGTTGTGTGTAAAGAATGTTTGTCACAATCGTCAGTGTACTGATATCGAAACTAGGGGTGAAACAGGGTCGGGTTGGGCCGGGTATTTGCAAACCCTACCCTATCCAAAAAATATTCATGCTAACCCAAACCCTACCCTACCCTGTCAGGGTATTACATAACCTCAACCCTTACCCTACCCTGGCAGGGTATTACCAAACCCTACCCTACCCCGATTTACCCCGATCGGGCCGGGCCAGGTCGGGTTACCCCGATTGACCCTAAACGGGGTAGGGTTTACCCCTTATTTACCAAAAAAAAAAAAAAAAAAGAACAAGGCAAACCCGAGATTCGTAGACAAGGCAAAGCCGAAGGCAAAAGAAGCCGAAGGCAAACCTTATTCACGAAGACAAACCCGATCACAGACAAGGCAAACCTCATTTGAGGATTTTCTATTTGAGTTTTATTTCATACCAAATTAAAACTCGGTAAACATTAGATGGAAACCTAATATTATGTGCAAGCGCAAAGATTCAAGAGAGGGGAGAGAGAGACGGGGGGAGAGAGAGAGAGATAAATACCTTATACCTAAAATCGGGCCGAAGAGGAAGAAGATGATCCGATGGGGCTGAATTCGTGAATCGGATATGGTGGCTCTACTCTCTAGATAGTGTCGTCGACTCGGGGGGAGGAAGAGGGAGTGAGAGCGGCCCGCCGTCGGCTGCCCTGTAGGAGCCGTCGTCGGTGCCTCCCCGTGCGTCGCCGGCTTTAGGAGAAATAGAGAAACCGTCGGTGGGAGAAATAGAGAGCGAGAGCATTAGGAGAAAAAGAGAATGAGAGAAAGTGAGAAGCGAAAAATGGCCGCGCCGGTAACTACGGTAGGAGAAGGAGTCTGAAGGACTGAAAGAGATGCGGTATTGCGGTAGGAGAAGACCGAAAGTTTGAAAGAGAGAATGAGAGAAGAGAAATCGTAAGGATTAGGGATTTAGGGTTATTTAGAAAAAGAAAATGGAATAAAAAATTCCGATTATATATATATATATAAAGTCGAGGTCGGGTAGGGTCGGTGGGCTCTCCCGAGGCCTCAACCCTTACCCGCCCTTACCCGACAGGGTAAAAATTACCCTGTACCTAATTGGACCCTATCAGGGTACGGGCCGGGCTAAACCCTGACCGGGTTCAGGGCTGTTTTGGGCGGGCTCGGGCCGTCAGGGCAAAACTTTCACCCCTAATCGAAACCCAATTTTTTAGTGTAATATATCTAAAGAATTTAATAATGGAATTATTTCATCTTGGAGATTGATTCAGAAACCCTTTATACTAATAGAGAAAAATACAATCTTAATTTGATTTTTTTTTTTATCAAATCAGGTTGGTTAATTGGTTGAATCTCAAACTTATATATCGAATTTAATTTTACTACATTTTCTTAAGATCACATTTTGGTTGAAACTTTAAATGAGACCCATGGCATTGATGGCATGCATACACCATCCATGACGACGGTTCCGTCACCCAATGCCCACGGAACGATTGCTTCTTGTTTTGCCTTTTCCCAATTATCACACACATGAAAAATAAGCAAGAGGAAGCAACGGACAAAAAGTTTAATGAAATATACATAGGTTTGATCACATCACTGTCCAGCTCACACATCAAAAATCCTTCATTGAAAGGTATACTTCCATTCATTGAATAGGGACTGTTGCTTTCAGGTCTAATCCCATTTTGCCTCGTGTTCTGTGTGCTTTTTTTAACCAGCATTCAAAAGTAGTGGTCCATTTTGTGATTTTCATAGAGACATTTATATAATGTTTTGCATGTATGCATGGACATACATCAATCATTGTACCAATTAAGATTTTTTTTTTATAGAAGTACCAATTTCTTTACCAAAAAAAATAAGAGAAGTAAATGTTAATTTACAGACTTGATTCAATGATATTGTATACGAAATGATCTCCCTCATGAGTTACAAAACAAACCGGACCAGACCAGTCCAACCAAATTCAACCAGTAACTTTTGGCCAATAACCTGGTCTCTCGATGGGACATTCTTGGTGGCTGAAATTGGCACGGGAGATATTATAAAAATCTCCGCGACCATCATGCACAAGTTTGGATCATCTGTATGTATATGTACTTTTCGTGGGATCACATCATAGTCAGTGTAGTGTGGAACCCACCTCTAGAATGTAGGACCCACTGGATATAGACAGTGATGAGATCTCAAAGATGATACAAACAAATCCAGGTGAACTATTCTCATCTTCTACCATTCAAAAGAGAAACATATATCTTTGCTGGAAAAACATGATTAATAGCTACGGCAAGTCCTTCCAGAAGCCCATCAAGCAATGGAGGATGGATTGCATAGTTGGTTCCCAATCCTAGGGTGGTCTCATAGTTGTCCGGAAAACCAATGGAAGCCCTTTTAGGCTAGGATGGTTGGAGATTTGTAGTCATTGGTTGCAGTCTAACATGGTTGTGGTTGAACTATTCATTGATTCGAACGTGGCTTGCCGCTGATTCCACTTTTAATATATTGCTAAGCCAGGAATACAACCATGTCGAATCAAAATAATAATCTTAAACAAATAAATCAAATACCCAAATCCATAACAATTGACATAGCAGTTGATGGAGTCATTCTATGTGTATCAACCTTATCTGCTCCCTTCTTTGTAAGTATACCAATGAGTATAGCTATGTATGAAGAGACATGGAACAAGGATTAACCCAGAAGAAAGATAATTTGATTATTCCCATAATATGGCTAATTTATCAATGGTACCCACAGTACTTTATATAATAAAGTAAATTGATTTGAACCCTATAACCCATGAGGAAAATCACTCTCAACAAGGTACCATCCAATCTAATTATATAAAGTAAATTGATTTGAACCATATAACCCATGAGGAAAATCACTCTCAACAAGGTACCATCCAACCTAATCTATCAATCAACATCCGACCATTAATTCAAACCCGCATAATGACAAATGCATGTCAATACATGTTGAAAACATTACATATGTATTCCTTTCAAAACCACCAAACTGACTCCTTCTAATGGTGGCTAAGAAACACCAAAGAAACCCGGCAAACAGATTGAACCCCAAAAGCAACATTCACAACTCGATGAATGAGGACCTTTCAAATATTATTTAACATGACTATTGATCGCCACCTTTCATGTAAGAACCGTGCTCTGAAAATCCGGTTTAACCCATGGTTTACATTGTGACAGGTCTCCCAATCATAATCAGACAGGAAGGCGAGGCTGGGTGATGAACCACGATATCTAGGTATGAGAAGCGATGTGTAAAAATGTAATTTTACATACCGGTCTCAGTACCGGTCTCACTCTGAGAGAGACCGGTATGTATAACTCGAATGGAGACGGACTCCAGCGGGTCCCACACTCCGAATCAAGTTTAGGAAAACCTTCTAGACGTGGGAGACCTTCCTAGAATGGTCTCCCACTAAATATAAATACACATCATTCCCTCCTTAGATCCTTCCAAACATTCTCAAATCCTAGGCCGTCTCGAAGAGATCTAAGAAGGAGCAAGGAGGAAGGAGACTGCACAAGAAGGGGGATCTTTCCGTTGGAGGAGAACACCGTCATTCAACAAACACCGGTAAGTGCTCAACCTCTATATTGATGTTAGGATTTCGGATCGAAACCGTGAAACGGCGCAACGATTCAAAATCCTAGAAACCCAAAAACCCTAGCTCTCATTGAGATCCAATCTAAGAATGAGGCGATGAAATAGTCGAAACTTAGATGACTAAACGAGTATTTGGACCTTAGATTGGTTTAGAAAAAAACCCTAAAGACCAAGCCGATGATCGACGGGGGAGGGAGGTCCGAGATTGGACTCTCGAACCCATACCGTCAGACATACCAGCTGGACATAAGTCCTGCGGTATGGTCCTACGGTATATACTGTCGGACATACCGGCTGGACTATAAAGTCCTACGGTATATACCGCAGGCACATTCCGGTCTAGCTCAGAGTGAGACCGGTACTGAGACCGGTATATACCGCAAGACATACTGGTCTCACTATACTGAGACCGGTACTACGATCGATATGCTTACCGAAGCCTGTTTGCTTGGCCAACCTTGGTTCTGATCAACTGTAACCCTAATAATTTAATTTTAACCTATAAGTATGATCATGTAGGACCTGTAGACAGCGTGAGTGGACTTTGTGACGTAGAGAGGACTTGCAATCACGCGTCAAGTAAGGGACAAGACCCCAAACCTTGAGTAACTAAATAACAGAAAAACCATTGTGATCATATCTGTATCTATGTTTATTGTTTGTTGTTTGTGTATTTTACATGCCATATAGTTATTTAATAAATTCTTATTACCTGTTCATGCATATTAGTATACTAGGATGCTGTTTGTTTAGGCATGTGAATGTTTTTCGTTAGTGTGTGGAATTGAAGGGGAGTGGAGCACTGGATATATCCTCACACTAACACCTTTTCGTATCGCCGTCTATCTTAGCGGGTTTGGTGCGAATAGGGTATCAAGGAGAGGACGTGGGATTGTGGCTCCGCCTGCCCACCAGACTCGAGCCCTATCTCTATGTCGTAGGAGACTGTGCTGGGGTAGGGTCATAGATACTGTATTGACATATAGGACTGGTTAGAAACGGAACCCACTTGCAAGCCCTTGCCAACACGGGTTTAGGTGTTGGTGTGGTGTAGGGTATCAGGGGGAGGACATGGATGGTGGCTTAGCTTGCCCGCCACACTCTTGCTTTATCTCTATACCGGAGTGAGTGATGTGAGACAACAACAGTAGTGTGGATTGTAACCTGACTGTTGGGTGTGCTCACACTCTCGTGTATGGAGGTGCGGTGGTCGTCAAACCTTACCATAGCATTTTGCAAGTTATACCTAACCCAATTGTAATGTTATCTTATGCATTTTATATGTTGCATTGGTCTTGTACTTTACTGAGCTAAGTTGTGAGCTCACCCGAAAATATATATTTTCTTTTTCAGATCTTGATGCAGGTTATTCAGTTGAAGACTTTATGGTTGCCCCAGCGTACGGGGTAGTAGCTGCCATTGACACACAGGCAGTAGAGGATGAGCATGACGCCTCATGCGAGTGCTCTTTCTGTGTGTTCCTTTAGAGATTGTTTATTTAAATTCGTTTTTCTTTCAGTTGAGTATAGATAATGTAATAAATTATTAGTTATAATTTACCCAAAAAAAAAATAAATTATTAGTTATGATTATGAATGATGGCATAAGTGGATAAATATTTATTTACAAATAGAAAACTCAGTTCATTTATTTATTCAAATCCGCTGCTATGTATTATTCTCTGATTATGGTTGATTTGCTTGGAATGGTTTGTTGACACGGTTTATTGAGATCTTGGTGTGAATCGTGGTTTGGAGACGGTTCACTCACACTTCTGGTTCAATCGAAATTGGGGTGTGACATTTCAAGCAAGGAGTGTTTTACATATGGAGCATCTAGGAGATGAACCTAACATTTTGTCCTTTGCTTCTTGTTGTGGTTATGAACAACTATGGTTATTGGTGGATTGGTACTCTGGATTTAAATCTGGAGAAAATAATCGTCATGCATGTGGAAACTTTTGGATATGTACGATGATGGGACCAGGGAGAGGATAACCATGTGTGTGGAGAAGATTAGACTCCCACACTGGCTGAAAAAAGAAAATATTAGAGAGACGTGGCCTATATGAATGGGAATTTCTCAAAGTCCGAGAGAGAGAGAGAGAGAGAGAGAGAGTGTTGTCGTTGTTATAGAACTATAGCGTATCTTTAAAATAAGGGAAAATGACAGTTATCTCCCTGTATTATACTAAAAAGACAATTGCCTTTTAAAGTTTTTGAAAAAGATAAATACCTCTCCTACAAACATTGTTAGAGGACAATTAAATCCACATCGTTAGTATTTTTTGTTAAATACTAACGGTGATGCTGATGGTGAGAGACCGATATTTTTTTAATGACCAAAGAAACCTTGTACAAATGTGAAAGGATTGTTTTTTTCTTCTTTCTCAATGTCTTTAGCAGGTTTCATCATCTATTTCCTGCGACTACAGTTAGTTTCCTCTCTTACTTCTATCCTCCATATCTTTCTTCATACTCTGATAATGCTGTGAACGACTGAGGGGTCTGGTGACGTCTCTGGTTTTCCCGTTATCTAGTTCCTTCTGCCTTCTCCTTCTTTTTCCTTCTTCTTCAATCCATCTGGTTTTTCATTTTACTTCCTTATTTTCATGTAATTATTTTTCCACCCCATGCCCAACCAACATGAAATAAAAGGAAAAATAGGAACATGACCATTAATTTGCTTCCAAATCACAACATCATTTATTGAGAAGGTAGACCATCTACTATAAGAAGGAAAAAAAAAAAAAAAATAAACCGTTAACCTTTTAACTGTTACTTTTTCTTTCTAACAGTATTACAAGATCAACACTGCTATACACAAGTGCAGCAGATGATCCTCGGCTGCACTTGTGTGTGATTATGAGAAGAGAGAGAGAGAGAAAGACTGGCCATTTCCACAGAGAGGATTTAAGTGAACTAGTTGAAGAAACTTAGGTATAATGTCCCTGGCCAACACAAAAAGTTTTATTGGCAGTCCAAGCAGTAGAGTCCCCACTCTTGCGATGGAGGTTGACATTGACGGTTACCGATTCAAGCAGGTCTCTTGCGATAGGATGGGGTTAGGGATTTGAGCAGGTCTCCAGCGATGAGATGAGGTTAGGTATTTGAGCAGGTCATCGGCGATGGAAAGGGATGGAGGACGGGATCTGGTAATTTTTCAAATTCAATATCTAAAGGACTTATAGAGGGGGGTGAATTTAGGATCCACCCACCAAAAAGACGATATAT
The DNA here is from genome assembly GCA_028583415.1 of Protea cynaroides. Taxonomy (NCBI): domain Eukaryota; kingdom Viridiplantae; phylum Streptophyta; class Magnoliopsida; order Proteales; family Proteaceae; genus Protea; species Protea cynaroides. The sequence goes on along the minus strand of CM053265.1, from coordinate 86,028,754 downwards.
TTCGATCTACTCAAAATGCATCTAGATATGCACGGATCCACTTTGAATGAATGGGATCCTCACTAAAGGGGTTGCCTCACCGGGGGGGGAGGGGGAGGTGGATTGAAATCTTCTGTATTGAGGCCACCCTATAGTAAACCGTAGTGAGGATCTTATCCATTCAAAATAGATCGATATATATTTCGATCTACTCAAAATGCATCAAGATACGCACAGATCCATTTTGAGTGAATGAGATCCTCATTAAAAGGGTTGCCTCACTAAAGAGGATCTTTTTCCAAAGGATAGTTTGGCAGTATTATTATTATTATTATTTTTTAAAGTAAGAGCAGTATTATAGTATTATGTTGTTAAGAATTGGTATCAGCATATCTCACTGCTCGTTCTTTTGTATGAAAAACATTTTTATTATTCGGTAGAAAATGAAAAACAATGTCAAAACACAGTTTTATAATACGTACCCTCATTCTTTTTTCTAATTTAATCCCTAAGAAGAGACCCTAATCATTGATTTGCTTACGATATATATAGGATTATCATCCAACACCCATAAGCAAACCGACAAATGTTTTATGATGCCTCTCGGTCCAATCTTCTTTTGAGACTTTTTTTTTTTAATTAGAAAAGGGATCTACACACTATTGTATCAGTGTACACAATGATATATAAACTAGCTAAGGAAAATGGTAGTACAAAGAGAACCCATGACCGATCAATAGAAAAAGGAAAGAGCTCGGATTTTAAGGAGGATAGACGGGAGAATGTGAGAGGAAAATACACATGGACAGAGTTCTTTTTCCCTTTTATATTATATAAATGAGAGGAAGAATGCTGTCTGGGAGTACTCTCCTGTTCATTTTACATCCCTTTGTGAGACGGTGTAACGTGCAAGAAGCAATGTCGGATGACATTCTTTTCCCCTATATAAATAAAAGAAGGAAGATTTACAAGTGGACATGGAATGTTAAAATCTTCTTATATGTTAGTGGACAAATAAAAGTACAAGAAGAATAAAAAATTGATCACTTGAATGGGAGAAAAGAGCAAAAGAGACTTGGGATTTCAAGAAAAAAAAGATAATCCAGTTAAAGTATCTTCTAGACTTTTGGCATAAACATTAATGCAACTTATATTATCGTATTAAAGTAGAAAATCTTTTTTTTTTTTTTTTTTTTTTTTTCTGTATCATCATATAGATACACGCTATCATATACCTAAATGCCTAGCTTGTGCTCATCGGCCCTTCAACCAATAGAGAGGAAGCACTAATGGTGTTATGAACCGTCGGCATCTATAGCACTTTACAGTGATGTGAACCCTAGATTATTAAACCTAACCTATTGACATTAATTTATATTTTATGTTTTTTTTAAACTTGAGAGAAATATTAGATTAAATTTTGGAGAAATAATGGTCATGAAAAGGTACCTCTCTCATTGAAGCTAATAATGTCTTCTAGGTTTTGTATTTTATATGAAAAGAGCCTTCAATTCATCTTTCCATCCTACTGTTATCAAACTATTAGTAACAAAACTCATGCAATGCGCAAGGCAAGATAGAATAGGAGAAATAAAGTGAACTGCCAAAAATACAATGGAAATTTAAATAAATAATTAATTAATTAGATACACTTAAGATATAAATATATTTAATACACTTCAAAATAACTTTTTTTTGGATAAGTAATACACTTCAAAATAATTGAGTACTTACTGTTGGAGGAAAATAATGACAGATTTAAGTCAGACCATTGATGGAGAATCCTAAGTTCAAACCGTGGATGAAGACTCTAGGGAAGAACTTGTGGAGCGGGACACGCGGCGCACATCCAAGCTATTGAGTATACTGACAAGGGAGAGTCTTTTCTGATAATATTTAGGGGATGAAATCCTGTTCGACCCTTTCCTAGGCAAATAGGCCGTGATTAGACAGTCTGATGGAGGTAGCTGACCATTAAATAATCTGTCATTAATGCTCATAAATACCAACAACCACCATAAATGCCATATAGGAGTATTTGATCTGCCAGGTCACTGTATCATAGAACGAATCAACAAAAAAGCAAAATTTATGCTCGATAAAAGAGAAATGACGGCTATTGTTATCAAAGAAAGTAGAGGACGTGGACAAAAGGGGGGGGGGTCGAAGAAGGTCGACTGGGGTCGTAAACAGTTGACAAGACATCCAGTGCTACCCTAGGGGGTCGTAATCGCCTAGACCTATTATCCTCCATCTGACGGAAGATGGAGATGGTGGTAGGTGGAGAGAAGCTTGTCCTGGAAGCTTCAAACTTGAGCCTATAAATAGTGAAATATTATCAATTACAAATGATTCAAAATTTCCTATAAAATAGAATATCCACCTTCAAGTATCACACTTACTAAAAGAGTTCATCTTGAATACTCCTTGTTCAACCCATTATCCAATCCCCATCACCAAGGAGAAGCAGGTTGTTGAAGCTCCCGTATCTCAGAGAACCCCCTCTTTAAGGAGTTTTAGTGTTTCACTAAGAGCTCCATTCTGCTTGTCTTTGGAGTCTACTAACTTTAGCATTGGAGTGGCCCTGGAGTAAATCCCGCCCACTTTATTGCCTTGTTCGTGTTTCAGCTACGTGGCCTCATCTGGAGAACCGAACAGAATCCGTCGACAACACTTACATAAATATATTTTGGGTATTTCCTAATACAAACATGTATTCCTAATAAAATGGGGAAGCATGGTTTCTTAATAACCATAGGAAGGAGAGAGAGAATCCAAGTATTGAGGCGATCTTGGGAAAGAAGATGAGAATGGTAAGTGTTAGATTGTTTTAGTTGTCTTCCGATCGGTTTTTTTAGGCTTAAGGATCCTCTGTCTGATTGCCACTTGGCAATAAAGATCCTGACCACTCATACTGCATCGAAACACATGTTGATGTACTATGAGTAATCGAGATCCTCACAGCCACTGGCAGTCACTACAGAGGAAAAAAAGAATGCTTAAAAAAAGGAAGGGATTTATCTTTTCCAATTAAAGTGGGATTTACCTACGCTATCAGTGTGGGGGGAATTGCCCACGAGTTTGGAGACCAAAAAGATGCCAGGGGAGAGAGAGAGAGAGTGAGATAGTTATTGAGAGGGCATAGAAAGGAATCCTACTCTAGCAATGTGGGGATCTTATTTCCTAAATGAAATCCTAAATTCAACTGAGAATGTTAACCATCACAATCATTGTTAATTATTTTTTTAATATGATTTTTTTAACTAGGAATAATAAGCATTTACAATAAGCAATAGCATTACAATTCATAAATTATTATAAAAAATAAAATAAAAAAAACCACCACATATAGGCTTAGGATCCTCTGAATAATTAATATTTGATTGTAATTAGTAGGGACATGATGTCATGCTACTCATCCAAACAATGAATAAAGCGCAACTAACACAAATGTAACCTAGTGGAACTTGTTTACAAAATTGAATGGTGGCCTTAAGTAATATAGTCAAACATGATGATGACAAGAGCAATTATTAATAATTCTTTGATAAATACCATTAAACTTGCTTTTTGGTCCACTGTTATCTCTCTTCATCTTCTTCTTCTTTTTTTTTTTTTTTTTTTTTTTTTTTGGGTTTCATTCCCATAGACCTATGGTTGTTTTTCAGATCACCTAAATTATGGTGGCAATGGGTACCATCAATTTTTTGGTTCCTTAAATTATTAATGTTTTCAGCTTATTGAGTAAGTTCTAATTTAGAGTAGCATAGTTGCAGAAGAAGAGAGCATGGAGTTAAAGGTTTCTCACCACTCATGGATACAACTCAATGGTTTATCCAATCTGTGCATGGAACCCCATGCGGTCCCTAATCCAACCATTTACATCCTTCAATTCAGTCCCCGGTTGTCAAGCTCGGTCCAGATCTGAGGTTTCTCCCTATTTGTTTTGGCTCTTTGCTTTCTTTGCTGGGCTATGTAATCCGTCTTTTAATGGTGAAACACACTGGAATTTGTCTCTTCTCTCTTCTGGGTTTAATAAAATATCTATTTACATAAAAACAGAATACTAAGATCGACCCTATTCATTCACTGAATCTTAGAATGTGAGACTGGACGTCACCAACAAATTCAATCAAGTACTTCCTGTGATCATCAACACATACTCATTTTTTAAAGCATCCCAGGATGAGCATTTTATCATGCATAGTGTTCTTAATAAATTGATTTCCAATTTATGACTTCAGGACCTAATTCTGCCCTGCTGAAGATATTGTTCTCCATCACAGAAATGTAGTAGAAACCAATAGGAAATGGAATCTTTAGCCAAAATTGCAGTCCTGGAAAATTAATACCACCTTCTTCCACATTTTGTCCCCTGAGCACATACAAGGTTTTTATTTCCATACAGACAAATACCTGTCTTTATTATTCAACTGAATGTTCATGGGATATTACTGCGATATTTTGACCATAATGACCATAAAACATCCAGACTATCATGTACGAAGAGGTTTCAAGCTGCTGCATCTGCCACTGAGGAGACCTTCTTAAGGACATATACCGGATCTCCAACTTTAACAACCTTTGATATCCCTTGAGTTAGTGATTCCTTGCAGACCAAATTCATACCAAAGTATACCTGCAAAAGCATTATACTAAATGATGTAAAATTATGCCACTCAACTGTGTCAATGACACATACACTTCAGAAAAGCTTTGTCACCTGTCCCTGCTGTTTACGGTTTGGACGTAAAACTTTGTCTGATCGAACCTTCATGAGCATTTCAGTGGGTTCCCTGCCTGCAATCCCATTTTCTTGATTGATTGTAGGCACCTGAGGAAGATGTAAATGTGATAATAATTTCCACATAATTAACCTAGGGAAAATTGTAAGAAATGTACCTCCCAAACCCAGATTAAAAACCAATCAAACTGAAAACCCATTACTCAGCCTTGGAGAGAATTTGAGGTTTTTCTGAGGGGGAGAGATATTAGGGGTTAGGAGAAAGGAGGGAGGGAAGAAGGGGAGAGAAGGCTTTAGGATCTTGGAGGTGAGATTCTAGCGGAGGAGCCTTCGCAGAGGGATAGCCGGGTGAAGCCGGGGGAAGAGAACCAATGAGGTTGTCGGAGGGGAGATCAAGGGTTCAGGACAGTCAACAGAGGGAGGAGAAGATGGAAGGAGGGAAGGAGCCGGAGGAGAAGTTGTATTCTATGGTACCTGTAAGTTTCCGTCTTTCTGATGGCTAGCTGTGTGTCCTCCGAGATCCTGGTAGGAAGGGAAGGGTAAAAGTGTGGGTGGAGCTTGCTGGAGGTGGCAGAGGATGAGGGGAAGTGTAGCAGTGTAGGCGGATCAGGTAGAGTAATTTTCTTCAGCCGAGTAATTTACATTTGCAATGTATTGATAAATGATCATATAAAGAATTTCAGAGAACTAAGTTCATAGGCTGGGCCTGTGATGGAAGAGGCTGACGTCTATCCTAGAACCAGCCCAAACCCATAATGAAGGTAAGGTTGGGGTGTACAGACTTGGGGTGTACAGACTTCAGCCAGGCCTGAACTCAACCCCAATATAATAATGATTGATGTTGAGATGGCAAAGTCGATATCCACTATGTGGTGTCGATAGTCCTATTGTGTATAGTCTTATCATGAGTTGTCATATTATCATTAGAGTTATTAGAGTTTCATTGTTATTAAAGTTTCATTATAATTACTTTCTAGAGTTCTGTTAGGTTGTAACTACTTGCTCTCATCATTAATAAATAGGTGGCAGTGAGGGGAGAGAAGAACGCACACACACATTCACTTCTTCTCTCCATCTTTGTTACTAAGAGTTTCAATTTCCAACCAAGTACCATGATATGTAATACAATACACTAATTTCAAAGGACAGATCAAGCAAAACCGATTTCAATGAAAAAAAAATGATCAGAAAACAAAGCACTGCCTTTTACCTTGCAGCGAGAGCACAACCGCACACCATAAAATGTTAAATCATTTATTTTGATTTCTGTCCATAAGTCTTCAGCATATGGTTCACATCTATCAACAAGGATGCTGAGACATTCAAATAAGACAATTCCTAAGATTAGAGAACAAATTTCTGACATTATTAATGTGATGTGTTACTGGCCAATAGTAGAATGGCACATCATGCTTCCATGAAGAAAGAGATGAAAATCCATTTACTTACTTGGGCCTGAAGCGATTAACTAGTAAGGGCTCTTTGAGAACTTCATTTAATGCATCTAAAGATGCCTGCAAAAGAAAAGGTTAATCAAGACAAGTTTGAAACAAAACTCTGGAATTTAGGGCAGCTTTGGTTTTTGCATTTCTCTAGCAAGCTTGACAAACCTGAGAAAGCAACATGAAAGGAAACAGGTCAGAAAACATGGTTCTGTATCCACCAGCGTACTCTGGATCAACCGCCCTAGTTTCAGATCCTACAGGGTAACAAAAACATAAATGAACTGATATTATAAAAGTTCGATTAAAAATATCAAAACATTAAATTGAAACATGAAAAATTAGTTTTCTCTTGTTAAAATCCAACCCAATTCAACTAAGCCTTATTCTAACTAAATGGAGTCAACTACATGAATCCTGTTTTTCTTAATGTGCTTATTAAGATATATTGCTCATATTGAAATTCTTGATTGTTAAATTTATAATTAAAAAAAATTAATGAATGAATAAAGGAAAGAAAGGACACATAAAATATGTGTGTCAAAATTTATCAAAAAAAAATGTCAGTTTAAATTAATTGATTTACTTAAAGTAATTGTACATGGAGATCTACCAGCATAAGAACACATCAGTTCGAGATCTACCTTCAATAAAACGTACTAGACGACTGGGTTTCCCAAGATAACTTGAAAACCATTCTGATGCTTCAGCTCCCTCATCTAACGCAGAGCCAGACCATTCCCACATGGAGACATCATCAATAACTTTACCAGTTGATTTCATAGAAACCTTCAGTTCGTTCATTCCAGGGGCCCTTAATACTGCAGGTGAAAGCAATTAGTTAAGGGAAATTTTTTTTCAAGAAAACACTTTACTATAATGTATCAAACAAAGAAATAGAAACCAAATATATTCATCCTATTAATTGCAAACTGCAGCAGCAGGGGAATAAAAGAGAGATATTTTTAGAATTACAGCCCAAGGAAGTTTTCCAATTGTCAAATAAAACATACAAATTTTAGAAAAAGTCCTACAGCTACACGATTGAGAGAAAATTTTCATGCTACTGTGTTGGGGCTCCTAAACCATCTAGTGAATGTTCTCTAGCAACCCACCTAGATATCGCTTGGATAAGCTTCACCTTGTAATATCAGCTGTCCAACCTCTTATAGAGAAAGAGAGAGTAATGAGTAGGGGAAATGAGAATGAGGAGAGGAGGAAGGAAGAGAGGGGGGGGGGGCGCTTCAAAGAAAGAAAAGAGGTGGAGCCTGTGGTGTTGATGGGTGTGAGAGGGAGAAAGAGGGCAAGAGAAAATAGTAAAAAAAAATGGAAGGAAAAGTTTAAAACGTTAAGAAAAGATAGTGATATGACAGACCAAAAAAATGTTTTCCACTACATATTTTAATGAGAAACCTAATGCTCCATCTCATATAATCGAAATTACTAATTATTAGTTTCCACCATCATGAAAACTAACAAGCATTGTGGACAAGATGGGGGCGCATATGTATGTTTCACTATACCCACAGGATGAGCAAGCACTTGATAGATTTCTATTATGCAAAATATGGTATAAAAACAATTATGGCTACAATGAAATATTCGGCTGGGTGTAATGTAATTGTGTAAATGAAAACCTGCAACTGGTTATACACAAATATATAAGAATCCTATAGACTTTGAGGGACTACAGAAGACAGAAAGTACATACCTAAATATGATGTGTTTGTTGGTTCCCAATCTTCAGTAAATGCTGCCTTTGGCAACTGCACCTCTACTAGTGCTAGCTTTGGTTCAATTCTTTGGGTATATGCCCTGCCTTTGGAGTTTATAACCAGCCATTGTCGATCCCAGCGGAACCCTGCAAATACATTAACATATGGAACCAAGTTACAAGTGCAATCCAACCATCGATATTCACCTTGCATGTGTATGCAAAGGAGTTGATAAATAAAATGATTCAACAAATTTTCATAACAGATCCAATGGGTCCTGATGATGAATGTTTTACTCAAGCATTTCATCACCTCCCCCCCACACCCCCCCCTCCCCACCCCCAATAATAATAATAATAATAATAATGTGCAAAATAAGGTTCCCTATTGTGGCCAGTTTTAAAACTGAAAATTCAAATTTCAACAGGTAGCATTAACATGGAAAGAATCCAATACACTAAAAGAGAAGAAGCTAAGCTTATGAAGCAAGAGATAGAAATTTTCCTCAGCCTGAGGAGCTGTAGAATGGGGAATAAGTTAAGAACAATACTCGTTCACATCTATCTTGTTACAATACAAGCAGACAACCTAATTACAAGAGTGCAAGATCTTAGGCAAAGAAAACAAAATTCTCATATCACCTCTGATTAAGATACACTCTTTGCAGAGTTCTCATATGTCCATACCCATTGAGTTAGTAAAAAATTGTGGGCACAGCTAGACACTTGTTTAGACATGGCTGCACATCGTGAGCATAAAAATACTCAGTAATCTCCTCTTTTTTCAAACATAACATGGCCCCACTTCAATGTTTCCTTTTTATCCTTAATTTCTTTCAGTATGTTTTCCTTCACTTTGTTTCACTGGCATGTATTATATAGCCCTATATTCATGTTTAAAGTATCGGTTACCTTCATTTTTCTCACAGTTGACTTTCTTTCAAAACTATATGATCTATTATATCTGACACAAAGAGGCAAGAACAGAAAGAGGTTGTCTTTCACAATCCAAGCCTTAATTCTCATGCTAGGGTTCCTTTCACCTTGACGACAATGGTGGAATGTTTTTCAAATATACGCCAACTGAAAAAACCAATCCATGTCCCCCTGTCTATATTTTGAGAGGTTTCTGCAATCCATCCCTTTGCCCAACAATCCATATCCATATTATACACACAACACTTGTGCTTTTGTCCAAAGCCAGTAAAACTTGCTCAATTACTTTCTTCTTCTTCCTTTATTTTATTTTTATTTTTATTTTTATTTTTATGTAGGTATGGCCCCAAGGAGAGTTGAACTCGTGACCTTTTCATTTTGAGGTGTTGGTCTTTACCAACTGAGCTAACCCCTTGGGGTAATGAATATGTCAAGAGTGGGTGCTCAACAACTTTCTGATCTCATATAAGTCTCCCTCTTGCAATAGTATTGTTGTTTAACTCTGAGTGATGTGGAATGGAAGGATTGCAAACACAAGAGTATGGAACAAAATGTAATGGCAAAAAGAAATTTTAGACGTGGATGCATCAGCATGGAACACAAGGCTGGGGAAAGAGACCAAAATGAGGGACAATAACTCCTTCAAACAGGGTTAAAGATTTCATATATTGAGAATATGAAAACAATTATAACCAAGTTACCAACAACTATCAATGTTAACATCAGAAAAAGCTAAGAACAAACCAATGATCTGCTTCCTATCCATGAAAGGGGACCTTAACCCAATCAAGATTGATGTAAATTTATAGGAATTAAATATGACAGCAGAATTAGAGAAAATAGTTATTATTATGTTGAAAGTTCATGAAAGGCAGGGGTTCCGGCAAAAGCCAACCGCTGTTATCAGAAAGGCAAAGAAGGAGAAGAAGTAGCAGCAGTCACGCTATAGAAGTGTTTGGTTGGGCTAAAACCTTGCAATTACATAATTCAAGAGTTTGATGGTAAAGATTACGTACAGAAACGAGGTCTGCAATTAGAGACAAGAAATGGGTAGATTGAAAATTTCAATTAAATCCAAGAAATAATGAGACCATTCAATTGTATGATATGAATCCTGCAAGGAACAGTAGAAAGCAAGAATTAGGTAGACGGAAGAAGTAGTTTGCTGTGATCTTACCAGTAGAAGTGATGGGTGCCTCAGGAACAGAGAATCCTCGACATGATTTTATTGGATAGATAAAGATTGATGCTACTTTAGCCGCTGGTTCAGCTTTCCTACCACCAAAAATAGACCACATCGATGAGACAGATTCTCTCTCTCTCTCTCTCTCTCTCTCTCTCTCTCTCGCTTGTGTGAGTGTGTGCCGCTCTTCTTACGTTTTAACTTGAATACAGAACACTAACTCACGAGGAACATGTACATACGTAAGCGAGGAACATGTACATACGTAAGCAGTCCAGAATTCGAAAAGATTCAGAACTCTTAAGAGGATCTTTGAACATTGAGAGGATCTTTTTCCTTAATAATGGATGATTCAGAAATATACGACGCCACCATCATGGATTAGTCAACCATCACTTATGTGACTGTGGCTGAGGGTTTGTGTCCTCTGCAGACAACATTTAGACTGGAACCGATACATGTACGTGGGAATTGACCAGAAACCCCTTGATTGGTACCTCCTTCTGTGGATTGAATCGATTGACACGAGGAACTTTTGATTTGGTTTGATTCGATTCTTTAAAGCGGTGCTGTTTTTCTTTCGGAATTGAATTCTAGCATCTGAAATTCTTGAGACAAATTCGTCATTCGTTACTCTTTTTCCTGTTCGGTTTCATCCAGCTACGTACGTTACTCTTTTTCCTTGTTTGGTTTCTTCCTCTTATGTCCACATTCATTGGATTAACCTCCCACCAGTGCAGTCGTTCATCGAATGGATTGGGATACATCGATATTTGGGTCAAGCATCTGAACTCATCCAATGGATGACTAAGCCGGCTGAACGATAGGAGAAGATCCAGGTCCCTAGAAGAGAGGTGTTTTAAAATGATGAACAATTTTTAGGAAGGAGCTGGTCTCCAGTTGTACAATCCTTCACGGTTCCATATGCAACATGCATACCGGTGCATTCGACAAACCGGACAATAGGAGAGGATCCATGTCCCTAAAAGGAAGGTGTCTTAATGAACTTTTTTAAGGAAGGAGCTCGTCTCCAGTTGTGCAATCCTTCATGGTTCCATACTCGACATGCATGCCTATGCATTTCATTCGATGAACGATTGATGGACTAGACAATGGGAGAGGATTCAAGTCCCTAAGAGGGAGGGGTCTTAATGAACTTTTTTTTTAAGGAATGAGCTCGTCTCCAATTGTGCAGTCCTAGGACTTCGTGCGTATTATCCGCATGGAGTGACTCCAGCCATTGGACCGATTGCACAACACCAACTACACAACTTGAGACGAATCGAATTCATTTTTATAGATGAGCCATGTGCAAGTTACAGACCCTTCCTCTCGTGATCCCCTCTCTTTCTCTCTCCTACCGACCGCATAAAGCCACATAAACCCTGTGCAATGCACAAAACCTTTTGTCATTTTTTATGAAGAAATATTTTATTTTTTTGTTAAGGATCTAAGTTGGATAAATTAAGTTGAAATTAGCAAGAGTAGATCAAAATTACTGAAATTGTGTGAAATTACAAAGATGCCATTAGATTCAGTTATAAAGAAGAAGGGTAATGAAGCAAATGTTGTTTTAGCCAGGTGGCAAACATGGATAGATGAAAATGGATTAATGTGATAAAAGTGAAGCACTAGAAGTAGATGAAGTGGAATTTTGACCAGATGTTCAAATTAAAATGGAAAGATCAAAGATAGCCATGTATATATGAATCGGATCATGTCTAAAAACTAGAAAATCTGATGAAGCTTGTCTTGGGCTGGTAATCTAGTTAATACTTTTCAGAGAACCTGCCCAACAATGGGTGTCAAACTCTCAATTTCGACAAAGATCCTCTCCTCCTGTTGTCTAAGTTTTTCTGTTATGATATTGCAGTTAGAGTTCACCTTGCGCGTATACTGATCTATTAGTACGCACACCGAATGAACTCCAACCGCTGAATCATGGAGAGGATCAAAAGCCTCATATTTCATGTCGACCAAAAATCAAAATAGCTTGTGAGGGGACAAGCAATAGTTTAACTAATGAAACACGTGAAAATTTCAAGGACAAACAGGTAGAACGACTAGAAGATTGAAGTTCTCCTAGTAGAGAAACAATGGGTTTCTTATGCAAGATCCTTAGTAAGTTTTGAAGACTCCTTTGGGGACCAACATATCTTTAATTTTTGAAGATGAGGCTGGAGCCAGTAATCTATATTCCTTGGAAAAAAGATCCTCTCTTATCTCTCCAGCCATGATCTAGCGGCCGGAATACACCCGGCGCATATACCAATATTTTGATATGCGCACTGAGTGACTCCAGCTGTTGGATCACAACTGGAGGGATTCCAATGACAGGAGAGAATCCAAACTTCTGTTTAGCTTTCAAGTAATTAGGGTAGTTTGGTGAGGCATACTTCTGAAAACCAGACCCAACGTCAAACCGGAAACCAGACCCGATATCAAATCTAAAAACAGACCAAAGTCACCAAATATCGAAGAGGAAAGGGGCCAGCCTCATTCCCTTTTACCATTTCATTGAATTACTTCACAACAATCAGTCAATCAGAAATCAAATTTTTGTAGCTTAAGTTGTTCAACTGGCTGGTTCTATCTGGTGTTAAAACTGTTAAGAGGGGGACATCATGCTATCTATGAGGAGGTAGTGTGAAGAGTTCTTGAATTAGGTAAGAGCTAGCTGACAGCAATGATCTCTAAGGGTTGGACCAATTTGACCAATAAAGACGAAATCAATGATTGAACCTGACTGACTCATTGGCCAATCAGCATTAAATTTGCTCAACCATGTGACTGAACTAGATTTAGATTGACCCACTTTCACAGGGGGGTAGCTCCAAACTTCAAATAAATAATAGGATATGCGTGAATCATTTTTCTCGCGTCTGGTTCCGAAGGCTTCATATTCTCCACTCTAAACTTCCCTCAAAAGCTACACAGACAGGACATGCCCTCTGTGGTTTGATGGACCTTCTGCTCTGAGTCTCTCAGCTAATTGAGCCTCAGCGAATTTAAGGTCAGTGTACCTCACCTCTGACCTGGTTTTCCTACATAGGCATTAAGGAATCACCTTAATGAGCACCTAAATCTGCCATGTAGCAGGTCAGATTGGACTGAAATTTTGTGATTTTCAACTAGACACCAAGGTCCCTGCTAACATATCAAGTTTCAGAGCAAGCAAAGTTGGCAAAGTTGCAAAACAAAGAATTAAAATCAGAAGTTGTTGGAGTACCGGTAGCATGTATAAACATACACAAGAGAGTATGGCATTAGAGAGGAGGGTAAATAATTGAATTTGATACTGAACTTTGACAGTTGGCCTATGTAAAACATTCCCTGAGAATTTAACGGTTAGATTTTTCGCATTACTTCGAAGATGGGAACCAGCAAATGCCAAGTCATGAACGTATGGCCATCTATAGACACCCAGCAGACCCATAAAGATAATATGGGTCACCAATGTATATTGTTTTCTTGGATTCAGGGTAGATATATAAGCAACAATTGTTAGTAATTCATAAGATCATATGCCTAAAAATATAAAACAAAGTAGTTGACAAAAGTATTATAAGTTGAAGGCAAAAGTCAAAAACTCACGACAAGAAGGACAAGCACCCAGATATGTAAAAATGAATTGCTGCTGATTATAATAAATCAGTTTACCCGTGAAAACTATAACTTGGAAAATTCAAAAAGAAGGCCCCCCTCCAATGTCCATTTTCATCCCCATTGGAAAATCTGTCTATGACTACCTGAACATTTTAACTATCTGTAGCAGCTAATGGTCAGCACTACTTTTGCTCGTGTTTGCATGCAGCGGCCTTGGTGACAACCATGGAAAGATGCAGGACTTTGTAGGACATTTGCCAGGATGGAAGAATTTAAAGCCCTCCCCCCTACATCACCATTCCTCCATCAATGGTCAAAACCTGTAACACAACAGTAGCAATATGTCCGATGAGTTCCTATGCCAACGAAAAAGGAGGATGGCACAATGTCAATACAAGATACAATGAAATTAACTTGCAGCACCTGTCCAGTAATGTAACTGGCTGCCGGGTTAAGGGCCAGGAACTCAACCAGTCCAGCAACTTCCTCAGGTTGGCCATATCTCCCTGGAACCAATGAGAAAGGAGATGAGAAGTTCTTTGCATTTTAAATTTATGGGCAATTATTATCTAATTAACTGGCCATTTGCAGGCCGATTAAATCAACTCTTACCCATGGGGATAGATTCCAAGATCTTCTTCTCAAAGTCTTCTCCAAGCTTGGCAGTCATATCAGATGCAATGAAACCTGGGGCAATAGCATTGACCTTTGGAGCAATGCCATGAACGATAATTATTTCCATCAAAATGCTGCAGGTGATGTGTCAAATTCCCACATTGCAACTGTGCTGAAATACTCACATTTACATTTCTGCTAGCGTATTCTTTTGCAACAGTTTTGGTAAATCCAATGACCCCTGCTTTTGCAGCACTGTAATTGGCTTGTCCAACATTGCCAACCAGACCAACAACAGATGCTACATTGATTATTCTCCCCTGCAGAATTAGGAATTTGAGGATAAACAACAAAAATAGACTCAGCAATCAAGATTCAGGAAAATTCAAACACAAATAGAAAATGCTTGCTTGCTGTATCTAAACAATATCTCGGACTAGTTAAGTAAGCTCTTCAATTTCATCTCCCAACAGACTCTTTTCAATTATACTTAAATTACTGCCCATATTAATCCCATCGTTTTACATTTTCCTACTTTAGTAAGTAAGGCCCCCATTTTTATCAGGCATGCACTGCCTAGTCACATCTACAAGCATCTTATTGACATGGGCAATCGTAATAATGATGTAAGACAACAACCAGAAGTTACAAATGATGAAAATTCAGCACAATGACTGACTTAACACCTATCAACATTGTAAATAAACAAGAATGAAGCTTCGGCAATTTAAGGTTGTTTTATTTTTATTTATTTAGTTTTCTTCTTTTTTTTCCCCCTGGGGTTGGGGTGAGTATGTCCAATAACTGCAATCAATAATATAATATCGAAGTTGAAAATAATTTAGTTGATTCCACGTATGGAAATGCAAGGCCAATGAACCAATTTGCAGTAGTTAGAGATGCAAACAAAAACATCACAGCAGACCCAGCCAGAGGCAGGGCAAGACATACACAGATGTGTTTATAATTAAAATGTATGAAGCGATGGTATCCTTTGTGACCAAATCAAGCAGCAGAAAGGATTGCGAAAAATGGTTAACTAATTACTAGAATAAGTGATTCAGCCATTTTGAAAAAATAGTTATTGGTCCATAGCACAGTGGGGAAATGGTCGTGCTCTCCAAACATTTTATAAGCAACTTGATATGAAGGAAAGAGGGACACAGCCTTTTTGTGCAATTCACAAGGGTAGCAGCTCAATACACTCTTTGCAGTGCCCAGTCACATGTTTCTTTTCAGAAAAGTTCAATCACTCAACTGCACAAGGTGGTCTGGCAATCTGTCAAAGGTTCCTTTCATTTACGTGCTCGGTGACTGACTGAAAAGATATAACCAACATAAACCCTACCAGGCCAATTGATCATTGTGACTCTCACTCTAGAATTAGCACAACAATGAGTTTGCTTTGCTTAACTAGAAGAAAACAATCAAAACAGCTCTGAATCAAACAGAGAGGATATAACCAACATAAATCTTACCAAGCAAATAGATGAATGTGACTCTGATTCTAGAATTAACACACCAGAATTGCTAAATTAGATGAAATAAATCGGAACAGCTCTGAATCAAACTGATATATAGACAAAAAAATAGAATAAACAAATGAACATACTGCAGCACAATCATTTACCTTTTTCTTTTTCATCATAACTTTGGCTGCCGCCTGCAAAAGCAGATATCATCAGTTACGAATAACAAAGATACAGCACCAAAGAAAGAAAACAGTCAGGTCCTCCAGATTTTGTTACATACCTGTGTGCAGAGAAACACACCAGTAAGATTCAAATCAATAACATCTTGCCACTGGGATTTCTTCATTCTCATCAGCAAACCATCCCGAGTGATTCCTAACACCATTGTGGAAAAATCAGGGTAAAGTGGAAGAAGAGCGGAAAATGGAAGCAAAGGAGAACTCCTAATAAACCTGCATTGTTTATCAATACATCCACTGTTCCCCATGCATCTACGGCCTGTAGACATGAAGGACACCAAACATCATGTTAGAATCAGAGACCAAAAATAACTCAAATGAAATCATCCACTAATCAATCAGCACAAGGAAAAATCATACAGTTTTAATCATTGACTCCACATCAGCTTCTTTTGAAACATCTCCCCCAAATGTAAGAGCTTGTCCACCACATGCCTCAATCTGCAAGAAAATAGAGTATGACAGGTCATTATCTCATCTAAGGGACATGTCAAAGACAATTATAATAGCACAAGAACATGATATATGATGATATTAGACAGGCTTAAATGTAGTAGCAGACTGAAAAGTTCAGATCAACAAATTGTTAGCCTGTGACATAAAAGTTCAACATTGTTGTTCTATTTAGCACAAAGACAGACCCAAAAAGTGTGATAATTCAATTACTGAACCCCTATACACTCTGACTAACGGCCAAACCTAAATAGAATAAGCTTAACCATTTGACCACATTGAATGTGGGGTGAGACAATGGTCAAGAGATCATTTGACAATGAAGAAATTGTAGAGATTTGGAAGAAATGAATTGCAATAAAAATGCAGGTTCAGACAAACAAACAATGGGATATACATGAAGTAATGAACTTCCAAGAGTGTGCTAAATGTTTTCTCAAACTTCTGCACTGAAGCTTACTACGAATGAATGTTGAATGGCACCTACATAGTATCCATGTGTAAAAGAGGAAATAAAGTTGTGAAGAACTTTCATTCAATTGGCCTTCTAGGCACTATGTATAAATTGATCTCAAATACACCGGTTATCAAACTGGATGCTACTATGGGGCTTATCGTCTCCGCACTTCAAGGCGCATTGTTATGAGAAGATGAATTAGATGCTATTTTCGACACAAATGAACACTTAGACTGCAGGAGCATCATGGAATGCTCAAAATTGGTTGCAAATTCAACGTAGAGAGAACCTTTGATCATGTTCAGACAATTCATCATTGTTTCATATTGAGCATCTTTTTTTATTTTTCCTTTTCTTTACCCCTTTTCTCATTTTTAGCCTCCTCAATGAGGAAAGATTTCATCAAGGCCATATACAACAAAGTCCAGAATTTTACCTCTATCAGTCAAGACTTATTTTCAGTTATAAATATAGCAGTTTACTGCAGTTTAATATCAGATCCCTACCAGTATATACGCATATCAGTTGCAGAATTTTTATATATGTTAGTTCAGAATTGTTATCAGTCTATACATATGTATATTCTTATCAGCTTATTATATATCAGTTTCACTTCCATGGCAGATTTTGTATAAACCAGCTTCAGCTCTACAGATTTTAAATACAGATTTTATATACAGAATTCATATACAGTTTTGATATTCAGTTCAGATTCAATATGCAGTCCAGCATATGTATATTCTGTCGAGATTATCATATCAGTCTCAGATTTGTACGTCAGTAAATATAAATGTTAGATCAGAAATTATATCAATCTATATATATGTAATAGATTGTGTATCAGATTCCATCTAATCAGTATATCTACGTTATTTATGCCAATTCCAAATCAGATTTATAACCACATACATATTTATCAGTATACGGTCCAGACTTTCTGTGATCAGTTATATGTTATGTACCAGATTATATCAATCCATTATCAAACTTGAGTATCAAAATATACATATATCAGAGTTCAGTCCAGATTCTTGGAAACGATCTAGTGATTAGAAACTAAATACACAGAAGTGAGTTTTAAAGGGTATTTAAAGTACAGATTTGATAGCTAATGTATGCACACTGTGTTGATTTATGTTTCAGTTTCCTTATTATATTATCTTTTCATATATCATTTGAGTAATTTGATGAAAGTTATGTTATGCATTGCTGATGTTGATGCTTGTTAATAATTGCTTATATGTCTTGTTGCTTACAAGAAGTATTGAAAGAGATGGGTTTTATCTCATTTCATATTTCCATGTGCTTGAAATATGTGCGAGTAGTGGGTTTGGCATGCATCTTTAGTAATGTGTAATAATAAGGAATGTGAAATAAGAGAATGTGATGAGATGAGGGTAATTGACTGTACTGTGCCAAATGGAAAGTAAATGTGGACGATGAGGGTGAGGAGTACCACCTGAGTCATGATCCGTTATGCTACAGATGAGAATTTGGGTCATGTATGGATCCCGAGTTACCCAAACCATGTACGGATGACCGGGAAAATGTATAAGCTGTGGCAAACTCTCAGCTAGGACAGTGGTACCAGTTATTCTTGGCAGTTGGCCAAATGTGAAGTTAAATGAGAATTGTTCTAAAATAAATTAAAAACGAGTTTTCTTGCATTGCTTTATTCGAGATGTTTTGTTATTGTCCTAGTGTTGTACATCTATTGTATTCTATCTTACTGGATTAGTGAGCTCACCCTTACAAATGACATCTCAAATAACAAGGAAGTCGAAGAGGAAGAGGGAGAAGCCTAGAAGATGTGCAATCTTGTCCCATAATAGTCATTGATTTTATTTTATTAGAATGGTTGTAGTAGGGTTTTAAGTTTCAATGCAAAGACAGTTCACTTTCAATCTTATGTTTATTGTTTGCAGACACTAGGCTGCCACCAGTAGGTTTTTAGGAATCTTTTTAATATTTTTATTCAATTAAGTTCGATTTTATATTAGTAAAGTTTGAATTTTAGTTTATTTGGTCAATTGTTTAATCAGAGCCCGTGAGGGCTGCACGCTTGTACCTTAAGCTTATTAGGGGTTCCGGTCATGACCCATATGGTAATGGTTTTGGTGTAAGTTATGACAATATGTGGCCGCTTAAATCTACCACGTGGTATATCATGGGGGGACTGAAATTTTATAAACAGATAGAACTGAAGGTCCCCTAGCCACACATTAAGTTTCAGCCCAATTGGAGTTAACCACATGGTAAAACAAACATGGAAAAATCCAGGACTATGGTACGTGCGTAGGTTGGCTGTGCTTCCCTATTTTGATGATGAGTATTGAGAGAGAAATAAGGTAGGAAGGACAAGATTCGGGTTATCAAGTGAGGAGAAATTTAATGAAAGGCTTAATTGAGGAAGCCAGCCTCATAACTCATGGAGTTAAACTAGAAAAATTCAAATAGCTGCCTCATTCTTTTCTCTTATCCAATAAATACATCCTACAATACTCCCTAGTAACCATGACTAATAACCAAACTACATAACTAAGAATAATAACTCTCTCCCTTGTACACGTATTAAGTAACCAGCCCCGCTATGACTCTTCCACTAAGACATAACTAATAATAACTACACCACTATAATAACTCCCCTTATCTCTACACGTATGCACATAACAGCTCTTCCCCCCTTGGGTTTCGGTCTTGCCCCCAAGACCGTATTTGGGAAACTACTTCTTCATTTCCCATCATATGTAATTTTGTGGTCTTCTTCTTTGTTGTCTTCCTCCTTTCCATAGCAATATTCAATTAAAACTACTTACACCAATGCCTTAACATAAATTTCTCATTGCAACTGTAGCATAGCCCCATAGCTCTTCACTCTTACATTTCGGTGGGAGATATTCGTTTGATTATGAAGATTAGGGATGCTGTTGATCATTTCTTCATTGGCTGTTATTGCTTCCGTTTGTGAAAAATTACGGGCTTCATATAGCCAAGCTAAACCAATCACGCTAAGAGAGATGATGGTCGGTTTGCAAGCACATCCTCCCTGAGATTATCGTTCAACCCACTTACGAAACAGTTGGCTTGGTGATGCGATAGAAGTAGCCCCACTTTTGACAATATTTTTTCAAATTGAGTTTGATAACTTCGAATGGATCCCATTTGTTGTAATTTTTCCAGTTTACCAAAAAGGTCTTGAAAATGTGTTGGCTTGTAACTCGTGTGTAGGCCATCGCAAAAGCATTGCCATGTCATCTCGCTCCCTTCTTGGCAGAATAACTAATACCATAGCTGGGCTTCTCCCTCCAAATGGAAAGAGGCAAGCGGCACACGTTCCTCCTCTGGAGTCTAATGAAATTGGAAAATCTGTTCCACTCGACAAGTCCAACTTGTGGTATCTTCTTCTCAATTAAAGCGCGGAAAGTCGATCCTAATGAATTTTGGAGCAAAAAAATGGTGGCTACTACTCAGTCGGCTATCCATGGTGTGTCTAGGTCAATCCCCGTGGGGTTGGAGCAGAGTCATGGAATTCTCTCCCTCTCAGTCCTTAGTAGCTACCCGTGAGTTTTTTGATCACCTCGTTTAGCTTGCTCATGATTAGTTGCTGCTCTGCAGAGAGAGACTCCACACCACTTTCTTACTTTTCCACTCTCTCGTCCATGGCCCTACTCTGATACCAAACTGGTACGTACGTAGGTTGGCCGCACTTTCCTATTTTAATGATGAGTACTAAGAGATAAATAAGGCAGGAAGGACATGATTTGGATTATCGAATGAGGAGAATTTAAGGGATTGACTTAAATTGAGGAAGTCTGCCTCGTAACTCTAGGAAAATCCAAATAGTTGTCTCATTCTACTCTCCTATGATCCTATCCAATAAATACATCCTACAATAACTCCCTCCTAACCATGACTAATAACTGAACCACATAACTAAGAATAATAACTCCTTCCCTTGTACACGTATTAAGTAACCATCCCTACTATGACTCTTCCATTAAGAGATATTTAATAATAACTACACCACAATCATAACTCCCCTTATCCCTACACGTATGCAAGTAACAGACTACCAATGGGGTGCATAGGACTACGAGATGCATGGACATACATGGGAGTAGATGGCAATGTTGGTTGAAATTGAGGCCAAATTTTGACATGTTGATTCTACATGGCAGATTAGTTGTGCCCACCCCCCAATTTTGTCTGTCGGTTGTCGACCATAGAAACTTTCACCATAATATATTACATTTACCATACCACTTAAAAAAATAAAGGTAAGACTCACCTCTTTGGAAACTTGTTCAGCCTCTTTCGAGGACCTCGCATAATTCACAAGCACCTGTAAATAGCATAGGAAGTTCACAACCAAGAACACTTCAGAAAAGTAACCAGAAAATATGCCATAATGGCCAACCCATTGTTTAGAATGACAAGCGAAGATGCATATAAAAGTTTGAGAAAAGTTTAGGATGCAGAGCTTATAAAATAAATAGATTCCTAAAGGACATTAAAGATCAAGGATCATTCACTCAATTCATCATTCACCAAGACATTTTTTAGCATCACAAATCAAATTCTTCTTTTCAAATAAATTTTTCTGGCAGAAATGTTTCTCCTGCCAATTGCACCGGCAGACACGTTCACAACTGAAAGAACTACAACTACATCTACATCTTGGAGGGTGGCAGTGAAGGAAAATGAAAGAGAAGAGAAATGAATGAGAAAATATTTCCAAACAAAGACCAAACAGCAAAGCACTTTGTTTTCAAAAAAAAATAAAAAAATTACAACAGTTTCAGAGATCCAAATGGCACACTTTGTAAGGTAAGCATATAAATGTAAGAATGGATAACAAAAATGAAGATGCACCTGATTTCTCAACAACAACAACAAAGCCTTATCCCAACTAAATGAGATTGGCTACATGGATTTTTGTTTTCCAATCAACTCTGTTCGATGTCATACTTGAAACAAGGCCTAAGCTATGCATGTCTTTCTTCACCCCCACCCCCCCCCCTTCCCAGGGTCATCTTAGGTCTGCCCCTAGTTCTTTTAGATACTTCTATTTGAATCAAATCACTCCTCCATACAAGAGCATCTAACGGCCTCCGTTGAACATGGTCATACCATCTCAAATGGCTTTCTTGTAGTTTCTTATAACCATAAAAAGCATGTTCTTGGTTCCCGTCATTTGATAGTTCAATATCTTTACTTCCATCAACATTTTCATAAAGGTATTTGTTCTGATGGGTTACTGAAACACATAAGCTACAGCTCCCAAAAGGAAAATAAGTGTACGACATGAACATATTTGGCCATTTGCTTCATAAGTTTGGCAAAATAAGTGCCAAGAACACCAGAAATGATTGAAATGTAAAGTGATTATATAATTCAAGGGAAGGGCACGACAACGAAAGACTGCTTCAGCCACTTAGACCAACTTTGGCCGCTACAAGAATTGCCTTCTCTATTAGCTTATATGTGCAGTGAGATCATTTATGTCCAACTATCTAAAACAGATGCTTCCATCTTATAGTAGATGTGTTTCTGATTGAATCTACCTAATTAACCATGAAGACTGGAAGAACGTAGTTTTTGGTTCATTCTCTTTATACACTACCACAAGAAATTATTATTGGGTGGTAATATTTTTGTGGGTTGAATGGCAGAACATGATTCATATTGTTGACATTAGAAGGGATAAGGTATCATTTGGTTGAATGTTTTAGTTCCATCACTAACAACTGAAATGACATCGATAAGTGGATTAGGTGCACAGACCTTACAACCAGCCTTCCCAAGGGCCAATGCAACTGCTTTACCAATTCCTCTGGAAGCACCAGTGACAACGACGACAGGAGCTTCCACATTTTGAACCTGTTCAACGACTGCTTGTTCAACAGTTGCAACTTGAGCTCTTACACCTGCATGGCTCCATAACAATCAATAAGTTCTATTTTTCCTTCTGACCATTTTGCAGCAGGGAAATAAAAGTCAAGAGAAGTGACAGAAAACATTTTTTAAAAATGCAAAATTTGACATAATTATAGAGAATGACAAGAATACATAAGGGAACCTTCATTCAGAAAAAATAAATAAATAAATAAAAGAATAATAACAACAACAACAACAACAACGGATTCAAATCCTCTCCTCCAAGAGAATCTGGAGGAGAGGTGGCGCCCCATATGGATGGACGACACCTGGCGCTCGGATTCATCCGAGCCCTCCATCCGAATAGACACCGAGCCGACAAGGGGTGTCGGCTCAGATGGAGTGCTTGGATGAATCCGAGCCCCAGATGTCATCCATCCATGTGAGGCACCACCTCTCCTCCAGATTCTCTTGGAGGAGAGGATGTGGATCCAACAACAACACTGTTACTACTATTACTACTACTATAGTTTAAGGGAACAAGACAAGAGGACAGTAGACTGAACTTTGAACTAGTACTGTTCCAGGGCAATGAGTATTACGTGTAAAAGTTAAATGTGAATAGTACAATCCAGTGATCCAAATACCTAACCTCATTAATTATTAATACTAGTACAGCCATCCAGAAAAAGGGCATTACCAGAAGAAGAACTCTTTGATCTGCATTGCAAGGCAAGGCAAGGTTGGCGCTGCACCAATCCCAAGGCACTGGTAGGCCGTTGTGGGAACTGCACAGTCCTCCGATCAGTTTGACCACCGAAAAGGGCGGATTTGGCCAAAACCCTGGCAGAGCCTAAGGAGATAGAGGCAGATCCGACAGCAGTAGCCATAGAAGCTCTAGCTAATATCTGAACCACGAAGCGGGAAGACAGGAAAAAAAAAAGAACAATGAAGGTCGCTATGAAAGAAGTAATGAGGCAAGTGAGAGTGAGGATTAGTACTAAACTCTGTCCGACAATTAATCAGTCTGCATAGTCGATGTTTCAATTGAAGGGCAAACTACATGGGTGCATCAGATATTCAGAACACAATTACGTTTTAAAAATAAAAAAACACATTTTGAGGCGCTCTGTCCAGCAGCTAGTCATTTAAAAAAAAAAAAAAAAAAACAATAGAAATTAGCTCAAGCTCCTGATGTTTTCGTCCATGGCCACATAACATGGATGCATCGGAAATTCTTTACACAACCCCATTTTCCCTTTTAAACCAAAATTTTGGGGTGTTGAGCTTTCAATCCACGATTCAGTATCAATTGGATAACAAACTATAAAACGTACATCTGTGGCCAAAACTTAAATCTGCATTGTTCTTCCGCCTAAAACTTATAGAAACAAGTTCAGGGGACAGAAAATTTTATGGACGACAGGGTTGAACAAAGCTAACTATGAAATACACATACAGAAACGAAAAAAAAAATTGAACAATATACAGATCAGAAATAATTCAGAGCACAACTATCAAATCAAGATCAAAATGTTCCCGAGTCCCACCTTTCTCGGACGGAAACGGCTAGTGTCGACCGTTGGCTCCTAAAAGCTCCACAAAATATAGGAAAAAGCTTCAGCCTCCCTCGTTTCTATCAGCAGTCACTGTGTCCGAACCCAAATTCCAGAGTTTCAAGAGAACTGGAAGAGAATGAACCAATTAAGTTCTTTTAATAAGGAAAATATAGGTAGAAAGAATGTACCCATAGATCTCGATGAAACCGAAGCTGGTTATCAGTTTTGAGCTCTTATTCTCATTGTCACTGGCTCCCCATGGCAGCGCTTTGGAAATGTCGAGGATGATTCCCACGTCGACGAGTTTGACGAGTTTGGTTGTTGACTTTCCTGTTGTTTTTTCATGTAGGGTCACCCACCATGGAATCTATGGATCAACATCTAATGTTTGAAATTACGGTTCTATTGAATTGAAGAGTATAGTATTTGGGAGATTTATCATGTAACAAGAAAGGATTTTTATTAAAATTGGATTTTAATTTGCATAGATTTAATGGATTTTATCTAGGGTTTGTATCTAATGATAGATTTGTATAGGTATGAATCTTTTTCCATACTTACGAGAATGATCAGATAAAATAATAATAGTAACCCTTTTATCTATATGCAAAACTACAGCATTTTTAAGTAGTTTCGTTGGAAAAAAATTATGAATAAAGATATTCCCTGAAACTGAGTAATCATGCATAAGTGGAAAACATAAAATTTTGAGAATCACAAATGTTTCATTTTTTAGTACAATCACTATATTTTTAGTCTTATATTCTAGATCCCCCCTCCCCTTTTTTTTTTTTTTGTCATAAACTCTGTGTGTTGAAAATGTTAAGGATAATGATGGTAGAGATATGAAGGGTTGGTGATTCAAAAATTTTGAATTTTAGAAATTTTGATTTATTTGCATGTTTAAGAACAAATTTCATTTTTTAATCTTTGGTTCATATACTTATTTGCATGTTTTTAAGAATTGCTTCTGCAGCTTTTGAGGAATGGAAATATTAAAATCATGATTATAAAATAGATAATAAGGCCTTTACTCTAGGCCCTTAAATCAAAATGATTAAGAACCTAATCTGGACCATTCCTTATAATTGCATTTGGTTCTAAGGCTTGAAAATGATTAGTTAATCATGACAGTTATGGTCGTGGGCCCAAAATGACCCATTAGAGCCCATCCTTACCCAAAATCATTCTAATTGACACTCCTAGATTGTGCAATGGAAAACATCCCACTTACCTAATCTCACTTGTTAAATTTATCCTATATTTGTTTTGACGAAATATTTTACATGTAACATTTTATATGTAAAAAAAAATTTCAATGTTCGTTTCTAGTAGGTAAAAGAAAAACGAAATTCATTTTCAAACCCCTTAAAGATCACTATACTTTACCTTTTGGAACAAACATTGAAATTTTTTTACATATAAATGTTATACGTAAAATTTTACGTCAAAACAAACGAAGTCTAGCGTCAAATAAACATTGAAAGTGGTTAAATGTGAGATTAAAGTAATAAAATTGCAAAATGTCATTTATTATATTGGAATCTAATGCTTTGAATCAACTTTTATGGTGCTTCCCAATTTGTTTTAAGCTGACAATTGACTATGGAAATGGAGGTGAAGTTCTAACACATGGCCCCACCCAACCAACAAAACATTTTTTTATTTTTATTTTGAGAGAAATACATGAATCCTAAGATAGGAACAAGTAAAAAACAATAAAGGATTTTGATTTTCTAGAAGGGAAAATTATCTGAGAACCGTTAGCTACATCACTTCTCCATAACATCATAATGGATGGAAAGATCATTCACACAGGCAACAACCATTACAGAATTTTATTTTTCCCACTTTTTTACAGACCCAATGTGTTATATGCACAATGAAAATCTCCAACCCCGGCAGATTTTGAAGGAAAACCTCCATATAATTTATCATACACACTGCTTTTTTGAACTTTTAAGGTTAACTAAAGAAATTAAGGGAATCGGAGAAAGAAAAGGAAAAAAAACCCAGTCCCAGCATTCAACAATCTCATTATCTTCCCCTCCAAAGAGTCAAATACCTACTTGTTCATCCACTGTTAGTTAATTCTCCTCAATCTCCACAATGAAGACACTTCAGCCATGCATTGTAGAAGCACAAGGAAATATCTGTCTGAAGCATCATTATCATCCATGGGAGCGTCAAATGATACCATATTGTCTACTCAAAGGGTTATTGGCCAACGAGGTTTCATCTGACACTCCAGTGAAACCAGCAGCCGAAACAGGTTTCATCTGCAGAAATCCCAATGCACAAAAAAATGTATAATAGTTTTATGTGTTTCCTTCTGCTACTCATTCTAAGATGAACGACAATTATGTCACACCGGAGCTAGACCACCACCATCCCTGAGCCCTTGAAGGCACAACTGAAGTGCTCTTTGCACACTAATTGCAAGTCCTCTCAACCTTCCCTGAGTAGCATCTCCCACTAAACTTCCAGTCGTTTCTACAGTTCCAGTCACCCTCTGTTTGCACCTTACCCAATCTTCCATTTGCAACCAGCAAGCGCAGCCTCCATGGCTTCCCTCCATTCCCAGAAAAGATACATAGGGATTCTCTCCAAATGAATATCTCAACCTCACAGAAACACAATAGTGCAACCAAGCAGCTTCACCGGCAGCATTTGTGTGGGGTATGTGAGCAGAATCAAGAAACACTGTGAGCCCGAAATCAACAGAGTTACGAGGCTGGTCATAATGAATGTTGCTTTTTGCTATCGAAGAATTTTCTTGGTTCTCGTCTATGGCTGACCCAGAATGATTTTCAAGACACAACTCAATGCGGGGCTTCTGTGCAGAGGCAATATCTCCACTTTGTGCCTGTGATAATCCTTTCTTTCAAGCAATTAGTTTCAGGAAATCCCTGAGAACTGAGACGGGTAATGTGAGAAGGGTAATGAAGGAAGCAACTCGAGAAGCATCATAGGGTTCTGAAGCAACACGGTGACTAAAGTAGTCACATATCTCAGATATTTCAGCGGGTGCTAGTTCCTCTTGAGCATTGGCTTGGCTTTGCTGCGGTTGTTGCTGTTGATAAAAACGTTTTGCACTCAAGACTTGCAGGAGAAGTTGCACTCGGTGGACACTTACAGCAAACACATACCCCCTGCATAAACATATGTCAGATCTTCAGATAGAAGGGAAGGGAAAACCTGAAAGGAACAAGTGCTTCTAAGTGTTGTGACACTTTTATGTCTGTCATGCAGTTGCAAATGCATAGATCATGACTGAAACTGTCACATTTTATATGCATTTAATGTTGCAAGCATCAAGTAGATAATCATTGGGTAACCATAACCCAAGAGCATAAGGGTGTACCCACAGCAATCAAGGACAAAAAGAACCTAGTAAAGGAATAGCCCATTTTACTTTTCCATTCTCAAAATATCAAAAAAACAACAAGAAAAAATTCTAAGAATATCGGAAATTGGTACACAAAAGATCAATAAACACACTGGCACATAGAGATGCTGGAGTCTCAATGGTTCTTTACTGAATTGACTCATAGACCCATATTCTACTCAGAAGTCAATGAAGCCCATATACTTGGTTATCATGCAGTTTGGGATTGAAGCAACCCCTTACTTTGAGTAAGCCCATATATAGGATGATAATTTAATATCAAAGGTACCACTTTAATTCAATTGCAACTGGAGAGAACAGGCAATCGGTGGTCCGGTGGAGAGACTTTGACATTGTGGAGGCTTGGACCATCAAGTTGCTTGGTATCGTAAACAAGCCAGTGCACTAGAACCAGGTAACTATATTGAAACACAAAATTGGTTGAAGATCACAGGGTGGTTCAAATAAGAACTCTTTAGGAATGCTCTCCAAGACATCAAGTGGACTGAAGCAATCGGTGGAGAGACTTTGACATTGTGGAGGCTTAGACCATCAACCTGCTCACTATCATAAACAAGCAATTGCACTAGCACCAGGTAACTATATCGAAACACAAAATTGATTGAAGATCACGAGGTGGAGTAATTAAGAACTCTCTTTTTTTAGCATGTTGTAGCACCGGCTCTCCAAGACATCGAGTGGATCGACTTCAAGCACCCGTCATCATGATCAATGTAATAAGTCTAGACCTTAGTACATAAAATTCAATGGCAATTACATGCAGAAACCTTATAAACACCATTTAATTTTACAATAGTTTTGACTCTTTCTTGCTGTTGTTTTGCCAAATCCATTTCCAGAAGTGGCACAGCAGAAATGGTAGATCCATCACCCAGACAGATTATAGTGAAGCGGACAAGTGAACCATTCAAAGATGTTTCCTTTGAATTACCAGACTAACAATTATCTTCTTCCCTCTCGCAGAGAACACAGGTTCTAAAGAAACCTCCACCTTTAAGATATGGCCTCACTGAAGAGGCCATAATTACAGCTTCAGCAGTCGCAAACGAGGATGAATTTCGCGAGAAACCTCAGTCCCTGCACCATGGAGATAGCGAAGGGAGCGACATAGACCAGGTGAGCATTTCAGGTCGGTAATTGATTGGTTAAGGTTCAAAAATGGAAATTTTTATGTGACAACTTGGTCCAAACTGCAAAATACAAAACTTCATTTTTATACAAACCCTAACTTTACTAGCACTTTGAAATTCGATCATTGGATCAACAAGGACAGAGAATGACAGATGAAAAAGAGGAAAGAAACAAAAGACATGAAGATGAGAAGCTTGAAATTGCGCCCATACCAAATTTCTTCGATTTTGTAGAAGGCTTGAGCTTCTGCGAAAATAAATCTGGGTTCGGAAATGGCTTCTGCAAATTCCGCCGGAGAAAACCGCTCTGAGCTCGGAATGACAATTTTTTTAGCTGACGTTTTATCTTTACGCCGCCTATCTATGGAGTGCAACCGTAGCCCACGGCCCCTCAAATTACAAGGAGGGAAAGTCTCGAGATAGCTTTAAAATCCGGACCAGAGATACGGAAAAAGGGTTTGGTTCTTTTTTTGGTTCAAGTCTAAACCGGTTTTATTGAGCCTCAATGGATCAACCCACATTTATGGAAAAAAAAAAAAAAAGGTTACACTTAAATACCAATTCCGTACGGCAATTGCAAGGTAAATTAAAGATAATGGAAGTGGAAAAAAAAAACTGTCATTATCATCGTAATCAAATTACTTTGTATTTAATTATTAAATTTCACTTTATTTTACATCTAAATTCTTAAATTTGTTTGGGTGTAAGGAAAATAAACAGGACATATTTACCCAAAAAAATAAAAATAAAATAAAATAAATAAAACATAATAACAAATGGAAATCTTAATCTCTTTCTCTCTTCTTCTTCTCTCCTCCTCCTCCTCTGTCCTCCTCTTTCTCCTCTGTGATTACTGATTTTTATTATATTTTTATTTTTCCCACTAGTAATATAAGATTCCAATATACCTTTGATGGATTGTAAATCCTCTTCTTCTCATTAAAAAAATTACAGTCAATACCTAATATCACTATTACTAACACCAAATCATTCCCAACTTTGTTATTAAATTCAATTTTCATTTTGAATCTAAATCTTTTGGATTATAAAATAAAATACAATTACATTTATAAAATACAATTATGAATTATGGTAAGAAATATAAGAAGGTTATATACTCATTTTAAGTATAACTTGACAAACTAAATAGAGTTGGTACATGGATTTTATTTTTTTTTCTTCTTTTCCTGATCAACTACGTCTAAAACTATATATGATTCCAATGTTAAATTATACACAACTTTTTTCTCACCACTTCTCGTTAAGTCATTTTAGGAATTCCTATAACTATTTTAGCCAATTAAATCCGAAATAAATCATTTATTCACAATGGCCATTTGGTCATCGTTGCAAATGTCCCTGCCACATTAGAAGGTATTATATAAATTATTATGAATTGGGGCAAGTCATACATTTGCTCTAATTTATTTGTTTTTTATTTCAATTTTTATAATTGTATCTCTTATCCACCTCAACATCCTCATTTCAACTTTAATAAATCTGTCTAAATGTTTTTATTTCTTTATGCTCTGTTTGCAATATCCCGTCTCATACTCCATTTTCATTCTATTTAAATTGATTCCAATATTGATCTCCATCACTTCTGCTTGACGTTAATCCCTTATATTATCCGTCAATTAATACAATATTATCAGCAAAAAAATCATACATCAAGGAACTTTATCTTAAATTGGTTGCCAACAGTTCTCAAACTCGTCACCATATTATAAGACACATCATCGACTATGTATATTTGTTTAAAATACTCATCTTTTCTTTTTAAAAAATAAAATAAAATAGAGAGAGAGAGAGAAAGCCTCATCTTTTCTTGTAGTTGTCACGTGTAATTATTCTAAAGGAAAATATCTGTCACACCCCCTGTAGTTTATCGTAATCTCACCCATCCACCATCGTTAGCGATAATATCCCTAACACCCCCTACTTTTGAAAAGCTGTATCCATCAGAACCCCTCCTTTAAAGTATGTTCCTCAATCGATGACATGACACCATTTTAAAATCCTTAATGACAAAACTACCCCTCTATATTACCCATTTATATTTACCTTTTTAATTAAAAAAAAAGAAGAAGGTCAATTTGGTTCCTCCCTTGTGGGGGCTGCCACCCTACCACCTGACCTGCCTGCTCCTAAACCAATCTTCCACCATCCTTTCCCTTCCAATCGTCCTCCCCCCTAGTTCTATATCTTCCCATGCCAAGACCGGTGGATGTGATGTTAGCCCATGAGGCTGTTACACCCAATCCTCTTCGGTTTTGCTCCCTGAAGCATTTTCCTTACCATCCACTTGTGCTCCAACCAACATCCCAACCCCTTTTGAAAATCGTGCCGAACAGTTCTATGGAAACCTTGCTTTTACCATTATTGAATTTGATTGTGGCATCAATGTTCCGGCATCAATCTCTTTCTCCATTTCTCGTCTCAGACTGATCTCAGGGGTAGGATATGGCCAGAACTTGACCAAGAGCTGGAGACGGAACCAGAGTCCGAAGCAGAGATCGACCATTTCGATAGGGTATCAGATTCTCTATTACTTATAGTCTTCAGCAAAATCGGTGACATTAAAGCCTTGGGTCGCTACTGTTTCGTCTCTCGCATGTTTCATGACGTGGTTCCTTAAGTGGACGACGTTGTGGTGAGAGTTGATTGCATCATCTTCGATGACTCTGCCTCTTCTGATGCGTCTGCCGCTGATAAGAACAGAGGCATGTTTTCGAACTTTGTTCGTATCGACTTTCTGTTGGCTGAACAGGGGGTGGGGGGTTTCTGGTATCGACTTTCTAGAGCATTTTATTTGAATTTTAACTTGTTTGTTTCTATTTACGGATAAGAATAGTTGAGGTGGCAACTATTGGTTTGAATTTCAAATTATACATTATCCCTTTGTAATTTGAAATTCATAACTGCGTTCCATGATATTTGTCATTGGTTTGAATTTCAAATTACAATAAATTATACATTATCTTTTGTAATTTGAAATTCAAAACTATCTACAATCTCTCCATGAGATTTGTCATTATCTTGTATTTTGAATTTCTATTTTCAATTATAAATACAACACCAACTGTCACACCCCAATTTCGACTGAACCAAAAGTGTGAGTGAACTGTCACTAAACCAATTGTTCACACCAGGATCTCGATAAGATCGTGTCCACTTATACAAACCATTGCACATAACCATAATCAAAATATAAATAAATACAATGGAAGTCTTAATTAAATAAACTGAGTACTTTATTGGTACTTAAAATAAATTATCTCAATTATTCAATAAATCAAAATGTAAATAAATATCTTTACATTGTTAATAAATCCAACTGATACAAAATAAAATAAACTAAAACTATCATAGAGGTACACGCAGTAAGGGCACTCGCATGAAACGTCATGCTCGTCCTCTCCTGCTTGCACATCCAAAACAGTAACTGTTTCATATACTGGAGCAGCAATGAAGTCATTCACAGTATAACCTGCATCAACATCTAAAAAAAATGATGTGTACAGAAAGGTGAGCTTACAATTTAACTAAGTAAGAAAATCAAACAATGCAACAAACAATATGCATGAGTAATATTCACATTTGATTTGATATACTTGCACAGTGCTATGCTAAGGTTTGGCGGCCACCACACCTCCATGCACGAGAGTGTGGGCATGCCCAACTGATCACACACCGCTGTCGTCCCTCATCACTCACTTCGATATAGAGATAGAGCTATAGTCTGGTGGGCAGACTGCGCCTCCATCCCACGTCCTCCCCTTGATACCCTCTACTGTACCATTACCTTCACCCCTATAGGCGAGGGCTTGCAAGTGGGTTCGTCACTAATCAATCTTATATGTCATCACGGTAGACCCTATCCCAGCACAGCTCCCTACGACATGGAGATAGGGCTTGAGTCTAGTGGCCAGGCTGGAGACCACAATGCCACGTCATCCCCCTGATACCCTAGTTGCACCAAACATGCTAAGATAGTAGTGATACGAAAATGTACCAGTGTGAGGAATGATCCAAGACCCCATGCCCTTACCATTCCACACACCAACCAAAATATTCACATGCCTAACACACAATCCTAGTATAGCAAGTATACATGAACAGATACAATAACTGAAAGTAAAGATGACATATGAATATGCACAAACAACATTCTATAGAAACGATAGTTATTAACAATGTTTTATTGTTATTAATTAATTAGGGTTTAGGTCTAATTCCCTTACTTGACGCTTGATTGCTAGCTTGTTTCGCGTCACAGAGTCCAATCTCACTATCACAAGGTCCTACACAATGTTGATGTTTAGTTAGAATTAGTTCCATAGATTTTACGTTGGTCAGAAACCATCTGGGTCAAAAACTAACCCATTCTAGACATACCGATCGCATATACCGGTCGTAAGTCACTGTACAGTGGCATGACTGGTATAGTCGACCGGACAGCCTTGGCAGGCTACCCGAGAGGTACTGGTCACATATACTGGTCACACCTAGTGCCACCGGTATGATCGACCGGTATGCCTCTGAAAGACCACCAATTTGGTGTTCGTCTTCCGTCGATCATCCATCGTGACTTCTAGGGTTCCTACTACGCATTCTAGGCCTTAACAATGTACAGTGTTTGTTTTTATCCTTCATTCCAAATCCTATGATAAAAATCCTTAGTTTAGAACTCATATCTAGTTCATTGGTCGAATTAGGTTGACGACAATTTAAGGGCTTTAGATCAATACCTAGCCTTGCATGATATTGATCATCACGGACAATAACATAACTAGGAAGAGGTACATGCACTTACCATTGGCTTGCGAACTACGATGTTCTTCGTCCAACGAAATCTCCTCTTATACTTTCCTCAGCTCCTTTCTCCTTTTCAGATCTCCTTTACCTCTCTAGCGTTTGTAAGAATCAATTAAAGAGGTTTAAGGAGGTTTATGAGTCCTTATATAGGCTAGGTTAGGTTTTTAGGAAGTCTCCTACGTTAGGAAAGTCCATAAGGTTGAGATTTGACAAGTAGGACCCACAGAGATCCATTTTCGGATCTAACTAGTATGCCCGCGTAGACATACCGGTCGACCGATATGTAGACCTGTATCATGAGACTGGTATAAAAATTATCAACCTATTTTATCTATTTTCGTACCTGATTATCATCCGCTCATCCCGTTGGGTTTGGTTATGATTGGAATACCTGTCACGACACGAAATAGAGGCTTAGATCGGGTTCGTGGAGTGCGGGTCTTACACCAACATAGCTTCAAAATTAAGGATTGTGAGTTTTTTCAAATCCTCTTTTATGGTATCAGAGCCCTCTCTGATCAACGTCGAAATATGTTCTTTTTCTTCTTTGTTGCCTTCTGTAAACACCATTGATCAGACTGCTTTATCTTCAAAGTTCAGTCAACCCATTTCCATTAAACTTGATCCGAGTAATTACCTCCTATGGAGGTTTCAACTACTCCCTGTAATTCGTGGCCAC
Source organism: Protea cynaroides (assembly GCA_028583415.1). Taxonomy (NCBI): domain Eukaryota; kingdom Viridiplantae; phylum Streptophyta; class Magnoliopsida; order Proteales; family Proteaceae; genus Protea; species Protea cynaroides. The sequence goes on along the minus strand of CM053265.1, from coordinate 85,994,442 downwards.
AAACTCATTGGCTATATCAATGGAAGTACATCATGCCCTCTGGAGTTCTTGTCGCCGGCTAGCTCTCCAACATCCATTTCGTCAGACACCCCACCAGTCATCAGTAATGAAGCTCCCGTAGACCATCCAGCTTATACTATATGGATTTGTCAAGATCAATTGCTCTTGGGATGGCTCTTATCCTCTCTTACCGAACTTGTATTGGCTTAGGTAGTGGGGTGTCCTACCTCTTTCTCTCTTTAGTCTACACTTGAACGTTCATTTGCCTCCAAATCACAGTCACGCATCATGCAACTCCGCTTGCAGTTGCAGACTGAAAAGAAAAAAGGACTTTCCATCTCACAATATGTTAAAAAAATGAAATCCATTGCTGATAGCCTTGCTGCTGTCACCCATCTGGTTCTAGATCATGATTTAGTTCTTCATATTCTGGCTGGTCTTGACACAGAAAAGGATACATTTGTCACTGCAATCTCCACTCGAACTGATGATGCTTCTTTGATGGATCTTGTTGGTATACTCCTTACTCATGAGATCAGAATTGATCAAAGTCATATTACCCCCCACTTGAAGCAAATATGATCACTACCACAAAAGGGCGACCCTCTCATGGCACTCCCTCCAATCATGCTTCCTCCTTCACCAATACAACTAGAGGTCGTGATCGTGGTAGAGGAAGGCAATTCAATTAAGGGTACACACCACATCAGCCTCTACACTCATCCAATGTGAGGTCTGTGGTTGCAATACTATAAATCTTCATTGTAACACATGTTACAGGAGTTTCATACAACTGTTAAATGGGAAATTTCTTTAATTTGTTGAGGATTGATATTTTAAGGAAGGGGAAATGTCCGATACTAGAGCTGCCCCGATACATGATTTACCCCACTTTTCTGTCTCATTGGTTGTCGTTCAACTTTCAATGGCTTTATGGTTGATTGGGAGTCAAGGCTAGGAGAGGCCAGGCCATCGGAGAAGAATCCATGATTTAGAGTTCTGGCGATTTCTTTGCTGTAAAAAAAAAAAAAGAAAAAAAAATCTCAAAAAAAAATATAAAAATGAAACTGAATAGTATTGAAGGTAAAAAAGTCTTTTTAGTATTTAAACAAGGTTTGAGTGTCCTCAAGGGTGTTAAGGATATTATCGCAAACAATGGTGGTGAGATGTTAGGAATATTATCGCGAATAATAACGGATGGGTGAGATTATGATAAAATATAATATAAGGGATGTGGCAGATATTTTGCCTTAGATTGGTTTCCCCCAAATCCCACCCCTTCCTCTGGCAGTAGTAACCCTGGACTCGGGACCCTCTTCGGATCTGGAACGCCCATCAGCTCATGTATTGATGCATTTTAATCCAGGGACCTCATTCCCTATCAAACGATTTGTGGGTATAGGTTTTTTTCCTACATACGAGGGCTTCAATGACTGACAAGAGAGTTCTGCAATTGTTGACCACTGGTGACTGGTGCTTGTGAACTTTGTATTTTGGATTTGGTCTGTCGGGGGCATAGATACGCGTAGAAACCGCAAACGAACAGCCGGTTTATTGTTTCATTTGCATGGGTACAACCAGAACGAAAATACAAAAGCTCCAGAGCTATCCGTTTGAGTTTTCCTTCCCGTCTGGCTTTGCTCTGGACTCTGGAATACTCAACTCTCTTGAAATATGCACCTTCGCGGTTGCCTGATGAAGTCCGCGTCTCTTCCATCGTTTCCTGCTTCCACCACTCTTCAAGAAATCGCTGCCAACCACAATGGTTTCATTTTTCTCCTTCTGTCTGAGTATTTGTGTGCATGCGTGTGTAAATGCATTTATCTCCTTAATTGTCATTCATTGTAGCATGTGGGTTTCAGTATCTTCTGATTGAACCATGATTATTGCCTCTATTGTAAACATATTCTCCCACACATTTCATAGTGTAATCTTTTCATGGAATGTTACTGTGGGCAGCACTTAAATGGGTCATCGCATATCACATATGAAAACCTTTAAAAGATTATTTTGTTTGATCTGGAAACATTTCTTAAGATGCTAGCTAGCTTAGCCAATAAGCTTGTGATCATACAATCCCTGTTTAATACTCGCTTTCATCCACTAACCTTTTTAAACTCTACAACTATTTCATAACAAAAAAGGGAAGAAGAGGTGTTATTTTATTTATTTATTTTATTTTTTTGTTGAGGACTGTCCAATGCTTCTCTTGAGAAAACTGTTTATTTTTAATGTTTCCTATATGGGTAGTCAGCAGCTCTGCTAATTCTGACAAGTTCTTCGTTTTCTCTGAAATTTAATCTAAAGTTGAAACTTACATTTAATCTGAGTACCTCAGAGTACTGGCTCTTGTAGGACTCTGTGTCCGATGATATCCAATCCGGAAGGGAGACTTTTTTCCATTGCTTACCTTTTTTACTGCATTGCTTTTGAATTTTCACATTTCAATAACAGTACTGTAACAACAAAGTAATTGTTGAAGGCTAACGGGTATGCTTGAGGTGGTTCTTGATTGGAATTATGCACCTTAGTGGCCCCAAATTGCAAGTTTGTCCAAGTCTTGACTGATATGTGATTTCGTGTATACTAACTTTGGAAGTTACACCTCAAGGAGGTAGTTTAGTTGGCAAGGGCGAACACTCACAATTAAGAGATCATCAGTTCAACTCTCATTGGGCCCTACCTATCCAAAAAAAAGAAAAAGAAAAAAAACCCAACACATCACCTAGACTAGACTGTTTATGTTTTGAGAAACAAGGTTTAAAGGTCAATATTGGAACACAAGAACATGGATGCCTCTTTTGGGTCATTTATACGTGTAGCATGTAGTAATAGATGAAGTTTCTCTGGGTTTATCTAACGTATTTATGTTTTGAGAAACAAGGTTTCAAGGTTCACAATAGAACACAAAAATATGGTTGTTTTTTTGGGTCATTCATACTTGTATAGCAAGGAGTCATGGATGAAGTCTCTCGGGGGTGTTTTTTTTTTTTTTTTTTTTGGGGGGGGGGTGTAAATAGTGTCTCTGGGTTTCAATACTTCAGAAGTGTTAGAAGTAGCTAACCCATCCAGAATGGTTTGTATCCAAGAGTTTAGTAGTAACTAATTACCTAAAATTTTCCTCTTTTTCTTGATATTTATGGTCTTAATGAGTTCATTATGTGCTGGGATCCAGTGAGGACTCAGGAGTTCTCTCTATCTAGGGTTGGGGAGGCAAAGTAAAAGTATAAGGAGGAAATGACATGGTTTACTACCTTCCTACTCATAAAAAATAAAAATAAAAAGGGGGAAAAGAAAAGAAAGAAAAAGGTGGCAGCTTGGGTCCTGTCATAGGACCCATAAAAAGGGTTTGTTGCACTCAACTAATAGGTCATGCCTTGTAGATTGACTGGACTAAGAATGAGAATGATCAGGTATTCACTGTCTGATTAATTTTGTTTCTAGATATTTTCTATAAATTTCCTCTCTTAAATGGAACTAAAGTGCATTTTGTGAGAGGTGACCTTGTAATCAGGTTGATTTTTGCTCTCTTTAATATTTGGTCTGATGTACATGTTGATCTCTTTACATAACACACATCCCATAAAGAGTACCACAGACTGCTCATTAGAACTCATCAAAACAAGATCCCAATGCTAAAAGAGCATTCATAAACATCCAGGTTCTAGTAATATAGCTGTCTTTTCCTTAGTGACCACATCCTTCTCATAGGGGTGGTACTCCTACTCTGTTTTATTTTTAAATTCAAATTTTTGAGAGTGTGCTTTAAAGAAGACAGTCACTTTGGGTTGAGAGTATGCTTGGAGTAATATAAAATTTTCACTTATTCAGACAATTATTCAAAACTTTTTATGGGATTTAATATTGAGAATGTTTTCAACTGTCACCATATTATCATTTAAATTCAGTGTAGCTTAGAGCTTGTGTATTTGTACATCTAGGTGAACACATAGACTAATGCAAACCCAAACGATGGCCTGCAGAAGGTCCCAACAAGGATCTCACTTGTACCTCAGTGAACGGTGACGATAATGTATGATTGTGTTGATAAAGAAAGAGAGAAAAGGGAGGCGATGGAGAGGGAAAAGGGTAACAAAGAAAGCGACCTCTCTCAGGTCTGGGCATCTCACCCGGTCTGTATCTCACAGGCATTCATGGCCTAAACCAGCAGCATTGCTTCAATTCATTAATTCTCCAAAACTGTCTTTGACTTAAGCCTTTACATGGTTTAAATAGAATTCTAAACAGGGTCCTCCAATGGCAAGCCTAAGCAACTAGGAAAGTAAATAACAATGGAAACTAATCAACTAGGAAAGTAAATTGCAACAAGAAAACTGAAACTAAAATGGAAATAGAATCCTACTAAGACTGGAAAGATTCTAAAAACTGATTTGACCAAATCAAAACAGAGCTCAGTTCTTTATCTTGATTTGATCTTGTGAGGTGCCGATATCTTGCGACTTGATCATGATTTGGCTGGACAATACTGCATCATAGAGACACTCTGAAGCCACTCCTGACTTTATGTTGTATTTAATTTTGACACTCGTGCTTTTGCTCCCGCACCTGCTTACCTCTCACTCTGCAATATGGCCTTGGGAACCTGGGCCATTTTCAACAAAAGGAAATCAAATCCAAAAGATAATATAAAAAGAAAAAATAGCAACAACAAACCTTAAAAGCCATGGCTTCTCAGTCATCATTATAACCTAATGTCTGGTAACTGGCATTGGCCAATGGCCCACTGCTAGAGTTTGGCATATGGCAAAACCTAAACGACCTTATATATTGGAAAAGCTTTGAAATGTCTGTTGGGGTCTGATTTTGCTCCTTCTGGCCTCTAGTCTTGCTCCTGATGATGAGACTTGTTTTGCTTAAGCATTCTGTTCTTCTTTAATTTTCAGTTTTCATTTATATTTGTTAGTATTCATAGACATGCATAGGATTAAGATAATAGATAGAGATACTTTGATAGCATGTAAATGCTAACATTTAACAAGAATTTTATTGAGTTGTACAGATTTCAGTATAAGACTTCCTACTTGATGGTTCTCTATTGGTTTGGTTCCTCAGGTATTGCAAAACTTATATTGAAAAAGGGGAAGACCCAACTTTTCCGGGATGGAAGTCCAATGGTTTACAGCGGTGCAGTGGACAGGATAATTGGTAGACCACCACCCAAAACTGGAGATGTTGTGCTAGTAGCAGATGGGACAGAAAAGCCCATTGGATGGGGGATGTACAATGCAGTCTCCATGTTTTGTGTTCGCCTCATGCAACTTGAAGAAGAGGCAGCAAGGTACATAACTTCCTTATAAGGTCCCTTAAGTGTGCCCCCCCAATTATCTTATAAAATGAATTAATTATTATTATTTTTTTTTGGGGGGGGGGGGGGGGGGGGGTTGCAGAGATCCATCTTGTGCATTGAACATGGAGAAGCTTCTTGAAACAAGAATTCATGATGCTCTAGAATTACGTAGGAGTCTTGGGCTTCCTTCTGTGGATACAAATGCTTATCGTCTTGTGAACAGTGAAGGGGATAGGTATACATAATTATGTCTTTGCTATTATCTTCATTTTCTTTGTAATTGTTTTTTTCTGTTTCTTCCGTAAATTTTCATTCATAATGTATGGTATTAACAAGTCCCAAACCTAGATTAGATACAGGTTGTGAACGAAATAGATAACCTTTTATCATAGTGCAGCAGAGTAATAAATCATCTTGCCATTGATAGAATGGAATATCATTATCGTCTGCTTTGTTCCAAATAGGCAACCCTTTTGTATCCGTTCAAACCCATACTTAGGTTGGAACACAACCGTCCCGTGTACAATTTATATGTGTTACAAAGCATACAATTTCAAGGATTATTTCATATACTACAAAGTCATATTTATTAAACTGTAAATGACAATTTCATAAATATTATTCTGCCCCTTCCCAGACCGTGCAGTAGCGGGAGCCCCGTGCACTGGGATGCCCTTTGTTCATATCATTTTCTTGTTTATTATTTTTAGTCACCGAATCCAGTGAGTATGCTTTATGATTTTCTAAAGCATATATTAGTCTTCTTGAGTACTGTTGTTGTATTGCATAAATCAACTATATCCAGCTTGTTGATGCATGTGCACTGATCCAATTGAAGACCTTGCTTTGCCTGCTGTATTAGGCTGTAGAAGACAGGAGAGTAAGAGCGGAATCATGACAAAGAAACCATGAACTTTCAATTAATGCAAAGGAAGAGAGACTACTGAGTTTTTATTTGAAGAACTAATGTGTCTAAAGTGCGGATATGCTCACTTTAAATTTATTTTTACATTTCTAGTGGGGTGTATCATTTATAGGGGTGGGTTTGTTGTTTGGATATAATGGTTACTGTTGACAGTCGTAATTATTCTTTTGATGAGCAATAAAATGTTCCGTTGTTTGCAAATCTATAAAAAAAATATAAAAAAAAGGGAAAAAAAAGCTGCACACACTCTCACATGCATCAGTCTTCTTAAAAAGTGGGTTGTGGTGCACACCTTGGACTTGGAAAGTTGCTATGAGCCGCATGAAGTATGTGCTTCACTGTTTGAGGAATTAATTTATCAAATAGCTTGCAGTGAAATAGTGCAGTGATGAGCTGAGGATTGATGCTGGGGAGATACCCTAAAGTGATAGTTTTTGACATTTATGTTCCATCATAATTAAAGAAGTGGGAGTCAAGGAAGACGTTGCTTATAGAATCAAAGCAGGCTCAGAGTGCTGACTCTTTTCAACCTGGTTTGCATTGGAGCTAAAACTTGTAGGATCCCTTTAACCCAACTGTAAAATCCTAACCTCTTCCCTTTTTCGCTTCTTTTCTATCACTCTTATTTAGCCCTAAATAGCAACTATTATCTCTCTTTATATACCCCAGACAGAAATGTTAGGTTCATCTGATGCTTGATTAACCCTTTTTTGGACATGTGTAATTGTGGGAACCTTAGATCCTACTCATATTATGCTCCTGCTCATAGAGTTAGTAATTTCAGTACTGCGAAAATTTGGAAGAGTTACTAGTAAAATCTAGTCTTCCTATTTATTGTATCTTGACATCCACAAGTTTATCCTGCTTACAAAAGGTCCTGGGAGGGTTGAGTTGGAGACGGTCCTAAGTTTCAGCATTTTTTTTGTGTAGAGTGGCTACTCTCAAGACTCAAATTGCCCTGGCAGCCCGAACCTTTTACCATTGCTCCAAGCAATGGCCCCTAGGGTGCTTCAATGCCCAATTTTTCATTAATATGCATATTCTTTTTTTTTTTTCCTTCTTCTTTTCCATTTCTAGTAATGTAAGGGATTAAAGCCATAAGCCAGAAAACATATGAATAGCAATAAACTAAAATAAATAATGTTTTTTCCTGATGGGGATTGGAATACCCCAAACCAGATCAGTAAATAAAGTAGTTCAACAGCCCATTACAACAGATGGATATGCTTGACAGTCCATTTCTGTCAACAGAAAACAAGCAGAATATACCTTCACTTGGTTCTAACATTGTCTGGTCTGATTGGCCTCAAAATAATATTGAGTGGTAGGTGATGATGGGTGAGAAGGATACCAGGCGATGGGCTTGAGCTGATGGTTGGATCAAGAGAAAACTCATATTGAGTGGCCTGCAAAACAACCACGTGAACAGTAACCGTGAACAGTATTTTGGCAGCGATTTTTTTTTTTTTTTTTTTAAATTTAACAAGAAAGAGGAAAAAAAATCAATGAATGGAGGGTAAAAGGGATGGAATAAAGGTAGGGGGATACATAGTTGTCAAGGCGCCAAGTTGTTGTAGAAGGTGCCTAGGTGCCTAGGTGCCTAGGCCTAAGATGTACCTAAGGCGTACCCAAGACATTCCCAAGGCATGGTAAGGGTACATATTAATAGGAGGATTTATTCAAAAGCATAAAAAAAAGAGGATTATTAAAAAAGGATGGGGTTAGTGCATCAACGTTTATTGTTTTTAATACATATGCCTGATTCTATGCATTATGTTGTATATATGTACTTTATACTTCCAATAAAAATGCTACAAATGGTATTAATTAAAAATAAATAAATAGATAGGGGGATACATAGTTGTCGAGGCGTCAAGTTGTTGTAGAAGGTGCCTGGGCATTTAGGCATACCTAAGGTGTACCTAAGGCGTACCCAAGACATTCCCAAGGCATGGTAAGGGTACATATTAATAGGGGGATTTATTCAAAAGCATAAAAAAAGGAGGATATATTAAAAAATGATGGGGTTAGTGCATCAATTTTTATTATTTTTAATACATATGCTTGATTCTATGTATTATGTTGTATATATGTACTTTATACATCCAATAAAAATTCTACAAATGGTATTAATTAAAAAAAAATAAATAGACAAATAACGACATGCTACAAATGGCATACCTAAGGTTTACCTAAGGCGTACCCAAGACATTCCCAAGGCGTGGTAAGGGTACATATTAATAGGAGGATTTATTCAAAAGCATTAAAAAAGAGAGGATATATTAGAAAAGAATGGGGTTAGCACATCAATTTTTATTGTTTTTAATACATATGTCTGATTCTATGCATTATGTTGTATATATGTACTTTATACATCCAAAAAAATGCTACAAATGTTATAGTTAACGATATGCTGTGGGTCCTAACTATCGGTGCTACATATGGTCTTGCTTCTATTAGTTATTTCCATTTACTGTAGTGGATTTGTTTCCACCATAGTTGTTTATTTGTTTTCTTATTAGTTAGGTTTTATTTCCTAAGTTGTCTAGGTCTAGTTTTCTAATTGGTTTATGATTGTAATTAGGGAAGTTTTAAACTATTGTTTCTCCTCTTTGATTATAAATAAAGGAACCATAGGAGGAGGACAACACACACATTGATTCTTTCTTCCTTTTCTCCATTCTCCATTTTCTCCGTCGTCTCTTTCTTTCTTTTTTATTTTGTTACACATATTAATAGGAGGATTTATTCAAAAGCATAAAAAAAGAGGATATGTTAAAAAAGGATGGGGTTAGCACATCAATTTTTATTGTTTTTAATACATATGCCTGATTCTATACATTATGTTGTATATATGTACTTTATACATCCAATAAAAATGCTATAAATAGTATTAATTAAAAGAAATAAATAGACAAATAAAACATATGCCTGATTCTATGGATTATGTTGTATATATGTACTTTATACATCCAATAAAAATGCTACAAATGGTATTAATTAAAAAAAATAAATAGACAAATAAAACATATGCCTGACACAATAAGGCGACCAACCACCTAGCCCTATCTGACTCACCCGAACACTTAGGCGACGCCTTAACAACTATGGGAGGATATGACCTAAGGCCTCTCACCTGATGAGCCTCACCCCATGGGTCTCTCACTCAACTGTCTTTCGTAGCAATCTGAATTTCACAGACAAATGTAAGCAAAGCCAATATTTCAATCAACTTCTTTTTTTTTTTTAAATACTTACAAGGTAGCTCCTTTTATAGAGGGGCTGAGATGTTCTAGACCTTCATTGGAACTTCCTCCTAGACTTATTGATTTAACTAGTTCTAAGGACTTATGTTGAGATTATTTTCAAGATAATTACTCTTTACATTTTCAAGGTCTCAATGAATGACTCTTAAACTTCAATAAGGATTCTTAAACTACACTAATGACTCTTAAACTTCTAAATTTGTATGAACCACTTATCACCCAAGTATGGGCTTTCAAAATAGGCCGAGTACAAAAGAAAACAAAAATGTTAGCCCGAAACCCATATAACCCAATAGGTTACTTATTAACGCATTAGACTAGGCTTTGGGCTTAACCAACGTGTATACTTGTGCTGGGACCTATTTAAATTAACACATCTTTCTTAGAAAAAATTCGACCTCGAGTTTTGTACATGTGAAGAATCAATTGCATGTGACACATGTCTAGCTTCGATCCATACTAGTACTCTGGTAGCACACAAACATTAAGGATGTAGTCTTGTAGGCGTGAAGCTGGCTCTTTAAAGTACTTTGGCGGAATTACGATTTCAATGTGCTTAACTTCACAATCAACACCAAGAATATCATTGGTAACAGTCACAACCTCATGTGGAATGCTTTTGAAGTCCTCTTTAATCATAACCTCTTTAGTTACACCACTTCAATCTTGTCCTCATTACCTCTTTAACAAAGTATTCAATGGTAGGCTCTAAAGATTGAACATCGTCTAGTTTGTGACTGATCTAGTTTTTAACTTCAACCTCTTTAATACAAACCTCTACGGGAGGAACATCAATGGCGGACTCTTCTCTGTCATCAAGAGTTATTGGAAGCTCTTAAAAGTTTACCTTGACTTCATTCACTAGGTCTTCCATAACAAATAAGAGGCATATGATCCTCCTTTGGTGGTGCAACTTTGGATTCAACCTTCGCCTTGACATTGTTAGCATTAGACATCCACCATTCTTTGATTTGTGAACTGAATGTTATAGATGGTTGCTTCAAGTTCGCTTTAGCTATAAATGCCAATTGATAGTAATCTTGTTGTCAACGAGAGAGCTTAGATATATTCAGGTACATATCTACTTGTACTTGTACTTCATATCTTCCCAAATCCTAGGCTCTCATCTTCAACCTCTGAGCTTCCCTTCACCGAATTTCCACCACACTCTAGCATAACTAGTCAACCGGAAGTAAGCAAATCTAAGATCCCGCTCCTCTGTCAAGTTGTAGCGGTCAAAACATTCCTCTAGAGAATCCAACCGTCAATGAATATGTATGTGTTTGTATGGTGAGCAAAGTAAGGAACTTCTGGTAGATAAGGGAGATTGGGAGCATAAAATGTCTTCTTTATGTTGGCTCTGATACCAAATGATGGGGATTCGAATTCCCCAAACCAGGATCAGTAAATAAAGTAGCTCAATAGCCCATTACAGCAGTTAGATATGCTTGACAGTCCATCTATGTCAACAAGAAACAGTATGCTAGCAGTAGAAAATACTTTCACTTGGTTCTAACAATCATCTAGTCTGATTGGCCTCAAAATATTGAAGGGTAGGTGATGAAGGGTGAGAATGATGTCAGGAGGTGGGATTTTGATGGTTGGATGAAGAGAAAACTCACATTGATTGGTCAGCAAGACAACTACATGAACAATGATCGTGAACACTATTTTCAGTATTTTAGCAGCAAACTTTCTCTTTTATTTATTTTTTATATAATAAGAAAGGGGAAAAGAATCAATGAATTGAGGGAAGAAAAGATGGAATAAAGGTAGGGGGATATGACCTAAGACCTCTCACCTTAAGGTTTTGGCAGTCTCTCACTATCGGAGGTCTCTCACCCCATGAGTCTCTTATAGCAATTTGAATCTCACAAACAAATGTAGGCAAAGCCAATATTTCAATCAACTTCTCCTTTTTTTAAATACTTACAAGATAGAGGGGCTGAGATGGTTCTAGATCTTCATTGGAACTTCCCCATAGACTTAATGATTTAAATAGTTCTAAGGACTTACATTGAGACTGTTTTCAAGATTTTTACTCTTTATATTTTCAAGGTCTCAATGAAACTAACTCCATTAATGACTTTTAGACTTCAATAATGACTCTTAGACTTCACTATTGACTTTTAGACTTTTAAATTCATATAGACCACTTATCATCCATATATGGGCTTTCAAAATAGGCCCAATGCAAAAGAAAACATACAAAATGCTAACCCATAACCCGTGTAACTCAATAGGCTACTTATTAACCCATTATACTAGAATTTGGGTTTGTTTTGAGCTTGTTCCAACATGAATACTTGTGCTGGAACCTATCTACATCATTTCCTTTCTTTCTTTCTTCTACTTTTATCGGGGAGCATCTCCGTCACCCATTGGTACTCTGACCCATTAATTTTTTCAAAAATATATCAAATTTCTGCAAGCTTTTTTTATGATTATATTATTGTAGTGGAATTGGATGTATGGGGTCAGTTTTAAATGCTAACGGGTTTATTGTAATTTTTTTTTTTTTAAAGTTTAGTGAGGTCTAGTAATATAGGGTAGTCGGAAGGTTTGGTTGTATGTGTTCTGCATAAGGTAAGATAAGTATATGGTTTTCTTCAGTAGTTTGTTGAGTCAAGACTCAAAGTAAAAGTTTGGAGATGGGTAAGCCAAAGTCCTATTTGGAGTAGGACTAGTGTGTACTCTATATAGGAGTCTTGTGGTCTCTACAAGAGGCAGGTTTATAATAACTTTGTATTAACTATTAAGAGTTTTCTCTACACAATGACTAGGGTTTTTTTTTTCTTTCTATTTACTGCTGTTTTTCTGTTTCTAGCTACTGCTGCTTTGCTATTATCACTGATCTTAGTTATTGTTTTCATCAATTTATATATTCACTGGCCAGGCGTGGGGTTTTTGATTCCATTTATTTTGAGCAACAGAATAACTGCTATTCCTGACCTTCACTTATATATTTCATTCTGTTTTTCCATAAAAGATGCAATCTGCTCCAATTTAAGCATTCATTGCGATTTCAGGTCTGTTTCACTGGTGTACTTTAGTTTATTCCTGCCCTTTAAAAAAAAATCTAGATTAGTATTTTAAATGGCTTCCTTAATCACGAAAAATGTTTTATATTTTTATTTGATGCAGTTCTATATTCTACATGAAGGTATTTTGTTATTATTACTCAATCTGATCAGTCACTAGTCCAATGTTGTTCTCAGATCTATTTCTTTGTTTAACTCTTGGTATTATATACAATGCCAGATAGTGTTGAGTCAATTCCTGATCTATGGCCAGGTCTCCAACCTTTTAATCGCTACCCTTGTTCATAAACTCAATTGCAGCTAAGGTTTGATTTTTAGGGCCCATAACCTGCACAAATTAGAAGTTCTCTTAAACCTTCCTGGATCCTTATCGTCAATATGTAGTCATCCTTTTAGTTAAAGCTTTGGGTCTTCATTTGGTTAATGAATGTGTGCATGTTATTGGACTCAGCTTTTCTCGATTTTGGACTGATAGTTTTCATTGCATAATGTATATCTTTGCTTTGCTTCTATTGCAGGTTGTCGGGTCTAATTGTTGATGTTTTTGGCAATCTTGCTGTAGTAGCTTCATCCGCTGCTTGGGTTGAGAAATATAAATCAAAAATTGAATCCTGCATCAGTAGAATGTGTTACATTGATCATATAAGGTGGAGACCATCGGTTGATATCTTAAAAGAAGAAGGATTGGATGTATCCGATCTAGGAAAACCACACCCATCCCATTCACTTGAGAGTGTGAAGGTTTGAAATTGCTTACTGCCTTAATATCGCAAATATTAAGATTGTTCTGCTGAAGATCATAATGGTGACATGATTTACGGGATCTGATTTTGTTCTATGTAGTGTTGATACAAACATGAATACGAGTACTGGTCCTTCTTGTAGACGATTAAACTTATCTAACAAGATTTCCCTATATTCCAGCATGCAAGAGGACTAGAAGTCCTACTACACTCGTAAACCTACTTGTCACTGGGATTTGATCCCTTGGGAGAGATTGAAATCCAGGTCGAGTTGTATGCAGTAGTGATGAAGTAGTGTCTCAGTGAAGCATGTTATCATTTTTGTGTTACTTGGGCTTGCAGATTACTCAAATAAGTTTTTCCTTTTTCTGATTATTTATTTTGTTTTATAGTAATATTATGGGTTTTGGGTTTGGACCTAATCTCATTTACGGTCCAGTTGGTTGCTAGGCTGTAATACAGTGATTGAAGCAGTTATATATATTTTATTTTATTTTATTTTTTATTTATTTATTTATTTTTTTTGGAGGGGGGGTGGGGGAGGGGGTGGAAAGGTTGGTTAGGGAGTGGTTTTTAGCCGTTGAGTCAGGATTTGATCCCAGGTCTATGCTTTCCTTAGCTGCAGGTTTTACCACCTGAACTTTTTTTGTGTGAGCGAATTCCTTGAGATTTCTTGTTGGTGGTACTCTCACATGTCACTACACTTTCTGCCATTATTTGCAACGGACTCCAATATCAGATGTCCCATTACCTGGGCCTCGATTTGGATTTGGGCCTATTAGTTATTCATGCTTTATTAGGAAAAATGATATTTTCCATAGGCTTAAGAATGATACTTGCTATGAAAAGCATACATACACCAATGACCAATACTAGGTTTCCTGACTGTGGTATTGTTTGTAAGAATTCATGAACATGTCTAATCTTTTTATTCATTGTTGAGCATATGACATGATGTAAGCTCTTTATGCCAGGTAATAGAAAATGGGATTGTTTATGCAATCTCATTGGAAGGTCAGAAAACAGGATTTTATGCTGATCAACGTGAAAATCGTAAGTTCATATCAACAATTTCAGAGGGACGTAAAGTTCTTGATATTTGCTGCTACAGTGGTGGCTTCTCTCTAAATGCAGCACGAGGTGGTGCTGTAGATGTTTTGGGTAAATTATTGGATGCTAAACTTTTTGCTTTTTCCTGTAGTAAGTTCAGTAAGTCCTTAGAATAATCATTCTACTTATATTCTAGCTACTTGAGCATTATGGATTCTTTTCTCGTAAGTTGTAACAATGCCAATTTCTTGGACGAGCAAGAAAATAAAATCCCGAATTTCTTGGACGAGTGAGAAAAAAACCCTTAGTTCTTCAGGAGGAACAACCTTTTATAGTTTGATTGAATTTGTTGTCATTGAGATGTGTTAACTATGTATTCTATCCTCTTGGAACCTGGACAATGGCTAAGGCGGTATGGCCAAGCTCTCCCCCTCCCCCTCCCCCTTCTCCCTTTCCTTGTAGTTATCCTCCTTTTTTCTTGGGCTTGTCCTCGTTTGTAAGGAGTCTGGCTCTATCTTTGTGATACCCGGATTTGTTGTCCTTGTTTCTGGGGTTTTGTCAATATAATTTTTCATTCATACAAAAAAGAGATGTGTTAACTATGTAGGGAGTGGACCCATTCACAGAGGTCCATTCCCATCTCTGTCTCAGCATTAGCAACAAGCAGCAACTTGTCGAGATTAAGCTGGTTTGACTTAGTCAAACCAGCATGGTTACCTTGTGGGACAAGTTGATTGTTCCCATCTGGATTATAACACTAAGTATCCTATTCTTCATGTAATTAGGAGTTTAGGAATCCTTCTCTCATGTTGAGAAATGAGCCCCTCTCCTATCTTACTTGTCTTTCCTATTTCCATTGTAAGTAGAACTCTACATATGGAGTCCTATCTCTATCTCCTATATTATTGTTAGTAGGACTCTACCTGTTGAGTCCTATCTAAATTTGATTCTCTTTCCCTCTTCTCCATTCTCTCCGTCTTCTCTCCTTCTCTCTTATTTTTTATTTTGTTACATGGTATTAGAGCGGTTGATTTGATCTACTGTTTTGAGAGTCGTCTAAGTTCATCGTTTTGGTGTGCAAACGACCACCACTGCTGCATCTGATCTTTTTATTATTTTTTATTAACCTTCCATTAGTCAATTTAAAGTCTCCCATCGTAATTTGTCCACATGGAATGTTCTACGTGAGGAAGAAAAGGTATATATATTTGCTCCAGTTCGTGTTTTCTCATTAAAGAGAGCCTAGCATACTACTACTTTATTCGTAATGGAGTTTGAATCTCTACTACCTGCACGTGATGCAATCTCTACTATATGCATGTGATGCAACCTTTATTACCTGCATGTGATGCAACATCAACTACAGTTGCACGTAAAACAACTCTACTACCTACATGTGATGCAACCTCTACTACGTACATGTGATGCAACCTCTACTATTTGCATGTGATGCAACTTCTTTTATCTGCACGTGATGCAACTTCTTTTATCTGCACGTGATGCAACTCTACTACAGTTGCTTGTAATGCAACCTCTATTATCTGCATGTGATTTAACCTCTACTATCGGCACGTGATTTAACCTCTACTAACGGCACATGATGCAACCTTTACTACCTCTTCGCTCGTGTTGGAGTTTACTTCCTTTTGCTCGTATTGGAGTCTACTGCATGATGATGCTGCTATCTATAGCTGTCTATTATTGTTGCTGCTACTACTACCTCATTGCTGATTCCGACTGAACTCCAAGCTTGGCATGGGTGACCTATATGCTCTAGCTTGAGGGTATGTTAACTATATAGGGAATGGATCCATTCATAGAGGTCCATTCCCATCTCTGTCTCAGCGTCAGCAATAAGAGGCAACCTATCGAGATTAAGCTTGTTTGACTAAGTCAAACCAGCATGGTTACCTTGTGGGACAAGTTGATTGTTCCCATCTGGATTATAACTCTAAGTATTCTATTCCTTATGTACTTAGGACTCCTCCTCTCATGTTGAGAAAGGAGTCCCTCTCCTATCTTACTTGTCTTTCCTATTTCTATTGTAAGTAAAACTCTACATATGGAGTCCTATGTCCTATATCTATTGTAAGTAGGACTCTACATGTTGAGTCCTGTCTAAAGTTGATTTTCTCTCCCTCCATTCTCTCTATGTTTTCTCCTTCTCTCTTATTTTCTATTTTGTTATAAGATGCAAATAACTTCAATGAAATACTAAGTGATTAATTATCTCCTATATCTCTCAGGTGTTGATACCTCGATACCTGCATTGGACCTTGCGAAAGAAAATATCCTTCTCAACAATCTGGATTCAGGAAGAATATCATATTTGAGAGAAGATGCACCTGAATTTATGAAATCAGCTGCTTCAAGGCATGAATCTTGGGATTTAGTTATTCTGGATCCCCCAAAACTAGCACCTCGTAGGAAGGTATTTAACTATATTTCTGCTGTGTTTGTTGATTGATAGTTGATGCTTGATCTATGAGACCTCCTCTTGTATTTCTAGATTCAGTTGTCTTTTGGCATCTAGAAATATTTGTTTTGCAATCTGCAGGCTGAACGGGCCTCATCTGTTCCCAGATTGACTTCTTTGAGCGGATCTTGGACATCGGCTTTCAAGTCATCCAGTTTGGCCGGAGCTGCGTCGAACTTTTCCATCTAAATTACTTTTTCAGTGCTGACTTCAACCTGATCATCTTCACAATCTGCTGGCTGATTTGAAAGTATAGCAAACAACAGATCTTTTTTATATGCAAAACAGAATTATAATACAAGCTAAATATATTAAACATATACTAACTGAAATGCAGTTTTAACTGGAAAACAGTGCAATTTTTAAATTTTAATAAAGTGTTGACAGAAGTGAGATTGTGAGGAGAAACTGCGGGCGTGTCCCATTGCACGAGGCTCCCACTACTGCAGGGTCTGGGGAGGGGAAGAATGTACGCAGCCTTTAACCCAGCAATGCGGAGAAGCTGTTTCCGTGATTCGAACCCGTGACCACCAGGTTGTAATATAACAACTTTACCGCCACACCAAGGCTTGCCCTCCTAAGGAGTTCACTACATTTAGATTAATTAATAAAGGAGAAAGCCCCATATATTAGTTGAGCTTCATGTTGAGATGGGGGTTACACTGCTTGGTTATTCAGTTAAGATCTTCTGAATCTTGTGAGGGTCTTAATGTGTAAAACTGAAAACTTTAGTTATTTTAACAATTATTTATTAGTTGGCCACTGTCTGATAATTAATAAGACACAACACCTAGGATCTTATACAAGTTTTGGTTCTATGGAAGACCATATGCAAGTTCATATGATTTATGTCTCTAGTGACATTCTATTAGTCTATCTTGTCTCAAGACAAGAATGTGAAATTTGAGAGTGGGCATAACCTCATGGAACCATTTAGGGAGCTTCTCTTATTTTAGAACATCACTGACAATAGCTCCTCCCCAGACCCAGCAGTAGTAGGAGTCTCGTGCACTGCATACGCTCTTTATCTCTAGTAAACTTTCATAAATAGTAACATGATAGCTTTATTAATTAAAATTGAGATCAAAATACCTATCTGTCTCATTCTCAGTGTTTACAAGATTTTGACCAAGGTGTTGGCTTGCTCTCTAAAAGGGGTTTGGAGAGATGTAATTGGTCTGTTCCCAAGAGTCTTTTTTTGCATGGGAGAAACACCTTGGATGGGGTGTTGATTGCTTGGGTATGTATGGATCAGATTATTAAGAGTGAGAGTTTGGGGATGCTCTGGAAAATAGCTATGGTCATGTGGGACAGCATATTCTGGATGATGTTATGAGGCCAGTGGCTTATGGCAAAAGGAGGAGGAAATGGATGGTAGTTTGATTTTTGGTGTTTCTGAATGGTCCTAGGGAAGGACTTCTACCCAACTGGAAGTATCCGGCAAAGGGTAGGGTGAGTTAGGCAGCTGGTAGGTTAGGCAGATTCTCAGTAGAATGTTGCTGTTGGCTGTTGACTGTTGAATGGTCTTGGTTCAGAGGGTTAGGGTGAGTTGGGCAGTGCTGGTAGTTTCACACTTTCGAGACTTATTAAAATAAAGAAATACTGAATTCAAAATTTTCTATATTTGACATTTTTGTAGTAGTACGGGAGTATTTTGTTCCTGTCTATGCATCACTCTTGATCATTTCCACACTTAAGCGCCATCTCCATCATCTTCAATATGTGAGCCCTAGGCTATCCAATTGTATAAAATTGAATTCTTTTTTTTTTTTTTTTTTTTTGGGGGGGGGCAAGGGAGAGAAAAGCCTAAAGATAGAATGTACAAGAGGCTAAGGCAGGGTAGAACCACTATACGGTAAAGGATCTCCGGTTAGCATGTATCATTGTCCTTCCACTTAAAACTTAAGTTGTTACAATGTAAATGAAGAAACTCAGAAAGTAACGAAGTCCTTTGCAATTGCTTCCACACTAAAAGCCGTAACAGAATAATTCCCTGATTCTCAACCATTCCTTGATCTCCAAAAGCCCCAAGGAGTGGGTGCAGTTATCAAAGACCATATCTTTTTGGCAAATTGAATGAGCCAGAAAGCTTCTTGCTATTTAAAAGACCCTGTAAGCCTTGACGAAGAAACAAGGCTAGAGTTAGACAACGAGAAACTGAAGATCAGATGCCAATTTACAGTAAGAGTTCAATTCTATTAATTGAAACTCACCATTGCTATCACAATAATTTCAGAATTTTTGGCACATGTAACTCACATGTGGAATGGAAAGGGTTGGTGAAGTTAAATAATTAATGACTAAGGTGCTACCACACAAAAGAACTTCTCCTTAGACAGAAGTCCTTTTAGATAATATTATGTAAGAGAGATTTTCATGTAGGCTCCGTTTGTTCATGTAATTTTTTACATGTTAAAAAAATTTTCAATGTTTGTTTTCAAGAGGTAAAATATAGTGATCTCTAAGGGGAAGGGAGAAGGAAGTTCGACTTTCTTAATATAAAATGTTACACATAAAATTTTAAAAATTTTATGTCAAAACAAATGGGGCCATAACAGAATAGATATTTCACTAAGTTTGTCAAGAAAAGCTTCAGATCGCTGTCCAGGAGAGGAGTGTGTTTCTGAGAAGGGCTCCAGGGCTATGGAACATCCAGATTTTTCTCTCTTATCAATTCCAAGTCCACCAATGTCCCAACTTATCAGAAACTGTCGTTTTTTGTACTTAACAAATTTTGATGCTGAAATAGTTGACATATCTCATCACAGTACTTTCATATTTGAACTGCTTCTCCATTGAAAATTGTGCATGCGAATTACATATTTTTATATACACTTGTGTTTATACTGGTTGAATATCTCTTTTAGCCGTAGTCGTCTTTCACTTCACAAAAGACATCTATTTTCATCTGCTGAGGATCTTTCTGGCCATTTAATAACATCAAATGAATTTTCTGTTGAAAAATCTGTCATTAGAATCTTGAGGATAAATTTATTGCTTCTGACTGGGCCATTACTGGTTCCAGGTTTTACAAAGTGCTTCTGGAATGTATAGAAATCTAAATTCATTAGCCATGAAAATAACAAAGAGAGGTGGTCTTCTCATGACATGTTCATGTTCAGGGGCGATGACCCAAAGTGGATTGTTCTTACGTATTCTTCAGGCAAGTAATTTCTTCTTTATCATTATCTCAAACAGTATATTGACCTCTGAAGTATTTCAGATAGTTTGGATGAGGGAATCTTGTAATGAAAAACTCTTTTATTGCTGAAAGGTTCTCATTTCCATGTCATCTGATCTTCTCCTGGCTTACATCTGACTAGGGACTATGACTCAATGCTGTACTAATAGGATCAGAGGTTGGAGATATTTTATGGGAGTCTGGTTATTTATTTCGTGGAATTTTATGTGGGAAAATATATATTTGTGGTATATTTTGAACTTGGTACACATCCATATTGAGGGGAAAAAAAATCCAAACTTTGCCTACTGCAATTATACGACCTGTATCATTATGGAGTAGTCTAATACCCAACTTAGTGATGGATTCAGAGCTATGCTCTCTCTGAACTGATGTTGGCTGCCAGTGGAGTCATACTTTCTGGATTCTGGAACATAGATTGTGACTCCTTTATTCCACCCCCCCAAAAAAAATAAAAATAAAATAAAAATAAAACACACACACACACACACACACACACACACAAAGTTTTAAAAAGAAAATGCATTACAGTGATTATGCCTGTTGAGTAAATTTTCTATGTTGGTTCCATGCAGAGTGCTGCTTCAATGGCGGGTAGAAAAGTCACTGTTTTACGTCAAGCTGGAGCAGCTTGTGATCACCCCATTGACCCATCCTATCCTGAAGGAGCATACCTTTCCAATGTCTTGCTTAGAGTACTATAGACGCTTTGAGCATGTATGTATGTATGTATACCTAAAGCTGTGCATTAATTATTTTCAAATACCCTTATAACGGCTAGTAGCTACTATTTCAAAGTCAGAAAGAGAGAGGGGGGAATAGGATTCAGCATTTAAAGAATGGCAATAGTATAAAAGTTATATTTTTTTTGAAATTATACAAGCATATGTATGTCTGTCTAGCTGTCACCAAATTCAAACTCTCCATGGCTTGAATGCTTTGCTTCACATTATGTAAAGCAACCCATACTATACAATGAATTCATTTAGATTTCTCAATACACTATAATACATCCCCACCCATGTCCGGGAACTGTGCAACCATTTGATTAAGTCCTTTTTAGTGTCCTCCAGGATTACTGTTCCATGACAAATACGAAGGGTCTCCAAGCCGTCTGAAAACAGAACACAAGCATCAGTAATAGATTTGATGGTGATAAATGGATTAGGTATTCTCTGCATAAAAAGGATTGGTACCTTGGCTTGAACAGATATATAACAGTGAAGACCATGGCTAGAAAGAAGCACAATCCACCAACTGTGAGATATGCAATGCCAAGAAAGTTGTTCTTTCCCCCAAGCCAGCTAGTGGTGGAAAGTACAATTTTCTTCTCTCCACTAAAACTGTAAATGTTGTAGTTGTTCTGCAATGTCACTTGTATAGTGTCATTTGCTTGGAGATCCACCTCTATCTTCCCATATAACTTCCTAAAAGTTGGAAGGGCTGCAGTTCTCATCCAAACAATAAGATCCTCCTGCTCACTCAACTGTTTGCACAAAGTATAGCAAATGAGATCAGTTCTTGCTTCAGGGATGGCAACCAATGTAATGCAAAAGAAATGATTCTATTTGGTGTTTACTAGGAGAGGAGTTGAATTACTTACAGATTTGCTGGTGTCAAGGGTTGCACCACCTATTAGGGTTCCGTTTTGGAAATTTCTGGGGTACACCTTGCTACTAAACTTTGTATCTCTATCACTCTTCCAGGAAATGTTTTGTTTGTTCACCGGCAGTTGCTGGTTGTTGAGAGTGAAGTTGTAAGTGTCATTGAACAAACTCCATGCTATTAGACCACAGGGCACAATGGGAGATCCATTCGCTATATCTTCAGGTGAACAGCCCGTTGTATCATTTACATTGTTAGGATCCATTAGCTGTGCAGCATTATAGTCCTGAACATACCTGAGTTACAAGGCATCACCAAGAGAGCTACTTTCATAAATATCAGACAATGATTTTCCCCTTATATATTTTCAAAAGTTTAGCCATGATTCATGGAAATTGTTTTACAAAAAAAGCCTCCTGGTCTAGAGGTTCTAGGAATAAAATCTGGTCTAGCTTACTTATTTCCACCTTCAAAATCTTGCCACTCAATCACTAACCCATTTTAGTATTCACATCTTAGTTATGCTTGTACTCTGGCCATGAGGGTTGTTTCTTAATAGCCTGACAATCTATGCAAATAAGTGAATGAAATAAATTGTCTTCTGACATTACAAGATTTTTTAGAACTAATTAATGTAACTGAGTTCACATTAAGAAATGCTATTGTATTGTTGTTCTTTTGCTAATTTTACATATAATTCAACTATAGTTACTAGTAGAAAACAAAAGGGCAGAAATACCTTCGATGGTTCTGGTAGAAGTTACTAAGTTGATAGTATATATAAATAGGCTGCGTCATATTCTTTGGAACCTGCAACAAATTATTGGCACATTTTTAGGTTTTGGTTTTGGAAGGACTAATAGAAATACAAATTCTCTCCACACAGGCATCAGATCAGAAGTTGTTTCAAAATTTGCAAGCCTGATCTCTTAAGCAAACATAAGCATATTTCTAAGATGGAGACTTACTGTTAGTGTTCTTTGACATGTTTTGTTTGTAGTACTGCTCTGTATGAAGTTGAGCTCATCATTCTGGCTGCCTCTGTAGGGTTGTGGAATGCAAGCCGTTTCATACTGATCGATAATTTCAACAACCTAACAGTAGGATGATAATTCAAATAAATAATTGAATAAATAAATAAAAGAAGATATAAAATATTCCAGATCATTCTTAACACATACATCCCCGGAAGCAAAGAAAGTAACAAGTCCGATGGGGATGAAGATTATGCTGACGATTATGAATGCCATGATCACCTGTAAGAAACATGGTTGAGTTCTTGATAAGTTCATTTACACTGAACGAAATAGCTGATATACTAATAAGAATTTTCAAGGAAGGTGTTAAAGAACTGCTGGAGCCTGCTTACATATTTTGGGGTGAGTATTGGCTTGCAAGCTGGAAGCTCTTGTTGAGTAAATCTTGAATCTGAAAAGCAAATAAAATAATACTATATCAGGTCATCTGAAATAAATGAACATGCAGTTTCAGAAAAAATTTCAACTGTGACTAGTAAAAAAATTGGAAGAAAGTTATTCGACAAGGTTCTGTTGGGATCATGAAAACCCAAACTGTCCAGTTGGATCAGGTTGGGATCAATCAATCACCAAATCTGATTACCTAGACAGGTAGGCAACCATTATATGGGTGCGATCTGAACTTTAAAGAATCATGGAGTAAGTTATGGTGGATTTTAAACCTAATCTCTAACCAACAATGTATCCAGCAGAATGACGCACCCCAAAAATTAAAATAAGGGGAAAGGCAACTGCTACCTTTCTGCCACCTTCCCTTGAATGCGCTTTAGAGAGGAATGTAGGTACCACATTTTGCCACCCTTAGCTTCGGCAATAATGATTTTGCAAGGATCTAGCCATTGAGCTATCTCCAGATGCAAGGATTGACCATATTTACCTTTGTTTGCCTTAAAAATCAGTTTTGCTGAGAATAAGCAGTTTTATACCAACTGCGGCTCTGCAGTAGCTTGCCGTGGCGCTGCACTACAGTGTCACGATGCCAGTCCCGCAGTACTACATTGTATCAACATTAGTGACGTCAAACCACTTTAGTGACGTATGACATCCCTATGGAGTCGCACACTTTGTGTGCAGCTCCGCATTACAGTTCCACAACGCAGTTGTTTGTTGCCGTGTCCTCATTTTTACTCTTATCCTACAATGTCTACTAGATTGATCAACTTATGTTGGACAGAAAGGGAAATAAAACATTTTCCTTTCCGTAATGTGACTCCTACCCCCACCCCATGCCTCTGTTTAAGCCAAATAACTTATCTGGGCATGAACTACGTTTGACCTGATTTTTAATTTAATTAATCGAGATACGTAAGTAGATCGGAAACTCAACATCTATCTCAGTCATACGAGTCCTAGAACCCAATCACCAGGTACTCTTCATTTTACACACATTCCCACATATATTAAGACCCTAAGGCCACGATGACTTCATGTGGCGATCAACTCCCTATTCCATCTTGGAATGCAGACTGACCGACAGTCCCCGAGATCCACAAATATGGGATAACACCGAAGGTCAAACAACAAGACACTAAGACCATGGGCTCCCACTGTTAGTGCACGCACTGGGCACGGTCACCTATCCCACGGGGGTGGACCATGACAACAAGGAGCCGCCAGTGTATTTGGGGGGATGCAAGTAAAAAGAGGGCTGGTAGCCGGTTCATTGGGAAGGGCTTAGATTTGAAGGAGAGAGATAAGAGAATGCGTGAGATAAGTAAACATCGGAAGAGTGTACATTAATTATTCTTGCCTGCTTGTACTCCGCTTTTTAACCCCTTAAAGCCCACTCATTGTTACCTATTAAATTTGGTGGTTTATATCAACTGTTGGTATTACCCACTGGTTTTCTTTATTGGGTATTCAATGGTTCCTATTCCAGAATACAGTTTAGTGGAATTTCGTGGGTTTGATGTTTCAGGTTTCACGGTTTAAGCATTCGAAGGGCCAGGTTTCATGGTTTAAGGTGTCCATATGTATAAGTTTCACAGTTTCAAGTTGGAGTTAGTTCGTTGTGTTTTCTGTGAAGCCCCTCTCTTTTACCAAAAAAAAAAACCCCTCTCTGCATCTATGGTTCCCAATCCAATTTTGAGCAACATGGCAGACGGACTTCCAGATAATAGGAAGAAGCTTGTCCTAATACTCTCTCTCTCTCTCTCTCTCTCTCTCTCTCTCTGAAC
This sequence comes from Protea cynaroides, assembly GCA_028583415.1. Classification (NCBI taxonomy): domain Eukaryota; kingdom Viridiplantae; phylum Streptophyta; class Magnoliopsida; order Proteales; family Proteaceae; genus Protea; species Protea cynaroides. The sequence continues at coordinate 85,969,612 of CM053265.1, read as the reverse complement.
GAATCAAATTAGAGCAATAAATAGACAGAAAATCCGTTATCAGTTGAACAAAACCTGTGGAAACTAAGAGATGAAAAATAGACTCAACAGAAACTCATTTCACTCAATACATGTACATCAAAGAAAGCAGCAGAAACAATAAGAAAACAAGAAAGAATGTAAAGCAGCTTTAAACGAAGCAGAGAGAGAGAGAGAGATGGGTAGCGCAGGATTTCAACTGGTTACCCATGAATCAAAGCCAGAAACCAAAATAAATAAATAAAAAAAGATGGTATTTTCAGAGATACTCACACTTGGGTCGCTTTGAGTTCCTTCTGATGGTTGCTGCAGAATCAGTCGATTCAACTAGCAAGCGAGATGCACCGTTCCCAGTCATGGCAATCATGATTAATACAACTAAAGAAAGATAATAATCCAACCACCAGCAGAAGCCACGGATATACTGAAATGTAAACTGGATTTATATTATGATCAGAGAGATTAATAGTCTTCAAATCAAAAGAGGAACTAACACAGGTATCTGATCATATGAAATGGGTTCAGTCTGAAATTTAACAAAAAGAAGCTCCTTCTTCTTTTGACTTCTTATTAGAGAAGAAAGATTAAAAAAAAAGAAAATTTAAATTCAGACTGTTTCTCGGGACGGCCGCTCACCTGAGACTCCAGAGAAGGTCAGCATGGAAGAACGCGCTTGGTTGAGTCATCAATGAGACAATCAGTTTTCAACGGTCAGATAAGAATCTAATTGGTATATTTTCTAGATAGATTCCAACTGAAAGTTGAAGATTAAATGGTAACTCACTTAATTTCTTATTAAAAAAATCATTCTTGTGGTGGTCCTTTTTTTTTAAAAAAAAAAAAAAAAAAAAAAAAGAGGAGGTGGTTTTATAGGAAGATTCCAACACGCCATAGATTAATCGTCATTAGTGGGATCATGAATGATATGCTTTTTTATTCTCTTCTCTGACGTGTGTTGCCACATGTGCATCATACACGTGTATAATAAGCTACTTGATTGACTAACAGATGGTGGGCCAGACGGCTTAAGTTAGGTACAATTAGGTAAAATTTCAGAGTTTGTGGGGCCCATTGGCTTCTGATCAAAAGGAGGGAGCTTTTCCCCGTTTGGATTCTCCATTCCTGAAATCCATGGATTAGGAAAACTCAGGATAATCATTATTAAGAATAATTATGTAATTAACTCAACAATATAACTCTTGGTATCTAAGCTTTTTATATATATATATATATATATATATATATATATATATATATATATATATATATATTTGGGTAAGAAGTATGCTTTATATATCATTGGGGATAAATTTCAGAGAAAGATTTTCTATGCGTGTCGAACATTCTAATTTATTAGATCAATAGCTGATGCGACTGGGCTATAGGAAAAGATCTAGCAGAAATATTTTGAATTAAAAATGATGTAAATTTAAATATCATATTTGATATGTTAGTGAGTTAGTTATACCGTTATTCTGGTGTAATTAATGTGAGTCAAATGTACTATTCAATAACATGCACAATTGTTGAATGAATCAAATCAATAACAAAGTGCCTACTTGAATGATACATTTGACTGGAGTTGATTTCACACACCCTTATGATTATGATGTTTTCAATTATTCTATTTTGGAATCTGATTGTCTTGAAGTTATTCAGAATATTATTAATTCTAAGCTTCAAGCTGATCATGATATTTTCCTATTATTGATGACATTATCAACTTGCTTCCAATTGTGAATCTTGTAATGTTGTATTGCATTCCCGTGCCCGGAAGATTGTGTCAATCTTTGGGTTGCACACTTAATCTAATTCCTCTCATTGGCTTATACATTTATGAAATCTGGATGCCTCGGCTTGTACCATCTTTTATTGCAATAATTTATGTTTTATTAAAAAATATATATATATTTTCCCTTGTTTACAATAAGAAGACTAGACAAAAACCTTATGAAGTTTTCTTCGAGAATCATAGTTAAAAAAAGAGAAAAAAATTCTGCAATGTTAATATGTGGATCCCTTCATACCCTCTCTCATATTCTGGATTTTTTCTCTTCTCTTTGACATTATTTCTCTTCTCTAACTATGCGGGGTGTGCCACTTGTATGTCATTTAAAAAAAATGGAAAAAGTAACTTTAAGCCGATAAAGTAGGGTCTGCTCTATCGCATGCTTGTTCTTTATGATTTTTTTCTCTCTTAAAAATAAATAAACCCTACACCACCAGCTCAAGATCTTTGTACGGGTGGCTTTCTTGTGGAATCTGAATGCTTTTAGCGTATTGTAGTTTTGTTTATTCTATATTAATGAAGCTGTCATCTGCCCATAAATAAATTAAAGGTAAAAGAAGGTTGCCTAGAGCCTCCGCCCACATTGGAAGGATGAAATGATCATCTATCTCCTGTGAAATGAAAAATTCCACCTCTATTGAATGCCCTTGTATAAACTCTTCTTAGCCCCTGAGTTGATATTAGGGCCACACAGCCTGACGGTGATCCACCTCTCATAAGTAAATAATGATATAGTTTGGCTTATGAGAATCCAATTCACACAAGATAATTGCTTTATTTTTAATTTGAATCAAGTAATTAGATTGTGTGAACTGGGAATTACTTGAAGCTTTGAACTACAAATACAACTTCTATAATCACAGCAAATGAATTTGGAATCTGAAGTGGGAGATCTAATCTCAATGGATGAAGCATGCGATCCAGAATTGCAGGATTGAAATTCCACCATCTTTACTGATGCAAAAAGTGGTCACTAGGTGGAAAACAAGTTCTGGAAGATATGGCGATTTTCCAATAGAATATTTAAAGTTGAAAGCATGAAGTATGCTCTTTTTTTTTTTTTTTTTTTGTTAATACATGAAGCATGCTTTGTATTTATAGTTCATATACTTTTCACCAGATGAGGTTATTTATTTATTTATTTTTTTTTTTTTTTAAGTTTGGTAAATAAAATTGAAATGGTTTTGTTCTTAGTGGAAATTTAATAAGAACTATGCAGGTTTTTGTTGATCTAAAAAGTATATCGGGTATATTTTAGGTAGGAGATCAGTGGTTTTTTTTTTCTAGCTTTAATTTAATTTTGGAATCATTCCAGTTTTTCTGTTAAAAATGTCACAGTGTGGTTCAATTTGCGTTCAACAACAAATATGGCTTTGAATAGAATTGAATAACGAATGAGACTTGTACAGCCAACCCCATTTAATTGTGTTAAGGAGTAGTTGAGCTGAATTTAATTTGCTCTAAAATTAAATGGTCGCCTTATATATTGATGAACATCTATTAAGAAATGCTAAAATTATAATTGTTGTATATTTTTTTATTAACTAAAGTTTCAATATAAAAATACATTTTGTTTTGGTTTTTTCAGTATGAGGCTAGTGAGGTGAGATTAGGCATTGGATGGGTTGGGTTTTATTTGGTTTCTATTAGGTCGGTAACCATTTAATACATTTGACCTGGATCCATTAGTGAAGTCTCTTATTTATTTATTCTTTTTTTGGTGAAGAGACATATCCTTATTAAAGGATAATAAGGATGTGGTTTGAGAGGCACACATTTTCTTTGGGATGCCTTGTAAAGACATGTTGGTTTGAGAGGAGATACATCCTTCTCTCGAGGTGTCTTGAAAAGACATGTTCTTTATAAATAGAGGAAGGGGAAGCCTTAAAATGTACACAATGATTAGAACTAATTACTTGGTTCTCTCTCTCTCTCTCTCTCTCTCTCTGTAAGCACATATCGTGTGTATTTTCCTTTTTTCAATTTATTGTTTTTGCCAAAAATTGCATTACGGTCTTGCATTTGACCTAAGTACAATTTTGACGTACTCTAAGGGATGCATTAAACAAGTGCATGTTTGTTGCCGGAAACCATAACTGCTTTATCTTTGAGTCAGTTTTGCATCACAAACCCGGTTGCTTTGTTGGGGGCAAATATTGATTTCAAGACAGTATTGATTGTAGTATGAGTCGTACGACCTAGCCTTGATTATCATCTTGAATGACTCTCATTTTTGTCTAGATCACATAAGTGATTCTCATTTAAAGTTCTATCCTTATATTTTACAAGTGCCTCATATGGTCTAGTTCAAGCTCAACCAAAGTATTCAACTCTCCCTTTTTTTGTTTTTTTTTTCGTGGGAAAAACCTCTATCCCACTTTGTGCATTTGGGTCAAGACATAGAACGAGTGAAATGACTACTCGTCTTCTTAGTTGGATATATGTACGGGTATTCCCAATGGCCTTGCAATGGTGTGCCAGCCACTTAGTCAGACTGAGAACCCTCTTACTTTTTTTTTTCTTTTCAAAATGTTTAAAAGTTTATCTTTCCTTACCTTCCAAACATAGCCATGGCTTTTTTTTTCGTAAATAAAACTCCTGGTTTCCGAGTGATACAAACATTAAAGATCTAGGTCCTCTTTGATAACAATCTGACTTATGGATTCCATTGATTTTGTCTCCCTAAGAACAACTTGAGAGTTGAATACTGTTTGGTAAATTCGATTCGATTCCAAGATTCCAAGGAGTGAACCGGACTCCATTTGACTCTGGGATCCTAAATTTGGGAACTAAAAAAATTAGTTCTCAAACAGAACTAAAAAAGGGAGTTGAACCAAAACCACCGCCACCACCACTACTCCCTCCACCACCCACCACTCACAACCACCACCACCAAGCCCCACTACAACCATCACCATCGTCACCATCATCATCCATTGTCAGCGTCATCAAACAACATTCTACTCTCAAAAAAACTATAAGCAATCAATTAACTTTGGAGCAAAAGCAATGGATTTAAAATGAGAATATCTTCAAACTGGACCCCAATGATCTATGAATTCTTAGAGGGAATAAGCGTTAGATGGGTATTTGGTCAATTCAACCAATGATCGTGCAGTCCAAGCTAAACCACTTTATAGAAGTGAAATGATGAATTTTGGACTTAGATTCGTCGTAGGGAACCGTTAGCTACCACCAACGGTTACATATAACACGGCTACTTTCTACTCTTTAAAGGCAACGGATACTATCAAATTATCATCATATTAAGAGTCAAGGGGTTCATAAATGTTGGGGAAGCCAAAAATTGTTGCATTTGGCATGTAACCAATAAATCATCATAACCATAGTAAATGTCCACTCTATCCCACACTCGCTTTTGCCTTCCCTTGCACGTGACTTCTCAATTAATTGTTTAAATAATTATCTAAAGTATTTCAATAATAGAGACTTTGAAAAGACAAAAGAAAAGACTCCGCAACTCTCATTTAAATTGAATGACTATAATTTCAATAAATTATTTGCTTTTAAGAAAAATAATAATTATTATTACCATGATTTGTTATTTTTTTAAATGTTACAAGGAATTTATTATGTCACATACGCAGATGATGTATTTATTCCAACTGTTGGATAGTGAAAACATGATCTAGATTACCTACATGTCAAATTTTAAGTTTTAATTCAATTAGATACCTTCTTTGTATTGACATACATTGTATATATGTCCATGCATTTATACGAATATTCTAAACATTACTATAACACTCTCGAAGAAGTTAGAATAGATTAGATTAAAAGAATGATAAAAATGAATGGTCTAGATTTGTCTTGTGACATTTAGAAACATCACATACCCTTGTTACATGAATAACAATCCAGATAAAACATAAAAAAAGGTCTTCTGCTTGAAGATTGCTTAACAAATTAACAATCAAAGAGGTTGAAAAGAAAGGATGTACTCGTTTTTTATCGTTGAGTCATTCCAGTAGTCCATTGGATGGATTGGGGTGATCAGCCTGCATGTCGATGTAGTCTAGTTCATCAGATGAACAGTTGTATGACAAGAACGAGCTCCATTCTAAAAGAAGAAGTCTTTGAGTTTGAGCTCTCATAAACTTAAAATGGTTTTTAAAAGCAATTTTAAGGCCTCTATGTTTTAATCCTTATTGACCAAGAGGAGTTTGTTATTGGGCCTGATCATCTCTGTATTCGTTCTCTTCTTTCGTCTGCGAGAAAAAGAAAGAAAAAATGTGGGAACGTAAATCATAGATAAATTCAAATTTCGTCAACAAACAGCTTAATGTGGCAACTGACGACAATCTTGATAGAGATAAAACAGTAACCATAGAGATTTTGGTGAAGAGTATTAAAAAACTTTTCAATAAATATAGGTATTAGTTTACGCTTCACAATAGACCGGAGTTTTGCAATGAAGCTAAAGTTTTTACATGTCTTAGATGGATTAATAGGCAATCATCCGATCTCTCTTTTTATTTTTTTAGAAGAAGCACCTGTTTTCAATGGCCTTCAAGTCTTCTCCAAGATTTTCATACCTAGATGATTTAATGACATTGGGTTTCAATGTAGTGTTTGGTCTTCCTTGTTTTATGATGGAAGCCTTATATTTGCACTAATACTTATTTTATGTGAAGATTTATGGAAATAACTTTTTTTTAGAGTTGACTATGATATGGAGAATATTATTTTAGATATTTGGGAATTGTTTTTTTCCCAGATCAACGCAAACCTCCTTCGTTCCTCCAGACTCAAATACTATATATATCCCCTGTATACTGTAGTACCATGATGGTCCAATAACTATACTCAAGAAAGAATCAATGTCAATGGACTATTGACACAAAACAGTGTCATGAAGAAATACCCTTTTTATTTGATGTCTATTTGTTATCCTCCTCGGCTTATTGGCTTGGTTGTTTCTCTAAACTTTATTTTAATGAAATTTTATTTATTAAAGAAATCATGTCATCTTACCATTTGAATTTGACTGAACCGGATTGGACCTGTTGGATTAATATTAAAAAAATATGTACATTCATTTCTAAATAAAATAATGAAGATATATTTCAAACATCCATTTAAATTATGCCTAAATTTATCACGTTTTTTTTTTATTGAGAAGAAAGCAAACTATTAAGGGTTTAATAGGTCCAATAACCAATGTACTTGAAGATCATAACTAGAATTGTAAATTAAAAGACATAAGCTTTAATTATTGTAACTCTTAGTAGTTTATTGATTTGGACAAGTTAACTTGTATTTTCAACTATTAAATCATCTAAATGAAATTTGAAATTTTGATTTTCCTGTACAATTTTTTTTTACTTTTTATATTAAAAATAAGTTTAATATATAAGTTTGAGACTTAAGAAACTGGCCAACCAATATATATGATTAGATATATAAACAGCAAAATCAAGAATAAGTGAAGCATGCACACCCAATTAAATAATTATATGACTTACAGATATGAGGTTTTTTGTTCACACAGGCAATGATGGTAAGGTCGAGTCGTGTCACTGGTTACTATTCATAAGATTATATTCACCCATATTAGTGCGAAGGGTTCTTGTGAATCAATTCTCAAGATGAAACACCCCCCTTGTTGGCTCTTCCAGTTATCTTCTTTCGAAAAGACAAGTCATGAAAAATCATGTCCTTCCCACAAGACATGTCAGAAATAGTCACACCCATTAATTATTTAAATACTCATTAGGAAAAACACACTTCTCCAATAAACAACAAACCAAGTTAAATAATATTTTGAATCTCTAATTTTAAAATTGATTAAAATTTCAATACTTTTCAACCATATGAAAGTTTTATTCATGTCATGTGGCCTTAATTTGTTTGTATTGTGGACCACTGCATCACCATTTAAGTTACTGTTGAAATAATCACAAATTAAATTTTGAATTTCAATAACTTGTTTTATTGAAAAAGAAAAAAAAAATAATAAACTATCGTTTAAGGGATATTCTAAATGACACTAGTCCAGTCTCAACAATAGTTAATATTGGCGCAAACTCTCTCACCTCTCCCAACCCAAACACTAAATATCCCCTTGTATACTATGGTAATGTGATAATCCAATGAACATGTGCAAAGAAGAATCGATGCACGTAATTCACAGGGTTCAACAAGCAAACGATATTTCACGATCAAAGGTGTAGCACTACTTCATCGGATGAAGTTCTGTTGATGACATATGCTGCTGCTGGTTTCAAGATCATTGAACAAGAGAGATCCCTAAATATCCATTTGAAAAAAGAGATGAATAGATAGGGCTGGTCTCCTTCATTCTTCTCTTTCCTTCTTCTTCTTCTCTCCTCTCTTTGGCCATGGCGACACGATTGGCTGGTGTTACTGATACCGGACCTAGTATAACAACCCTTCCAGTCTCGAAATAGGCTGTGGTGTCAGGAAAAAGTGACGAATATCGATTATTTGTAGAGGCTTGTAATCTACCTAAGCTAAAAAAATCATAACGAGCACGATAGGACGAGCCACTTTATCCTGTTAAGGATAAAGGGGATCTATCTTTTGCTTCATTGGAGACCAAAAAAATACAGCAAGAGGAAGAGGATTCCCCTACTAATCTAAAGGCTTGATTGGATTGCTAGTTGTTTGAAAAGGACCTTGACAACGGCCATTGATGTCAATCGTTTGAATGGATGAGAAGGCCATTAAAGGAAACTTATCTAGGTAAGATATTAAAATAAAAATCCCAAGCTAAATAAGAGTGGAAAATATTATTTCATGTCTCTGATAAGTCAAAATGTACCAGACTTCCAATTTATTTCAATTATTATAATTTCGGTGGTACATGTCACTTTATTCTTTTGTTTTAATGATACGTTTCATCTACATCATTCATCAATATTAATAGTACGTGTTCTCTAAAGTCAATAATTATCTTGATTTTATATTAATAAAAGTTTTAGAGACAAAAGAGTTACAATAATCTCCCATTAGAACAAGATTTAAAAAATAAATAAATAATTTTCCATGGAATCAATCATGTGCTCTGCTCTTTATCTCCCTTTACCCCATACCTATTAAATCTTTTGAGATGGAAAAATTAATTCTATATTACCCATCTCATGTGAGTCCCATCTTAATTGAATTTGGATTAATTGAATAAAAGTATTAACTGGGCCCACACACTTATTTGAATCTACCCCTATATAAATAACGGTCTCAGACTCTCACGTGATATTTGTCTCATTGATGATAGACCCACCATAATTCACAAAATCCATTTTCATATCAGACACTCTCTAGTAGAGGGTACTGTCTACCTGTTACTAATTCATATATATATATATATATATATACATTACAAACCCTAAATGACTTACCATATTAAGCTACGACCGTGCATGTACTTTCATCACCTAATCATCTGATAGATGGTCCAGATTTAAGTAAGCCGTTACCTAAGTGGTCCATTTTACACGTCACTGACATCTATTCCTTCGATCTACTGATCATCACCGTCCGTTTTATACATTGAATCATTTGCATGTGCATATACTCTTTATGTGATCTCATTACCGTTGATGTGATGTGGAACCCACCTGTAGAGTATGGGACCCATTAGATATGGACGATGATGGACTAGGATACAAGTGAACGATTGTCAACAAAGACCAATGAGTTCGGATCACCTGCATGTACATATATTCTCTATGAATTTTCATCACGGTCGATGGAGTGTGGAACCCACATCTAAAATGTAGGACCTCCGAATTTGATCGGTGATGAGATCCCAACTGAAATATTCTCAAGAACAACACTGAGCCACAAAGGTATATCTACTAATCCTGCTTCCTCCCACCTTCAACAAAACATTCTGTCTCTAGTCCCTATCTCTATTTCTCTCTCCTCTCCTGCAAATCTCGCTCTCACAGACATTCCTTCACTTTGTAACTCCCATAGTCTCATGGCGAACTCTCAGTTTCTTCTGTTTCTGCTAATCTTCCTCTTCTTCACACACCAATCTCTCCAACAACAACACCAGCAGATCAGCGCCGTCGATCTAGCAGCTCTTCAAGCCATCAGAAGCAGTATGAGTGATCTCCCGCGTTCACATTTCTTCTCCACCTGGGACTTCGCTGCACCCAATCCTTGCTCAACCTTCGCCGGTCTCCTCTGCTCTTCCGACGCCTCCGCCAGCGTCCGAATCACCTCCCTCACGCTAGGCACCGGTCTAGCTGGCTCCCCGGGCCTGATTGGTTCACTCACTCCCACTCTCTCCAACCTCACTGCCCTCACTGAACTCGTCCTCAACCCCGGAATCGTCTCCGGTTCAATCCCTCCCCAACTCGGCACTCTCAAAAACCTCCGAGTCATCTCCTTAACCAACAACCACTTGTCCGGTTCCATTCCATTTAGTCTCTCAACCCTCCCAAACCTTCACACGCTCGATCTCAGTGGCAACCAGCTCAGCGGTTCAATCCCACCGAGTCTGACTCAGTTACCCTCACTCAAGGTTCTGATATTATCATCAAATCGTCTCTCGGGGAACTTACCCAACGTGCCGACTCAACTACTCCATCTTGATTTAAAAGATAACTGTTTATTGGGATGGCTGCCGTCACTACCGTTGTCCCTCCGTTATCTTTCCCTCTCTGAAAACGAGATGTATGGCCCACTCAACGTCCTTGTACCTCTCTCAGAGTTGGTCTACATTGACCTAAGCATGAATCAGTTCAGTGGAAGTATTCCAGAATCACTGTTCCGTCCAACCCTTTCATCATTGCTACTCCAACGGAACAATTTGTCAGGTGGGGTCCCTACAACAGGTGATTCAACATCGTACGGTGCAGGATCTATCGTCGACTTGAGCCACAACCTTTTGTCTGGGAAACTGTCATCAGTTCTGTCAAGGGTTGAGAGCTTGTTCTTGAATAACAACCGTTTGATTGGGATCGTTCCTGATGAGTACGTACGGAGTGTGTCACTGGGGAGTATGAAAACATTATACTTGCAACACAATTTTCTCTCTGGAATCCCTTTAGAACCTGGGTCGCCGTTGCCGGACTCAGCTTCGCTCTGTTTGTTGTATAACTGTATGGTGCCTCCTGTTGGGACGATAACCTGTCCAGCTAGCGCCGGCGGGTTGCTTTCAAGACCTGCGTATCAGTGCCGGGTGATCTACGATGGAGTTTTTTAGTATTTGTAATTTGTTTTGGACTTTTTGGGTAATATTTTTATCACCATTTGTAAGGTTGGTGAGGAAGGAGAGATGTAGAATAAGAGAAGAAGACAGGTTTCTGTGTATAAAATCTATAGATTACAGACAGTTAGTTTGGAGGTATTTGTGTTTTTTTTTTTGTTTTTTTTTCCTGGTGGGGTGAGTGTGGCTTGGACCTTTTCCTTCCTTAATTTGTTAATTATTGTATGTGGTCCAAAGTGGAAAGGTGCTTGTTAGCATGTCTGCGTGTGAGTGCGCATGTCTTCTTTTGACACTTTCATTAGTTTTTACACAAAGTTTGGGGAAAAGGCTGCTGTCCGGCTGTTTCTTTCTATGCTCTCACCAATGGTCAGTGAGATAATTGGATCGAGCTCATCAGATGAACCAATATCGAGGGGATGGTCGACCTCTGATACTCCTTTAGATTAGATGGTTGAGTTCTTTCGCAGTTTTTTTTTTTAACTTTTTCATACGATAACTCTCATCAAAGTCAATCGTCAGATCTGAGGGAATGTCAGGTGTCGACCATCCACCCCCATCCACCCGACACTGGCTTTATTCAAGTTCATTTTGAACTTGGGAGGAGCCCATTATTCCATTTTTGCTCTGTTCAAGTGTTCAGAAGTCGATACTTAATTAAAAGAGTCCATCCTGGTTTCAAATTTTGGGCGAGGCAAATTTACAGACGTGTAGATTGGGAGGTCCATTACCCATTACTTGACCACTATCTAAGAACTCAATAAATTAGACACAACACCTAGACCTTAGGCAAGTTTTGGTTATATGGCAAACATGTGCAAGTTCATATGATTTGCATCTCTACTGACATTCCATTAGTCTGTGTCTTGCCTTAAGAGAAGGATGTGAAATTTGATAGTGGGCATAACCTCATGGAACTATTTAAGGGGTTTCTCTTATTTTAAAACATAAACCGACAATAGCTCCATACAATAATCCACATAATAGTAAGATGATAACTTTTTTCACTTTAGATCAAAGACCTATCAGCCTCATTCCCAGTATTTACAAGATTTTGATCAAGGTGTTGGCTTGATCTCTAAAAAGGGTTTTGGGAGATGTAATTGGTATGTTCCAAAAGCCATTTTTGCATGGTAGAAACATCTTGGATGGGGTTTTGATTGCTTGAGAGATTGTTATTTTTAGATTTATTAATTAAAGAAGGAAAAATGATGTATACGTTAGCAGAGCATATTAGAATCTTATATGTCAATGGAGAAAATGAGAGTATAAGGAAGACAGGTAATCAGTTACTTGGAGGAGAGAGAAGGGGTCCGATTTCATGAAGGAGAAAGAAAAGATGGATGTGAGAAGGAAGTACACATCAGATTATTTTGTTCCTATCAATTCATCACTCTGGATCATTTCCACAGTTTAAGTACCATCAATCATCTATCATCAACTTCATCCTGTGAGCCCTCGGCCATCTACATATATAATTTTTTTTTTTGAATATAAATTAGAGATATATTTTGCTAAGGGAGAGGGAAGCCGAAAGTGAGAATGTACAAGAGGCCAATATATGCTTGCTAAAGGCAGAGTACAATCACTGTAGAGTAAGGGATCTCTAATAATATACATGAAGAAGCTCAGAAAGAAACCAAGTCCTTTGCAATTGCTTCCACACTAAATAAAAACTGTAATAGAATAATATTCTAAGGCTGCTGATATGCATTCTTAGCCAAGAACATATCCTAAGATGATAAATACAGAGTGTTTAGTATGCATTCTCTTTCTTAGATTATGGAATATGTTAATTAAAAGAATGCAGTCCATTATGAAATACGATCTTTTTTCCATTTTGCATTTTGAGCACAGAATAAAAATCTCTCATTCTTTAATCCATTCTCATTCAATGATAGAAATGCATGCTTCTTTATAAAAATGTATTCCAAAAATGCACGGTGAACAGATTCTTATCATTTCTTGATCTCCAAAAGCCCCGAGGAGTGGGTGTTGTTATCAAAGACCAAATCAATTTAGCATTTTAAGTGAGACCAGCAAGAATTAGACGAATTAAATACCAATATAGAGTAGATCTCTATTTGTTTTAGGAGTGTTGTCACCCAGCTGCCCGCCTAGAAGAGCCACTCGCTCTGTAGTGTTGTCACACAAGATAAGCACGCCGCCTGCCTGCTGGCCGGGCGAATTTAAAATTTTACTATAAAATTTCAAATGTAGCAATTATACGTAAAGTTTTTTCAATGTTCGTTTCTAATAGGGATCCACATCGTCTCCTCCCTGAGATTCAGGAGGAGGGGCGACGACCCCAGTGGATAGTCGCCACGTGGAGGTTAGATGAATCCAACCTCTCCGTTCGAGTCGATAAGCCGAGCATTGAAAAAACTCGTGAAAATAAACATTGAAAAATGTACAAAGGTTTAGGTTGCATTTGGTAAAATTCTTGTTATGGACCGGTTTTCTTAAAAAAAAAAAACGTCTTTTCCAGTTTCTATTTTGAGTTGAATTTTTTTTTTCCATGTAAATTCTATACTTGAACTCTCATGAGTGAAGATGGAAATCCTCTTCTGCTGTCATTGTACTATCACGGTTGATACAATTGAACAACAAGAGACGACTTGGATCCTATGAGTCACATAAATCTCTTTCTTGGGCGGGACACCAAGTACATGTATCTTTACCGATCAACCAATTTCTAGACGTTGGAGTAGATCCTAAAGAAATCCCACTTTCTCATGAATTTATCTTGAATCGGGATCTTTTAGCTCACCTTTATCCCATGACTTTGCTGGCCACCAATGCACAACACAGAGAGGCGATAAGAATTTTTTAATTTTTTTTGGCAAGAAGAGATTATAATTATGAATTGACCGCAAAAACATCCTCTCTATTTACTGCCAAGTGGTTCGGAGGATCTTGACCATTTTAACTGTATCAACACGTGTGATGCACTTTCAATGGCCAGATCCTCACCGCTGACAGTCAATACAAAGGATCCCGGTCCGAATTGACCATGTTTCTCCCGGTTATAACGGCACCAAACAAACAGTCGGCCTCTCTCTCTGTCTCTGTCTCTCACACTCATACTCACTCACTCAAGAGTCTCTTGTTACTGGAGAGAAATTGTCCAAGTCCATTTCAATGTCGATCTTCCGTATGGCTCTTCGGAGCTGCAGACTATCCTCTCAGTCCTTCTGCGCTGCTCACATGCATCAGGACTTTCGATTCTTCCGCCAGGTATTACTCTCTTGAATCCTTGATCGTATTAGTTCGTTTTCAGTCTGAGCTCTTCCGATCAAACTACTCTGTTTCCCTGCTTTCTCCAAAGGTCTTCCTAACTATGATCGTAATCCCGATCATCTGTTTTCAATTGTGGTGACTTTCTTGAAAAATGATGATCGAATTGGATCTTCTTGTCTGTCTGTTTGTACTGATCAGATACACTCTGTATAGGATTGATTTTATGACTTGTTTATTAGTTGAGATAAAACTGATTCTTTCTCTTTAACATGAGGATTTGATTACATTATATAAGTTTGATTTAATTTCTTTGATTCCTTTCATTCTGTTAGTCTTGTTAGCTTTTGTAAAAGGTACGATTCTGTCATCTGCTTCTGCGTAATTCTTACTATACATTTTCCCTGTCATTCGTTCAAAAATTTTCTCATATTGCATGCATATTAGAAATGGTAATGTTATCATTTCAGAATATCAGAAATCCATATGGATATGGAATCATCTTAAACATTTAATGGCACTTTCAGTAAATTTCATGTATCTTTTTATTTTATAGTTAGGGCTGTTTCGAGCTCTGTAATGTTGCTTTACGCCTTTACTGTCAAATAATGCACTTCATGTCTGACGGCTAGTATGGGCTTCAGTCTACAATGTACAGCTCAATTTCGCTGCCTTACAGTATCACAACCATGAGTTCTTGGATTCTGGTTCAGCACACCTAATGTAAGGAGAAGAATGAAACCGACATGGGGGCTGCTATGATTCACATTCTCTTCTTTTTCACCTTATCTTGTATTATCTTTTCTTGGACAGCGAATCATCTTCAAATGGGATTATGCTTGAAGTAGCTTTTCCATTTAATAAGCTGTTGAAGACTCTTTGATGAAAGCTCTTGTTCTTCTTCTATGAACGTTGTTCGTCAAAGTAATCATTAGGGGTTCAGCTTGCATGTCAGAGTTCATTCACGTTCATCATTGTGTTTTATGTGGTTTCAATTTCTATACGTTGATTACCTGTGTAAAAGGAAAACAGGAAACACAAATAAATTCTGGGAGATGGGAGAGTTTGAGTTGGGTTTGATACGTAGTAGTGATTTGGTTTAAATCCCCAGTTCATATTTATTGTGTTCAATATGATAGTTTTAGAAAATATAATATTGAAAAAAAATTATTTACTGACATAGTTTAATTTATGTGACTAGATATGGGCTGAACGATATTGGATTATAGTGTTATAGAAGCAAAGAGAATGTATGTAAGCACAAGGGGTAAAGAGGAGCCTGGTCAATGGAGAAGCCAAGGCACTCAAAGGCAAAAGAGCTAACTAGCTCAATACACTAGAAGTATGAAAAGTCCCAAAACCTGATAAACCCTTCTTTAGCTACTCTATCTGTTAAGGAAGTAGGCAACCTAGATATTCAATGGAATGAGATGCCCAATGGGGAAGCACTGAATGGGCCTCGATGACAAAATGGTATAACCTCCTAAGACTCTCCTGAACAAAAATAACCTAGTGCAGAGTACTCTTCTGCCATTACAGGTTCAAATGCTCATAGAGATAGAGGAACATCTCAAGCTCCAAAATTGGATGCTTCTTCTTCAGAAGGTCCAAATTCAACTTGATACCACTTAACACTTGTCCTGCATCACAGAGGGTGTAGAAATGCCCTAAAGGATACCCAAACATTCAGCTTTTAGTGGAATCAGCAGTACTGTCTTGACTAAGCTTGTAAGGTCTTTCCAAAATATGCCTTGAAAGTCTCATTTTCTTTGTTGTCTTGAAACCTCAAAAAAAGTGTTATTCGATCCAAACACTAGTAAAAAATCAAAACAACCCATTATACATTTTCCTTCATGCAAAAGAAACCTCAGTAATTCTTTTCAATGAATGACTCTTTTATTCAAGTAGAATGTAAAAAGAATATATCAGGCCTACAGAGAGTAGTCACCTGTAACTGAAATGTGCGGTAAAATTACAACATTTATGTAATACAAAACCCAAAGGCATAGTGCCTTGTTCTCAACAAAGACTATGATGGAAATGATAGCTGATGAACAGATTATACTTCTACTACTCCTGAGTGGCAAGCTTATCTGCCATGAAATTGGTTGATAGAAGCTAAAACGTGCTCATTCCTAAGGATGCGAAGGTAAAAATCTGCAAAGGCTTCCTCTGGCTTCTTCGATCAGTTGTTAGTGGAGTCTCCTTCGTAGATCCAATAGGAAATCCATGGATCTCAAATATTTCATGTCATATGCAAAAGACATCAAGTCAATCCTGGCAGAATCACCATCTCCTATAAGCCTTAAGTTTCTACCTTGTTACAGTTTCTACCTTGTTACAAGAACTGGTTTAAACTCTGAAGAGAGAGAGAGAGAGGACCTTAGTTACCTTTAAAATCCATGCTTATCAATTATGCCATGATAATTTGTGATTTTTGTAGTTGATGATTCTCTCCTTTTTTATTATTATTATTATTATTATTATTATTATTTTTTTTTTTACCACTTTCTAAGAATATTTGCCATTAGATCCACTAAGATGATATTGTATTTAGTATTGCTATGTTTTTAGTCTTTATATGAAGAAGAATGCCTCTGCATGTTTATCTCGCATGTTTATCTGTCATTGAAGTTACAACATTGAATTGTTATCTGAGAAATAATATGGATGGTTAGATGAGCATGGATGCACAAAGTATTGCTGCCCAGCTAAATACTTCTGGTATCTTCCGAACTCAAGGCCTTATAGGAGGAAAATGGACTGAAGCATATGAAGGAAATACAATAAAGGTTTGAATTAGAAAAATGAGTTTTCTTTCCTTTTTTCTTCTTATTTAATTTTCTTTTATTAAAAAATTTAATTCTCTGTTTAGTATTTTGATCTGCATGTTGATAAATCAGTAATGATAGGCAAGGGCCAGGGGAAATGAAAATTGGAACCAAAAGGCAAAAACCACCAAAATGCTGAAAATTATGTGTCGGAATGTCCTGGAACTGTTGGGGAAATAGAGCTGACCTGGATCAAGATTGATCAGTTTCCAGCCCTATTTGGAGACCTCATTGGGTTTTATGTTTGACTTGTTCAGAGAGTAATGCACTCAAATGTACATCTGTCAACATATTTTCTTACTAAATTTCATCGTATGAAGATGGTTATTGGGGCATGTTTTTCTATATCAGCCATCCAGAACCCCTCTTCTACTTACTGCTCTTCTTTCTACATGTGGAAGGGTAATGTGGCCCCAAACTATTCATGAGATAGTTAACCCATTTGACCGGTATTATCTTTAACATCCCTCAATTTCAGCTCCTTACGTGCATATTGGATCCTTCTTTTTAATATTGTCAAGACGTCGCCTAGGCGACTGGGCGATTCAAATAGGGCTAGGCAGTTGGTCGCCTTATTGTATCATGCCTTGTTTTATTTTTTTAAATTAATGCCATTTGTATCATTTTTATTGGACGTATAAACTACATATATACACCACAATGAATGGAATCATGCATATGTATTAAAAACAATAAAAATTGAATACTAACCCCCACCTTTTTGTATAAATCCTCTTATTAAAATGTAACCTTTCAACACCTAAGTGCCTAGGCACCTCTCCACTGCCTTGGGTTGCCTTGGTGCCTTGACAACTATGGTAGTGACACTAGTTTGTGAAGCTTCAAAATATTTAATTAAATGACGCCACTTAAAGGGCTGTTTGGTAGGCGCCTATCAGGTTTGAAGGTTTCCATATGAGGAGAGTGTAGCGTGGTGAATGTATCAGTCGTCAGCTTCCTAAGTTCCTATATTTTCTGGCTTTTAAATATCAATATTCTGCATGCCACTTCTATCCGACATCTCTCTATTTGATGTGCTTAGTCCTGCAGTCTTTGGAGCATACTTTTAAAGATCCATGTTGGATTGTTTGGATTGCATGGTCCGGTTGGATCATATGATAATTCAATGAATAATTCAGAAAGGTGCAGGCGTGCAGCTCAGTGACAGTCCGGCGAGGATCCATCCCCTTATACCAATCTTTAAGTCGTTGCTGAGTCAATTACCTGGCCCTTATTTATTCATTCAATTCTTATCACATTTAAATGTGCAAGCCCAAATGATTCATAATTGCAAATGAGATCCTCCAGCTTAGTCCATGGAATTATTGGGTTCCTCTCTCATTGTTGCTCTGCATTGATGGACTCCCCCCCAACCCACACCCCGACCCCGGCTGTGGGGGGGGGGGGGGGGGTTAATCATCATCCACTTCATATATGCATATATGTAGCACCAAATTGTTTAATTTCTGAAGGTATTTCTTGAAATGGCAGGTCCACAACCCGGCCACTGGTGATGTTATAGCAAATGTCCCTTGCATGGGAAAGAGAGAGACCAGTGATGCAATATCTTCAGCATACGACGCATTCAGTTGTATTGAACTTTTTACAAGATTGCATAATGTTCTGATCTGCTTTACATAAACTTTTCTTGATGTTTAGCATATTTTGTTGAAACAACTTATTGATTCTGGTCGGAAATCTAAGAAGCATGTGGGAATTTACCTGATACATATACTATAATTGATGAATAAAAAAAGAAAAGAATAAAAATCAGCTACCCCCCATAATAGTTTTGAAACATCACCTACCACCCACACTTTTCAAAAAACATCAACTACACCCAAGTAACTGACGGAGGTGATAGAAATCAGCTTTAAACATTTTTACCCTTTTTGTTATTAATTGAAAATTTTTAAAAACTGGTAAAATCCTCCTCTTTGGGTCCTCCTTCGGAATTCGGATCCCTGGAAAGCCACAACCCTTGAACGAATCGATAAGCGATGATCAAGCTCCAACAACAGTTGGCTCAGACCAAGGCGGTGACGGTGAATTCATGATTCTGCTCTTCTCCCCAACCTCAAAGCCCGCCATTTCCGCTTTAAGCAAGAGAAGAATCTTACAATACAATCTCTGCTCTCTCTTGCTTTATTTAATCGAAACCATCACATTAAATAAAGTACCACAATCGTTTTCATGAATAAGGAAATATTAAATTTTGGAAAACGGAATCATTCACCAAAGGTAGTGGAGGGTAAGGACAGAGAACCAGGGATTTGGTCTGGATATTCTCAGGCAAAGAACACCTTCTCAAGGATTTTTCACTTTTAACCCGGTTTCCTTAATGGTCTGAATCCACTAACGGGAGGCCAGGTCGATCAAGGATTGTGGATCTCCTTCTCTCCTGTTTCTGTTTCTCACCCTCAGCAAACTTGATTCAGAAATGGAAGAAACTGGTGGATTGCCCTCAGCAAAACTTCTAGCAACCTCCTCTCCTTGCTGTGTTTGTTCATTTTCATTGTTGTTATTTTTGTGGTTTCACTCCACCTATTGCCATTCTCCGCTGTAACCACCTTCTTTCCCATCATCGACCAGCTCCAACTTATCTGCATCATCGAACGCTGCCGAAGCAACCTGCTAAAACCACCATCGCCATCCTCATCGCAGCCCCTAGAAATCCTATCACACTCCACCGCAACCAGTTGCTCTCCTCAACAAATAATGTAATCTCACCTACAACCATCTCTCATCCCGTTAGAACCATCGCAACCCCAAGCCACCATTGTAGCCAAACCCAGAAACTCATCATCTCCTTACTGCTCATGGCCACCAAACCTCTAGAACCGATTCAGAAACGGAAAATTATTCTCACCCTTAGCAAAACTTGATTCAGAAACGGAAGAAACTGGTGGATGCCCTCTTTGCGATTTGATTGTTCCAATTCCTCTTTCGAAGAAACCAAGAATAGATCTCAACACTACATCCATCTGAGAAGAAAAGAAGAACAGATTTTATTTTTATTTATTTATTTATTTATTTTTTATAATTCTTGTAAATGGGATAGATAAATCGAATTTAATGTAGATAATGTTGACGCTGAGACTAGAAAAACCTTTTTTTCTGTCTCATTTTAACAACAAAATTAGAATTGCCGTGGACGCAACTACAACAGGAGAATGGCCATCAACGACTCTCCCCTATTCCTCTTTCTTCCTGGTCAATGTTTTTTAGATTTAGGGTTAGGGTAATAAGGTGCAGGGTAAAATGATCTTTTCTTCTTACACCAAGGGCAGTATTGTCCATCAATAAATCGATTTGAGCTGACATCATCATCTAACAGACGTCTCTTAATGGAATGGATCTATTTGATTAACAGTGGTAAACGTTTGGGTGGTAGTTGATGTTTTTTGAAAGGTGTGGGTGGTTGGTGATGTTTCAAAACTATTATGGGGGGTAGCTGATTTTTTTTCAAAAAAAAAGATCGTGAAGCTTTCAAACCATTCAAAACTGTATACTGATTGGCTGTAAATCACGTATTGAATTTATCTTTCATGCATAAGGGCTTGATAGGGAATCCTTGAACCTTTGACTTGGCTTGTATGAATAAATATATTAACAAACACCCCAGAAACAGGGAAAACAAACCTGGGGTATCCTAAGGATAGAGCCAGACTCCTTTCATTTGTCTATTGGATGGTTGTGGAGTAAACTTCTTGGATTCTGTGCTCACAGTTATAGACTACAGTATGTCATGCCAAAACTCTGACAGGAATGATACATCCACTGGCAAGAGAGAATGGATAAGATCACAATTCATGTTATTTTGTTGAAGACTAAAATTCTTTTATATTCTGATTCCTATCTAATAGATTTCATATTTTACTTCTTTTTAATGTATCATATCAAGGGAGAGAAAAGAGAGGGAAGAACTAATCCATATTCATGATAAACTCTGGATGAACTTCAATTTCTTCTTTTGCAAACTGACTATATGTTTACCATAAATCTTTTGCAGTTCTACAGTTGCTAAAGCTTTACTTTGATGGGAAAATAATAAATTCATTAGTGGAAAAAAATAAGGATGACTAGCATTTCTATTAATACATAGTGGTGTTTTCCCCTAACAAAAAGAATTGAGCTTTTCTTAATTTTATCATACAATCAAGTTATTTTATACTTAATTTTCCTATCCTCTCATACTCATTTCTTCCTTCTCTCTTCCTCTTTGTTCTAATAAAGTGAGAATTGAAAATTGATGGGTTAACTAGTATTCTTACATAGTTGTGTAAGGGAAACAAGGGAACAGGTAGAATATATATATATATATATATATTTTTTCTTACCAAAAATGGGTTTTGACTTCTTTATTCAATTAAGTTGCTTTTACGTGAACATTTTACTTTATTCTCCTCAGTTTGTATTTGTATCTAATTCTCATTTTTCTAATCTTCTCAAGAAACAAATCTAAAGGATGGCCTCATATTATGCTTACTGAAACACCTATGGTGGCCATGTCAAATTTATTATAAATATTCTTTTTGAGATCTTGAATTATGCCTTTTATAAGCAATTCATTTTAGGTGGGTGGAAGAAAGGAACTGGACTAAATGATACAGTTGCAGAAGTTCGATTTCTTTTTGTCAGGAAAAGGCACTAGGATAATAATAAAGTGCCAGTTTTTTCTTATTTATTTTCCGTAATGACTTGTTTCAATTATCCATAAAACTACTACTTCTCGAAAATATCTCGTCATCCTTAAAATAACAATAACAAAAAATCAGGTAACTACTGTTTGATAACAAAAAAATCAGGTAACAAGCCAATCGGCCTTTATTCAAGGTCGCAATATTGTGGATAATATCATGATTTGCAATGATCTTGCAAGTGGATTTGATAGGAAAAGTCATTCTCCTGCTGCCATATTCAAGATAGATCTCCATAAAGCCTATGATCATGTCAGCTGGGAATATCTTATGGAAGCCATGGCCATGATGAACTTTCCTAGTAAATTCTGCAAGTAGGTCTGGTTCTGTATTACGTCGCCTAGATTCTCGGTCTTAGTCAATGGAAGCCCCGTTAGATTCTTCAATGCTAGACAAGGTATTAGGCAAGGATGCCCTATGCCCCCCCTTTTATTCTGTATTGCCTTGGAAGGCCTTCCTAGATGCATCCCAGTAGCATCTCATTGATTACTTCCCTAAGTGCAAGGCTATCAAGCTAACTCACTTAGCATTTGCAGATGATATCATGATTTTCACTAAAGGAAATGTGAAGTCCTTTCAGGCCATTGATGATGTAAGGAAGGCTGCTGACAGCTAGTGATGGTTGGTCAAGTTCATCTGGTGCTGCATGAACCAACTTCACTTCTTATTACTCTTTTCGTTCATTTTTTCTAACATTTCTAGTACCAACTAATTCATTCGGGCGAGACATCTTACGATGTCATGATGCGCCCATTCCTATGGCCATTCCTTTCTTCTATATTTTAGTTCTATGTCGGTTCTATCCATTAACAAGCACAAGTCTCTTCTGTTCCTTGTAGGCATTGAAGATCCCCTTCGCGAGTCCCTAAGAAATATTGTGGAGTTTCTGCTGGGCTCGTTGCTAGTTACCTATCTTGGTCTGCCGTTAATATCGGCTAGGCTATCAGCTCACCATTGTACTCCAATTCTTGACAGAATATGGAAAAAGTTACAACTATGGAAAGCCAAATTCTTATCTTATGCGGGTAGGCTGGAGTTGGTTACAGTGGTGATGCAAATCTCATACCTATATTAGATTGGAATCTTTGGGCTCCCATGCACTATTATCCAAAAGATTGAAAGCCCAATGAGCGCATTCTTGTGGAAAGGGGGGGATAACAACAAGTTCTTTCATTCTATTAGATGGGTGAAGGTATGTCTACCAAAAGAGGAATGAGGTCTGGGTCTTTGGAGAATTAAAGAGGTAAATAAGGCCTGTATCATGAAATTGGTGTGGAGAGTGGCAGAGAAAAAGTAGAGCATATGGATTGAGTGGATAAACAATAACTATCTCAAAAGAGATTCTATTTGGTCGGTATCTGCTTGTCATGACCCTCCCTGGGTCTGGAGGACTATTCTATCACACAGGCAGTTGGCCCTCCCCCACATCAAGACCATTATTGAATGATGGGTTATCAACCCTTTTATGGCTTGATAACTGGCATCCTCATGGTGTCTTGGTTCATGCCCTTGGTGACAATATCCAAATCGACCATGGAAGTGATAGGCTCGCAACCGTATCATCTATCTTACCAGATGGGGTGTGGTTTACTGGTCGGGCTTCCTCATTTAGATTGATGCAGGCTTGGGATGTCCTCAATACTATCACCCATAGACCCAGGGGTAGTGGTGATATTTTGAGATGGACAGCATCCCCTAATGGCGCCTCCTCTGCTTCCTCAGGTTGGAATCTTGTCAGATCTCGTAGCACCAGGGTTGCTTGGTTTGATGTGGGGTGGTTCAAAGTGTTTTCCCCCAGGCACAACTTTATTCTTTGGAGAGCCTTAACCATTCTCTTCCCACAGGAGCATTGTTGCGTAGTTGGGGAATCACTCAAAGTGCTAGATACGAGTTATGTTGGGCTGCCAAAGAGGATGTCTATCACTTGTTCTTCGAATGCCCCTTTTCCAGAAAAGTTTGGGGAAAGATTATTGAGAAGTGTTGGCCACGGCATAGACTAATCCGGGCCTTTGATCAAGAGTGGAGATGGATTGCAAAAAATTTCAAGAGAAGATCTATGGGTGATACTACTGTCAAGGTCGCTTTCGCAGTGACGGTGTATCATATATGGTACAAGAGAAACTTAAGGATATGGGCGGTTAAGGCGAGGTCTTTTTATCATATTTGGGAAGCTATAACGTTTGATGTGCATGGCTTGACGACTCCTTGTTCCCTCCTTTCATCGATCTCTGATAGGGATCGTTTCATCCTCTCATCTTGGAACATCAATCCCTGATGAGGTGGTCTCCTCCCTTCATCTTTTGTGGCTGTAGTGCCATCTTTGTGATGCTAGAATTTTGTAATTCTTTTGTTTTGAGCCTGGCTCTATCCTTTGGATACCCAGGTCTGCTTTCCCTGGTTCTGGGGTTCTGTTAATATATCTATTCATTCATCAAAAAAAAAAAAAAAAGTTTCCCTTGTTTCTTACCACCAATGACTTGTAGTCAGGTCTCAAACTTGCAAAAGACAAGTAAAAAGTATCTTGAGGCTTCGCCATGGGAATTTCACGTGAGTTTTCGCTGTGGGAATTTTGCATGAGTTTTCACTTGGTTATGGGTTTAACATGAAATGATGGGATTTGATTTTCCGAAGTTGTTGCATCAATTTGATGGTGGTTTGAAAATTATGCAGTTTAATGAGTGTTACATGATCAAATTATAAAAATAAAATGTAGTTTAAGTTGCAAATTTTGTACATAATGAAATTGTAAAAGAAAAGACAATTGAAGATACAATTTTTCAAATTATGTTCAGAATACAAGTTGAAAGAATATTAAACAAGCACCTCAAACACAAGAAGTTAATAATGGTTGACTCAAGTGCCGTAGCTGCTCTTTGCTTTTAGAAGCTGACATCAACACATCATTTCTCTATATTAAGCCTTTTTTTTCACCACAATTGTCATGTTGACCACTGGCAACTATTTCAGTGTTTTTATTACGTAGTTACAGTTAATTTCCATTGAGCAGATGACATGTGAATGGTTGTGATTTATATTTAATCCTTGGATTCCTCTGCTAATTTGGCATGTGAATGGTTCAACATGATTTGTGTAGCGGATTTCAAATAACGGAGACGTGCCTTCTTTGAGTGATTGATTTATATGGTCTCTTTTCCTTTGTCTAGCATGGAGCAAACTAGCTGCGAGCCAGAGGAGCAAATTTCTTCGAAAATGGTATACAAAAGTTTTATTTTCTATAGCTCTTTTTTCGGTAATATATTTTTTTTATAGTTCAGTAATTATTTGTTCGTCTCACATCTGTTAATGGAAGAGTAATACAAGGGTTCTGTTTGTATTAATACTAAGCTGGCTTCTGTTACCTAGCAATGGCCTTTTTGTTGAGCTGTTTGGAGTTATAGAGGTATAGTCTCACATCGGTTATTTGAGACATTGGATGTATCTTAATTTACCCTTGGGCTATCTTCACCTAATGCTTTAAGGTTTTGGGTTGGACCCCAACTGGTCTTTCGTAGGCTATCCAATTATATTTAACACTTTTGTGCTTAGAAGTGGTATGAGACATGGGTTTGGCTCTGAGATTTTAAAGAACCCTTGTAACATCAAGGCTCAATCTATAGAAAATAGATAATCAGTTGCAAATTGGAGTTGTCAAAATATTTGTTTTTGAAATTTTTTTTGAGCCATTTTGAAGCTTATTAATGTAAATACATTGCGATGCTATATGGGTTAAAAAAAGTTTTGTACATCTTCATTAAAAATTTAATTTAATTAAATATGTCTTGTTTCGAGTAAATATGTGGACATAGTGAAAGACATGTATAATAATGTAGTGACTAGCATAAGAACTATGGGAGGATGAAGTAGTGAATTCCTAGTTATAGTTGGATTACATCAAGGATCAAATCTAAGTCCATATTTGTTTGCACTAATTATGATGAACTGCCTAAAGATATTCAAGATCATATCCCTTGGTGTATGCTTTTGCCGATGATATTTTTGGTGGATGAAACAATAGCTGGGATAAATGCAAAGTTGAATTTATGGAGATTTATCTTGGAATCAAAAGGCTTTAAGATAAGTCAAACAAAAACCGAGTATATGATGTATAATTTTAGTAACAATATGATTGAGAGTGGATTGGTGAAAATTGATGATAGTGAATTACCACAAAGTGATAAGTTTAGGTACTTGGGTTCAATCATAAATAAAGAAGGAAAATAGAGGATTATATTGTAAAAAAAATTAGAGTAGAGTAGCATAGTTCAGAATCCTAGCGAGATTTTGCCAAAGTCTCAGTAATTTCAACTGAACTAGGACGAGATGTTAGACGAAGTAGAATATTATATAATTTCGGTTGAAATTTCACCTATAATTCGACCCATTTCAAGTTGATCCGATATGCTAGTTAGACAAGGCCTTGTATAAAAGCCTCATTTCGACAGGTGTTAGTCGAAATTTTGACTAAGACCTGTCTATTTCGATTGTTTCGATGCCAAAAAGGATATTTGGGTTGATTTTTGCCTCTTCAGCTCTCCAAATTGCCAAAGTACATTCTCAAACTTGCCACACCATTGTTTGTTGCATTTGGGTAGAGATTTGAACACATTTAATAATTGATGGTATGAAACTTTTCTCAAAAGTGAATTTTTGTAAAAAAAAAAAAAAATGAATACATGGTAGTTGGTGATGAAATTTTTATATGTTAAACACGTAAACCAGATCTATGATCTCAAGGTATTGGATCCAACTCAATAATTGTAGTCAAAGAGTCTTACACCAACTATGCAGGTTAAAGAGTCCCACACGATGAGGACTGTGAGTAAGTCCCGTCGTGTGGACTGTAATGTAGTTTAACACCCCCCCTCAAGCTGAAGCACGGGAAAATGTAAAAGCTTCAGCTTGAAACAATATAGCAACGAAAGCAGCAGCAATAGTGAGAGCTTCAGCTTGAAACACTGTATCAACAAAAGTAGCAAGGTTGCATCTTGTGTAACTGATAATAGTCTCTCACCAATGAGTAGACCTGAATAAATGTTGCATCTTGTGCAACTGAACAAAAGGTTGCATCTTGTGCAATTGATAATAGTTCCTCGCCAATGAGTCGACCTGAATAAAACTTGCATCTTGTGTAACTGAACAAAAAGTTGCATCTTGTACAACTGATAATAGTCCTTCGCCAATGAGTAGACCTAAATAAAGGTTGTATCTTGTGCAACTGAACAAAATGTTGCATCTGTTGCATCTTATGCAATTGATAATAGGCTCCCAACACGAGCATGTAGAAGGTTGCATCAGCTCTCTTCATTGAACTTGAGTAGTATATATATATATGAACATTCCACAACGGGAGATGAGATATCAAAACTTCAAAACCATCCAACAGTCGGATTAAAAGATGTAAACAAGTCCTTGCAACATTAAAACTTTGGAAGATAGGCTCTCTCCTTTTTTTTTTTCTTTTGACAAATGTCAAAAGTCAAAATCCGACCAACTGTTGTCAACCAGAATTGGTATTTATATAAACATCAATTGTTTAAGCAAAATATCAAAAGACGATAGGAATAGAGGCACCCAATGTTTCTTTAATTTTATATTTCATTTACTTAAGATATTATTCATAAATAAGCAAATACCCCCCATTTGAATCCAATAAAAATAGTCTAAAATTCAAATTCCACAAGGATAAAAAGTCAACCCTCTAGTTCAAGAACAAAAATCGTATTTTTGGATGTGGGGGCGATTTTCAACTTTCAAATGCTAGACTTTTTTTCAAATATAAAATTTCAAAAATTTTATTATAGTAAAGCATCACTAAAAACCAAGAGCGCGTCAAAATATTCTCTTGCTTTGATGCCCAAAAAATAATTTACATTTAGACGATTTTAAACAACATTCGCGTACTCCACATAAGGTTTGATCGGAGTGTAACTCCTTCATTATAACTGGGGTTCAAGCAATCTCGGATTTATTGTAAAACTGATTATGCTAGCTTAGCAACGAATACGAGATTACTTGAATCTGAATTATATTAAAGGAGTTACGCTTCGGTCAAATTTGTTAGAAGTATACAAATGTTAGTCATAAATACGTGTTGCCTACTTAACTTTAGACACAATCCCAGGTCTTAGCGTACACTAGCAAACTTGGGTCCACACCACATATTCTCATTCTGGATGTTTTTATTTAAACTAATATGGGAAAATGTGTAAAATGGTTAAAATAGGCTACAGAAAAAAAAAACTCAGATAAAAAAAAAGCACTTTTGGGCTCTCGAAACCAAGCTTCGATATGTCAGAAAATACCAGGTTTCGACCGAGTTTCAGTCGAAACCCGAGATATCTTGGTCTCGAGGCTGGCTGAAACTAGCACCTCGAACCTTGGATACAAGCTTACTTTTAGAGGAATAGAGGCACAACACTTATTTTGGCATCATAGAGGTAAATAACATTATAGTCTTCCTCTTTGCAGTCTTGTTTCTTATTTATATGCTAGGATGTTCTAAGTTCTGACTTCTTACTTTATTGACTATTTTTTGTTTATTATAAATATGTTTTTTTTTGTGTTCTATACTTTATTCATTATTTGTTGCCTTGTTGGTTTTCTCATATTAATTAAGTTATATTTTAAATGTTGATTATTTATGTAGAATGTTGCATATATATATATAAACATTAATATAACATTAATATTTTAGAAATTAAAAAAAAAAATACACTGGGAACGCTTAGGCGGCACCCAAGATGGCCCCGAATGCCTTGGATCGCCTTGTCGCCTTGACAACTATGAAGAGACCTGTAACCGATTATAAAGAAGGGATTTAATGAATACGGATTTAATGCTCAACAATAATCAAATTAATTGCACATTAATGGATTTAAATCCAGAAACTGAACTGGCAATAAAGCAATGGAAATCTGAAACCCGAGAGAGCAAAGATAGCTCATAAATCAAACCAGAATTAACCATGAATGGACTGAAGGAGTAAATATAGAATTAAGGCCAAATATAACTGAAATCAATATTTAATAAGGATAGCAAGTAACTGAGATCTAGTTTTAAACCCCAAACAATAACTTGATCAGCAGCAATAAGTACCCACTAAACACCAAATCCGAGAGTAGTAACAAGTTAGGAATCAACCATAAATTGAAAGCAACTAATGACTTAAAACCAA
Source organism: Protea cynaroides (assembly GCA_028583415.1). NCBI lineage: Eukaryota > Viridiplantae > Streptophyta > Magnoliopsida > Proteales > Proteaceae > Protea > Protea cynaroides. Next base: position 85,940,664 of record CM053265.1, on the reverse strand, counting down.
AACTGAAATCGATAATGGTAGAACTTTGAATTGAATCTAGATTTGATGGAAGAAAAATTAAACTAGTACCAGATCTGAATTTAAAAGCTTGAAACAAGAACACTTGATTAATGGAAGGTAAAAAGTAAAAAGAAAGAGATCAGATGCAGCAATGATGGCTATGATGGGCGTACTCTAGAACGGAGACCTCTAAACGACTCTCAAAATGGCACCTGCTCTGATATCATGTAACAAAATAGAAAAAATAAGAAAAGAAAGGAGGGAGAGAATATATTTGCTCATTTATTTATAGTTTGTATTTATAGAAAATATAAAACTTATTAGATAGGATATAGGATTCTACAAGTCAGAGTTCTAGTCACAAACTAAAGGCAAAGTAAACTCTAAATAGGAAAAGAAAACTAACAAGACTAATTGGTAAAGGTAACTAATAAAGAAAACTAATAAACTAATTAAGAGTCCATATAATAAACTAATTAGGAGTCTATATACTAATAGGAGATCTAATTATAATAGGACTGTATAGAACTATAAGCACAATAAGACTGTAGAGTCTTATTCCAACTCAGCAACTGTAGTCAAATAGAACTACACCAACTGTGCAGGTCAAAGAGTCCCACACAATGAGGATTGTGAGTAGGTCCCATCGTGTGGACTGTAATGTAGTTTAATATATATATATATATATATATATATATATATATATATATATATATATATATATATAGGGAGACTGGATGCTTAAATGGTCTTTAGGGACCATCCAGCTTTTATTTATAATAAAAATAGAGTATTACAAAAAGTACTAAACTAACCCCCTATGATTGATTCTACTAAAAGAAAGTCAGCTCCATGGGAAAGGACCAGAATGCTCCTACGGGCTACATATTCAACACTCCCCTTCAAGTTGGTGTGTAGATATCATACTTCATACATTGTCAACTTGGCCAAATTATGATGAAAAAGTTTCCCATCCATACCCTTTGTGAAGGCATCAGCCAACTGGTCTTTTGATTTCACGAAGGGCATACAAATCCGTCTAGCCTTGAGTTTCTCCTTGATGAAGTGACGGTCAATCTCCCCATGCTTAGTTTGGTCATGTTATACTGGGTTATGGGCAATACTAATTGCTGCTTTGTTATCACAATACAACATCATTGGAAGACGAACAAGAACACCAAGGCCTTTCTAGTAAAATTCTAAGTCAAAGTAACTCGCAGAGATCCTTTGAGCTATAGAACGAAATTCTGCTTCAGCACTTGACTTTGCCAAAACATGCTGCTTCTTATTATGCCACGTGATAGGATTGCCACCAACAAAAGTTGCATAGCCAGAAATAGACTTCTTATGTGGAGATTCACCCCAATCAACATCTGTGTATGCCTCAATCGACAGATGATCATGAGGAGATAAAATAATCCCTTTTCTAGGGACAGACTTCAAGTAACGAAGAATACGAAGAACAACCTCCACATAGGAGTAAGGATCATGCATAAACTGACTTACCAAACTCACAGCCAAAACAATGTCTGGCCGTGTGTATGAGAGATAGATCAACTTTCTCACAAGCCGCTGGTAACAACCCATATCAACTGGTTCACCATCCTTATCCTTGAGTTGAGTGTTAGCTTCCAAAGGAGTGTCACAGGGATGGTAGCCTAATAAACCGGTCTCAAATAAAAGATTAAAGACATATTTTTCTTAGTAGAGGATGATGCCCTTTGAGAATTGAGCAACTTCAATTCCAAGAAAATACCTTAGTTTACCTAGAGCCTTTATTTCAAACTCACGACCGAAGAAGCTCTTGAGGTGAGAAATCTCGTCATTATCATTTCTAGTGACAACTATATAGTTAACATAAACAATGAGAAGAGCAACTTTGTCATCAGATCACTTAATGAACAGAGTATGGACAGCATTGCTTTGTTTGTACTTGCTCAAATCATAGCCTTGTGAAGTGCACACGCTTTAATTTGCAGACTTTGCCATGAGTTGTATCAGAAGAACTGGAGGAATGTCCATATAAACTTCTTCATCAAGTTCCCCATGCAGAAATGCATTCTTGACATCAAGTTGTTGGAGATTCCATCACAGATTAACAATATATGATAATAGAACTCGAACAATATTTATTTTGCAACTGGAGAAAATGTCTCCTGGTAATCAATCCCATATTTCTAAGTAAAGCCCTTACCCACAAGCCTTGCTTTGTACCTGTCAACTGTCCCATTAATTTTCTATTTGACCACAAACACCCATTTGCAGTACCCTAGAGGAAAAGAAACAAGATCGCATGTATCATTCTTTTTTAGAGCTTTCATCTCTTCCATCATAGCTGTTTTCCACTTCGGCTGCACAAGCCTCTTGCCACTTCTATGAAATACTAACAGAGGAAAGGGAATATACAAAAGCACGATAAGTACTAGAAAGGGAGTCATAAGAGACAACATGAGATATGGGGTGCTGAGTGCAAGCCTTAGTACCTTTACATATGGTAATAAGTAACTCAGGAGAGGAGATCTTACTGTTTGGTGTATGCGACTCTGGCTCGAAGGATGGTGACGGGATGATAGAAGGTGCAGTAGTGGTGGTGGTCTCAACTTGCTTTTTCTTTTAAGTCCTCTGGTAAACTTAAAGGGTTGACTGACTCATCCAGATTCTCCTGCGGTTCATCCTGGACTGGAACTGGTGTCTGTGGCTCAGGTTCCTCCTGAACCTGAATTGATGGTACTGGCGGTGGTTGCTCCCCCTGAGCTGGAGTATCCTCAGGTAGAGTCGGAACAGGAAGAATCTCAAGATCAAACACATCTTCACTATTCACAAACTCCTCCTGAAGAGGTGGTGGAGAGTAGTATGGAAGGGTTTCATGGAGAGAATATTCATGGTCACCAAGGTACGACACATGGGAGGATGGTAACACCTGCAGCCCTTCTGAGTAGCCGAGTATCCCAAAAACATACGTCAGAGGCCACGGGGTTCTAGCTTGCCGGGGGACCAATGATTGTAGGCAGCCGAACATAACATATGACCAAAAATTCTTGGGAGGAGCTAGATCCCAGTAGAACATTAATCGGGGAACTAGATGCCAAAGTGCGAGTGGGCAGACAGTTGATTAGATGAGCAACGGTGAGTATGGCGTCATTTCAATACTGAGAAAGAACATGGTTGGAAAACATTAGAGCACGGGCCATCTCTAGGAGATGGCAGTTCTTTCGTTTGGCCACCCCATTCTAGGCCGGAGTGTCAACACAGCTAGTCTAATGGAGGATCCTAGAGTCTGTCACATAGGTCTGAAATTGGCCCTCAAGATAATTGTGCCATAGTCGTTTAGTAAAATCATGAGGGTGGCATTAAACAAGTGCAGGCCATGTTATGGAAGAGCTGAAAACAGCAGAACACCTCATTTTTTTGCTGCATCATATACACCCATGTAGTGCGAGAGTAGCAGTCAATGAACGTAACAAACCTACGATGACTGGAAATAGAGGCATGATGAGCAGGACCCCTACATTAGAATGAACCAAATGGAAAGAAGATGTACTTCTCTTATTTAATGGGGAATAACTAGAACGAGTTTGTTTGGCCAAAATACAAGCCTCACAAAAAAACTCATCCTTATTACATTTTTTGACTAAATGAGGAAAAACATAAGATAAAGTCCCAAGGGGAGGATGTCCTAAATGACAATGTCACTGATGGAGATTTGAGGAAGCCAAGTGTAGCTGATAAACTGGTGGAGGTAACGCCGGTGGAGGAGAACCATCGCCAAGCAAATAGAGACACTAGCACCTTACCACATCTAATCGTCTTCCCTGTCACTAGATCCTGAAAAATACAATGGGTTGGAAAAAATATGATTTTACAGTTTAAGTCCCTAGTAAGGCTACTAATGGAAAGTAGATTTGAAGTAAAGTTAGAGATATGTAAAACAAAAGATAATGTAAGAGAAGGGGAACAACAAACAAAACCCTTTCTAGAGACATCGGAGAGTCTCATTAGATTTTCAAATTTTGTCTTTCCTCGAGGATGGAGAGTACTAATGAAATGGGTTCAAGGATCCAGTCATGTGTGTAGTACCACGGTCAATGATCTATGGGCTAGAGACTACAGATGCGAAATGACCACAAAAAAGAATACCTGAATATGCAAAATTGGAACGTGAAGGAGCAGTGGCAGAAGTAGACGTAGTAGAAGAAGCCTGGAGAGCCGACGAAAAGCTTGTAGTTCATCCGGAGAGAGACTAGTGTCAGAATTGGTAGTAAGGGCAACTGTCTCAGTGTGGTTGGCCTTCTTGGATCGACCATGACCACATTTGGCTTCAAAGTCAGTCGTTTTCCTATTAAGCTTCCAATACGTAGTCTTAATATGCCAAGGTTTGCCACAATGTTCACACTTAATTACTTCTTTGATACTGTCGTCGGAGCGTGAAGGGCCATCAGTAGTAGGGATGGAACGGGACACTCTATAAAGCCGAATGATCAGTAAGAGCAAGGCAGATTTACGGCTCTCCTCAATTAGTACGAAAGCATAGGATTGCTCCAAAGTGGGAATAGGAGATTTGCTTAGTACTTGAACACGAATTTGATCGTATTCAATGTTCAATCCAGCTAGAAATCATAGACCCGTATCTTATCAACATGTTTCTTGTAGGAGGCAATATCGCTTGCATTGGTAGGCTGGTAATCAGCATAATGATCGAGTTCTTGCCATAGACTTCGAAGTTCAGCATATTATTGAGAAAAAATCAGCTCCTTCTGAGTGGTGTCATGAAGTTTCTTACGTAATTTGTACACCTGGGCATTATTCCCTAATTGACCGTAAGTTTCCTTAGTAGCTGTCCAAAAATCTGAGTGGCAGAGTCCAACAGAAGATAACCTCGAGCAATATTTGGTAACATAGAGTTGAAGAGAAAGGACATAACTACAGAATCATTGGAGACCCATCGTTCCTGAGTAGTACCAGCAGAAGATGGTTTCTAAATTGTACCAATAAGATGAACTAAGAGACCACGACCAGCAATGGTCAGATAGATAGAGAGAGACCAAATCAGGTAATTAGTACCATCAAACTTTATAGAAGTGGCAGCAAATGGTTGGTACTCATAACGATTCTGTCCATCAGAACCGGAAGAAGCAGTTGTGACATCCGAAATTGCAGTAAATCAAGTGGGTAGGGTGAAGTCGATAGGGCATGTTTGCCAAAAACCGAGAACAGGGTATAGCACTGAAATAATCGATAACAGCCTTTTATTGATTTTGCAGAGAGGAATTGATGCTGATCCTGTACTCTTGTAATCGTTTCTGTCCAAGGATCTTGAAAATCGATATTAGAAGTGGGATCGATTCAGATCAGACCAAAAATATATATATATATATATATATATATATATATATATATATATATATATATATATATATATATATATATATATATATATATCGCTGGGAGAAAATTTATCTCGCATATCATAGAGATCACCGAGAACCTGATATCGCAAGTTGACTGATCCTTTGATGCTGTCCAAGAAGTTGATGTAATAGATCTGATCAATTATCGAATCAGACAGAAAAATAACAACTTCTAATAAGTAATGCTTTAGATAGGTAACGCAGGGTTTTTGAAAAAACCCTGAAAATTGAGATCGCAAAAACCCAGATTCAGATCTGGTCTGCAGCAGTTGATTGTTGAAGGATACTCTCCAATAAGTGCGAAATTGGATCTGTAATATGGGAAGTCTCGACCTTCAATGTAGAAGAATAACCTCGATCTTCAACCCTGAACCAATCACAGGTAAAGGTGGACAGCTCCTAATCAATCTGTAAAATCAGATAGGGTATAATCGAGGTAAAGGTGGAGGGCAACAATTAGATCCATAAGAGATCACCTCATTAGTGCTGCCCTTTCAAGAGATAAAGAAATCAAGAGAGAGAAGGTGTTGTTGCAGGAAGAAAAGGGGGGGTTGATGAGAATTGAGGCTCTGATACCATGTTGAAAGCACTCTTTTGGAACTGAATGCTTGGATGGTCTTTAGGGACCATCTAGCTTTTATCTATAATAAAAGAGGGTATTACAAAAGCACTAAACTACCCCCCAATGACTGACGCTACTAAAAGAGAATCTGTTCCATGGGAAAGGACCAAAATGCCCCTGCGGGCTACATATTCAACATATATAAAAAAAGGCGTCCCAGTGCACGAGCTCCCGCTACTGCAGGGTCTAGGGATATGTCCGTTGCTATTGTTTGGGATCTACCTATCCAATTCTAATGTGGATAGGAATTCTTGTGTGATCTGTTTGCAGATCCCTTTTTTTGTAGCCTCTTTGGGTCCTGTCCATAGAATTCTTTATTCACAAAAAAATGAAAGTGGGATAAATGGGAACATAAAACATTTTTTTTTAAAACTGCTGCATTAAGGACTCTAAAACAGTTCTATGATGATGGCTATGTATGTCATATTATTTCATTTTATCTTATTATTTTTTCCCAAATGCATTTGAAGGTATGATTTGCTCATTGCCCACAAAGAAGTGCTAGGGAAACTTATAACTTTGGAGCAAGGGAAACCTTTGATAGAAGCCATGGGTGAGGTATCTCATTCAGTTTTTTCTGGCTGGTCGTGCTGCATGTTGTTTGGCTGTCATTCATTATTTTTTTTATATCGTATATTATTCTGTGTATTCATTTTGCAGATCAGCTATGGTGCTAGCTTCATTGAATTCTATGCTGAGGAGGCAAAACGTGTGTATGGTGATATTATTCCAGCAACCCTAGCTGATCGCCGGTTATTTGTCTTAAAACAGGCAAGCTGTGACCAGCTTTTCTCCAAGTTCAATTCATTGTCTCTATCTTGCTGTATCTGAAACTACAACTTACTTTTTTCCTAGCAATGGATGAAATGTAATTTATTTGAATAAGTGAACCAACTTCTTTCTAGGTGAAGTTTAACCCACAAACTTAACATGATATATGCCTGAAGAATTTATCCATTCCATTCGTCTCTCTAAACTATCAACAGTTCTTTCCCTTGATACAAGTCAAGATTGAACATTTGAGAGTAGTTGGAGAACTCATCATGATGTTGCCTCGCACTTAGTCTGATATAAATCAGAATTGGTCCACTTTCTTCAGAGAAGAGCTTGGGAAACATACTGTAAAGCCACTATGAATGGTGCTTTCAAATCTTTATATATCTAAAATTTTAAGCGAGCTGAATACCTTCAAGTGAGTATAACCAGGAAAATCTATCCATCTCAATTGAGTCGTAACCTCTGCTCTCCCATCCAATGGGAGCTAGTTGATTTAATAGACAGAACCCTAAACTAATGGGTAGATCTAGCGATCTAGCTATCTATCGCTGGGAATTCATTTACCTCTCCTATCTTTCCTTTGTCCTTTCGGAAGAACCTGTCATCTGCAAGCTTCTGCCTCTTTGCCTGATTATCTAGATCTTCTTGAGTCGGAATATACCCTAAACCATACCTTCCCTCATTATGGTGAAGGTCTGGTATGGTGAGGATCCAGAAGGCTCATTAAACTGGAATTCTCGCCCAATTCCAGGCACGCAAAGTTTGATCCATTTGAGACCAAACTGGACTCTGCTATTATCTGGGTTCGATTACCACGTGAGAAGCATCACAATCAACTTCGAATACCTTTTGGACTTGTCTACAACCAAGCCTGGATCAATACAATCACCCAACTGCTGCAGAACATCAAATCTATTAGGTGATTTAGGATAGGAGGATAGGTACCTTTGAGAGGGCTGCTATATGGCCGGAGTGAGATATCCAGCCCCGACTTGACTGATGCATTTTGTTGAGCACCTGGCGCCAACTCATCCAGCACAACAACCTGACCATTATTGCTACTCAAGATACTGGGGGCCTGCCTGCCTTGACAGAAGAAGCAGTGCAGTAAGCGTCTCTCCGCTTAGCCCTATCCCCCTCTAGGGGTATTTTAGTGATAGGTTCTATAGGAACTGGCTCGATCTGTCTTTCAAGAGATAATCCGGAAGGACTTCCATTTCATTAAGGACACGCAGGCGAAGGGACTGCTTGGAGGAGCAGGCGGCGGCGGGCGCGGAGGAAGAAACCTCAGAGCTATGCTCTGAGCCAAATCAATACGTTCTAAGAAGAAATATTTGAATATCAATCTCATCAATATCATCGATCTCATAAGTATCATACCAAATCCCATCAATCGAATCACTTTTTCGAGAAATACGAGACATCTAAGTCGTACAAGTAAAGAGATCTATTCATTGATAAGAAAAAGAAAAAATGTGAACGGTGATTGGATTGATGATAAAATAGAATCCTGGTTCTTCAAGTTGCCGGCAAAGGTATCAATCCGAAGAGTGGTAAGCTATAATCAACCTAAGTAACAAAAATACTAACACCCCTCTTTAATACATTAAGAAAAGATGTTCACAGGGGCCAGAAAGACTCAGTCATAGGAACTTAGACTACCTACGCGCTGGTAAACGAAAACCACCTCGACTGGATCTACCGAACGAATCGGGCCGCTATTCCGGGCAGGTTGTTTTCAAGGGAACTAGCACCTTAAAGCCCCTCTTGATTCTGTTCTAGACTTACCAATCTTGGCTAGCTTGTTTTCTGGCGCTAAGCCCTTTTCTTTTCTAAACCTTTGGCGGCCTTGGAACGGATCCACATCGTATTCATTACTGAATATCTATATGGTTCCCCTGAGGGGCAGCCTCCTTTCCAAGTGAAAAGTTTGACATCCTATCAGTAATCGAGTCCCTGATTTGCTAGTGAATAAAGTGATGCTAGATATGTTGCAGACAATGGAAAATGCATCCAATAATCTGCTCAAGTTCTTGCCTAACCTAGCGGAAGCATACGGCAGTGCATTTCAACTCAATGGATCCCGTTTCTGCACCACTGCTCCCTAAGGAATGGTCTGGTGAGGATAGGCAAAGGATCTAGCTCTCCTCCTGGCTTCTTATGTTCCCCTTTTTGGGACCCTTTCGAGCGATACATAATTGAGTTTCATATTCCGTCAATCTGGCCACATATGGCCAGAGCTACCCTTTCTCTACCAGTAACTTGATTGGACTGACACCTTTCTGTAAGCTGCCTGAGATACAGTGCTGTTTTCATGCAGAGCATTAATTTGATCTATACCAGGTAACATCAACATGATATCACGTATCAAGCAATATCTCCGAAATATCTCTTAGGCTGATGGAGAAAGAATCATGTAAATTTGCCAAGTTTCAAGCATATTGTATCTTCCTGTCCAATAGACCATAGTTTGATTCAATTCCCAACCCGACCTATACATGTTAATGGTTGAATCTCATCCATCCTCCTGTTGAGAGAACATGATAGGAGGTCTTCTGGATGGGTAGGTGTCATACAGCATTCGAGGAAAAAGAAGTTAAAGCAGCCCTTCGAGTTCCCCTATGTACTTGGATCCTTTGACCCCTGCCCAGGTCCGGAGGGCTTCCGCTATCCTGTTGAGCTGTGTCACTAGCAAAACTCCCTCCTCTTCTTGGCCTCCTGACCCAGCCCTTCTGCCTGGCCCACCCACATTAGGCCCTTCTTTCTCGGCTCTCCTTGGTTCAACGACTCCTGCAGGCTTTACTTCTCCAGCCTCCCTAGGGGAGGGCTGTCCTGATCTTGCTATCCAGCACCCCCCGTCTTCCCTATCCCCTCATGTTGTCAGCTCTTCTAAGAATCCTCAATCTAAAGAGGAAAAGATCAAGGCACATCGTGGCTTGCAGAAATCAACCAAAATTTCTTCTTCTGATGGTGGTACCTCCCCCAGGACCCAACGGGTGTTGGTTAATCAGATTTCCTGACTCCTCCAACTTCTCAATGTTTAAAGGCCTTTTTTGGAATATTAGGGGTCTCATTCCTTCAGTAAACAGTCTGAAGTGATTTCTCTTATTATTTTTTTTATACTTAAAATTCACAAAAATTGTATGAGATCTCTTGTTTAAAAGATGCAAGCCTCCTTTTGCATTTTAGCGGAAAACAGAGTCAAAGAACCTAATGCCTCTTCTATTGTAAAATCCCTGATTCCCCGGTTGGAATTTTTTGTTCAACTATGCCCGTCATGTGAATGGTCAGTCATAGTGTTTGTGGGACAATTCTAAAGACAGATTCTCTGTTATTAGTTCCTCATATCAGTTTATCCATTGTTGGGTGCAAGAAAGCATGGGCCTGAACAGTTGTTTCTTAACTGCAGTGTATGCTTGCAATTCTGTAGCTGAAAGAATATCTATTTGGAATAATCTCAGTTCTTTAGCTTGAACAGTAGGTGACAATCCTTGCAGTGTTTAAACAATGAATTTAAACACTGCAAGGACACTGTGTTGAGATCATGAAATTGACAGATCTGTTCTCCAACCTTAGATCATGAGGATTTAGTTCTCTCTCTCTTTCTCTCTCTCTCTCTCTCTCTCTCTCTCTCTCTCTCTCTGTGCTTGCTTTCCGCAAACTTCTGCAGTAGAATTTTAATACCCATTTTGTTTACACTACTCCACTTTTGCTTTAAGTTTCAATCTTATTCTTGTATTGATGGGTTTTATGTAGGGTCCATTTTGAGCTTTCATGTTGTTAAGTTTTAGTTCTGTAGTCTTGGCTAGGTGTCAGCTCGCTTAGTGCTGTTTAGTATCCAGCTTTATTTAGATTAGAGTTTCCTTTCTTTATTCCAATTCTTGTAATGTCAACTTAGACTAAGATGCTGTCTAGGTTGCCTCCTCTTTTTATGAATCTATTATTATCATAAATAAGGGGGTGAGGGGGAAATAATAATTAATTCAATGATTTCCTCTCTCACACTATTTTCTTGCTCTCGGTTTCCCTTCTTTACCTGTTCTGCTCTTCCAGGTTTTATATTGTTTCATGGTATCAGAGCAAGTCTGATCAGATTCGTTGGTTCATAATCTCCATTACTGTTTTGAGAGTCCTCTCAATCCTCTTATCTCCTTTCTTCCTTTTCCTTTTATTTGTTAATGCCCCCATGGATTGAAGAATAATTCCAGTTTCATGGAAGCCTTCCGGCAAGGGGATTAATATGTTTCTCATTAGATATTCTGCTCACAGCATGGTTCTATTTATTGAAGCAGATCGAGATTTTTTTTATTGACATATTTCTTCAAGGCTCCACTTCAGCAGATCGAGATTACCATTCTGGTTCTTTTGTTTCTTATTTATGAGTTCTGCTTCTTCACGATAGCAAGGTTCTGCAATCTGACTGGTTTCAGACCTGAGATCTGAATGGCTATCGCTATATGCACAGAAATATAAAATCTGTTTTATTGGTGATCATTTTTTTTTTTGTTCGGAAGATTGATTGAACAGCATGATTATTTGTTTTCGGGACAGATGGAGTTGAGCAGCAGATTGGGATCTTCTTCTTCTTTTTTTTTTTCCTTTTTGTGTGTGTGTGTGTGTGTTTTGGACTGTTCGCGATAGGCAGCAGCTTGATATTATCATAGGTTCTAATTGGTTAGTGATCAGTCATCAGTTCTCACAATATTTTGCAGAATTTGTGGAGGTCGATATTTTCCTTTTCTGGTGGATCTGGATTCTCTCATATTTCTTACTGCTGCTTATCCAGTTTTTTTTTATTTGGTTTTTGCTGCTTTGTCGATTATGATAGCCCATAGTTGTCAGGCAACCCAAGGCACTAGAGAGGTGCCTACCTAGGCTCTTAGGCTCCTAGGCGTACCCAAGACGTTCCCAAGGCGTTGTATGGGTACATCTTGATAAGAGGGTTTATACAAAAAAGAGGGGGTTAACGCAACAATTTTATATTATTTTTAATACATATGCATGATTCCATGCATTATGGTGTATATATGTACTTTATACATCCAATAAAAATTCTACAAATGACATTAATTAAAAAACATAAATAAACAAATAAAATATGGCGTGATACAATAAAGCAACCAACTGCCTAACCCTATTTGACTCATCTGGACACCTACGTGCCTAGGCGATGCCTTGACAACTATGCGATACCCCTTGCTCCTGCGCGGCCACTGTTTTCTGTTCACCATGGTTGTTATTTTTTGGACGCGTCCTCTTTGGTTCTGCCCTTTTGATTTATTGGCAGCCCGTTTTATTTGGGAATATTGTTCTATATATTATGAGTGATTCGAAGACTAATGTGGACCTTGTTCACGTCCAAATCACCTCCATTAAATTGACTGGATCCTCTAATTACCTACTCTGGAAGCAGACTGAAGATTTATATCACTGCTAGAGATTATTTGGCCTATTTGCAAGATTTTCCTCCAGATTCTAAGGATGCGAATCATGCTACTTGGATTCGTGAGAATGCCATTGTCATGGTCTGGTTATTTAATAGCATGGAGTCCTCTATTGTTTCTAATGTCATGTTCTACACTATTGCCAAAGGTGTTTGGACAGACTTACAAGAGATTTTTGCTCAGGCTACTAACTTGTCTCGTGTTTATGATTTATGTGAACATCTTTTTAATTGTAAGTAGGGTGACAGGTCAGTTGCAGAATTTTATAGTACTCTCAAAGGTATCTTGGAAGAATTAAATGTCCATCAACCAATTACTACTAATCTTACTACTCTGAAGGTTCAGTGTATAGAATTTCAGGTGGCTACCTTCCTTTATGGTCTCAGTTTTGAGTTGCAACCTATCAAAAGCCAACTCCTTGCCGGTGATAAAGTCTCTACTTTAAATGATGACTTTTGTCATGTTTAGCGCATCGTCGATTCCACCTTCTCTAAGTCTAATGGCGCCTCTACCAAAGATTATTCTACCTTATTTACTTCTAGTGGCGTCCATGGTCATGGTAATTCTGGTAGAGGCCGTGGTGGGGGTCGGGGTCGTAGTGGTCGTTGCTCTTCTGGTCAACTTATGCATATATGCTCTCACTTTGACAAGCAAAATCATATGGTTGATAGATATTGGGTGAAGCATGGTAAGCCTCCTTAGTGGGGTCCTAGGTCTCCCTTTTAATTTGTAGGTTGTGAGGACAATGGAAAATCGATGATCCTCCTCGGGAGGAATGTGGATCCGTATCGATGAAGATCAATTGTTCGTTCTGTTGGAGTCGCAACCTAGATTAAGGTCTAGGACCTCTAAAAATGTAGCCTCACCCTAAGATAAGACTTCTATTGACTCGTGACCCAATGTGTCAGTTCTTTGGTCTGCAAGAGATCGGGTAAGTATTCAGGGTACGGTTATGGGAAGGTGTTAGGCACCCAAACCGCCCGATCAATATCGGCCTCCTGAACTTTTCTTAAATTCTAATTTTGACTGTGCTTGGTCAACTGGATGACTAGGGTTCAATGGGGGATGTCCTAAACCAGGTTGCTAAGTTGTTCTAACCTAGGGTTCAGCCAATCATGTTTTAAAACAAATAAACAAGCAAATGTAATGTACAATATTATACAGTGAACCGAACCAAAGATGGTTCAGTCTTGGACTGAATCTGAGACGTGTAAGACATCTCAAACTGCCTACGTTTTTCAATCCTGAAAATCAAGTCCAAAACGTAGTTCGAAAAGATTTGTGAGATTAAAGATTATGGAAGTAATTTATGCATGTGCTTTTATTAGATTCTTTGTTCAAGTTGAAGTTTATGCTGGATGTATGGTTAATGGGTGGCTTTGTACCGTATTTGGGATTCCCAAATTGCTTACGTATTCTAGGGTGTGCCTTAGAAATCAGGTACGACGTAGTTCGAAATGATTGTGAGAGTCGGATTTGGAATGTGTACCAAATTCCTACCATTTTTATTTGGTATGTGTACCAAATTCTTTCTATTTTTGTCAATAGGATCTAGGGATGAGACCTAAGTTCCTACCATTTTTATTTGGGATGTGTACCAAATTCTTTATATTTTTGTCAATAGGATCTAGGGATGAGACTTAAATTCCTACCATTTTTGTTGTTTCTATTTTTAGGTTTTCTAGGGTTTCCTATCCGTTTTCATTGTGATTTTCAATTTTTAGGGTTTCATACCCTAATTGCTATTTTTCCATTTTTAGGGTTTTTTACCCTAATTGCTATTTTTTCGATTTTTAGGGTTCTACCCTAATTGCTATTTTCTTTTCATTTTTAGGGTTTTCTATCCTAATTGCTATTTACTTTCCATTTTTAGGGTTTTCTACCCTAATTGTTGTATTCCATTCTAGGGTTTATTTTGCCCTAGTTGTTGTACTCAATAATAGCAATGTAAACAATCCAACATAGCAATGTGAGCTTAAATATAGCAGTGTAAGCATCCAAATATAGCAGTAAGCATCTAAATATGACAGTAAGCATGTGGCAGATAGATATAACAATAAGCATGTGTAACAGATAGATATAGCAATGAGCATGTATAGCAGACAAATATAGCAATAATGTGTAGCAGACAGATATAGCAATAAGCATTCTAAACGTAACAAATGAACATCTAAAAACATAGCAATATGTGAGTATGTGAGTTCTCAATCACATGGTGACGATGGTGATGATGGTGATGACGATCAGATGGTGTAGATGATGATTAGATGGGGTGATGGGCAGATCAGATGGTGTAGATGATGATCAGATAGTGTGAGATAGAGTTGTGATGATGATCTAATTTGACGGTGATGATAATCTGATCTGGTGATGAGGATGATCTGATAGGATGATGGCTTGATCAGATGGTGGGGATGATGGCTTGATCAGATGGTGAGGATGATGGTTTGATCTGATGGTGGTGATGGTGGTTTGACCTGATCAAATGGTTGTGGAGATGCTGATCGGATGGTAGGGATCATGATCAAACGGATAAGGATCAAATCAAGTGGTAAGGATCATGATCAGATGGGTAAGGATCAAATCAGATGGATCAATGGTTCAGATTGAGCATTAAAATTATCATGATCAAATGGTCAAGATCAACGCATTAAAATTATCATGATCAATGGTCAAGATCAACGTATTAAAATTATCATGATCAATGGTCAAGATCAACGCATTAAAATTATCATGATTGACGGTTCACAAGTAATATTATCACATGATCAAATTAGAAAAATTCAATCATCCAATGGTCCTTATTTTCATATCATCATTTGATCAAAATGCATGGTCAATGGCTTGGTTTTTCAACTCATCAAAAGCTCCAAATTAAAGGGCCATATTAATTTCACATCAAATGGCCATATTTTATTTTCATGAAATCCAAGATCAAATACCAGATTTTAATCTCATTGAAGATTCCATGATCAATGGCTTGATTGTCATCATATTGAATTCTCAATTAATATCCAATGGTTAGATTTTAACCACATTAAAAACTCAATTTAAAATCAGATTCACATTGGAACAAGGGTTTAATTTTAAATCATACTACAATTCATGATCAAAGTTTAGATGAGGTGGAGAATGACATGTGGAGATGAAGGATGAGGGTAATTTAGGTTCGGTGATGGTAGGGGTGAAGTGCAGGTGTTTGTGGGTTTGATGGTAAGTCGGTGGGGGATTAGATTCGGTGGAGCAGGAGTTGAAGAAGATGGGGGTTGTTGAGGGTCATGATTGGTGAATGGTTTGGTTTGATGGAGGGAACCTATTGAAAAATGGTTTGGTGGCGGAGTTGAGATACAGGTTATGGAGGTTTGCAGGTCTCGTTGGGTATCGAGATAGGTAGGTACACAGATTAAAGAAAAAAAATTAAAAATTATATAGAGAATCAATAATGAAAGCTGAAGCAATCACGAAAGCAGAGCTTACCTGCCTCTGCTACTCCTTCTTCCTCTCTTCTTCTCCCTTTTCCTTTGCTGCTCCTCTTCTCTTATCCTCGTCAATGTTGCCTCTCTCTCTCTCTCTCTCTCTCTCTCTCTCTCTCATTTTCTTTTCTTTTTTCTTTCTTTTTTTCCCTCCTTTTTTTTTTCTTCTCTCTCTTTCTCCTCTTCTCTTAGAATCTCACGTCCCTTCCTCTCTTTTTTTTTTCTTTTTTTTCTCTCTCCTCTTCTCTTAGAATCTCACGTCCCTTCCTCTTTTTTTTTTTTCTTTTCTCTTTCTCCTCTTCTCCTAGAATCTCACGTCCCTTCCTCTCTTTTTTTTCTCTTTTTTTCTTTATCTTCTTCTCTCTCTTTCTCTTATTCTTCTCTTTTTTCTCTTTCTTTCCTTTTCTTCTCTTTTCTTTTCTTTCTTCCCTTTCTTTCCTTTTCTTCTCTTCTTCTCTTTCTTTCCTTTTCTTCTCTTATTCTCTTTCTTTCCTTTTCTTCTCTTATTCTCTTTCTTTCCTTTTCTTCTCTTATTCTCTTTCTTTCCTTTTCTTCTCTTTTCTTTCTTTCCTTTTCTTCTCTTCTCTTTCTTTCCTTTTCTTCTCTTCTCTTCTTTCTTTCCTTTTCTTCTCTTTTTCTTTTTCTTTCCTTTTCTTCTCTTCTTCTCTTTCTTTCCTTTTCTTCTCTTCTTCTCTCTCTCTTTTACTTCTAGAAAACGTGAAAGTTCCTTCTTTTTCTTTTTTTTTTTCTTTTTTTCTTCTTTTTTTTTCCTTTCCTTTTTTCTTTTATTTCTCTCTTTCTTTTATTCTCTCTCTTTCTCTTATTCTCTCAGATTCTCTTTTCTTTTTTTTTTTTCTTTTTCCCAATCTCTCTCGGATTTCCTTCAATCTCTCTCCGATTCTCTCTTTCACGTCCCCCCTTCTCTCTTTTCCTTTCCTTTTTTCTTCTCCACAATCTCTATTCAATCTTTTTTCAGATCTCTTTCCTAGCCTAACCGAACCATTAGCCAGCTATATCCTCCAATGAATTTATATACATATATTCAATCCATAAAAATATAATTTAATACCTAAAGCAATACATAATCTAATAATATGTATAATATACATAATATGCATGTACATGGGTCCAATAGATTTGGTCCGGATTGACAAGGATTGACTGGATTGGGCCAAGATTGGCTTGGGTTGAGATGAGTTGACTAGATTGACTGGGTTGCGCCAAGACTGGCTTGGGTTGAGATGAGTTGACTGGATTGACTGGGTTTCTCTCTCTGTCATTTCATGGGCTATTTCCGTTGCCATTCCGCATGGAATTTTTCGATAGCCTCTATTCCAAATTTTCTACGTTCACTTTGTAGAACACTAAAAATAAGGAATGTTGGAGCTTGAATCACCTCATTTGGAAATAAAATGGTCAACTTATGAATTTCTGAAGTTTAAGCAGGCCCATTATCGATAATTTGGCTGATCCTTCTGCATGGGATCCTTCGGGGACTTCTATCGAAAATCCATTACGTCCACTTTGTAGAGTACTAAAAATGGAACATAATGAAACTAAAATTACCTGATTTGGATATGATATGACCAAAATATGAATTTTCAAAGATTAAATGACCATTTCCATGTGTAATTTTGCATGGGACCTTTCGGAGACTTCTACCCGAGATTTTTCACATCCACTTTGTAGGACACCACAAATGAAAAATAATGGCCTTGGAATCATCTGAATTCGACGTAAAACGGCCAAGATATGAAGAAATGAAGTTCTATCGATAATTCTGCATGAAAGCTTGCATGGGATCTGCTGGTGACCTCTACCCGGGATTCTTCACGTCCATTTTGAAAAGGACTGAAAATAAGGAACATTGGTACTTAAACCATATGATTCAGATGTCGGATGATCAAGATATGATGATTTGAAATTTAAACAATCCAACTTACGATAATTTGCATGAAAGCCCCTAGGATTATTTATGATAATTTCAAAAACCTCCCTTGTACGTATCATCCGACTAAAATGACCATATCTTCTTCATTTGATATCAGAATTGGGCAATTCTGGTATCATTTTAAAGATAATTCCATGACCTATGCATCCATGCAGATTACAGCCTGTGACATTGTTGTAGGACCCACCGAAAACTACCTCGAGGTCGTAGTCAAAACCCAAATTTTCACTCATCTTTCTTCCTTTGTTGTCCACACACCAGTAGGACTTTGTTCAGCTGGAAATGGCAAAAATGGGGTGCTTACATAGGTATGACTAGTTCCAATGGTGATACTCATAAACCCGCCGTTCCTTCCGACAGAGACTCATTTTCTTCTGTTACTGTGTCTAAAGTAGATTTTCATAGCTTGCTTACTCGTCTCAATCTGCTAGAAACTCAGGGATTTGCGTCCACTTCCACTGCTACATTGGCACATACAGGTATAACTACCTTACTTGCATCCACAACCTCTACCTCTTGGGTCATTCACTCTGGTGCTTCTTCTCACATTACTAGAAAGGCATCAATATTTTTTTCTTCTGACCGTTATCCTCAACAATCCAATGTTTATTTGGCTGATGGCTCTACCACTCACGTTTTTTGCAAGGGTGATGTATCTCTGTTACCTACATTATTATTGTCTTATGTTCTTCATGTCCCTTGTTTGCCCATGAATTTACTTTCAGTTAGTACTTTGGTAAAAACTCTTAATTGTTCTGTCACCTTTTTCCCTTACTTGTTGTGTATTTCATGATCTACAGACAAAGATGACAATTAGTGGGGGACATAAGAAGAATGGGCTATACTATCTGGACAACATTCCTTCTTCTCCTGCTACACTTACTGCAACAACAGGTGTTTCTTTGCTACACTGTCATTTTTGCCTGGGTTATTTATCTCTTTCCAAGTTACACAAGATGGTTCCAAGCTTCAAGTCTGTTAATACTCTTAAGTATGAGGCATGCCAATTAGGAAAACATCACCGCTCATCCTTCTTTACTCGTGATGTGTCCAGCAGTCCTATCCTCTTTTCCTTAGTTCACTCTGACATCTAGGGTCCCATTAGAGTAAAGAGTCGTGCTAGGTTTTGCTATTTTACTACTTTTGTGGATGATTATTCTCATGTCATTTGGTTATATTTGTTAAAGGATCGTTCAGAGTTCCTTACCAATAGTTAACATTTTTAAACAATCTTATTTAGAAATCAAGAATCAGTTTGGTGTTAGCATTAAAATCTTTTGGTCTGATAATGTTCTTGAATACACTCAAACTGCTATTTCTTGTTTTTGTGCGTCCAATGGTTTTATTCACTAGACTAGTTGCTCTTACACCCCTCAAAAAAATGGTGTTGTTGAACATAGAAACCGTCATTTACTGGAGGATGCTCGTTATGCACTTGCCTTGCTATTTTTGGGGTGATGTAGTCTTAACCGCCTATTACGTGATCAATTGAATGCCTTATTCGGTTCTTCAGAATCAATTACCTATATCCCTTGTTTCCCATCCTCTCCATTGTTTTCCTTACCACTACGTACCTTTGGGAGCACCTGCTTCGTCCATGACCTTTGGTGTGACCTACACAAGTTGTCCCCCTGTGCGGTCAAGTATGTTTTTATTGTTTACTCTCGCACTCAGAAAGGGTGTCAGTCTTGTGATCTTTTCACCCGGTGACAACTTGTTATTGTTGATGTCACGTTCTTTGAGACCACACCATACTATTTGGCTGCCGGCTCCAACACACCTATTCCGGCCATGGTTCCATTCACTGATGTAGCTTCCCCATTCATAACGGCACTAGTCCTGGCTCTAGCTCCTCTCCAGGTGTATAGTTGTCGCCCAAGGCTTGCTCCGGCACCAACATCAGCACCTGCTATGCCATCTGCACCAGCATCGCCACCTGACTCCCTCATCGTCATCCTCCTCACTGAACCCTTTGTCTGTTAATCTTCCTATTGCACTTCGTAAAGGTACATACTATTGCACTCAACCACCGTAGGTAATATATCCTGTTACTCATTATGTGCCCACATCACGTCTTCCGTTGCTCCACCAATCCTTTGCTTATGCCTTGTCCCATACTGGTATTCCCAAATCTCATATTGAGGCATTAACCCATCCTGAGTAGAAGAAAGCTATGGATGTGGAGACGGATCTTCTTTCTCGGCAGACTTGGTCCCCTATTGATTTACCTCCAAGTAAGGAGGTGGTTTGTTGTCGTTGGGCATTCACTGTGAAGCAAGGAATCAAGTATCGACATGATACGCACCGTATCGGTCGATACGTATCGGTATCGACACTAGTCGATACGATACACCTCGATTCGTCTCTCCATTTAAAAAAAAAACACAGTATCGAGTGTATCGATACACTTTAAATATAGTTTAAAAATAAAAATAAAAACATAAAAACCAACCTGTATCGGCTAGTATTGAACCAATATGGTTCGATACTGGTCGATGCACCCTTTTAGTATCGAGCAGTATCAATTCTACTCAGAACAACATCTTTTTCCAAAAGCCGACAACCATTTCAGCTTTAATACTCTTCTGCAACTTGATTTTCTTTCAAAAAACCTTAGGGCTTTGATTCTTAGCCCTAAAACGACTAGGAAGGTTGCATCAAACTTGGTTTTTGTGAAAATTAGAGCACAAAATCATCTCTTCAAGCTCCAAGGGCGGAAAATAGCAAAGGTAATGAGTTTCAACTTTATTGTTTTTCAAGATAAATTGATTTTTGTGTTGTTTCTTCTCATGAATCAATGAACAATGGTCCTATTTGATTAATGCATGCTACATAAATGTATTTAAACACTGATTTAATGTTTGATTTGAGAAATTTTTGAAGAACACAAGAAATTTCAAAAAAAAAAAATATTCAAAAATTAATCCTTTCCTCTTTTACTATTTATATAAGATGTGTAGACCACTGATCTACCATCTTTGCTTCTCAGTTATAATTTTTTATTTAATTTTTTATTTTACTTTATTTTCTGGTTTAAAAAATAAAAATATAATTTAGATAATATTATTTTTTTTATTTCCTTTTCTTCCGTCCTTGTTATTTCCTTTTCTGATTTTTTTTTCTATTTCTCTTAAACAAAATATGGCTAGGAACTTGTCTTCATCTGTTCTTTTTTTTTTTTTTTTCAAAGATCTTTGTTTCAACCCATGTTTATTTCTCTGTTTTTGGGTCTGATGTCTATTTTTGTAATCTGAAAGTTCTCTATTTATTGTAGATTGTACATTTTTTCTATGTGGATGAGGGTGTCAAAACTGTTGGTCAATGAAAAAGATAGGGTTCATAAGGAGACCATCTTGAAATATAGTGTTTGAGGATATGAAAGATAGAGCAAGAACTCTTGTAATGCATTCAGTGGAACTTTGCAGAAATGCAATGCTTGTGATAAGACTGTTTATGTAGAAATGAAAATGGAAGACTGTATTTTTTATTTTCTTATAAGAGTCTTATTCCATCTATCTCATTTTTCTACAGTTGGTTTTATTAAGTTTTTATTTTCAAGTGGTTCAACTAGTAAACATGTTTGACATTTTATATTAACCCATGTCTAATTCTTAATGTTGTTAATTATAGATTTATTGTGTTTTTATGCTTTAAAAATGTGTTGTGTATGATCCTTAATCATTTCTGTGCGTATCTTGCCCCATAATCATGTGTATCTATAATGGAAGAAACATTTTCTTTCTCAATGTTGCTAATTATAGTGTTTTTATGCTTTAAAATTGTGTTTTGTATGTTCCTTAATCATTTTTATACGTATCTTGCCCCGTATCCATGCGTATCATACGTTTCCACTGTATCCACGATACGATACGATACGTCTCTTAATTTCAGCTGACCGATATGGTATCGATACACGATACTTGATTCCTTGCTGTGAAGTATAACCCAAATGGTATTGTGGAATGTCTGAAGGCATGCTTGGTTGCTAAAGGCTTTACCTAAAACTATGGGGTTGATTATTTTGAGACTTTTTTCCCAATTGCTTGTCTTAATTCTATTCGGCTTCTTATATCCCTTGCAGTCAATCTAGACTGGCCTCTTTTTCAGTTGGATGTTAAGAATGCCTTTTTATGTGGTGGCTTACATGAGGAGGTCTATATGGAGCAACCTCCAGGGTATGTTGCTTAGGGGGAGATTGCTGCCCACCATAGTTGTCAAGGTGCCAAGGCGAACCAAGGCGTTGGACGCCTGATGGGGCGCCTAAGAGACCAAGGTGCTCGATTTTCCAAGGTGTCACAAGGCCGCCTGGGCGGCTAAGTGACTCCTTGATAACTATGCTTTCCACAGAGTATGTAAACTCCGCAAGCCAATATGTTCTGAAACAGTCTCCTCGTGCTTGGTTTGACAAATTCACTAAAGTCGTGGTTGATTATGGGTTTAAACCATACTATTCCGATCACTCCGTCTTTGTTCGTTGCCACAATTCCAAGGTTGTTATTCTTATGGTCTATGTGGCTGAAAATATTGTTTATAGAAATGACTTGACAGGTGTTGATGAGGCTAAAGCCTACCTACATTAGCATTTTTAGATGAAGGATTTGGGTGTCCTTGGTTATTTTCTAGGCATTGAGGTAGTTTGAAGCTCCAAAGGTATTAGTCTTTCTTTGTGGAAGTATATTCTTGATCTTTTAACTGAAACAGGTATGCTAAGCTGTAAACCTATTGATATTCCTATGGACCCAAGCTGGCTTCCTGTGATGATGTGGATTTTGCCGACGTCCATCAGTTTCTCTGTCTTTTGGGAAGCTTAATTATCTCACTATTACTACATTTGACATCTCATTTTTTGTTGGAGTTATTAGTTAGTTTATGTAGGTTCTGAAACAAGTTCATTGGGATATTGCTTGTTTGATTTTGAAGTATCTCAAGGGAGCTTTCGGTAAGGGGTTTCTCTATCGTCTTCATCAAAATATTGATCTTTGTGGTTATCTTAATGTTGATTGGGTTGGTGCGTCAGTCTACTATTGGTTACTGTACCTTTCTTGGCAGCAATCTATACATGGCGTTATAAGAAGCAGACTACAGTTGCTCGATCTAGTGCTGAGGCTGAGTATCGTGCTATGGCTCATATTACGGCATAATTAACGGGGTGAAGAATATTCTTGGTGAACTTGGTCGTCCAATTACTCAGCCTATTCCATATACTGTGATAATCAAGCAGCCATTCACATGGCTAGCAACCCGATTTTCAAGTAGCGTACCAAGCATATTGAAGTTGATTGTCATTTTGTTCGTGATGCTGCTATACGTAAAGTGATGTCTACTCTGTTCACCAATTCCATTCTCAACTTGGTGATATGTTCACAAAGGTGTTGTTTAAGGCTTTATTTCTTGCAATTGTTCCAAGCTAGGTCTTGGTGTTATTTATGCTCTGACTCCAGCTTGTGGGGGAGTTTTAAGTTTTAGTTCTCTAGTCTAGGTGTCACCTAGCTTAGTGCTGTTTAGTATCCTGCTTTATTTAGATTAAAATTTCCTTTCTTTATTCCAACTTTTGTAATGTTGACTTAGACAGCATACTAGGAGGCTGTCTAAGTCGACTCCTCTTTTTATGAGCCTATTATTATTATAAATGAGGAGGTGAGGGGAGATAATAATTAATTCAACGATCTCCTCTCTCACGGTTCTCTCTCAAACACACATACACACACACACACACTTCTCTCCCTCTTGGTTTCCCTTCTCTACCTATTCTGCTGGTTCTTCTTCCAGGTTTTATATTGTTTCACATGTAATTTCCATGTTGTAATATTGTAAAAGAGAAAAAACCAAAGAAAGAGACCAATAGAAAGGAGAGAAATGGTGGAGAGGGGGAGAGAGGAAGGCAAACCAGGGTCTTGGATTAAGACCGGAACTGGTGGATCGGGGTATGGAACAGGGTAATAGGGTGTATGTTCGAAAAAGGTGACATCAACACTTACCACTTGGCGCCTCGTCTGAGGGTCATAACAACGATACCCCTTTTGAGTGCGAGAGTAACCTATAAACACACACTTGATAGCACGAGGCGATAATTTATCAAGTCTAGGACGAAGGTCGTGTACATAGCAGGTGCATCCAAAAGTACGAGGAGGGATGACAAACAGAGGAGATGATGGATAAAGCAAAGATATGGGAGTTTGATTCTGAAGAACTGAAGACGGCATGCAATTGATCAAGTAGCAAGCAGTCAACACAGCATCACCCCAAAAATATCGAGGCAAATGCATATGAAGGAGAAGAGAATGAGCAACCTCTAATAAGTGACGGTTTTTACGTTCTGCAACTCCATTCTGTTGAGGAGTGTAAGAACAACTAGTCTGATGAATGACACATTTGGATGCACAAAATAAGGAGATAGCAGTCTGAGTGTATTCAAGAGCATTGTCAGATCAAAAAATCTTAATGCCAATATCAAATTGATTCTTTATTTCGAAATAAAATTGTTTGAATACAGAAAGGAACTCAGAGCGATCCTTTAGCAAATATAACCAAGTAGTTCTAGAGTAATCATCCACAAATGTGACAAAATAGCTAAAACCAGAACGACTATTGACCTTAATGGGACCCCAAATATCAGAATGGACTAAGGAAAAAGGAGTTGTACTTCTAGGTATATTACGTGACAGGAAAGAGGAACAGTGGTGTTTTCCTAATTGACATGCCTCGCACTCAAGTGTATTGACATTTTTGCAACCAGGAACCATGAGTTAAAGGTGAGAGAGAGAAACATGACCCAACCGAACATGCCAAAGCATTGGTGAAACCTTAGTGGTAGTAAGTGCAGCGGTAGAGGATGGGATGGTGTCTAAGTAATACAGTCCGTCCTTCTCATGCCCCCCACCAAGAGTCTCCTTCGTCTGAAGATCCTCAAATACAAAACAGGTAGGGAAAAAGGTGACGGAACAGTTTAAGGTTTTAGCCAAAGAGCTAACGGATAGTAAATTCATTGGTAGACGAGGGACATGAAGCACAGATGAAAGAGATAAACTAGGGGATAGAAAAACAGTTCCCTTACCAAAAACATTGGTAGCGGAGCCATCAGCAAGGTAAACATTGGACGGTTACACAGAATGGGTAAAAGAAGAAAATACAGAGACTTGCCAGTCATATGAGACGAGGCTCCCGAGTCAATAACCCAAGGAGTAGAGGCCATAGATGCAAAGAAGGCAGCATTACCTGTATGCGCCAAAGTAGCAGTGGGTGGAGAATTGCTGTGAGTATCCAACTGATTGAGGCGAGCCAATAGATTATGAAAATCATCCTTGGATAATGTAACAGTGGAAGAGGAACCTCCATCAACAAAAGGGTCAGGTGTGGGGTATCACTCTGGGATGTAACAACACCGGCAACCTGAGAAGGAAACCTTGAATTCCATTGAGGAGGCTTACCATTTTTCACCCAACAGCGATCAACAGTGTGGTTCTGTTTACCACAATAAGAACAGATACACATTGAAGCATCACCTCGACCACCACGACCTTTGCCAAAGCTACCACGACCTCTGCCAGAGCTACCATGACCTTGGTTGCTATTAGAAGTGAACAAGGCAGAGTTGTCATTGGTAGTAATGTTGTTGGACTTGGAGAAATTAGGGTTGACAATACGCTGAACACGACAGAAGGCCTCATTCAAGGTCGGAACTTTATCTCCAGCAAGTAATTGGCTTTTAAGAGGCTGCAACTCAGAACTGAGACCAGACAGAAATGTTGCCACCTGAAATTCTGCACGCTGAGCCTTCAAAGTATTGAGGTCAGTAGTAAGGGGCTAATGGACATTCAGTTCTTCCCAGATTCCTTTGAGAGAGCTATAAAATTCCGCAATAGACCCGTCTCCCTGTTTACAATTGAATAAACGTTCATATAAGTCATAAACCCGAGATAAGTTTGTATCTTGAGAGAAGCTCTCCTGTAAGTCATTCCAAACGCCCTTGGCTGTTGTGTCAACATGACATTGGCAGCCACAGAAGGTTCCATACTATTAAACAATCAAACCATGACAGTAGCATTCTCGCGGGTCCAAGTGCCATATGTCGAATCCTTGGAATCCGGGGGATCATCGTGTATATAAGCTAACTTATCTCTAGCAGTGAGATAGATGGTCATAGCTTGCTTCCACAGCAGAAAATTAGATGAGCCAACCAATTTTATTGAAGTAATTTGGACATGAACACCATCCACATGATTCTTAGATTCAGTCATGTTTGGAAAATAACCAAAACAAGAAAGAGAGATATTTGGCCAGAATCTTACTACTGTAGCAATGGGATATCCTTCCAAAACAAAAAATTGTTTCTTATCTTTCACTACTACAGAGGAACAACCTGTAGTACAGGAATGAATACCAACAAAAACTGTTGAATAAGATGAGTTAAAAATACCAGGTAGCGCTGGTGGCTGAACACATTGATATCAAAAAAAATATCGGGTTAAAGAAAGAATAGCTCTTGAACAGAAGCAATGTAATAGAATCACAAAAAAAATTCAAGAATTGTGCATCATTCGTAGAACTGATGAAGAACAGATTCCAAACAAATACCTTGTTGAGATCCCATGTTAATCGACTCCATCTTATCGAGGTTTGAGTCTAGAATTCATGGGACAAAATTAGGGAAAGAGAAGAGAAGAGAGAGAACCAAAATAGACTCTCAAACCAGCAACCAAAAACTTGCAACAGAAGTTTATTAACCTCGCTCTGATACCATGTAATACTGTAAAAGAGAAAAAACCAAAGAAAGAGACCAATAGAAAGGAGAGAAACGGTGGAGAGGGGGAGAGATTGATTGTGTTTATCTCCCCCTATCCCTCTACTATTTATAATCAATTAGGCAGCCCATGTACAACTATTGACAGTCCATATACAACTGCATATACAGTCAATATACTGCTGTCCATGTACAGTCCATATACAGCCAATGTACTGCTATCCATGAACAGTCCATATACAGCTGTCCATATACAACCAACGCACCACTAAGACACACCTAAAACCTAGTCATCATAAAACAAAGAAAGTAAAGATTAAAGAATGAATCTTAACACATGTCATTCACACTTCTTACTCCATGCTAGTTGAACACTTAAATAGATTTTTTTTTTTAATGTTGTTGATGATGGAACTGGTGTTTTTGTATCACAATATTGATGAGCTTATGTTTCCTATGCCCTATCTATTTATATATATGATCTTTGCTATTTGTCTCTTGCAGCCTGTTGGCGTTGTTGGAGCAATTACACCCTGGAACTTTCCGTTGGCCATGATTACTCGGAAGGTGTATTGTACTTTATTGCAGCTCCCTCTGATATACATAAGCATTAGAAAGCATACCTGCTTGCTGTGCTTTGGATGATGAACTGTATCCCTCTTATATCAGGTTGGACCCGCCCTGGCTTGTGGTTGTACAGTAGTTATTAAACCCTCTGAGCTTACACCCCTGACAGCTTTAGCGGCAGCTGAGCTTTCTCTTCAGGCTGGAATACCACCGGTAATTCGTGATTTGTATATTATTTCTTTTACTGTCTTTGTGAGTGTTAATTTGTTACCATCATGGTATTTGGGCCCTTACAGTCTTAGAATGTAATGCTAGAGAAAGAATTTATTGTTAGCTCAAGTTTATTATACAGATCTCCACTGGTTAATGAGATTTACCTGCTTTTAATTTGTTGATTTTTCTTCTGATGCGGTTTAATACTGATGAAATAGTCTAATTTATGGAGTTTTGCTTCTTGAGTAATTGAAGATTCTCTACACATTCTATGTAATATTTTGTTACATTTTCTTTCCCTTTGTTCTTATGTTTCAAATGTAGACTGTCCATGTATATTGAGTTATCTTGATATAGAATCCTTGGAGAGATCAATGAGCTGCTTTTTCAGCTGAAAATTTTGAACTTTGTTCTGAGATGAAAATATATGTTCCAAGACTTGCCATTGCCTCACAGCTGTAGAAATATTAATGACCTGTGCCAACCAAGATTCAGATGAGGTAAAGGTAATCGAAGAAACGACCAACTGATTAGTATGATGGAAAACAATGAAACTAAAATTGATTTTGATCTTGTCTTTCTTATCAAGATATTCTGGAGGATCTGGATGTGAACCATCAAGAAACTATTAAAGGTTTTGGCTGTGAAGCACGAGGACAAGCTGAGTCTTTCATGGTAAATAATTGTCCACGTTAAGCTTCACAGAAACAAGATTGGTGAAGTTGTGAGAAGAAGATCCAGGAGAGGATGAAGAAGATGAAGCCATGGATGGAGATGGTCACACAAAGAGCCAAAACACCACAGAGTTTACTGACATGAACCTCAGGGGAATGAAGAAAGCAAATAAAAAGTCAGTACTCCGAATACCTGCTCTAATCCATGCTAATCTGAGAAGAACCATGACCTCTTTGGGTTCACGTCAATCAATTTATTATGTAGAAATCCCTTAGTTTACAAGGTGGTTTACATAAGGAAGGATTCTAAAGCTAAAGAACTCAACATGGAGAGGAAATGTAACAGTACGGGGAACAAAAATATAATAAAAGATGTGAAGAGAATGAATCTTTTTATCGAAGGATCAGAAAAAAATCGGCCCGGATCTCCCGTAGGAATGATTTGGAAGGTCTCCAAAAAAGGTGATCAGAATAATTTCAGGTTCAAGAAAGCTTGAATTTTGATTTATGTAGTTGGAGTTTCAGAGTATCATAATTAGGTGTATGAGATGCGAATTTCAGAGTATCTCCTATCGTTACAATTGGTGTATAAGGTGCTTGCATGCCGTGCTTCTAACAAAGAAGAGAAAGTATAAGGATTCTTTCACTAAAAATGTCTTGGGGGTTTAAAGCCAAAAATCAGAAGAGAAAGAATATATATATATATATATATATATATATAAGGAAGGGTATCGGCCCCTGCACCAGCATTGGGGCCAATGAGAGAACAGGGGAGGCCATCCATTAGGAATCGGAAATTTTCATTTCAAGGGGGGCGGGGAGGTCATTTCGCCCTTCCTGTGTCTAGGCGCAGGCTCTACGCAGCTTGGTAGCCTTCTTTTTCCCATAATATAATGTTTACAGACAAATCAATATATCCTTCTAGAGTGACTAAATGTTTAAATAGTGCTTTTCAAAGAGAGATTGCATAATGGAGTAGTACCTGGTGGGTCAGTTCATTGGCCGTCCTCTCCTTTTTACCCTTGTGAAGACTTCCCTTCTTAAGCTGTGGCAACTGAAAGGAGATTTGGAAGCCTACCTTTTGGAATCTGTTACCTTTATCTGTCATTTTTCTGATGAAGATGACAAATTCAGGGCCTTGGAGAGGGGCATCTGGTACATCGCAGGAAACCTTTCATCCTCCACCAGTGGGATAAATCCTTAGGTTTGACAACCTGGATTTGTGTAGTCTCCCAGTCTGGATATCTCTTCCTGGCCTCATCTTCCACCTTTGGTGCGAGGAGGCTCTTAGCTCAATTTGGCTCTGGCCTCCTGATGATGTGGGGGTTTGTGCCGTGTGTTGTGCCCCTACGACTTGTACCCTAGATACGTCATGGTGGCATCACCACATCATGGTGTTGTCTGTAGAGCCGTTCGTGTGTTTGGGAGAGAGAGAGAGGGGGGGGGGTTTGCACATCTGGGGGGTGTTGTTGTGGCCCTTACTTAACAACTCGAGCTTTTGCGATAAGTGATTGTAACAGTGCGTGTTTTCAGTATTCCATGTTTTGATATGGGTTTTGGTTTTGACTGAACATATAATCTGTTCACAATTCACAGAAATATGGGTGAAAACTCAGGCAAAGATTACTTATTCAATGCAAGAGAAGAAGGGAAGACTTTGGCGGAATGTGTGCAGGGAAATATTGTTGATGATGGTGATGCTACACTGCAATTCGGCATCCTCATCATCATTTCCCTAGTGATTTTGGTCATGGTACATTAACCAAATTAAGAGGTGGTTTTGTTTTTTGATTCAATTAGACCACACCAATAGATCCAAAACTGAGTTAAAATGAGAGTGAAAGAACCACTGGAGATGGGAACATGGAGGCAATGTTGGCATTTTAAAAGTTCAAGGGAGAAGGGGAGGTAGAGTTTGCATTGTTGGGGGACTTAGAAAAGAAGTTTTTCATCAGGTGCTGAAATTTTAAGTCTATATGTGCTGAAAATATTGGTCAAGACTAATTTGGTTGAACATCTTGACGTAATGGACCTGCTCATGTGTGCTCTTTTTTGTTTCTACATATTTTGAATAAATAATGGAAAGTTATATTGAGAGTTGGAAAACAAATAGGAAATTATGAATTGGTAAACTGCTTTTGATGTAGAATGAAAACTTTAATATGCTTTATTGTGCTACGGAATCAGTGTTTTTGTAATTTATCAGTCTCTGGTAGAACATTCATGGCCTGCTTCTTTGGTTTTTCATTTTTATGAATTTTCTGTATCTTATTTTATTTTTTCACTTTCAATAATTCAGGGTGTTGTGAACGTAGTTATGGGGAATGCTTCTGATATTGGGGACACACTACTTGAAAGTCCCCAGGTTTGTCCCTTGTTAACCTCATGATTCTTTCTCCAGAGCTGTCATGATATGCTCTCCTTGTGGAGAGTAGTGGATACTTTGATTTAAAAATTACATATCACTGGAAAATGACATTCTTTTCATCTCTCAGGTAAGGAAGATCACATTCACAGGCTCAACAGCTGTTGGAAAGAAACTGATGGCAGGTTCTGCTGCAACTGTTAAAAAGGTATTTAGAGATTACAATAAGCTACAACATGCCAACTTAAGGAGCTTCTGCAGTATTCCTTAAGATTTTCTTTTATTAATTTTTTAAATAATTCTACACTTCCATTAGTATTGAGTCGTCTTTTCAATACTTAGCAGCCTGCATACTTTTGTTTCTGCCTGCATACTTTTGTTTCTCTTTTTGTGTTAGTTTTATTAAATTATGGCAAGAACCTTTAAACATTGTGCTAAAATGATGTACTGAAAGTCTGGAAGCAAGATGGCCCATACCAAAGAAGTTTGTACATTGGCTTCTATTCGATAATTTACAACTCTTCCATGATTTATTGCTGTATTCTATACTTACGAGTAAATTTTGACATACTATATTTTAGTAAATACATCTTTTCAAACATGCGTCAAGAATTTACTTTTCTTCCTTCGTCCCCCAATTTGGGAGTTTTCTCAGTTTCAAGTATTTTATGTTTGATTGCATTGTTTACAAGAAAATAAGTCCGCAGCCTATGTTGTTTTCAGTTTTAATAGGGATTTGACTCTGATAGCTGAAGAGTTCTGTTCATCTGTAGAAAGCTTTTGATATCTGAAAGTCACTGAAGTTTACTAGATGCAACCTATCCTAATCATATTAATGGGTGTCAAGGCATGTATGAGGACGTGCCATTGTCGGCTGTCAGATCTGCATGCAGTTATTTCCAATTCTTTTTGTACAATGCTTACTTCTTCTCTTTTCTTTTTTTTCTTTCCTTTTTTTTTTTTTTTTTTTTTTTTTTTTTTTGTTATATATCAACATTGTATTCAATAAGCCCAACAACCACAAATGGGGACCCCAACAAGGGGACCAAGGAAATGAAAAGGAGCAGAAGGAACCTCAAGTGGGAATCGTATCCACATGAAATTGGATAGGTTAATCTCAGGTTATCACAATGTGTCTATATTCCTAAAAGAGCCCTGATACGTTGTCTTTATGGGGGTGACTTTGGCATTTACAGATATCTTTAGTAGTTTAATTGTTTGAAAGCCTAAAAATTTTGTGGGAAGACTTAAAATTTTCCTTCTTGTATTTCTCATCATCTTATCATGATTGAAACATTTCTGTGTAATTACCTCAAATTTCTGTTTCTAGGTATCCTTGGAACTGGGGGGAAACGCACCCTGCATGGTGTTTGATGATGCAGATCTGGATGTGGCAGTAAAAGGAAGTGTAAGTTTGAATTTTTTTTTTCTCGGAGGCCATAACTGCAATCTATTGAAACACTATTTTCTTTGATATAGATTTTCTTAGTTCATCTAAATCTGGAATTGGCATGGATGAAATAAGCTGTTTGTACCTACTTCTACTTTGCTACTTATTTGCTGTTTTTCTTTTCTTCTCTAAGAGGTTTACAAACTGGGTGGGCTCCTATTCTGAACTTGAAAAGTATAAAAGGGCATGGCCATTATTTCATTTCCTAGTGTACAAATTCTCATCTAGACCTATGATATGAGCTTATATATCCATTCAAGACCTAAAGAACGTTTCAGTATCCTGACATATTGTGGTCAACTATTTGGAGCACCTCAAGAATGAGGATTGATGCTTCTATTTACTCCCCCCCCTCCTCTTTGGTGGTTTATTGGAGTTATAGATATTCTTTAGGTAGGGAGTCAGGTTCCGGGATATGGTTAGGCCTCATTGCTGTAATTAAGGAAGAGTGTCTTCCTGTTAACTGTGAATCTGGTTATAGTAATGTATTCCTTCAGTCTTGAAATCGGGGGTGATCTTGTTCCTTCAAAAGCAGTCATTTTTTGTGCATGGTGGTTATCATCAAATGCTTGTATGATTGAGTGATCAAATACATGATAATGTGTTTTTTTTTTTTTTTTCAATCGAAACAAGAAAAATTTACACCCATTCTAATAATGTTGCTTTGGGTTGGTTGTGATTATCAACTTAATTGGGATAATTGGGAATTCAAGCATAAAGGAATGAATCCTGGTCAGTTACCAACTGTTTTGGGTCCACTCAAGGATCTAATGTCGGTAAAATTCAGGGTTCAATCTTGTTTTGGATTGTGAGTTAGAATTGGGAGGATAATTTTAATTGTGTTGAAATTCACTAATTCTATAGGATTTAGACCTGGTCTTTTGGATGCTTTAGTGCTCCCAATTGTTTTATTACACAACTAAACTAAGCCTTATCACAACTACCTTTTTTTTTTTAAAGTGATTTTGTGGATCACTATGTAAAGCTTCCATTTAATTTGTGATAATCATGTGAAGTAGTTAATTTTTTTATCATCCAAATCAAAACTGATATTCTAATTGCTCACTACAATGGGTGCCTCTCTCCCCTTTCACCTTTGTGTATCAGGTGCTAGGCAGTCCTTGTGTATTTCTATGCATTGCACCTTAACATCACTAATTATGACTTGGAAACTGGGGAAGCGTGTAGTTTGGTTGCGGGAGTTTCCTTGTTCCGGGTTATGTTCTCTTGCGGCATTGGTTAAGGCATTTGATTGACATCTAACAAATATTTTTTACTATCTTCCACTTTCTTTATCTTGATTGTATCATGTTTTATTGGTGTTTCTCTTATTTCAAAGTAAGTGCTGCAAATTTCTCTCGGCGTCTAGGACATAGTTTTGTTTGTTGTTCTATGTGATTGGTGTCTCTTTATTGTCATGAAGCAGAGGGTCTCTGCAAAGTCTTTATTCAACCATCTCTTGCTTTGATGTGATAATTTGTATGATCTCAGGTTTTCTTATCCATGAAAGAGATAGTAACATGTTTCTCACCATGTTCCATTTTGAGCATAATATATCATTTGTTTTTCAACAGATATTGATTTCATTTGATAGTTCAAGTATTACAGCATCTTCTTGTCCATTAAAATTGCACCTGCTTTATGTGGATACCTGTGCAAGTACTGAAATATTGCTTTACTCTTATCTTCATCCTTTTTTTTTTTTTTTTGGGTGGGGGGGTATTTATAATTTATTGCTATTAGCTGACATCTTTTTGCTATAGTAAATGGAAAAGATCTTTATTCTATGTTTCTTTCAACATCAAGATTTTTATTTTTCAATCTTTTTAATGATTAATATTTCGTAATTTAGGTAGCCCTATTGGAATTCATTCCATGATGTTCTTATAGATGGTTCTTCCATTGCAATCTCAGTTCAAATTTCAGTTTAAAATGGTGTAAATACCTGAAATATGCCTATTTTGTTTCAATCTTTGTGGTTACAGCTTGCAGCAAAGTTCCGTAATAGTGGGCAAACTTGTGTTTGTGTTAACAGAATAATTGTGCAAGAAGGTATGGATGGTTGAGTTAATGTGGAACGATATCTATATGTGATATTTATTTAGTTTATGAGAAATGGTGGCATTACTGGGGCTATCAATCTACGAACCAACAAAAAATGAAAACTTTATGACCCATATGTTGTGGGAGGGAAGGTTCGGCCCTACTTGTTCGTAGTGCTAGCTTTCGTCCTAGTTTCATAAGTACATTTTGGCATGTCATGCTTCAAGAACAGAGGTTGTCTTTGTACTGTTGATTTATAGTGGAAGGTATGGTTTGAATTATTACAAATATCATCTCTGAAATGTATCGAATGCTTAATTTAATGTCAGTATTTGAAGTGAGAATACAAAAACTAATTTTAAGCTTCCACAGTGGAGCTAACCATATTTGCTAGGAAGCAATTTGGTCTCCCGAGTCAGGGCCGGTTCGAACATCTACAGAGGATTTATTTGGAAAGTGAAAATGTTGCAGTAGACATTTATGATAAATATTCTTTCATAATGCGGTCAAAATATATGAAGGACTCTTCCCTTAGTGGCAGAAGAATGAACCTAACATTTGGCTTTCACCTTTCTAGTCGACAAGTTCAGGACAGGAAACCAGATCTTCACAAAGAAAAAAATGAAAGAGGAAAAAAGAAAGGAGAAGAGATTGATTAGGAGTTCAGTACCGGCCCCTAATTGATATACAAGATCTATAAGATGAAAAAAATATAACAAGTAGCTCCCCCATAAGCCAATGAAAAATAATTCCCCTTACAACAATACCCATGCGATACTAATTTACGGCAGTAACTCAATAGACTTAATGAAATTAAAGATGATCACAAATCTAATGATCTGAAATTCTAGGACCAAAGGATTAGATGATGGAGTACACATAGTTGTCAAGGAGCCAAGGCGAACTAAGGTGTTGGAGGCCTGACGGGGCGCCTAAGCTACCAAGGCGCCCGATTTTCCAAGGTGTCACAAGGCTGCTTGGGTGGCTAGGCGATGCCTAGGTGACGCCTTGACAATTATGGGAGTATGAGAAACACGTGGAAACAATGCCCTTGGCTGCATTATAGTGGTTTGAAGGAACTTTAGTTCCTAAAAGTACTTCCCCTAAAAAAGGACTTCTATGAAACATGTATATGTTTTGCTATAGGTAGAGTTGGATTCTCAGTTTTTAACTGTTGTTAGTTGTCAAATTGAAGATCTAGTCATCTGAAGTAGGTGGTGGCAGAAACTATTTGGAATGACAGATACTTACCATGGTGGTTGAAAAGAGCTCTGCCTTTTAGAAGCTTGCCTTAAACATGTCCATCCAAATATTCGGACTCTAAATGTTCTCCCAGAATTATCTGTTCTGACTTCTGAGTTGAAACCCATGATCTCTCCCAATGGTTTATTGGAAAGTCTCTAGCTGCGTGCAACTCATTGAGATTGATTGATGCAAGTCTTGTCGCTCTATAAATTTACATCCATTGTTAAAATGGCATAGAAATAATTCATTTTTCATCTTAAAATTTCTCTCTATGTTAGCAGTCTTCATGCTTGGGATCGAATGGATTTAGTGAATATTTATGCTCCCAAAACTCTACCCCAAAGTCCAAGGATAGTATCTTGAACGTTTTAGCTACCTGAAAATTTGGAGAATGTCCTGGTACAGCTCATAACTCGATGTCTAGCCATTCTTTTTAAAAAATCTCATTCGCTGATTGTGTTTCAATTTCTTTAATTTGTCATTTTACTTAATTGAAAAATACAATATATTGATTTCAAATGTGCAATTTCTTTCACCGTTATTAGTATCTCTATTGGCAAAGCTTAAGAATGAATTCCCATTTTTTGTTTTCTTTCAAAAAACTTCTGATCAATTGGGACAACATAAAACAAGAAAGCATTATTTTATTGGTCAAACATCAGTATGTGTAGGGCCTGGCCTCTTATCTTAGTTCTAGCGTATGCCTTTGGTTTTTTGGCCGATGCTCCAGACTTGCATATTCTAGTATGAGAAAGCGCAATGTTTAAATGCTCCAGATTTGCATATTCTAATATATGTTTACCCTTTAGTAATTGGACAATTCCTCTTTGCTTGACGCACATAGAGGCTTTTTTCTTTTCTTTTCTTTTTTTGGTTGAGGCTTGATTTTTGTTCTTGGGAAGATGCTCTCCACTTAATGATTCTTAAAGCTTAATTGTTGCAGTTGTTTGAAATTGTAATACTGTAAAAGAGAAAAAAAACCAAAGAAAGAGACCAATAGAAAGGAGAGAAATGGTGGAGAGGGGGAGAGATTGATTGTGTTTATCTCCCCCTATACCTCTACTATTTATAATCAATTAGGTAGCCCGTGTACAACTATCGACAGTCCATATACAGCTGTATATACAGTCAATATACTGCTGTCCATGTACAGTCCATATACAGCTGTCCATATACAGCCAATGTACTGCTATTCATGTACAGTCCATATACAGCTGTCCATATACAACCAATGCACCACTAAGACACACCTAAGACCTAGTCATCATAAGACAAAGAAAGGAAAGATTAAAGATTGTAATCTTAATAGAAATTAATTAAACAATTCCTCTTTGCTTGACGCACATAGAGGCTTTTTTTTTTCCAGTGGAGGTGTGCATTTTGTTCTTGGGAAGATGCTATCCACTTAATGATTCTTAAAGCTTAATTGTTGCAGTTGTTTGAAATTTCTCTGTTTTTCTTTTCTGGTCACTCTATTTACTTCCAAAGGCTTCTTTTTAGCATTTACCGAGCTTTTATGCCCAGGTATTTATGAAAAATTCGCAAAGGCTTTTGCCATTGCAGTTCAAAATTTGAAAGTTGGCAATGGTTTCACTGAAGGTGTGGCGCAGGTATCTTTTCCTTCATTCCACCTTTAACGTCGAATTCCAATAGCTCTTGAAGTTGTTGTGGTCAAACCCCCCCCCCCAAAAAAAAAAAAAGAAAAAAAAAAAGGCCCCTAAGTGTCAGTAATTCATGGGTGCTCAAAATTTGTGGATATATTGATCCCCAACTTCTAATGTGCATTCACCATGCTACTGTTTACAAAATGATTGAAAAGTCAACTTTAGCTGAATTGGTCCAAAAGCTGAAAATACAAGGAGAAAGTCAATATATGTTGGCCACACAGCTGAATTGGGGTATGGAATATGACATATTGGCTATCCAAAGGGTAACCCTTCTATTGATAATTGATAGGCCAATCAGCCTCCATGTGACTGTAACAGTTGAGCAATTGGAAGCAAGTTGTTTCCATGGAGCATGAGCATGTAAAACATATTTTTTTATATATATTGAGCCCCTTTTTTTCCTACTTAAATCATGAAAATGATTCTCTCAGATGAATAAGTGACATCCAGTTGTATCGTCCATCTCTGCTCGTTTCTATGGGATCCCAATTATCTTCCTCTTGTAGCACAGATATCACAGTTCACAAGAGAAACTAATTTCCAACTTCCATGCAAGACAAAAGTACCAAAAGTTACATCCTGTTAACAAAAAAAAAAAAAAAAAAAAAGAGGGAAAAAAAAGAGAAAAAGATATATTACCTCATTTAGGCAATCAAACCAAAGAAAAGAACGTTGATAGCTCCTACCATGACAATTTTGTATTTTTCTGATTGCTTTTTATTGTGCACTGCTCTTTATGGTTACTTAAAATCTCAACCCTCTCCATCTCATAAGTTATGATCCCTTCTACTTTCTTGCACTGCCCAATCCTTCTTTTTTTTTTCTCCACCCACCTTAAATTTCACTATTGGGTGCTTTTGACGGTATCTCATCCTTAAATATTGGATGGCTTCCTCTAAACCTAATGAAACCAAGTGACTGACCAACTAAGAGTTAAAACAATAAAGATGCTAGGCCGGGAAAATATATTCACATAAAAAATAGAGATGCAAGTCCAGGGAAATATTCACATCCATAGTTGTCAAGGCGCTGCCTAGACGTCCAGGTGGCTTGGTGGCACCTTGGAAAATAGACCGCCTTGATCACCTAGGGGGCCTTGGTCGCTTTGGGCGTCTATCAGGCCTCCAACGCCTCGGTTCGCCTTGGTGCCTTGACAACTATGTTCACATCATTGGCAACAATTAGGAATGAATCCATGTGACAAAAACTATGGTGATAAGTTTGGGCCTAGCAATGTTACATGCACTCTTCTAAGTTGATGATGTTTCTGTCTTGGACAAACATTAGATTCTGACTCTCCACGTATTCTTGGTGGACACTTCTAGATTTCCTTCTGTTATTTAACCTTGTTTGTTTGGCATAAATGAATGTCTAGCATAGTGTATGATCTCCAATTTTCTCCCCTAAGGCTCTTCAGTAAAGGTCCTAGTACTTTACTTATAAATACTTTTCTTCAACGAGTCTCAAACTCTTTTATTAAGCTTCTGAGTCTTAACATCTAACATGCTTCAGCTTCTAAGTCCCATATCCATGTCCATGCAACACTAATTCCTTGGTTTTGTTGAGGTGTACCATGGTTAATAGCAGTAGTAGTGATAGATATGCCTAAACTTCTCTCTAGGATCAATAAATTAAAAGGGGAACAATCCCATTAGGACATTGAATTGGTAAAACTGTACGACACTTACAACCTAAAGGGAGGGGGTAACATTCCAGAACAAGCTATATTTCCCAGAAATAATATCAATCTCCAATGTATCTGATAGGAGTTCACGTGTACATGTGCTGTCACTCAACTTTGTCACTGCACTACACTTTAGCTTAGGCTTCTTCCTATTAGTCAATGAACAGTTACTTGCCTCTTGGCTGATATGTTTTGCTTGAGTTGTTTACTGTTTGTACAGGGTCCACTAATCAATGAAGCTGCTGTGCAGAAGGTTAGCAATGCATTTAGCATACTTGTTGTGGAATGTTTTTTGTAATAGTATATTCCTTTAAATGAGTCTCCTTGTTCCTGCGTCCTTTATTTTTGTCACAGGTTGAATCATTCATTCAGGATGCTGTTTCTAAGGTATCTTTTGTCACCAAAAATAATATAAGCAATAATCAAACCCCCTCACCCCGTCCCTGAAAGACCTCTTATATACTGTCTGATTTAGAAATTTATCAGCGTAATGTGATCATATCATTCTAAAATTATGTGGAGAATGATCATCTATTGTTCATTTGTGTTATATCATGTTCTTTGTAGCAACACCCACTTAGTTGGATGGTTGGCCCTTGTTTGTTGAAGCATGGCTGGGTGGTAGGTCTCGAGTTCGAGCCTCCTTTTGCACCTCTTCCCTACCCCAGTAGTATAACATATTAACATAGAGTAGGACCAATAAAAAAAATGTTACCAATGTTTTGAAATATGACTTGGTCATAGAACTGAAAAAGTCCTTGGGTTGGTTCAACCTTGTCCAACGGTCCAACCATGGATCATATCCCCGTTGACCCTGGTGACCTCAGCAGATAAGCACACGACACCCATATGCATTCCTTGTGTTATTTAAGGATAACTTTTTTATGTATGGTCAGAACTGTAATGGTGAGTTGAGATTTTTATCAAGAACAGATAAATAATTTTCTATAGCATCCCAAGAACTTAGGCCATTATTTGCAATTAACTTTGTTGGAATGAATCTTGTTGCATTTTATTTTTTGGCGTCAAGTAGAAGATCACTTGAATAGCTTAAGCATGTGTTTTGATACTATATCTTTCTTCTTCTTTTTTTTTTTCTTTTTCTTTATTTCGTATGTGTGATATGATTCTCTAAAGGGAGCAACAGTCATGCTTGGAGGTAAAAGACATAGCCTTGGGATGACATTTTATGAGCCTACAGTTATCAGCAATGCCAACAGTGAGATGCTTATATCAAGGTAATTCTAAAAGCAAACATTGTTAGCCTCAACTTTAATCATTGGAACTGTTAATGTTAACATTTTCTTTTTTTAGCCAAGTGTAATATTAGTAAAAGGAAGTGAAACCCCCCAGTTTAAATGAGCATAATGTTGGAACTGGATCTGCGGTGCTGGGGATTTTGTAGTGGGGATAAGTTTTAGTGGAGTTGATTGAGTGGCGTTAGGAATTAAAGATCCTATTGAACCAGGCTTTCAATTGTTCATTCCTCACACCGTAATAACTGGGGTTGATTCGTGAAAAAGGAAATATTGTTCTTTGAAAATATTTCTAAGAGCACAAACTGTGATTTATTTTTCATTTGTAGTTAACATTAACTATCATATACCTCATACACTGCTGAATAGCAGTGGTACGCTTTCTTGCTGATCACGACAGTCAGTAATGTAAATGAGTGAAAAAGGAGACCCAGTTAGTTTGTGTTACCATTTTCATTTTTTCTGAATCCTTTTAGAACATCAGCTCATGGTGGTGTTTCCTTTAGTGAACCATGCCCTGAAAATGGTGCTGTCCTACCTTTAACTCTATCTTATCATTTAAGGATACTTTTATATAAATATACCTGCCTGGAACCTGTCTTGAAATGGTGACCAAGCTGAACAGGTTTACAATACTCTAAAATACCTTAAACATGTGATGTGACCAAGCTGATGTAGAAGCAGTAGCAGATCAATATTTTAATCATATAAATTCATACAAAGGCTGTAGGCAGACTTGCAACTAACTGAAACTGAGTACCAGTCATAGAAATCAGATCATAAAAAACGATACATAGGCGTGCAAGTCACTTTTCTGTTGGATATCTCCATGAACAGTGATTTTTTTGTCCTCATCTACCATTCCTAATCAAATTTTTGAAGCTTAGAAGATCAATCTGAAGAGTTTCTCTAGCATCCAAGTCAGAATAGAAGTTTTGCTACTTCTGGAATTTCTATTGTTTTCTTTCTATTTTCTTTTCATGTCTTGATTAGGCTTTTTTTAATCTTATTTTCAAAGTTCATTTAGGTATACTAGGTTTGAGCTAGAACAAAAGTTTGCGTATTTGAGTTCTATAAAAGTACCCAAACAGGGTCTATGATATTTCACAGGAGTTATATCAATTGTCTTTTCCTTTTCCTTTTTCAACTCTTTGCTTGAGCTCTTTTCTGAGTTTTCAGTTTAGAAAACAGTTAAAGTTTTTTGGTAGTCAATGAAGAACGACTGCTAGTAGTGAGATCAGGCTGAGAATGAGAAGAGAAAAGGAGAGAGAAGGGAGAGATTGCTTGAGAGGGAAGATAGATTCCCTTCTCTAGTGTTATCGGTGACTCAAAAAACAAAAGTACATAATTATCTCTGTATATGTAACATATAACCTCACATGTACAAGACAGGTATACATTCCAATACCCTTATCATTCCAACAAAAACTCCATTGCAAGTTGCTTTTTTCACTACAAATGCTAATTCACTTGCTAGACTGTTGATCATGTTGGCGGCTACAGCCTACTGCTGATGGTCTACACTAGAGTATAATAGTTAAAAAAAAAAAAAAATTCTAAGTGAGAAGAAAAGAGAAATGGATCGGAGAAGAGTGAATCATTGGCTCTGACCCCCTCAATCTTTTATCAGTCCTATGGTGTCTATCAAATAGATGAAGGTTGAAATTTCTTTTTCTAACTTCTTCTAATCATAAATATGCGTACTAGACTATTGATCCACACCTCTGATTTCTATTTTCTGCTGTGGCAAGTCTCTTCTTTTAGCTTTTGACTAATGAAACTATTTTTGTGTATTTATGTATTTGCTTCCGCAAATCACCCAATCTTATGTTTACTTCTTGCAGAGAGGAAGTCTTTGGACCTGTTGCTCCTCTTATACGTTTTAAAACTGAAGAGGAAGCAATCCGAATTGCTAATGATACGAATGCAGGTTTTTTGTCCAAGCTCCAAATTTTTGTTTATTGTTTATTCTGAGCATCAGATCTCAAATATAAGATGCTAATTTTATTAGTCAATTGGGAATTGCTTAGGCCTTGTTTCAAATATGACTTCAAACAGAGCTGATTGGAGGGCCAGAATCCATTCAGTCGACCCCCCCCCCCTCCCTTGACCAATACCATAGACACAAATTATTCATTTGAATGATAATATGGCCGTAAATAGAACTTTCAGTTCAAATTCATTTTTTTTTATGGTACCCCTGCTCATTACTCAGCTTCAGACTTTGGATTTTTAGACCTATTCTCAGCCAATTATTTTTAGTTTAATTAGGCCAAGGATTTTTCTGACACGGATTCGAATGCTGCCTATGATTCATAGGAT
The DNA here is from genome assembly GCA_028583415.1 of Protea cynaroides. Lineage (NCBI taxonomy): Eukaryota > Viridiplantae > Streptophyta > Magnoliopsida > Proteales > Proteaceae > Protea > Protea cynaroides. The sequence continues at coordinate 85,898,763 of CM053265.1, read as the reverse complement.
TCGGAAGATTAGCTGGTCACTTTCTTAGGTTCTTATATTCTGCAAACATATGCAGGACTAGCCTCATACATATTTACTACAAACGTCCAACGTTCATGGCGTGTGTCTGAAGCTCTTGAATATGGATTGGTTGGTGTGAATGAAGGAATAATCTCTACAGAAGTAAGCATTCAGCTTTCACTTGTCAAAGGCAAGCTTCAATTACGATGGAAGTAATTGAAAAAAAAAAATTTGCTGACGATGTAGGTGGCTCCCTTTGGAGGATTTAAGCAGTCGGGTCTTGGACGAGAAGGGTCCAAGTATGGGATTGATGAATACCTAGAAGTAAGTAGATAAGCAGTTCAGCATGCTAATTGTGTACATATATTTATTTTCCCTGTTGTTTGGAACAAATATGTAAGCTGGCAAATCATTCACTGATATTCATTGTGGCTGCAGATCAAATATATTTGCTTGGGGAACATGGACCGTGCATGATACAGAATGTTCTGTTCGTAATCATTGGGGCTCAAGTTTGTACCTCATCATAGAGCGGTACGGACTTTGGTTTCCTAATTTTTGCTATATCAGTTATGGAACCTACTGTTCTTGTCTGTTTAATTGTTCTATGTATGATGGTTAGATTATTTTTTTTTATTCTTATTATTACCGGTGCAGGTAGTCATAGCTATTAGATGAGGATTGTTACCTGGATGTCCTGAAGAGCTTGGACCCGAGCCATAAAAGTCTGAAAATATCCTAGCCCAAGCCACAGGCATTGAAATGAGTACTTGTGCATTGTAATTGAAAGAATGTGTATCTCCCTAAATATTGAAGAGATGAAGAACCCAGCGGAACCCAATGCAAAGTATGTTCTATTGAGAGAGAGAGAGAGAGAGAGAGAGAGAGAGAGAGAAATGAACATAAAATGCACTTGCATAAGAGGAAGCAAGGTGTAGGAGAATTCCTCCGTTTGAAAGGTTATAAATTACCGTTAGTGTCTAGGAGGGTGAAACAGGGTGGTGGAACTTTTAACCAGAATGGCCACCAAAAGCACATGGAAGTCTTGAGTTTAAATAGCCAAAGCTGATGGCCGCATTCATCTATGCCCCCATCATATTCTTAAAGAAAAACTGAATAATGTGATAATATAACTAAAATGGCTAAATTCACTAATGCTCCCCAGCTAAACGTTTACAGAGAAAACACTCTTTCATAATTGCAAAATATTCTTCACTATCTCAGACAAACAAAAAGAAATTTACAAGTGGGAAATTAAAATTTAAAAAAGCCATATTCATCAAAACCGACAAGGGATGTCGGTTCGAATGGAGGGTTTGGATTCACCCAAATTCTAGGTGTCAGCCATCTTAATGGGGCTGCCGCCTCTCCTCTCAAACCTCAAGGAGGAGAGGACCTCTGGGAAGAGAGGATGTGGATACCTGTCCTCTCGCCAATGCCAATCGCCATGGTCTCTCTCTCGGAATCCAAATCGTCTCCTCCCAATATGTGGCTGCCACCAACCGATGCCTGGACACGTGGGTGTAGGCTTAGGCTGGATTCGAGCTGTCCGACCATTTGACTTGGTGAAACGCAGAGGGGGTGATCCGTGTTGCTTATTATCCTGCACTAGCTAAACGTCCTTCCTCCTTTGTTAAGTTTTCCTCTTTCTTGCTCGTACGTCTTTCTCCTCTTCAAACCCTCATCTCTCCTCCCCGCTCATTCCAAACGCCCTCTTTACTGTAGATCCTTCCTTTTTCTCCCATTTCTGCAAACTCTCATCGTCCCCAACTGTTTTCCCCTGATGGAGCCATAACGAGTAACTCGTCGGTTCTCAGATCTGTCTTTGCCGGAGAAAGAGGAAGAATTGCAGCACTGATTTCTTCTTCTTGCTTCTCGTTTGGCAGGCGACAGGCCACGAAGTCGGCTGACATCGGTAGATCCAGAGTAGGTGCAGCCCCTTTTCCTCACTCTTTTTTCTTCTTGAAGTCTCTGCAATAATGCTTTCTTATGGACGACCAGTTGTCGGATTTGGTATTGTGATACATAAATAGAGACATTGAATATAGAAGGTTTCATTGAAAGCCAAGAGACACTGCAATAATTATACACCACATAATAACAATAAGTAGCCAAATTAATATGCAATATCTATTCACTTATGAGATGCGGGAAGAAGCTCAAGTAGCAAAAGACAACCACCAGAAACTACACAAGGGGTTGAAGCTTCCCACATCCTGGAAACCCCAATACCAAAATCAGTTAATAAAGGGCGAATGTGAAACGCCAGAGCAGGTAGGTATTCATTCCAATTTTTGTAAGTCAGGTGAACACATCATAATCAAATCACGAGCTTAATCTTACCTTCTCATATGGCTTTCAGCTTTATGATCTCTTATTTTCATTTCATGCATTCTTTTGGAAGCTCAAGTTTAACCCGACTTCAGTTTTAGAAATAGAAGAAATATCTGATGTTCCTGCAATGGTGTCAAGAATAGCAGAAGCCATGTGCTGCTCTAGCTCTATAGTTGATTTCTGCACTGAGTAGGAAATTTTTTGTTCTACCACTTGATCTACTTATCCCTTTTTGCCCCATAATCCCCAATATACCATAGAATAACTTGTGAAATCATTGTAAGGATATAGCTGAGGCTATGTTGGTTCTACTTTATCAATGATTCATTCTACTCAGAATTTTGCTCTTAAGGAACCAAGCAGTGATGCCTCTTAATGCATGCCAAATGTGGATGGTGTTTTTTCTTTTCCTTTTTTCAATTTTAAAGATGGGGAGCACTGGATTATAAGGAAGTATACCCACAGTCGATCAAAATATCAAAAAGAAAAAGACATGCTGATACTCCAAACAGCCTCTTTTCTTCTTCTGGTTCTTCTCTTCCTTGTTTCTCTTCTACTTCTTCGTCTCGTAAAGCTTTAGTCTCCTTCTGTTCTTTCTCAATTACTTCCCAGGCTTGTGTATTATCCTTTTCAGAGCCTGGGTCTTGCAGATTTGTACTCAATTTCTCACTTCCTTCGATTACATTTGCCTTTACAACTCCTCAATCTTTGAAACATCAACTAATTGTCAAGAGTAAGGATTTTGAGAGGGGGAAGAATGTGTGAAAGAATGGGAAGTTTGATGGGGAGAGAGAGAGAAAGGAGGAGAGGAAGAATGTCAGATAGATGGAAGAGAGGGAGAAAGAACGTGATAGAGCGGGAAGGGGAGGGAGAAACTAGAAATGATAATGTTGATGATGACTTTGCTCAAACCGGAGGCAAAAGTTCTTTAGTTTGGAAAGTGGTAAAAAAAAAATCATCGTCGGAATATTGAGATATAAATGTGCTAGGAAATTTTCAACAAGAAAAAAAAAAAAAAAAAAAAAAAACAAAGAAACTAGGTCCAATTTCTAAGGAAAAATGAGAGGGAGATGAGGAAGAAAGGATAATAATCAGAGGCATGAGTGAGGAGAGTAATTTTAGAGAAGACATGTGAATGCAAATAAATACACTGGAAGAGATTAGGAAACCATTTAGAATAGGAGAATATTTAGGAAGTGATCTATCACTTTTAATCTTAGATTTCTTATGCTTATCATATGTAATTTTAGGAAATGTGCTTTCTCAAGAATCGTGGGTGCGATGTCCTGGTGTCAGCAATGGGAGCAATGAGAGCAAATCTGATAATGAGGCGGGGGTTTCAACGAAACGAGACTCTGGTTTTCGTGTATGGTATGTGTGGATTGTAGCCAGAACAGGGCTTGACTGGAAAAGTAATGAAATGACAAAATCGAAAGTCTCACAATAGGCTAGGTAATTTTGTCAGTCCAAGGAATAAGTATACCAAAAAACGGTATTTTTGTCCATGAAAAAGTATTCCAAAACATGAGTTCATACTTTTATAATAGTCGTGTGATATGATAGTATGATTGTGCATATGAATTGCTGTCTCTAATTTATTTCCTGATGGTTTTCAGTTCAATTTGGGTTGCATTCTTGTTGAATTTGATAATCTTTCAGCGGCCTATGCGTAAGGTTCATTTGTCAGTAATTCTGGATTTGTATGTAAGCAGCTTGTGTGTTATATAGACAAGGACCATCTGTCCTATTTTTCTAGATTATTTGATTTGTAGCCGTGATGTGTGTCAAAGAGTGAAGATACATGTGCATTATAGTCAAGTTAAGACTGTTAGTAATGGAAAAAGATCGTCTTCAGTTCGTCCAGTCGTCCAATAATGATCGGACGGACTGAAATCACAAGACGCGCCCCCCAATGTATTGGTATGCATATCTTTTGATTCCAGTCCGTCCATTCATGGCTACACGAACTGGACGGACTGGAGACTTTCTCAATCTGTTAGTAATACCTTTGGTTTGTATTAAATGAGTATGAAATTGCATGGACAGTTCTGAAATTTCAAGTACTCTGTTATTAAAATTTTATGAATGAATATTTTTGTGAATGAGAGTAAAATGTTGTTTGCATATATTTGTTTAGTTATATATGGATGGCCATGTATGGACGTAGTGGATGTTGGGCATATGGTGAAAGCGACGTTTATATAGGTGGGATTATGTCTCGTTTCTTCAACAGGTTTTAAAAAAAAAAATCCTGGAAAAAATTGAAAAAATAATATTTAGCGGCGTTTTAAATTAACGTCGCAATATATAATGACGTTTAACTGTGAGCGCTGTTAATAAAACTTTATCCAAGATCTATATTAACGGCGTTCTTATTTAAAAGCCGTAGAAAATACCAATGCTTTTCACCCTCCCAATGAACCATCTTCATTTTGGATTCACATCCTCTCCTCCCAAAGGTTTTTGGAGGAGGGAGACGCCCCCATTAGATGGCCGACACATGGGGCTCTAATGAATTCAAGTCCTCCATCCAAACCGACACTCCCTGTCGGTTCAAATGGAGGGCTCTGATTCACCTGAGCCACGTTTGTCGGCCATCCAATGGGGGTGTCCCCCTCCTCCCGAACCTTTGGGAGGAGAAGATGTGAATCCTTTCATTTTCTTCTAGTTCTAATCTAATTGGAGCGTTCACATGTAATTCTTGTGCATATTTGGAAATGTATTTATGATGCCTTTTCTCTTCCTAAAAAGAATATTAAATTGATTCCTCTTGAATGCCCCTTCTATAGGGATCATGCATGTGGAATCTATTGAACATGTTATTTTGGATTGTGAATTAGTTCGACAGTTTGTTTTGAGTTAGGCATCTGCATCAATGAGAAACCTCATAACTGGATAGTTGCTGATTGAATATCCAATCTAACATTTCATCTTCAGTGGATCTCAATGAACTAATTTGACACAAGTTTTCTTTCCTTTTTTTTTTTTAATGAAATAAACACAACTTAATTTCATCGTGAAAACAATCGAACATTTACGACAACATATTCCTTGCTCAACCCACATGAGAATGTTATTCTATGAAAACAATTGTCCATCTAATTTTTCCACCCAAAAAAAAAAAAAAAGATGATATAGCACTTCCGCTTGGTTTAACTCCAAGGGAGATAGCTCGTTGGTAAAAGATCAACATCTCAAAAAAGATGTCATAAGCTCTGCTCTCCTTGGGGCCACTACCTACCCAAAAAAAGAAAAAAAAAATTCCGCTTGGTTTGGATGGGTTATATTCAATCACATAGCCAATGTGTATCGCCATTTTGGTTGTACTTAATTTTTATATCATCCATTTGTTTTTAATAAGCAGATTGAGTCTTGACACAAGATTGATTCATCAAAGAAATTGGTCATTGTCAGTTAAAATATTTGCCGAAGGTCATTTTCCAAATACGGCAGTGACATCCGCGTCAGAATTGCATGGTTTTTACTCGTGTTAACTTTATCCGCGGTGCGTGTACAACAGCAGAAAACACCGCCACCAAAAGTTTTTTTTTTTTTTTACAGTGATCTCACACATCTGTAGATAAATTATCACTGTAGATAAAAAATTATTGATGATTCCAAAGAGTTCCTTGTTGACTTAATGTGTATTAAAAGGAATCACTAATTTTAAGAACGAACACTGACACTAAGATTTGATGCTCAAATATACTAGATCATGGTGCACTACAGTCGGAATCAATGGTCCTTTTCTCAAATATCCAATCTGTGAAAAGAACAAGACAACCATGATCATATTCGATGCTCTAATTAATCACATCATCTTTCTATAAACCTAATTATCTAATTGACAGAAATTAGGCTTATGGGTCGAGGATCTTAGATGGTAGAGATTTAGATCAAATTACTTATATAAAATATATGGGAAAAAGATAGTTACCTTCCCTGTAACTTACCTTATTGCAGTTGACCCCTATTGGTTTTGAAAAAGACAGTTATCTTCTCTAAACAAACTATTAAAATCCAAATAGCCCAAATTTTTAACGGTATTAAAATTATATTTTTTGTGGACAATTCTACCCTTAAGTTTCTGAAACCAATATTGCCAGGAAAGAAGAGAAAAATCCCTCTTTCACTCTGGTGGAGAAGACGAGAAAACAGAAAAAAAAAAACTGATGAACATGAACGAGATCTGAGATGCAAGATCAGAAACAAAAGACTGAGATGCAAGATCAGAAACAAAAGAACTTCAGTGGAACGAGATCTGTTAAAACAAAACAGAGATGGAGAACTCTGAAATTTCAAGAATCATAGCCGAAGAAGATAAAGAATCATGGCGGGAGGAAAAATCTGAAATCCGAAGAGAGATTTCAAAGAGAAAACTGATGATAATGCATTTTTGTGGAGTTTGAGAACCAAAATGATTGTAGGAAATATGTACCTCTACAATGAAAAACAAAAGAGACTGTAGAATATCAACACATAGAAAAACACAGACTCATGCCTAGTCGAACAAGAAATAGTGAAGCAGAACTTCGAGAGAACTCTTGGAAAAAGAAATTGATAAGACTGGCTACATCATCTTGTGCACCATCCGTTGGAGATTACAAACACTGAATCGAAAGATTTCAAACCAGAGAAGAAGAAATGAAATTAGGGCAAGAAAGCTTCAGAACCTGATTTCTTGAACTTATTTTCTTGATATGAACAACTGTGAATGTGACGAACAAACTATGAAGCTTGATTCAAACTACGAAGCTTGATTCAAACTATGAAGCTTCAAAGTCTTTTTCTCTAGGAAGTGATCGAATCCAAGCTCAAGAACGGAAACCCGATCGCAGAGGGTTCGCAAACAGGAATCGGGGCTGGTGCGAGCCTGTAACCTCTTGTAAGAGGAGGATGAGGGGGTTCTCCGGATCTGGATGAGATCAGTGACAAATTTGAAGAGCTCGCATGTAGATGGGACAGGAGAGAGAGGTCCAAGGGCAAAGGGTTTGGGGGTGAAAGAGACAATGAAGGATCAAAAACCTCGATTCTTCTGAATCTGCTCAACGTTGTCCAAGGCTAGTGGAGGGAGTAGATGGAATGGGGTTTTGGATGGATTTCTAATGTAAAAGGGAACGAAACGAAAGACAGTGCAAATGGGAAAGGTTTTAGATGGATTTCTCCTTAGGGTTTTTTTTTTTTTTTTTTCTTCTTTTTGGTCAAGAGTAAGCCCACTGCCATCTTCTCCTTCACTTCTTCCTTTTTTTTTTCTCTTTTTTTTTTAATTTTTTTATTCCAGTCACCCTTGTAAAGGGTTAATTTGGTCATTAAAGAAATATTGGCTCCCACCGTTAGCATTTAATGGAATACTTCTAACGGCGTGGGTCTATTTGAATTTTAATAGTTTGTTTAAGAGAGGTAACTGTCTTTTTCAAAACCATTGAGGGTCAACTGTCAATAAAATAAGTTATAAGGGAGGTAACTGTCTTTTTCCCTATATATATATATATATATATATATATATATATATATATATATATATATATATATATATATATATATATATATATGTCAGTGACTGTGGGCCTTGTATGTATAAGAAAGAGAATTGAACAAACCTAGCAATCCTTTTTAAGAATAGCAAGGAGAAGAAAAGGCCATTAAAGCTTACAAGTTACATATAAGCCTTGCATGCAAGAAGATGGGTCCCAAAACCTTATCACCGAGAAGGAACATATCCTTTGCTAAGAATTTATTCGCAAAAGCATCCAAAGATGCTTGAAATTCAAGCTAAGATATTCTTAAGTCTAAAAAACAACAAAATCTCAACGATTTTGTTTGAAGGTAATGTGCTAAAGTTAAATTACAACTTTGCTTAATTATATTAAATAGGAAAGCTATATATCTAGCATATGTATTCTAATAAGGTAGGTAGATCAATCCCTCTTCAGACCTCACGTGGCTAGAGTCTCGTACACTAAGTACACCTTTTTTTATATTCTATGTTATTATAAAGATTAATACACTAGGCAAAACCATGGTCCATAAGCACTATAAATATTTGTAATTAAATTTGGCATATATGGATTGGCCATGATTATCAACCTCTAAAGACACTCACCTTTTAAATTATTATCTGATATGTTCAGTAGAGATCATAACCAAAATATAAATCAAATTAGGGAAACCCGTTTAGGATTTTTTGATCGATGATTGGGAGAAGAATCTTTCTTTGATTGTCGTACAAGAAAGCATTTATTCCTTCTGGAATAGGGTAAATGGTTTATATTTTTTGCTGATGTATATGAGATTTTTACCATTCTTGCATGGGCTTTAAGAGGGAGATCTAGAGAGAGAAAGCTTGAGCTTTATATTGTTCCTACTCATCCTGATTCACTTTTTCTCTATGAGTGGGGTCTTAACCATCAAAACTTTAGATAAATTGGGTTTGACTTTATTTAAACTTTTGGTTCTTTGAATTTCGATATTGGAGTTGCTTTGATGACATGCATGGGATGAGAGACAAGCTTGTATTCCACAAAAGTCATATAGCTTGAGCCCAAGAAGCTTTGGAAAGGGGAGGTCCCCCCACCTGCCATCAAAAGCTCCACATACAAACTCTCTATAGATTGATGTTCACATACCCACATAATAACAACCACAGGCTCTAAAGTTGGTTCCATATCACTTGTTCTCTAGCGTTGTCATCTCCGCTGTGTAAGACCACATTTTATGTTTATCTCTTCCTATTTCAATTATAAATTTGCTTCAATTGCAAATTTTGATGGATATGTGCTTTAGATAAGAATTCTAATATTTTATACAAAGTATCACATCAATTGCAAATCCCCCCCTCCCCCCTCTCCCCATTGCATATGTGCTTTAGATAAGAATTCTAATATTTTACAACATGTCGCATTGCGTTAATCACTTCTACATTTAATGACGCATAGACACAGATAAACCATCTAGCCTAATGGTTAATTAGTGGTAGTCCACATAAGAGGAGATGATCAATGGTGTTGGGAATAATCCTACATTGCTTAGAGACTAGAACCTTGGATGCCTTATATATGTGAGAGTCCCTCCACTTATAAATTTGAACTTTTGAGATGGAAACTTAACATGATATCAGAGCTACAGGTTCACTCTGTACAGTCACCCAAAATAGGGACTACATGCCACGTGTACTGTCACTCAAAAGAAGAACAACACGTGAAGGAGAGTGTTGGAAATAATCCTACATTACTTAGAGACTAGAACCTTTGATGCCTTATATATATGTGAAAGTCCTTCCACTTACTAGTTTGAACTTTTGAAATGAAAACTTAACAAATATTTCAAATTCCCTTTAGTCAAAATCAATTTTTTGCATATAAAAAAATTACATTGACACGACTACATGGGTAAAAAATTTCATGCATAGATCTAATAAAAAAATAATAATAATTTTATGCATGCATCTTTCTATGATATATACCTTGGCCTAATTTTGAATTTTGTCATGAGGTGATGATTATGCCAACAAGAGAAATCTCAAAGAAATTTTGTTGTGAGTCTTGGGACTGGTCAGTTATCATTAACAAGACACTGACAAACACTGATCGAGGTGTCAATGAAGCCATATTCTAGATAGCGCTTTCATTATTCCATCATATTTTCATTCACTTAATGATCAATCTCACGGCAACCAGCCATCATATAGAAGCTGTTTTGTTGGTAATGACATAAAGCATATGGTCTGTATCCTAACTAGCTATCACGCGTAAATGATTTTATGAGTTGAAAGCATATCAAAAAAAAGGGTTCGTACGTACTACGAAAGAAAAAAAAGAGCTCATGAATGTTAAATCAAAGGATTGGTCTATATGATTGCATAAGGGGCCCCTTCATTTCCACATTAATTTGAAAAAGTTTACCATAAAAAAAAATAAAGACTTAAGGTGATTATACTGTTTCTCCAAGAACACAGTTGCATACTTCTCTCTCTAACATTTTATACCTAAATGAACTAGCAAGTGCATGAATCACTGCTTAGATCCCTTGGTTGGTGATTTGCCATTAAGTGCAAGCACTCAGGAGTTATGGGTTTGAATCTCCTATCATACTTTGTGTCATACTTTGTGTCTTAAGGCATCTCTTCCCTCTCTAACTGTAGTCAAAATCCCAATGGACCTAAACCTCAAACTTTATTTTAAGAAGGGGTCCAAACAAATATATATATATTCAACATTTGCAACTTTGCTTTTTTTTTTCCTTCCTCTGGTTTGATCACTCAACCTCTTCTACTCTGATATCATGTTGAAACCGTTTATCTAAAAACTCAAACATTTTAAATAAAAATTCAAACAATATATATACTCAACAGACAGACAAATAGATAGGCAGACCCCCCAAAAAAAAGAGTACAAGGTTTAAAGCTGGGGTGAGGGATTGGTCTTCGTCGAATCTCGAATTGTCCCGAGATTGGTCAGGAATAATAGTTGAACTTGATCAGGGAAAAACTGATCACTTAGCAAGCAAAGAATCTAGGTTAACTTTTGGATTAGTCAAATTAAGTAGAGAGAGAGAGAGAGAGAGGAGAATATTTTGGCAAAGGAGGGCCTGCATATTGGAGTCGGTGGGCTTTATTTTCATTTTAGAGGGATACTTTCTACCAGAGAAGATAGAAAAACCAAGCCATTCTCTTCTTGAAAAACGCACCCTATTCCTCCTTATATGCGTCGCTTTTGTTCTTGAATCTCTTCCTATCCCCAGAGCAGCTCTGAGAATATGTTCCAATCCAAAAAACCTACTATGAACGCACATGATAGACCTATGTGTGTTCAAGGTGACTCAGGCCTTGTCCTCACAACAGACCCAAAGCCCCGTCTTCGATGGACTGTCGAGCTTCATGAACGATTCGTTGATGCTGTGAACCAACTTGGAGGACCAGACAGTACTACTTACATTTCTTAACTTTGCACCATCTTCATCTTCTCATCTTAATGTTGGGTTTTCTAGATCCTCTTCTTTTGGTTTTATTCTTTCCTATATGTGAGCTTAATTTTTCTTTTCTCTGTCTAATCTTATAGAGGCCACACCAAAGACCATCATGAGAGTTATGGGTGTCAAGGGTCTCACTCTATACCATCTCAAGAGCCATCTTCAGGTATTATATGTAACACTTCATGTGTTCTCTCTTAATTTCCTCTATGCACTCATAATTTTGTTTTCCTTTTCTTTAGAAATTCAGGCTCGGGAAGCAGCCACATAAGGAATTCAATGATCACTCAGTTAAGGAGGGTGAGAGAGGTAATTAATTAACTGTTCTCATCTCACAGGAGTTGTTTGTTTCTCCTTTGCTTCTTTCTTCATTTTAACCTGATTTGTTCCCTAAATCAGTTTTTTTTTTTTTTTTTTTATTTAATTCATGGCAACTTCAGCACTAGATTTTCAGAGAAATACTGCTTCATCCCCGGGGATTATGGGCCGAAGCATGAATGAGTATGTAACTAACTAAATCTTTATCCAGGTTAAGAAAGGCTTGAATTGTGTTTATTTATGATTACCAGACCTGTCACAAATGGTTTTGTCTTTGGTGTTGATAATTTTCTGGGGGTGGGTGATACACTTTAGCAGGAACATACAGATCACTGATGCAATTAGGATGCAAGTGGAAGTACAAAGGAGATTGCATGAACAACTAGAAGTGAGTAATATAGAATTGAGAACAACCAACATCAATGATTTTTCTTTATTTTTCTCTTTATGGGTTTCTTGGAATTGAAGGTACAAAGGCACCTGCAGTTGAGAATTGAAGCACAAGGGAAGTATATGCAGTCCATACTAGAGAAAGCTTGTCAAACACTTGATGGAGAAAACATGGCCTCAGGAAGCTACAAAGGTGGTAATAATCAAGGAGTTGTTGACATGAATTCCATGAAAGATTTTGGTTCTGCAATGGACTTCCCTTCTCTTCAAGACCTACACATATATGGAGGAGAACAAGTCGACATGCAGCAACATATGGACAGATCATCTCTTGAAGGATACATGCCAGCTAATGAAACCATCTGTCTTGGGAAGAAGAGGCCTAGTTCATATGGTAGTACTAGCAAGAATCATCTAATGTGGGCTGAAGACCTCAGACTACAAGAATTAGGAACAGCAGCTGCATGTCTAGGCACTCAAGAAGATGCATTCAAGGGTTATCAGCTTCAAATTGGTTCATCAACAATGGATACCGGTGCCGATATGGATTCGATTTCAGATGTTTACGAAGCCAAGCCAATCCTCTCTGGTGATGGTGTGGGAGAAAAAAAATTTGAGGCACCAGCAAAGCTTGAAAGACCATCACCGCGAAGAGCACCACTTCCAGTTCAGAGAATGAATTCTATGATCAAGGGTGGTACCTTACTTCAAGGAAGAAATTTGCCTAATGGTTGAAACTTAATCCATTTCTTAGATGTACTGAAATGACCATCACCATAAATCATTAATACAATCAGGAGAGTGAACATTGGGGCATTGTACTTAAATCTCATTTTCCATTAAGCTATTTTGTCAGTGATCATGACTACATTTATGATTGAATATGTTCTGTTGATCACTTCCTCTTCCATGCATCTCTTATCTTATGATATTTGTTAATCTGTCTAGAAAGAAGCAAGACCTGCATCTATGGTCCTTTTAATCTAAACCATCTATTCTTGTTCAGAGTTCGAAGAATGCACAGTAATGTCTGAATTATACACATGCATTGACATACATGAGATAATGCTAATAAAAATGAGGTATTTAATTGAATTAGACCTTGAAATTTGACATGTGACTTATCTAGACTATATATGTTACTCTCTATCCAACAGTTAAAATGATCAAATCATCTGCCCATGTAACAAAATAAATGTATTATGACGTTCGAGAAAATAACATACCCTTGTGACAATAATTTTTAGCCTTTGTTAGGATATTAATACTTCTAAATTTCTTCAACTGGGTCTTCTTTTTTAGATTATTCCTCCTAATGCAGTATCCTTTTGTGATATTGCTTTAAGTTAGTTGCTTGGAGTTAGTTACAGTCATCATTGCAGACAAACATATTGGAGATTGAAGCAACCATTCTGTACAACCAAAAGAAAATTTCTAGGGTTTTGGGGAGAAACTAAAACTGTATAGCCTACAATGTATCAAACCCTCATTGAAAATTGGGTGAAGGTAGGTTGATAGAAGTTCCTTTCCTTGAATGAGGAAGAAGAATTTCCTTGAGAAAAGCCGACAGGGTGTATCTATGACCTACCCTTTTTTCTTTTCCGTAAACTTCATATTCCTCATGCATTAAATGAAGAACACATCAAGGTTACATATTAACTTGACCTTAGGGATGTAAGCCAGCTTGGTCTGATGGATGTTAATGTGCTTTGCAAAGAAGCCTTAAAGTGGAGTGATAAGAATGATAAGCTCCAAAGTTCTCTCTCTCTCTCTCTCTCTCTCTCTTATCAATGATTAGATCCATGAAGAAGGTTCGGAGGAGTTTACTTTAGCTGTTAAGAAAAGAGCATAGTGGAGCAGTTACCTTTATCGGTTGCAGGGAAAATGTAGAGGGTGCAAGTTGGCAAGAAAGCTCCATCCCTAGAGAAAGAGAAGCACATATGATGGAAGAAAAGAAGGTAAAGGAAGTGGAGAGAGAAGAAAAGCTAAAGGGTAAAAGAATACTACGCACTCCCACGCGTGCAGTTATCGAGGAAGCTTCTATCTTTCAGAAGGAAAAGTGGGTCGCATTAAAACCTAACTTAAAAAGCTGAATGATTTGGTTATTTGAAAAAGGAAGAACGCATATATCCAATGCTGTCATGTTCATGTTTCATGGAGCTTGCATAATATGGTAGTTATTGAGGCTCGTTCTTCCATGTAAATCATTTACAAGCACCACAATACAATCGCATTGGATTCTGTTTGGTCACCCCAACAATCTTGGGTTTAATGCACTACCACTTTATCAAACAAAGTACAGTTCAACTCTCTCTCTCTCTCTCTCTCTCTCTCTCTCTCAGCCTCAAACAGGCAAGGTAAGATGCAAGCATATTAATTAACAAGCCCAAAGATTGAGAAAGCTTTAATATAAAATACAAAAGAATGACAAAAAATCATAGGCAAAGACTAAAGCTAGGGCTAGGGTAATGCCAGCAGGGGTCTTTATGTCAAGATCTTATTTAAGGAGTTTGCCTACTTTAACTCCGTTTTAATTAGTCATCCAATCTTGTTTTTGAGGTGGGAGAGAATAATTTTTTTCGTATGTTGGTCTTGCATCCAATTTTCTTGCTCAGAAAGTAAGGTGAATTATCTCCTACTAAGTATAGAATAGAGGACATATTTCACTTGCATGTGCATGTACTTTCCATGGGACTTATCACCCTCCACATCCAGTGAGAATGATATTCTTTTTTAGTACTTGTTAAGCCTGCAAACAACACCCCCCCCCACATGCATGAAATAATACTCAACGTGAAATAAGATTATGTAGTATATCACCACTAACAGGCTCACATTATTGGATGATCAAACCAAGCTTATATTGAAATGAACTTTAATGAATATTACATATGTTGGACCACATATAAATTTTTTTTTTCTTGGGATACACATATAATCTATTCACAATCCTCAATTTGTGCAGATTTTTTGCAGATAAAAATCTCCAAAGGATGTCAGGTTTTGAGTATCATGTGTTCTTGCTTTGGAGAAAAAGAAACCATGAGAAGTGAATGGGGAAAATCTTAAAGATGCAGAGCCGGAGGGTGAGTGAGAGAAAAGATGTGACCGTGAGTAAGAGTAGCACTTATTTCGTGGGATGATGTGAACAAGAAAAGGCAAAGGTTTTTTTTTTTTTTTTCTTCCAACAGGTGAAGCAACCGAGGTTGAGAACTGCGTAACTTCAAGTGGAGATCCTCTTCCCATATGGTAACCTCCTCACACCCTTGGGAGCTGCTGATAGGATATGGGTCCCAAACTCTATAGGTGGATCCTATATCCCATCGACGAGGGTGAAGGGAGTTTACCACGTGGGGAGAGGGTCCGACTGGGGATCTTCATCACTGGAAGACTTGTTGGTAGTGGGGCCGAATGGACTGATGAGCAGATTTACCTCTGGGTTTTTACATTAATGGCACACATGTCACTGTGCGCTGTATGCTGGCGTGACACTCCGTTCACATCCTAAAGATTATGTTATGGTAGCATAAATAAATTATATATCTAATGGAAGTTCTTAATGTTCTGTCCAGGATAGAGATGGTGTTAATTTGGATGCATTGTATTCTTTGTTTCAGTGTTAGAAATTGAGAATTTCGTTTAGATCATGGTTGGCTAATCATAACCAGCAAGTGAAAAATTCCATCAAAATACCATATCATTTCGCAACTACATTTTGAGTCTTTCTAAGGTCAGTTTCAAGCTTTTACCTCATCCGAGTTCTCAGTAGGTTCCAAATGCAAACCGCTGAAGAACCAATAGCCATAATAGATGTACTTTAAAAAAAATCATCTGTAAACTAGAAGTACCACTTTGAAAGGTATAACTGCATTGAATCTTCTCAGGTCAGTTTCACACCTTCTTCTAATCCTCCAACCACATTTTCTACTAAAAAATCAAGGGTCTTTATTAGTGCCGCAACTGTTTGGGTATCTGGAATTCAGAAATAGATCTGAGTCATCCATTTCTAAGGCTATGGTCATCTAGACCGTCCATTCTGCAGAGCTTTGGGAGTACTAACCAAAAACAAATAGTACAATTGTTGTACCTTCAGTAAGTTCTTAAAATAACATCTGCCCATATATTCATTAGCCAATCTTTTTTCTTCTTTTTTTTTTTAGGTGGGTGGTAATCATATTAGCTGAAAAGAGGGAGGGGGTGGAGGAATGATTCCTAAACAGGAATATATTTAGCTGGTGCTCACAAAATTATACAGGTACTGGACTCAAACTTATTTAAACTATGACACCATGATCAGATTGTAACATTGCTTGGGTCGAACCTTTTTAAGTGTGGAACCCACATCAATGAAACCATCTTTTTCACCCACAAGTTGTTCCTGAAATTTCCTCAACATTGTATGCTTTTTACTACAGCCGTGATCACTAGATCAGCTTACTGCAATTGGACTCGAAATATGTCCAAATGGATCTTGTAGAACATCTCCATTGCCAAATCTTCCCTACCATCACATGAGAAAGCTTGAGATTCTTGATTCCTTTAAACTCAACTCTGACATCCAGACCTCAAAACCAAGCACATGGCATGAGATGCACCAACTGCAACTGCGAGTACATGGTGGGGCCCCAATCCATCATCCTCCATTAAGAATTTCACTTCAACAGGCGAAGGTTGTACCTCTGGCAGCCCAGGAACCCCGAGTTGGCAATCCCTTGCATTTCCCCACATGTATAGCTTTCCTTTGTCTGCCATTACCAGGAAAGTATTTCCACTACCATTAACAGAAGATTAATTGCTGTACTTCCAGACCATCAAACTAATATACTAATATAAACTACAGAATATCATCGATGAAACATGTATTTATGCATTTCCTGGACATTAAGGAATCTAATCAGATAATCAAATTATCCTCATATTCAGTTGAGTTATTGTGTAGAAAGAAACGTATTATAATTACTAGAATAATAAAGATGCTAAAAAATAGTAATGTTACTAAAACCAAAAGTTTTTCTGCTCCGCTGACCATACCCAGAGAGATCGACATCAAATACCCAGCCCCCTTTTTACAAAGTTTCATCTCTGCCCTCCCCTCCCATCTCCCCACACTCAATTTCTCTAACCTAAAGTAAGGTTGCACCATTGTGATCTGGAGGTCATGGGTTCAAATCTGGAAACAGCCTCTCCACAAAGCACGGGTAAGACTGCATACATTAGCCCCTCCCCAAACCCCATAGTGGTGGGAGCCTCATGCATTGCCTTTTTTTATAAAATATAACTACAACAAAATATAGCATTCATTAACCTTTTGCCTGGCATTACTATACTTGATGGAGATATAAACTCCATGAAGATTAGAGATTGATAAATTTTCCAAAAGTAATATATTCTAATGAATTTTGAAATATTTATATGATGCTTTTCTGCTGAGATTTGACCATGTCAGTTTAAATATTCTATAGAATTTTGAAAATTTTAAATGTTGCCTTTGTGCAGAAATGATATAACCAAGCTTGCTTGTTTCTTGAGTTTATCAGATACAATCATTTTTTTATTTTAAGAAATGAGATATTGTCTTCACTTACCCCAAGATGTTCATTAGCATAGATCTATTAACAAGGCCTTCTTTTAAACATAAATTGCTATCAGAAATAATGAATATCTTTAAGTGACAAAAAAATTCTTAAGAAGTACCTAATGATATTCTTAATTTTGTCATTTATACTTTATGAGAGCAAGTCATTCACATTAGAAGTCTCAAAGACTGAACTATGTCTATAATTCTTACCAGTGATAGCAGCTGAAGAGGAACCTCCACATGCAATATATGTGATGCGCTCCCCAACTAAAGACTCAACCACTACTGGAACCTTTTGGTTTTCAATAGAAGAATGGCCCAACTGACCTTGTCCACCGTGGCCCCAAGAGAGCACTTTACCATCATCTAAAAAAAATATCCATTGTATTCAGTGAGTGCACTTTTTTTTTTCTTTTTTTTTTTGGGGGGGGGACTGCACTCTAACAAGAGCAAACAGTAATCACAGTAAAGGGAATACATTCCATACCAAAGGCATATATCAGCTGTCTAAATGGATAGCCAGTAAAAGAATAATGCTAAAAGAAAAGGCTTCCTGCAACTATCAGGAACTTTGTACTCATTTTACCAGTTAATGCCAGAGAGTAATATCCACCACTTGCCATCTGAATGATACGAACATCTTTCAGGCTAGGAATTGGCTGTGGTCTCCAACCACCAATCTTATCACCTCTTCCAAGTTCATGGTTAGAGTTTGCTGCATGAAAGCCCAAAATAAATGCTATCAGAATGAAGCCTTGTTCGTGACAGGTAGACATACATCATTTACCATAAAGATGAGAAAATGAATGAACAATACTGTTGTTGGGTGGACTTTAAGTAAAATATCATTTTACAATTTTTTCAAAGTTGGTGGCTTTTGAATACTTCACAGTACAGGATAGCACATTAGGTGCATGGAAAAGGGAAGCAACTATCCTGGAAGAGTGGAAACTGGGATGCTGTGTTGGATTGTAGCTGTCTCCCACAGCACATTAGGGTGCACAGGCAAAATCATGTTGCTTTGTGAAAAACGAATTCCACAAGCTGTGATACAACCAGTTGGCAAACTCCTATCTTGGAGGATAGATCAATCCCAGAAGCTAAACACCCCCTAAATCTTATTATCTTATAGAAGCATTCCAAATTCAGTTAAACAGAGGCTGAGAAACCTGATTAGTTAGTTGAATCCATCTAGAAATGACCTCAACCCACAAACACTTGAATTGTGGTCAAATTAGAGCAAACTGCAAGGGTAAGAATCCATGTTTCACAAATTATTCAACAGAACTTACAGATAAGAATCCTAGTGGCTAGTTGGCATAAACACAAACCAAAAACCAACAGAATGGAACATTCTGTCTGGACTTCCCATTACATTTTCTGACCTTCAACGAGAGTCGCATATTATTCTTACAAGCGTAAGAATCTAATTATTTGAAGAAAATAATTCATCAAACTTGAAAAGGGAATTCTCCAATTTTGAGTTTCAGAGATAGTTTCCAAAAAAAAAAAAAACAAATAGTTTCCATCTTCACACTTGAGCCAAACACCCCTAGTAAGGTATTAACCAGGGAGTATCAATTGCTGGCTAAAAACAATGGAGTTTAGGACTCATCTTTCCAATTAAAGAAATTTGGAAAAATATGACTGCAGTAGCTCTGACCACAATATTCAGAAGAAGAAATGCAAATTGAAGCTTCTCTTTCCAATTTTGAAAGACGCCCAAGGAGTTGAAGTAGAAAAGTATTTATGGTGTCTCAGTTTTTTCTCTTCTAATCCTCAGTAATTAATTTAAAGCAAAAAAATAAAAAGAGAAAAACAAAACAAAACAAAAGGAATCCTCATGCATTTATATTGAATTTGAATTCCATAGAGCTAAACAAAGTGTCCTCACCTCCCCAATTCCAAAGTTGCCCCTCTTTAGTCAGCACCATTGTGAAAAAGCCCCCACAAGATACAGCAGCCACCGGCACAGGTAATGCTTTTACTTTGGAAGGGATGCTAAGCGCACCACCTTCATTAGGGCCACGGCTGGCACCCAGGCCCAATCTACCATCACCTTCTTCTCGACCCCACATATAAAGTTCACCTAAACCAACAACAAATAGAAAAATTACCCACAAAGAGATACTATAACAAATCCAACACATTCATCAACTTAGTTAATCCATTTACAAGGACTATTCCATGACTGGTATTGTTACACTGTAGCATCCATATATAGAAGATTCACCGGTCTATATATCCATAGTTTGAAGTCTGCAACAAATCTTTTGGAATTCAAATTGAAATTGTCTGATTTTGTCACATAATTGGCTACGGTCAAGACCATGGGAGTTGTAGGAGATCTATTTTGAATTCTATCCAACTACACATGCTCAATCAATAATGCGACTTTTCTGGAGAGCAAGAACCTGATTACAGCTGTCATCGCCAACACATAATTTGCAGAAAACAACATTTAGAATAGAGTTTCCCCCTGATTCTCAAGGCGAAATTTTTCTTTTTCCCTTTTGATATATAGTCCAGACCTTAGGTTTATTTAAGCTTGAAGAGTTGTTGCTGAATTGACCACAATGAATTGATATTACAATAAAGGATTTTTACAGGATGATCTCTGCTATTGCATATTGAAAGAAACTTTGGGGCCAACTCAAACCCCACGCCCCCCCCCCCCCCCCCCCCCCCCCCCCAAAAAAAAAAAAACACTTTTTTTTATACCTATTCATACTCTTACTGGGGAGAACCATGATCGCTTCAAGTGCAGCACTTTGCACCATAGCCTTTTGCAAGGGAACTGCTGAATTAATACTATCAAAATAGAAATATACTGGACTAATACAAAATAGAATCACTCATCAGCCATACTAACCAGGCCAATTGTTGTGGTCAGTCCGTTATGTAGGAAACTGCAGCCCTAGGATGCAAGTTATTGTCCCCGCCTTCCACCCACCAAGTCAATCAAAGAACAACCAACATCCTAGATTATTGCCCTGACTACCAAAGAGGGGCGGAATTCCACAACTACATTATTTGTTTTTGCAGGATGAGTTCTGTTTTCTAATGTACATAAACTACCATCGCAGATATCCAAATTCCACTGGCAGAAATAGAAAAGCAATCGACGAACCTGAATCAGTGACAGCAGCAGTATGAGCTCCACCAGTTGCAATGTGGCATATCTTCCCATCCCAAGAACCTTTCACCAATCTAGGCAACAACTCTCTGGTATATACAGAATGCCCTAGAGCTCCAAAACCACCGTAACCCCTGCAAACTTCCCCCTATTGCAGATTCATTACATTACACAATACGCATATTCCCAAACAACCAAAAACATAACATTAAAAGACAACCATTAAATGAATAGATTACTGACCAAGTGAAGACTTCACCGAGAGCTGTTAGGGCAACAGAGTGAACTCCACCAAGAGCGATGCTTCGGACGCCGTCGAGATTGGGATTCAAAGTCGGAGCAAAAGCAGGATTTTCATGGCCAAAGCCGAGGCGGCCCCCATCGCCTTTGCCCCAAATCCAGAATTTTCCATCGACGAGTAAGGAAGAGTGGAAAAGGCCACATGAGATGCCGACCTCCCATAGCGGCGGTGGCGATGATGAGTCAGCGCCACCGCTGGCAGTGGCAGAAGTAGCGTCGAGACGGCCAGGAATTGAGAAGAGCTGAAAATTGGAGGGAAGTAAGAGAGAGGCGACAGGGGTCGGGTAGAGGCGAATCTCTTCAATACCACCACCAAGTTGACCAGAGGCGCCACGACCCCATGAGTAGAGTTGGATTGTGGTGGCGGCCGCGTCGCATGACTCAGTTTCGGGCTTCCAGAGAAGAGGAACTTTAGAAGAAGAAGAGGAGGAGGAAGAGATGTACCGGGCTAGAGGTGCACAGCGGAGGCGTCTCGCCATGAAATGTGGTCGTTGTGCTGTGAGACTCAGTACTTCGATCGATTCGTTCAAATTCTAACAGATTCGCGGGTGTCAATTTCAGGTTTGCATCGAACCGAGCCCGACCGATTATGAAGCGAGACCGATAGAACCGACTATTAAACAAATCGTTTTAGGCTTAGACCCTTTATTAAACGAGTGTTCACGATGAAAAAGTGTAGTCTGACCAAGCCGACCAAAAGAACCGATTATACTTCTAAGCTGAACTAATCTTGGTTTAGCCAAACACATACAACCCTAAAGGGCCAAATTACTCTTTTTTCATTTCTTGTATCTTCCACTTATTCTTTCTTTGTCATCGTCTTCGTCTACATGAGTGATCATAAACCTAATAAGAGCCTTAATAAAAAAAATGATAAAATGATTAGAAGGACACATGAAAAGCGCAAATTCCCAGTCTAGACGAGACACATCCCTCATCCGTGAGCACCGCAATCAGATGCTACTCTTGAATCAGTTATACCGAATAGTTATCCCTATGATCTCAAAGATCACCTCAATTCATTCCTCATAAGGGAAGATTCCTACAATACAGGCATCTGCTAACTGGCAAAGATATTGCCGAACTAGGATATCAGAAGCAAATATGGGAAGTTCACCGCAAGATCAACATCTGACGACCAAGAGACCTTCCTACCCATGTCCGACCCCTACATTTCAAGGATTGGATCGTGGGTATCTCTCCCTTCCATATCCAAACTGCCTCAACAACTTGCAGCTGATTGCTGAAGATTCGAGATATGCCTCTTATCAGCGAGGATTCCACGAAAAGTACCCCAAATCACATCACTTCTTGCATCTCTATAAATAGAGCCATGACAAAGGTAACTGGATCTCAATTTTTACCCGCGTACTCTCCCTTTATTGAATTGCTTAAACCCCCCTATAGAAGAGCTTGTATCTTCTCTATACAGAGCTCCAAATTGTATGTTACCGGTTCTAACTTAGGCGTTGAAGTAGCCACACGGTTTCCAAACCCGCTCTCTACTATTTAATGTGCTTCCATACTGATAAGTGTCACCACAAGAAGTCCGAGCCAAAACTTGCGGCAACAAGGCTTTTACAATCCTACAAGAAGATATTTAACCTACAACTTGAGAACATTATGGATTCGAAACCCAACATCTCTCTCTATTTTTAGTTACACTTTGGCATGAGTCTATTGGAGCCCTTTTACAAATCGATTATGGACCAATACAGACCGGATCGAATGTATCCATGCCTAACCAAAAATGGATCAATTAGCAAAACGGGCGATCACGGTGCGAAGTGTTAAAATAGCAGAAACTGATCAAGCCCGACCAAGACTGATCGATTGACACCCTAATCAGGCAATCCATTCCTAAAACAAAGGTGGGAGGATGGCATTTTCTGCTCATATGGCTTAGTTTAGATATATGAAAACCAATGAATAAGCCACAAGTCAAATACTACTGATCCATCTTAACCACGGTTTTGAGGAACCATGCCTTTGGAAAAATAAAATTGACAAAAAAAGTCTTTCTTTTGTGAAAAAAAAAAAAAAAATCAAAGGTAAAATTAAAGAATAATACAATATATGGAACTCTCAGTCTCTAACAATTATCTTTGATTTCTCTTGTTAGTCTTTAAATTTTAAATATCTATTTTGTCACTTGATAAACTCTTCTTGAATTAAAATTTGATATGTGACTGAGGGACTTTGGGTTATATTTGTCCACACAATTTGGAACATCATCAAATGTGATCTGTAGCAAATATTTAGACCCCTATCAAGGTGGACCGTGTAATATGTCAAATGCCTACTAGAAAATTCATCTTTAGCGGCGGTAAAAACCATCGCTGAAAAAAGCAGTAATATATAAATTAAATATGTGAACTTTTCTACACCTTTAATTTATCAGATTATATGTATTTTTCCTTTTTGAAAAGTGCAGTACTGAATACTTATGCAACTTCTTCACAAATAATTATAGAGTTTACCATGTTTCAAAATAAAATAATAAAATCATGAAAATATTTTCTTAAAAAAATACAAGGAAAAAGAGCGGAAGAAAATAAGATTAAGTTTTGGGATTTGTCTCGTGGACACACGAGCAATCCAACCCGTAGGATTTCCTTTTCCTCTTCCCATTCTCGCTCGCAGGTAAGCTCTCGCCTGCGGTATTCACACCACTCCTCGTAAGAACAGAGGCGAATGAGCTCATGACCCTCCCTCCCAGCCTCGGCGAGGAGCAAGTCGGCGACTTTGCGACTTTCTATGACTAACGAATAGAATGTGTACGATAATCATTGTTCCATAAAAATTGCAGTTTGCCTTTTTCAGTGGCTCATATGCATAAAAACCTTAAAGATTAAGTACTCCTCAAAAGCCTCTCAATCTATATTGCTTTGAATTGGATAAGCCATAGAGGATCACATTCAATCAATTTGCATCTTTAGTCCTTCCTATCAACTCCATGATGACAATGCAACATTTGTTTATCAGGGTTCTCTTTGATATGTATTATAGAATTAATTATATATACATCATGACATATGTAATTATTTGGTATGATTTATGATATTTATTTATATTTCAAATAAATTAATATAATATCAAATCTACAAATAGATAAGAAAGTGTTTATCATTATTGTAGTAATCTATTATTACTTCTTTATGGTTCTCTTTGGTACGTATTATAGAATTAATTATATAATACATTATGACATAATCAATTGTTTGGTATGATTTACGGTACTTATTTATATTTAAAATAAATTTTTATAATCTAAAATCTACAAATAGTTAAAAAGTGTTTATAATTATTGTGATAATCTATTATTACTTCTTTATGTCTAGTGGTGGTGGTATTTGACGGTTATTACTTATGACTAGTAATTTATTCTCATAAATGATTTATTATAAATAATTCATAAATATAAATATAAATTATCAAAGAGAGCCTATGTTTAGTGGTACCCATTAGTTATTATTTATGACTCATAATTTTTTCTCATAAATGATTTGTTACAAATAACTCATAAAAATAAATATAAATTATACCAAAGAGAACCTTGATTATCATCTCTTGTGATTCTCTCTTGATATCAAAGGAGATAAATATATTTTACTAAATTTAAGATGTGAATGGAAACAAGAGATTTAAGGTCTCACCTTGGATTAGGTGAGATTATTAAGCTCTTTTAACCATTGTCATTCCTTAATCAATACTTTTTTTTTTTTTTTTGGTAGGTAAAGCCTCAAGGAGAATTGAACTCATGACCTCTTTATTTTGAGATGTTGGTCTTTCGTCAACTGAACTATCCCCCTTGGTTAATCAATACTTACTACTTACTAGTGAAGATAAATACTCACCTTGTACATAGAGGCCAATATGACAAAACAATATGTATAAAATTAGTTTTTATTTGATGTACAGTTTAGTTCTGGTTAAGGATGTAAATAAATAATCAAAAATCCAAATTTCATTTGCATCCATATCAATTCAAGAGTATCTATATTCAAATAATCAGATTGAATTCGGATAATCTAAAACATAATCGGATAAAAATACAAATATAATTATTTTGAACTAAATAATATTCAATTGGCATAGATAAATGACTAATAATAAGAAAAAATGAGTATTATTTTTAATAGTTAATGTTCTTGAGGGTTCTTGAAGATTCAACAAATTATGAATATGTGACAAAATCATAAAAAAAAATAAAAAAAAATTGAACAGTCAAGAATCGAATTCTCAAATCGAATGATATTCAAATATATGATCAAATTCAAATTTGCAAGGTAATTTAAATATCCAACAAATATATCCATTAACATAAATGAAAGAGTCTAGAGAGATGGATGGCTAATCGTGATGCGTAAGGCTCTTTCGTCTGGCTACCGCCTGACAATGAGATTTCTGACCGCTCATGATGCATCGAGACACATGTCAATACACTATGAACGGTTGAAATCTTCACTGTCACTTGGTAGTCACTAGAATCACCACAGAAGATCCTGATCCGATCGTGATATGGTTTTTACTAAATTACTCCTAAGATAGTTGGCTTAATAAATAATGAGGGGTCCTTTCAAATTATGACACTAAAATACGCCTTATGCGAAAGCACCTCAAGCTTCCCTAAACAAAAGACAATACTTCATATATTCATATATAAGGACCACACAATCACATACATTAATAATTATGCATAAATAATGTAACGACAAACTAAAATTGGGGGCCATCCTAATACTTTTTTTTCCCTTTCTTTTGTCTTTGTTGTTTTGTACATTCACATGGAAATCACATCTTTGATTTTTTTTTTTTTTTAATTTTTGGGGAAAATGATATCTTTTACCCTTAGGAAGAGTTGGACTCATGATCTTTTTGAAAATATAAATTTTGTAATTATTAAAAAATATGTTATCATATGACTGTATAACTATTTATTTTAATATTGAATTATTAATTGACATCTTATTTTGCATCCAAATCATTTGCATTTAAAAAGTAAAATAAATTTTACTTCTAATAGGTATCATTACTAAATATGGTAAAAAAATTAGATAGTTTATATAATTATATTGTGTTATAGTTATAAAAGTATTTTTTTTTTTTTATGTTTGAAAACTTTCACTTCCCTCCTTCCTTTATCTTCCTTTGCAATCAAACTGAGTCGATTTCATAGTTTTGTATTTGGGTTGGAGTTTTAGTTTTGTAGACTACGTTTGGATGTCAAGAAAAGAAAAAAATAATAATAATAGAAAAAATAGATAGGCATGTAAATTCATCTTAATTTGTCTTTTCATTACTCGTCTTGGTATGTTTTTCTTTTCTTTTATTGACATCAAACCCGCCACCAACCAGCACGAAAAGTTTTGAAATTATATACAGGTTGATCTATTGTGACTCATAGTGGATCACAATCCTAAGTCGTCCTTCCTATTGCATATTCAGTGTCCACCCGTAGCACCATGTTTCCCTCCACTGTATCTTTGATGCACCAGACTTTCAATCCCTCTTCGGCATCTAGGCCACTACTATGGTGCTCTCCTTCCCCTCGCCTTCCCCCCAAAAAAAAATCCTTTCTTATTGGCCAACTGTGTTAGTTGTCCATCAGATGGGTTGAGATAGACTGAGATGCTTGGTATGCATGACGACGCATCTCAGCCCTTTCAATAGACAACTCGCGGGTTGAGCGATAAGAGAGGAGTCAATGCATCCCATACACTCCCTAAAGGATTAGAATAGATCGATGTTGTTAAATAAAAGTCATTGGTTGGTCGTGTTTTGGTTACTTATCAATTGAAATCAACAGTTTAATCATTCAAAACCGAATTAATTGGAATGAGCCCAATTACACTGCTTATAGCTTGTTTGATATGAACTTGATTATAAACTCATTACCGACCGAATATAAGCAGTTCTTTGTCGGGCGTATGACAAGTACTAGTTAACTTAGAGGTGTCAATTTTGGAATCGAGCCAGCCTGAATCAACGAGAAACCAACCTGGACCGAACTGATAGTGGACATGTTTCAGGTTAGCTTGTTATAATACTTGTTGGTCTTGGTCCGGTCCAGGCTAACCCAAAATCGAACCATTAAGCGGATCAACCAAGCCCGGACCAAACCTCAACTTGGCCTAAGTTAAACTGAATGTCAAGAATTTGGACATATGATAGTCAACCCCATCAGCACCAATTAAGTAAAATGGCATCCCTTACAAGGCTCTTAAATTCACCCAAAACCAAACCTACCTGAAGTCAGACTGGTAATAAACTGACACCCGATCGACCAGTTATTAATTAATGTGCACCATACAACCCACCTAGCCTAAACTTGTTAATGGGCATATTTTGGTCAAACCCTATAAATCCCAACACCATTAGACCTGGACCGAAACCAACCAGAACTGACCCGTGCGAAACTATCGTATATATTAAAGTGGTAACCGAGACCAAACGAACCAACCGGTTGACAACCCTAGTAGGGACCCACTAACTCGTCTCATGAAACAAGTATCCAATAGTCGCTTCCTTTGTGAAGGGCCTCTCGAGCATAGTTATTTAATTCGGATTCGGGAATTAATCGGAATGAGAATAGTTCAAAATAAGACGTTTTGATAATTTAAGAATTCGATCAAAAATGCTGTAAAAAAAACGAACTTAAAATAAAATTCAAATTCAGATCCGTTAGGTAATTATTCTTTTGTCTAAAAAAATTCCGAACAAAAATGTTAATTTTTAATATTTGATGCTCCTATTTCACATTATCTATCAATTATCACACCTTTTAATATAAAAAAAAATTATCACACCTGCATAATATACAAATGACATTAGAATAATATTTAATTTATAAATAACAATATAATGCATAATATATGTGTATGTGTTTATAAATGTGGATTCGTTAGATTTTATTACATTATATAATGTGAATCATTAAATTTTATTATGATGGTATATATTACTAATTTAGTGGAACTAATGTTCATAAAATCAAACATATTCATAAATTCATCCAATCATCCTTATGAAATTCATCTCATTTTCATGTTCGTTAATTATTTCCTCATGGTTTGCATTATAACATTTATTTTTAGACGTATATTCAAGACCAATTGAAAAAGCACACGAAAATAATGACTTGTTTTGTATTATGATATGATTTTTATATTCATATTTAATTCCACATTACTAAACAAAATAAATGATTTGCTTTACATAATGATTTGATTGTCATACTCATATTTAATCTCACATAGGAAAAAAAAATAAAACTAATGATCTGCTTCCTAGCTATTATGATGTGATTTTTAGACTTAAAATTAATCCTAGATTGGAATAGATATTTGCCTGTAGTACATTATAGACTCCTGGTCATATCTTACGTAAGGAAGGGATATTGTTTCTTCTGTTCCTCTAGTTCCTTCGCCGGCAAACAAGGTGCTTCCACCATTCCTAATTTGCAGGTTCCGTCGTAAATTTTTTTTTTTTTTTTTTGGGTAAGTAGAGCCCCAAGGAGAATTGAACTCATGACTTCTTCATTTTGAGGTGTTAGTCTTTTGCCAACTGAGCTATCCCCTTGGGGTTCCGTTGTAAAGTTGCAGTTCCTTCTTCCTTCTTCTACTTGTAGCACGCAAACAAACTAGGTATTTTTGTACTTTATATTCCTGTAGGGGATTTCTTTATTGTTGTTTCAAACATTTTGAGTGTAACTGGATTACGGGCAAACTACAGGAGAGGTTCCCGTAATTTTTTCTATATAATAATATGGTAACATTCCATGTAAGTATGCAACACAATGTGATGAGATGAGACCATTTAAAACAAATAAATATCTTAATACTCTTAATGGTTCATTCCTATGATTTCTCGGTAATTTTCAAAAAAGTTGTTACACTTATGGACAGTGGCAGATCTCCTACTCCGGCCCAACAGTTATTGTTTACAGTGAAGTACTTGTACTACAACTTGTTACGGTGCATAGTCAGTCCTCTGAGCAATAGTCCTTCACCACTGAAATGGGGAAATGGAATCATTTGGATCCCTTCTAACAACACCGAACGTCAGATCTTCAGTAGGATGCTCGCGATTGGAATGGAAGGAGAAGTATGTAATAGAGTCGTTTAGATTTTGGTTATGCCTTGAATGGATTGGCGATATCCACACCGTACAAAATATTTCAAAACTTGGTTCCCGATGGATGGTCCTCGTGCTTGTTGCTGCAGAAGCACAAGCAACACTGGCATACATTGAATCAGATGATATAATACCATCAAATTTAAATTTTCCATTAACTTCCAATATTGCCCATCACCATTTTACGGCAGAGACCACTTTTACGAAACAGACATGTCTTTCGTGAACGTCTCTCTCATCATGTATTGTGTTGGAACTTGGAACTTAGAACTTGGATGGCATTTGAAACCTCATATTCAGGGACATTTTGGACAATAACCGTGTGGAAGGGTCCAGCCGACAAGATCCTGGTCCAGTTGTTCCAACCCAGTCGAGCAAGTTTGAGGGTCACTTTCTAGCTTTTACAACAGAGAGAGTAAACTAAAACTATACGAAAATCGTCTATCAATCAAACGCTGGTTGAAATGAGATACTAATCCACAATTTTGAACACGGTAAACTAAACTAATTGTACGAGAATCGTTCAGCAATCAAACGCCGGTTGAAATGAGATACGCTAATCCATAATTTTGAACGCATTAAACTAAACTATACGACAGTAAACTGAACTCAAATGAGATACTAATCCATAATTTCAACACAGTAAATTAAACTAAACTAAACTAAACTAAACTATACGATAGTAAACTATGTAATACTTTTAACTCTCAATTAGGATTTTGCCATGAATCCTAACGAATACTCCACACAGATAACTAGAATACAATAGACATTAAAAAAAGATGATAATGTACATACCTCTTTGTAACATTCCCTTCCCAAAGAAGGAAAACGAATCATTGGCGGTACTTACATTACATAAGCTATGAAAACCTGTAATTTTTTTTTTTACAATACATGACAATCTATATCATCCATCCATCTCATTCCATATATTTAAACAAAATACATAGCAGCGGAAAAGTAATTTTTTTTTTTACAATACATGACAATCTATATCATCCATCCATCTCATTCCATATATTTAAACAAAATACATAGCAGCGGAAAAGTACATATATTAGTTACATAGTTGGTGGCCAAAGAAAAGAATCCATTACGTTCTAGTAAACTCTTTTAATAAAAATAATTACAATTATGAATTATGATTAACTGTTAACAATAAATTTTCCAAGGAAGGACAAGAGCTTCTTCTTGGACTTTTATCAGCCATTTAACTCATTTCCTATACTCGCTGTAATGACCTGTAAAACATGTGAATCAATTGGGGTGAGCCGAAACTCAGTAAATAAGTAACATCTTGGTAGGATTACATGCATTAAACAATGTATCAAACATCTCATGGAACAACCATAATAGCTTTTCTTTGATAAGTATACATAAAATAATTTTACTTGGTTAAGCCTCACATTTGTTGTATTTTCACATCATCCTACCATGGTTCTAGTGTCACATATGTAGGAATTCCTACTTGGTCTTAATTCCATAATACTATCTATAGTTCTGTATGTTTGCTATTTATTTTAATTCTCAAACCTCTTTGGCTTGACCTTCATCTTTACTTTACTTTCTCTGTTCTTACTTAGCTTTACATCAAGCTATTGATTTAAGCACATCAGGTAAAACTTGAATTTTTTTTTTTGTTGGACTCACTGGATGCATCCATTTCTTGTTCCATATTTGACTCACCCGATGCTTGTATTTCTTGTCATTTGACTGGCTCACTGGATGCTTCCGTTTCTTACCACTTATTTGACTCAACGGCACCGAATGCTCCCGTTTCTTGCCACTTGTTCGGCTCACCGGATGCTTCTGTTTCTTGTTGCTTGCTTGGTTCATCGGATGCACCAGTTTCTTACCACTCGTTTGATGCACCAGATGCTCCCGTTTCTTGTCATTTACCATGATGTTCTTGCTCACCTAGACTAAATATCTAGGTTCTATTTTCTGTTGAACATTAATTTCAGTTTGTTGTCCATTTAGTTGCGTTCTGTATATGCAACTACTGATAGTACTACGTATCTATTTGTCTTTCATTAACATCTACCACAAGTCATCGATGTCAGAAACCTTCTTGCAGTCCTTATTTTTTTAACAAATTGGGGGAAAAACAGCATTTTCTGCTATAGTATATATTTACTCCATTTCACTCTTGCTTCTACTAAAGTATGCTCATTTCTTACCTTTCTTTATTTGTGTGAAGCTCCAACAAGTTTGCAGCAGTTTAATAATAACGTTTTTACCACCAACATCATGTAAAAATACATAACAAACAACTATGAAGTTTGTTGTCCATTGGTTTCAACCATTAGTTTACACTATCCTAACTTGTACTATACTTCATTGAAGTAACCTCATGATCTCTTGATACATAGTTAGATGCCATGTAAAAACATTAAAAAATACCTCCACATTCAAAACAACACAAATACCCACAGTCCTTGTTCAAAAAATATCAAAATATTTACAGGTTTAAACACCTTGCATCATATAACTCATATACCACATGTCAATACAGTAAAACATTTTATTCTTCCATAAACAAGTATATAAACCTCAAAATCAGAGAACATTCATCACCACAGCATGCACATAAATATGTTTTCATTACTAGCATACTACAAGAAGTCAATTACTCACATTTACAGTCACTAATTCACTTTTTAAGTCTCTTAAACTAAAAGCAAAGTTTGAAGAAATGGTGAACCTCCTTCCCTCCTTACAATCAATAAAATCAATTTTCTTATTTATAACACGAATGAGAAAATCCCATAAATGATATTAAAACTGTTGGGGAGCATTGTTTCCATACTTGGACCTCTTAGCCAAAAATGACCTCCCTTCGGCTTAAACCCAAAAATTTCCCTACTATGCTGTCTTAGCTGAAACACCTAAACATATGAAGCTTTAATTAATCTTAAAATTCTCTTTCAACCCCCCACAATGCATCTTAATGAAACCTTCTAACATTATTTTTAGTTTTCCTATCCTTGTAGGTCCCCTAGGTAGAAAACCCTATCACTTAATCACCCAAACCTACTGCAACAGCATTTGCCGTAACATGAACCTTCAATCAATAATAAATTAATTTGAGTGCCCAAAACTTCATGAAAAAATATCAAATTTGGACCATATCTAGTTTACTGGTTAGTAAAAGTCCTTGAAAGAAAATTTCATGAAAAACGATTTTAAATTGGCCATTTTAGCCCATACTTTTACCTAAACCTGTTATGACAACAATTTTCTGTAAAATAGACTTTTAATCGATATATGACACATTTGAATGCCAAAAACTCCATGAAAAATCTCCAAATTTAGACCACATGTACTCTACAAGTTAATAAAAAATTCTATAAAAAAAATCACACTAAAAACAATAGAAAATAGGGCTGGTTGTTAGTCGGGTATTTCATCAAACACTATGTGGGCATAAAAACGCCATCAACTCCTAGTTTCCATTGGCATTATTTCCCAGTCCCTTTTGGATTGTAATTTCTATTTTCAACACTTTATTAAGTATAAGTACAGTATGTTAGGGGTATTTTCAATCCCCCAAACCATTTGTACATCAATCACCCCGTTCTATTCTTGATTCATTTATTAGTAAACAAAAATGCATTTCTAAAAATTTCTCCTCTTCTTCTTGTTTGTTTCAAATTTTCACCATCTAACACCCTTAACTTACCATTCAAACTTAGATATAGACCTTGCAGGTGTTCACCTTTAATAAGAATCATTTTTCCCCCAAAAATTTTTTTTACATACATGCAAGCACTATCATTTATACCCTGCTGTAGATTTATGTTGTTGTCTTCATCTCTCCGAGACCTACAATCCTATATGATTTATTTTACATTTTATTAGTTTGAAAAAATTTTCAAAGGGTCGAAATTTAAATAGGTTCGTACGAGCAATTTTAAGAGAAAATTTTCTCTCTTTCTCAATCCATTCAAACTTACAGTCTCTAGAATACTTACTCATTGATCCTAGATCAGTATAGAAGGCTCTGATACCAATTGTAAGACTTTTAACTCTCAATTAGGGTTTTTCCATAAGATTTCTCATAAACCATAACGAATACTCTACACAGATAACTAGAATATAACGGATATTAAAAAGAGATGATAATACAAATACCTCTTGCTATAGATTGATTTTCGACTGTTTCCTTAGCTTTGAATATTTTGATCAGAGTCTTCCACAGCTTGTTGGGGATCCTTTTGCTTCTCTTTACGTATGAATGGAAGAAAAAAAATAATCGTGGCTATGCGGCGACCCTAACCGTTAATATATATAATACCACCCCATCTCTGGACCAGTCCCATAGTGGGCTAGGTTGGTCCATCTATAATCATACTTAAACTGGTCTACCTGTAACCCAACTCCCACTAAACTAACTAACCATATAATTAATATAGCCCACATTAATATTCTTACAAACTGAACTCAAATGAGATACTAATCCATAATTTTGAGCATAGTAAACTAAGCTATACGAGAATTGTCCATCAATCAATCAAACGCCGCCGGATCTACCTCTGCAACTCTTTATTCATTGAACAGAGTAAACTAAATTATACGAGACATCAATTAAACCCCAGATCTGATTCTTCATCGATTCTTCATGAAAGAACATAATCGATTATCAAAATATAATTTAATTAAAATTTATAATTGTTGGGATCCTAATCAGTTATGAATTTTGTTTACATTGTGGGACCTATTCACAATCATAGCTCGTGTGGCACTATGTGACCTGTATAGTTGGTGCAAGATTCTTTGTCTACTCTTTTTTGAGTTGGAAAGGAGTTTAAAATTCTGTTTTAAGAGTTTTATATAAACTCCTCTTATCCTAGGGTTTTGTATCATTCAGATTTTTATGGAAACTTTTTCTGTAATCAACTTTTCTTCTTTGAGATAGTAAAATTTTTTTATCTGTTGTAGCAATGGACATAGCCTTCACACATTGTGTGGGTGAACCACGTTAAATCTCTGTGTTTTCTGTGTGTAATTTTTTTTTTCTATTTCTTGATTCCGTAAGAAACTGGTATCAGAGCCTGTTCATTAGCAGTTGATCATCGACAATGTCTTATTCCAGAACTTCCGACTTCTCTTCCAGAACTTCGATTGGACTAATTACCGGTTGATCATCGACAATGTCTTCTTCGAGATCCTCAAGAGTTTGCAAATGATGAAATGCGACAGTCTCAGAAGAGGACGTAGTATTGTCGCCATTACGTCTATTCTCCTGTGACAAATTCCCCCAGTGTTTCTCCGTTGGCCTCATTTCATCATGTCTCTTTTTTCTGGGCGAATCCTGAATCTTCTTCTTCTTCTTTCTTGTCAATTTTTCTCGCAGAGAAGAAGACAGGAGGAGAAATGGTGTGGAGGGAGATTTAAATTTGACTTATATAGGCCATGAAATTGCAACTTGATGTTAAATCGTTGATATGTGAATAGCGAAAAATCATCGGATGGTTCAGATTAACCCATAAAAGGTGTAGTAACATTTCACCATGTCGCTCAATGTCTGCTAAAATTCGAGATGTTGAATAGGACCCTAAAAATTGCAGGTGCATATTAACCATCGGATCATCCAAAAAACACTGACGTAGAATCATATGTTGCTGGTATCCTAATACCATCCATTAAATCTAAAATATTTTAAACGATATTAGTACCTGACGCAACACAAGAATTAAATATTGATTATGTGTAATGCATAATACAATGTTAAACTACTCCATCCAATCATAAATGACGCGACTGATCTTCGGCATCTTCAGTGCTGCCTTCTAGCATCCCTTTCCATGTTCCGTCAGATTTGTCATATTGATGACGTGGCATCATCTGAAGCCTTCACTTGAATACTAAACAGTGGCAGCTATTTGGATTGGCAAGAGGTTGAAAAGCATGTATTGAACAGATCCGCGCCGCTCCCAGGGGTCGTAGACCTTTGGTCCTATCTTTTCCTATGGACTGGTTGATGGAGATGGTGGTAGGTGAGAATGGGAAGCTTGCTCTATAAGCTTCTTGTTTGTTTTAAAAATATCAAGAGGCCACTCATTGCAAAGGATTCGAAGTTTTGTTTACTCCTAAGGTACCCTTAATCTGCTAGAATTTACTGTTCTTAATTCTTTCTCCATGAGTTTACTATCACCGACAAGTTATACTAGCATAACTACCTCGTTACCATGGTGAATTGAAAAGGAAGGGTGTGAAAAGAACTCCTATATCTCAGCTCCTCTCTCTTAAGAATTTGGATATCTTATTCCCGAATTCCATTCTGCTTGTCCTCGACCATACTGACTTAGGCACAGGAGTGGCTACGGGATAAACCCACCCACCTCACTGCGTGTTCTTGGTCTGCAGATACGTGGCAGTATCTTATGCACCGGGAGAAAATCTAGCGACAACAAGGACCATACCAAATCAATACCTAACCAATACATGTTGATAGGAACTAATATTGGCCGACACGTGGCCAATATAGGCCCATATTGACTACCACGTAAATGATACCGATCGAGACCTAATCAATACAAAAAAGATATGCCACATTAGCTAATGGCCAGTACCTGATCGATTCTGGTCGATATCCATATCTAATACCAGTATTCGATAATGTGAATTAAATCCATTGGGGCTATCTAATTTGGGACTGTATCAGTGGATTCAATCTGATTCAGTCCGATCTGATATCCTTTTTTTTTTTTATTGTAGTTATTTTGCATTTGTGGGGGTTAGCCTGGAATTTTAGCTTTCATATATTAATATAAAATTGCTGACCTTATACCAATAAAATAAAAATAACATAAAAACTATCAGATATAGTTGCTAATCATTTAGTGTTAGTAAGGATATAAAAATAATATTTAACCTTTTTATTAAAATAAAAGCCCTATCCAGTCATTAAATGGAACTAAAGCAAAAAAGTGTTTTTCAATTGAATCCAATTAAGGATGTAAATGGATAGTTGAAAATGCGGATTTGATTTGAATTCGCATCCATTTAGTGGAATCCAAATTCGAACATTCGGATTCATTGAATCCGAATAGTTGGGTCGGATTTGGATGCGAATTCAAATATCACTCAAACAGACTTGATTATATCTGCTCTGTTAAGGCTAGTGTTAAGACACATATAACCTTAGTTTTAAGACTGTTAAGATGCATATAGTCTTAATGACCAATTGATTTTTATGACCAGCTATTAATGATATGTGACACATTTGTTTAAAATATGGTTTTTTTCCTTGCAATTTATATCCTAATTCTATTTTTCAAATTCGAATCAGATTTTTACCAAATATCCAATTAAAAATCGAATTTGAATTTGGTTTTTATACATAAGGCAGATTTTGGATCGGATTCGAATAAGGTAAATGGAAAATGGATTAGAATTTGGAAAGTGGTGTAATGGATTTGAATTCGATCCGTTTACATCTCTAAATCCAACCAATACTGGCCAGTACGGAATATGATAATCAATTTTTAAAAATGGCTGATACATGGAATTAAACCGTTGCTTCCAGTCGTATAAGAGAATAGCTATTTAATAGTCGTATAAGAGAATAACTATTTAATAGCCAGTATGAGAATAAATTCCCAACAATAACAGATTAGGAAACCTTTGATCCCCATATGTGGCCTGATACCTAGAACTAAAACCTTGGGGAATTATAATGTAAAATAAGATAGGTGAAAATCATAATGCATGCATCTAAATATCAGAAAACTAGAAGTGGCTAGATATCTCTCACCGCGAACTTGCTTCGTATTGACTGCACAAAGTCATAATCCCAAATGTTTGGATTGTAATTGACAGTTTGCCTCTTTTGTGCATCATCACTGCTAACATGCTTAGATGTAGTTATGATACTGTCCATAGCGACTCACTTATGGATTTATCTCTGTTATGGAATTGGGGATGTAAAAGCCTACAAGCAGAGGACTAGAGAAAGATTTCGAAGAAAGAAATGTTTAATTTGATTAAGATGATAGGGTGATAAAGAATTGAGACCTCAGACTTGACTTCTAACCTAAATTTTCTCTCTTTATATAGAGAAAATGTGATGGGGGTTGCATGCTTGGATTCCTATGATCATGCAACCCTGCGTGAAGCAGCAATTATGTGAATCACGTGTTTAAATTTTGTGGTATCAAATCTGATATGAAATATCTCTTCCTCTTTCATTTTGTATTGAGAGAGAGAGAGTTGTCTACTCAAAATTAACAATAAAATAAAAATAATGAAATTGTATTGTATTATTTGATGATTTACATTGAGAGGAATCCTCAATTTATAGGTTACAAATAAATATTGTAGAAATATATAATAACAAAAATATGGAAGATTTGTAGGAGAACACATGTGATATGACAGATATCACATGCGATGTGTCTTTGCTCTGATGTGGAATTGTGATACCATATAACAATAAACTAAAGAGAATGTAACTGTATTGTATTCCTTGATGATTTACATTGAACAATGTGGATGTTCAATTTTGGGATCAAACCAGTAGCCTGGACTGAACCGACTGAATTAAGCCAAACCTGACCCAGACCAAATTGCTACCAAACATGTTTCGGGTTGATGTATGACACATCTTACCGGTCCCGATCTAGTCCGGATTAGCCCAAAACCGGCCCAAAAAAGTAGACCGATGAATCTAAACCTGATAATGATTTAGACCAGACTGATTTAGACCGAATAATAAACCCTAGCTTCACTACTTTAGCATTCTAGATGGCCTTAACAGGTTTCCTACAGGTCTTTCAACCCAAACCGGCCCGAATCACCCTAATGACAACTCGAAAAGCAGACCGGCCCATTAGTTAATTTGCACAGTGTAGCCCACTCAGTCCAAACCTCTTAATGAATATGTTTCAGTCAGGGCCTACAAAGTCTGATACCGATTGGCACAGACCTGTCCATTAACACCCCTATAAAGGAATCCTTTATTTATAGGTTACAAATAATATTATAGAGAATATACAACACAAATATAGAATATTTGCAGCACATCTCAACCCGTCTGATGGACGACTGAATAACAAGAGACAATCCCCACATACCAAGTGGCAAGTGGCAAGCGACAAGTGTCAGGAAATTGTGAAATTCTTAAAAGCGAATTTTTTTTTTTCAAATTAAGATCTCAAAGTAATTATCGTGGATGCACTGGTGACCTGATCAGGGATCATTGGACAGGGACAATGGACCGGTGGTCCACACTAAGGCCGACATCCATACGCCAATCACTGCTAGATTAAAATATTTTATTTCATTATGATACGATTTCGCCAGATATAAAGAAAAGATACGAATTTAATGGTCTACAAATTAAAAGAGGAGTGCTGTCGAAATAGTGGCATTAAATGTAAATTTTAATGAATCAAGGGGCAATTACAAACAGAAAAATTACAAGTAGTCGGAAAATAGACGTCCCCAATGATCAAGGAAACTGTGTATATCTACCATTTTCTCCCTGGTGTCTTGGCTCCCCAACTTCGGATCTTGGTTCTTCGCTGCTGTCGAGGAGCCAATCCTCTCTTCTTTCCATTAAAATTCTCCCTAGATTTCCCGAAACCATTGTACTAGTAGCAGATCTTATTCAACTTGTATTTCTGTTATTTTTCTCGCAGATTTGATTATTAGTATCGTAATTCTAGCACTATCTGAGCTCGATCTAGTTTGTTCTTTGGATCGGTTAGCCAAAATGCCGTCGATTAGTGGAGCCCGAATGACAACATTTGAGGACTCGGAGAAGGAGAGCGAGTATGGATACGTTCGCAAGGTATCGGCCTTTTTTCTTTAAAAATTAAAATTTTGGGGTTTTTCTAAGTTTGAGTTGTTTTTGTATGGCTGGATTCATTGCATTCTTTTTCCTGCATATCTGATGTGTTTGATGTATTTTTATTGCAAATCTTGATTCGGGGTAAAATTTCCCGTCGTCAATTTCAGCAGTCAAAATGATTATTCTCTTTGCAATGAATTCAGATGCCCCGTCTGGATTCTGAATTGTTTATCTTAGGATTTATTGAGCGCGATCGTTATCTTTTTATTTTTCTTCCTAGCTCACTTCAATAGTAGGAGATTTTAATTTAGTTAGAAGATTAAATTTTGCAGTGATTTTGAGGATCTTAAGAAGATTCCACCCCCCTTTTGTTTTCAATGATTCATTGAGTGCTTATCAGTAGCCTCTAGTTGAATTGAAGTGGTCGTAATTATTTTGGTTTCTGAAGGTACTGATTAGTTAGGAATTTTAGCTTAGGAAGGTTTAACTTATTAGAAATTTTTTTTTTGAGGGGCGGTTGTGGCGGTTGGAAGTGGAGGGTTGTACGGTACTCTGTTTAACATATGTAAAAAACTGTCAGCGTATTGTGTGCTCTACATACAAGCATGTGCAATAAATGCACCCTTGGGCAGCTTCTGAAACTCTTTTAGGACTAAGTTGCAATCAAGGAATGTGTTCAATTGGCTATTTTATTTGAGTATTCCTCTATTTCTACCTTCCCCACGAGAGCCTCCGAAATACTGTGAGAGGGGCAACCAGCAACCTCCCGTAAGATACAGCCAATGCACCGAAAGATATGCTCGGTGTCATGACTTATGAGATAGCTATATCCTTTCAGCTCTCTGGGCATAGGTAAATTATTCCAAACAGTTCAAAAGAGTAGAAACAAACATTAGTGGCTGTGTTAATGTTTATGAACAAGTATTGACATTCTTCTCTTCTTCTTGCACACTGTAGAATAGTTAGCCAAATGAATTCTTGGTAGAAAAGCTTTAGCTGTTAAGGGGATATGTACTAGAATTGTAGAGTAATAATCTTCACCCTCTCATGGTTTAGAATTGTGTTGTTCAGGACTTATTGGTGCTACTTTTAGAGCTATACTTAATTACTTACAGTAACTTAATATTTTTTTCTGGTTTAGCTTTAGATCAACTTGATTCATGATATCTGGAGCATTAACTATACTGTTCTTGATTTTTACCGTACCTATTTTTTTTTTTCAAGATTTCTTACTTTTATTGTTTTATTCTTCAGCTGCAATCCTCTTAGGATTTTTGCTCCTTTCTTATTTAAAAAATGTTCAATACAAAATGAATTCTTAGATGGTTGTTGTGAGGATGGTCTGGCTAGTACGTTTTTGTTCCCCCTCTTAAAAACTTGCTACATTTGACAGGTTTTATCATGTCGTTGCAGATCTTATTACATGAAATAAAACAAATTCTGATGCATGTGTAAAAAGTTCATGTTTTGTAGTATTATGATGTAATGGACTATTTCCTGTTTACTATTATATCCAGTTGAGCTTTGTAAACCATATTATAACTCCCTGGAGTTATATTTCCTTTCTCACTATTTTTATCATTTTGCAGGTGTCAGGACCAGTTGTTATTGCAGATGGAATGGGTGGGGCTGCTATGTATGAACTTGTGCGTGTGGGTCATGACAACCTTATTGGGGAAATTATTAGATTGGAAGGAGATTCTGCCACAATTCAAGGTATTGTCTTTTTCATTTTCCTTTCCATAGGTGTATTCTGCAAATGCTATTTTCGTCATAGTTTTTGTGCTGGTTTCTTCTAATCCTTGCGTCCTTAGTTTCTGTATCCTCATCATATTTTGTGTATCTGTGTTGCTTTAGTAATTTCCGTTCATTCAGCTTTACCACAGTTGGAACCAGCGAAATCTTAGTGCTAATGGAATACTGTTTTTTGCTTGTATCTCAGTTTATGAAGAAACAGCTGGTCTGATGGTGAATGATCCTGTTCTACGAACACACAAGGTAATTCTAGGTTTGCTCTTGCTTCTTTTAGAGACGGAGTTTATGGAGAACTTCATGTTGCATATTATGTGTTGTCACTGCAGCCTCTTTCAGTGGAGTTAGGACCTGGAATTTTGGGGAACATCTTCGATGGTATTCAGGTTCGCTTCTAAATGATATTGTAGATATCATTGGATCTTTCTGACTTTCTTTTCTATTTCCTTCCATTTTTCCTTTACACTTATTTATTAGAAGAGTAGTTTTTGGTCAAAGCAACTTTTCTTATCAGGAGCCCAAGTCATCACTTGACAGAAGCTAACGGTTTCCTGCTTATTGCAGAGGCCTTTGAAAACTATTGCTAGAATATCTGGTGATGTCTATATACCTCGTGGGGTCTCTGTCCCAGCTCTGGACAAAGATATCCTCTGGGAGTTCCAACCCAAAAATTTAGGTATTCTTTTAACATGACATCATAATGAAATTTTGACCAGATT
Organism: Protea cynaroides; assembly: GCA_028583415.1. Classification (NCBI taxonomy): domain Eukaryota; kingdom Viridiplantae; phylum Streptophyta; class Magnoliopsida; order Proteales; family Proteaceae; genus Protea; species Protea cynaroides. The sequence continues at coordinate 85,857,334 of CM053265.1, read as the reverse complement.
TGCTGGATACTTGATTAATTCAATGTTGTTCTACTGCTGCAGGTGAGGGAGACCTTCTAACGGGCGGAGACTTGTATGCTGTAAGTTTGATGGCATCAATACTACTTTGAAAATATTTGAGGTCTCTTATGACGGGGAAAAAGAAATGAAAAATGGTGGTGTAAAAATCAAACCTTTAGGACAGCCCTACTCACTTACACTGTCCCCCTCAGCGCGGAAAAGGCTTGGTTCACAGAAAAAGGAGACAAGGGCTTCTGCCCCTCAGACTTAGCCCTATTCTCTGCTCATCTCTTTATTTTGTGTTGCATCTAAATCTTTTAACATGTTTTTTATTTTTTATTGCAGAATGTCTTTGAGAACAGTTTGATGGAACACCATGTTGCACTTCCTCCCAGTGCTATGGGAAAGATCACTTACATTGCACCTGCTGGTCAATATTCACTAAAGGTTTGTCAGCCAAATCCTTTGTATCATTAGTAAGCTTTATGATTATGAATGCATTGATGGTCAATTTATTCTTTTCCCTTCCACATTTTGGAAGATTGTATGGATTGCTAGTGGTGTTCAATCAAGAGCTTAACCCTTTGGGATGCACCACAGATTCCTCAGAGAGAGACAAAAGGATCTTTGAGGATTCTTAATTTTTCTGTCTGTAGTCTGATTTTTGCCTTTGTGTTCTGTGTTCACTATATTATGTTTAATTTCATCCCCTTATATGTTGACCTGCTATATGTTTTTTGCAGGACACTGTGTTAGAGCTTGAGTTTCAAGGTGTCAAAAAGCAATTCACCATGCTTCAGGTGATTAAATGATTTACTTTGGCTATTGTTTCAACTTAGATATAGATATTTGATTTCTCATACTTTGATGTTTCTCTCTTTTTTTTTTGTATAAATAAAAATTTCATATTTTGAGTCTTCTTACTCTGTTTTTTTTTTCTCTACCTCTTCTGTAGACTTGGCCTGTCCGTACACCACGGCCTGTTTCATCGAAGCTTGCTGCTGACACACCTCTCTTAACTGGACAGGTAATATAAAAAATAAAATATGTTGTCTAATGTTGTGATCCTTGATTGCTTCATTTTAAGTTGGAGTTCTTCATTATTTTTGTTGAATATTTTCTACAGCGTGTTCTTGATGCCCTTTTCCCCTCTGTTCTTGGGGGGACTTGTGCCATTCCTGGAGCATTTGGTTGTGGCAAAACAGTCATTAGTCAGGCTCTTTCTAAGGTGGGTTTGTCCTTTATTTGTTGGAGTATGCCTGGGTAACAACCCCGGATTCTTCTTTTGTTATCTGGGGATGGTAAAAGCTTGACTAGTGGAGTTCTTATGCATAAGTTATTTGTTCATGTGCAGTATTCTAATTCTGACACTGTGGTTTATGTTGGTTGTGGAGAGAGGGGGAATGAAATGGCAGAGGTGTGTTGGTTTTTTGCCCTTTCCCTTATTTGTCAGTCTTTTTATAGTCCTTGAGTACTAAACTGTTACTGAAAATATCCAGGTTCTTATGGATTTTCCTCAACTGACTATGACGTTGCCTGATGGCCGTGAAGAATCCGTGATGAAGCGCACAACACTTGTAGCCAACACTTCCAACATGCCTGTGGCTGCTCGAGAGGCCTCCATTTATACAGGTAAATATTTTGCTTTTGCTTGTTGACAGGGTGTGGCTATTCAAATTGTGAAAGTATGATCCTGATATTTCCTTCATGAATAAAATTCTTTTGGGCATTTTAGTTCCAAAGGTTTTGGGCCCAAGTTCTTTTACAGGTGCTTGTCGTTTTGAATTTTGTGAAAAGTGTGGGTAGAATTATATGATGGAAGCGGACTTCATTTAGAACTTAGATTTAGAAGCATATTGATATGCTTCACTTTACAATATTGATATGCTTCACTTTACTTGCGAAGCATATTTTTATGCTTTTACAGTTATTTGGATCTGAGAAAGCTCCACAAAATGGTTTGTATTTCAAAAATCCAGTAGCCGTGGGCACCTGAATCATCTGGAGGCCAACTTGACGGGGAAAACCTCTTCTTTATTATTAGGAACTGCCAAATATGCAAGATCTTGGTAATTCATGTGAGAATGGAGGAGTTCGAAAGCCTGTATATATTTTTTATAGATAGCATTTAAAGAATTTTGAACGTGTGGTCAACTGCCAGTTTGGACACCAAGGGTTATTTATGCTAATTGGAGGTTTGTCTGGTTGTTTTTGGGCAAAGGTGACAGTTGGCAGCATGTTTTCATATATTCTTAACTTCTGCTTGTTTTCCAATTTAAAACATTTTGTTGTAGTATGTCGCATTCTGTTACAAGCAACATGGATGCTGAGTTTGCACCCTAAAAATTAAGATTGTGTAATTATCAATGTATTTAAATGACTGAAAGAAATGATAAAATGATGTACATTATATTGGATCATATAGTGCATATTCAATGAACTTTTGATAGGGAGGAAAAGGTAAGGGATCAGAGGTATTGCATACAAAACCATTTAGGGTGGAATTGGGGTAGAGTCCAGCATGAGTAGCAAGTTTTGCAAACAAAAGGTTATTGACTTACGGCATTCAGTTTGGTCCCTCATTCCCTCACTTCACTTGCGGAAGAAGAGCTTTCAGACTCATTCAGCACCTTTCAATTAATAGATGTGTCAAAGAAACATCTGGGGATAGCTCAGTCAATGTTCCTTTTCCATGATGTTTATTTTTTGAAGTATGAATTTGTATTATTTCTTTAAATTTATATTAACCTACAATTCAGTTTATTTTCCACTGCTTACACAGTTGTGTGTATTTTTTCCTCTGCATGTTAAATCATGCATGTTGATGTGGATCACTTGATCTGTATCAGGGCTGTATTGGAATAGTCCAATCTGTAGTACTTGGTGGATTGGCTGACCAGTTTTTGCATTGGCATGGCCAACCCAAACTTACCTGGGTTGGTATTGTCCGCGAACAACCTGGGCCGCCAATCCTGATGCATTGCGTTGCTGTTCTTTTTGTGCGCACATGAATTTGTTTGTACTCATTACTTGAAAAATGGGATAGAAAAGAAAGCCCTTTTCCTGTAGGCTCTTATTGCTGATGTTTTTGGTTGTGCAAAATTATGTGATGGAATTCAGTATATTGTTATGCTGATGTGATCTGGATGTTTCAGGCATTACGATAGCTGAATATTTCAGGGATATGGGGTACAATGTTAGTATGATGGCTGATTCGACATCTCGTTGGGCAGAAGCATTGCGTGAAATATCAGGGCGTCTGGTAATTTCTCTTTGTTGGAAAATTTCTTTTAATGTGTTGGATTGTTGAAGTGAGAAGGATAAAATCCAGGGTTTAGAACACCCCATCTAGGAGAGCATGGAACTGGAGAAACACAGATGATATGGGTGGGTCAACCCACCAAAAACTGTCATTTATGGCCGAACATATCTTCCCTATTTTGTTTCTAAAAAGGACCCTAGCTCTACTGTAACAATAAAACAATCACCAAAATGTGTCATTTATGGCAGCATGTATCTTCCAGATGATATCCTAGCTCTTTGTTGGTTGCATGGCCTAATGGCCTTTTTGTTTTGTGTTGGTAATATCGGTGCTGGTTGGTGCTATTGTTACCTTAAGAAATTGTCGATTATTCTCCACAGAATTTAATTGTTAGTGCTTCATGCATCTTTATGTTCTGACCTTAATTATGCTTGAATTAGTAAACTTGAAAGTAATTTAGTTAAACTTAACTACTACTTAAAAGAATTAAAGAAGCCTATGATATTATGGATAATCTACGTTATAACTTAACCTCCCCCTCCAATAGATTGTCATGCATCTTTATGTTCTGACCTTAATTATGCCTGAATTAATAAACTTGAAAGTAATTTAGTTAAACTTAACTACTACTTAAAAGAATTAAAGAAGCCTATGATATTATGGATAATATCATCTACGTTATAACTTAACCTCCCCCTCCAATAGATAGTTTCCTGCTGACAATCTCACCGGTGGTATTTTATGATGATTTCCTTTCTTTTTGTGGTGTTTGAAAAAGTTACAGCTTGTAAAGTGGTCAAGCAAAAGGATAATGTTGCCATCTATATCACCTATTCCTGCTGATAATCTCACCAGTGGCATTTTATGATGATTTCCGTTCTTTTTGTGGTGTTTGAAAAAGTTACAGCTAGTAAAACGGTCAAGCAAAAGGATTACATAAACTTATATAATTTATTGAAAGGAATCAAAATAATGCTTGTTGCTGAATTCTACCCCTCAAGGTATCTAAAGTGAAAACTGTCACTTCTGAGAAACATAATAAACAAACTTTTTTGAAATTTAGACTTTTACAGGAAAGAACTTATTCCAATAAACTTCTATAAAAAGAAATGAGAAAATTATGCTAATTTTACAGCATGATCCCCCCCACCCCCAATGAAAAAACAAGGCAAAAGGAGTGAAGAAGGCCTCGTCCAGCAAAATGTCTAAAATGAACTGAAATTTGTCCCAAATTGTATATTATGCTTCTATTGAAGTGTGCTAGCCTATATGGTTGATGAAATAGAAAATTTTTCTTGCTGTAACCATTGTTGAAAATAGCTTAAAGTTCCCCTCGCATAGACATTCTTCTAGATTTTACCCATATTACAATGTTCTAAACTGGCTCTTACTTGAGGTTTGATGCTTGCCAGTAGATTGAAAAATACAGCTATCCTAGAACCATTATGATTGGCCATGATATGATCTAAATTGAATTGAAGTCATGACTAAGATATTAAAATTGATTCAGAGTTCGGAAGTCAAGACAAACACCAGAAGTATAAATTTTGTTATGTTCTAGTAACCATTTTGATTTTGACCATAATTGCTCAAATAATTTCCGAAGGTCATATTTTCTGAGCTTAGGTGCACTAGCCATCCTAATTTTCTTAACTATACTCGTAATTTCTTTCAGCATTCTTCTTATGCTTCTAGCTACTTAGTAGCACTTGATGCTTTTTTAATCCTTATCTTACTCTAATGTTGGAAATTTTTTTTAGGCAGAAATGCCCGCAGATAGTGGTTATCCCGCTTATCTTGCGGCACGTTTAGCCTCTTTCTACGAACGTGCAGGTAAAGTGAAGTGTCTTGGTGGGCCAGAACGTACTGGTAGTGTCACAATTGTTGGTGCTGTTTCTCCTCCAGGAGGAGATTTCTCAGATCCTGTGACATCTGCAACCCTCAGTATTGTGCAGGTAATAATGATGTTCATTTATGTTTTCTGTTATAATTCAAATTCCTCCCACAGTGGACACCACTTGAAATTGGGTGGATTGGAAAAACTATTCTTTTTTTGCAGTTAGTATAGGATGTGTTATTGGAGCATTGGAAGTCACCAATCAGTGGGTCTCTGGAGAATTTCTTTATCAAAATTGACATGCTGGATTTTCCTAATGTTTAAAAGGTCACACATCTTTCTTGGTTGGCCAGGAAAAGGGAAATTAAGAAAATTGCAGATGTGAATCATGTGATTGTATGGTTCACGCACTAGTTAGAATCTTCTTGAGCCCCATTAGACAATGGTCGTAGTCCCACCTGATAGATGGGTGTGATACATAGGGCAGAGGCAGGCTGGATGGATCTTTATTTTCCCATGATCCCATCATGACATTCTCTACAAGAAAACAACATTCAACTTCTTTTATTTATTTTTATTTATTTTTATTTTTTTTTATATATCTTTTACAGGTCTTCTGGGGTCTGGACAAGAAACTTGCTCAGAGGAAACACTTTCCATCTGTGAACTGGCTTATTTCTTACTCAAAATACTCACAGGTCTGTGACTAAAAATATTTCTTGTATGTTCAACATTCCAGAGTCAATTATTAAAATGAATATTTGGCTATGTATATGAAACTTTCAGTTTTTTCATTGGATTATTTGGCATGCTTTTCGCATGTCATTCCCTGTATTTTCAGGCATTGGAGTCTTTCTATGAGCAATTTGATCCAGATTTTATCGAAATCAGGACCAAAGCACGTGAAGTGTTGCAGAGAGAAGATGACCTGAATGAAATTGTCCAGGTATGTATTCAATTTTGCTTCAAATATGCTTCCCCAGCTATTGGATAAACTGGGCTCAGGATGAATGATACCGACCTAAAGGCTGGCAAGCCAAGATCAAAGGCTGGTACAGAATATTATCTAGGTCTAAAATAAAATATCTGCAATGGTGATGAAGATGGATGAGGGTGATGATGATAGTTGAAGATAAAGATAGATGGCAATCTAGAGTCCCACTAATTGCCTTGCCATAGGAATGCCACCTAGGCACACTTGTTTCTCACAAGCAAACTTGATTCTCACAATACCTAGAAACTAAAACCCATACATTGACAACAAACGCTAGACCTAGGAAATAAAAACAAGACAGAAAACAATCTCTAGACGTAGAAAATAATTCCAAGACATTGAAAACTGTTCCCAAGACATAGGAAACTACAAACAAGACATTGAATATGAAGGCACTTAATGCTGCCTTGGAATATGAAAAAGCAAAAATAAATCTGTTGGAATATGTGAAGGATCTCTCAAGAATAACTTGTTCCAATCATAAGGGCATCATGTGGGACTTGCAGTTAGTGTTCATGTGAACAGTGAAGGCCAGGCTGGAAAAGCCTGTACTCCAAATGGATTAGGCTGCTGCTGGCTGAACCATACTGCATCAATGAAAGTTTGTTTTGTTACTCATAAGGTCTGTTAAGAGGTTGACCGTTCTCACCTTGGTTTAGGCTTGTGACGAGGATTAGATAAAACTCATTTAGGCTCCGTGGTTGCAAGTAAAGGGAGGGAAGGGAAATCAGTTCTGAGAAAAAAAGAAAGAAAAGTTTTGTGCCTACCTAAAACTCTTACTATATTTGGTAATTATATTTTTCATATGCAAACCATATCTTACTTTTCAAATCAAAGGGATTTGGCTGCAAAGTAAAGTAAAATTTTATAACCAAATTTCTCGAATGATTGTGTAACCTACTACCTAAAACTCTTACCATAGGTAATGATTACCAAAGTTTCCACTTTAGTAGTGATCTGATTCCACTTCCCTTCCCTTTATTTCCCTTGCAACTAGTCAGAGCCCTAGGTATCTTATGTCTTGGGTTGGCACCACCACATGAGCTTAGCTGACATACTAGTTCCTTTATAGTCATTGTATTTGCAAGCCTAAGGTCCAAAATGAATGACCCAAATCCAATGATGCAAAAATTAAACTAGTGATTAAGTATGATGATGGTTACAATCAAGGTTTAAAATTTTGTGTCTTGGAGGAGTCTCGCCCTCCGAAACCAAGATCTCGGTGAATTCTCACCGAGACAAAGAATTTCGCCGAGACAAAGAATTTCATGAGACAGAGAGAGTGTGATGAGAGAGAGATGTGAGAGAGCAGGAGAAAGAAGATTCTAAGAAGAGGGTGTCATGTCTTCATGTATGTATGGGATCTAATTTCAGTTGCAGCATATGTGAGGAAGAGATAGTTAATATAGATATTAAAGGAAAGACTGAGACGTTAAGATAGGTAAGGGATTGGAAGTTCTCAGATCTACTTTCGAATTCGTTGAGATGTGTAACCATGGGACTCTCACATGTGATATAGAGAGTCCCATAGTGAGTAAACCCATGCATGTATAGGATTCTCTAGAGTCCAGCCAAGTGTAAACTGTTCTCTATATATATATACAATTACTCACACGATGTGGTGTGAGTCAGTTTTATCTAAAAGGTTTGTACGTTTACAGGGTTAGATATCTTAGGAAGCATCCTTTCTATTTAGAGGTAGAGATTAGAGATAGGAGAGATTATATAGGGGAGACATTTTAGTGGGTTGAAGAAACGTGAGAGAGTGAGAGTAGAGAGGAGGAAAGAGTAAATAAAGATAGGGCATTCAAATTCCGCAATCAGACAATAGATTTACCCGAAATTAGCAGATTTAGAGAGGATTTCGGATCTGATTAACGAATCAGGTGAGCAAAATCAGGAAATAAATCTTGAATCATATTCAAATTCGGCGATCAAACAATAAATTTACGGTGAAAAAAAAAACAGAAAACGGTTTCTCGCGAGAAACTGTTGAGAAATAGTGAGAAGACCGAGAGATCTTGGTCGAGAACATGCAAGCCGAGACGAAAAGGGTTATCGACCCTGTTCTCGTCTCGGCTAGTGGCGAGATAACCATAAACACCGAGATCTTGGCTAGATTTTATTCCATGGTTACAACTTTGTCAACCTACTTGCCCAAAAAAAAAAAAATCCTCTGTCAACCTCCACCTTCCCTTGGCTCGGGCTTGTTTAGCTAAATGAAGGGTTGAGGTTGGTGGTTGTGTTTATGCTCATTGTGACTCAAGTAGATCAGCTTGCTACATCAATCTGCTTGGGAAGTTGCCAGTGGCTGAGTTGCTAAGAAGTTGCCAACTTCTACACTGCAAGTACCTCATATTGTTTTTGTAATGAGAAATCCAAAAGGCTAACTATTGATTCCAACTTCCAGCATGAGGTGCAGTGGACTGGTTCGACCAGGTTTTCTACTGGGTAGACCCAACCCCAACCTGCTAGAACTCCTATTATGCAAGCTGTGCATCTCTTGCCCGGAATACTCTTGGAGTTTGCCAGCGTGCCTGGCCTGGCCCTGAAAAAAATACTGCTTGTGTTCATGGTCTAGTTCAGCCTGCCCACCTTATGAAAAGCCCTTTTATTATTTTTATCATATTAATGAGTTAGCTGGACATTTGGATTGGAATTTGCAACCTTCTTGTCATGATTCATGGTATTTGACTGTGCTGTCTAGGTAATGACCTACTAAGCAATTGCAACCTAGTCTGGCCCTAACATCAGGCTCGGCTACTCATTCGCAACCCTGGTTCCAAGATAGAATGATTATTGGCAAGTATACTTTTCATCTAAAACTTAAATTGAAGCAGATGGAAGGCTCAGATTTTAAAGTGTTGCGGAAGTTCATCTCTTGTAGGGAAAGGGTGGTAAAGACGTAAAGTTACTTTTTTCCTAGATATCCGGTGAAATAATGAGAGGCACAGAATAGGGTCCATTGGTTGGATGGTCAGGATACATTTGATAAGGGTATTTTTATCGTGGGTGGTTTTTTAGTTTGTTTCCTTTCTCTTTAACAAACATTTATCTGTTACCAATCCAATATATATATATATATGGTCAGATAATTTACAATCCCCTGCCTGGGCCAAGTATCTGAAGCATTACGACAGGATGCTTCTCTTATCTCTTTTTTAGCTCTGCAATTTTGGTTGTCATTGATAGGCTTATGGGTGTGCTTATGGCATTGCAGCTTGTCGGCAAAGATGCTTTGGCTGAAACAGATAAGATTACCTTGGAGACTGCTAAGCTTCTGAGGGAGGACTATCTTGCCCAGAATGCATTTACTCCGTAAGTAGCAGACTTTAAACTGAAGGGTTCACTTCATTAGTAGTAGTAAGCAGTTCTTACATTATTTATACATTGCTTGTATGTCCTTATGTACTTTATATTGCTGTAACAGATATGACAAATTTTGCCCATTTTACAAGTCGGTTTGGATGATGCGCAACATTATCCATTTCTACAATTTGGCCAATCAGGTAGGGCTTCTACCTTTCTATCAGTGTGAATAATTAATGTACTATTGCCGATTGTCAAAGTTTATGTCTCTGTCTGTGTGTCACTTGAATTCCCAAGTTTATCCTCTTTCATTAGGGAACTACACTTCTCATTTTTATCCACAAAAACCAATTTGATTTTTCTTCTTCTTAATTGAAAATTTAACTACTGTAAGGGTCGATTACAGGCCTGATTGCCTGATACTCTTAAACCTAATCAATGTGTAGTGTAGTTATGAGTACTGAAAATTATCAGGTTATTTTTCGCATCGATGTGTAATGTGATTGCATGTGATTTCTGAAGAATCTTATGCTGAAAATGTTCCAGATTAGCATTCTGGTCCGAAATAGCATCTATTCTGTTTTATTAATTTAATTATGTAAGATCCTTGAGGTTCCAATGCTGATGGAATTCTGCAGGCGGTGGAGCGAGGTGCTGGTATGGATGGGCAGAAAATAACTTACAGCCTTATCAAACACAAGCTGGGAGATCTCTTTTACCGCCTAGTGTGAGTAAAACAGTAGGAATCTATAGAAGAAAAAACAATGGTGACCTAGAAGTAAAACATTGAATTTAGTTGCTTTATGGGGAGCATATAGTAACTAATGATTCTTGAACACTACAGGTCCCAAAAATTTGAGGATCCAGCAGAAGGGGAGGCAGCTCTGGTGGCAAAATTTAATAAGCTTCATGAAGATCTGATTGCAGGCTTCCGCAACCTTGAGGATGAAACTCGATGATCAAGTATCTTGTTTCAGCTTTGTGTAGATCACCTCAGTGGCAATGCTGATCTGCAGCTAGGACACTGGTGTCTGCTTCGGCATTTGTAGCATGTTTGAACCACATCAATGGTGGACCCATGTGGTGTGACTTTTGTAGTGAGCGTTTGGGTGTTACTATTTATATTAAATTTGCTCTGGGTTGTCTTTTTGCCATGATTAGTCATTTATCTTAGAATAAGAGACCAACACTGTTAATTCATATGTTAAGCCCTTGTAATAAGATATGCTTCAGTTCATAGAATTTCTCTCTGTTATCACAAAGAGGCCTCACCAAATTCGGTTCCGAAGAATTGTTTGTCTGGTACTCATTATTTATGGAATCATGTACCCTTTATTTTTCTCTTTAACAGTAACCCTTTTCAATCTTGTACTCATTATTTATGGAATCTTGTATGTACCCTTTAGGCTCTGTTGAATGACATGAACTGTGGTTCTTATGTTAATAGTGTAAAGGATAAAAATTATCTTCTGTAGGTCAGTCGAACCAGCCATGATCGCACGGTTGGCCAGCATGCATTTTTATATAAAATCAATATAAATGACTTATTGCTCAGTGCCCACACGAAAGCCTTCCTATGTGGTTAAACTAGCTGCATGACTTTGAAGGGTGAATAGGGTATGATTTGGATCAGCAACAAATCAAATTTAGAGCATAAATCAATCAATACCTCCCATGTAGGCTTTTTTTACCCCTTGAATTTGTAGTAATGCATCTGTTTTCAATTTTCATTTTTTAAATAATTTCCATCTTTCCTTGTGAATTTTCGAAGTATTATTTTGCCACTTGATCATCTTTTAGTTGAATTAAAAGATAAAAATATATGAGTAGAGGTCTGCAGTGTGAGGTTCGTGAATATTAGAGCCATATATGAAACGTTCTGAGTGTTATCTGAGAAACCATTTGTAATAATCAATTACAGTTTCTAAATGCTTTTAGCCTTAGTTTGGATCATACTCACGAGTGTCCAAAAAAACTGTAAATTTATTTATTTATTTATTTATTTTGCTGATGATGACAGGTTTCTATACTTTTTGGCCTGATTAGTTCATTCAAACTCAGTACCTTCTGGTTCTTGAGGTGTAGGTTTTTTTATTAACTGAACTACCTCCTTGGGGTTAAAAGAAAACTGCAAATTCAAAAACTGGGTTTTAAGGGAAAATAAAGAAAAAAACAACAATTCATCTCGACTGTGATTGGTTGCTAGGAAAAAAAAAAAGAAAAAAAAAAAGGGAAATGAAAATTTTAAACTATATAAATAAATTTTTGTAATCATTACAGCAAATGTTATTACATGATTATATAATTAACTCTAAATCATTCTTAAAAAAAATCTTTAAATCATTTTATATTTAGTTATTAATTTATATTTTATTTTATATCCAAATTCTTCTCATTTGAAAATACTAAATTTAGCAAAAAATTTAAATAATTTATATCTTAGAATTCATCCAATTTAGACATGAAATGTCATGCGCTTGTTTAGTCCATCCTAAGACGAAAGCTTTGAAACGTAACTTCCACTTGAAATAATGTCTGCATGAACTCTAGAATTCACTTTTTACCAACAAAATAAAAAAAATCCAGAATTCATTGAGTTTAGACATGAAACGTCATGCTCATTTCTGGTCCAACCCATGCAGGCTTTTTTTACCCCTTGACTTTGTAGTAATGCGTTTGTTTTCAATTTTCATTTTTGTAAAAAAATTTCTATCTTTCCTTGTGAATTTTCAAAGTATTATTTTTCCACGTGATCAACATTTAGTTGAATTGAAAAATAACATATGAGTGGAGGTCCTTGGGCTTGTCCGCAATTTGAGGCTCGCGAATAATAGAACCATATATGAAACCTTCTGAGTTTTATCCAAAAAACCATTTGTAATAATCAATTACAGTTTCTAAATGCTTTTAGCCTTAGTTTGGATCATGAGAGTTAAAAAAACCTGTAATTTTTTTTTTTTTTTGCTAATGACAATTATCTAGACTTTTTTATTTTGCCTGATTAGTTTAGTCGAATTCAATACCTTCCGTTTCCCGAGGCATAGGTTTTTTGTCAATTGAACTACTACCTTGGGGTTAAAAAAAAATTGTAAATTCATAAACAGGGTTTTAAGGGAAAATAAAGAAAAAAAACAACATTCATCTCGACTCTGATTGATTGCAAGGACAAAAAAAAAAGACAAAAGAAGTGAAAATTTTAAACTATATAAAGAAATTTTTGTAATCATTACAACAAATGCTATCACATGATTATATAATTAACTCTAAATCACTCTTAAAAAAAATCTTTAAATCATTTTGTATTTAGTTATTAATTTATATTTTATTTTGTATCTAAATTTTTTTATTTGAAAAATACTAAATTTAACCAAAATTTTAAATAATTTATTCCTCAGAATTCACTCAATTTAGATATGAAATGTCATGCGCTTGTCTACTTCAGTCAATTTAGACATGAAATGTCATGCGCTTGTCTGGCCCATCCTAAGACAAAAGATTTGAAACGTAACTTTCCCCATCTGAAATAATGCCTACATGAACTCCAGAATTCACTTTTTATCGAAAAAAAAAAAAAAATTTCCAGAATTCACTGAATTTAGACATGAAACATCATGCTCATTTCTGGTCCATCCCAAGACAAAAGTTTGAAACGTAACTTCCACCATCTGCATCCATTATTGATTCCCATCCTCCCAATTATACTCGTTTATATTCCTTTCCTTCTTCAATCCCACTATTTCCCTCACTCTCTCTCTCTGCCAAACAAAGTTATTCTGCAACAGCCTCATAGTGGAAGTGGAAGTCGAGAAATGGGAACAGAGATCGTTGAAAACATTGTAATAGTTGGTGCTGGAATAGCAGGGCTCACTACAGCTCTAGGACTTCATAGGTACCATCCTACTTTCTCTTTCTCAATCAGCTGTTTGTTGTATAACTCCTATATTTTTTGTCTGATTTGGACAAGGAAGATGAATTTCTGGGTCGATTTATGACATTTATAGCTACTATGTGGATCTCATAATGGTTGATATCAGCTTATTTAACTAATAATTAGTTCAATTTTACTTACCAGTGAAGGCAAACAGTCTGGCCTTGAACTCTTATAATGGAATGTTTTTTTTTGGGTAAGTTCTTATAATGGAGTTATTAACTGTTATTCTGGCAATTTTTAAGTGATAATAAAACTAATCTCAGTGATTAGCAGGAGAAATCTGCTACTATCTTAATTAAACCTCGAGATTGGAGCATGCAATAGGGATCCCCCCTACCATACACCTTATAGGGTTATACAAGAAAATAGATAATTAGAGTGTTTAAATAGCTAATGCATGGCCATTTCTCATATTTTCCTTGCTGCAGGAAATCACAAGTGATAATTTTCTTTTGAAAGGTTTAGGTGAACAGAGCATAAAAAAAGAAAGAAACTAAAATAGTTCTCAGCACATTTGCCTCACAACCTATGTTTGCTTGACATGGTTCTGGTTTTGTTCCACTTGGTAATAAAGATGATGCCATTACTTTTGTAGGATGGGATTGCGAAGCTTGGTATTGGAATCATCCGACAGCTTGAGGGTCACTGGTTTGACACTTCTGACATGGCCTAATGCATGGAGGGCCTTGGATGCGATAGGCATTGGTGATTCCCTCAGAGAACAACATGTTCAGCTTGATGGGTAGTATTTCAATCAGAGGATCCTCTGTTAGGCAATTTTATTAGGGCTAGACATTTTCTGGCCTGAATGAGGCATGGCCAACAACTCATTAGAGTATGTGATTGCAGGTTGGTGGCTGCATCAACCGTATCCGGCCATGTCTCCTCCCGTAAGGCTTTCATAAAAAAGTGAGTTGCTTCTATTTTATGTAAAATTTTATTCACATGATGCATCAAACTGTTTATATGATTTATGATTGTGGACTTGCAAATGCAGTGAAGGCAATGAAGTTCGTTGTGTGAATAGGAAAACTTTGATAGAAGCCCTCGGAAAGGATCTACCACCAGGAACAATTAGGTTCAATTCCAAGGTTGTTTCTATTGAAGAAGCAGGCAACTTAAAACTACTGCATTTGGCTGATGGGTCCATACTCAAGACCAAGGTATAAATCCTTCACTGAATCATTCAGCAGAATTAAAGTAGTCAACTCTTTGCTAAATCCGATTATGGTTATTCTCGATAAAAGCCCTTCAGAATCACTGAAGAAGTGATACCAAACACTCTAGTTAAGGCTCATGCATACTTCTTTAAATCACAAGACTCACGACCATAAGATCTATCCCAATTTCAGGCATTAATTGGTTGTGATGGAGTGAATTCAGTTGTTGGAAAATGGCTGGGTCTTGAAAAACCAGTCTTCTCTGGGAGATGGGCAATTAGGGGATGTGCGGAGTACTTGAGTGGACATGGCCTTGAGCCCAACTACTTGCTGTTCTTGGGAAATGGCTTTCGCTCTGGTCTGCTTTCTTGTGATGAGAAGACTGTATATTGGTTTTTCACTTACAGTAGTACTTCCTCTTCTCAGTGTAAGTATTCCATGATTTAGTCTTACAAGTCTATTCAATTAACTATTTCTTCATGTAGGCTTCATTTTGCATTTACCCAGAAAGCCACAGTGGTATGTTTTGTGATGCTTTCACTTTTAACTCGTTGAATCTTTCTTTGTTCTATTGAATGATTGGATGTAGACAAAGACATACAAGAAAACCCGGCCATGATGAAACAGTTTGTGTTGAGTAATATTGGGAAAGTACCTGAGGCCTTGGTGAATGCCATAGAAAGCACTGACTTGGGAAGTATTGTAGCCTCACCATTAAAGTTCAGGAAGCCATGGAATGTTTTATGGGGAGAGATCTCCAAGGCAAATGTTTGTGTAGCCGGTGATGCCCTCCACCCAATGACACCAGACCTTGGTCAAGGTGGGTGTTCAGCATTAGAAGATGGTGTTGTTCTGGCTAGGTGCCTTGCCGGGGCTCTGTTAAATGATGCAAGAAGAAAATCTAGCTTAAAAGTTGAAGAAGACGACGACGAATGCAATAGGATAAAAGAGGGTTTGGAGAAATATGCAAAGGAAAGAAGATGGAGAAGCTTTGAACTTATGAGTACATCTTATGTGGTGGGGTTGATACAACAAAGTGATGGAAAAGTCATTAGTTTCTTGAGAGAGAAATTGATACCATCTATGTTAACTGGGTTGCTGTTGAAGAAGGCTGCTTATGATTGTGGGAAACTCGACATCTCTTAAGTTTTCTTACTTTGGAAGTGATTTGTCGTTGAAATATGTATTAAATTAAACTTTTTAGAGAGTTATTTAAAAGTAGATGAACTCAAGGTGAATAAACAAACTTTTGAAGTATATCTGCCTGTTTACATTATATATGTAAGCTTGTATACTGTATTAAGTCAGTTCTCAAGATATTCTTGATTCCCCAAAATTAGGAACCTAATGAATGAACCAGTGCAACCCTCTTGAGCTGCTGCTACCTAAGAACACTGATCCATAAGAATTCTTAATTTCCCATGAAAATATTATTTTCTAAATATTATTCTAAAAAAATGCAACCTAATGTCTGCTTCTCACTCTTGGTCCCCACTTCCTTGTTCTCTTTTTCTTTAAACCTTACCACACATATTCTTTTTAGGGGAAAGTTTTCTTCACCCTGGGTGAAAGAACACCCTGGGTGAATCTATATTTGGCTGATCTCATAATATGTTGGATCTTTGTTGCAGCTATCTGTTGGGAAGACTAATTGTTGAGGTTGATGGTCTTACTCCATTGATATTCCCTGTTCTACCTTTTCAACCTTGAATTTCTTGTTTGAATGGCATGGAGTGTGGTTCTTATGCTAATAGTGCCCACACGAAGGCCTTCTTATGTGGTTCAACTATTTGTATCACTTGGAAGGGTGAATAGGGCATGGTTTGGATTAGCCACAAGTCAAAATTTAGAGCAAATTTCAATCAATACCTCTCATGTAGGCTTTTCTTTCCCCTTGAATTTGTAGTCATGCATTTGTTTTCAAAAAATTTCCATTTTTCCTTGTGAATTTGTCAAAATAGTTTTTTTGCCACATCATCAACTTTTAGTTGAATAGAAACATGCCATGTGAGTAGAGGTCCTTGGGCTTGTTTGCATTTTGAGATTCACAAATATTGGGACCATATAAGAAACCTTCCAAGTGTTGTCCAAGAAACCATTTGCAATAGTCAATTATAGTTTCTGAATGCTTTAGGCTTAGTTTGGATGGTGTGACTTGTGAGTCCAAAAAATTGTAAATTCATAAACTGGGCTTCAAAGGAAAATGAAGAAAATAGACAAGACAATTTATCTTGATTTTTCTTGGTTGCAAGAGAAATTAAAGAGAAAGAAAGTGAAAATTTTAAATTTAATAAAGAAAATTTTGTAATCATTATAGTGCAAGGTATCACATGACTATATAACTAATCCCAAATCATTCTTTAATAAAATAAAATAAAAAAAACTCCAAATCATATCATATTTAGTTATTAACATACACTTTACTTTGCATTCAAATTCTTTGTATTTGAAAAATAAAATAAATTTTACATATAATAAGTATCATTATTAAATTTGATAAGAAATTTAAATAGTTTATACAATTATCTTGTGTTATACTTCTACCTAAAAAAAATTTCTTTTTAAATTTTTGAAAATTTCACTTCTCTTTCTTTTAATTTTCGTTGCAACCAAACTAAGTCTTGTATATTTTCATTCAATAGAATTGAAAAAAGGGAAATTTCTTCTCCACATTTCAATCGAAGCAAAATCACAAGGGCTCACTTTTAATTTTCCCCGTAATGAGATGAAATTATCACAGGTAACTTGAGTTTTAGAAACTGATAATAGAAGGCAATTATGAAAGGGATTTTCTACTTGACACTGATCTGGTGTCAAGGCCCATTGATCTCGGCATTCTTTGTTCGTGGGATCGACACAAAATTCAACCCTTTTCGACCTAAATACCAATAATATCCCTGTATTTATAGTTATCATGATGGTCTAATGATTGCCCACGAAAAAGAATCAATGTCAATGGCCACTTGCACAAACCGGTTTCATCCTCTGTAAATAATGCCTGAATGAACTCCAGAATTTACTCAATTTAAACATGAAATGTCGATGCTCATGGTTGGTCCATCCTAAGATGAAAGCTTTGAAACGTAACTTCCACCATCAGCATCCGTTATTGATTCCCACCCTCCAAATTATACTCATTTATCTTCTTTTCCTTCTATTTTATTCCTTCTCTCTCTGCTAAACAAAGTTGTTCTGCAACAACCTCACAGTGGGAGTGGAAGTGGAAGTCGAGAAATGGGAACAGAGATCGTTGAAAACATTGTAATAGTTGGTGCTGGAATAGCAGGGCTCACTACAGCCCTAGGACTTCATAGGTATCCTACTTTGTCTTTCTCAATCAGCTGTTTATTGTATTACTCCTATATTTTTAGTCTGATTTGGACAAGGAAGATAAATTTCTGGGTTCGATTTATGACATTTACTGCTACTGTGTGGATCTCATATTGGTTGATATCAGCTTATTTAACTAATAATTAGTTCGATTTTGCTTCAGTCAAGACAAACAGTCTGGCCTTGGACTCTTATAATGGAGTTATTAACTGTTATGCTGGCAATTTTTAAGTGATAATAAAACTAGTCTCAGTGATTAGCAGGAGAAGGTGCATCTGCTACTACCTTAAATTAAACCTCACGATTGGAGCATGCAATAGGGATCCCCCTACCATACACCTTATAGGGTTATACAAGAAAATGGATAATTAGAGTGTTTAAATTGCTAATGCATGGCCATTTCTCATATTTTACTTGCAGCAGGAAATCACTATTTATAATTATCTTTTGAGAGGTTTAGGTGGACAGAGCATAAAAAAGAAAGGACTTACCGAGTGCACGAGGCTCCAGTCATTGTGGGGTTGGGGTGGGGCAAATGTATACAGTTTTACACCCCCAGTTAGCGAAGAGGCTGTTTCCAGAGCATAATATATCTGTTAAATTTCAAGACATACAGAATTGTCATGTGGTAATACAAACAATTCAAATGAATGAGGGAAAATATCCAATACATGATGATCTGTGTGGCTGGAATGTTGAATTGGACTAAATAAATAAATTTTGACATGTGACCATTCCAGGGGACCTTATCTATCCAGTGTTTGGATTTGCTAGATTGTATTCCATATGAATCAAATTCCTGCTTACTAGACCAGCACCAGCATAGCAGCAATGCTAAAAAATGAGTATTCTCGTTGGCTTGGTTACGCTTAGACGATAACCATCCTAGCGGATTGAATAAGAGAAAGAGCAATTATTATATAATTTCATAGAATTATTTATGATGTGTGATACCTTTCTATCCCTATCTTACAAAGAAAACCCACCTCTACATGTACTAAGATGACAATTCCGTCCTGTTACAGTCTCAGTATAACCAACTGTAGTACATACAAAACAAAATCTAAAGAGAAGAAAAAGATGGTTTTGGGAGGGCTGTGTTTTACCAGATCGAGAGATCCTTCTGCAAAAGAATGGGAAATTTTTATTAGCCGCACATATGAGGCTTACCTGCTTACCCCCTTTTGTTGTTTCCTTCCCCCCCCCCCCCAAAACCAAAAAAAAAGAAAAGAAGAAGGCATTGGTTCTGCAGACAGACACTAAAATAGTTCTCAGCACATTTGCCACACAACCAACGTTTACTTGCCATGGTTCTGGTTTTGTTCCACTTGATACTAAAGATGAAGCCATTAATTTTGTAGGATGGGATTGCGAAGCGTGGTATTGGAATCATCCGACAGCTTAAGGGTCACCGGCTTTGCACTTGTGACATGGCCTAATGCATGGAGGGCCTTGGATGCAGTAGGCATTGGTGATTCCCTCAGAGAACAACATGTTCAGCTTGATGGGTATTTCAATCAGAGGATCCTCTGTTTGCCATTTTTATTTGGGATAGACATTTTCTTGCCTGAATGAGGCATGGTCAACAACTCATTAGAGT
This sequence comes from Protea cynaroides, assembly GCA_028583415.1. NCBI lineage: Eukaryota > Viridiplantae > Streptophyta > Magnoliopsida > Proteales > Proteaceae > Protea > Protea cynaroides. The sequence goes on along the minus strand of CM053265.1, from coordinate 85,837,911 downwards.
ATGTGATTGCAGGTTGGTGGCTGCATCATCCATATCCGGCCTTGTCACCTCTCGTAAGGCTTTCATGAAACAGTGAGTTGCTTCTAGTTTATTATTCACATGAAGCATCAAACTGTTTTAAGGATTTGATGCCCCTTTTTGTTGGTTTAACTGCTGATTTTGATAAATAAATAAATAAATAAATAAAAAAAAACCAGAGAATCCAACAAGAAGACCAGACCCCTTTAGCCAGTTTTGGTTTAGGCCCTTTAAATTGGTCAAGCATTCTAAGGAAGACCCAGGGACCAGCTATCTAGTGGAACCACTTACCCCCAAAAACAATTTGCTTTGCAACCACATGGTATCCCTATTTCATTGCCTTTAAAAGAGCTTTTCACAAAGCTCAATCCAATTTGGGGTCCTCTGGATGGCCATCCCTAGTCCCATAGGCTTTTCCAGTTTCTAAAGCTATTGTTGAAATTGAATTACATTGACTTAGTTCTTCAGCTGGTTCTACTCAAAATTGAAAAAATGTTAGTTTAGTGTCATGGCCTCAAAGAGTCCCCCTCCTCCAACCCCATGTCAACTAGCCTTGCAAAGGGTCTTGGGCTTGTAAGTGGGGAAGGGGGATTTCCCCCTAATAGGTGCGTTTTTTGGGATGACAGAAGTCCAGGCTCATCTTTGAGACCCTACAGGAGAGGGCAAAAGTTACATATTTGGACTTGTGTCAGATTCTAATTGGCTCCTCAACATCATCCCCCCCCCCCCCCTCCTTCTTTTTTTTTAGACTGCTCCCAAGTTATCCTTACAATCCCATAAATGCTTCTGGTTGGACTTGTATATATGATTTATGATTGTGGACTTGCAAATGCAGTGAAGGCAATGAAGTTCGTTGTGTAAAAAGGAAAACTTTGCTAGAAACCCTTGAAAAGAATCTACCACCAGGCACCATTAGGTTCACTTCCAAGGTTGTTTCTATTGAAGAAGCAGGCAACTTAAAACTACTGCATTTGGCTGATGGGTCCATCCTCAAGACCAAGGTATAAACCCTTCACTGAATCACTCAGCAAAATTAAAGTAGTCAACTTTTTGCTAAATCTGATTATGATTATTCTAGATTAAAGCCCTTAAGAATCACTGAAGAAGTGATACCAAACACTCTAGTTAAGGCTCATGCATACTTCTCTAATTCACAAGATTCACGACCATAGGATCTATCCCAATTTCAGGCATTAATTGGGTGTGATGGAGTGAATTCCGTTGTTGCAAAATGGCTGGGTCTTGAAAAACCGGTCTTCTCTGGAAGATGGGCAATTAGGGGATGTGTGGAGTACTTGAGTGGACATGGCCTTGAGCCCAGCTTCTTGCTGTTCTCTGGAAATGGATTTCGCTCTGGTCTGCTTTCATGTGATGAGAAGTTTGTATATTGGTTTTTCACTTACAGTACTCCCTCTTTTCAGCGTAAGTATTCCATGATTTAGTCTTACAAGTCTATGCAATTAACTATTTCTTCATGTAGGCTCCATTTTGCATTCACCCAGACAGCCACGGTGGTATGTTTTGTGATGCTTTCACTTTTAATCATTGAATCTTTCTTTTTTCTTTTGAATGATTGGATGTAGACAAAGACATACAAGAAAACCCGGCCATGATGAAACAGTTTGTGTTGAGTAATATTGGGAAGGTACCTGAGGCCTTGGTGAATGCCATAGAAAGCACTGACTTGGGAAGTATTGTAGCCTCACCATTAAAGTTCAGGAAGCCATGGAATGTTTTATGGGGAGAGATCTCCAAGGGAAATGTTTGTGTAGCTGGTGATGCCCTCCACCCAATGACACCGGATATTGGTCAAGGTGGGTGTTCAGCATTAGAAGATGGTGTTGTTCTAGCTAGGTGCCTCGCTGGAGCTCTGTTAAATGATTCAAGAAGAAAATCTAGCTTAAAAGTTCAAGAAGACGACGACGAATACAATAGAATAAAAAAGGGTTTGGAGAAATATGCAAAGGAAAGAAGATGGAGAAGCTTTGAACTTATTAGTACAGCTTATGTGGTGGGGTTGATACAACAAAGTGATGGAAAAGTCATTACTTTCTTGAGAGAGAAAATGATATCATCATTCTTAACTGGGTTGCAGATGAAGAGGGTAGCTTATGATTGTGGGAAACTCAACATCTCTTAAGCTGTTCTTACTTTGCAAGTGATTTGTCGTTGAAATATGTATTAAAATAAACTTTTTAGAGAGTTATTTAAAAGTAGATCAACTCAAGGTGAATTTACAGACTTTTGAAGTAAATCTGCCTGTTTACATTATATATGTAAGCTTGTATACTGTATTAACTCAGCTCTCAATATTTTCTTGATTCCTCTAAATTAGGAACCTAATGTTTGATGAATGAACAAGTGCAACCCTCTTGAACTGCTGCTACCTAAGAACACTGACCTATAAGAATTCTTAATTTCCCACGAAAATATTATTTTCTAAAGATTATTCTACAAAAATGCAACCTAAGGTCTTCTTCTCACTCTTGCTCTCCACTTCCTTGTTCTCTTTTTCTCTAAACCTTACCATACACTTATCCTTTCTTGGAGAAAGTTTTTTCACCCTAGGTGAAAGAAGTTTAGGGAAATGAGGGACATGATCATACTGACCTGCCCCTATAAAATGAATTCCCGGTTATATAAATAAATGTTGCTAGATCATTGAGGCCCAACATGAAGAAATTCCTCTTCACCATGGGCGACGAAAAACTACCCCCCCTTCTTTCTTGGTTACAATGTAAAGAGAAAAACCTCAAATGATAGCAGCCTTTGGATCATAGGATAACCTAATGATTGGGATTACAAGATATATAATCTTTAAAATCTATGGACTGATACTATGTGGTAGATTAGATGTGGATGAAGTTTTGTTGACTATAAGGTTCTTGCTTATATGTTAAGTTTAAGTTCAAACAGAATTGATAAAAATTAAAAAAAAAAAAAAAAAAAAAACAACAAGGGGGCAATTTATTTGAAAAGAAATGGACGGATGAAAATACATGGGAAATATATCAATATGTGGCATATCATTGAAGGTGTTTCTTAAATTTTTTGATAAATACAAAACATTTTATAAATATTCAATGGTCTGAATTGTAACCTCATTTTTTCCAAGAAACAATAAATGTATATTTGGCTAAGCCTCTCATGATTCTGTTTTCGAGCTTCCTATGAGTTAGTTTCTAGTGTCAAAAATGGTGGATCCAATATAATTATGGGAGAGGATTCTTTGAGTGACACTATTGTCTGTGCTTACCTATACGATGATTAATCATTGAATGGGGAACAAGGGAGGAGAGAAAGTGGCAAAGGGTAGAGATAGAAAAAGGTGTTGTCGTAGTTCCCGCTCCATCATTCAGAGAACCTTTCCCTATAATTATTTAATTATACATTTTTACTACAATAATAGGATGGGATAGGGATGGGTTTGGGCTGAGCCCTGAGGACATTGGCTTACCCCTTTGAGGCTTAGGGTGAGTTTCAAGAGGGTTAGGGCTTGCATAGGCCAAATTTGCCCCCCTAGACTAAAGTTCATAGACGAGAAAATTTAATTTAATTCCCTCATTTATATGAGTTGAAAACTTGAAATGCGAGTTAGAAATGAAATAAACTACATGGAAAAAGAATCTCGAAACAAATTTTAAATATCTATTACATAATAATTAAGGTGAAAACCTTAATGTGTCTTGCTCACATGTAAAATTTCAATCTAATAAAGATTCATAAAATGACTAAGCAAAGCTTTGAGAAATTTAGGATGATATATGATTGACACGTGTAACATTCCATTCCATTTTCTATATTTCAAATTATCAAAATTTCCTTATTATTTCATTGCCTATCGTGAAGAGCTAAATGTCACTAGCAATGGCTTATATTTAGAAATCCTAAAATAAAGGATGAGAACGATGGATACAAAAAATTCCAATCTAACGGTTTTTGTGCAAGATGTATACACGTGATCATGGAGCTTATGTCTTCCAATGGCACCCAAGACGAGAATACTAAAATCTCAAGAACATAGGCCAGAGAGAGACGGCGGTTAGTTTATCTAACTTCGTCTCTGCTTGTAGTGTAAAGCTACAGGTAAGGAAAAGAAAACCTAAACGCAAAGCGCAGAAGTAGGCAAGGGAGGAAGGAGAATGGCAACAGCAGACGTGGAAGCTGTGGACTTCGAGCCAGAGGATGATGATCTCATGGACGAAGATGGTCCTGTTGAAGTCGAAGTGTCACCTCGAGCTCCTCCCCCGAAGCTCAAATCCGCCATCACCGGTGGTTCTACCTCCTTGTCTGCCCCTAAGAAGACCAAAGGCAGAGGCTTCCGAGAAGAAGCTGATGCCGAACGCAATAATCGTTTTGCATCTAAGGATTTCGATTCTTTGGACTCCGGTGGCGGCCCTGGTCCCCAACGATGTGAGTTTCTCTTGTTTCTTGGGACTTTTCAGTTTATTTCTAAACATTTCTTCTGTGTGATCTTATTTTTATGTTACCTATGGGGTTTATCTGTTGCTAGGGTTTTTATTTTCTGTACTGTTCGAAGGGTTAATTTTTTTTTCCGTTGGCATTCGCAGCTATTGAAGGTTGGATTATTTTGGTGACTGGTGTACACGAGGAAGCGCAGGAGGATGATCTCCAAAATGTTTTTGGTGAATTTGGGGAGATTAGGAATTTGCATCTGAATCTTGACCGTCGAACTGGATTTGTCAAGGTAAGAAGAACCGTTTATCAGAGTACTTGCATCTTCTTCTGTCTGTTGTTAATGTATCGTTTAAGAATTTTGCTTCTTAAATACTGAAACTTTTTTTGCCACACTAGGTGTCAAAGGGGATTAAACTTTTTTTTTTTTGTCGGTAATGTGTACATTAATGATCTATTGTCCGGACTCATGATATTTCTGTTTACGTGTGCTTATTCTGTGCTTGATGTATTTGAAGGCATTAGCAATGTGGATAATTTTTCCTCGGGTTTTTGGATTGGTATTAGTTTATGAAGTTGGGAAAGAATTGAAATATGATCAATTTGTAACTGGTGGCACAGTACTTTACGTGTAAGTTGGTTTTGAGTTGTTGGAGAGAAGGAAAATCCATTGGTTTCTCATGTTGTAACTGTTATCACTAGCTCTAGATTTCTCAAACGTTAGACCTAATTAGCAAGTCTATATGCTTAGGGGTGACAACTGGTCGGTCTGGCCATTATTGGTCCTCGGCAACTGAAGGCATAGGCTGTGACTGACCGAATTAGCAATCAATTTGCGATTCTCAGCACCGTGGCCAACTAGTGAACAATCGGTTGGTAACCGGGCCTTAGTTGGTCCAGTATGTGGTGCCTTTGCTAATGTTCTCCTTCATCGCTGGTGTCCTCCATTGTGATGGGAATGACTGGTATGTTCGCAGAACAAGCATACCAAAGACAACATGGGGGTGGCCGATAGTGGTTGCGGTGACTAGCTTGTGCCTACGGTAGTGGTAGCTATGGCTTACGGCTATGATGGAGATGGAAGACGGCCAAATGATTTCAATTTTTATCTCTGGTGTTCTCCATCTATTTCGGGCTGTATTGCTGTAGGGTTCACAGTGAAATATGGGAACAGGAAAAAGAGGTAGAGAGGAGAGATAGAGATGGATACGACCATAATTTACGTGATACAACAACAACAACAACAAAGCCTTATCCCAATTAAATGGGGTTGGCTATATGGATTCTTGTCCTCCAATCAGCTCTGTGATGTCATACTTGAAGCAAGGCCTAAGCTATGCATGTCTTTCTTCACCACCTCCCTTAGAGTCATCTTAGGGGGGCCCCTTAACTCTTTTAGATCCTTCGTTCTGAACCAATTTAAACTTCCTTACGAGAGCATCTAATGGCTTCTGTTGAACATGGCTATACCATCTCAAATGACTTTCTCGTAGTTTATCATGTATCAGCGCTACTCCTAAATCAGCTATAATACGATCATTCTTTATCTTATCCTTCTTAGTTTTGCCACACATCTTTCTCAACATCCTCAACTCAGCTACACTAAATTTTTCTATATGATGCTTCTTAACTGCCCAACATTTCACACCATACATCATAGCCGGTCGAATGACTGTTCTATAAAATTTTCCTTTAAGTTTTAAAGGAATACATCAATCACACAACACTCCAGACGCATCTCTCCACTTATCCATCCTATTTTAATCTCCTGTGAAACATCATCTTATATATCACCTTACTTGTTTGTGATTAAACTTAGATACCTAAAATGATCACTTTGTTGTATCTCCCTCATATGAATTTTCACCACATCATTATCCATTCTTATGTGACTAAAGTTACACATTATATACTCCATCTTCATTATACTTATCTTAAAACCCTTTGATTCCAATGTTGATCTCCATAGCTCCAGCTTGGCATTAATCCTTGCTTTTGTCTCATCCACCAAAACAATATCATTAGCAAAAAACTTGCACTAAGGAACATCATGAATGTCTTTGGTTAGATCATCCATAATGAGGGCAAATAGATAAGGGTTAAAGCTGATCCTTGATGTAACACCATTGTAATTGAGAATTCACGACCTTGACCCCCCCACGGTTTTCACACTAGTCATCAAATTATAATTCATATCCTTAATTATGTCCACATTTTTGTTTGAAATGATTCTCTTCTTTAGTACTTGCCAGATTAATTCTTTAGGAACTTTGTCATAAATTTTTTCTAGATCAATAATGACCATATGGAGGTCTTTCTTGCCTTCTCTACATCTTTCCATGAGTCTCCTAAGCAAGTAAATAACTTTTGTCGTGGATCTACCTGGTACAAAACCAAATTGGTTCTCTGTAATAGTAGTTTCTTTTCTCAAGTTGGTTTCAATAACTTTCTCCCATAGTTTCATAGTATGACTCATTAGTTTTATGCCTTTGTAGTTATTGCTGCTTCAAATATCACCTTTGTTTTTATAGATTGGAAACACAATGCTTCTCCTCCATTCATCTAGCATTGTCTTTGAGTTCATAATTTTTTTAAACAACTTAGTTAGCCAAGATACTCCATACATTCATCGGCCCTTCCAAACTTCTATAGGACCTCATTTGGGCCTGGTGTTTTGCCTACATTCATCCTCTTTAAAGCTTCTTTCACTTCTCTCATTCTAAGTTTGTGTATATACCTACAACTTGTGGTGTCATGGTGGATAATGTAGCAATCTGGGACACTATTACCTGAAAAATTTTCATTTAGTAGGCTATAGAAATAATCGTTCTATCTCTCTTTAATGTCTTCATCTCTTACTAGAACAACACCATCTGCACTTTTAATGCATCTAACATGGTCTAAATCTCTACTATTCTTTTTCCTCATCTAGCTATTTTATAGATAGTTTTTTCTCCTTCCTTTTTGTTCAGATTATTATAAAGATCTTCGTATTTCTTCACCCTTACTTTTTCCATAATTTTTTTGGCTTAAGCCCGACATGTTTAATAATTGGGCCGGTCTGGTCTCGTGTTTCATCGTTTGGGCTTGATCGGGCTACCCGGCGTGGGCCTGAAATTGATGTGGATGATTATCATAAGAGATTCCCAACATATCATAAGATTCCCGTTCTTGAAAATCTGCACTTTTCCAAATCCAAAAAACAGACGGTATTTGAGGATTTCTTTTTCAAATTACAGTGACTGATAAACTGTTGTAATTTCTATTATGATGGGTTCTTAATAGATGGCAGTGCTGCTGCCCTGTGGAAACTTTCTGGTCTCCTCAAGATGTGCCCTTTGCAGAAGCTGAAAATCTCTTGCAAGTCTGGTCTTGTCCAATGGCATATAGATATATCATAAATATTCATAGCCAAAAGCAAAAGCAACTGCCTACGAGCACAGGAGTCAGGAACCTCCATCTAAAGCTTGTGATGCGGGACAGGTTTGAAAACCTTTGCAAGCCTGTGGATATGGGCATAGGAGGTAGCCCTTTGATAGTTGATGCAGGTGTACTGTTTGCTGATGTATCGCCAGATTTCCCTGTTTCACAATAAGGTGACTGCACATTAAGTAAAACATAGCAATGAGAAATCCTTGGATTCAACTACTTCAGGTTTAGTTATAAAGAGAATAGCTGATTTTTATGTCTGAAAAAGAGTATAAAGTAAAGGGATATCAAGGTATGCTGAAGGTAGGGTTAGGATTTTACAATTGTGAAAAGGGTTGATGGCAGGCTGGATTTAGCAGAAGCTCTTGTTTTATGACGGTAGAATATTGGTTAATGGACTCTAATGGGTTCTGTGAATAGGTTGGCAGGAAATGGAATTGGAGAAGAATTGATCTCTGCCGTTAGATGAGCAAGGATTCAGAGGACTAATTAGGGATTAAATGAGGTCATGGGTAGATTTTGGTGGTGATTGATGGAGAAATATGGGGGAAAGTAGGCAGGACATGTATTGGGTATGGGTACACTGCAACAGAAAATAAAATGAAAGAAGGCAGCACATGGTAACTATTTTATAGGTTAGTTTCTGTGAATCCAACTTACTAATTCCATAATATAAGAAAGAGCCCTTTTTTAACTAACTATCCAAACAACCTTAAATTATCTAATTTTATGGTAACCCCCATGTGGTAGGAAAATTTCCAAAACATCATTTTTTTTCAAAATAATTAAAATGTGCCTAATGCTGGAAACTTCAACTTCAGGTCTGTCTCTTTATTATTCTACATTGCAAAGACCCTCTTAAGGGCTGATATGACCACAACACATCAGAATATTCTCTTCTGACTTTCTTATGTGGAGGAACATGCTTGGAACTCCCATGAGAAGAAATATGTTCTTGGTTGTATCTGGTGCTCTTGCATCTATTATACAATCTAACATATCTTGAGGGTACCCTTTCTGACATGTAGGTATGCGTTGTAGACAGAATATTCGTGCTTTTTGAGTTGATATATTAGGTAATATTTCTTGGTAGTTACATTTTCGATGCCCTAGTTGTGGTGTAATTAGGAGATTTGGCTTGCTCAGGATTTAAAATTTTAAATTCCTAGTTGTGCTTTGAGTCTAAGTATGAATATTTTTTTTTTTCTTTTCTGGAAGTAAAATAAAAATGCGGAAATATTTTACCTGTGCCTGTACCAGAAATTTTTTTTGTCAGCCCAACTGTATAACTTACCTCCATTATTTTTACTTCCAATGAAAAAAACTGTATGATTAGAAATTTCACCTTCATTTTTTTTTAAATTTCAGCCCATTTTACATTGAATTAAGTGGATTCTTAATAATTAGTTTATTTCATAAAACGGAATGAACTTGATATGTAGGAAAATGCATCCACAACTCAACCGGAGGGTAAAACATACATCAAATAAAAAAAATAAAAGAGAAATTATACAACAAATGAAGACGCTACATACAATTTAGCCTCACCGCAACCCATTAGTTAAAGCCATTAGCAGGAGAGTGTTGGGAAACCATCGAATGCTAGTGAATGAGATGTTTCTAGCCATACATATTGGTTTGGCAATTCTGATGAGCTTGGGTTTATCTTTGAGGATCAGTTTATCCATTGTGCATCAAGTTAAAAAAAAAAAAAAACTCTGCCAGTGTTATGCTGCCGGTCTCATGCCCGGATAAAGGAGGAGGGTTGGGATGTCAGGTTGGCAGCTGGTACCACCAAAAACACAGCCAAACCCTTATCATGGATTCACAAAACAAAAGATAATCAGCGTAATACTAGGGCGTTCTCTGTAAACGACGCGTTACACTTAGTCCATGGGGTAGCGAAAAATGGGCAAGGGCCGCTGCATTGCCCGAATGAAGGGAAAAGTTTTGCTAGGGCCGCCGCATCGGCGCCCGGATGTAGTGATAAATGGCAAGGGTTCTCGCACCGTGGACGAGTGTGGGCAAAGAAGCTAGTCCATAAGCGTAGGATTAGAATAGCATCTTGGAACATAGGATCTTTAACGGGTAAAAACCTAGAATTGATAGATGTTATGAGGAGAAGAAGGATTAACATAGCTTGCATACAAGAGACTAGATGGAAAGGTAAAAAAGCTAAGGAGTTGGATGGCTTTAAACTTTGGTATATGGGGAATAAAAATAATAGCAACGGAGTGGGTATAATAGTGGATAAAGATTTAAAGAATGATGTGGTGGATGTGAAAAGATTTGATGATAGGATTATAGCCTTCAAGCTAGTGATGGGGAAAGAGATAGTCAATATAATTAGCGTTTATGCACCCCAAGTAGGATTGGATGCGAATAGTAAGCTACAATTTTGGGAACACATGGATGGATTAGTGCAAGGTTTACGACAAGATGAAAAGATTATAATAGGGGGTGATTTGAATTAGATATGTAGGGGGAGATTGTAGAGGTTATGAAGATGTCCATGGGGGATATGGTTTTGGACTGAGGAATGAGGAGGGGACCTCAATTTTAGATTTTGCTACAGTTTATGATTTGTTCATCGTAAACACATACTTTGAAAAGAGAGAGGATCATCTAGTTACCTTCAAAAGTGGGCATCATAAAAGCCAAATAGATTTCTTTCTAACTAGAAGGTTCGATAGATTGTTATGTAAGGATTGTAAAGTTATACATGGGAAGAGTCTAACCATTCATCATAGATTATTAGTCTTGGATATATGTCTCACTACGCCGAGTAGTAGGAAAGGTCAGGTTTTGTGCCCTAGGATAAGGTGGTGGTGCTTAAAAGGAAATACCTTAAAAGCTTTTACTGATAATGTGGTTAAACAAGGAATGTTGAGGGAGACACTAATACAATGTGGAACGAGATAACTGCTTGTATTAAAAAAGTTGCTAAAGAGGTTGTAGGTATATCGAAAGGAAAATGTCATTCTCCTAGAGAGTTTTGGTGGTGGAATGATGAGGTTCAAGCAGCTATTAAAGCTAAGAAAGATAGTTTTAAGGCATGTCAAAAGACTAAGGTATAGATGATCTAAAAAGATATAGACTTGCTAGAAATGAAGCCAAGAAGATTGTGGGAGAAATAAGGACGAAGAAATATGAAGATCTTTTTATCAATCTGAGCACTAAGGAAGGAGAAAAAGCTATCTATAAAATAGCTAAGATGAGGAAAAGGAAGAGTAGAGATTTAGACCATGTTAGATGCATTAAAAGTACATATGGTAGAGTTTTAGTAAGGGATGAGGACATTAAAGAGAGATGGAACGATTATTTCTACAGCCTACTAAATGAAGACGTCTCAGGAAATAGTGCTCCAGATTTCTACATTACTCACCATGACACTACAGGTTATAGGTATATACGTAAAATTAGGGTGACAGAAGTGAAAGAAGCTTTAAGGAGGATGAATGTAGGCAAAGCACCTGACCCAGATGAGGTCCCAATAGAAGTTTGGAAGAGCCTAGGAATGTATGGAGTATCTTGGCTAACTAAGTTGTTCAATAAAATTATGAGCTCGAAAAATATGCCAAATGAATGGAGAAGTAGTATTGTGGTTCCGATCTACAAAAACAAAGGCGATAGAGTTGCAATTACTACAGAGGCATAAAACTAAAGAGTCATACTATGAAACTATGGGAGAGTGTTATTGAAACCCGCTTGAGAAAAGAAACCATTACGGAGAACCAGTTTGGTTTTATGCCAGGTAGATCCACAACAGAGGCTGTTTACTTGCTTAGGAGACTCATGGAAAGATGTAGAGAAGGCAAGAAGGACCTCTATATGATTTTCATAGATCTAGAAAAGGCTTATGATAGAGTCCCTAGGGAGTTAATCTGGCAGGTACTAGAGAATAGATGCGTTTCAAACAAATATGCGGACATAGTTAAGGATATGTATTATAATGTGGTGACTAGTGTGAAAACCATGGGGGGTCAAGGTCGTGAATTCCCAATTATAATGGGGTTACATTATGGATTAGCTTTAAGCCTTTATTTGTTTGCCTCATCATGGATGATCTTACCAGAGATATTCAAGATGAAGTTTCTTGGTATGCTTTTCACTGATCATATTGTTTTGGTGGATGAGACAAAAGCAGAGATTAATGCAAAGTTGGAGCTATGGAGATCATCTTTGGAATCAAAAGGTTTTAAGATAAGTAGAACGAAGACGGACTATATGGTGTGTAACTTTAGTCACACAAGGACGAATAATGAGGTGGTGAACATTCTTGAGAGGGATATACAACAAAGTGATCATTTTAGGTATTTATGTTCAATCATAAACAAAGAATGTGATATAGACGATAATGTTTCACAAAGGATTAAAATAGGATGGATGAAGTGAAGAAGTGCGTCTGGAGTGCTGTGTAATTGGCGTACTCCTTTAAAACTTAAAGGAAAATTCTATGGGACAGTTGTTCGACCGGTTTTGATGTATGGTGCTGAATGTTGGGCAGTCAAGGAAGCATCAAATTGATAAACTTAATGTAGTTGAGATGAGGATGTTAAGATGGATGTGTGGCAAAACTAGGAAGGATAATGTAAGGAATGACCGTATTAGAGTTGATTTGGGAGTAGCGCCGATACATGATAAGCTACGAGAAAGTCGTTTGAGATGGTATGATCATGTTCAACGGAGGCCGTTAGATGCTCCCGTTCGGAGGAGTGATTTGATTCAGATTGACGGGGTTAAAAGAGCTAGGGGCAGACTTAAGATGACTCTAGGGGAGGTGGTGAAGAAAGACATATATAGCTTAGGCCTTGCTTCAAGTTTGACATCGAACAAAGCTGATTGGCGGACAAAAATCCATGTAGCTGACCCCATTTAGTTGGGATAAAACTTTGTTGTTTTTGTTGTTGTTGATGTATCAAGTAAAAAAAAAAAAAAAGAGGGAGGGGGGAGGGGGGGGGGGAGGGGGGAGGGGAGGGGATCATTACATCCAATAATAACTAACCAATGATTACGAGTCTACAACCGAGTATTTCTGTGCAAGCAGAGGAGATTGTTGAATTGTTAGTCAAGACACCTAATCCTCTAAGTGAACTTCAAATTCTGCATGAGAGGGGTGGGGATCATTACATCCAATAATAACCAACCAATGATTACGAGTCTACAACCGAGTATTTCTGTGCAAGCAGAGGAGATTGTTGAATTGTTAGTCAAGACACCTAATCCTCTAAGTGAACTACAAATTCTGCATGAGTGAAGGAAGAAACACCAATGGCCTATGTGAAATGCTGAAGTGGTAAATCATCATTGATTTCAATTCCCCGTGATCCGGATTATGTGTTTTGTTTTGTTTAATTGAAAGGTCAGGAAGATCCTGAAGAGCTTTAAAAATCTCCCAAGATGATCCAGGTAAGATGACAAAATGATCTAAGTAGGTAATTTGTTGTAAGCAATCTTTAGAATGTCACCAGCCAAGCTGTAGGTTTTGATTATTTATAACGTAAAGCATGTGGCAAGCTCTTAGGATCTAATATCCCCACAGATCCAGAGCCTCTGCTTATGTAATTTCTCATTAGCCGATTGAAAATAATGGTTAACGGGTAAACACATGAGTTTTTCTCAGGCATCAGTTTTTCAACATTAGTCATGTTGTCAAATTCTTAAATGTTGTGTGATTCTTGATGAGCTTTAGCTTGTATTTGGAGGAAGGTTAATCACTGTATAGGCAATAGCCACGTGATCCCAGGTATTGATTAATTCTCCAAGCAATGGCAACGTTGATAGCTCCTCAACCAAATTGTAAGGGCTTAAATCTATTTATCGAACTGGTCTAAGATCCCATTTTTGGAAGTGCTGGGGAAATTTCCAATGGATATAATCTCCTTGAATACTGACAGGTTTTAATGGACTCTGAAAGGAATTTTTTTTATCCTTGAATTTTGAATAGATTGTGGCAAGCGTGGCTTTAAGATGTGTGGAAAAAGAAGTAATCCTTGTAGTGTTTGCTTCTCCTTCGATTTCAGGGTTCATTTCATTAGACCCAGGTGTGGCCTTTAGGTGATCTGTTAGCATTAGAGGCTTAGAAGGAGGAAATGTTACATTATTGGGTCTCTCTCTCTCTCTCTCTCTCTCTCTCTCTCTCTCTCTCTATATATATATATATATATATATATATATATATATATATATATATATATATTTTATTTTTTTATTATTATTTTTTCTTTTTGGGGGGAGTTTTCGGAGGTGTACTTAGGGCTTTGGTTTTGTTTAGAAATACATGCTTTATTTTGTGTCTTCCACAAAGTGTTCAAATGTTGCACTCTTCCTAGTGTTGCAATTTCTTTATGGGAGAAACTATTAAGGCAATGTTTTGTTGATATGTTAATATATATTGTTTTCTTACTCCTAAAAAAATATAAATTATGAGGCAATGGCCTGTTGTATGGATTTGTCTCTTGTATGGACTGTTTTGCTTTTCTTTGCTAATGCTGAATGATTACAATTCTGGGTTCCGATGTGTAGTTTTGAAACATTGAAATGCTGAATTTTTTTATTTTTTTATTTTTTTTTCAGGGCTATGCAATGATTGAATATGAGAATTTTGAAGAAGCACAGGCTGCAATATCTGAAATGAATGGTGCTGAGCTCCTTACTCACACGATCACAGTTGATTGGGCTTTCAGCAATGGACCTTTCAAAAGGAGAAGCATGAGGAGGAGGTTTGTTAATTTTCATTAACTCTGTAATTGTCTCATGCATATCCTCCAGCTGTTTCCTTAGTGACTGTCCTTTTTTGACTGTTGGCGTGTGATTCGTGCAAGGAATTAAGTCTCGGTTTCGAGGCTGGTTTTGGTCAGGCCCGAAACTGAGATGTGCCGGATCTCGTTTAGAGGTTTTGACCCTGGGCCTCCTTGGGTTTCAACCCAATGTCGGAACCTGAGTTTTGACCCTGGGTTTCATTTCGGCCAGGCCCGAAACCGTGACAACAGGAGATTTTGGTCATTTTCGATCAGAACCTAGAACCATGGATTTGTGTACTTTTGTTCTAGCATATGCTCTGCTGTTAGCTTTTACATTTACTGTACATTTCTGTTGCTCTTATCGCAACTATACGTCAACCGCCATCAATCACATGTTGGCATGTGATTCTGGTCCTTCCTTTTTCTTTTATTAATGACATACAAGGAATATTCAGACACAGCATCTGGTGGTTTTATTTTAGAAAGAATATATGTTCCTCTTGATAATTCATTATCCAGCTTTGGTATTTTGGTCTTGTACTTTGTTTTTGTTTTCAGGTTGGTTAATTAGATTGCCCTGTTTCTTTTGTGGGATAATTTTGTTACTCACCCATGAGTGATTCTGACAGTTGGATAAATAGGTCTAGTTTGGATTTGCCACATGTCAAATTTCAGAATCTAATTTAATCAAATACTCTCCCATGTATTGGTGAACACTGTTGTATTTTTCAGCCATCCGTGTATGTTCGTGCACCTCCCCTAGCCTTTAGACTTTCAAAGCTTTATTTTGCCACTGGTGACATCTGTTTGGCTGGAACTTCGCATGTAGAAGGGAAAAGAGGAGGGGGGGTCCTTCCACAAAATTTGGGATCATCCAATTTGCCGTGGGAGATATTTGGATCGTTGAGATAAGCTTATCTCAAATGGCCGACAAAGAAACCTTTGCCCTTAATGAATTAAAAATTGTAGCTTTCAATCTATTTTGGTGCCTTAAACTACCATTTCAATTTCTTCATCACTTGGAATACTCCAAGAAGAATGTTGATATAACTGATTTTGCATATTTTGGTGCCTTAAACTACCATTTCAATTTCTTCATCACTTGGAATACTCCAAGAGGAATGTTGATATAACTGATTTTGCATATTTTGGTGCCTTAATCTATGTAATAATCCAACGAGAATTCTAGCTTTTAATTTTTAATTTCAAATTTGCTGCTTTAAACTACTATTAATGTGTTTCCATAAACAGTATGCACCATATCTAAATTTTGTGGCGATTGAAGAAATCAAATATTTGTGATGTTGCATCTTTTATTATGTTCTCATAACCTCAGTATAGCTGATTTTGCAGTTTTTTTACTTCTCTCTTTGTGGTAGATATATCTGAATTTCAAGTGCGAGTTCAGTAACATGAAAAATATGTGCAAGTTGGCTTTTTGGTCTTCAGTTGTACTTTGTTCTTTTCTCCTCTTGCTATATAACTAAATGCAGCAGATACCTCAAGGAGAGCTATTTGTCTTTATTTGTTGGCAGGTCACCACGTGGGCACCGTTCAAGGAGTCCTAGGAGAAGATACTGATGCTTTCTATTCGGAATTGTGTTGTCACCCAGAGATATTAATTGGAACTTGGATTCGTTGCTAGAATATTGGTTGATGCATGCTTGGGCTTGGGAGCTCCTCTCTTTCTCTCTCCTTTGTGGAACTAATTTTGTTTCTTCATATGCCTGAGACTTCTTCCCTGAATTGTGTGGCATTCACCTCAAGGAAAAAAAAGAGAGGAAGGTATTAACACCAGTGAAGCAGTTTCTTAGGTTATGTTAAGAAATGTGATTATCACTATGTCGAGTAGGTTTGGATAATGCTAACTGTTTAATTCTGTTGATTGTGGGCGTGTTTCCTCTGGAATTGGCTGGGGAATTGTAAGGTGGTAAGCTTTATCTTCACCTCCGATAATGACCTGTGACAGGTTAGAATTTGATCTACCTTTCTGGAGGGACCAAATTGTGAAAATTAGGTTGATCATGTTTCTTTACTCATGATTTGATCTGCCCAATTCATCATCTCTCCCTCTCCCCATCTCCAGTTTCCACTCGTTCCTCCAAGGCCAACCCTCATTTTTCACAGAGTTGACTGAAACATACCGGTCATATGCATCTCTCTACTGGGAGATTAGCACTAAATAGATTCTGTGGAGTGATTCATTTTAATCTCATGACATTCTAGTTTCGGATAATCCTTAAGCAACAAGGGAATTGGGATTTAATACAAAAATATGTCAGAAGTTTAATGCCTGTTCAAAGGAACGTGGGTTTCTAAAACAATGTTTGATGTTGGTTTTAGTTTCTTTGAAGATGTAATATCTCGGTATTATTTGATAGTTTTAATGAAACCAATTAGAATAAAAAAGATCAAATGAAACAAAAATGAATAGAAAAACAAAGTATGATAGAACTAAATTGAAAGCATTAATCTGCAAAAACGCACAATTGGATGAAACATGGAGCCTCAGAGCCGAAAACACAACATTCACAGCATATATAAAAATTATTGAATTCTGTCAAGTGGCAGAATGCCGTCTTGACAAGCTAATCGAGGTGGCCTGTCCGAGTAACTTAGCTCCTATGGGTCCCTTTGATAAAACTTGGGATTTTGGATTCTATGGTTTTCGGCTCTGAGGAAACTATTTTAGAGTAGAAGCGTATTTGATAAACCCGGTTGGATTTGATTTCTCATAGAGTGGACTAGATTCAAAATGGTTTCAGAATCTAAAATTTTTAAGTAATTAATACTTGTTCTAACGTGTTGGGAGTAAGTATTTAGGAGAAGAAAAAGAGTTCAATTCTCACTTGACTTTCACTTGACCACCACCACCACTGCCACCATCGACCATTCACCACCACCACCACCACCATCACCACCACCTCCATTGCCGCTGTCACTACCACCGCCATCGCCTCCACCACCACAACCACCCCCACTTTTCTAGACTTCGATTGGGGGGATAGTGTTTATCAAACATATTTTTGTTTCAAAGATACTCTGGAATCCATTTTAAAAAATTTGTTACCAAACATGTTTTTACTCTCAAATAATCTTGGAGTAGTCTAAAGTGGAATCTAAATTCTGAACCGGAATCTATAATCTTGAGTAGAAGTTTTATCAAACGGGCCTTATATTACCATGTATTCCCAAAATTTGAGTTTCAATTTGATGTCATTTCTGAACACTTGAGAGCACATTGCTATGGGAGAGTTCTTGGCATTTGAGGAAGGACAAAGCAAAGAATTCTCTGAAATCAATCTCTTTCCACCAAATATGTTTCCTAAATAGTGAGGAAGGCTCTTTTTATTTTTTTATTTTTTCTTTTATGGATCCATTCTACACGAACTCGAGACCTACTTCCCAACCTATGCTTTCCCAAACAAAGGCAACCTCTGACCAAGTGACGTTTGCAAAAAGAAGGATCTATGAAGCATAAGGCTAGGTTCACAAACCCTTGTTGTGGATACTCACTCATTTAGGTTCTATTGGATCATCTAGACCTTATATTTCTGTAAGTCAAGAAGTAATCGATCGCAAGGCATAAATTTATTAAGGCTCCATTTGTTTTGTCGTAAAATTTTATTGTAACATTTTGTATGTTAAAATTTTCATTATCATATTTTATCTTTTACAAACAAACATTGGAAATATTTTTAACATATAACATGTTACATGTAATAAAATTTTATGACGAAACAAACAAACATGAAAATGAAGATGTCTATTCTAATCTCTCTTTCACATTAAAAAGGAATACACCAAATGGGACTGAAGAAGAAAAAGATGTCCATTGAAAGCGAAAAAAAAATCCTCTCCAACAGTTAGGCAGTGAGGCATCCAATGATGACTGCACCCAGAGTAATTCTTGGCCATTGGATGTCTCACTAGACGGCCCAACCACTAAAGAGGATCCGCGCATTGCCGGGAAAGAAACTTTTGCCTTTATTTTTCGGTCATAACTATTTTACTTTTTATTGCTAAAAGAAAAAAATTTAGTTTTTCAAGGCCCGGCCAAGAAAATTTGCATCAATATGAATGAACTTCAGTATTGATTTACCCCAAAAAAAAAATAAAAAAAAATAAATTCAGTATTGGTATTTTTTTTCCATACGTAGGATTTTTCAGACTCAATTTACTAAAACACCCTCCATCACTGTGTAACGAATTCGTTGGTCGTTCTGAGGGCTCTCACCTCCCCCATGACTACCCCCAACCAAAACAGAAAGAAGTCGCTTCGCTGCTCCAGACGAGAGAGAGAGAGCTCAGAGGAAGAAGTACTCCTCCGTAGTTGGAAGGAGAGAAAGAGAGTTGAGAAGCTGAGAACAGAAGATGACAGAAGCATCAATAAGGAATAAGCCAGGGATGGCGAGCGTTAAGGATATGCCTCTCCTTCAGGACGGACCCCCGCCTGGTGGATTTGCTCCAGTCCGCTACGCTCGACGCATCCCTAATAAGGGCCCCAGTGCTATTGCCATCTTCTTGACTGCCTTTGGTGCTTTCTCCTGGGGCATGTATCAGGTCGGCGTTGGCAACAAGATCAGGAGGTATTTAACCAATTTCACATTTTCAACTTTTTCTTTGTTCTATACATGTGATTTGGAAGCAAGGCTTGAAATTTTTTTTATCTTGGATGTTCCTTTGCATGATTGATTTCTCTTTTAGACAGATTCCCCTGTATATTTAATAGTTATAGTTGTAAACAGAAACTATACGATTCCCTTTCATTTTATGGAATTGCCGACCACCCTAACTGACCTTGATGATTCGTCAGAGTTGTAGTGAGAGAATCATTCATTAAATCTATGTTGGATTGAACAGATGTTGAAATCCTTTCAATTATTTTGGTTTTTTGCATGTTGATATTCTCCATATCCGGGTCTAAGGTTGTCAATATCTTTGTGGGCAGTGGGGATGTGGAAAGAGTTTCGAATGCCTAATTCATAATGCTCATTCACAATCTTTTGATCAGATACAAAATTGAGTAATAAACCAAGGGTTGGGTTTGGTGTGCCTAAATAATTCTTCATTTCTGGCTACCGAAAGGTAATAGGCTATCATTGTTCCTGCCATTTGGTCTCTGTCCAATTCTCTGTTATTCTTTTCTTAAGCAAAGATCCAACCAACCTCCGGAAAAAAGTTGCTTGAAAGAATTCAGGTCTAAGTCCAATGGCTCCTGCTGCCCACATTCTTTTTAAGAAGATGCATGAGAAGACGGTGCGCCACATGATTTAGTTGGTTTCTCCACAAACATGACAGAATTTATGTCTGTCTAGTTTAATTAGCTGGTTATTTAGTGTTGGCAATTGTTATTCACACCAAGGTTCAAAATCTTGAGTCTCGAGGGTGTCTTGACCCTCTGAGAAACTGAGATCTTCGAGATCTCAGCGAGACATTGAAAAAGAGCTACGAGGGCTTAAAAAGTGTCTCGGCCCTAAAATGACTATTTTAAGGCCTGATAATCCAGATAAACCCTATTTTAGCATATATAAACATATTTTAACCATAAAATTATAAAAATAATCACACATGGTGGTTGTTTGGGTTTATACCCATATTGGCAATGTCGGTTTAAAGTTCAGATGTAAACCTAGGGTAATATTGGCTATTCTACATAATGTTACATTAGTAAAAGATCAAAGAAGACCAAATGAGCCAGTTAAATTATATTTTAGGAGAAGAATAAATATAATAACACTTAATTAGTTAATTTTCATAGTCGAAAAATCCAAAGTAGTCAAGTAGGCCATACAATCATAATTCATACATTATGTCGAGACCAGTCGATAACTGGTTGAAAACTGGTCGAAAATGTCAAGAAATGGTAAAAAATGTCGAGAACTGGTCGAGAAACTCAAGACCTAGTCTTGTATCGAGTCTCGTCTCGACCATATCGAGATTTTCGAAGCTCGAGATCTCGCCGAGATCTCATCGAGTTTTTGAACCATGATTCACACATTACCCAAAAAAAGAGGGGGGGTGGAGGTTATGCTTCCATTATTTGTCCATGGGAAATCATTATTAGATATGTGTAGAAATTTATTAAGTTGAAAGAAGCAGTTTTGGTTGTGACCCTACCCAATCTAGACAAAGGACAAAGCTGGTCCTCAGTAGGTAGCAGTGGAGGGTGAATCTTTATAATTGCTTCTTTAGCCTTAGGAGTAAAAAGCGTTGTTAGCAGAAAAGAGTTCCACGACCTGTCACACGTAATGAGTTCACATACCCATTTGTAATTACAGTTCTTTTGAACTGAATTTTTTTTGGATGGGTAAAATTTGGGCTTTAAAAATTGGAATCGTTGAATTCCGTGTGTTCATCCAAATCTTGATTTGTTAACCATCATCAATTCTCCAAACAGTTGAAAGATGATGATTGTGAATTTTTAACTGAAGGAAAATTTTTATTTATTTATTTTTATTTTATAAATATCAGAGGTTAAGAATTTTGACCCAAACAGTTGAAGGTTCATTTATGGTTCTCCAGCAAAGCTTTGTTAAGATAGCCTTATTACGGTCCAAGATGCATGTTCTTGTTGATCTCTAGCAATCAAATTATCAACATATTTTTTGACCTATGGTCTCTATGGAAGAAAAGTCTCTTTCTATATAGAGGGAATTTTTTTTTTTTTTCAATAAATTTCTTTTACTTTGAGAACATTAGAGATTTCTTTGACATGTTCAGGTGGGGTATTATTTGAAAATCAGATACCAGTCTTCTCAAAGTTATTATTATTTTTTTCACCAGAAAGGCCTTCAAACATCCTAAATGTTGTTTTGATGATTTTAATTTCCTCCACATTAGCTTTACAGAAAGGGAAGCAGTCATATGCAAATAGCAGCAGAGTCATTTTAATTTTCTTTTATGGATGGTTTTGATGTTAATGCAGGCTTGGTTCAAAAATTGGTCCTATTTTGATATCTACTGGTATAGGATTTTAATTTTTTACGTTTTATTTGTAGTTTTCGTCTAGTTGTTTATTTTTGTTAGGTTGTTTATATAACTAATCAGTGTCATGATAGTTTGATGATAGGTGTAGGAATTAGAAGTTAAGTAACACTCTTATTTTTCTGGTTTTATAATAGAGTTGTAACCCCACCATAGATTAGAGTTGTAACCCACCATAGATTAGAGTTGAAAAAGAACTTGAGTTGAAAGTGTGTGCAGGCTTCTCTCTTCCTTTTGTTTTCCCCAAACAGATTGATCTCTCTTTCTCTCTCTCCATTGATCTGATTTCTTCCCTTTTATCTCTTCTTTAACCTTTCTTTCTTTTCCCATCAAAGGTTGCTGAAAGCAGAAAATCAACGAGTTTTTTCAACCTGATTTATTAGGGAATAATTGAGATCTAGGTCTATGGAACAGCTGATACCCTCCCTGGTCTCAAGAACTGGAATGCCGTGGACAATAGAGTGGTTGTACCGGCCAAAACTTTCTGATCTTTGATTCCTAATCTGGAATCTGGGATGGCTGGCTGCATCAGATGTGCTTAGCTGAAATAAAGCAGATTTGTAGCAATCCCTTGGCCGCTAGTATGAAATGAAATTGAACTTTGCCTTTAATTGAGGCTGGTTGATGCAGATGCTTGGTTGTAGCGATTTGACCCCATTTGACCCCAGACCATGAAGAACCAGGTCCAACACTGGTTTCAGTTCATTAGGTTACTTAGGAATTTATTTAATAATTGGGTTATTCTTGTAATTTGTACTTTAATCTTATAAGGAAGTTTTAGATATGTTGGTAGAGTTGGAGGTTGAGTTCAATTTGCTTTCTAATTCGGTTTTAGATAGGTATAGGTTAGGTTCTGTTCATTTGGAGTCTCTATATATACATTATTGTACCCATCGATCATCCAGAGATTGTTGTAATGAAATATTGAGTTTGGGTTTGGAGTTGTTGCCTGCGTGGCCTGTCGGCCAGATCCAATCAGTGGTCCTGGTTTCCCATCTCCTTCTCTGATCTTTTTTTCTGAGACCAGATTCCTTCTCTCTTCTCTTCTTCGCCCTTCATTTCTTTTTCTTGTTTCTTCCCTTCGTATTCTTCTTTCTTCTTCCCCTGTTCTCTTCCAGCATGACTCATGGCCATTGTCAATCACTTCTGACTTTTGATCTCCATCATCCCTTTCCCTTTCTTCCTAAAACTTTGAGAGAACCCTCCTTACCCTTGGGTGACCCTACCTGCAGATTCCCATATTGAAACCTTGCTGGAACTGAGAGAATCGTACTGAAACTCAGACCTGATTCTCTCTCTTCTGACAGGTTCAGTTTCAGGTGTTGCTTTCTTGTGGTGCAAACCCAAAAATGATATGGTGAATTGATAATGGTTGCAGGTAGGATCCCAATAGTGGTCATTTCCAGCAATATATAATAACAGTAACAAAAGAAAAGAGAATGAAAGAGGGGGAAGAAAGGAGGCCGATCTCAGGCCAAGGGCATGTCACCCAATAATCAAGAGTCATAACTACTCAAGAATACTCAATTCTATTCAACTTCAACTTCCTCTTGGCATATGCCTTAACATCATTTAAATTGTGCTCTCATCCAAGCCTCAAATTGGAAACATAATTAAAAAGGATGTAATTAATATAGGAAGGTAATGAACTAGGAAAATAAATATTGAATAAAATCCTACTAAAATAAAACAGCATCTCTTCTTGCTATAGTTGAGCATTCCATCTATGTTCTTTCCATGCGTGATCTTTATTTGATCTTGCGAGATTATGGGAGATCTTGTGAGATTTTGCGTGATCTTGTGACTTGATCATGATTTAACTGCGCAATACTGCATCATTTTGATTTCCAGATCTTTGATTCGATTGACCATTCGCTGGGTTTCAGAGAGCTTTGAATCAGCTATCTATACTTAAAGTTTCAGGTTGATTTGATCACTTTTGAGAGAGTTCTCCCAATCTGAGCAGAACCTGGTCTACCGCTCACTGTATGCGATCGTGGGGAAGAATAACAGTATTTTTCTTAGTTGCAAAAGGCTTCTGTAAAAGTATCCAATAGCTCTGATTTCTGAATTTTAGTTCTGTTTTGGTCCTACTTCATTTTAAACACCAGAAAATCCGTTCTCTTCATATTCCTTTTACTTTTTGATCCTATTGCTTGTTTCCTTTACTCTTAAGGCCCTGAATTGTTCCTGAAATTATGAAATTGCCACTTTTTTTTATTTGAGTTGTCTATCATTTGGGGTGGGGCCATAACGACCCAAAAGCACAGTTTGCATTAACTGGCTGATGCAGATCGAGAGATAGATCTGCAAGTGATGTGTAAGAGAGAGAGAGAGAGAGAGAGAGAGAGAGAGAGAGAGAGAGAGAGAGGATGCAAGGAGCTGTTCTGGATTGTGAACAGTATCCTTGAACATTAGCGAGAATAGTTATTTGAGAAAAAGAGAGAGAGAGAGAGGATAAAGGGAGAATCACAATCAGGGGTTTGGGGTGAGGGGTGAGGGGTGAGGGGTGAGGGGAGGGGGGAGGGAAGATAGAGCCAACAACCATGATATCAACTAAATTTCTATTCTTCAAGTCGTATGTAAGACTAGGCCTCTTACATGCTTAAATAAAGAAATAAAAGAAACAAAAAATACACCAACTAATATTCTTGCTCTCTTTCTCCTAAGCATCGGACAAGGAAGTGTCAACTAATCAAACTCTTAAAAGAAAGAAAAACAAACAAAAAAAGAGAACTCTAGCGTGGGATAAGATGAACTTTCCTAAACTAACAAGGAATCTAAAATAAAATAGGAAGCTGAATCTTATCAATTATTAAAACTAAAAGAATACTCTAGTTACTAACCTTATCGACTACGAGCATGAGTTCACAATTAAAATAATAATTTTCGTGTGTCCTCTTAATCCTTCACTTTTGGGCCTTATAAGTCAGCCCATTACAATGAATAATCCCAAAAACTAATGCCCAACCCAGTACTAAATCCTGGCCCAAATTTAAACTGTGCCTTAAACTAAGCCTGCATTCATTACGCACAGAATATTTTCTGTATGAGAAACTCTTTGCTGTTAATTTGAAGATGCAATCATCTTCAAAGTTGATATGTACATTACTACCTCACAAACGCTTGAGAAATTATGAGGACTTTTGAGTTTAGGCTTGTCCATGCCTGAAACTTGCCTTTTGTTTATTCAAAGTCTAGGCAGAATAAACTAGCTCTTGAGAAGAAACTGGTGAAGATGGGCTCAAGTAAAGAGCATGAGTGGTCTTTATCCCGAGGGCTTCGGAGATGTACCAGAAGTGGAAATGGACTTATAAATAGTGACAAATGGATGTGTCTGTCTTCTTGGTGAAGAGGGAGTAATTGTAGGAAGTGCTGAAAATGGTACCTGGTGAAGTACTCAATAGCTAAGTTCTTCTTCTTCTTCTTCTTTTTTTTTTTTTTTTTTTTTTTTTCATTTTGTAGTTCCCATGTAGAGCCACCTTTGGTTCTCTGCCCATATCGATGTGTGAGGGCTTTTGGCTGACATAGAAAGTTGAGCCTAAAAGAAGGGCAGAACCAGCTATATATATGTGGCGGTAATTTTGTTTATAGAGTATGCCACATGTAGAGGAATGCTACTTGATCAACCATATGATGCTATTTTTGGAGTGATGCTGTCTTAACCGCCTGCTACTTGATCAACCGGATATCATCTCCCGTCCTTCAAGATCAGTCACCTATATCCCTGGTTACTCTCTCTTCTCCATTGTTTTCCCTACCACCGCGTACTTTTAGGTGCACTTGTTTCGTCCATGACCTTCGGCCTGGCTTCTTGTTTTCCCATGCGATCAGAAAGGAAATAGGTGTTATGATCCTCTTACCCAACGCTAGATTGTCAGTTCTGATGTCATCTTCTTTGAGAACACACCCTATTATCCCGATCCTGGCTTGGATGCACCAATTCTGGCATTGGTCCATGATGTGGCTACCCACTTGTACCTGCTTCAGCCTATGCTCCCGCTCCTCTCCACTCCAAGTGTATCACTGATGTCCCCGGCCTGCACCAGCACAAGCACCTGCAGCGGCAGTGGCACCGCCTCTGCTTCCTCCTCCTCTGCTTCCTCCTCCTTACCAGATCCTTTGTCTATTAATCTTCTTATTGCACTTAGCAAATGTATCTGTTCTTGCATGCAGCTATCACATGTAACATATCCTATTGCTCATTATGTGTCTACATTCCAACTCCCATTGCCCCACCAGTCCTTTGCTTATGCCTTATCTCATACTAATATTCCCACATCTCATGCTGAGGCTTTAATCTCTATTGAGTGGAAGAAGGCTATGGATGTTGAGATGGATGCTCTCCCGGCAGACCTGGTGATGCAGGCTGGATCCGTTGGATGAGACTATTTTTTAGGGTTTATTTTAATTGGAAAAATCATTGTAATTTGATTTAGTTTTATTTCTTTCCATAAAAAAAAGGATGTACTTATCCTTTAGTTAGAGTTTTAGGCTAATTAGGGGTCTTCTTTAATTAGGAGTCTTCTTTAGTTAGGAGTCTTCTTTGATTATCATGTTTTTATTTAGAATTTTTATTTAGCAATTAATTAGATTGTAAAGTCTATTTATAGACCTTTTATCAATGAAACGTATGATGGAGATTTGAGAAAAAAGGTTTTTGGGTGCCTACGGGTAGAGCACTTTCTGCTCTCCCTCTCTTCCTCTCTTGGTTGGGCCATCTCTCTCTCGGCTGGTTCCCTTCCCCATTGCTGTGGAAGCTCATTCCTCCCCTACCGATCTGTGGGTAGGTTTCCTTTCTCTTACACTCTGATTTCCCGTCTTTCTCTTGGACCCTCTTTCTCTTTCTAACCCTATTCTTCTTCTGATTCCGATTACCCTGTTCTAGTGGTAATCACAGTCCCAAAGATACCCTTCGAAATCCTACGTTCTTAGCCTCAAACCTTACCTTTATAGTGAGTTGCAAACTTGCAACTAAATCTGATTCCATGTTCTAACGCCAGGACTGATTCCCACAGTTTACCTCCACCTTAGGGCTTGGTTATTGGGACAAGAAGTTGTTGGAATCCAAGGTCAGGTAGTTGCGATCCTCCTCCCCAAATCTCCTCTTGAAAGACCTTCATATGGGTGAGATATATCACTCGAAAGTTCTCTGGTTTAATGTTTCTGTTTTGCTGGAGGTTGAAGACAACAAATAAGTCACGATGGGTTTGTTTAGTATTTTATTATGTCTTTCCAATTTTACCCCTCTCTACCCACTTAATTCTGTTTTGTCTTTTTCTTCCTTCCAAATTTATCCCTTCTCTTTAAATAGAATGTCTCTTATATCGTAAGTCTCGTTTGTTCATTCTCATAACCTAATCCCTTGCTGAAATTACAGTTTTGCCATCCCTTGGTTGAGTTTTTGATATAAATACAATTCTGCCATAGGGTCTGTTTGTTGCTTCCGAAGTTATTAAATTCAGGTTATTTACCAAATCTGCCACTGTTTATCAAGTAAAGCTACTATATAGCTTGGGTGGGCCTATCAGTGGACTCAATCGGGTTTTCTCGACCCGGGTCAGCAACACCTGGTCTCTTGTTGATTTACCTTTGGGTAAGGTAGAGATTTCCCATACTAATATTCCCACACCTCATACTGAGGCTTTAACCCAACCTTAGTGGAAGAAGGCTATGGATGTCGAGATGGATGCTCTCTCGACAAACCTGGTCTCTTGTTGATTTACCTCCGGGTAAGGTAGAGGTTCGTTGTCGTTGTATCTTCACTGTGAAATATAACCTCGATAGTATTGTGGAACGTCTGAAAGCTTGCTTGGTTGCCCAAGGCTTTATTCAGACCTATTGGGTGGATTATTTTGAGACTTTTCCCCCGTTGCTCGTCTTAATTCTGTGCGGGTTCTTATCTCTCTTGCTGTTGATCTAGACTGACCTCTTTTTCAGTTAGATATCAAGAATTCTTTTTATATGGTGATTTACGTGAGAAATCTATATGGAGCAACCTCCGTGGTACATTCTTAGGGGGAGACTGCTGCCCACAGAGTGTGTAAACTTCACAAAGCAATATATGGTTTGAAGCAGTTTTCTCGTGCTTGGTTTGACAAGTTCATTAAAGTAGTAGTTGACTATGGATTCACACCATGCTATTCTGATCACTCAATTTTTGTTTGTCGCCACAATTCCGAGGTTGTAATTCTTGTGGTCTATGTGGATGGAATTATTGTTTTCGGAGATGATTTGATAGGTATTGATGAGGATAAAGCCTACTTCCGTCAGCAAATTCAGATGAAAGATTTGGGGGTTCTTCATTATTCTTGGAATTGAGGTGTTTCAAAGTTCCAAAGGTATTAGTCTTTCTCAGGGAAGTATGTCCTTGATCTTCTGACTGAAACTAGTATGCTAAGCTGCAATCCTATTGATATTCTTATGGACCCTCACCTTAACTTGGCTACCTGTGCTGATATGGATTTTAGTGATGTTCATCAGTATCGCCATCTTATTGGCAAGCTTATCTATCTCACTATTACTCAACCTGACATCTCTTATTATGTTGGGGTTCTAAGTCAGTGCAAGTAGACTCCGAAGTAAATACATTGGGATGCTACTTGTCGAATTTTGAGAAATCTCAAGGAAGCTCCCACTAAAGGGTTGCTTCATCATTCACATGAGAATATTGATCTTTGTGGGTTTTCTGATGTTGATTGGGCTGGTGCTGATGATGATTGTTGATTTACTACTGGTTATTGTACCTTTTTTGAAGGCAACCTTATTACTTGGCGGAGCAAGAAGCAGATTGTAGTTGCTCAATCTAGTGCCAAAGCTGAATATCGTGCTATGGCTCAGACTACGGAAAAATTGATGTGGGTAAAGAATATTTTTGGTGAATTGGGATTCCCAATTACACAATCTATTCCTATATATTATGATAATCAAGTAACCATTCATATTGCTAGTAACCTTGTATACAAGGAGCGTACCAAGCATATCAAATTTGACTGTCACTTTGTTCGAGATGCTATCATGCATAATGAGATATCTACTCTATTCATTAGATTCCGGTTCTCAACTTAGTGATATGTTTACAATGGCATTGTTCAAGGTCGTATTTCTTGAAAACTGTTCCAAGTTGGGTCTTGGTGACATCTATGTCCCACCTCTAGCTTGAGGGGGAATGTGGAGATTTTTTGGTCGGTTGTCTAGGTGTCACCTAGTTGGTGATGTTTGTTTTCTTTGTGTTATAGATTTTATTTTGGACTCTATTAGAGGATCCTCTGTGTTTTGACTATGACTTTTTTTGAGTCCTTTCTTCTTCTATGAATAAAGTATACTTTGAGGGGGAGAGATACACAAACAATTTCTCTTGTCTCTCTGTTTTTCTCTCCCATCATTCTCTCTCTCTTGGTCTCACTTTACTCCATCATCACAACATCGAAGGGGAAGAAGTCATGGTTGTACACATAATAGATGAAGAGAGCAAGGGTTCAGAGAGATTTTCGTCTCAGATTTCATTCACCCTTGGTTTTATAGCTTATATTGATGGATGGGTGGGCATTGAAGGGTGTAAGAGTGAGGGGTCCAGTTTTTTCACATGGCTATTGACTTGCTCCTCTTCTTTGCTACAGGCGTGTGAGGGAGGGAGTTTTCATTTAACATAATTGAATGAAGAAGGCCTGTATTACCATCTAATTCTTAGGGTTGCAGATGGGTGAAGAGTGTGGAGCTGTGGAGCCATCCTTTTATAGAGAGAGAGAGATAGGGGTTACTCCCCCACTTAGTTAGTTCTGTCCCTGTAAGTAAACCACCTTCTTGTTCCCTCATTAGGAAATTCAGAGCATTTTTGAAAGTTCTTTATGTCTGTGCAAATTAAGGCAGAAATGCAGGGTGGATAAGTGATATGCCACTAGGTTGGAAGAAGGGCAAGGGGGAGAAAAAAAATAATTACAAGTGTTTCTCTCTTTCTCTCTCTTCTGTTTTTTGGGTGGGTGGGTTGGGAGGAAGAAGGAGAAGTGGGAATGTTGGGATGGGGAGAAAGATCTTTATGGGTATTGCGATTTTAGGGTAGTGGGTTAATGTCATTCCTATCTTGCTGGAGATTTGAGGTGGTGGTTCTGGGACTCGGTTGCTTTTTCTTCTTTGTTTTGTTTACAGTTTGCCCTCTGTCAGGGTTCAACTTCACACAACTTTGTATATGTATAATATTATAATATTTCCAGCCTTAATAAGACTGCATTGGTTTGTTTTAGGACTTTTCTTTTGCAGGGAACGACAGTCCCCATGCAATAAGGTTTTGTTGGACTGTGCCTGGATGATTTGAATTTAATTTATTGATTTGATCATGGCGCCTAGGAACTTGTTATGGGAGGTTTCCTTGAGTTACTTTGCCAAATTCAATTTTATACGTTCAATTTAATAGGCATCAATAACCAGAAATGTAGTTTGC
This sequence comes from Protea cynaroides, assembly GCA_028583415.1. NCBI lineage: Eukaryota > Viridiplantae > Streptophyta > Magnoliopsida > Proteales > Proteaceae > Protea > Protea cynaroides. The sequence goes on along the minus strand of CM053265.1, from coordinate 85,807,881 downwards.
TCACAAGGGAGAAAAGGAGAACGGGAAGATGGAGAGAAAATGAGAAGAGGGAGAGAGAGATATCATGTGTGCTATTCTCTTCCCACTGCCATCTATTTATTAATAACAAAAGCAAAGTAATTACATCTTAGTAGAACTTTACAAAGCAATTACAATGAAACTCTAATTACTCTAATCAAAGTAACTCTAAAGCATAAAGGAAAACTTAAAGATAAGACTTAATGACAATAGGACATCTCATGATAAGTATGAACACAATAGGAAACCTCTATCGATCCTGTTATCTCAACACTCCCCCTCAAGATGGAACAAGTTCCAGCTTGGAATATACAAAAAAGCTCAACAGTTAGCGTTTGCTTTGGAAAGAAATTCGAATGATTATTAAGCAGATGAAGATGTTTGCACTCGATAATGTAATCTTGGGAAGGGGATTGCCATGCTGCCAGTGTTGCCTGCGCTTTCCAAGCTCAACCAATATATATATATATATATATATATATATATATATATATATATATATATATATATATATATATATATTTATTTATTTATTTAATTTTTTTGTGGGTGGGGCGTGTACAACACTTTCCCGATGATTTTTTGATCATATTTTATTCATGAATTGGTAAGGGGGTGCTATTTCCCAAATATGATTATGTTGTGGCTTTTTCGGTTTTACAGGGCGATCAAGGAAGAGAAATACGCTGCTCGCCGAGCAATACTGCCCATGCTTCAAGCAGAAGAGGATGAAAGGTATAAATCCTTTCGTAATTGCATTTATTTAATCTTTAATTTTCCTCCCCTGTAACAAGTACATAATTTTGTATAGGTAAGACTTGGATCACAGAATATTAAACTTTCGTAAAGTGACCCTCTCAGGCTTTTTCATTGCCGTCCCATAACCTGTGCAAAACCTATGCTCTGTTCAACTTCTTTCAGATTTGTCAAAGAGTGGAAAAAATATCTGGAGGAGGAAGCCCGGATAATGAAAGACGTGCCTGGTTGGAAAGTTGGTGAAAACGTCTACAATTCTGGGAGATGGATGCCCCCTGCAACTGGTGAGCTCCGTCCTGATGTTTGGTAAGAAAGTTTGTTTACAGACTTTGCTTGTCCCATCAGAAAACTCGACTTTTCTTGTAATGTATGGTATGGTTAAACGTTGAGCATTGAATCTTGCTCTTCTATGGCAAGTTCCTTGTAATTTCATTGTTGGTATCTCTCCTGTTTGGGATGGTAATAATATCTTGGGACAGTTGTTATGGTAGTACTTGAAAGTGGTTCCTTGGCATAACTCTGATTCTGTTTTATCTCTTTCCCGCCGGTTGATGGGCAATAAACAAATGTTATTAATGAACCACACCAATCCAATATGGAAAACATAACCAGACTAAAGAAGACGTAACCCACACAAAGGGGGAAAGAGGCCATCTAAATGGAAATAACAAACCAGCAGCTGATCAAATGTAGGTAAATCCTTTATAAACAAGGAATCCAGGCTGGTGAGTGGCAAGTGAGGTGTCTGTGATAGAGTTGGATGATCTAGGGGCTGCAACTGAATGAAATTTTGTAGTCTCAATGGAACCCTCCTCCCATCATGCATTAATCTACTTCGCCGTAGGATGTATATATGTTTGTGTTTAATGTTTATTTTTTCACTAAGTTTTCTCCCCCTGAAGTAACCTCCCTTAATTGTGACCAGATAATAATTTAACACCATCAAATAGTAGTTTACTGAAGGAGAAGTTAATTACACCAATTTGACATTTTTAAAGGAAATTCTTTGAGATGACAATCAATATCTTTTTTTTTTTTTGGGTAAGTAACAATCAACATCATTGACATTGATATATTTTAATTCTTACACTTGCATATAAGTTAAGATCATAGTTATCAAATTTGGATTCGGCAATTATTGGGAAGAATATTTTAGAAGGCATCTTTCAAGTAATTTATGAATTCGGTAAAAAAAAAGTGGCATCACCCATGTGACTAGATATATAAATAATTTATAAATTTGGTAAATAAATTTATAATAATATCAATTTTATAAATGAATTCAACATGTGGATCTAGTGAAGGCCACCACCCATGTGACTAGATATATATAATTTTTAATAGGGGATATCTTGATTTAAACTAACAATATGAGAGCTCATTAGTCCAATACCCGTTTTGGTTATGGTCTGCTTGTAATTACTAAATGGAAGGCATCCACACTCACAACAGACCCTATTAATGACAAAAAAAAAAAAAACATGCCAAACGTTTAAACTAGTTTTGGAAAAATTAGAATGAAAGAGACCCTATTTAATGATGATGATGGACTTTAATTTCAACTGCACATCATTAGCATTGGAAAAGTTAGATTGAAACAAGCTAGCCTTTTGTATGTAGTTAAGTTAGTGGGAACTAGCACTAAATGGTTTCTGGGATAAGGGTTTTTATTTTTATTTTTTAAATCTCAATGGAAATGGGATTAGTAATAAATGTTTACCATTTGAAATTATTCGGTTTAATTCGTGTTTATCCGAATTATTCATGTATTATATATGTAGTTTAAATTTTCGGGGCCTTTTCCGAATCATTGGCTATGATTCAGGTTCACGTTGACACACTATTATAAAGTCAATCCTGTCACTAACATTCTCTTAATAAGATAAGATTTTTTTCCTTTTTTTGATGAAATAATAAGATAAGATTGTTGTTTTCCAGTTAGTCTAATCTATGTGCATGATCCAGATCCAGATTTCAGATTGATGAGCTATGAAGCCAACAGTTTTTAATTCATTAATGTGCAAACTGATCCTTACTGCACTTAAATAAACCTCTTCCTCATGAAGATTCTTGTCCGGTCTAGAGTACCGGTGGATGATTGATGTCAATATCCTAATCCTAGTAGGTTAGAGGTTTTCTGTCCGACCATGGATCTTGCATCAGTACACGATCAAATCGGAGTGTAGCCATGAGTATCCATGACAGAGAGGTTGGTGGGTCATTTCTCATACCATGTGAGAAGGCACAGGAAGAAGACAAAAGGTGAGTACTTTATCCCAATCCAAATATCAATAGACACAGGCCCGTGAGCTGTAAATTAGATTCCAAAATTTGATGGTTGCAGGCCTCCCCTAGCCATGTTCATTTTAAATCATGGTATGTATCAAGAGCTGAAATTTACCCACAAAGTTGAGGATGACATGGTGAACAGTGTTTTAGAGATTGGATTGGCCAAGGTCGTGGCTGACCCTTGCAGTTCCATATCAGCACGATTGGCAAGGTTCGATTGGAGTACTAGGTCAGTCCTGGCTGACTCCACCTAGCTGTGCCCAAGTCCTTAAACCATGGCCATCTGACAATAGCTTTCGCCGTAGGTTGGGAGATAGAGGGATGGTGTGTAATACTAATTTTTCCCCTCACTGGAAGTGTTGAACCGTGCCTTCTTACCGTTTACATACACGACTGTACACATGATTTTTTTTTTTTTTTTTTAATCTTTTAATACACAGTAATCACTTTAAAATTCTAATTTCCTTTTCATTATTAAAATAAAATCCGACCATGATGTGGACAAGCTCTTAAGTTGCAGTGTCCACCTAATTTGTAATAGCAATTTGCCATGCCACAGACAATATTTAAATCATCATCCTTATCTTCTTCTTAATTATGTTCATTAATATTCAAAATGATAGTTCAAAGGATAAAAAGCTTTGACATAACAAGAGGACTAAGGAAGGAAGGTATACAAAGGTAGAGAGTGAGAGAGAGAGAAGCTCCACCGGCTTTCGCCGGAGATTTTGCTCTGGTCTTTCTCAATTATGGACAAGGCCTGCCTTCCTAAGGAGTCAGCCACGCTTTGATCATGAATATTTTTTTTTATAAAATATGTTTCAGCCATGATCATTATATATATCAGATGTCTAGCTCCTAACAGCCAAAAGCTTGCAAGTTGTTATATGTTTGTATCCATAATATATATAAGGGAATCCACATCAAAACGTGATCGATTCATATCTTTCTGCTATAAATATATATGGAAGAATATTAATTTTATAATTTATTTTCTCAGTAAGTGTGGTCATGCCAGTTTCTGTAATTTGGTGGTCACTATAGTTTTTATTGCTAATGACATCTCAGTTTATATAGTCCGTCCCAATTCCCTTCAAGCCTGCGTGTAGGATAAGAGTTTCTTTAAAACCTTCGACTATTGCTGAGACAGTTGGGCCTTCACTGGATTATTTTCATCACTAGTAATGATTAATTTTAGATTTTTCCCACTGAAGGAAGATGTTATTTTTTGTATTCTTTAATTGTAAGATATCGACATCAATTATTGCATTCATAAGTGTATTGAATGACTTCTTTTATCTTTTCATTGTAAATTTCTATGGTCTGCAGACCACGGAACCCTTCCCCTGAGGGAGAGGATTCTTGGGTTTTTCTGTTCATAAAATTTCAGTCCCATGGGGTTGATTATGGGTGTCAATTTTAACCCAGAATCGAAAAAGTAAATTGAAATCGACTGGTAAAGAATGAATCAAATCAAACAGCAATTAATGGATTCGGTTTTACTTTCACGCATAAGCTGTTCGAAACCAATATAGAACTGTTAAACCATCGAGTAACTGAATAAAAATCAATTAAATAAAAGAGTAAAATTGATTAATTATCTGTTTTTCTCTCTCTATATGCTAGTTAAGGATGGAAAGATGAAAGTAATGAGTTTATTATTATTATTATTATTATTAAATATCTCATTACTATCCGTCACGATATTTTTATGTTGTATATAATTTTAGCTCTTTCTTATAAATCGCATAAGAAATCATTTATGAACTGATCACTCGAAAATTATAAGAAATCGATACACCGATAATCGTTTCGATTTTGATTTAAAAAATAAGAACTACTTATTATATCACCATAGGACACAGATATACCCATCAGAAAAGCTACGGAAGGAATCTTTGCCATGCAAGAGCCAACTCATTCTTGACTACATTCATAAAATCTGGACTCTGGTTTTTGGACATGATCTTGGTGGGCCCCTTCCTGTCCCTTTGGTGGGGAATGGGTCCCACCTATCAAAGCAGAGTGCTGCCATCTTCTTCATTAAGCTTCATCAGTTCTCTAATCTCATTCAGCCATACCATTATAAGACTCCCCCCCTCCCCTTCAATTCCACAGTCCATACAATTACTGTCTCTTACCTTTAAAATTGCCTAAAATGGAAGATTCATCATTACCCAGATCCAACTCAACCGACTCCGAAGCTCCTCTACTCGAGAAACACCTCCCTTCCTTAGATTCTACCATCGAACGCTGTATAGGCACCTTTGGGTGGGCCCAATTTCTGCAAGCCATCCTCGTCTCCTTCGCTTGGGCCTTCGACGCCCAACAAACCTTCATCAGTGTCTTCTCCGACGCCGAACCCACCTGGCACTGCACTCGTCCCGACGACGAGTCATGCCACTTGGCTCCCAACCCTTGCGGACTACCCAAAGCTTCATGGTCTTGGGACCACCCACTACAATCCTCCGTCGTATCAGAATGGGACCTCACATGCGCCGGACCAATTATTGCAGGTCTCCCTGCATCATCCTTCTTCGTAGGTTGTCTGGCAGGTGGACTCGTCCTGGCTACACTGGCAGACACATCACTAGGCCGTAAGAACATGCTCGTACTTTCATGTATGATCATGTCAGTAACAGCCGCTTCCACTGTTTTCTCTCCCAACGTCTGGGTCTACTCGCTCCTCCGATTCATCAGCGGGTTCGGCCGGGCGACAATCGGCACGTGCGCTCTCGTCCTTACGACCGAGCTCGTCGGAAAACAATGGCGAGGACAAGTGGGCATCATGGGATTCTTATGTTTTACAGTCGGTTTCTTATCCTTACCAGCCATAGCCTACCTAACCAAAAGCTCATCATGGCGAACCCTCTATCTCTGGACTTCGATACCATCCATCTGTTACTGTATGTTAATTAGCTTCCTAGTCCGCGAATCACCGAGGTGGTTATTGGTGCGAGGAAGAAAAGAAGAAGCGATCCAGACGCTGAAAAGCATAGGATCAAGAACCCAGAGCAGCATAAGCTATAGCTTCTCAAGGTTGCCGATCGGAGAAGATGACACGTGTAATGACGTGGATCTTTACTCGGCGATCAGAATGTTATTAGGGAAGAGATGGTCGTTTCAACGATTAACGACGGTTATGACCGTTGGATTTGGGATCGGAATGGTTTACTATGGTATGCCATTAGGGGTGGGTAACCTGGCCTTTAATCTCTACCTGAGCGTGACGTTTAATGCATTGTCAGAGCTGCCGTCGTCTTTGATCACGTTTTTCCTTATAGGGAAACTAAGCAGGAAGAGTTCTGTGTTATTGTTCACGATGGTGAGTGGGGTGTGTAGTATAATGTGTGTGGTGGTTGGGAGTTCACGAAAGGAGTTACAGATTGGATTGGAGCTGCTGTCGTTCTTCAGTGCATGTACTGCGTTTAATGTACTGCTGATATATACGTTGGAGTTGTTTCCGACGTGTGTGAGGAACTCAGCACTGGCGGTTGTGAGGGAGGCGTTGGTGTTAGGTGGGGTGTTTAGTCCGCTGTTGGTAGCTGCGGGGAGGAAAAATGAGTTCTTGTCTTATGGGGTGTTTGGGTTAGTGATAGGGTGTAGTGGGTTGTTTGTAGGTTTATTGCCTGAGACAAGTAGGGATGGTACCCTATGTGATACCATGGATGAACAAGAATATAAGGACACCAAGGATGAACAAGAATACAAGGAGATTCTTGCATCCAAGTGCAATGGATCAATATCTGCTTGAGGTCAACTGCTCCTTAATTTCTGGTTTTTATTTTATTTTATTATTATTTTTATTTTTGTAAGCATCTGCCATAAATGTAATGGGTGAAGATATCTTTCCCTATCTCCACAATTTTTTGAATATTTTATACTATGATGAAGAGATTAGTTGTCTTTTATATCTCAAAATACAAATCAGGTTTGAGTGTGGATTTTTACTGCTTACATCTTATCATCTGATATTACCTCTCCCCCCCCCCACCCCCCATCCCCCACCCCCTCAAAAAAAAGAAAAAGAAATCTTATCATGACACTTCACACTAGTGAGAATATGCTAGAACAAGGGAGCTGTCATTAATTAACATGCTATTTGTGTTTTTAAAGTAATGTAGGGCATACTTTGAATTATTATTATTATTATTTTATTTTTGTCATGTTATTGTAGGGTATAGTTGGCACGTTTGGATTCAAAAATTATTTGGAAGAAGAATAGCTCAGAATGTTTCCTTTCAATAATTTCAGGGTTTAAAAATAAATGTAGAAAAAACAGGCCTAAAGTAAAATTTGGATTCAAACCAGGCATGAATTGAAATATTATAGCATATGAGGACTCCTTCCATCCTCAAACAAATCAACCCATCACCAACTCATTAGAATATCCATCCATATTCCAGCTTTGGTTATATAGTCCTTATCAATTTAGGGTTGCAACAGGGTCGGATTGGGTTAGATTTTTCAAAACCCTAACCCTAACCCTAACCCTGACTATTTAAATTTAACCTTAATCGGAATGATCAAAATTTGAGTCATAACCCAGCCCTACCAGGGTGTGGGCCGGGTTCAACCTTGTCAGGGTTCAAAGCGAGTTTGGGTGGATTCGGATTGTCAAGGTAAAACTTGCACCCCTAATAATCCATCCGCCTGCAAATGAGAAACCAAGTTTATCATTGATTGTAATATGAGCATTTTATCTTTGTGTAACTCTCTCTCTCTCTCTCTCTATATATAACTACAGGTTGCGATCGATCATATAATAACAAAGGGTTCTATTATTTTTAGGTTTAACATGGCACCCTAACACTGATGCCACCATCACGTGACCCCCAACCCCTCCTCCCTTCCATTATGAGGACTATATCGGTTCCGATCAGATTCATCTCTCATGCACCAATGGTAAGGGCTTATCTATTCCCATGCCAATTCCACTTCTCTCTCCTCCCCCATCCATTCTCTTCATCTCTTTAATATTTTAAAATATCTCCTCCCTCCGCAAACCTCTACTTTCAATACAGCGTTTTGTTTATGATAATAATGCGTGTTTTTTGAGTTTCACTTTTCTCATTTTCTTCTAAATTAAGGATTAAGCTACTCGGACTCCTCTTCTCTCCGGCCCAAGTAAGGGAGGACTCTATACGTAAGCCACCTCTCCTTGCTCGCCTTTCACTTCTAAGCCACCCTCATGATTGCACCTCTTCTAAGCCACCCTCATGATTGTGTACTCCGTCATATTCTTCACTCTCTCAAGATGCCATTGTCCTCCACTAACAATCCTCCTTTAGCATGTCAATTAGGCGAGGTCAGTCATCTTACCCTTTCTTCCACCCCGTCTCCGAGGCCCATCCCCCGTCTCCTCTGTCGATGGTCAATGTTATTTTGTAATTTTTTGGATGATAATGTAAGGTTTCTTTGGTTCTATCCTCTCTCCAAATGCTCTACATGTTTATATACTATTTTCCCCTTATTTCAAGCCCTTGTTAAACGCCAATTTACCTGCAAGCTTAGGCCATCCAAGCTGATTGGGGTGGGAAGTATTGATTTCTCCATCCCTACTTCGCCAAGCTTGGCATCTCTCATTGCCTTTCTTGTCTTCATACTTATGAGCAACATGGCTCTATTGAGCACCATAACCACCAAATTGTGGAAACCAGCTTGATTCTCGTCGCCCATAGCTTCGTTCCCACCAATTTTGGCATCATGCCTTTGACACCACAGCCTACCTTATCAACCGCCTTCCTTCCGGTGTCTCTCAAAACCTCTTTCTTTAGAACTGATTCACTATTGATTTTCTTTTCCTCAAAACCTTTCGTTGCCTCTATTTTTCTTACCTTCGTCCCTACAATCGCCATAAAATGGATTTTCATTCAACTCCTTATGTTTTCCTCAGATGCAGCCCTCATTCAACTCCTCATGTTTTCTTCAGATGCAGCCCCCCTCACATGGATTACCATTGCCTTGATTTTGCCAACAATTGCTTCTACATTACCTGCCATGTTAACTTTAATGAACAATGCTTTCCTTTTTCTATTTCCACTATTCTTGATCCAACCCCAACCACCATTGCCCCACCCTACCTTTGCCTTTCGGTCCCCAACCGCATCCATTCCAACCCCATAGTCGCGCCTACCATTTCACCCCACCACATGCAACTTCCCCTCCATCATTGCCCCCACCCTTCCACCCCTATCACTAACAGGCTCCACGTCCCATCATTGGCACCCATATCTATTCTCTCCCCTCACCTCCCCTCATTCATTGCCCCTCCCCCCACCACTCTACACCCCACCCATCCGGCACAAGACACACCGCTTCATTGATCTCTACTAGCTCCTCACCACCCACCACTCCCCTCCCTCAGACTTTTTCTCACTCCACAAAAACCCATCTCATCAAAACCCATCCTAGCAAATGTTTGTGTCTTGAGGGGTATTAGTGATATTATCACGAATAATGGTGGACGTATGAGATTAAGCCATGCAACAGGAAATGTGGCTAAATTTTTTTTTTTTTTTTAATACGAACTAGTAGTCATATAAATATCGATAGTAAAAATTCGTGACCTTCTCCGAATCTTCGAAAAGGATTCGGATTTGCACGAATAGTTCGAATTATTCAGTTCAGGTTAATTACTAGCCTAATTTTTAACATAGTCGATCCACATTGGTCGGTATCGACTTAATTTGGCCAAAAAAATCCTTTTTTTTATTTTTTTATATCAATATTCTCTAGTTGGAATTGTTTTGTTATTAATAAAAAATAATATTTTTATATTTTTTGTAACTATGGCTGGTTGACACATTGCAATCCCATCGTTAGCTTATTGACATGGGACATGACGAGGAAATGGTATGGTGGAGATCTACCAATTTAGTTATCATCTCATTAAAATAGAAAGTAATGGGATATAAAAAGTTAGAATTAAAAATAGATATACATTAGTTAACAGAAATTATCTTCACCTACACACATGCCAATCAAAGAGCATACTATGAAAAGATTGAACGGTTTAGATTGGAAGTAGATAACAATCAATTAGTTAAACCGTTGGGACCATACACCTATTAGTATGGGAGTTTCAACTTCCTGGTTATTCATTCAAACGAGAGGAGAGGAGAGGGGGGAGGGGGGGGGGGGAGGGGGGGAGGGGGGGGGGGGAAAAATTTTTTTTTAATTTTGGGGGGGGGGGGGAAAAGGAGAGGAGAGAAGAGGAGAGAAGAGGAGAAGAGAGAAGGGAAGCGAAACTCTCTGCATGAATTGTGAAAGGTATAATTTAATCTTCTTCTACAACTTTTATTATTGGAAACCGAATTCTAACTCTATCTTTTTTCTTATACATTATTTTATGAATTTATTTCTATTGCAGAAAAGAGTTTCGTGAAGTGCTTGTATATATTTTCCCAATTTCATCTATCCTTGTATTTTCTTCTCTCTATCTCTCGTAACGTTATTTAATGGGCAGTTTGCATCTTGCATTTTCCTGATTAGTACCAGAGATGGATAGAAGAAACCACAAGAAACTGATGATTTGATGGAAGGGTTTTACATAAGGATGGAGAGTCAGGTGTCGATCATCCATCTGGGCCGTTGTCCCTCCTCCTCGAATATCAGAGAGGAGAGGATTTGAATCCTTTACATAAAGGCATCTTGATCCTCAAATTCCCTAGTCACGTCCCGGCGTCGGCAGCATCGACATCAGCATCAGCATCAGCTGAGAGCAGAGAAGAGAAAATAAAACACTAGTACCGTGAAGAGCTGAGTATATGGTTTCATATTTATTCCTTGCATATGATTTGGCAGTGGAATAATTGATTTCCAAATTGAGATGGATCATTCATGATGTTTCAGACTTCGAGTAGAGAGATGCTGGAAATGATTGATTTCCAAATTGAGATAGAATCCTGCAAAGGGACCACTGGTAAGGAAAATGCAGTGAGTTTTGGATTGGAGTTATGCATTTAATTCTTAACAAATACGTCCAAGCTGACTTCTGAGTAGTGATGTGGTTAATTAGAAGTTTGTTTATAACTTAATGATCTAGAGATGATATGTGTGACTGTTGTGTTGCAATTGATTTCCATTTTGTTTGATATTGACCTAGTATAAACATTTGATGCCTCCCTTTCATCATATGTGTCCTTTTTTTTTTTTTTTTTTTTGGGTTATTGATCCTTCAACCTTGATAATTGTACTGTGGTTTGTATCCAGCATTAACGTTTGATGTCTCCCATTTACCAAATTGTATCATGGTTTGGATCCTTGAAGTTTAAGAATGGAGAAATGGCTTAAGATGTGAATCAGAATATTTTTTGACTGTCCAACCCTTAATAGGTTAGGGTCTTGATTGAAGTTCAAATTTTTTATTTTAAATCTATCGATAAATGATTTTGATTATAAATCAAATCATTCTGAAGGTTGTTTTAATGCTACTACGGCTGCTCTTGAAATTATTGCATTAAACAATATTCTATTTCAAAATGAAGGTACATACAATTAACTAAATATATTTATTGTCTTGGCTGTTGTCTAAGTTTATTATTTCCTTGGTAGTTATAATATTGTCATGTGTTCAAGATTATATTCTGAATGGGTACTTGTCCACTTGTTAAGGAAAGGATACTTTAGTGGGATAAAACTTAGTGAAAAAAATAAATAAAGAAAAAAAAACCTTGTCTCATTATGTTTAATAGCATCTCGAACAAAGTGACAGTCGACTTCAATATGCTTGGTACGTTTCTTGCACACATGATTACTAACAATATGAATGACTGCGTGATAATCATAGTACATAGGAATAGACTGTATAATTGGGGTCAGGATTGTTAACAACATGAATTGAATGACTGCCTGAAATCATAGTACATAGGAATAGGCTGCGTAATTGGGGTTTTTGAAGCTTGCCACTCATCCATATCAGTGTCTTCATCTGAATTGATTTCATTCTCTCTATACATTTCTTGATAGTCTGATGTTATACATCTGAAAATGTTGTCGATGGAATCTGTAAGAATAGATTTCTCAAAACATACAATATGGAACTCTCAGTGAAACACCGAAGTTCCTTCAGAAATAAGTGTTCCATGAGATACTAGTACTGCAACAATCTTCCCTTCTTCTGAGATAGGAACCAAAAGAAAAATGAAAAACAACAAGTGTGGATAACCCAAAGATGAAGTTTTTTTTTTTTTTTTTTTTTTTTGTGTAAATCCCAATCCATTTATTGATGTCCTCTTGTTACATATTAGGTTCAATAGGAGGCTTCATCAGCAAACTCCTCCATACTTATCACTATTTCAATCATCAGTTATTTAGAGAATAGTAGGTTCGTGAGGCTACGACCCCCTAGGACAGCGCTAGGACGTACAAGAAGAGTGCCTTCGGTCCATGATATGGTGACTTGCTGTCAGACCCCCTTTTGAACTATATCCCCCATACCAAACCAATCCACAATAACCACACGAATATAATACTGACGGAAGACTTTAAATAGAATGAGAGATCTATTGATAATTTAAATAAATATCTCATTATTCAAACTCAAACATAAAATAATAATCTTTACACTCTTAATAACAAACAAAAATAACTAATCAATCAAGTAAAGGCACTCGATGAAGCGTCATGCTCGCCTCTCCCGCCGGGCCCCCCCCCGGGGGGGCACAAACATACAAGGGGGCGCCCCCCATGAAATCGACGTTTCACAAGATTATGCATGAGAACAATCATTTTATGCCGTGGTCCGGTTTTAAGTTTGCAATGTGCTATAGAAAGGTTTGGTGGCCCCGCACCTCTATACACGAGGGGGCGTCCAAATAAAAAAAACGAAGAAAAAACCCAAAGGGGCAACAACCAACCATATGTCAACAATTATGTCTACCAGCACCGCCACGGCATAGAGATAGAGCTAGAGCGGCGGCCGGGCCGAGACCCCAAACCTCACCTCCCCCGATACCATCCGCAACAACACAGGCCCGGACAAGAGGTGGGACAACACAATACGGAGACCAACGCCACGATCTTCCCCGAACCCCACCCGTACCAAGCATGTTAAGATAGAATACTACAAAGGTGCCGGGGAAGAGCGATCCCGGGCCCAGCCCCACTCCACACACCAACGAAAACAATCACATGTAAGAAAGGAGGGTGAAAAAAAAATGACACTTGTCCACGTCACAAGATCCAAACGATATGTCACAAAGTCCTACATAATATTAGTTGGGTTCCTGTCGGGAAAGCGGGCGACAGTTATGGTGCGTATGTCTCGGAAGACATACATTTATAAGTATTAATGACAAACCATTAATGGTCCAACTATCCACATCAATTTGTCACATCTTATCTGAATCAGCATAGGGGGTTGAACATGAGTTCATTTTGACATTTTCCGTCATTTCTTTCTTTTCATACCTCATTCCTTAGATGTACGCCACGTGTCCCTCTCCCGAGGATCATCCTAAATTCTCTTCCAACGGTTAGATTTTGTATTTACTATTATTTTTTCCTAATAGAAAGTAGCCTGTATTGTGGCCTTCCGATACAACTTCCTCTGTAGTTTGATTTACATCCATTGATCTAAAGCTTGCCACTCATCCTTATCACATAAAAACAAAGGTTTCTTCCTTTGTTTTCGTCTTCTCCTCCTTAATTGTGATGGTTCCCCCCTTCTCTACAACTCAAATTTCCTCTTCTCCATCTCTGGTTCCGATTACTTCTTCTTCTGTTTTGTTGTTCTTTTTTGCCTTCTTCTCCTCCTTGGTTCTGTACTTCGGTTTCCCCCCTTTTTTTTTATTGTATTTTGAAGTCTTTTTATTAACTTCTTGCTTATATACTGGTGTTTTACATTAATTGGGGTTCCAAATGGAAAGATATGTTATTAGTCATTTTTGAAGTGGAAATTTAGAGAGTTATTGTGCTAAGCAATGCACAATCTGAATTGCACAAGCCATCCATCCGTGCTCATTTGAGGTTTTTTTATCAAATGCTTGTCTGATTTGATATTATTTAATCCCATTTGATGATCTTTTATATGGAAATTTGTTTTCTTTTCTCTTCTTTTTCTTAATGCACAATTTGATATTAGATAGAATATTTAAATCTTGTGCCATACTCATGTAAGGTCTTATTATTCCATGTTTGACTTGTATGATGTTATTTAATCCTAACTGATGTAATGCAACTTGTTTTCTTTATGGTATATGTAAGGCATGTTGATACTTTTGTTTTCTGTTTTATAGTATATATTTGTATTGCTTCTTACTTTTATGCTCGTGTGTTCTGGACTTTTTAGAGCATTCTTTGTTTTGTTTCTCGAGTATCATTGATGATTTTATTTGGAATAACTCTGGATATTGCTTCATTTCATCATTATGTAACGAATAGAAGTCTTTGAGAAATTCTAACCCATGAACCTGTTGATGCAAGGGATCAGAATTGGTACCACCTTGGTCGTTTTCAATTTCAATCCAAATAGGGAAGAATCATCCGAAAACCCAAAAAAAGGCCCAATCTAAATAGCTAGAATCAAGATAAACATCGGCCAATTCCATTACAAAATGGCCAATCTGATTCCAATTCCTAAAACCTTGATGTCCATGCTTGTTATAAACATAAATTTTTTTTCAACATATAAAATATTATATGTAAAATTTCAATGTAATATTTTAAATCAAAACAAATGGAACCATAATGAAAGATGAATCCTAGTGCTCTTAACTCCTTTGATTGGTTACTGAAATCCTATTTAACTTTGAAAAATATATAGCCTCCGTCTTCGCAAGGGAAATAAAAGGAAGGGGAAAGAATTTCAAACCGGCAAAATATATATATATTTTTTTGTAATCATTAACTAATATAATTGCATTTAAATTTTATTTTACTTTGCATTCTATGTATATGTTAGGTTATGTACAATAGTTTCCTCTTTTGTTTAAACTAATTTCTCTTTCCTAGGGCTTCTTTGATAAAATTTCAAATTTTGGATTCTAATTTTCAGAGAACTATTTTGGAGTAGAATCACTTTTGATAAACTCGATTGGATTCGAATTCCCACGGAGTGAACTAGATTCAAACTTACATGGGAATCCAAGTTTTTGTATAATAAAAATGATTTTTTTTTTGTTTTGGAACAATTTTTGAAAGAAGAAACAAAGTGAAATAAAAATTCTTCTCTCACACTCCTCTCTTATTCACAAACAAAAACTTGACCACCGCCACCACTACCACCACCACCACCACCACCACCACCACCACCGCGCTGCCACTGCCACAACAGCTGCCACCACCCACCATCCTTCATCCACCACCATCGCCACCGCCACCACCACCCTCCACCACGACGACCACCACCACCACCCATTGCCACAACCACCACCATTGCTACCACTGCCACAACAGCTGCCACCGCTGCCACCACTGCCACCACCCACCATCCTTCATCCACCACCGTCGCCACTGCCACCACCCACCATCTTTCATCCACCACCGTCGCCACCGCCACCACCACCCTCCACCACGACGACCACCACCACCACCCATTGCCACGACCACCACCACCATCCCCCCACCACTGCCACCACCACCACCACCACCACTAGTTTTCTAGACTTCGATTGGCAGGATAGGATGTTTATTAAACATATTTCTGCTCCAAAGATACTCTGGAATCCATTCCAAAATTGCGTTATCAAATATGTTTCTACTCCCAAATAATCATGGAGTAAAAGTACTACTCCAAACCGGAAATAAGGAATTCAAAGCAGAAATTTTATCAAATAGACCCCAACCTTCGAGTGATAAAAATATGAACTGAATAAAGCCAAACATTGAGAAGCGTTATTCATTTGTCAATGTCTCAAATTTTCTCACCCGTTTTCCTTTTAAAATTTTTTGCTATATCAAACAATAGAAATCCTTATTCCTACCATTTACATTGGATTTATTTTTTTTCATCTAAATAAAAAGAAGAAAAAATAGTTCTCCGAGTGGAATTTTTTCCTGTATGTATTGTAATGCACAATATCTTCCTGTATGGATTTGGAGAAGCGAAAACAGTCCGAGTCTTCCCTGTGCAGCTAACAATATAGTAGATGGATCAAAAAGTTTGGCCACTGCATCTTCCTTTCTGCCACACATTCCTATACTGGTTTGAAAGTTGCCTCAACTCTCCTTTCTACAAGTATCCCACCATAAGCACTTATCAGAAGAGAAATAAAAATAGAAATAATTTACAAGATCATTCATTACTCACGACATGATATACTTTGTCCAACCAAAAGAAAACATCATAGTGCAATGAAAAAGGGCAATACCTAGTTATGCCGATGAACCTAGGTGATGGGTTTCGACTCCGGTTTGATTGTCAATTGGCATGTACTGTGACATGATTGCCATGATCTCAGAGTCCATATATGACTGCATTTGAAAAAGAGAAGAAAACAAGTATCAAGGATCAAATATCTCATAAACAGTCATGGATGCAGATATAACATGAGCTCTGCTTTGGAAAAAAAATAATAAAAAGAAAAAGAAAGCTTATGTGCTGGTTCTCTTTTGACTTACCCGGAGCCGGTATTTGTAGAATATGTAACCTGCTAAACCAGTCCCCACAACAGCAGCTAGGACAAACATTGAAACGAACCATGCAAAACTTGATGTGTTTTTAGCTGGAAAACAGAGGAAAAAGTATCATCAGACATTTTATGCCCATCCCAAACTTGCTAGCCCCAACACCAGAGTGAGGCTACTAGGTTTGCTGGAAAATCAGAGACTCAATCTAAGTACACCCAAAAAACACACACAAAAACCTCTGGAAAATTTGGGACCATAGAGATCTGGAATCTATTTCCATCATAAATGTTTCTGGAATGAAAAAACTATCTGCTATAACATATAATCTATCCCAGCAGCAATAATTTATCCACTGGACTGCGTTTTCCTTACCGATACATGTGTCATGTTCTCTTATGTAAATATGGTTCGCGTTGCACTTGCATTCATAGCCACCCCATAGGTTTGTACAAGAGCAACCATCACATTGACAAGCAAGACGTTCCTTGCATTCGTCAATATCTACACACAATCAGAAATGGGATATAGTGATTCCTCGGATAAAAGATAGGAGAAACAAAATACTAAAATATCTATACACAATCAAAAGAGGGATATAATGATTCTTCAGATAAAAGATAGGAGAAACAATACGTTAAAAGCAAAGAGATGGAAGTATCCTGTAAGCCAAGATAAGAAATCAGAAAACTACCTTCACATGTCTGACCATCTCCATGAAAGCCTGATGGGCATCGGCACCCTGTTAGATCAGAATCCTATAGGAAAACGAGAGTTATAAAATAGAACTTGAACTGATGTATAATAAACAGAAATATTGAGGGACCCTAGGAAAATACAAAAGATTAGGGATGGCGACACAGAACTGAACAAGCTGAAAAGGTATTTCCACTTTTACTATCCGACCAACAACCACCATTATTCAGAGCACACCTTCCAGGTCCCACCGCTGTCAAGAAGAAAAAACATTTTAGGTCCAGTACTGACATTATAGAGTAATTGGGTATCACCAGCCAATTAATCCACGCTAAAGTGGGTAGCAATCCTGGAAAAGCCTAACTTCTGTATATTTCATCTAAATGATGAAATTAATAGTGCAATATTGAATTTTAAAATTACAGTTAAAATATTGAATTATTACTTATAAGAAACATTAGATCCTGGTTCTTTATTCCAGAAAGAAAATATACCTTTGTGTTATGTCCTAATGAAAACAAGCCTTATAAAATAGCATTTAGAAGAAAAAAAAAAAAAAAAGAAGCCGTAACAGTAGTGCAACCTGAAAACAATCATATCCACCAAACAATTTTGATTATCCATGGTGAGAAGCTAAACTGGATACTCCCAGAACCATATGTGATCAGTGGATGTGAATCAAACTACAGAAGAAGTTGTATCGGAAGGCCACAATACAGGGGATCCACATCCTCTCCCGCCTGAGTTTGGGCGGGAGACTTGGCGGCCTGGATGGATGGCCGCCACCTGGCTCTTGGGTGGATCCGAGCTCTCCATCCGAGCCTACACCCCTGTTGGCTCAGCTTGTCGGCTCGGGTGTCGGCTCGGATGGAGGGCTCGGATCCACCCGAGAGCCATGTGGCGGCCATCCATCCGGCTGTCAAGTCTCCCGCCCAAACTCAGGCGGGAGACAATTTCTATACCAATACAGGCTACTTTCGGATGTATAACATCAGACTGTCAAGAAATGTATAGAGAGAATGAAATCAGTTTAGATGAAGACACAGATATGGATGAGTGGCAAGCCTCAGAAACCCCAAATTATCATGATTAGACGTGTCTTAGTAAGCTAAAGAGTTGCTCCAGAAAAAATGCAATGGTGCGAGAGAGTTGCTTGTAGCATGGCATCGGGCAACAAAACCTCAACATGTATATAGAAATGAGAGTTCTGATGCAGGTAGTAGGTTCTAGGAGGATGAAGAGGATATCACCTGGGTAGTTTATCTTAAAAAATATCTTAATGGAAGATATTTGTCTGGCTAAAACGAAATAGCAGGGTAGAACTTGCGTAGCCACTCCACATAGATAGCTAAAGACTTTAATGATATCAGAATGGTGATTGAAGGTGACTAAAATTTGGTACCAATCACTAATTCTTCTATAATGAAAACATATTCATGATATCCATGTGAGGATGGTATACGAAGAATATTTTAATTCTTCCATGGGAGTGCAATAACAATAAAAAGGACAGCTGCATGCAGTTAATGTCATTCCCACATCTCAAGATAAACCCTTAAAAAGGAGATGAGCTATGGTTGTTGGAGCTTGAGATGCTGTCTAATCCTTTTATAGAATTCAGGGCCAGTTGGATCACTAACTTTAAGGTGTGATTAACTGAGTCCAATTGTTGCAAATGTGATAATTGAGGTCAGTTGTTCGGAATCATCTAGGGATCCTTTGGAAGCCGTCACTGTCATCTAGGGATCTGGTGAAAGGCGTCAATAACTTTTAAAATGCGAAAAATTGTGTCAAATTGTTGCAACTTACATGATGTTTAAGGTCAGGTAACCCTAAGGATCATTTAGAAATCTAGTGGAAGGAGAAAATCTGACATGTCTGCAGCAAAAAAACTGCATCTACACATTGTATCAGAATCCAATTTCTTGTTAGTCATGTACCACTCTTCAAATGCTATAACAGCATTAAGAACTAAATAATATAGTCGTGCTACTTGAACCAGAATAATA
This sequence comes from Protea cynaroides, assembly GCA_028583415.1. NCBI lineage: Eukaryota > Viridiplantae > Streptophyta > Magnoliopsida > Proteales > Proteaceae > Protea > Protea cynaroides. The sequence goes on along the minus strand of CM053265.1, from coordinate 85,788,544 downwards.
ATAGTGACATAACAACCAAGAAGAGACTTGTTAATGTCTCACATGAGCCTATTTAGGCCATTTTGAACATATATAGAGGTGTAGAGCCACAATGTGTCTATATACTAGCCATGTTTTATTTATAAAAATAAAAAGACATATTTTCTGCTTAGGTTTTAGTGTTTCATAACAGGAGGTTAAAATAAGGAAAAGGAGTACCTGCACAAGATGTGAAACCATCTCCATGATATTGGACACCATTAACCACAGGGCATTCACACATTCTGCCCCTGAAAGTATCCTAATAAAAGAGAAGTGACCGAAAATCAGAAAAAGATGAAAATTTCCGAAGAGGCCCTATAGATCACATAACTTATGAAAATACATACATTGGCTCAACCAGTTATAGCAAGAGATATTATCTCTGTTTAAAAAAGTAGAAGTGAATAAAATTTTCATTAGACAGTAACCGAGTTTCATCTAGAAGTGTTCGAGTAACTGGAATTAGGTGGGTTTAGAAGAACACATAATCACACAGTATGTGAAATACCCCAAATCAAATTAATCAGCTGCCCCTAAAATTTGTTCCCAATAGGCAACACAACTTCAAAACCAGAAAAACCAAAATTACATATGACAATCAAACTTGAATACCTTGCAAGCACTAATATTAAATTGGGGATCCTGCCAACAACCACCATTTCTTTCAAGACATTCATTAGTCTCAATATCTGTAGAAAATACAGAAAGACAATAAATGTCAACAAGTAGATCCAAAGAATAAATTTCAGGGATCAGTATTGATTGGAAGAGGAATAGAAGTGTTGACCTCCACTCAGACAAACTGCTGATTCAGTGGCTTCTTTAAAACCAGCACATATTGCCTTCAGCACAGCAGTTCTCTCCAGTTTTCCTGCACACAAAGAAAAAATAAAGCTTCACAATTCTGACGATATTGCTCAAAAATAAAAACTAAAAGGCTTGTACCATAAGTAAACAACTCATATTAACATATCACGATCAACTCACTCAAACATAGAAACCCTTTAGCAATTAGAACATAACAAATTAATAATAATGCATTTTCCAGTAGTTCTCTAAATGTGAAACATTAGGAAGATACGGATTTTCAGGAAAGTATTCCGATAAGTTGTTACAGACTGTAAATTGAACGTCACAAACATGGTAACTCATCCTCACCCACCCAAAAGAAGATTAAAGCAAGGTACAAAATGAAACACATAATCAACTTCATGAAACTTGATGAACTCAGTTGTGCACATTTTTCTATCAACAAAAAATGATGATAAATTCATAGCCCAGTCTGACAAGAAAAATATATTACTCATTGTGATCAACTTTTTTAGTACTGCAGAATACAGTTAATATTCAACATGCATGAGAAACAATGAGGACAACACCATTTATTAGTATAATATAATCCAACAAGCAGTACATAACAAACCTCGATATTGAACATTGTTAATGACCAGAGTTGGTAAAATGGTAACATCTCCCCGAGATCCTCGGCCAACCTAGATTACACATAAAGAAGAAAAACTATTAGTTTACTCAGCATTCCAAATAAAAATAATAAATTTATGAGTATCCCATGTCTTGCGGCATGGAGACCCTTTTCAGCTGAGATATTTATGCAGTGATTGAGTTTATGATGACCTAAGATTTCTTAAAATGAAATAGTAGATTCATAAGTTTAATGTGCTTTAAAACCTGTAGAAACTTTGTCCTCAAGTAGTAATTTCTGAAAGAAATTTGATATAAGATGCATGTTTATGAGAACCTCTTCTGTAGAAAAGACACATGAAAGGGAATAACCTGGAGGTCCTGCTCTGTCTTCAAGACTACATTCTCCACATCAGCCTCAGGATCACCCATGCATTTGTTAATCTTTTCAATTGGCAAATCTGATACATAAGCTTAAACGCATTAGCATGACAGACAATAAAAATGGAGTAAAAAAGAAGAAAAAAATATAATGTTTGTGCACCAATATAACTGATATTAGCACCCACCAAGTGATTTCATCACATCCTCGGCACATTCTTGGCTATATCTCTTATTCTTCATTGAACACCTGACATGAAAATCTGTCACAAAATCCCACCAAACCCAAGACCGATTGCTCTCGTTGGCAACTCTGTGCACACAAAGCTGTCTCAAGTTCTCAAAGACAACATCTTTTCCGTCATACCCCTTGCTGAAATCCTGCTCCGGGTCAGGCGCACAGTACCTCCCATGATTTATGCACTGAGATTTGCATTGGCTGCTAAGAATGAAGGCTTCCGGACAGTACCAAGTTATGTACCGGGGCGTGAATAAGGTATAACCACCCTTCTCAAGAATCTGAGCATGGCCCTTGAAATTCTTAACAAAATTCATTTGCTCATCACATCGGACCCCACACTCATCATTGCTATTGGTCCACAATTCATATTCAACCCTATCATCTGGGTGGGGCATCGATTCTGTCCAGTCTAATTTTATGATAACTTCATCACCGTTTTGCAAGGCTTTCTTCAAGCTCTCAGCAAAGATCCGAGTTATTAGAGCGGATGGGATGGTGATCTTCTCTATATACCCATCTGAATCAACGTTCTCTCCCGGAGAGTCCATGGTTATCAAAGGCTCATCCACGTTATCAGCCACTAAAACAGCAGCAGCTCCGGCCTCTTGAGCATGCCATACTTTCAAAGCAAAGTAGCAATCTAGAGGGCAAAAGTAAAATCAATCAAGAAGAGTCGTTTAGGAAATTAAGAATCTGAAGACACCAACAGGTAATAAGGACATACCCATTATAGAAGGTTTATTTCTAGGTGACTGAACACTGAAAACTTTCTTAGGTATGGAGAGGGTAGTCAGGATACAGTAAAATCCTCCATCAAAAAATTAGAAACCGAACTAAACTAGACATAAAACAAATAAAAACTAACATAAACAGTTAGGGAAGAGGTCCTGTTAGATTGGTTAAACTAACAGATTACTGCAGAAGGACATGATTTTTTTGCTGGAAGATGAATTTAAAAGGGAAAAAAATTTGAAGTCAACCATCAACTCAGTCGCAGAAATTAAAATGGAACAAAGATGAAGGAGAGAAAAGAGAGAATCCAAATAAGGAGACCGAAAAAAATGAAGATGAAAGCAGAGGAATTAGCTCTGGGAGGGTTACTTAAACCCAAAAGTTATACACAAAAATAGACGACTAGCCATCATTTGAAATGGTTTTCTTTCACAGGCAATCTAACAAAATTTTTGAAAAGAAGATTAAACATGAAAAACTAAAAGCTACCCGTTACTTGACGCGGCTTGATCGATAACAATTCAAAACAGAAACGCAGAAACAAACAACAAATCATCGCTGAACAAATTTGTGTTCAAAGGCATCCGTTGACTTTGAAACATTAGAAAGTCAAGCAATAAATACCATCTAAATCCCATTATGGATGCTTCCCAGTTCGTCATTCAGAACGAGATTGCGAGAAATAAATAACAGAGAGTTGGATTGAATTGAATACCTCCACGATCGACAATAAGAATAGTAGGACGAGAAGACCGGGTCTTAAAAGGATTGTCTCCTTCAAAGGAAGCACAGCCTTTGGAACCCTTTTCAGAGTAAAAAAGGGATCCCATCAAGGTTCCTCCATAGTTAGGGACGCCAAAATTTCCAATCGATCCATCGTTCTTCGAACGGAGACGCTCTGGTGCGATAACACTGATGCTGTTCTTCTCCACAACGAATCGAGCATAAACAGGGGTAGTACAGCTACCAAACAATGTTAAAAGCAGTAATAGAGCTATGAATTCTACGAAAATCGACATTGGAATTTAATTTTTTTTTTTTTCTCGTTTAGGCCTATTTTTACAAAGTGAAGCAGAGAAATGGGTACTCGGAAAAGTACAGAAACAGAAAAGTAATTAGGACGAGTGTGATAGGATTTTGCCAACGTTTCTCCAAGTGGCGAGACAGAAACTCCAGAGAGAAACTTGAGAGGAGAGAACGGATGCAAGACGAAGCAACCGACAGGGGGAGAGAGAGACTTCTCTTCTTGTATACCTCTCTCTCTCTCTCTTTCTTTCTGTGACGTTAAATAAACGACATGGAAAGGTTGACAAGGTAAGCGGAAGTCCCAGAGAACGAGATGGAGAGAGGAGAGAGAGAAAATTTTCACTTTTTTCCGTTGAAATGTGCTTGCCTTTTTTCAGAATGACGGATGAATCCCCACACCTTCTTATTGCTTTGATGTCGTTAAGATTATGTCATGATGGGACCCATAATGATTAACCATCTGATTGGCATCATAATATCTGATCTGGACCTTCCCAATGAGATCTTTAATCTAGATTTTTTTTATTATTATTTTCTGAGAATGCTTAGTGTGGAAGATTGGAATTTTTGAAACACCGAACGGTGACGACTGAGGAAGCAATTCCTTCAGGAACTGGGCCAAAAACCATTACGTCACTCAAGGTGGAGTTGACAGTGACAACCATACAAACCGGTAGTTGTCCTGTTAATTAAAGTTTTTGCCACTTGGTGTTTCTGGTTTTATGGTTTTAAAGTGCAACTGATATGAGTTTAATCATCAATGGTGTGGGTCCCATTGTTTGATAGTGACCCGCATCAGGAGCTTTGCACCATGCTCGCCTGCAATTATCATTTGCTTTATTTAAATCATGGGAAATTACGTGTTGGTGCCATGTCTAGTTAATATAATACGGGGGACGAAAAAATAAATAAATAAATAAATAAATAAATAAATAATTAATGTGAACGATACAATATGATTATACCGTTAGATACCTATTTGTATACCATTTATATAACGCGTCACATATGTCATCCACTACTCCATATTGTATTAAAACTATATATTGAACCGAATGAAAATCATATTTTGAAATAAAAACTGTATTTCATACTAGATAAAAACTGTATTTTGTACCAAATAAAAATCATATTTTGTTTGATTAAAATCGTATCCAGTTTGTATGATAGTGGTAGGAAAAAACCGTTATTCTATTGATACGGTACTGTAATGGTAAGATCATTTTTTCTTTGTACTGAACTAAACCGATATCCTACTGATTGACACCCTTATGCAAACCCACACGATTTGTATTGAAGTTTTGTGTCCGGAGAATATAAGTATTCTTCTGCTATTGGTTGGAGGGTAATTGTGTCATTTCAAGGCACTTTGCTCCATATAGACCATTTAGGATGTCTATGGGAAACGAATTAAAAGCAGCAACCCTTATAAGAAGGCATGGAATCTGTTATTTCATGTGATGTGGAGTTTAAAAATTCTTTTTCTTTAGATATATATAATAATATTTTCTCTTAATAACATTTCGGAGGGTGGTTTAATTTTAAAATAAAGAAAAAAAATTTCGACTTTATCCCTCGGGTAAGGAGACCCATGATCGGAAATATCTCATCCTCAACAAAAAGGTATGAAATCCTTTACCCAGTTATCCTTTGTATTTGAAGTTTTCATAATACCCCTCCTTTTTATTTAATCATTTACGAAAGTCTTTGTCCGAAGAACTGTTCCCCCAGAGAACTTCTCCCCTAAAAATAAAAACGTAAAAACGTCATTCTCTATGCAAGTAACTAAACATGGTTACAGAGATTTTGTAACTACTTTTTCCCTCTTTCTTATGATCCTTACTGTATGATATCGGTTTGAAACCGTCGTTAAACGGTTCAAAACCGTATCGAATTGCAGATTGCACATTAGAACTAAACCACTTAGTAAATGAGTTATCGACTTCAATATAAACAGTTCGATTCAATTTCAATACACCATTCAATTTCATTTCTAACAGTTTAGAGATGAAACATTGAAATTGAAGCTTGCTCTTCTGTTTACCTCCCTAGGAGTCCTAATGTTTATGTCCATGTTGTTGCGAAATGGAGGCATTGACTTACCAGCAACCACAGATGGGGGGGCATTGGGAATCCAAGTTTCCTCTGGATCTCCTCCAACTTGTGCAGCAATTTTGTTAGTCATCAAACAATTTAGCATGGATTTTTTCAAATTAATGAAAAAAAAAATCATACTGGGTTTGTTTTTTTACAATAAAATAAGATCAAGTTGGGAGGTTTCAACTCATAAGGCTCAATTAATTTAAATATTTTTTAATAAGTTCAATTGGGAAGGTTGCATCTTAGAAGGCTCTAACTTATTTAAATACTTCTTCTTTGTTGATTACCTTTGGTACCAACCATTCTACTCTTTGTTGTAAACCAATCACTCCGGCCTCTGCAGGTTGTCATGTTTGAATGATTAGTTTCTCCAATAAAATTTTGGAATTTTTGGTTCTTCCCCATTGACTAATTGTTTCTATGTTTTGATGGGTTTGAATTGTCTCCCATCGTTAGAGGGATTCTAATCATGATATAGCGGCTGAAGTTTATTTATTGCATCTATAAATACATTGGTATATGCACCATAATGGATTCTAACCGCTGGATCACAATTGAAGAAAATGGATAATAGAAGATGATCTTTTTCCTGCAATGGTAGGTTGTAATTTATGGATTTGGTCTCTCTTTGAAAAACTAAATTATCTGGTTAAATTTAAGGTACCATAGGGGGTGTTTTGGAAGTTTATTTATTTATTTCATTTTGAGCAATGGGGGACATCACAATGGTGGCCCGGAGGGACATTGAACCTAATGGGGCCCAAGGTTAAGGTACCATAGGGGGGTGTTTTGGAAGTTTATTTATTTATTTCATTTTGTGCAATGGGGGACATCACAATGGTGGCCCGGAGGGACATTGAACCTAATGGGGCCCAAGGGAGGAGGCAGTGGGGGGAAGGGAGAATGGAGAAAGCGGGTGGCATGCTACTTCATGAGAAGTAGGAGAGTTGGACACTCGACCTCTCTAAACTTACACCAAAAGCAGAGACTAAAAGCCACCACTACACTACAAACGCTTCGTCATTGCTTTGAAAGTTCAATATAGATCAAAGCAAGCATTTGTTAATTTTGTGTTTGGCTGAAGAAGTTTAGGTTCCATAACGTCTACATGGGGATTTTTTCCCATGCTCTCTCATATTTTAACATTTTCTCTCTCCTCTTCTGACCATGTGGGTCCACTCATCCATTAATAATATCATTTTTCACATCCTATTAATATTGTATGAGAAGATTTTTCAACATTGGCATTGTGGAAAACATCCCCCAAGTTTTTCACTAAAATTTGTGTATCCCAAATTCCCAATGCTCTACCTATCTCCATCTGCCCTTATGCATTAGTGCTTGCTCTAGGTTGGCTTTGAAACTACATCAGATCCAACCGAGGTGGTCCATGGGTTCAGCTGGTAAAATCTACCGTTCTATGTATTGCATATATATATTATGTGGATTTTCAGATACATTCATTGTGACCATATACATTGACATAAAATACCTTACGCATTGATATTACAATATATATGTCTTAACAGTATTCTTTCCCATAAGAAATAGATGATGACATGGATAAACTCATTACCATGCACCAACTATGTCATAAAGGTCAAGTCAACAATTTTTTTGTTGAACATGAGATCAAGCAGCATGTAACATGTGTGACAAAGTTTTTTTTTTTTTTTTTTTTTTTTTTTTTAGGGGGACGGGGGGTAAGGAGTGTCTAAATGACATCTCTATATGTACATTTAGAATATGACACGTTATTTTAAATACCCTTGTTTTATTTTCAAATGTTTTCTTAATCTGAGTAAAAAATGATTTTCATAAAATTTTTGAAAATGAATCATTATTATGTTATTTATCATTGTTTTACACGGTTTTAATAAACATATGAAATTAACACGAATTATTCTCATTTCAACAAAAAGAAGAAAAAAAATGTGTAATAGTAAGAAGGAAAAACTAAAGTATCAAATAATTCAACACCTTGTGAGGTCTTTTTTTTTTAAAGTTAAATGCCTCTTTTTATTTAAGGAAAATGATCCACATGCCAACGGTGTCTTCCACCCTCTTTATATTTTCTCTCTTCCATGACACTTTGTCTTATTGTATATGGCATTATTCCCACACTCTTCAGTGCTCCCATTGGTTGGGCGTGGGGATTGTGTTATAAGTTGGGGACATGGCAAGCCACCTCCCTTATTTAATAGATTAAGAATATGCAAGGTTATATATATATATATATATATATATATATATATATATATATATATATATATATATATATATATATATATATTGGGGAAAAACATTACCTAATGAAAATCTTACATATGGCATCAAAAATCACCTAGGCCGATCAGATATGATAAAGTGGTGTTCGGCCTTGTTTGCTCGGAGGCATAGTCCTATCAGGATACGGTGCCTGGTCGGAGGCATAATCCTACTGGGTTAAGTTTCTTGGTTGGAGTTCAGAGTCCTAAGGCGACTAGGTTACGTCATAGGAGTCCTTCTCCTAGTACAATACGATGTCGGCCCTTACGGCCATACGACCACTCGTATGGTGACACGCACTCTTATTATTCACCGACTTAGCTTCCTTAGCTACAGTCTCCTACTTCTACTCGGAGTCTATGACCTGGGTGTCCCTAAGATTGATACCTAGCAGTCCTATTGGCGATCTACTTCCCTGAGTCCTGGTACTTTCGTACTTATTTCCAATCTCTATAAGTAAATGACAAATCTCCAAGGTAATACAAACTCACAACTTCACTATTCACCATCAGTTCTTTCATACACTCAAACTCTTTCTACGTTCTCCTCTTTTTAAACTGAAGATAGCTTCCTGTTATCTCTTGACTGTTTACATTGGAAATCTAACTTAGGCATCGGAGTGTACTCGGGGCTTAGTCGCTCAACTCCTTTGTTTAACTTCTGTGATTGCAGATTGCTCGGATAGCAGATCGACGGACGTTTTTCAATCGTAACAGTTTGGCGCCCACCGTGGGGCCCCTAGACTGAGTTTGACAAACAGTGTACAAGAGAATTCAACCATTATTCCATAACTCACCGAAAAATTCGTGCTCAAGTCGCAACAACCTCGGTAAAGGAAGACAATTACGCCAGCACCACCAGAGTGGCTCCAAACTCGAGCCGGCGCACACCCCTCTTGTGGTGCCGCCAGCACCACCGGCTCATCAGTACGCGACTTGCGAGAAGTTTGAAGTCCTAAGTCAACAGATCACACAACTACCTCCTCACGGTCGACCCGCCATCTTTAGGCGTGTTCGTGGTCATTTTGCTCAAGGCCGACTAGCCATCTTTAGGCGTGTTCGTGGCTAACTTGTTAGAGGCAAACATGCCATCTTTAGGCTTACTCGAGGCCTATGTGCTCAAGGCCAACCTGCCATCTCTCAACTTGTTCGGGTTGGCCGACTTGCTCACGCCTTTAGCCTTACCATCTTTCGGCTAGTTCACGATCGACCCGTCATCTTTAGGGGTATTCGTGGCAAACTTGCTCAAGGCCGACCTGCCATCTTTAGGCGTGTTCGTGGCTGACTTGACATCCTTAGGCTTGTTCTTGGCCAACCTTAGGCTTGTTCTTGGCCAACTTGCTCTAGGCCGACCTGCCATCTTCAGGTGTGTTCGTGGCTGACTTGCTTAGGGCCGACTTGCCATCCTTAGGCTTTTTCGTGATCGATCAGCTCACCACTGACCTACTCACAGTCAACTTGCTCAAGGCTTTGTTCTCGATCAACTTGGTCAGCGCCGACCAACTCACGGTCAACTTGCTTACGATTGACCTGCTCATGACCGACCAACTCATAGTCGACTTACTCATGGCAGACCTTCTCACAGCTGACCTGCTCAGTGCCGATCAAATCATGGCCGATCAGCTCACGACTGACCTGCTCACGGCCTACCTACTCACGGGTGACTGCTTACAACCGACTTGCTTACGGTCGACCTGCTCACAGCTGTCTGCTCAGCGTCGACCAGCTCACCACCGACCTGCTCACAGCTGACTTGCTCACCACCCACTTGCTCACGGCCAACCTGCTCATGGTCGACTGCCCACGGTTGGTTTGTTTACGCGTTACCATATCTCGACTTGCTCATGGTCGACAAGAAGAGATCCGAGCAGCCGAATCAAAACTCAAAACAACGATGACGCAAAGAAACCTTGGGGTAATGAAAGGCGACAGAAGCCGGACCCACTGGGGGCACCCACTCAAGTACAATTTTCATTCAAATTATTTAGTATAGTAAATCATTGTGTCAGCAGCTATAACACAGGCCGTTCCATTCGGCTTATCCAAGATATCAACAGATTTGGATGACTCATGCTTAAGATAGTTCATGTCGTTCTATCTGGCCAACTCAATTCCTCCATCAGACTTGAACAATCTATGTCGTTCCATTCGGCCTATTTAAGCCCATCAGCAGACATGGATAACGTATGTCGTTTCATTCGACCTATTTAAGTTCACCAGCAGATTTAACTAGCTCATGCCATTCCATCCGGCCTACTCAACTCCTTTAGTCGACTTGAGCATCTATGTCGTTCCATTTACTCATCCTACAACTTGAACAATCTATGTCGTTTTATTTGGCTTACTCAAGTCCTCCAACAGACTTGCATAATCAATGCCAACCAGCGTGGGTCAAAGACAATACTTCAAGCGTATTCGACATTGCACAAAGCAATACCGACTACGCTTCAAGGGTACCATGGCATGCACTCGGTAACACACAACAAATGACAATAGTAAAAAAACTATTACAAATTACGGCCAACCACGAAAGGCCGACCACGAAGGGCTGACTGTGCCATGTCAATGGCCGATCGCAAAAGACAGACCAACAAAATAGTGCCATGTCAATGGCCGACCACAAGGGCCAACCAACAAAGGAATGCCAAGTCAATGGTTGGTTATGCCCTGCCAATGGCTGACGGTGTCATGTCAAAGGGTTTACACTATCGATAGAAGAAGCAGGTATCGTAAGGAAATACCCTCGACTTCAAAACACACCAGATGAAGTTTCAGGTAGTTGCGCCGAGCATTGTCAGTTCGGTACAAAGATGGAGCATTGTCGATTCGCATAAATACATGGTCAGGTAGCCAGGCCCGCTAGGGGCACCTGACATTCACAGTCATAAATCTAGAGGTTTTTTTTATTCCAATAAGGGTTTACCGTGCAAAGTTCAACAACTCTTCAATGTCGTTCCATTCAGCTTCACCATACCTGAATCTGCCTACTTAGGTCCATAAGCAAACCTGAGTAGCATGCATACCATACCTGAATCTGCCTATTCTGGTCTACAAGAAGACCTGAGCAGCACGCAGACCATATATGAATCTACCTACTCCGGTCCACAAGCAGACCAGAGTAGCATGCAGACCATACCTGAATCTGTCTACTCTGGTCCATAAGCAAACCCGAGTAGCATGCAGACCATACATTCTAATCAACAAGCAAACTTGAGTAGCACGCAGACCATACATGAATCTGCCTATTCCGGTCCACAAGTAAACCTGAGTAGCATACATACCATACATGAATCTGTCTATTTCGGTCCACAAGCAGACCTGAGTAGCACACATACACATTTGAATCTGCCTACTCAGGTCCACAAGCAGGCCTAAGTAGCACGCAGACCTCACGCATCTCCGCCTGCTTAATTCCATAAGCAGACTTGAGCAGGGCAAGGGGTGGGTAGATCTGATCCAACCTAGTTAAGTCAACACTCGGCACATTCAACACTTAGCAATTTTTTTTAAGTCCACTACAAATGCACTTGGCGTAGCAACATGCAATGCTGACTAGTTCGACTCAGCTAAACTGTTAGCTGTCAAGCTGCCATTCCACACCCCCACCTTAGGGATAACGGCAGAGTCAACTTGGCTTGTCCCTCTATGCACCTCTGAATCTACAACATTCGCAGTTGGCGACAACTACGAGATACTTGATCGGAAGTTCTAATTTCCTTAAAGGCCGATCGAATGGCAATGTGACGATTGACAAGGGCGAGCCATCAGAGGGTATTTGCACTATCGAATCATTTGCATCCGACAGTGCAAGGGGCATTTGTTATGGGGGTAAAACATCACCTAATGAAAATCTTACACATGCATCAAAAATCACCTAGGCCGACCAGGCGTGATAAAGTGGCACTCGGCCTTGTCTGCTCGGAGGCATAGTCCTATCAGGACACAGCGCCTGGTCGGAGGCATAATCCACTGAGTTATGTTTCTCGGTCAGAGTCCAGAGTCCTAAGGCGACTAGGTTACGTAGTAGGAGTCCTTCTCCTAGTACAATACGATGCCGGCCCATACATCCATACGACCACTCGTATGGTGACACGTGTCACTCTTATTATTCACCAACTTAGATTCTTTAGCTACAATCTCCTACTCCTACTCGGAGTCTATGACCTGGGTGTCCCTCAGAGCGACACCTGGTAGTCATATTGGCGATCTACTTCCCTGAATCCTAGTACTTCCATGCTTCTTCCCAATCTCTATAAGTAAAGGATGAATCTCCAAAGTAATACAAACTCACAACTTCACTATTTGCCATCAGTTCTTTCATACACTCAAACTCTTTCTCCGTTCCCCTTTCTTTAAGCTAGAGATAGCTTTTTGCTATCTTTTGACTGTTTACATTGATAATTTGACTTAGGCATATGAGTATACCCAGGGCTTAGTCGCCCAACTCATTTATTTTATTTCTGTAATTGCATGTTGCTCGGATCGTAGACCGGCAAAAGATTTTCAACCGTAATATATATATATATATATATATATATATATATATATATATATATATATATATATATATATATATATATATATATATATATATATCTTATTTATTTTTATTTTATTTAAGAAAACCGGCACTTTCTTTTATTAATTTGGTCCACCTTTTCTTTTTGTGTTCCAATATTTTTTTTTTTTGCTTGGTAATATCTTTGTGTTTTGTACAAGGTAATTACATGGCCACCCATTCTTTTAACAATATTTTTTAGCATAAAAAGAAATTTATCTATCTCAATCTCAGTTCATGTGTTTGCTACTATTTGTTCTGATATATGAAATTTTATCATCAATAATAAAACAAGTACAATAGTTTGGAGTTTTTTTTTTTTTTCCTTATTAAAAGCTATAGATAAATTAAAATTCAGCTTCAGAAGATCAGGTTTTTTGTCTCTTATTGATATTTACATCATCTTATGTCACCAAAAACTTAAAAGCAGATAAGCAAAAGAAAGAAGTACAGTATAACACAGAGGTGGATATCTGGTTGTTGTGTGATAGATTTTTTTTTTTTTTTTTTTTTTGGTGGTAAAAATTGTTCTGTGATTCCTAGATTAAACCTAGTACAGGTCCTATTCAAAATGATTTTTAATTAAATTATTATTCAAGACTTTTTCTCACAAGAATTGCTTGGGGTCCAGCCATTATACGGACAAAAAAAATGTTGCTATTTCGTAGGTCTTATTTACACTTATTTTTTTTTCTTTTATATATATATATATATATATATATATATATATATATATATATATAACGGAAATGGTAATTTCAGAGTCAACTGATAAGAATTTTTCTAATTTCCTTATTTTACCCCTATTTTACTTTGTCATTTATATGAGATGTTCAGACTGAATATTAATCAAGCAATCCAAATTTTTTCTTTTGTGACTTGTTTTCATCTTTAAAACATGATTTGTTTGTTTTATTGTACAAAGAATTTTGTACAAATAAAATTTTAAATAAAACAAATTTTCCATATAAAATTTTTTGTATTTTCAAAGTAATTTTTTTTTTCATTTTATTTTAAAACAAACAATTATTTTACAAAACTTTTTCTTTTTTCATCATTTCGTGGAAACAAACTGAATCAATATTGTTCCATGAATTTTGAGGTAACATAAAACATTAGCAGAGTTGTTCTCTCTTATACCTTTACTTCTTCTTTTTTTTTTCTTTTTTTTAATATATAACAATGGTATAAAAGTAAGCAACATATTTTATATTAAATAACTTACATCAGCGGTATATTCATGCCATTTGTTTAATTTCTTTATTTATAGAAAATAATGCACTAATATGATAAGTAACCCAAAGGTCACCTTCCCTAGAAATTAACTTTAAGGTGATCACCTCCCCAAGGGAGATTAATTTTATTATTTTTGTGATATATTATTTAAAATTATTAATCCTAAGTCAATACCCTCCTGACGTATTTTATTTACTCAAATTTTCTTATCCTTAATAGTACTAATGTTCATATTAGATGTTAGATCTTTTTTATTCACATAAAAACTCTAGTTTTTTCTCTTTTTTAATCTAAACGCACTACTTGTAACAGATTGGCCAAAAAGGAAGAGCGAGCACAGTGCTATCAGGGTCAAAAGCACAGACTCGGGCATGCTGAATCGGTCAGCAAAACATTAGAAATCGACTTATGCACTTAAAAAAGTAACAAGATATAAACATAATTATTAAAGAATAAATTATCATACAGGAAATGCAAACAAATGTTCTCTTCAGTATATATTATAAAATTAATTATATAATAATTATGACAGAAGTAGTTGTTTGATATGATTTATGATACTTATTTATTTTTAAAATCTTTTGATATAATTGAAAATCTACAAATAGGCTATGATGTGTTTATCATTATTGTGATAATCAGTTATTACTTTTTTATGTTTAATGGTATTAAATTGTTGTTATTTATGATTCATAATTTATTTTTTAAAAGATTCATTATAAAAAACTCAAAAACATAAATATAAACTAGGGATCCCTATAAACTATACTAGAGAGAACCGAAGATGAAATAGAGTGGGAGAAATAAATTTATCACCCACAATATTGAAATAAATGGGGAAATTAGAGTCAACGAAAATTCATAATTAGTTAAGAGAGTGGATAATATATGGTAGTAAACAGGAAGAAATAAAATTAGTTTGGGGTGGGAGTAAGCCAAATAGGTGGGCTAGTGAACGTATTACAAGATTGCATGAATGGGAATGGCTGAATGGTTTCATCATTCAAGTTGAATACACCAATGTTCAATTCATCAAAATGCAAACTACAAACATGTTTCAGGTAGGAAAGATCATCTTCATCATGACTATGGGTGAAATAGAAGTCATTCTCCTTCCATCCAGCAAAGAAATCATGGGAAGAAAGGGAGAAAGAGGAATTGACTCTGAGAAACAACATTCTTTCGCCTAAGTTGTTTGTCTTCACCCAATTGTCATCATAGATAGTATTAGTTATGGGATCCACATCCTCTCTTCCGAGAGAATTTAGAGGAAAGGTGGCATCCCCATTGGATGGATGACACTTGGGGTTCGAGTGAATCCGAGCCTTTCATCCGAGCCGGCACCCCTCTATTGGCTCAACTTATAGACTTGAATAGAAGATCCAGATTCATCCTAATCCCAGGTGCCGTCTATCCAATAGGATTGCCATCTTTCTTCTAAATTCTCCTGAGAGAGAGGATTTGAACCCCTTGTGTTTCTTCACAGATCCGGAACCCACTTGTTTGACAGGAACCCACTTGTTTGACATTGCATTCAACATGGCGGAACAGGAATTAATTCTGAATAAAACCTTTCAACCACGAACAAGTCCCCACATGACTCCACTAGATACCAATCCCATCATAAGTAAATTCTGTCAGGTGGGTCTAGGGTATCTACAAGCTTTAGAACAGGACAACCACAGCCATTAATGTCTATTTGAAAGACTAGGATCTCATGGTCTTGATAAGACAACCTTTTGCACATGTGGTTCCCGCCCCAACATATCAAGAAAGTTGAGGTGAACGTATGAAAGTGGGCATTGGATCTTGGTAAGAGGTTGATGAGGTTCATGGAGGGAGTATCCTTATCTCTTGTTGTCGCTGGTTTTCGTCCAAAGCTCTCGGTGAAGAGACCTGTAAACAAGGAAGCTGATCAGGCAGTCGAGGGCAGGTTTAAAAACTTCGAGGCCACTCTGATGCTTAAGTTAGAACTAGAATGAACAGATGAAATCCGTACATAAGAACACGGGAGTTCTTTTAGAACACATAGTGAGAGCTTAGACTACTAGAAGTTGGGATCAATTACCTTCGTTCTAGCTGATATTTATAAAGGCTGGAGTGGGTTTAGATCATGTTGTTGACTTTCGGGTGGTTCCATTATGTCAGAGTATGTTTATAAAGACGTCCCATGTTCCCATCCTCATGACAGATTGGCACGATTGACAGAGGGGACGCTTCCGCGACCAATTGAAGGTATGGGGCAGGCACGGGGCTGAGGCATTCAGTCCATTTGATCAAGATCGTGAGAAGGATCTTCCGCAGCAGATCTGTGATCCTAACTTGGATGGAGACTTTACTTGAGGCATGGTCGCCTGGTAGGCACTAAGTGTCTGAACTAGGAGAACCTCCCACGATCGTGCAAATTTGAGGGCATCCCTGAGATCATAGGGAGATGGCGGACACCTTCCTAACTAGCATAGGGTGACTCGTGTGTATCCCTCATTGGACGAGGAGCCAAACACGCATCCTCTGAGGCAAGCATTTATCTCTATCATCTCCCTTAACCAAACATCCATAAGACACATACTGACCGAAATCAAACGTAGTCACCATACAAACTGAAACTTTCACCAAACGCAACAACCAAATCATCTAGAAGCTCTGACCACCTCTTGGAGTTCTCCGGTTGAATTGCTGCAGCCATATCTCCATAGTAATCCATGCACACAAAAACAATTGCAGAAGAAGAGGAGAGTCCAAGGAGACTCCTCTCTCTTCTCCCTCCGTGTTCTGCCTTGAGTTGGGAGGAAGCAGATTCCAAGGAGACTCCTTCATGTCTTCCCAACTCTCAGAGTCCAAGGGGATTCCTCCTTCATCGACTATCTAACTTACAGTGGATCGATCTGTTTGACTAGAAAGAAAATAAGAAACATTCATAACATCTTTTGTTCTTTCAATTAAGATTTTTTTTTTCTGTTAACATATTTATTATTTATGTGAATGAGTCAATAAGTGAGGAAAAGCTCAAGTCGTCAACGATTTAGATATGGGTTAGTGAAGGAGAGGGAAGCAATGATTAATGAACCAAGAGTGTCGCCGCAGAGAATGGATCAGCCATTAATGGTCGTAGTTAAGAGCATAGTTATCTAATTCTCTGAATTATTCGCGAATTATTCTTCCGAATCGAATAATACGAATAATTCTTCCGAATTCGAATTATATTTAATGATTCTTTATAATTCTTGCATTTTTTGTCCAGAAATAAATATCACGAATAATTCTTTCATATCCGAATTATACCGAATAATTCTTATACTTAAAAAAACTATTAATATCCTAATGGAGGACTTAATGCCTTAACTACTATTCTCAAACAAAGTTTTTCGAAAAAAAAAAAAAAAAAACTTAATGCCATAACTATTTGCATATTTTTCAATCTAAGACTAATTATAAGTTTAAAAATCACGTTATAATATAAAACAAATCATTAATTTCATTTTTTTTTTCCAATGTGAGATTAAATATGAGTACGAAAATCAAATCATAATATAAAACAAATCATTAATTTCATTCGACAACATGGAATTAAATATGAGTATAAAAATCATATCATAATACAAAGCAAATCATCACTTTTGTGTGCTTTTTCAATCGGGATTAAATATGAATCTAAAAATAAATATTATAATAACCATGGGGAAGTAATTAATGAACATGGAAAAGAAATGGATTTCATGAGGATGATTGGATGAATTTATGAAAATGTTTGATTTTATGAACATCAGCTCCACTAGATTAATATTGCAATCATAATAAAATCTAATGATCCACATTATATATTGTAATGAAATCTAACAAATCCACCATTTTTTTGACCTCATCTTTGACCGAATTCTTAAATTATCGAAGCGACTCATTCCGAATTATTCTCCTTCCGAATAATTCCCAAATCCGAATTAAATAACTATAGTTAAGAGTAGATCATAAAATGATACTAATGGATCAGCCATTAATGGTCAGACTGGGATATCTTAGCCCAGGCCCAACCCTGTCAGGGTTCAACCGAGTCTGGTACGGCCTTGATTGACCCTGATTTGGTTGGGCTCGGCCGAGGTTGACACTGCCAGCTAGAATTCCAAGAAACCAAGTCCCTATCAGTAATTTCATCAAATAACTTCTGTGCATTACCCAGTCCACCACATATCGTATACATGGTAATCAACAAGTGCCTGGTGTGGCAATCCAAGTCCGACACAGATTTGAAAATTAACAAATGCACCCTCCTACCTCATAGTTTGTTTTTTTTTATCTTTTGGACTTGGGTTTCCTGCAGCCGCATCCGGGCTGATGAGGATGCATCTATATGTGCACCCATGAAATTCAACGGCCTAGATGGGGCTGTAGGGGCTCCATGGCTGTAGATGATCTCTTTTTCAACATTCTTTTTCACATAAAAATGGAAATGCTAATTGTAGAAACTACATACCAAAATAAATAAATAAATAAGACATACAAAAAATGTATCTTTTCCATGGAAATAATGGAAATAATTTCACTGTAATACAAATTTCAATAAGCAAAACAATGAAACAAAATTAGAACGCATTTTCTCTATGCGCAGATAGTAGACGTATGGTTGGAATTCCCATCTTGTAGTGTGTTGCATTCTGGTACAAACATGGACTTACTACACAAACATGGACTTACTACACAAGCAGGAATTTCAACTGTGCATCTATTACACACACAAGAACTTGTGATTCTAGATAAAAATATAAAAGTTACCTAAAATTAAATGTAACTTATGATGGACACTTAAGCCAACTCTACTATTTTCATCTGGAAAAATTTGTCCTCCTTTCACCTCTCCATTCTTAAAAAAAATGTGTTATAAATCTTCCTCAACTTTCACTCATTGTTAAATTTCAATCCCTTTTTCAGCATCAAAGACATGCACCAATAGCATGGAATGAATCAAATTTCTATCTAAAGCCTTCTCTCAATTGCGTTATTACTATGTTTTGCTTTGATACAGCTCTCAAGCTTATCAACCAAGATTCAGTCCAACTCACCTTTTTACAATCTGTTGTGCAAAGCCCTTGCTCACCATGAATGTAACTAGATTGAATGAATACATCCCGGACCAGACATGTCCACCATAATAAAGATGGTGTTATATTTATGCATGATATCAACCTTGAGATCTTCAAGTAGATTCTCTTTTTAGTTGAGAGCTAGCTTGCCTTATTCTCATTCTAGTGTGTTAATGCATCACCCCCTGAGGTTCAAAATCTCAAGTCTCGAGGGTGTCTCGACCCTTTGAGAAACCGAGATCTCGGAAATCTCGGTCGAGATATAGGCGAGACATTGCACAAAAGCCGCAAAGGCTTAAAATGTGTGTTTCGACCCTAAAATGATCATTTTAAGGCTTGATACTCTGTCGTGCCTTTTGCTTCTGTTGCCTTTGCATTTTCTCCAGAGTATCAGCAACCTGCCGGTGGTACCGCCGTTCTCCAGGAAACTAACGGCTCGCAGGTTGTTTATATGCGTTTAAAAAGTTATATATATATATATATATATATATATATATAAAGTATCTTTTAAAAAGTATCGTTTAATAGGCTCAAAAACTTGCTAAAAAAGAGAAGAGATTGATTTGACAAGGCCCATTTTGATAAAACTTGAGGGATGTGCGCCTTTCTGCCCGGCTATTCATGCATGAAGATCGTCGTATGTATGCTCGACTTCTGGGGAAGGTTCATTGCCTTCCCGGGTGGGCGGTTTAGCCAACCGCCGCGCATCCTGAGCACCCTTTGGCTAAAGTACCAAAGGCGAACGGGGCTGACAGGCCGGGACGTTTGGCAGAATGCTTGGCCTCCAGGGAAACCCTATTTTAGCATATATAAACATATTTAAACCATAAAACTGTATAAATAATCACACATGGTGGTTGTTTGGGTTTACACCCATGTTTGGTACTGTCGGTCTAAAGTTCAAATGTAAACCTAGGGTAATATTGGTTATTCTACATAATGTTACACTAAAAGAAGATCATAGAAGACCAAATGAGAACAGTAAAATGATATTTTAGGAGAAGAATAAACATAATAACACTTAATTAGTTAATTGTCATAGTAAAAAAATCGGAAGTAGTCATGTAGACTATACAATCAAAATTCATACATTATGTCAAGACCAGTCGAGAACTAGTCGAAAAATGTCGAGAAATGGTCGAGAACTGGTTGAAAATGTTGAGAAATGGTAAAAAAATATCGAGAAATGGTCGAGACTAGTCGAGACCAGTCGAAACTAGCTCGAGAACCAGTCGAGATGGTTGAGACACTGTAACGAGGCGAGATCTCGTCTCGAGCCCCTCGAGATCTTCGAGATCTCACCGAGATTTTGAACACTGTCACCACCCTTGATTGCACTTGGTGATTATCGACTTCAAAATTGATACACCAGTACACCGGTGGAATTCAATGGTTACTTCTTCTAGTAGCTTCCCCTTGTAGATGACACCTTGACTTGCGTTATTCTTATTCCTGTGTTAGTGCATCACAACCATTGATTGTACTTGGTGATTATCGACTTGAAAATCGATATCATCCATAGCACATCATCTCTTTTACACTGCTGGATTTCCATGGTTACTTCTTCTAGCATAGCTTCTCCTTGTAACTAACATGTTGCTGGCCCCTTGCAACTGACACATTACTTGCCTTGTTCTCATTCTACTGTGTTAATGCATCACCACCATTGATTGCACTTGGTGATTATTGACTTGAAAATTGTAATCGCCGATATCATCAATAGTAATCAATAGTAATCAATAGTACGTCATCTTTGTTACACCGGTGGATTTCCTTGGTTACTTCTTCTAGTAGCTTCCCCTTATAGATGACACCTTGACTTGCCTAATTCTTATCCGTGTGTTAATGCATCACAACCATTGATTGCACTTGGTGATTATCGATTACACCGGTGGATTTCGACGGTTACTTCTTCTAGTAGCTTCTTCTTGCAACTAACACGTTGCTGGTCCCTTGCAATTGACACGTTGGTTGCCTTGTTCTCATTCTTGTGTGTTAATGCATCACCACCATTGATTGCACTTTGTGATAATCAACTTGAAAATCCCCATTGAGATATCAAGCATTTAAGGATTAGTGCTTCACCTCGATCCTTCACATCCCAATAAGGTGATTGTCATTATCAACAATGCTTTATGTTCGTCTTGCAGCTAATGAATGTTCATCAAGAGGTTGATACATACTTCCAGTTCAAAGCGGATGCCAACATAGGAGGCCGACAAAGAGTGCAAATTACCTCAATCGTTAGAGAACCTACTGAAGGGCCTTATCTCATGGATTTGCAAGATACTAGCATTCTAGATGCCATTTTGTTCTCAGTTCCATATGCAATTAATTCCCCTCTGGTGCAATACTTCTCGTCCTATGCATCGGAGCTGATTCTGGAGAAGGACCTCTTTGATCTCTGCTTTGACAAGTCAAATGGGTTTAACCAGTTTCCGAGCATTTGGGAATTTCTAGTTCTTAAATATGATTTCCTTTTTTAAGGAGTGAACCCTAAAGGGCATGCAGGGAAACCAGGCAATTTTCTTCCTTAGGGGAGAAACCTTTTGTATTTTCGTTCATGTTATATTCCAATAAATAAACTGCTTTGCATCGAAGTTCAGCTTTTCTTCTTCTTCTTCTTCTTCTTTTTTTTATTTTTTTATTTTTATGTTTGTAAACATCGAAGTTCAGCTTGTTCAGGCCAACAAACACCAAGTGCATTAGAATGACCCACTTTCCGTATACAGATCAGTTCTCTTGACTCTTGAGGCACATTCGTGTAACTTTAGTGCTATCGAGGTCCCTGTAAACCCTTAAAGCCCCACCAAAAGATGGGTTTAAGGATGCAAACAACCCCCCACCAAAAGGGTAGTACGGACCCAGTGGGATTGACCACTATGAGTTGCCCTTTTGGAGCATTATTGATCCAAGTTTGCTCTAACTTTTTCTAAAAATAATAGAAGAGAAAGAACCCTAACCAAACCTGTAAGAAACCACTCAACGTCCATCAACTCCCATCTTGTGTGGTCCTTTTGGGCATTCAGTTAGAATAGAAAAGAAAAGAAAATAAAGTATTCTTGGTAAACTGAAGGGTAAATCTAAATAGAGGAGGAGGACAATTTTTAAGTTTAGAAGTAGGGTGCAAGTTTTACCCTGACGACCTGAGCCTGCCCAAACCCACCTTGAACCCTGGCAGGGTTGAACCCGGTCCGAACCCTAGCAGGGCTGGGTTAGGGCCCAAATTTTGATCAACCCTGGTAGGTTGGGTTAGGGCCCAAATTTTGATCAACCCTGGTAGGGTTGGGTTGGATTAGGGTTGACCCCCTGGGTTGAGCCCGGCCCAGCCCAGCCGGACCTATATATATATATATATATATAGCAGTCCAAGGACCAGCCACTAGTGGACCAGGCCAAATTTCCATCAACATGGGCCCGGCCCACACTATGCACGAGGTACTATTCACGTGAACAGTACCAACAGCAGTAGTTAGGACTCTTTTGATTAGTTTTCTAATTTTTAGTTTACTTATTTTCATTGTTTAGTTTCTTAAAAATTGGGCTAGTTAGTTTAGAAGTCTTAGTTGCTTGAAGACTAAGACTTGTTTAAAATCTAGTTTCTTAATTCTAATTTTTAGAAACTTTCTTATTTCTATGTTTTAGAAACTTCCTAAATTATAAAGGAGGTTTAGCTTTTCCAAGTTTAATTTTTTCCTATTTTATTTGTAATGTTTCAAATCTATAAATAAAGGACTAAGGCTGGCGGCAGAGAAAGAGAGTTGGCTAGAGTTTAATATTAAATTCTGGTTGAGTTTCACTGGTTGTGAGACTCAACCAAAACTCTTATTTTGTTCATTCCCGTTTTCGGATAATAGTGGTTTTTCAAAAATTCATAATTTCTTCATCCATGGTTGAATCACCTTCATATTTGGGTATGTTATCAAGCACATCCTAGAGTACTTCCCCTCCAAGTTTGAAGACCTTCCAATGGTTGAATCTCAAGATAAGTGAGTTTTTTCATAATTTTATAATTTTAGTTTGCTAAAATACCTGTATGAGATCTACGGGCAAGATTGGTTAAAATCCCACCCGTTGGATTAAGCTCATCTTCTGGGATATTGTTCCTCATATCCTAAGGATCAAGAATCCCAATTTTTGAAGCATTCTTACAGACGAATTTGAAGTTGTAGAATTATTTGTTCAATTTCAATTACTCTTGTTTGTTAAATTTGGGTTTGGACTGAATAGAGATCTTGTAGCAAAGAGGGATCTATGAATTGTATGTGTTGACACCCTCTTTGTATATATATATATATATATATATATATAATTGTTGTTTGCAACAATTGATATTTACATTTTTCATGATTGATATTTTTTATAGATTGTGTTTGTTATATGTTAAGTTATAACTGTTATATGTATATTATTTGACAATTTTTTGTATGTTTCAAGGCTAATCAGGATCAATCCAACCCTGAATCAGGGTTAACCCGGCCCAACCCGGCCCTGTCAAGGTCAATCAGGGTAGGTTAGGGTTAGGCCCCAGGGTCAGGGTTAGGGTTGTACATTCTCTAACCCTGGCAGGGTTGGGCTAGGTTAGGGTTAGGTTTAAATAGTCAGGGTTAGGGTTAGGGTTTTGAAAAACCCGGCCCAATCCGGCCCAATTGCAGCCCTATTTAGAAGTGAAAAGAAATGTAATTAGTTATATTTCACTTTCACTCCCAAACAGAGACGAGAAAGGCTCAATCTGAATAGAATGAGCAACACCTTTACTACTCGTACACTGAAAACTCGCAACCCTAAGCATCCATATGATGTTACAACAATAAGCTTCATGTATCTAGATCATTCCTAAAACTTAAAAAACTATATCGAAGGTGGTACTAAAAGAATTGGACAAGGTCTCCATCATGCCAATATCCAGGAACCTTCATGCTTCACAAGCACATTTCAGCCATGTAGAGTGGTGATTTGGTTTCACCTGTCTAGGTTGGACTGTCTTAACCATGCTGGCTACTTTCTATTGATTTTTATTAAAAGTTTTCTACCAGACCCTGTTGAACTGAGTTTCAAGTTCACTTGTACCTAGATGTATGCATGGACATGTCTACCAAATCCAGGGGAACTTCCATGGAGACATTAGCATTCTTGGTTCTGGCTTTAATATCACATATAAAGGATTGTGATCTGAAATAGGAAAGGCAACTTCACAGAAACACTATGGCATTGGAAAATACAGCTTTTTATAAGCCACCATCTAGATGCCTAGAAGAAATCATCCAACTAGCCGACACAACATTTATACACTAATATTAAGATTCTCAGACCCAATATGGAGCCAACCAAAATACTTCTACAAGTTCCTACAATGAAAATAATATGTTTAATACATTCAATTTCATTAGATTTGGATTTTAACAACAGATTATGCATGAGAATTTGGATTTTAAGCAGTGTTATGCCAGACATTAAATCTGTATGTGGTTCATTTAACTTAGTTCAGGTCTCTCAGTTTGGCATTTCTCAGCTTCTTTTGCTTTTTGTCTCTAAGCTGATTTCTGTTGGGATATTGATTGATGGATGCTTTTACAGCACTGTAGTTTATTGTTGTTTTTAAGAAAGCAATCAATTTTAGAGGCTGAGGTCGAGTTTGGAGATCAGAAGATTGAGATTGATATTGTAATTCTCTTTCGCCTTCCCATCTATTTATTTTATTATTGTGTAGCTGTCATAATTGTGCACCTCATGAGCTTGCTATTTTTCTTTTACTTTTTGAATTTCTAGTTTTGTGGATGTTGTCCATTAGCTGGGTTCAACAACTAGAATCTTGCAAGTTTGAAACAATCACTTCATAACTTTGACTATAACCAAGTATGCATCAAAATAAAAAGCCTAATGGGGAAACATCAAAGGACAAAAAATAACATATAATGATTTACCAGAACATTGATTGTTCACAAAACAAAAGGGTATCTTGCTTACATTTCAACACACAGTATCACTATAATGTACATGGATTACTTTCAGATAAATGATAACTTTATGTGCCATTGTGAGCAGGAGTCACACAGCTGGACAGGAAATGGGTTGATATGTTTCCATCATTAGTGTCATTAGTAGGACATGTGTCATATCAAGACTTATGAGAAGAATAGTTACTCTTGTAGTATGTGCAGGTGATCGACACTCTAAAAGTTAGCCATACTAGAGAAGGGGTTTCCCACATCACTGGGCACCAGCTATACCAATGATGGCTTAGGAAACGGTATCTAATCCACATAGAGTCCACAAGGTGAGGGGAAAAAAAAAAAAAGAAGGCTCATAATAAAATATGGTACCATGGCAGCGTGGGAAACTTTCTTTTTCCAATAAATATAATAATATGATATCGGCAAACGAGGAGGACCAAAATTCTGATTGAGCTTAACACAGTCACCCTGGAGTTTGAAACTGATTAAGGACCAGAAAGTCGAGGGTCCAAATGGCGGTACCATCAACAAAAAACAAAAAAAAGACCACAAAATTTTTTTGTTATTTTTTTCTGGGTTTAAAAAGTCCATGCCAGGCTACAATTTGTCATGATCTTCTACTGTCCGTCCACGTTAAACACTGTTAAACTACATTCACAATGACCAGTGCTGCTTCTTTTTAGACTTTCTATAGTTGTTATTTTATGGGAAAACTATAAATGGGGGGGGAATGTTTTCTGTGACAGTCTAGATTGGATTGTTGTGTATGAATGTGAAAGACAGCATTGAAAATTTCAGCTTAAGCTATGTTTGATATGTATTTTCATTCTGAACAATCCTATTCTCAGAATGGAATTTCCATTCTTAACATTAGATAAAGAATATCGTTTGGATTACTTTGGCTACATGTTTGATTAAAATGCATTCTTGATCTTATAATGCTCAGATCTCTCTTCTGCATTGCATCGAACAGCTTATGGGCAAGTCTACAGTAATCATTACTAGATAATGAAGAGAACTCGCAGATTCCAACGTAATCAAAACACATTGGAAAAACATAAGCAAGATATAAAGAGAAGAAACCCAAATAAGATACCGATCAGATCACAACCCCCAGTGCCGGGGGAAAAAAAAGAGATTATCAAACGGAACAGAAGTGTGCGTAGATTGGTGATAAACAAGATAGTGATGAACAGGAACAGGAAAAGGATATTACCTCACAATTTAACCAATCAATAGCTATTCAGTTTTCTCCAACTTGTTCGGTAATCAAATAGATAAGGTTTCAGGCAAAGACTTTTGTTTCTTCTTCTAATTGAGAATTCTGTTGAGTTTTCTCGGCTGTTTGAGAGCATTCTTCAAGTTATAGCTTTGACATCTGCATAGTTTTTCATTCCAGAAGCAACCCATGCTCTAGTGTTCACTGTACACTCATAGACAAAGCGAAATCAGCGTTTAGTGAAACAGAGAGACTTTCAACCAGAATTTCATCTTTGCTGATAATAGCACTAATACAACGAGTTAAGAACGACAATGCGGAATGGATCAAATACCACGTTCCAGAATGGATCAGGTTCTCAGACGCATGCATTCATGGATAGTTTGATCCAAGACTCAAAATACATAGTACTAGGGGTGTCAACGGACCAGGATTAAATCAGTATTGAGTTTTATAGGACCTAATCAAAACATATCTATTAAGAAATTTAGGCTATGTTGGCTGCATTGTGCACGTTAACTAACGATCCGATCCAGTGTTGGTTTTATTATCGGGTTGATTTCAGACCGATATCGGTTTCTAATCCATTTACTAGCCCGATAAGAGTAAGAGATGTCATCTTACTTTGGTGTTAATGGGGCTGACCATCATATGTCCATATTCCTTGACATTCAGTTTAATTCAGACGATGATGAAGTTCGAGCTTGGCCTGTCTACCTAAACGGTTTGGTTTTGTGTTAACCCAGATCGGACCAGGACAGAAAAATATTATAACAACCTAACCCAAAACATGTCCAATATCAATTTGGTCCAAATTGATTTCGGGTTAATTTGGGCCAGCTCGATCCCAAAATTGACACCCCTATACATACAAAATGACATTTCCATCATCCTAGAACATGTTTTTTTTTATTTAGAATGCATTCTGAGAATGCAAACCAAATACATTAAAACTAAATATTAAAAATTTTAAAAATAGTTTTAATCATTTAATAGTAAAGTGAAACCTCTAGGAATGTCCCATCTTGATAATCTATAGCCCAAGCATATGTCACATGGTAGACTATGTAAGCTCAAATTTTGTGGCAAATAGAACCCAACATACTTTCTTGAATGTAAATATTCTTAGTCAAAAAATTATACTAATATAGGAGATGAAGACTATTTGAATCTATTTATCGAAGGCTTAGGAGTTGTCGCTCACAAACACAAGTAGAATCAGAAATTGGAAAGAATATTTAATTCATTTCTAGTAGCGGCTGATTGATAGTAAAGTTGTCATATTGCAACTTGTGGTTATGGGTTCAAAACATAGAAATAGTCTTTTTGCGTTGCAAGGGTAAGGCTACGTATCCTATCCCCTCCCCAGACCCTACAATAGCGAAAACTTCATGCATTGGGACGCCCTCCTAGTAATGGTGACTTGCTCGTATGTAAGATTTCATTACAAGCAAAGGTAAATTTTGAGGTTTGAAAAATTCAGATCGTGGGATGATGGATATTAGAGATTAGAGTATAATAGGTATGTATGGGCATCCATTTTTTTTGGTAGAATGTATGGGCATACATAGGGATGCATACTTTGATAGAATTAGGCTTTTGAAATTGAACATTTGTCTAATCATAACCATGTTTTATATATGGAATGATCAAAATTGCCACATCATCATTATGTGTGGCCCAATAAAAATGAGCTGCTTTGGTAATTCTTTTCAAATGACTTTTTTCCTAATATTAAATATCAATATTTGCATTCAAAACTAATAATTTACAATAAATGTATATCATTATATATTTTTCCTTGAAGGAAAATTTTTTCAATATTAATTACGGAGAATTATATCATTTCATATTATGATGTTAAAGATTAGACCTTCAAAGTGATCAAATTGACTATACAACTTTGAAGCCTCAAGAAAATGGCGCGGTTGGAACTCTTGGTAGATATATATGGCGGCGTTCGTTTTAAAAGACATGAATTATAGACACAACGACAACGTTCACCACGATCTGCCATATACGTTGTAAACATAGTGTTAACATAGTGTTGTAGTCAGCATTTTAAGGAACACACCGCTCAAGGGCTGTTCAAGCTTTCTTGGGAGTATGACATTGTTAACTTCAGTGTCATAGCACCAGCAACTGAAACATTAGCTCGAGGCATTTTCTTTGCCCCTTCTTACCTTGAACCAATAATCATCTTTCGACTAACCTATCCTCCTCCATCTCTCGAGAGCCACAGGTGGTAGAACAGGAGTATTCACACGTTGTTCATCGACTATGCTTTTCTACTTGATCTTAGGCCTTGATTCACCCTTCATAGACGAACCTTGTGGATGAACCCTTGGGTTTCTGGGCATTGGATTCTCACTATGTTTGTGTTACTCAATTCGACAGTCGCTTCTGCTTCGTCCACACATGCTTGCATGGGTGCTTCCCTCTTAGGCAGAATGCTCCCCTACAGACACAATGGCAATTATAGATTATTGTCGTGGGAGGACATATTCTAGGGCCCTTGTCAACAAACGCCTCTGCATATCAACTTATGACAATGTTAATTTATAAATGCCTCCGTTAAGCATACTTCTAACAGCGTTTTGAAATGAAGTCTGTTGTATATCATACTTTTGATGGCATTGAATTATATGTTCTACCGGCGATTTATAGAAAAACGACGCCATTTGTTTATATAACGAAATTTTTTGTAAAACGCCGCAAATATTTTTCCTTTACTAACACAAAAGCTCAAGCCTCTTTTAGATTTCCCCTCTATCTTTGGCTCCTTCCCGCTATTCTCTCTCCTCCTCTCTACCTCTCTCACAACTAAGGGTGCCAACGGGCTGGTCTGGGCCGGTTTTAGTCAGGGCTGAACCGGTGTCCGGTTTTATAAGCCTAACCCAAAACTTGTCCATTAAGAATTCGGGCTGGGTTAGGTTGCACTGGACACAATAACTAACGGACTGGTCCGGTGTCGATTTGTTATCGGACTGGGCTTATTGAGGTGATTTTGAGCTGGTTCAGTCTGGACCGGATTTATCAAGCTTATCGGGCCTACTTTATAATAAGATATATAGCCTATTTTATTATTTCTATCTATAAAATTAACATCATTCCTTCTATATATATGTAATTCAGTAAATTGTAATAATTAACATATTCTTTTCAACTATAGATTCACATAATCTTTTGGATCAAGAAGTGAACTATAACAGTGTAATATAATCTATCAAAATTTAAAACCATTAAAATTAAGAAACTGGGCCCAGATGGACATTATCGGTGTTTGGGTTGAGTATTATTGGTTCGGACTAGTTCGGACTTCTTAACGGGCCGATCCGATCTGCTTTCTATATGGGCTGAAACGGTGTCGGACTCTACAAGTAGAGACAGAAACCTGTCCATTAAGATTCGGTCCGGACTGGGTTTGGATTATATCGGGCCGGCTTGGTCCGTGCTACTGGGCAAGCTCGGTCCGTGCTACTGGGCAAGCTCGGTCCGTGCTACCAGGCCGGCTCGGTCCGTGCTACCGGGCTGAGCCCATTTTTGACACCCTTACTCACAACCGTAACCTACCACTCAAAATTCCCTCCTCCTATTGGGCTCCCTCTCGAACTCTCTCCTATCGCTCCATCTCTTTTATTTGTTGCCCTCACTCTCCTATCGTTCACGATCTTAAAGTCTCTCTGATATCGAAAAGTGGAAGTCAGACTGACCTTCCTGAGTTGGACCTTTCAATCAAGGATCTCTATTCGGATTTGATGTAAGGTTATGTTAGATGATGAAGTCAATTGGTATTTTTGCTTTTATATGGTTTTATTATGCCTTCCAAATCCAATTTTGTTTTTTTTTTATTTTTTTATTCAAGAATACTTTTTACTCTCTTACAAAACACTTTTTTTTTTCTTTCCTATAGAAGTATTTCTTATGATCAGAAGCAAAAAAATCCAAACTCAAAAGCAATTCTAAAGAATAAAAATGTCACCAAACAGGTTTCCTTTAAAATAAACAACAGAAACATGTTTAGCTAATCCCTCAATGCCATTGAAGCATGTCTTTAATGCTGAAGAAAGGATTGAAAGATTATTAACAACGATTGAAGGTGACGAAAATTTGAGACTCATTTATTCAAGAATGAGGGTGTGAATGAAGTGGCAAATTCTGTCAAATGGGAAATCTTTATTTGGCTTATAATTTTAGGAAACTTCTCTAATTTTGTCTGAAATCACAAGTTCGTGTGTGTAATAAATGAAGTCGGGATCCTCATTTCAGTATTACACCCGTCCTTGTACCAGAATGAAATACAATGCAAGATGGGGATCACAATGATACAACTATTGTCCATACGTAGAGAAAATGCGCCCTAATTTCATTTCATTGTTTTTCTTGTTGAAACTTATATTACATTGATATTCTTTCCACAAAAATACTTTTTTTTTGTATACTTTTTGTATTTTTGGTATGCTGTTTCTACAACTAGCATTGCCTATTTTTTTGTATGCTTTTATTTATATATTTTTGGTATGCAGTTTCTACAAGTAACATTCCCTATTTTAAAGCTTATCATTTGGAATCTTTATTATGAGGAAAACAAAAAAGCTGGGTTCTTGTTCTTGGCATTTCAATATTTCATTCTTCCGATATTGGTTTCAACTAGGGGTGTCAGTGGGCCAGGCAGGACTGGGTTGTAAAACAGCATCCCACCCCTGGGTCCCTTAAACTCAGGCCAGACCCAACCCAGCTCAACCCGAGGTCAGGCTGAGATATCTCATCCCAGGCCCAACCCTGTCAGGGTTAAGCCGAGTCTAAGACAGCCTTGATTGACCCTGATTGGAGTGGGCTCAGCCGAGGTTGACACTGGCAACTAGAATTTCAAGAAACCAAGTCCCTATCAGTAATTTCATTGAACAACCTCTATGCATCACCTAACTTGCCACGTACTGTACACATGGTTATCAACAAGTTCCAGTGTTGAAAATCAATGAATGCACCCTCCTACCTCGTAGTTTGTTTTTATCTTTTACAACATTTTTCACTTGAAATTGGCAATGCTAGTTGTAGAAACTACATACCAAAAATATATAAATAAAAACATACAAAAAAATATATGTTTTTTCTTAGAAAGAATGTCAATGTAATATATATTTCAATAAGCAGAACAATGAAACAAAATTAGGATGCATTTTCTCTACGCGTGGCGTACGGTTGGGATCCTATCTTGTAGTGTGATGCATTCTGGTAGAGACATGGACCTACTACACAAGCGGGGATTCTAACTGTTCATCTATTACACACAAGAACTCATTATTCTGGGAAAAAAAATAAAAATGGAAGTTACCTAATATTAGATGTAATTTATGATGGAAGCTCAGGCCACCTCAACTATTCTCATATGAGAGAATTTGTCACTGCTTTCATCTCTCCATTCTTAAAAAACCCCGTGTTATAAATTTTCCTTAACTTTCCCTCATTGTTAGTTTTCAATCACATCTTCAGCATCAAAAACCTACACCAGTGGCATGGAATGAATCAATTTCCTGTCTAAGCCTTCTCTCAATCACATTACTGCTATGTTTTATCTTGACAAAGTCTGATGACGTTATTCTCAAGTTTATCAACCAAGATTCAGTCCAACCCACCTTTTTACTATCTGTTGTGCAAAGCCCTTGCTCACCATGAATGCAACTAGATTGAATGAATACATCCTGGACCAGACATGTCCACCATAATAAAAATGGTGTTATATTTATGGATGATATCAACCTTCAGATCTTCTAGTAGTTTTCTCATTTTAGTTGACACCTTGCTTGCCTTATTCTCATTCTAGTGTGTTAATGCATCACCACCATTGATTGCACTTGGTGATTATCGACTTGAAAATTGATATTGACGATATCATCAACAGTACATCATCTCTGGTACACCGGTGGAATTCAATGGTTACTTCTTCTAGTAGCTTTCCCTTGTAGATGACACCTTGACTTGCATTATTCTTATTCTTGTGTTAATGCATCACAACCATTGATTGTACTTGGTGATTATCGACTTGAAAATTGATATCATCCATAGTACATCATCATCTCTTTTACACCGCTGGATTTCCATGGTTACTTCTTCTAGTATAGCTTCTCCATGCAACTAACATGTTGCTGGCCCCTTGCAACTGACACGTTACTTGCCTTGTTCTCATTCTAGTGTGTTAATGCATCACCACCATCGAATGCACTTGGTGATATTGACTTGAAAATTGAAATCGTCGATATCATCAATAGTAATCAATAGTACGTCATCTCTGTCACACCGGTGGATTTCCTTTGGTTACTTCTTCTAGTAGCTTCCCCTTATAGATGACACCTTGACTTGCCTTATTCTTATCGGTGTGTTAATGCATCACAACCATTGATTGCACTTGGTGATTATCAATTACACCCGTGGATTTCGACGGTTACTTCTTCTAGTAGCTTCTTCTTGCAACTAACACGTTGCAGGCACCTTGCAATTGACACGTTGCTTGCCTTGTTCTTGTTCTCGTGTGTTAATGCATCACCACCATTGATTGCACTTGGTGATTATTGACTTGAAAATTGAAATCACCGATACCATCAATAGTACGTCATCTCTGTTACACTAGTGGATTTCCACGGTTACTTCTTCTAGTGGCTTCCCCTTGTAGATGACACCTTGACTTGCCTTATTCTTATTCATGTGTTAATGCATCACAACCATTGATTGCACTTGGTGATTATCGATTACACCGGTGGATTTCGACGGTTACTTCTTCTAGTAGCTTCTTCTTGCAACTACCACGTTGCTGGCCCCTTGCAATTGACACATTGCTTGCCTTGTTCTCCTTCTCGTGTGTTAATGCTTCACCACCATTGATTGTACTTGGTGATTATTGACTTGAAAATTGAAATCAGCGATACCATTAATAGTACGTCATCTCTCTTACACTGGTGGATTTCCACAGTTACTTCTTCTAGTAGCTTCCCCTTGTAGATGACACCTTGACTTGCCTTATTCTTATTCGTCTGTTAATGCATCACAGCCGTTGATTGCACTTGGTGATTATCGATTACACCAGTGGATTTCGTCCGTTACTTCTTCTAGTAGCTTCTTGCAACTAACACGTTGCTGGCCCCATGCAATTGACACGTTGCTTGCCTTGTTTTCGTTCTCGTGTGTTAATGCATCACCACCATTGATTGCACTTCGTGATAACCGACTTGAAAATCCCAATTGAGATATCAAGCATTTAAGGATTAGGGCTTCACCTCGATCTCATTATCAACAATGGTTTCTGTTCGTCTTGCAGCCGATGAGTGTTCATCAAGAGATTGATACATACTTACAGTTCAAAGCGGATGCTAACATAGGAGGCCGACAAAGAGTCCAAATTACCTCAATCGTTAGAGAACCTGCTGAAGGGCCTTACCACATGGATTTGCAGGATACCAGCATTCCAGATGACATTTTGTTCTCAGGCCCATATGCAGCCATTAATTCCCCTCTGGTGCAGTACTTCTCGTCCTATGCATCGGAGCTGATTCTGGAAAAAGACCTCTTTGATCTCTGCTTCAACAAGTCAAATGGGTTCAACCAGTTTCCGAGCATCTGAGAATTTCTAGTTCTTAAATATGATTTCCTTTTTTAGGGAGTGAACCCTAAAGAGCATGCAGGGAGAGCCAGGCAATTTTCTTCCTTGAGGGAGAAACCTTTTGTATTTTCGTTCATGTTATATTCCAATAAATAAACTGCTTTGCATCGAAGTTCAGCTTCTTCTTCTTCTTCTTCTTCTTCTTCCTCTTTTATTTATTATTATATATATATATATATATATATATATATATATATATATATATATATATATATATATATATATATATATATATATATATATATATGTTTGTAAACATTGAAGTTTAGCTTGTTCAGGCCAACAAACACCAAGCGCATTAGAATGACCCACTTGCCATATACAGATCCATCCTCTTGAGGCACATTTGTGTAACTTTTGAGCTATCGAGGTCCCTGTAAACCCTTAAAGCCAAATCCCACAAGAATCAGAACTTTAATTTCTGCCTGCAATGGGTTTAAGGATGCAAACAACCCCCACCAAAAGGGTAGTACAGGCCCAGTGGGATTGACCATTATACGTTGCCCTTTTGCAGCACTATTGATCCAAGTTTGCTTTACTTTTTTCTAAAAATAATAGAAGAGGAAGATCCATAGCCAAACCTGTAAGAAAGCACTCAACGTCCATCAACTCCATCTTGTGTGGTCTTTTTTGGCTCCATCCTGTTAGAATAGAAAAGAAAATAAAATAAGTATTCATGGTAAACTGAAGGGTAAGTCTAAATAAAAAAGAGGAAAATTTTTAAGTTTTAGAAGTGAAAAAGAAATGTAATTAGTTATATTTCACTTTCACTCCCAAACAAAGACAAGGAGAAAGGCTCAATCTGAATAGAATGAGCAAGACCTTGTGCACTGAAAACTCGCAGCCCTGAACATCCATATGATGTTACAACAATAAGCCTCATGTATCTAGATCATTTCTAAAACTTAGAAAACTATATCGAAGGTGGTACTAAAAAAATTGGACTAGGTATCCATCATGCCAATATCCAGGAACCTTCCCCATCCATCACAAGCACATTTCAGCCATGCAGAGTGGTGATTTGGTTTCACCTTTCTAGGTTGGGTCTGTCTTAACCATGCTGGTTACCTTGTATTGATTTTTATTAAAAGTTTTCTACCAGACCCTGTGGAACTGAGTCTCAAGTTCCCTTGTAGCATATAAACACATGGACACATCAGTTGTTAAAATAAGTCTAAAGCTAGATGTATGCATGGACATGTCCACCAAATCCAGGGGAACTGCCATAGAGACATTAGCATTCTTGGTTCTGACTTTAATTTTTTTTTTTGGGTACCGGTTCTGGCTTTAATATCACATATAAAGGATTGTGATCTGAAATAGAAAAGGCAACTTCTTCACAAAAACCATGTGGCATTGGAAAATAACAGCATTTTATAAGTGCCAATATCTAGATGCCTAGAAGGAATCATCCAACTAGCCCACACAACATTTATACACTAATATTAAGATTCTCAGACCCAATATGGAGCCAACCAAAGTACTTCTAAGAGTAACTACAATGAAAAGAATATGTTTAATAAATTCAACTTAATTAGATTTGGATTTTAACAACAGATTATGCATGAGAATTTGGATTTTAAGCAGTGTTATGCCAGACATTAGGCCTGTATGTGGTTCATTTAACTTAGTTCAGGTCTTTCAGTTCCACATTTATCAGCTTCTTTTGCTTTCTGTCTCTAAGCTGATTTCTGTTGGGATATTGATTGATGGATGCTTTTACAGCACTGTAGTTTATTATTGTTATTAAAAAAGCAATCAATTTTAGAGGCTGAGATCGAGTTTGGAGAGCAGAAGATTGAGATTGATATTGTAATTCTCTTTCGCCTTCCCATCTATTTATTTTATTAATATGTAGCTGTCATAATTGTGAACATCATGAGCTTGCTATTTTTCTTTTACTTTTTGAATTTCTAGTTTTGTGGATGTTTTCCATTAGCTGGGTTCAACAATTAGAATCTTGCAAGCTTGAAACAATTACTTCGTAACTTTGACTATAAACAAGTACGAAAAAAAAAAAAAAAGAAGAGCTTAATGAGGAAACATCCAAGGAAAAAAAAAATACATATAATGATTTGTCAGAACATTGATTGCTCAAAAACAAAAGGGGATCTTGTTTAGATTTCAACATACGGGATCACTATAATGTACATGGAGTATTTTCACATAAATGATAACTTTATGTGCCATTGTGAGTTTGAGACCAGTTTATTATAAGAATATCTGCATCATGCAGAAATAAATTCAGATGGGCATAACCTATAGCGAATAACTCTCAGCATCCTAGAGCTCGTAATTTGCAAATCGCAAGTGGCAACAACTGTATACAAATCAGGAAACACCACTAAAAATTTAAGGTCCCAGGCAGCAAGGCCCAGAAGAAGAATTTCTCGGTTTCAAGGGTTTAAAACTTGGCTCCATGAACCAAGGTCGTGTAGAGGAATTGTTTACGGGGTCCCACATGACTGCAAATTACCCAAACTTAACTTCTGCCTTTCCTTCATCCATCTCAACACTATTTTCATGTGCCTTTTGCTTGTCAATCCTCTCAAACCAACATCATGAGAATTAAGCAACCATTGTAACACATGAACAATTAAAACACAAGATCAAGGACTACGGTATGATAATGACTTTCTTTAGTAGCAAATGGACTCGGTGGTGAAGATGAGCTTGAAATCTTGGTCTGTGCTCTGAATGAACTCTTGGACTTTACTAACTTTGGCAAACTAGTGAGCTCTTAAGCTATGGTAGGCAATGAATGTTCCCCATTGGTCAGCTGGTGAGCTATAAGGGGAATAGAGAACCTTATGTCACTATTTTTGTTTGACACTTTGAACATGAAGCCAGTTGACATGATGACTGGACTGTTTCTCACAAATCACAATGAAATATTCCTAATGTAGTTGTACATTGGTAAAATGTATCACAGTTGTATTGGTTTCTGAACCCAAACATCATTTATTTTTTGTGCCAACAACTGGGAGTTTGAGTAAATATAGGATAAGTAATAGATATTACCCCTTCTATATATGAATTCCATGCATTTTATCTCATATAATGTGTTTTCGTTAGTTGTCATAAAAACTAGTGAAGATGCTAATTGTCATGACACGGATTTGTTAGGGATTTCTGTTTTCTCATGACGTTTTGTCAGCTCACGGTTCTTTTGATATCAGACGCCTGCAAGAAGGGTGCTTTGCTTGGCTGTGTTCCCAACTTCCAAACCAAAAATGGAAAAAATTTTACTTCATGGTTCACATTTTAGGTAATTGATAATTTTCCTGCATTCAAGAGAGGCCTTAGTAGTGGCATATTTAGAAAATTTCCTATCCATTCATCAGTTAGATTGCCAAATCACCTGTCTACGTTATAAAAAAAAGACAATATGGTAGAAAGGCTTCCATGCAAAGGCATCATGGAAGGACCTTCTCACTTTTTATGTATGGGAAAATGTTGGAATGCCCTAAACCATTTAAGCCTTAAGGTGTGAATTGCCTTGTTCCGCTTCTGTTTTGGTAGCAAATAGTAAAGGAACCCACACCAAAATCCTGTCAGACTGTCTGGATTTTAAACAATAATCTTTAAACACTTGCCAATTCATGAAATTAGAACCTTCCAGATAATGGGGTGGAATGGAACCATAGAAAAGCTTGAGGATTTCAGGATTCTTGTCTTCATCCACCACTACCACCACCATCTCTAGTCTAAAGACACCAGTGGATCCCGATAAAGTAAAATGACACCCACCACATGTCCAATCTCCTTCGCTTTTCCACCCTTCTCAAGCTGACATGGCTTGTTTTCTTGTACCATTCATGTACATTGAGCCCAGATTGCATTTGCAAATCACAATGAAACAGAAACGCTTCTGTTAGAAACATAGTTATCAAGGTGTCGCCTAGGCGTCCAGGTCGCTTGGTGGCGACTTGGAAAATAGGCCGCCTTGGTTGTCAAGCCTCAAATGCCTTCGTTCCCCTTGGCACCTTGACAATTATGGTTAAAGGCATGGTTTTAAGTATCCACCGATACGCCCCGTATCCACCGATATGCCCCGTATCCACCGATACGTATCCGTATCGACAGTGGTCGATAAGTATCTCTTTTTCTTAAATAAAAAGTGTATCCACATGTAACGATCGTATCAAACCGATATGGATCGATACACTTCGATACGGTCGATGCAC
Source organism: Protea cynaroides (assembly GCA_028583415.1). Lineage (NCBI taxonomy): Eukaryota > Viridiplantae > Streptophyta > Magnoliopsida > Proteales > Proteaceae > Protea > Protea cynaroides. The sequence continues at coordinate 85,750,471 of CM053265.1, read as the reverse complement.
TCGATACGTATCGATACACATAAGTTTTCATTCTCCCAAAAAATAAGACATTTATTAATACAGCTCAATACACCTCGATATGAACCGATACACCTCGATACGATTCGATACAGTCGTTACACACATAAAGTTTGATACAACTGATTTTTTGTTCACTTTTTTGATTTTCTTCCTATAGTTCATGTGAACCGAAGGTTGTAGCTCATTGAATGTCATCAACTATGTCTTTAATCCTTGAAAATACTTCAAAATTGTTTATTAAAGTGTTTTTATGCTTAAAATTTGTGTTTTGCATGTTCCCTAATCATTCTCGTATGTATCTTCCCTGTATCCTAGCGTATTCACCGTATCCACGATACGATATGATACGATACATCTCTTAAAATCGCCCCACCAATTCGCTACCGATACATGATATTTTAATCCTTGGTTAGAGGGGTAAGCTTAAAGTCTCTTTCCTTTTATGTCACCGTTTATCTGAGTTTGATGTAGCTGGGCATCTGAGAAATTAGAGGTTTTTATGTGTGGTAATCTTTTGGGTCGTTTTATGGTAATTTCGATGTATTGCTGTTCTTCATTTTAGGTTTCTTGTTTTCCCTTCTTGTGCTTTTATTTCGGGCTAAATTTTCTATAGGCTTTTATCATGCAAGGTGGGTTCGAGCATGCTGCTTTTTTTTTAGGGGGGTAAGTAGAATTTTTTTTTTATTAAACCTAGAAAAGAGAACACAAACAAGATATACCATAAAAAAGATAGGAGCCAAAATAGAAACAACCGAAACAAGAGCAAAAATCCCAAAAACACAACTAGGCCACCAAAGGTGAAGCCAAGATTACAACAACATAGAGATAACTAAGCCCTGAGACCAAAATTAGGGGCCACACAGAGGCCTGTGTATAGATCAGAATCGCTCAGGCTACACTCTAATTCGTGAGCTTCTCCTTAGAGTAGAAGTGAAATGCCATTGGGATAACAGCACTTGTCTTATCCCACCCCACGCCAACTTGACTTTGGGCTAAAATCACCTAGATCAACAAGAGCTGACCAAGGCTTGAGACCCCGGCTGGGGTTCAAGCTGGTTGGGTTAATCTTTGGAACTGACACCAAATCCTCATCGCTAAAAGAAGAGTCATCATCCAATGAGCCATCAGTAATTTCAGCGGCAAAGGAACCAAAAGCAGCAAGCAACGAAGGAGAAAACACTTCAAAACCCGGCCCGACAAAAAGAGGGTCACCATCCAATGAGCCATCAGTAACTTCACCGGCAAAGGAACCAAAAGCAGCAAGCCCCAAAGGAGAAAATACTTCAAGACCTGAGCTGACCTAACAGGAAGACCTTGCAGTGGATCCTGGGGAAGCAGCAGGGGATCGGGTGGGCCTGCAATCACCGGTTGCAAGGGAACAGAACAAGGGGCATTCGAGAAGAGGGACCCAGAAGCATTGCAAGCAGGACCTGAGGGATCATTGGGAACAGGATCAAAGGGCCCTAGTGCAGGCTGTTGGACTTGGCTATGGGAGAAAGGTTAGGCGATTGACAGGTGGAATGGGGCAAACAGTTTACCAAATCAGTGCTAAATATGCCTGCAGGAGAGACAGAGGCATCAATAGAAGGCAAAAGACAGGACTGGAGCTGGGTGTCATCAGCAGCCAAAGGAGAAATAACCCATAACGGCAAAGGGCAGAACCAGCAGTGTCTTGAACCTCCTCAATGGAAATTGACAAGGGGTCTGAAGCTGTCGTTAAGAGGGGCAGCAGTCGGATCGACAGAAGAAAACAGCCCACAGTTGCCACAAAAAGGTCTCCTCCTATGACTAGCCTTCTGATATTTTTCCAAATCCAAGCAAGTCAGTAGAAGGCTGAAGATTTGAAAATCCTGCACAGTGAGCAACGCAGAGACTTCCCTCCATCCTTTCTCCCCTTCGAAAACCGTAGTGGACTGGGAGAGGACCCTATCTCCACCTCCCAGTGAGGAATGTCACCAGAAGAACCACAATTTTCCAGGGACATCTCCGGATTTTGGGATTCCGCAACAGCTGACACTAGAGGGTCGAATTCCTCCCCAGAATTAGGGACTGTAGCAGCATCAGTATCACAAGCTTGGTTCTAAGATTTTAGCAAAAACATGATCTAGTGGAACAGCAAAGACCCGACAAACCGAGCAATATTCAGGTCACCAGTCAGAGAGAACCAGCCGAAGAAAAGTGTTCCCTCCATAGTCGATAATAACCCCAAGGTCCCCAACGTCTTTAATGTTGGAATAACTTGAGCATTCAACACAGGCTCTGGCAAACATGAGCCTCTCCTTGTTAATAGTTCGGCGATCTGAGAACAAAAGTTTCCCGACAACTGAGTAATAACACTCAAAGCTTGAGCGCCCAAAAAATGGAGAGACAAGCCAGGCAGCCAGGCAAGAAAATCCGGAGAGGAATGAATTTTAAACCCACTTTATCAGACCTCAGACATCTCTCCCATGGCCTTAAAAAAATGGATTTCCTACCAACATAAAAAATTCCACGTTCAAGCACCTTTAGCCGATCTTCTTCATTAGAGAAGCGGAAAAGGAAGCCCCCATGAAGTAACAACAATACAACGACTATGCCTTTAAGTTTCCACAATCTCAGTAGAGTAGATTTGGTGTAAGAAAAAGCAGGTTTCTTACCAATAAAATAACCTACCAACAAACACCTGGGCTCGAGCAAGCTTATCGGTTAATGTGGTGAGAATTTATGATTTAGGGATTTTTAGGTTTCTAGAGTTAGGGTTTTAGAGGATTTCCTTTGGATTATGAGTTTCATGGATTTCCATGCCTTTCTAGATGAAGTCACCTTGTGAGCCTTTCTTGGATTTTGCAGGATTACTGGTTTATCTAGTTTTCCTTTCTGGGGCTGATATAAAAGTATTGTAATGGTGATCTAGCTTTCTAAGTTTTTGGAAATGGTGAACAGGAAGAAAATGGAGAAGGCTGTTGCTGGTAAGGCACAAGGTGTGGAGACCTGAATGGCTAACAGACCCGTGAAAGTTATAGAATCAGGTTGAACCCCTGCTCTTATCATGTTCTCAAAAGTTAAAATGGATTCCAAGCCACACCCATGAGATGCATAAGCACTTAAACAGTTATCATGGCATTCCAAGCAACCAAACTCTTCTCATTCTCAGGCATCCTATCAAAACAGCTACATGCAACAACAAGGTTTCCACATTTAGCATACATCGCAACAAGTCCAGTCTGCCACAAAAGGATTCTGATCCAAACTGCTTTCATGTGCATAATTATGAATACTTATCCCCTGATCAATAGCAGCCGAGGGGGTTCAAGCAGGGAGGACACTCATGACAGACACCCATCTTTGAGTGTACTCTCTGAGCACCCAGATTGAGTATATACCCATGAATGATCGAGTTATACAGAAGTCAATCTGAAGGTAGGTGATGAGCGTCCTCTCCGAGTACCCAGATCGAGTATATAGTATATACCCATGAATGATCGAGTTATACAGAAGCGATGAAGGGCTTCAAAATTCGATTGAAGAGGGTAACAGCTGAGTCAATATCAGCGGAGCTAGTGCATTGAAACCATCTTTGCACCAAGGAAGCGTTCGGGTGGAAGCTTCAAAGTGTCATGTGGGCATGGACTTGCTGGCCTAGTTTGAGGAGGTGGGTACCAGTTAAGAACTGGAAAATGGGTTCGTAGATAGCAATTGAGGAGGGTTTTCTCTGATTGGCTCCAAATGGGAGCGCAGCCTTGCAGCTTGGGTACTACAATTCCATATAGGTGGTGTTTTGATTTGCAGTAAAAGGAAGAGAAAATAGATGAGAAAAGTAATGGAAGAATAGGAAGGCCTGGTTTCCTTTCACCTAAGTCTCACCGCCAATTCGTGTAGATAAAATTGGATTTCCCCTTCCCGGTTCGTTGGTGGGAGGGTATGCCATGCATGATAGTGGCGATACTGGTTACAGTTTATTATGGGAAAAATATCACATTATTCAAAAATGGGTTTTTGATTTATTAATTTATAAACTTTGGTTTAATCAAATTTAAAAAAAAAAGAAAAAAAAAAGAGTATTATTGAAATCTGAAAGGCCTTGGACAGTGGTTCTATGGCAGCCTTTACTTAGTGTATATGTTCTTTTTGTTTTTACTCCCACCTTTGTCATAAAAATGTCCTAAGGCATTGTTAATTGTCTGTACACGATGTAGGGGAGGTCATAACAAGTCTAACGTAGAAAAGGAAAACTGCAACATGGGTGTGGCACACACAATCAACAATTTCTTCTGACATTTTGCTGTGATAATCAAGGACTAAAATATAGGCGGAAAAAAAAAAGGTGCACAGTGAAGGTCCACAGTCAAACATGCACTGTTTAAGGAATTTCAGTAATAAAATCTTGTTTTGAACAGATTCGTTATACAAAAATTGGATGGGTAAATTAGTAAACTAGAGCCTATTTTATGGGTAATCCAGTAATTTTCCTATTATTGTCTAATCTTGCTTTTCTTTTTGGGTTTTGAGCTTTGGTATGCTAATGTGTGTATTTGGAAATGCAATTATGATATTGGGATTTTTACTTTCTAGTTTGGGAAGAATGAATTACGATTTTTGTTTTAATTATCTCATTATTGGATCTCTATTTCTCACGCAAAAACTACACTTCTGATAGCATTGCAAATCATAGCTATTTTGGAGTGCCTTTTTTTTCCCCACTAAAGATCAGAAAATTTTATTAGAAATGAAAAAGAATAAAGAATTAGAAAGACAAGGGAAGGAGCCACCTCACCTTTGGCATAGCCATCAGTAGGGGGGAACCAACCTGAACCCGAAGAACAAACTAACGAACTGAAAACGTGGTTGCTCTGAAGCGTCCCACACAACATCCCTAGCGACAACAGAGGAACAACAATTCCAACAAAACAAACTTTGATTTTGGGCAGCATGCGTTGCTAGCCCAACCGCCACCATATTCACTTCCCTGAAGCAGTGAGTAATTCGCCATTGCATAGTGCTGAGAGAAGGCCACAAACTATTCCACATATGAAGACAGCGCCATGGAATTTAACGCTGAAGAAGGCACTCCATCACTGCTAAGGAGTTGCAATCAATCCATAGGTGAGAGCATCCCAGAGATATGGCACTTTGGATCCCAAAAAACTGCGCAGAATTCAGCAAGATAATTTGTGTTAACATCTAGGTAATTTGCAAAAGCTAAAATTAACAGACCACTAATATCACGAAACACTCCCCCCCTCTGCGCCAGCCTTCCCAGGTTGCCAAGAGCAGACCCGTCACTATTAAGTTTCAGCCATCTTCCAAACGGTTTAGATCACTTGAGTTGCCTAACCATTAATGGACTTCCCAGAGCAAGTGCAAAGATGGAAAAAAGCTGCCACCCCCCAATCAGCAATGTTAGCCACTAGGCATGGAGACCGAACCAATAAATCTTGAAGAGACTTCTCAACCCAACCCATGGTTCTGTCCACTGAGGACCTTTCCTCTTCAAAACATGCGATATTCCTTCCTCGCCACAAACACCAAACCACAACGAACAGGCCTGACTCCCATAGGTCCTTAAGGGCCACAACTCGTTGCTTGCTTTTACACCATGAGAAAAGAAGCCCAACACTCGCAAAGCCACCCCAGTTAAGGTTGAAACAATTCAGAAAGATACTCCACATTGCTTTAGCAACTTCACACACCAAGAAAAGATGATAGAAAGATTCCATCGCACAATGACAAAGGAAACATCTCGACGCCAAGGCAACCCGCCCATGCAACACCTTATCATTCGTTGGTAATCTCTTGTGGCACCAATGCCAACCAAACAAAGAAACCCTAGGGGAGAGCGCTTTGAACCACACCAAATAAGCCCAAGAGGGGTTAGCCGCTCTCGCTCTGCACAGATCCCAAGTGGATCTCACTGAAAAAATCCCCATTCTGAGATCCTTCCCACAGCAGCACATCTTTGTCACCTGGACCAAAGGAATCTCCATAGCAAGCTTGAAAATGGTTCTCAAGAGAGGAGAGGAAACCGGCGGGCAATTCCACACTCCATCAAGAATGAAAGAGGATATTCTTAAACGCACTTCCCTGAAAAGTTTTGGGTCGAGCCCAAAAGCCTCCGCAACCGTAAAGTCTCTAACCACCAATCATTCCAAAAAGTCAATTTGAGATCCATCTCCTACAACCCGTCTACAATGCAAACTAGTCCACATCCACACTCCCTTTACACCAAGCCAGACCGCAGAAGCCGGAATATTGGTACGAAAAAAACCATCTTGAGCAAAATATTGACCTCTCATGTATCTAGCAAAATTTTGATTGCAGCTTCTTAAGCCTATGGATTGGAGCAGCAATAATTGTATAATCCTCCCATTATCTATTGTAGTGTTCATTGTGTTTTGGTTGGTGCTTTGCATTTTCTTCAAGGCTTTTGGCTTTTGAATATTGAGCTTTGAGTTATTTACTCTGCCATCAGTCTTTGATAATCAGATTGGTCTCAATTCAAATACTTGGATTTGATGCAGGATTATGTTAGATGGTGAATTCAGTTGGTATTTTTGCGTTTATAACGTTTTATAAAAAGTTAGATGGTATTTTTGAATTTTTTTTAGAAGTATTAGAAGTTATTGTGCCTTCCAAATGAAATTTTGTTTCTTTTATGATTCAGATACTTTTTACACAACATTACCAAACACGTTTCTTTCCTATAGAAGTATTTCTTAGGAACAAAAAAAAAATCTGACTCAAAAGCAATTCTAAAGAACAGTAATGTTACCAAACACGAAATACAATTTTTTTTTTTTTTTAAATCTTTCCATTGTTTTGGAATAACAGAAACATGTTCGGTTAATCCCTCTATTCCATTGAATCAGGGCTCTGATGCTGAAGAAAGAATTGAAAGATTGTTAACGAGTGAAAGCTGAGGAAAATTTACAGCACATTTCTTTAAGAATGGATAGGTGAAAGAAGTGCCATATTCTGTCAAATGAGGTAACTTGAGTTAGCCTAAGCATTCATCATAAATTACCTCTAATTTTAGGAAACTTCCATATTTTTGTCCAAAATCACAAGTTCTTGCATGTGTAATAGATGAATAGTTGGGGATCCCCACTTGAGTAGGAGGCCCGTCCTAGTACCAAAATGCAGCACATTGCAAGACGGGGATCCCAACAATACGTCCACCATCCACGCATAAAAGAAATGTGCCCTGATTTTGTTTCATTGTTTTTTCTATTAAAATCTATATTACATTGACATTCTCCCCATGAAAAAATTTCTGACACTTCTTTTTGTATTTTTGGTTTGCAGTTACTACAACTAGCATTGCCAACTTTATGTGGTAATTTTTATTATGAGGAAAACTCTACCGTGAAGCAGTAGTTATTCATTTTACATGAAGTTAATTGATTGAAACCTATCATTTGGAATCTTTATTATAGGGAAAACAATAAGGCTTGAAATATTTAAACATATCTCTTGCTTTTACAATAATTTCCTAATGTTTGGTTCTTGTTCTTAGAATTTCAGCTCTTCTATTATTTTGAAATTGGATTCAACTAGGGGTGTCAATAGGCCAGGCTGGGCTGTAGTTTGGTCCCCTAAACTCAGCCCAAGCCTAGCCCAACCCGAGTTCAAGCTAGGATATCTCAGCCTACTGTCAAGGTTCAGCCCAACCCAGCCGACCTTGATAGACCTTGATTAGGCTGGGCACGACCAAGGTTGACACTGCAGCCAGAATTCCAAGAAACCAAGTCCCTATTAGTAATTTCATCGAACAAATTATGTGCATTACCAAGCCCGACACATCTTGTATACATGGTGATATATACAAAATCACCCCACCCATCTAATGGCGGCACGTTGCAGTGGACCTAGTCAACATCAATCAAAGATTCAACTATCATCTCCGACTCCAGTGCAAACCCTCCACTGCCTTAACAAACAAGGCAAATACACTAGAAGGATCTTATCCACCAAAGGAAGTTCCACCATAAAAGAAACTCCACATAAGGAAGATTCCCCATCATTGCAGGAAAATAGGGACTATCCATTCGGGAATTGACAAGTTTGTATAACATATGCCACTTCTCCCATGTCACCTACAGAAGCAGGACTCCTCGACCCCCATCCTATAAATAGGAGGATAAGGTTTAAGGCTTTAAGCTATGGTAAGTCAGAAGCTACTTTTAAGTTCTTAACTCAGTTGCTCTACTCGATCCCAATTCATATTACTGTCGTTGCTAGGATAAGACTTAACATCGGAGAGTCCACTCCAGGCCTCTCTAGTTCATATCTAATTCTGCATGTTCTCTTCATTAGTGACAGTTTGGACTCTAGCTTGACCCCATAGTTGTCAAGGCAACAAGGTGACAGAGCAACCCAAGGCGTTTGAGCCATCCTAGGTGCATAGGCGCCTAGGCGACCAAGGCGTTCCCAGTATATTTTTTTTAATTCTAAAATATCAATGCTATATTAATGTTTATATATATGCAATATGCTACAAAAAGAATCAACATTTAAGGCATAACCTAATTCATATGAAAAAACCAACAAATATTGGATAAACTATAGGACATAAAAAAGCATATCTATAAAAAACAAAAAAGCATAAATCAATAAACTAAGAAGTTAGAACATAATAGCATACAAATAAGAAACAAAAGTGCGAAAGCAAGACTATATGTATTTTTGTACTGGTTTTTTAGTATAAGGGCAAAAAAACTCTTTTCAGCTTTTCTGTTTGGGAACTTAACAACATGTGGCCGATAATGGGGGAGGGTTGAATTGTAGGTAAGCGGAAACCTTAAGGGAGGTATGTGAAAATTTTCATTTAATTAATGATTTACCTACACATCTGCAACAAGGCGACCGCCCAGGCCTTTAGGGTGCCCAAGGCGAAGCCTAAGTGACCTAAGCACCTACCTTTTGAACATTCACAAGGCGACTCATCGCCTAGCCCATATATTACCACCTGGACGCCTAGGCGTCACCTATGCCTAAGTGAAGTTTTGACAACTATGCTTGACCCACACCACAGTTGTTCAGATGTCGCCCGCAACACATGGTAATCAATAAGTGCCTAGTGTGGCAATCAAAGTCCAGCATAGAATTGAAAATCAACGAATGCCCTCCTACTTCGCAGTTTGCTTTTTGTCTTTTCTTAATTTTCCGCATAAAATTTGCAATACTAGTTGTAAGAACTGCATACCAAAAAAAAAATGTCTAAAATTTTTCTTGGAAAGAATGTCAATGTAATATAGATTTCAATAGGTAAAACAATGAAACAAAACTGGGGCGCTTTTTCTCTATGCACAGACAATAGACGTAAGGTTGGAATCCCCATCTTGCAGTGTGCTGCATTCCAATACAAGGATGAGCCTACCATACAAGCAGGTTTTCCGACTGTTCATCTATTACACGCACAAGAACTTGCGATTCTGGACAAAAATATAGAAGTTACCTAAATTTAGAGGTAATTTATGATGGATCCTTAGGCCAACTCAAATTTCACCATTTGGCAAAATTTCCCACTTCCTTCACCCCTCCCATTGTTGAATAAACGTGTTATAAATCTTCCCCAGCTTCTGCTCATTCTTAACTTTCAATCCAATCTTCAGCATCAAAGACCTGATCCAATAGCATGGAGGGAGTCAATTCGGTCTAAGCCTTCTCTCAATTACATTACTGCTATGTTTTGCTTTGACACAACCTGATGGCGTTGTTCTCAAGCTTATCAACCAAGATTCAGTCCAACTCACCTTCTCTACCCAAGTAAGCTTTCCAATTCAATTAAGAGAGATTTAATCTGTTATGCAAAGCAAAGCCCCTACTCACCATGAATGTAACTAGACTGAATTGATACATCCCTAATCAGACATGTCCACCATAATAGAGATGATGTTATATCCGTGGATGATATCTATTTTCAGATCTTCTAGTAGCTTCTCCTTATAGGTGACACCTTGCTTGCCTTATTCACATTATCGTGAGTTAATGCAGCACAACATTGATTGCACTTGGAGAAAATCGATATCATCCATGGTACAACATTCTCTCAATCGCGTCACAGCTATGTTTTGCTTTGGCACAGCCTGATGGTGTTGTTCTGAAGCATAGCAACCAAGATTCAGTCTAACCCACCTTTTCTACCCAGGTAAGCTTTCCAATTCAATTAACAGAGAGATTTACTCTACTGTGCAAAACAAAGCCCCTGCCACCATGAATGTAAGTAAACTGAATTGATACATCCCTGACTAGACATGTCCACCATAATAGAGATTGTGTTATAACCATGGATGATATCTACTTTGAGACCTTTTAGTAGCTTCTCTTTATAGGTGACACCTTACTTGTCTTATTCTCATTCTCATCTGTTAATGCATCACTGCCATTGACTGCACTTGGTTATTATCAACTTGAAAATTGATATCATGCTGCGCTAAGCTTCGCTCAACCCGTGAAATGAGGCCGAATTGATGGATGGTTGCCCTCTTGCCCAGTTGGACTGGTTCAGTCTATCCCATAACCGAAGGTACATCATCCCTATTACACCATTGGATTTTCATGGTTACTTCTTGATAGTGATTGTGGGCTTCGAACATTGGTAAGGTCAACGATTGTTCTCTAGAATTTAATTTTATTGGATTCAGTATGGCCGCATAGAGTCCATCAAACACCAGTCCCTAGTTGACGCCTTAAAAATTCCAATAACTAGCATTTTATGGATTGGGTCTTCACTTCGATCCTTTGTGTCCCAATCAGGTGATTGTGATTATCGACAATGCTTCTTGTTCTTCTTGCATCCGGTGAATGTTCATCAATACATATTTATAGTTCAAAGCAGATGCTAACATACAAGGTCAACAAAAAGTAGTGCAAACTACCTCCATCGTTAAAGAACCTGCAGAAGGGCCTTACTACATAGACTTGCAAGATACCAGCATTCCAGATCGATGCCTTTTGTTCCCCCTACAAAGTCTTAGACTGAATGCAATAGACTCAACAACTCCATATGCCATTATGTTCTTCGGCACATATGAAGCCAATAAATCCTCTCTGGGGCAGTACTTCTCATCCTCTATTTCGGAGCTGATTCCGAAAAAGGACTTCTTGGGTCTCTACTTCAACAAGTCATATGGGTTTAACAAGTTTCCGAGCATTACATTCCATTTCAGAACTGCTCATCTTGTTCCAGCGAAGTGCTACTTCTTAATATGATTTCCTTTTCTAGGAAGTGAACTTTAAAGAGCATGATGGGAGAAGCCAGGCAATTTCTTCCCTTAAGGAAAGAAGCTATTGTAATTTGTAATGTCGTTCATGTGATATTCCCACAAATAAACTGTTTTGCAATGAAGTTTAGCAAAGCCAGCAAACACCAAGCACATTACAATGGCCCACTTGCCATAATCATATCAGTGCTTGATTTGAAGCACATTCATGTAACTTCTGTGCTATCAAGTCCCTGTAAACCCTTAAAACCAAATCCCACAAGAACAGAACTTTAATTTCTGCCTGCAATGGGTTTAAGGATGCAAATCAACCCCCACCAAAAGGGTAGCATGGGCCCAATGGGCTTAACCATTACAAGTTGCCCTTTTGGGGCATTATTAATCCAAGTTTGCTCTACTCTTTTCTAAAAAGAAGAGAAGAAGGAGAATCACCCTAACCAAACATGTAAGAAAGCACCCATGGTCCAACAACTCCATCTTGTGTAGCCTTTTTTGGGCTCCATTTGGTTAGAATAGATAGAAAACAATAAAGTATCTGTTGACGTAATCAATATTTCTAGTTTCATTTATTTTCGATATTGCTAGTTTATTTATTATTTTAGTTTTCTTTATGGTCGGTATTGCCAAAGTTATTTGTAACCAACACTGATTTGACTTAGTCAAAACAGTGTTGGACTAGGACTCCTTCTTAGTCAAAACAGTGTGGGACTACAACTCCTTTTAGTATTTGGACTTCTATTTAGACTAGGAGTTTACTTTATTGCTTATTGCTTTCTGCTTTCAGCTAGGACTCTCTGCTTTCAATTAGGACTCTGGCTTGTAGAGTCCTAGATCCTAGCTAGTAGTTATTTCCTAAATTCTATAAATATAACAAGGAGGAGCACCTACCGATCTGCTCACTCTCTATTTTTTCTGTTATGCGCACTCCTCCTATTTCATTGCTGGTTTATTAGTTAGTTAATTTATTTTTCCTAACATGGTATCAGAGCATATCGATTAACTCTTTTTTTGGTTCTGAGTCTCTTAAAGATCTCCTCTAACTGGTTGCAGCAACCTATGCTGCCTATTTATACCATGATTTGTTGCTACTATTAAAGTACTGTTTTTACTAATTCTCTGCTATCGTTTTTTTTTTTTTTTTTTTTTTTTGTACAGCAACCTCAATCAGATCTAATTCCAATTTTTGCTATCGATTTTTTTTGTTGCAATTTTTTTTAACTACTACTAACTACTACTACTACTACTACACCTACTACTATTACCTTTTGCTTCTACCTATTGCTATTTCTACTACTATTATTGCTACTACTCTTGCTACCTACTACTACTACTACTATTTTTTTTTCTCCTACCTATTGCCACTACTATTGCTTTTTCTATTGCTACACTTGCTTTTTTTTTTTTTTTCCCCTTCTATCAATGGCTGCTTCTACACCAGTCCAAGGTACTCATACTCCAGTACAGATTACTACCATCAAACTAAATGGTGTTTCTAATTACCTATTGTGGGCTCAAGCCATCAAAGCCTTCATTTGCTATCAGGGTAAATTAAAATATATAACTGAAGATCCTCCATCTATTGATTCTAAATCATCTGCTGATATTGCTGCCCATGATGAATGGATGCGTGAATCTTCCATTCTCCAAATTTGGCTGTGGAATAGTATTGATCCTACTATTGCTTCCAATGTTATATTCCATAACACCACCAAGGATGTATGGGACGATCTCCAAGAAAGCTATGCTCAAGAAAAGAATATATCACGTCTTTATGATTTATATGAGAGGCTGTTTTCCTTTTCATAAGGTGACTGCTCGCTTACTGAATACTATAGCCATTACAAGGGCATCATTGAAGAGTTATAGGTCATCAACCTTTGACTACCAATCTTGAACTATAGAAGGCACAATGCAGTGAGTTCTTTGTTGCTAAATTTATGGCTGGTCTCCAACCTGACTACCACTATGTTAAAGGGCAACTTCTGACAAGGGAAAAGGTTCCTACTCTTCCAGAGAATTTTTTCTGTCTTCAACGCTTGGTTCTTACACCTAAAGGTGACAATTTTGCTGCTCCCACTGATTCATCTGCTCTATTTGTTGGCCGTGGCTGCGGCTTTCTTCTAGTAGGTATCGTGGCTATGGCCGAGGACGTGGTCTTGGATCTAATTCCTTTACTAACAAGTCTTCTCGCTATTGCACCTTCTGTGGAAAGACTAATCATTACGTTGATACTTGATACTTATTGGGCCAAACATGGGCGCCCTGAATGGGTTGATTCCTTGGTTGACTCAATTCATGCTAACTCTACTGATCCTGATCTGGCACCGACCGACACACCATCTGCATCTATTTCGGCTCCTACACCTGCATCATCAGCATCAACTTCGGGCACTCCATCTCGTGAGTTTGATCATTTACTTCACCGCATTCAATTACTTGAGAAAGCCGGTTCTTCTTCCAAAGCTACCTTAGCCATCACTGCACCTCCAAACGAAAGTAAAGATTGGTGGGGGGCTTACCTCTTTTCAAGCTACAGCATTCACATCCCCATGCCAGCTTGAGGGGGGATGTTGGCATAATCAATATTTCTAGTTTTATTTATTTTTGATATTGCTAGTTTATTTATTATTTTTAGTTTTCTTTATGGTCGGTATTGCCAAAGTTATTTGTAACCAACACTGATTTGACTTATTCAAGACAGTGTTGGGCTAGGACTCCTACTTAGTCAAAACAGTGTGGGACTAGGACTCCTATTAGTATTTGGACTTCTATTTACACTAGGAGTTTAGTTTGTTGTTTATTGCTTTCTGTTTTCAGCTAGGACTCTGGCTTGTAGAGTCCTAGAGCCTAGTTAGTAGTTATTTCCTAAATTCTATAAATATAACAAGGAGGAGCACCTACCAATCTACTCACCCTCTATTTTTTTCTGTTATGCGCACTCCTCCTATTTCATTGCTGGTTTGTTAGTTAGTTAATTTCTTTTTCTTAAAAGTATCTATGGGTAAACTGAATGGTAAGTCTAAATGAAAAAAGAAAAAGAGAAATTTTCAAATGTGCTGTTTGGTTAGAAGTGAAAAAGAAATGTAATCAATTATATTGCACTCAGAAGTGAAAAAGAAATGTAATCAATTATATTTCACTTTCACTCCCAAACAGATGAACAAGACCATAACTGCTCTTACACTTAAAACTCACAGTCACAGCCCTGAACATCAATATGATGTTACAACAATAAGCCTCATGTATCTAGACCATTTCTAAAACTTAGAAAACTATATCGAAGGTTGTACTAAAAATATTGGACAATGTCTCCATCTTGCCAATATCCAGGACCCTTCCCCATCAACTAGCTTCACAAGCACATTTTAGCCATGCAGAGTGGTGATTTGGTTTCACCTGTATAGGGTGGGTCTGTCTTAACCATGCTGGCTACCTTGTATTGATTTTTATTAGAAGTTTTCAAGCAGACCCTGTTCAACTGAGTTTGGAGTTCCTTTGTACGATATAAACCCATGGACACATCAGATTTGTTAAAATTAGTCTAAAGCTAGATGTATGCATGAACATGTCCACCAAATCCAAGGGAACTGCCATGGAGACATTAGGATTCTTGGTTCTCGCTTTAATATCACATATAAAGGATTGTGATCTGAATAGAAAAGTCAACTTCTTCACACAAAACCATATGGCACTGGAAAATAACAGCTTTTATGAGCACCAACATCTAGATGCCTAAAGGAATCATCCAACTAGCCCACACAACATTTATACACAAATCTTAAGATCTTAGACCCAAGATGGAGCCAACCCCATTACTTCTAAGAGTAACTACATTGAAAAGAATATGTTTAATACATTAAGCATCATTAGATTCTGTGTTTTTTGGATGTGCAAGAGATTATGCATGAGAATTTGAATTTTAAGCAGTGTTATGCCAGACGATAGGTCTGTATGTGGTTCATTACCTTAGTTCAGGTCTTTCGGTTCACATTTATCAGCTTCTTTTGCTTTCTGTGTTTCAGCGATTTCTGTTGGGATATTGATTGATGGATGCTTTTACAGCACCGTAATTTTATTTTTGTTTTTAAGAAAGCAATCACTTTTGGAGGTAAAGATCGAGTTTTGGAAATCTGAAGATTGAGATTGATATTTTAGTTCCCTTTCGCCTTCCCCTCTATTCAGTTTATTAATATGTAGATGTTATAATTGTGCACCTCATGAGCTTGCTATTTTTCTTTTACTTTTTGAATTTCTAGTTTTGTGGATATTGTCTATTAGCTGGGTTCAACAACTAGAATGTTGCAAGTTTAAAACAACAACTTCATAACTTCGACTTTAACCAAGTATGCAAAAAAAAAAAAAAAAGGACTAATGGGAAAAAATCAAAGGAAAAAAATACATACAATGATTTGTCAGAATATTGATTGTTCAAAAACAAAGGGGATCTAGTTTACATTTCAACACATAATATCACTATAATATACATGGATTACTTTCACATAAAAGATAACTTTATGTAACATTGTGAGTTTGAGATCAGTTTCATATAAGAATATCTGCATCATGAAGAAATAAAGTCAAATGTGGGCATAACCTACAGTGAACAACACTTACACAACAACAACAAAGCCATATCCTAACTAAACGGGTCGGTTACATGGATTCTTGCCCTCCAATCAGCTTTGTTCGATGTCATACTTGAAACAAGGCCTAAGCTATGAATGTCTTTACTCACCACCTCCCCTAAAGTCATCTTAGGTCTGCCCCTAGCTCTTTTAGATCCTTCAATCTGAATCAAATCACTCCTATGCGCTGGAGCATCTAACAGCCTTCGTTGAACGTGGCCATAACATCTCAAACGACTTTCTCGTAACTTATCATGTATCAGTGCTACTCCCAAATCAGCTCTAATATGATCATTATTTACCTTATCCTTCTAGTTTTGCCACACATCCATTTCAACATCCTCATCTCAACTACACTAAGTTTATATATATGAAGCTTCTTAACTACCCAACATTCCTCACCATACATCATAGCCTGTCGAATGACTGTCCTATAAAACTTTCCTTTAAGTTTTAAAGGAATATGCTGACCACACAGCACTCTAGATGCACCTCCTCCACTTCATCCATCCTATTTTAATCCTCTGTGAGATATCATCCTCTATATCATCTTCTTTATTTATGATTGAACTTAGGTACCTTAAAATAATCACTTTGTTGTATCTCCCTCTAATCAATTTTCACCACCTTATTATCCGTCTTGTGTAACTAAAGTTAGACACCATATACTCCGTCTTCGTTCTACTTGTCTTAAAATCCTTTGATTCTAATGTCGACCTCCATAGCTCCAACTTAGCGTTAATCATTGATTTTTTCTCATTAACCAATACAAAATCATCAGCGAAAAGCATGCAACAAGGAACTTCATCTTAAATGTCTCTAGTTAAATCATCCATAATGAGGGCAAACAAATAAGGGCTTAAGACTGATCCTTGATGTAACCCAATTGTAATTGGGAATTCACTACCTTGACCCCCCACGGTTCTTACACCAATCACCACATTATAACACATGTCTTTGACTATGTCCACATATTTGCTTGAAACACTTCTCTTCTCTATTACTTGCCAAATTAACTCTCTAAGAACTTTGTCATAAGCTTTTTCTAGATCAATAAAAAACATATGGAGGTCCTTCTAGCCTTCTCTAAATCTTTCCATGAATCTCTTAAGCAAGTAAATAGCTTTTGTCGTGGATCTACCTGGCATAAACGAAACTGGTTCTCCATAATAATAATTTCTTGTCTCATGAGAGTTTCAATAATTCTCTCCCACAGTTTCATAGTATGACTTATTAGTTTTATGCCTTTATAGTTATTGCAGCTCTGAATTATCACCTTTGTTTTTATAAATCGAAACTACAATGCTTCTCCTCCATTTATCTGGCATTTTCTCTGTGCTCATAATTTAATTGAACAACTTAGTTAGCCAAGATACTCCATACATTCCTAATCTCTTCCAAACTTCTATAGGGACCTCATTTTGGGCCTGGTGCTTTGCCTACGTTCATCCTCCTTAAAGCTTCTTTTACTTTTCTCACCCTAATTTTGCGTATATGTTTACGAGTTGTGGTGTCATGGTAGATAATGTAGTCTTCTAGGACACTATTACTCAAAGTGTCTTCATTTAGTAGGTTGTATCGTTCCATCTCTCTTTAATGTTTTCATCCCTTACTAGAACTATGCCATCTGCATTTTTAATACATTTAACACTTACACATCCAATGTAAACAGGTTCTCATGCAACCACCAACCTTAACAGCATACCACACCTTGTAATTTGCAAATCGCAAGTGGCAACTAGCAACAACAGTAAAGAAATAAAAATAAAAAAATACTAGCAATTTAAGGTCCCAAGCACTTATGGTCCAGGATAATTATTTCTCAGTTTCAAGGGCTTGATATTGGGCTTCGAGAAATAGGTAGTATAGAGGAATTGTTTATGGGGCCCCACATGATTGCAAATCAGCCGAAGCTCCTGCCTTTCCCTCATCCATTTCAACACTATTTTCAAGTGCCTTTTGCTTGTCAATCTTCTCAAACCAACATCCTGAGAATTAAGCAACCATTGAAATGCATGAATATCACAAGATCAAGAACTGCGGTATGATAATGACTTTCTTTAGTCAGCAGTGGGACTTGACGGTGAAGATGAGCTTGAAACCTTAGTATGTGCTCTGAATAAACACTTGGACCTTACTAACTTAGGAAAACCAGTGAGCTCTTAAGCTATGGTAGTAGTCAATGAATGTTGCCTATCGGTCAGCTGGTGAGCTATAAGTGGAATAGAGAACTGGAGTGGATCCAGGTTGGTAAAAACCTACTTGATCTGCTATTGGGTCCACCCAAGTGATAAGGCACTCAAATTATATGTGCAGTGGCAATTCCTTAATTTCTAGAGTTCATTCAAGGCCCTTTCGTAGACAAACAAAGCTTAAGATATGATAGGAATTAAAATTAAAGGGAATGAAGGTATTCTTGGGCTCTATTTGGTAACACTCTCAAGATGTGTTTTTAGTGTTTTCTTACTCTCCAGGGGTATATTGGGAGCGGAACAGTGTTTGGCACATCGGTCTGTTGTTTTACTCTGAGAGAGTAAATATGGTTCAAAAACTGCTTACCGAGCACTTTTTACAGAACACAAAATTTTGGTTTTTGCTGTTCGCAAGAAAAACTGATCAAACGCATTTAGAAGGTTCGAGCACAATAAAAAATAACTCTCCTCTCTCATCTTCATATCTCCTCTTTCAACCTTCTTCAGAGCTCTCCTCTCTCCTGAGTCCTGACTCCTCTTCAGTGGACAGCACACAAAGGTCCAGCAGGAGATCATCTTCAGCTCTATTCTCTACTCAGGAATGGCACCACACTCGCTTTATATAACCTGTCTTTCTCTCTCTTTTTCTAGTAGCGTTTCTTGGTCAGTGTCCTTTTCCCCCCTCACTGCTCCGAATTGAATGTTCCGGTAAGGATGCCATCATCAATCTCTTTTTCTAACTTTGAACCCCAAAACAGGAGAGTTGTGGGAGGCCATGAGGGAGAGTGAGATAAGTGGACACGGAATCGGGGATTGAAGGATGCCATTATCAATCTCCCTCATTTAACGGTTTTTTGTGTCGCATTTCAGTCCTGAAATCTTGGATCAAGAGCAAAACTAATATGAGCCATGCTTGAGATCGCAACAGTTGCTAGCTTTTAAATGGCTAAATTTATGTCGAATTTCATCATTTTTAATCATTCAGATTTGAGAAGTCCGAGTAAATAGAACTCTTCTTAGGTTTGTTATATACAACTATTTGCAGGTGTTTGTTTGTTTGGATATCACCAACCATTTCCAATTTCAGATAAGTATTCGACCATGCAATCATTTTCAGGAAACTATTTCTTTTCTTTGGCTGTTCTTCTGTTTCCGATTTCCTCGGCAAAGAAAGACACCGGTTTCCTATTTGATTCTCTGATCTCAGTAGGATGATCTGCGGTTTATATTTTATCTCCTCTTTTTAGTTGTTGTTTGATAACTTTGTTAGCCAGGTCTTAGTTGCGTATGTTCAGACCAAAAAGGTCTATTGAACATCAAATGTTCGTTGAATTTTCGTACCGTACGAAGCAACCTTTGAATGCAACTGAAGCTATAAGATAGAGCTAGTAACAATTTCTGCTTTGATGGTTAATATGGCTGATTTTTGGATGATCTATAGAGATAAATGTGCATACTAGGTGGGTAATATTAACCAATTTCCAACCTTTATGTTGTTGGAAATTTGGGAGATCTATTGCCCCTGATTTTTTCTGGTATTATGTACTGTATACCTGTTGACAGGCAGCCCAGAGATCTGGGTGGCTTCGTTGTCTGGCATGGGGATATACTAACTATTTGTACTCGTTAACCATTCAATTGGAGAGAGTTTATGTACTAACCATGGCTTTATCCTCTGTTTGTCTGTCTGCCCACAAGCAGGGAAATGGTGTTCTACTACAATTATCTGCTTAGGAGAAGTATTGGTTGTTCTACTTCAATGATATGATTACAAGAAACCTATCCAGAAAAAAAGATATGACTACAAGAAATATTTCATATATGGTCCATCCGAGAGGTGGGTTCCATTTTAGGTAGAACAGAGTAGTGGTCAGGTAACCTGATTGTGAGACATGCGACATGCTTACAGTCTTATAAACCCTATCTCTTCATTCTTGATGTGGAAGTTTATATTGCATTATTAATGGACAGGGTAGAAACCTCACAATTGATTTACCAGTATAATACTAAAGATACACTTGTACAAGCATGAGTGCGTCAAACTTTTCTTATATTACTAGTACAACCATCCTGTTTTTGATCTCCTTTTATTTACCATGACTGTTTTTCTTGATCTAATTTGTGATGGCACAATACTGATATGTATATTAATTTTTTGTGAAGTTTTAATTCCTAGTAGATATGATGTCTTTCGGACTATGGTTGTCTTTGGGTTGGTGCTTTGTAAGCTTGCATTGCTTGGATTTCCATGTTTGGATGATTGTAGTCAATAAGGTATGCTCTTCACAGTAAAATCCAGTTTTGCATTTTGTTTGGGATAGGGATGGTTATACTGAACAGTGAACACATAGAAGTTATTCTTACTTAATCAGAATTGCTCTCATTTTCTGTCTTATATACATAGTTCGAGGTTTCGATCGAAACCACAGGTTTCGACCAAAATAAGTCGGTTTCAACCTGGTCGAGACGAAACCCAGGCTCGAAACTGACTTATACTAGATCTCGGTTGAAACCAACTGGGTTCGACCAAGTTTCGTACGAAACCTATGTTTCGACCCATAAAATGAACCGGGGTCTATATCTAAGTGTCAAAACCAGTCAAAACATTAACGGCAGTCATCAGGCAATACTTATTTATGACTAATATATCATTTAAGTAAATGTTTTACTTAAGATATTATTCATAAATAAACAAACACCCCCATTTGAATCCAATAAAAATAGTCTAAAATTCAAATTCCATAAGGATAAAAAGTCAACCCTCTAGTTCAAGAACAAAAACCGTATTTTTTGGTATGGGAGCGATTTTCAACTTCCAAATGCTAGGCCTTTTTCAAATATAAAAATTTCATAAATCTTATTATAGAGCATTACTAAAAACCAATATTGTGCCAAAATAATTTCTTGCTTTGATGCCCATAAAATTGTTTACATTCAGATGACTTTAAACAGCATTTGCGTACTCCGAACAAGGTTTGACCGGAGTGTAACTCCTTCATTATAACTCAGATTCAAGCAATCTCGGTTTTGTTGGAAAGCTGATTATGCTAGTTTTGCAACGAATTCAAGATTGCTTGAATCTGAACTATATTAAAGGAGTTACGATTCGATCAAATTACGTTAAAAATACGTGAATGTTAGTCAAAACAATTAGAGTGATACCATGTCATGGGATACATACGTGCTGTAATTAAAGGAGCATTATCGCCACTATCAGTGATACATTGCACGTGGTTTAAATGTACCACGAAGCTCAACATGGAACTAATTGGTGAGACTTCTAAATTCTAAGTTCAATGTATTAATTTAAAATGAATGCTATAAATTAGTGGCTTAGTACATTGTGGATTATTTTAGCGTACATTACCAAACTTGGGTCCACACCACATGTAACTATTTTCTATGTTTTTTTTTCAAGCTAACATTAGAAATAGGTGTAAAATGATTTAAATAGGGTATACAAAAAAAAATCAGACAAAAAAAAAACAAATTTAGGACTTGAAACCATGGAGTCGATAAAACTGGGAAAAAATACCAAGTTTCGGCCGAAACCACGAGTTGTCTCGGTTTCGAGCAGCCGGCACCTCGAACCTTGCTTATATATGAGTTTTTAGCTCAAAGAGGTTGAGCACTTAGGAGTTAGGGATTTTGATGGCAAAGGGGTTAAGACATCTCAAATTAACAAGCCCTCTTTGCTATAGGATCTTAATTCAGTCCAATACAAAATTCTGCAGAGAAAAGTAATAGGAATAATTACTTATCTTGAAATCTATCCGTCAGAAACTGATGAAACTTGGGTTGAATGGTCTTTATAACAATTATGAACAACCATCCAAAGTTGAAGAAGATCGGAACAAAGTTGAGGAAGTTATGGGGCCCACAAGTAGGCCGGACCTGGTAGCGCCTGGCTCTGGACAGTTTCACTGTAATTGTGTGATTTGATTTTAATTCAGCCAAAGAAATTGATGAGGCTTCTAGAAACAGTGTCGCCAACCAAGGGATAGCAGATCTAAATCAAAGAAAACACAAGCATTGCAAGGAAAAGAAGAACAAGAGGTTGAGTCTCACAACCAAGTGAGGCTCAACCAGAAATTAATTGATTCTCAATTTTTCTGGAAAAGCTCTATTGCAGCTGGCCTGCTTTCTCTTTATTTATAGCTTTGAAACATTACAAATAAAATAGGAAAGAACTAAACTTGAAAAAGCTAAACCTCCTTTATAACTTAGGAAGTTTCTAAAACATAGAAATTGAAAAGTCTCTAAAAACTGGAATTAGGAAACTAGATTTTAGGCAAGTCTTAGTCTCCAAGCAACTAAGACTTCTAAACTAACTAGCCTAATTTTTAGGAAACTAAACAACGGAAATAAGTAAACTAAAAATTAGGAAACTAATCAGAAGAGTCCTAACTATTGTT
This sequence comes from Protea cynaroides, assembly GCA_028583415.1. Lineage (NCBI taxonomy): Eukaryota > Viridiplantae > Streptophyta > Magnoliopsida > Proteales > Proteaceae > Protea > Protea cynaroides. The sequence goes on along the minus strand of CM053265.1, from coordinate 85,728,017 downwards.
GTTGGTACTGTTCACGTGAACAGTACCGCGTGAACAGTGTTCACGTAAACAGTGTGGGTTGGGCCGGGGCCCATGTTGACGGTATTTGGGCTGGTCCACTATTGGCTGTCCTTGGACTGCATCAACTCCCCCCCACTTAAAATAAACTTGTCCACGAGTTTTGTAATGGTGAAGAATGATTATAGAGGGGTTGGTAGGCAGCACCTGTTGATCTTGAGACTTGAACTGTGCTTGCGACGGTGAAAGAAAATTCATCACTTTGGGTCTACTCTCTTCAAGATATTTAGAAGGTATTACAAAATCAATATGCTCAACATCTTAAGGAAAGTCAAGTGGAATCGTGGTATTCATGGGGACGATCTTATTTAATTCTTTATCTTCTGCAATTTTCTCGATAACACCGTGGTCCTCATCAGAACTATGGTCACCATTGTCAATCCATGGAGCTTTAGTAGAGGCATCGAAATTAACCATATCCACTTTTGAGGCAACCAAAACTATATTGTTTGATTATATGGATTCCATATGAATCCTCACCATCATCCGTGACATCTGTATTAGGAACAGGAGTGTCATCACTTTGTGGCTCACATACCTGTGTATCTGGATTGGCCTCGATTGCAGCAACTAAATAGATTACTTTTAATTTTTGTAGACAATCTCTAGCAAAGTGACCGTATGCATTGCAGTGATAGCATTGCACATCCGTAGCTGCTACCATGGGAGTTTTAACTTTATCTGTCGTTGGAGTAGCATGAGATGTAGTCCCTATGGCTTTGCTGATTGATGTAGGGTGCTTCACTTCATAAGAACTAGATGTGGGCTTCGGTGTTGACTTCAAAAGGTCCTCGGCTTGGAAAGCTTTATCAACACAGTTGTTAAGACTAATAATATCAACCACTCCCATTTTTTCTCTAATTTCAGGTCTCAACCCCAAACGAAACCGGAATATCATTTGATCATCATTGTCTCGTGAACCTGACCGTGCACATAATTGATCAAATTGATACACATAGTCTTCCATACTCATATTACCTTGTCGAAAATTGTTCAACTGGTCATGCAACCTTCTTTGGAAAGACCGAGGCAAATACTTTTCTTTCAATTCTTCCTTCATCTCCTCCCAAGTAGTGGGTTCTCTACGACTCCTCATGAGACTATACTCATAGTTACGCCACCAATCACGAGCACCCCCGACAAGTTTAGAGCGAGCCAATTACAGCTTTCGAGGTTCAGCAAGGTTAAACCAATCGAAATAGTCATCTAAAGCATTCAGCCAGTCTTGAAAGGCTTCGAGGTCTTGCTTCCATTGAAACTCCTTGAGGTCCATCCGTACCTTATGGGTTTGGTAACAGATAGGTTCATCATAGGGTGGGTTGTGGTATCCTCTCTAGGGACTCTTTGAGGAGCCCTAATAACACGTCTTGGCATTAGGTTGGCATTAGGAATTTCTCTTCTAGGAGCTTCTATTCTAGCCAGCCTAGGATTATCCCGTTCCTCCAAATTACTTATTCTCCCATCCACGCTATCTAACTTGGCATCCATTTTGGTCAATCATTGGAGAACCAAATTAACAAGGTCAATGAGGTTATTGGACTGATTAGGAGAGTTAGAACTCTCCTCAGCCATGCTCTGATACCAATTTGATGACAAAGGGGTTAAGACATCTCAAATTAACAAGCCCTCTTTGCTATGGGATCTTAATTCAGTCCAATACAAAATTCTGCAGAGAAAAGTAATAGGAATAATTACTTATCTTGAAATCTATTCGTCAGAAACTGATGAAACTTGGGTTGAATGGTCTTTATAAAAATTATGAACAACCCTCCAAAGTTGAAGAAGATCGGAACAACGTTGAGGAAGTTATGGGGCCCACAAGTAGGCTAGACCTGGTAGCGCCTGGCTCTGGACAATTTCACTGTAATTGTGTGATTTGATTTTAATTCAGCCAAAGAAATTGATGAGGCTTCTAGAAACAGTGTCGCCAACCAAGGGATAGCAGATCTAGATCAAAGAAAACACAGGCATTGCAAGGAAAAGAAGAATAAGAGGTTGAATCTCACAACCAGGTGAGGCTCAACCAAAAATTAATTGATTCTCAATTTTTCTGGAAAAACTCTATTGCAGCTGGTCTGCTTTCTCTTTATTTATAGCTTTGAAACATTACAAATAAAATAGGAAAGAACTAAACTTGGAAAAGCTAAACCTCCTTTATAACTTAGGAAGTTTCTAAAACATAGAAATAGAAAAGTCTCTAAAAACTGGAATTAGGAAACTAGATTTTAGGCAAGTCTTAGTCTCCAAGCAACTAAGACTTCTAAACTAACTAGCCTAATTTTTAGGAAACTAAACAATGGAAATAAGTAAACTAAAAATTAGGAAACTAATCAGAAGAGTCTTAACTACTGTGTTGGTACTGTTCACGTAAACAGTACCGCACGAACAGTGTTCACGTGATCAGTGTGGATTGGGCCCGGGCCCATGTTGACGGTATTTGGGCTGGTCCACTACTGGCTGTCCTTGGACTGCATCAGATTCCCCAAGAGGCGGTGGTTCGAATCCATCAAGACTCATTGAATTTTCTTATGTCTCATTTTGTAAATTCTTATGGCATAAGTGCAATGATAATTCTCATGTAATTATATAAGTGAGATGTTATGATGGCATTTTCATAATTATGCCTACTATTATTGGTCCAGTGATGCTATATTAGAGGTAATGGCATTTTTTAAATATATAAGTGAAAATGGTATCTTAGTAAATATAGATGAGTGTTGGAAGTGATTCCATTAAATTGGCTGCCAAACACCAGCCTGTTTTTTTTCCCCCTGTTTTGGAATCACTTTTTTCACCAATTTACCAAACGTAATTCTAAGACCTGAAAATACTCTGAGTGAGAAAAAACAGAAAAAAGTACTTTTGGGTAGAAAGTACTTTCTAAAAGCAACCTTGGAGCAAATGTTATGAAAGGATAAGATGGAATAAAATCGTAAGAATGGGAGTATATTGGAAAGAGGGGCTTAAAAAACCAAGTCACGATTCGGGCTTGGAGTTGTCTTCAAGCTCACTATAGAACCTGGTTACGAACTAAGGTAAATGACGACTGACGACAGCGAGACTTTAAAGAAATTGAGAGAACCCTCTCTCTCGTAATCACCTATTCTATTGAAACCTAGTGAGATTCACCCTAAACAGAAAGGATCAAAGAGTTTTAAGGGCCAGAAACTAACTATTATGGCAGAAGCTGCAGAGTCAGGTCTGAAGTCAGACAAAAATCTCACCGCAGGGTGGCTTAATGGGGTTGAGACTTAAGGATTCAGCTTGCCTAGGACCGAGTAATCCAGGAGAGATCAATCACTATGATGTGGCTGTAACTGCTTCCCATAAACAGGAGAAGGAGAGAGAACAGGGAAAGAAGAAAAGGAGAAAAGGAGAAAAGTTTCCCGAGGGGTATACCAAGTTTGCAGGGAAGAGGGGAAGAAAGAGGAGAGAAAGAAGAGATAGAAAAGATGACTTCAAGCTTAAGCCCACAGGCACACAAAACCAATACTCATTCATTCTATTCACTAAAACTGCTTTAATCGATAGGTTACTATGCAATTTAAAATAAAACTTGCAGAAATAAAAGTAGCAACATAATAAAATTGTAAACTAAAATTTGGAAATAAAATCCCTATGTCATCTACCCAAATAGACCAAGAAATAAAAAAGGAATTACATAATATTCCCTAACTAAACTACCATAACAATAATAAACCCAAAGAAAATCCCAAATGAATCCCTATTGATTCTACTGGAATACAACCAAATTCGGAAACGGTTCGTCTCGGTCAGGCCTCTCAAACGAGTTCATGCTGGTCCAAGGAAGCACTGCATCAAGAACCTTATCACACTACATGTGTTTGATCCATGAAGCCAGCTGACATGATGACTGGACTGTTTTCTCACAATTCTCACTGAGATATTCCTAATCTAGTTGCAACAGAAATAGGAAAGGCACACATTGGTAAAATGTATCACAGTTTTAATGGTTTCTGAACTCAAACATCCTTTTTTGTGTGTGTACAAATCTCACTGAGATATTCCTAATCTAGTTGCAACAGAAATAGGAAAGGCACACATTGGTAAAATGTATCACAGTTTTAATGGTTTCTGAACCAAACATCCTTTTGTGTGTGTGTGTGTGTGTGTGTGTGTGTGTGTGTGTGTGTGTGTGCGTGCGTGCGTGCGTACAACTGTCACAAAATCTTAAGCCAAATATCCATAAGCCAGCAGATTATTCAAAAAAAATTTACATATCAAATCAAACCAACCTCTTTAAAAGATTTTCACAAGCCACCAAATCACAATCATAACAGAGTTCAACATTACCTATTATAAATTACTGGAGTTAAGAGCCCAAAAGATCATTCATACAGGTATAACAGCACAAGTGGCTTTCCATATCAAATATTTCAAGCAATCGGGAAAAGAGAAAACTTGCGAAGTGGTAAAAAAAGGTCAATGTATGTAGCCTACCTTAACGTGTTCGCAACTATCAGCGATGGTGAGAGGGCCATGCTCCTTCAAGATGTCAAATATCACCCGTGTGATGGTCTGCGTTTGCTCTTTTCAGCTCTATTGGTTTCATTTTTGGGTTTGGTTTTCTTTGCAAAACATCAATTTGCAGTTGCAAACATGTTATTCTCTCTAGGACAACCCTATGTCTCTCCGTACCTTGGTTTTCCACAATTGCACTAATTAGAATATCTGCACAGCCCTGTTTGTTCAACAAGCTACAAGGTGAATTGCAAATGGATATAGAGGAAAAAAAGATGGTTCATTTACTTATGATGAGGTCATGAAATAAATGGGGCTTGAAAAGAAATAAATCTCATATTAATGGATCCAATAGAAATTAAAACTAAAATTAGATATTAACTACCTTCCTTCAAATATATCATAACCTTGCCTCTTGATTTTAAATACCACAGGATAAACATAGAGACAGAATAGAAATGACCATTGTTATTTAATTTCTGTCTGGAAAATAAAAAACTTGAGATGGCAAAATATTGGAAACAGTTTTATGGATATTGAACGTTTGGTTTGAAAAATTCAGGGCGAAAACAAAGCTAGATGTGTCCAAAATTCAAATGATAATGGACCATTACCGTCAATCACATGTCTACCTAAAATTATGTTCCTACTTGCAAACCCAGAAAACTTTCAATAAATATTTCTTCCATTATATACCCATAACTGAACAATTTACACACAAGAAAACTATTTATCTTATGATTTCTAAACTAATAGTTCAGCACTTTAACCTGTATAAAAATGATTTCAAACTAATAGCAAGAAAATAATAATGGTGTCAAAATCAGGACACAATTTTAGTTTGAAAGAGAAAAAAACAGAAACCTTTACATGTGTGCATACTTTTCAATTCAACACCCATCAAACAACTATTTGCAACTTTTCCCAACCCAGTCTCCACCATTCACAAGCCCCAAAATGGCAAAGCTAATTTTTTTAAAAGTAAAGAGTGCACACTAAAACCACTCAAAATTATAAAAACACTAAACTATAAACTGCCAAATGAAATCACTGATTAAATGATGATGTCCAAGAGACAATTCACAAGCCAAAACTAAAGAAATCTGTTGAAGAATTAATTACATTGGAGAACAAGAGAGACTCGTTTCAATAGATCAGAGGAGGAGACGATCATTCTTCCTCTTCCTTTAGCAGCTGCTCACAAAGCAGGACATCTATATCAGCAACCGATCGAAATGATGATGTCTAAGAGACAAATTCACAAACCAAAACTTAAAAAATCTGTCGAACAGTTAATTACCCTGGAGAACAAGAGCTACTCGGACAGAGTGAGAGAGAAAGATGGCAGCAGAAAGTAAAGCGAAGGTCGGTGGTGCCCCGTGGAGTGATACTTGGTAGAGTCGTTCGAAGAGATATCAGAGAAGGAGACGATGACGAAAATAAATGGTTTACAGTTTCCGTAATACCTCATTATATACTGTGCTGAACAGATTAAAGCTGCTGTTAAAAATCCTGTCATGCCCATTTTGCCGGCATAAAAAATCCACTGACGTCATCCACTTTGTTAAAATAACTATTTCGGATTTAAATCCTGTTATGACCCTTTTGCGGGCATAAAAATATCCACTTACATCATTGCGTATGTCAATGGATTCAAATCGTCTACAGGGACGAGACGTGGTGATTTTAATAGATGATCGCCACGTGGAGGTCGAATGAATCCAACCTTTTTATTCAAACTGACACTCCCTTGTCAGTTTAACTTGTCGACTTAAACGGAGGGGTCAGATTCATCCAACTTCCACGTGACGACCATCCACTGGAATCGCCGACTCTCTTCCCGAATCTCAGGGAGGAGACGATGTGGATCCGTATATCAATACTTCGATATGTGCGTATAATACATCGTACTTATTATAATGCAGAATTATTTTGATTGTTATTTAAGTTTACAATTTGGAAGAAGAGTTCTAGTTTGGTGGAAGAACAAAAACATCATGAAATCATTCAATGGTTGTTCTTGTGAAAACTGTTTTAAATACCCATAGAATGAATTTTGAAACCATTTAATATACCATACAATTTCAATATTACCCTATTAAATACCATATCGAATCAGAACCATACTGATTACCCAGAATCGTTTAACACCCTTAGTCCGATATTGTGTACTAATTTAACCATATTTTATCATTAATTATTCATAATTGCTGCGTCCAAATTGTAATAGATTATGCATGGAAGCTTCTCTTGATTAGTTAATTATGAAGTTAGGGCGAAGGATTTCATTGCATCAGCATCTTACTTTCCTCTGAATAAAGTTTGTGTAATGAATGCATTGATGTTTGAATCCGTTTACTCTATAGAAAGACAATCCTAGTCTTTTCTTTCTAAAGAAAAGAATCATAGGCTTTTGTTCTCAAGTCAACTTCGTCTCTATGAAGTCTCAGAATACCAGGATATGTTCGCTTCGTTCTTGGATCCTTCATTCCCTATTCAATTTAATCCCAACCACTGAACCAAGCTTCAAGTGCACGGACTCGCAGATTTGGCCGCCAGCAATCCAGATCCAATCCCGAGTCGAGAATGACTTGGGACATTGCCGGTCGACCCGTACCCTAAAACCATGATCCCGACATTGTTTCTTTTATTAGAATATTTCTGTTATGCTGTTTAGACATTATTTGCTGCCTTGATCATGAATACCTCTCTCTTCTACTTCTTTACTATAACAAACTCACATTTTCATATGTTGCTACCCCGCAGTTCTTCCAAGTATTGTAAGGTCTTGGGTAGCCGAATTTACAACTGAAAAACAGCTAAAAGAAGAATCGGGAACAGATTGTGAAGATCAAATCCAATATGAAGGTTCCTGACTCCTGAGGACCTTGCCACATAGTCAAGGAACATTGTGCAGGAGAAAAATAAAATAAAATAAAATAATAATAATAATAATAATAATGAGGCCATATAGAAATGAGATTCAATCAATCAAACCTAATATGATGGCCAATGAAGGGGTCTCCAAAAAAATACCTTGAACCTATCAAATCCAAAATGATGAAGGTTCATGGAAAGCTTTGCTGTTTTGCAAGTTGCCACATGGTTATTAGATGTTTATATTTATGTTGATAGCTTATTTATGACAAATCATTTATGAGAATAAATTATGAGTTATAAATAATAACCGTTTAATATCATTAGATATAAAGAAATAATAATAGATTATCACAATAACGATAAATACCTTCTAACCATCTGTAGATTTTAGATTATATCAATTTATTTTAAATATAAAAAAGTATCATAAATCATACCAAACAAATACATATGTCATAATGTATTATATAATTAATTCTATAATACATACCAAAGAGAGCTTAAATGAGTCCATATAAAACCCTATGCCTTTTTGGGTGTTTTAAATCCAAACAAATTAAGATCATCATCAAGTCGTTGCATTTTCAAATCTCAAAAGCACATAACCCGTCGGTCCAAAACAAAAGAAAGGAGAACCATTTTTTTCATACCCAGGAATTCCTTCCATGAATTTGGGTCATCCTGGAGCCTTCCAATCTCGGTATGGTTTTGCATCCTACTGAAAGCCAAGATTCATGAACTTACAAATAACAAACAATGAGTTCAAGTTACCACTACAAAAGCTTCAGTCCACCTGTTACCTCATCAACCACATCTGCAGGTCCAAGAATAGCCATAACTGTCCGGGAATTCGGAGCAATCTGTGTCCTTCCAGCATCAACTGTAATATGGGTAGGTAACTTAAGGGATTTTGCACTTTTCTGCAAAACCAGCAACTCCTCCTCACTCTCAATTTTCAAAACCACCTTCACTTGACCACACATCTCCCACCTGTTCAGAGCTTTTGGTGCTTTATTAAGAAGCTTCTTGTAAAGACCCAAAGTTGCATGACTGCATTGGGCAGCAATCTTTCCTTTACCCATCTTCAAGTCATTCCTCACAACCAATACCATCTTGAAGTCTTCAAGAATGTTGGCAAGTTTTTCAATTTCAAGCGATTCGGCGACAGCAGCTGTAGCATTTTCTCTAGCAGAGATGAGGAATCGGGCGTGCCTGCGAGTTCCAATTAGGTAACCCAAAGCAAGGCATCCTGCCCCGACCAATAAGGCACTAATCCATGACAGATCCATCAACGAAACGAAACTCATTTTGTTCCTATATGGGGTATGTGATGTTAATCATATAATCAGATCTCAAATAAGAGAATGAAAGTTGAGAACACACCTTTCTAGGGTTCCAGTTCAGTCCTAGTCTTTGAATGATGTGAGAATGAGAGAGCTTGCTCTCAGCACTTATTAATGAGGTAGAGAAAGCTTTCTTGCGGTGGAAAGAACTCAAATAGCCCACTTGCTCAGTGGTATTAGAAGATGGATGGTTCCAGTATTGTTCTTCCAAACTTTCCTCCTCTCACTCCCCAATTCCCAACCCCCTTGAAAGATCCAATACAGGAGAGAGAGAGAGAGAGAGAGAGAGAGAGAGAGAGAGAGAGAAACTAAGTGAAAGAAACGATCAATCACAATAATGTACCATCAATGAGCCGAAAAGCAAGAGCTAAGAATTTTAATCCAGAAAAAAGCTGTGGTAAGTTTTGTCACAGACAAGCTTTAGTTGACAAATTTGGACTTGGGAATAACTTGGAAGGTGGAATTGTTGGAATAATTTGTTTTGCAAATTTATGAATCTGAAAAAAAAAAAAAAAAAAAAAAACCTGTCAAAAAAGCAGGATATCGGTAAATTAGTAAGAATAGCATATCATCAATCAATAAACCAAAATCATCACTCCATAAATACCAATCCATAATCTAACTTGCAGAAGCAAATGACTTAACATACACATCTGTCCATTACAGAACACCAGTCCATAAACCAAAAGGGAGAACAAATCAAAGAAAGAACCATAGAAACACAAGGGAAACCAATTAACTTTCTTGTGCACAAAATGTTAATAAAATTAACTTTCCTGAATTGAGATGTTCATTCATTTAAATAATACATTTCATAAATCAATGATGTTATGAACCAGAACCAAGTGTATCTGAAATCATATGTTTAGAAAAGCTTCTATACTACGTTGTCATTCATAAGTGAAACCTAAATAATCGACTGTCTTACACATTAACCATAGGCCTACGGAGACTGAATCCAACCAGAAATAAAACATCAAACGCCCTAGTTTCTAAAATCCCAGACAAGATCTCATCTAACCCAGAAACAACAACACCGAAACGAATTCATAGTTTCTAATATCACAGGTACATATTAAAAATCAAAATACCTGAAGAAAGTCCGCCAGAAAATGAAAAAGATCCTAGCTTTCAATGGGATTTCAACCAGAAAGAGAGAGAGTAAGAATTAGGGCTTACCTAAACCTGAACGGGAGTTACACCGGATTCAAAAGGTCAGTCCACTAGGATTCTTAGAGGGAGGGAGGGAATGCTGGTTGCAGCACAGTTAGAGTTGAATCCCTCAGCTGGAGACTGATCGGGCATCGCCGGCTGGCCGTATGGCTGGACGGCTGGATTTGAGTTGCAGTTGCTCTCGGACGGTAATAACGTTTTTCGAAGAGGGAGAGGTAGAGGGAGACGGGAATGAAGACGGAAGAACAAGGAGGCTGGGGACTTTTCAGACTTCGTCCAGTAGGGGCCTAGGAGGACAAATTGTGTCTTCTTCACCGTGGGTGAAGGGTGTCAACATGCCGGTTCACTTCATTCTGGACCGATTTGGTTTCGGTCCTATACACCCAGTCCAATTACTGTTCAATAAAAAATCGGTTTTAATCTGGTTTCGGCTTCGATTCAGTTCAGTTTGGGGTTTTTATCGGACCGGTTTCATGGGCTTTTATCGGTTCACTATCAGTTTGGTCTCAATTTATTATATGTATATGTAGTAATAAGTTAACGTAATGGGTTCTACGGGCTATTATAGGACTGATTCGGTTTCGATCTTGGTTTCTTTTTATATATATATATATATATATATATATATATATATATATATATATGTTTAATAAAAAATTAGATTAATGGACTCTTATCGGTCTAATATCAGGGTTCATTTGGTTTCATTCCTATCGATCAGGTTTGATTTGGACTTATCAATTAGTTTGACACGATTTTGGTTTTTCACTAGATTTCTTTGGTCTCCAAACCCAAGAACCCCTACCCTCAAAGATGCATTACTTTATTTCCATTTGACGATGTCTAATACATGTGTATGTTCAAAACCAAACCTTATTGGACAGTACATGTATATGCATGATCTTACATGTGTGATGGTCTATCTAGTGTCCAATTTCAATTTCATTCATGGGGAAGGTTCTCCAATGACACTATTGACTGCACCCATCAATGGACATAGACGACAATAAATCATTCATTAGAGGACAAGGGAGGAGAGAGAATGAGATACTGATATAACTCCCACTCTGTGATTGAGAAAATCTTTTTCTTTCTATCTAATGCAAGATTTAAAAACCAAACATTAAATCAGCCTTCATCAGATTGGAATTGGCTGATATCGGCCAGAACCACAGAAATTGGAATCAGAGGGAACAAGCAAATATTTTCCCAACTTCCATTTTTTCAGAGTTTTTAATGAACTTGGGAATCTTGTTGCAAGAGGTAATTTTCATTGATTTTTTTACTATTTATTGATCAAAAAAAGAAAAAATGGCAAAAAAATAAGGATCAAAGATAAATCATGGGCAATTCAAAAAGAGGGTTGTAGGAATTGACTAGAATCGGGATCGGTCAATAGCCGAATTCAATTCCCCAAACCATTACCTAATGTCATACCCTCCCATGTACATTCATGCATCTTATGTAGTCTGATGCTTCTTGTTATCCTGAATTCCAATTTCCTAAAGGCTAGAGCAAGAGCCACAAGCACAGCTCGTGAGAGTAAATTTTAAGTTCATAAATGAATCGTACCAGTGATGATATGTGTATTGGAATAATCCCACATTACCAATGCGATTGGAACCTCAGAGTCCTTATTATTGAGAGTCCCTCTATTGACTAGTTCAAACTCTTAAGTCCTTATCATTGAGAGTCCCTCTACTAACTAGTTCAAGCTCCTGAGTTGAAAATCACATGGCATTAGAGTTTTAGGTTCCCTCTCATAGTAATCCGAAAATAAAGACCAGTCACTGCTAGAGGGACTAGGATCACCAAAAAAAAAAAAGACCATTCATCTAGAAGTGCCATGCATTTATCACGCATACAACCCCCCATATACACCATCCAATGGTGGGGTATGTGAAGGGGAATATTGGAAATGATCCCACATTGTTAATGAGATTGAAACCTTGAGTCTTTATATATGGAGAGTCCTACACTTATTAGTTCAAACTTTTGAGTTCGAAATCTTAACACTGGAAGATGCAGTTAGTGGGGAGAAGTGAGCAGCAGCAATGGTGATCCAAACCAAGCAAGTGAGATTATTGTGAGTAATGGAATCAAGTCCTCACGATGGTGGATCTGTTAAGAATAAAGAGCCTGCAACAGGAATGGTTATCTGAATAGGAGAGGAGATTTTGTTGAAGCTAGATTGGCTTAATGTAACAATGAATGCAAAGCCATAACATGTGGGGCGAAAATTGCCAAGGCCAATATTTAATTAACTTTTTTCACTCCATCTCAACAATTTATTTATGACAAATATTCTTATCAGTGAATTACAATTCCTCCCTTCTAAATAATATCCAGAAAAATTTATGTGAATACTCAATATAGGTACAAAACAAGAATATGACAACCGCCAAAACTGAAACTTCAATGCTATCCTTGAAGTCAGATCCATTCCTTTGGGTTGATGCAGGCATCTAATAGTTTCCATTCTTCACTACCCTCTTCTGGTGTCTGCACATAAAAATCTAATTAGTTCAACAGACTTGAGACCATCACCAAACAAGATCAACCAGTAAAGAAAAATTACATGGTCATATTCCCATCGTGCTGTGAGTGGGAGAGAAACAAGAATACTCTCAATACGGCCACCTGTCTTTAGTCCAAATGTTGTACCGCGATCATAAACCTTCATAGTTCACAAACCAAATGATCAAGTGATATATTTCAAGAAAGTGCTAATAATATCTCTTAAAAACAGTGCTATTAGTATATATTATTTCACATTCAAGGCAATAGTTATACCAAGTTGAATTCCACATAGCGTCCCCTTCGTAATTGTTGCCATGCCTTGTGCTGATCTGTAAATGGCGTATCCTTCCGTCGCTCAATAATTGGTATGTATGCAGGAGCTACAGAATTGGCACATTCTGCAAGCAGAAATCAGGTTATTAGTGTTAAGGACAAAGAACATATAAAGAAACATTCAGTCCATTGTCCAAGCAATTACCGGATGCGAAGGCAAGAAGCATCTCTTGATCATAGTCATTAAGATCATCAAAAAATATTCCTCCAAGCCCACGTCTTTCACCTCGGTGCTGCAGGAGTTACCCATTGATGTCAGTAAATATTATCCTCATGCACTTTTAGCTGCTCCTCAAACAGGAAGCATGCCAGATGCCTCACCCATTTCTGTCATGTGGCATGATGCTGGACATTATGATAATTGGTAGATGGGAGGGGACTTCCCTGCCACATTTCAGATTTGGTTATCTATCACAACTATATTGGACACCACATATATTCTGACACATGCGAATGTCGAATTGAACTGAAACATAATCCATGATTAGGTACCACCACTTGGCAGGAAGCTGAGGCAACTGAATGAGGCACAGCAGAATCCCCACCCTACCCCCTTTTTCCCCCTCCAATAGTGATGAGGACATCACAGCTGAGTGTACCAGCAGAGGTGTCGCAGATCTCAGCCTCCTCTTTTCTGTGGCTTGATGATGAGTTCCAAGGCTATCGTATCCAGCAGCAGCTGCAGCTCTAGTCTAGATTGAGTCTCGATAGTTATTTCTGTTTCTGTTTTGCTATTTCTATTTCTATTTCCATTTGTTTACTTCAATTTCTAGTTATTTATGTTTATGTTTTTTATTTCAGCTAGTGATCATGTGTGAAGAGTGTTTTTTATTTAGTTGAGATCAGTCCCCACCCCTACACGAAATAAGTGTTTCCCCTTTCTTTTTATTTTATTTTATTTTTTTTATGTTCTGCTGAGTTAGTTATAACTACCTCCTGTACCCCTTTCCCACTCCCCCAGCCCCACGGTTCCTCTTGTTAGCACCCATATTATGATGTTTTTATTGGAAAACTCGGATAGAAAATGATAATGAATGAAATTTAAATCGACTGCTCTCTCCTGTGTAAGTTTCTCTCTCGTCTCTAAATTCTCTTTTTTTCTTCCTTTGATCCTTCTGGCATCGAATTCTGCCCCTACTCCTCTTCTCCTTCTTACCTACCTGTTGTCTCCTTTCATTTTCCCTATATAAATCGTTCCCCTTCCCCCAGACACTCCATGGTTTGCTCTCTGTTTTTGATTCTTGTCCATACACATATATATGCTCCTCTGCCCCCTTATTCTCCCACGGTACTGTTATTTTCCCACCCCCCTGCCGGGCAGCCAGGTATCAAGTATCGATATGATACTGTCCATACGCACCGATATGCGTCACCGATATGCGTCTGTATCGCAAGGAATCGATACGGTACCCCAGCGATACGTCTCCCAGTTTTTAAAATAGTGTATGTATCGCTGCATATCCACTGTATCTAACCAATACGGGTCCATACACAGTGATACACTTCGATACTGGTCGATACAGCTAAAATTAAATTTCGGATATCGATCGCATCGGACGGTATCGACAAGTATTACATGCTTTATAATGACTGTCATCCTCATTTCTTACTGCTATGGTTGGATTTCGACCATTATTTGTAAACAAATTACTCTCCAAACTTTAGGTATTCGATTATGCATAAAAAAATGACTTAGAAGCAAAACATTCAACTGTTGTTTTGATTGAAGATTGAAATTCAATCAATCATTGAAGCAAAATCTGTGGGAAAAGGTAAAACTGTAACTTGTACATGGTATTAGTAATTTAGTTAATGTTACTTATTATAGTATTTTTGTGCTTTAAAAATATGTTTTGTATGTTCCCTAATCATTGTGCATATCTTGCCCCATATCCTAGCGTATCCTTGGAATCCACAACACGATATGATGTCTTTTAAATTCGCCTCACTGATACGCTACTGATACACTATACTTTAATCGTTGGCAGCCACTCATTGGAACTGAGTTTCAGTTCCTATAAAAGGAGTGATCCCTCTGTTACAGCATAACCTAGTTAGTATATGTTCATTCCTTGCCTTGGATTGTTCCTGATTTAACATGAATGTTGGCTGCCACTTGTATTAAGGTGTAGTCTTACCATTTTAGGGCTGTTGAAAGTTCCTGTACAACTAATATTTGATAAATGCTGCCTACTGTTGCACTGCTATAGCACCCAATTGAATATTGCTAACTTGAAGTCATAGACCTAGAATTATATTCCTGATTGCTTGTTTGCTGTTGCTGTTCCTATCCTGTATGCATCTCATGTATGTTGCTACCAGTCCCAGTTAGACAGTCTTTAGTAAGCCGCTATGACTATCTTAGTGCCATTGTAGGTAAACTTAGACTCTAGATTGTCCTACATCAAATAGCGATTTCTAGCCTTCGGCTCCTCCTTTACCAGTATGGCAGTATCTAACACTTCACTCAACCTATAGTTACACTAAGCATCTTTCTCTAACTGGATTGTAGAATGTAGAAAAAAAACATAAGTTCCCTGAAGAAAGGCCAAAAGCAGCAAGTGAAAAACTGCCACAAGCACCTGTGATTCAGTGGATCTGCTGGATTATATACATATGTTCTCCATTAATTGAGAGGACAAAGGGGCTTGTATGGATGCACAATGACTACCAGTTGCCTGAGGGCATCATTTTGATTCGCTTCAGATGACAATAGAAACAGCAATAAATCATTTCTTGAAAATCCTAACATGTAATTTTTTCCATCAACCACAAAAAGGATGCAATTGAACAGGAAGGCAAGGCAGACAAAGAATGGCTGACGTGCAAAACATCAAGGCAAGATGAACCCAACGACATATAAAGACATCAAAGAGAGAAATTACACCAGCAGAGCAGAAACACTGTATAATAGGGACAGATGACACCTCCTCTTGGTGGCCAACAGCCAAGTTTTTGGCTTCCATGAATCAGATGTCCTAACCTGGAAGCCAAGATAAAGGTCTCTTATGCATGCAGATTATACCTCCAGCTACCACAGGGCCCTCAAAACCTGCTAATGACAATAGCCCTCCATCATTGATCACTTCTATCAAGGGAGCGATTACAGGTCCAAGGAGAAGAGCAAGGGCTTTTGCTCTAAAAAGCCACATTTGTACATCTACTTCACAGACTTCTAAATATGTTCATCTCAACAACAGAGCCCCTTGCTTATGACCTTATTTTAAAAACACAGTTCATAGCAAAGAACCTCATAGACTTGTCTCAAATGAAATGAACACAAATAAACTTTCCGCACCAGCTATAAAAGAATATAAAAAATTATACCAAACCTAGTAATATCATATGAAAGATATTATCACAGAAATGGTAAACTGTAGACATACCTTAATAAAGAAATAATCATCGCACCATTTCTTGAATCTGGGGTAGAAACTTGGATCAAATTTATCACAAGCATTTTTTTGAGCCTACATGAGAAAAACTCATTTCAAATTTCTTCCAGCTGAAAATGCTATAAATCATATATAATATACAGGGTGTCTATGCATCACATATAACATATATAAATTAGACTGAAGAGACCAAATATCTTTTCCTCTTCTATTTAGTCAGGACCCTAGCTTGGTGAACAAGCTAAGCATGCTTAGTTGGTAAATCCTGACAGGGTTCATACGAAAAACCTAGGATTTGATTTGGCAGATCTCAACCACTACCTGCCTGGGAGAAAAAAAAAAAAGGCGGGGAGGGGGACTAAAAGGAAAAACTGTTAGCTGTTTCAGAAAAACCGAGTGTAATTCCAATCCAAAGGCTCAAACAGAGATTTAATTTCTGAAAATAAAATGGTCTTTGCTTCCAAATTTATTTATAAGAAAAGAATCAACATAGTGAATATGGGGAGGATTAAACTTCCCCCAAAGGCTTGTTCACTGCCTTTTAGCGTACTAGACAAGGCTTCTTCATTACCTGCCTTTTAGTGAATATGTTTTTCCACCTTTCCCTTCACCATTGTGGAGGTTGATTAGTAAATAAATATGCAAGGCCTCTGATATGGGTTTGGTGCAAGGCCCTAGAGTCGAGGAGATTGATGAATCTACACACCTCAAAATTGCAGATGATACAATTCTTTTGCTCAAGCCTTTGATGTATTTGTTTCGGATCTGAGAGACATGGTAAGGCAGTTCCAGAAAATACAGGGGACTCAAAGAAAATCCTAGAGAAATCAGTATGGTTGCCTGATAGGTGTGGATCTTTGGGATGGTGCAGTCTCCACCATCTTCCCCTTTGGAAAATTGTACTCTATAAATTTTTATTTATTGAAGAAGAATCAACACTAATGGCAGTTATTTCTTATATTTTCCCCTTGTCTCAAAAGTGAGATAAAAGAAAACAAAATGATTCTATTACTTTAACAATAAAAGCATAAATATTTTCAGTGAAAGGATGAACACCTAACATGCAATACCAAAACGTATAATGTATCATGTATCATGTGTATATACCCTATGAAAGTGTTTGGCATCCTCCTCAAAGATATAAGCAGGAGTCAAATCTGTGCCTCCACCAAACCACCACTGTCTTGGTGCTCCAGGAGCATCTGCATCCCAATATTTTGAAGATATGTCACCAACAGTACATAATAGGATGGCCTTTTGTTCAAGATTGTAGTAGTAATACCATGTAAGAAAACATACAACCGTAGGCAGAAACTTGATTTTTGAAAGTAAGAGAAGAAACTCCAGACTATTTAAATGAATTTATTCCAGCAGGTACTAATCAATGTGTACATTACAGTGAATGCAATTGAGCTACCCCAAGAGGTGAGGAGTCATTGAATTCAGGACCCTCTGCTTCCTGAGGCATGGTCCCTTGCCAACTGAGCTACCCCCTTGGGGCTGTTGTTGCAGTTGTAACACATTTCATTTAGCTAGAGTAACCTTCCAACATATTTGGTGGAGTATGCATTCTATTCTTGCAGAGATGCATTTAACCATCCAAACAACCAACCACTTAAAAAAGGGAAAGGGATGCAGTGCCCACTGGATATTTCATTTGAGCTTTCTTCCACATGTTCTATCTTGATCAACAATGCCAGTATCCCCCTCCCCTTAAAAAGCTTAAAAAGCATCAAATTTGAGATCCCTAATCAACATGCCCTGTTGTATTGTTCAACTAGCTAATTATACATTTATACACCCCCTAATAGGAGCAGTAATGAGATGGTATCAGATGGTTTCCTGGTTCACAACGGAGGCCAATATTCAGCTACTTCTAGGATGCAAAATACAAAAGGATAGGGACTCCAATGATGCCTCCTAATGCTATGCGATCAAGGCATGAAAAGGCACCATTAAAGATGTTCAGTAGGGATGTAGGCCATGAGATTAGGAAGAAGTTTTTGATGGATAATTGTGTCAAGCACTAAGCAAAGCTCCTCTAGTATTGCATGCAACAGCAGGAAAGTGGACCTCCCCTGGTCACCCAAATTTGTACGGATTCAAACAATTAGGACTCAGAAGGGCTGGTGGGCTTTTTGCAAGATAGAATGAGCAAGCATCTCTGGTCCTCGGGATAGGTTAAAAGAAGAAAACAATTGGAAACAGGATTTCCAGTTGTTTTAACGGTCATGTTTTTCTGTTGTGTCCTTCCAAACCTGGAAATTTCCCAAGGCCTATGAGAGCTTATTCATAGTCAATTAGTCATATTCTTTCGGTTTTTGCCCTGGACTTTCTAAGCTCAGAAGTGTTTAACAGTGATTTCTTTTTGCCCTTGAAGATTGTGAAAATGTAAGACTTCTCTTTCATTGTTAAGTATGCAATTTCAGTATAGCATCTCTAAGGTGCCAGCCTATTTTGAAGGAACTGGTTTAAAATCCACGCTTTCTGGTTGAAGTGAACATATTGTGGAAGATAACCAAAATTTTCATATGTTTCTCAAAAGCAAAGTAGCTTCCTTAGAGGCATGGAAGCAGAAGCAAATAAGATATAGCCATATAGTTGAGTTCGCGGACTATTAATGTGATATTAAAGTTATCAATTAAGATCAATACATTATGAGTTCTAAAAATTGAAACCCAGTTAGGTTCCTTCTGTTTGAAATTTCTGGATCTTATAGTAACATACTAAGCATCTAAGCCTATATACAACGTTAAAACTTATTCCAGTACTTCTTAAATGGGGTACCAAAGGAGGTAAATATTCTGCTCAATGTATTTTTTTTTCTACTTCTAACCAAACTAGTTTACAATCCATCAAAAACTACCAGCTGGTTCTCTTGGGTGCATAACCACCCTATAGTTTTTACTTTACGCAACAAGATTTTTTTTTATTAACAGAGAAAGGAATATATGAATGAGATGTACAGCAAAAAACCAAGTAAGCAGTGAAAGGGTTGTGCAGCATTAGGAATGACATAAAGCCACTGTGACCACAACTCATTTTCTCTTTTTCAATTCCTCTTTTTGAACCAATCGAAGAAAAAGGTGGAATGCAGTCCGAAATATGGAATTTGACAAAAGGCATTACAATATCCCAACCTAAAGATACTTTGAACTTTTAGTCTGTAAATAAAAGCATACCAGAATACATGATATATCAGAATATGGATTCCAAAACCTGTGATTGACAACATGAAAGAACACCCATAGCAAAGTATGCCTATAGAAGAAAATTAACAATAGACATATTTGTACAAGGATTAGAAAAATAAAACTTGCAAGTGGAGCACCTTTTGGAGCATCTGTTTCAAAGTACCGATAGTTAAAGTGTAAAGTTGGTGCAAAGGGGTTCTTAGGGTGCAAAACCTGACAAACAACAAAGACCCAAATATAAAATTAGATAAGAAAAGGATAGAAATACAGATTATGGTGCAGAACTAGACTTGCTGTTATTTGCAGCAAATGTAGTTTGGAATTCTGGAGCAGTGCATTGTATATCTTTTTTTAATTTTTTTTTATTTTAAATTTTTTTTTTTTATTATGCTTCATTGTATATCTTTATAGTCTCATATGAATAAGACTAACAACTATCTGTCTAGACTACTTCAATCTGAAAGTGAATTTACTCCACTACATACCGAGCTGATTCCGGCCGCAAAGAATGGTACAGGGCCAGGCTTCTCCACGGAATTCTCGCCCTTTGCAACTCTATAAGCTTCCGGGGGCATCATTCCATACACAACAGACACATTAACACCAGCTTTCTCCCACACCCCACCGTCCTGCAAGACTCTGCTGATACCGCCACCCCCGCCGGGCCTCGACCACACATCCTCCTTGAACTTGCCACCTCCATCAGCGGCCTCTACAGCCGCACAGACGCTATCTTGAGCATCTCTGATCATTTTCTCGAAGCGAGCCCTAACTGAGGACGACGGGCCATCGGCTTCACGGAGAAATGTATCCGGACGTTCGTCCTGTGGCGTCTCTTTCTCGATGGCTACTGCTGATCGGACACTTAAGCTGGTTCGTTTGTTTATGGAGAGAAGTGTTTTGAGAGATGGGTTTCTGGAGAAGAAAGAGGGAGATAGGGCTACAAGGGATGAAGAGGATGAAGAAGAAGCAGAGGATATAGTAGTGGGAGACGAATGAGGAAAGAGAGTGGAAGAAGTATATAGAATTGAGGTCGACATTTTCTGGTCAAGAATAATCACCAGTGGCCAACGTTAGTAAAGGAGGAGTTGAGAAAACGAGAAGAAGAAGAAGAAGGGATCTGGACCGCCTGGTCAATCTCAATTTTCAAAAGAGGTTTTCAGGTAGGCTGATGTTTCCATCAACGGAACCTCTGGTAACAGACCAGCCCAGCGACCCTAGACGAAGAAGAAGAAGATAAGAAAAATTTTCCATTAGGTACGTGACTCCCTCAGAAATCGGCCGTGACAGGGATGACATGTTTTTTTGCCACGTGGATGGATGACATGGCTTTTTTTTGTGGTTTATCTTGCCACAAGGGCGGAAAGATTTTATGAAAATCGGATACCAATCCAAAGGTAAATATACAAATGGATGTAAAGCTGGATATTTTATTCGGATCCGACGGTTTAAATTGACCCATAAAAATAAATTATAATTTATTAAAAAATGAAATTCCGTACGGGACCCACCAGCAAGGTCGTTTGCGTCAATGAGGCGAGTGCGGAACAATGGCAAAGAATCAATCGATCTTTGCAAGCTAAAGCATGAAAAGCGAAGAACAAAGTACCGATGCTTTCTGGTTTCTATGGAAAGGGATTCAACACAGCTATATAATTAATTCAGAGAAGTAGCGAGATTGAGAATTCAACTCAAGTGTAAACACTCGAAGAAGCAAGAAAGATCGAAACTCCAGTTGGAATTTGGAAATGGTAGCTCGCAAGTTCGTCGTTCAACACAACGATTCTCTCTTCGATGTCGACTACGATAGCAATGATGGCTTCGAAGTCTCTCTCTATATCTCTCTCTCTCTGAAAGCTTTTTTTTTTTTTTTTTAATTTAAGTCTGAAGCGAACCTCTCTTTGTTCGTTTATGGTTTGTAGGTTCTCAAATTTCAGCTTTTCTCGCTGACCTCAATTCCGCCGGATGAACAGAAGGTGTGATTTTTTATCTCAAGCCTCTCTTTCTCTATCTGTGGTTTTGGGTTCATTATTGATGTCGATGACCAACTGAAATTGGTGTTGAGAAGATCTTTGGAGGTGAGAATCTTCTCGTAAAGGACGACTCCGATCTCGATTCGGTCACTGATAAACTTCGATTAGTATCGATTGATGAAGTGGACGAAGGTTCGTCGGGAACCGTTGCCAAGGGCGACAATGCCTTTGCACAATCCGATGAGGAATTGGCTCGGATGCTGCAGGTAAGTAGAGTTGATCACTGATGGAGGCTTCAAATTTAAACAGAAAAAGAAAGATAAGATTAAATAATAAGATAACATTTGGGTTTTGATTAATTGAATTAAAGTTTTGATTTTTCTCTCTCCTCCCTCTTTTCTTTTAAAATTTAAGGCGGAGGAGGAGGCCCTTTTCTTCCAGCAGTTTCAAGCGAGTGAAGATAGGGGCCAATTCGAGCAAAGGATTCGGCCTTATGCCTCCCAGGTTCTCATGGTAATCCTAATATCTTTGTACCCATGAAGTTTCTTATTGATGCACATCCTCGCTTCCCTGTTTCTCTTTCGAGAATGTAGCTTGGTTTTTAATTTGGACTATTCGTTGATGCAGTACGAAGATCCAGTGCGCCAATCAGCAGCTCGCAATTCGGTTCCTGTTGATGAACTTGAGGAGAAAGCATTGGTTTCTTTAGCTAAGGTAGTGGTCGCTGGTTGCTTGCCTCAGTAGTTTCTCGAGTCTCTGCTTCAATGCCTACTTTTACTACTCGTTGAGGAAGGAACATGTGCATAAATGTAACAAAATTATTCAATTACATCTGATGTTTCATAATGACCTGATGCAAATGCTTGAACAACTCCTCCAAATTGTGGCTAGAATAACATCATCGTACAGGTTCAAGGCCAACTAAACGTAGAATTCAGATATATTCAAGTATGTCATGAGGAAGTTCACAGATTTTTGTCTTCTAAAGATGTTGGCGGAAGATGTTGAGTTTCACCACTGCTTTTTGTCATGGAATTGTTGTGGCATGCTGTTTTGACTAATATTGATAGATGTTACGAGGAGAAAAGGATTAACATAGCGTGCGTTAAACATACTAGATGGAAAGGTTAAAAAGCAAAGGAGTTGAATGACTTAAAACTTTGGTATACGGGAGATAAGAATAATAGCAACGGAGTGGGTATAATAGTGGACAAAGATTTAAAGAATGATATGATGGATAATAAAAGAATCGGTGATAGGATTATAACCATTAAGTTCGTGATGGAGAAAGAGATAGTTAATATAATTAGCGCTTACGCACCCCAAATAGGATTGAATGTGAGTAATAAGTTATAATTTTGGGAGCACATGGATGGATATGTGCAAAGTTTTAGACAAGGAAAAAATATTATAATAGGGGGTGATCTAAATGGACATGTAGGGGGAGATCGTAGAAGTTATGAAGGTGTACATGGAGGATATGGTTTTAGAGTGAGGAATCAAGAGGGGTCATCAATTTTAGATTTTGCTACTGTTTATGATTTATCTATTGTAAACACATACTTTGAAAAGAGATTGGAGCATTTAGTCACATTCAAAAGTGGGCATCATAGTAGTCAAATAGATTTTTTTCTAACTAGAAGATCCGATAGGTTATTATGCAAAGATTGTAAAGCTATACCAGGGGAGAGCCTAACCACTCAACATAGATTACTGGCCATGGATCAGTGTCTCATTACACTGAATCATAAGAAAGGTCAGGGTTTTTGCCCTAGGATAAGGTGGTGAAGCTTAAAAGGAAAAACCTTGAAAACTGTTACTGATAATGTGGTCAAACAAGGAAAGTGGGATTTTGAGAGAGACACTAATACAATGTGAACGAGATAACTGTTTGTATTAAAAAAGTTTCTAAAGATGTCCTAGGTGTATCGAAAGGAAAATGACATTCTCCTAGAGAGTTTAGGTAGTGGGATGATGAGGTTAAATCAGCCACTAAAACTAAGAAAGGTAGTTTTAAGACATGACAAAAGACTAAGGATACAAAGAAGAAATATAAAGATCTTTATAACAATCAGAGCACAAAGGAAGGAGAGAAAACTATTTATAAAATAGCTAAGATGAGGGAAAAGAAGAGTATAGATTTAGACCATGTTAAATTTATTAAAAGTGTAGATGGTATAGTTCTAGTAGGGGATGAAGACATCAAAGAGAGATAGAATGATTATTTTATAGCCTACTAAATGAAGACACTTTGTGTAAGAGTATCCCAGAAGACTACATTACCCACATGATACCACAAGTCGTAGATATATACGCAAAATTAAGGTGATAGAAGTAAAAGAAGCTTTAAGGAGGATGAATGTAGGCAAAACACTAGGTTCAGATGAAGTCCCCATAGAATTTTAAAAGAGCCTCCGAATGTATGGAAGACTCAGGTACTGCATGTGAGAAGTATAATTGTTTACTGAACAACTATAGAGATCTTAAGGGATTTGGATGATATGGAGATCATTACTCCACCACATAAGCCATCCATGCTTGTTCTAAGTTCAAAGTACCATTTATACAAATGTATCTTGGCTAACTAAGATGTTTAATAAAATTATGAGCACAAAGAAGATGTCAGATGAATGGAGGAGAAGCATTGTGGTTCTGATATATAAAAAAACAAAAGTGATATTCAGAGTTGCAATAACTACAGAGGCATAAAACTAATGAGTCATATTATGAAACTATAAGAGAGAGTTATTGAAACTCATATGAGACAAGAAACTACTATTACGGAGAACCAGTTTGGTTTTATGTCAGGTAGATCCACGACAAAAGCTATTTACTGGCTTAGGAGGCTCATGGAAAAACTTAGAAAAGGCAAAAAGGACCTCCATATGGTCTTTATTGACATAAAAAAAAGGAGATGATAGAGTCCCTAGAAAGTTAATCTGGCAAGTAATAGAGGAGAAGTGTTTCAAGCAAATATGTGGACATAGTCAATGATATGTATTATAATGTGGTGACTAGTGTGAGAACCGTGGGGGGGTCAAGGTAGTGAATTGCCATTTACAATTTGGTTACATCAAGGATCAGCCATAAACCATTATCAGTTTTGCCTCATTATGGATGATTTATTTAGCTAGAGGCATTTAAGATGAAGTTCTTTGCTGCATGCTTTTTGCTGATGATATTGTTTTGGTTGATGAGAAAATTAACGTCGAGTTAAAGCTATAGAGATCAACATTGGAATCAAAAGGTTTTAAGATAAGTAAAACGAAGACGGAGTATATGGTGTGTAACTTTAGTCACACAAAAACGGATAATGAGGTGGTAAAAATTGATGAGAGGGAGATACAACAAAGTGATTATTTTAGGTACCTAGGTTCAATCATAAATAAAAAAAAGGTGATTTAAAGGATAATGTCTCACAGAGGATTAAAAAAGGATGGATGAAGTGGAGGAGGTTCATTTGGAGTGATGTGTGATCGGCGTATTCATTTAAAACTTTAAGGAAAATTTTATAGGACTGTCATTCGACAGGCTATGATGTATGATGAGAAATGTTGGGTAGTTAAGAATCATCATATAGATAAACTTAGTGTAGCTGAGATGAGGATGTTGAGATGGATGTGTGGCAAAACTAGAAGGGTAAGGTAAGGAATGATCATATTAGAGCTGATTTGGGAGTAACACCGATGCATGATAAGCTACGAGAAAGTTGTTTGAGATAGTATGACCATTTTTAATGAAGGCCGTTAGATGTTCTAATACGTAGCAGTGATTTGATTCAGATGGAAGAATCTAAAAAAGTTAGGGGCTAGCCTCAGATGACTCTATGGGACGTGATGAGGAAAGACATGCATAGCTTAGGCATTGTTTCAAGTATAACATTGAACAGAGCTGATTAGAGGACAAGAACCCATGTAGCCTAACCCATTTTGTTGGGATTAGGCTTTGTTTTTGATGTTTTGACAAATATTGTCACCCAGATAACTTAGGGATAGTTGTTGACCCTGGTGCAAGATACACACCAAGTTTCAAACTCGGATGCAAGCCTTTTTCTAAGTCTCCACATAACACAGTTAAATTGCTTTGTTTGCCTGTGGAAAGCAGAATTGTAATGATATGATTGATGTGCTTTTTAGCAATCCAGTTGTCAAGGGTGATCTATTATTTGACTGTTAAGAATAGACTTTTTAACATTGTATACTTCCAGTTTACTTGGGAAGACACATAGAGCACCCTCCTATCCTGGCAAGGATGCTTTCTGATTGTTTACCCATTTGGAATATCCCGAAGAACTAAGAGCAAAGACTGTCCTTGAAAATTTTGTGATGTTCTCTATGCTGTAACCTGTAGCCGCATGTTTGATTTAAACCTATTGTTTGAAAGAAAATATCCCATGGACAGTCATGTTTGAAAAATCATGCTTGGAATTTGCTAAATTTAGGTATTTTTCATCTTTTTAGCTTTGATTGTACTTCTTACATTTCTGGCCATCAGCTGTGTATGCATTGTTGATGTTGCTGTTGGATTACATTGTGCTGTGCTACTCCATCTTCCTTTCTTGCATTATCTCCCACTGACAGCTTGAGTCTGCTACTCCACATATGGATGTTAACTGAGGTTGTGATTTGCAAAACGATTTGGTGCTTCATTCTGGAAATTAATTGATATCTCAAAACATATACTTCTTTTTAATTTTAATTTTTGATGACTGTATTATCATCAAGAACTGACTGAACAGCAGTGAAAGCTGAGTTATGTTGGTGGGCTCAAAATGCTATCAAACTACTTTGTACGTTTGCTATTCCAGAATTTTTTTCAGTGAACTTCTAAAAGTGAACTTCAACCTTTTCTCTAGGAGGGGAACTTCAAACCTTCAAAACTTGAACAAGATCATGCATTCCTACTGCAATTGCTGTTCTGGTTCAAACAGACATTCAGGTACCTTTTATCTAGACATTTCTCAAATGAAATTATTGAACGTGAACAAGAGGGATGCAGTTGACTACTGTGCTGACTATGCTTATCTTCCAAGTTAAAACTAGTTTAGAAATCTTTAGTTCTCTACACAGCATGTTAGGCTTTCTAGCCTCCCACTTTTGTCTCTCGACTCCCGAGTCCTGAAGCCATATCTGACTATGTCCTCAAATTATCCTTTTTTGCTATCATTCTTTTTAAAGACTGTAACAAAATAAAAAATAAGAGAAGAAATTAAGGGGGAGAGAGAGAGAGAGAGAGTACTACACTAACAAAGTCCATTTTATTCTTAGTTATGTTCAGTCAAGTATAAGAGGTTCAACACCTTTGGACCTTGTGTTCTTCTGGGTGCTGCAATATCAATTGTAATTCTGGAAGGCATCTCATATTTGAATTTGGGGAAGAGATTTTCCTGGCAACCTGCTTGGAAAGGAATTTCTTGCTGGCCCCCAAATATGTGCCATATGACAATTTCGATGCAGCCTAATTTTTGTGTATATGTTGACACCAAGGTTCCTTGCTGACATATCAAGTGCAAATAGATGCAGTGCTATTTGAATAATAAAGCATTTAAAAACTCAAGACTACCAAGAGGGTGCATGGACCACTGAGAGATGGATAGACATATATGGGGAGGGTATGCCATTACGTGGGAGGGCATATGATTGAATTTGGGTTGAAAATTTGACACGAGCAATCCATGCCATTCCCTAGATATCCAATGTTCAGAATTGCCACAAAACCTTGACACATGCAATCCACACCTTTCCCTAGATATTCAATGGTCAGAATTTCCAAACATTGACATGTGCAATCCAGGCCATTCCCTAGCTATCCAATGGTCAGAATTGCTTCATCACCCTCCATGTGGTACAAATGAGACATGCTGTGAAGAAATTCCTTTCCAGGAGTGCTGCTGGTGAAATGTCTCCCTTGAATTCATTTATTCTTTTTTTCTTTTGTTACTAACTTTTTTTTAGCAGACTAATATTTTTTAGCAGTCCATTTTCATTTCAAAGAGAGTGCCTCTTTTGATCTTGTTGTATTTATAGACCTTTTCCTCTATATGGTGAAGCTTTTTTCAGAAAGTATCCATTAACTAATTAAGATGCATACCCTTTAAATTGTGGATTTAGTCATGAAGCACACCCTCTATTTTTGTAATATCTGTGGTGATTGGTATGGTTATGGTCAATTCAGCAAGTATAACAGGAGGCCTACTATGGCGATCACACATGGTTATAAATATATTTTTATTAGGAAATCCTTAATATGCTTAAAAGGTTTAGTTCATTACTTCATTTTACCATCAAAATTCCACAATGTGATTTTTAAGAAGCTGGAACTGTGCACGTTCTGAGTTATATGTCAGTGAGTGTATCTCGGATTAGCAATATGCAGTTACATGTTGAACATTCCCTGATGGTGCATCTCTAATAGAACAGATGGCAATTCCAAATTAGTTTGCTTGATTTCAGAGTTAATTTTTTGTGTTCTTGATCTTCCTCTCTTTTACATTTTCTTTCATTATACTTCAGGTTGAATACATCTTCTCTAGTCCTACCCTGTCTCTCAGTAATTTCTTGTTTTTATGTGCCTAAATTTTTATAGGTGGGTTAATGCACCATCTTGTGATGGTTGTGGTAGTGAAACCATAAATTGTGGCATGGGTGCTCCACTTCCTTCTGAAATTCAATTTGGTGGATCTCGAGTTGAGCTTTATAGGTATGGTAGTATCTATGTTCATTTTATTTATGAATCATACTACTGAGGTTTATTTTTAAAAAAATTTGCCTGGTTGGACATGTTAGTTTCATGCTTTATTTGAGGTCCCTGTTGTATTTTCCATTTTCTTTCTTCCTCCATGACAGAATTAACCGTATGCAGCATATATGTCCATGGCTTAGGTTGATAAATGTCTTTCTTAGGTTGGAATGTTCTCTCTTTTTTTTTTTTTTTGGTGGTGTTTATTGTGAGATGAATCACGACGAGTGTATTAAAAAAATTTTATTTTGGTATTTTATGTTCCGGTCAGAAAGCCATTCTCATTTAGTTGAGATAAGACTGAGTTGAGTTGATGTTTAAGTCAACAGGTTAAGTGCAATGTGTGGGATTTTTCTTGATTATCGTTGGTTATTGAGGATGTTATTGAACATCTCAAATACCTCAGATTTAAAATATGGGAAAAGTTTCTATAAGCAGGCAGTTCATCACATGCTCTTTCACAGGGATTTTTTTATTAATATTAAAATTTTTATTATCTCCTCCAAAAAATGATTTTTTTTTTAGTTCTACGTGAGTGGGCACATGGTGTGCCAATGACTCACAGAATCCTTCTCAAATACAAGTATGAATTCTGCCTTAGGGTTTAAGTTAGAATTGCATAAGTTCTTTCTGTGCTAATAATCTGAAGGCTATTCATTCGGTTTTGATAGGGTAAACAGAAGTGAAAGTCGATATTCTATTGTAGCCTGGAAAATCATACTGGGATGAGGGCTTGAATAAGGGAATTAGGTTTAGGCATTATTTTTTGTTTTCTAGGTTCTCTTGGTACTGAGAGTGGTTAAATGTATGGTGTAGTTGCAGGTGTTGATGGATAACAACGCAGAACTGGAGTAAAGTTTTGGATAGATGAAGTCAAAAAAGAATTAGTCTCAGAAAGAAGAAATATTCCAGGCAATCACTTCTATTACTGAGTTGAAAAAAATGATAGTCTAGGCAATTACAGCCATAGTAGAAGCAATCACACTCATCACTGAGAAGGCTGTCAAATGTTTGTAGGTTATTTGGAACTTCATTGATTTGTTGTGAGAAAATTGTTTTCATTTACATATTGATATTAATTGGAAAGTGGAATTTGGACATAGCCCATGGGAAAAAGAAACTTGGGCTCCCAGGAATAAAATCTCAGGTGCTGATTTTTGTTTTTCTTTGGGAGAGTTATTGACAATCCTGGTGCTTACGGCAATGGTGTGAACCTTAATTTTTTGGTGGAAGTGTCTAACTTCTAAGTAAGAACGCAGTTCCTATGCACCTGGAAACCTTAATCTATTGGAGAGGGGTGGTCTGAGTAGTTAGTACATTTTCCAATTCTATATTAAAGGAAACGTAAATAGCTGAAAACTTCAAGGTTGGTGAAGAGCAAACTATCTGGCACCACTTTACACGTGGTCTATGGTCAAGCTCCTTATGAAGTTTAAATATACTGACGTTGAATTTATGTTTTTTTGCTTGTTTAGAAATTGAAGCAGTTTGGTATGAGGAACTTTGCGACAAGTATATTGATGCCAGATAGGTGGAATAATAGATCCAGACCTGCAGGGCAATAGCCTATATTTACTGAACCAGTAAGGTCTCGCCAAGACAACCCATGAATAAGTGTCCCTAGTTATACTTACAATAGTAACCACTGTAAGATGGTGCCGATACAAGATATTTTCATTGGTTGGCTTTGAAATGTTGTAGAAGGTCCATGGGGATGTCAAACATGCTGAAATAGGTTTTGTACATTGGAATCCAGCAAACAAATATCATTTAATTAGATTTCTTGGGCTATGATTTGGCAGATTGAATCTGAAACGTGTAATTATATCAGGGATTTTCTTTTGGGAATTCCTGTCCAAGATAATTTACGGACTTATGTTCACAACCTGTTGCCTTGTGCGGATGAATTTGGTACATATTTTCAATTTTTTTTTGGGTGAATAAGTATTTCCATTTTAATAATTTTATGTAACTGAAAAGAGGGGATGGAAATAATTGTCAAGGCATCACCCTAGGTGTCTGGGCGAGTCAGATACAACTAGGCAGTTGGTTGCCTTATTGTAACATGCTTTGTTTTATTTGTTTATTTATTTTTGTAAGGGAAATTGACACATACTACCCCTGTACTTTACCCCGATTCTAGATACTCTAATAAGTTGTTGAACCGGACGAGTTACCCCGTGGTTCAACCGTTCTTAAACAGATAGGGTAAATATGCAATTTTACCCTTTGTAACTCTATTGCATGTTTCTTGAAATGACAAAATTAACCTTTCCTTTGTTATTTAAAAGAGAAGACTTTTGTCACTGTTTACTCGTTAGGTCGTGGGCGGAAGAAAATCGGTGGTTTGACAACTTCTTCTTCTCCCCTGCTTCATTGCTGGAGTCGTGCGCAAAGGAAATTCAGGTAAGTTCTCCCTTTTTTCTTTGTTTTCTCATTCCCTGTGGTGGTGGCATGCAAGAGCGCGAAGGATTTCCGGCACCATCATCGTCAGCACTTCCTCCATCTTCTCCCTTTTCTTCCTGTTCTTCTCCGATTCCAACGGCTGCTCTAATCCTAGTTAACGTTCATCCAAGGGAGAAGCATCGACGGCGACGAAGTGGTGGTGGTGGTGCCGCCACTACTGAAAGGCCGGAATCGGCAAAACTAACCCCTCTCAAAACTGAGTATGCCCAATCACCAATCACCAATGACCGCACGCTCAGATCAAACCTTTTTCATGTATCTCCATCCCTTACCATCTGCAGCGCTGCCAATCATCCATCCACACATATAAATGAATTGATCAACATGTTCTCGGGTTTCAGGTCTCTGTAGACGATTCCCAGCATGTGAAGGTACTCCAAGGCTACAAGAACCTCCGCTGCGTAAAACCTGGAAAGCGCAAAAGCATCGAAATCAGAATAAATTCTCTAACTCGGCCAAGTTCACTCAAAAATCATACAAGGACTAAAAAGAAATCAAGGAACATTTGCAAAAAATAGGGGGAAATTTTTCGGCCGGAAAATTTTAGAAAATATTCACCCAAAGTACAAGGCGATTTTCCATTGATGGGAAATAATGTTTCGATGCAAAGGTAGATAAATGGGGAATTTTAGAAAAAAAAGAAAAGAAATAAAAAGAAAGTTTCCATTAATGGGGACCAACAAAGCATGAAGTGACACAAGAGTCAATTACAACGCTATTTGTGGTATGATGAATCGGGAAAGATGTGTTTCATAATGCATTTCAAAGAAAAAGCCAAGTTTCAGGGGAAAACAGAAACAAAACAAAGAGAGCGAAGAAATTCGTCTTTTACATAATTTACGGAGGAATCAAGAGTGAACAGACGTTGTTAATTCTCTTGTTGCTCTAAATTACATCACATATGGAAGCCATCATCATACACCAGCAGGTTTTCTCTTCCATGAAGACCCCAGCCGTAAAGGGTAACGAGATTCGGATGCGGCCATCCGCAGCTGCTGCAACTCAGAACCTCCATTTCCGCCCTGAATTCTTTCTCAACTTTGAAACCTTCTCTTTGTAATTTCTTGACTGCAACTTCTCTTCCATCAAGCAATACTCCACGATAAACAATGTTGAATCCACTTGTGCCAATGATTCTTTTTGATGAAAAATTTCTAGTGGCCGTCTTTATATCTTTGTATGTGAATGCTGTTTTGTCCAAGTGGATGACGTTGATGGAATCTGTCAGTTATGATGAGAATCCGCTTGAAACCACATCTTTTGACAGAGTGGTCACTGGCGTCGTTGCTGGTGTGTTAAAGACGATACAGATGATGAACGACAGAATCCCAAATACTAGGAAACCAGAGGTGAGAGCTATGAAAACTAGGAAACCAACCATCGTTGTTTTCTTCCATTTTTCTCTAGGTTGGGTATGATTTCCATTGCTGCTGCTGCTGTTGCGATGGTGCTGGAGTTCTTCGCTTGGGAGCAAAACTCAACATTCCATTTGCGGATGTTTTGATGGAGGGAGGAAGAATAATGAGGGATTAAAGAGAATAAATAGGTTAAAGGGTATTTTGGACTTTCCAACTAACACTAAAGGGTATTTTGGTTATATTCAAGAGAATAAATGGGTTAAACCATATGGCCGGACTGGTTTGTCATTGTGGTGTAAGTGAAAGGGTAGTATGAGTCCGGTTCAACAATTTATTAGAGTATCTAGAATCGGGTTAAACTATAGGGGTAGTATGTGTCAATTTCCCTTTTTGTAATTAATTCCATTTATAGCATTTTTATTGGATGTATAAAACCATACTGCATGGAACATGCATCGGTATTAATTATTAAAACAATTAAAATTGATGTGCTAACCCCCGCCTTTTTGTATAATCCTCTTGTTAAGATGTACCCTTACAATGCCTTGGGTACGCCTAGGTACCCAGACACCTCTCCAACGCCTTGATAACTATGGATGGAAGAGATATTTCTTGAATACATCAGATCCTTCTAATGATCAATTAATGTACAGTGCTTTATGTTTATCTTCAAGTGTTTTCTTTCCCTTCTTTGCCATTGATTCATTTTTTAAGTAGTAGTGAGGCGTTGGTACGGAGTTGCGTCAGCTGTAGATATAGAATAGGTTAAGATGGACTTCATCTCTTATATTCTCTTCACTTACACCTTACATTTCAGCTGAGTCTAATGAGGCTCAGGAACGGAGCCTTCCACTGTGGCCCAAGACTATGCAAACGTAGAAACACCAGCTAGATATGGCCCAAAAAGCTGCATTATCGCTCAAACATGCAAAGAAAGCCCCAACTTTATAGCTAATGCCATTTTATTTCTATGTTGTAGAAAATCAGTTCATATGGGAAAAAAAAGGAAGTGGAAAGAAGAAAGTGAACAAAATCCCACAGCCTTACCTGTGCTCATTTCCTTCAACAAGAGGGAGTCTTTAAAATAGAAATCCCAAAAAAGGAAAAAAAATAAAAGTAGCCCTTGTATATGGAGATCTGATCCCCGTATGTAAGGTAAGACTTGTATAACTGCCCCAGGATTCCTCTGTAATCACCAAAAAGTGTGCTCCTCACATATAACACCTCCAATTCTCAAAATTACATGAATTCATTCCTCTAACTTAAAGACGTACTCGACGCCCAAAATTCTAGAATATCACAATACTTCCACTCTGCATACAAAATATGAATGAACTGGGTCTGGGTGAAGTATGTGAAAATAAATCAAATTGCATCGAGTCTTTCATACAAATGAGCATGCCAATTTCGTACACGTACAACTTCGTGTTTAGGAAGTGGTCTTTGGATTATAGTTTTTGGTTCATTTCATAAATATATAGGCTTTTTGATAATTCAATGGCAGCATGATATCTGTTTACTACATTTACATTTAGTAACTTCAAAGTTCAAACATTTAACTCTTGCCATCTATATTGGGGCCATATAAGGGTCCAAGCCAAAGTCATAGTTGGTTAACGTTGGGGAAATAGTAATTATTCCTTAACCTTTGATTGATTGTTAGATGGTTAGTAGTGGTCCTAGTCTTTTTGAATTAGTAAGTGATCACAGGACAGTTAATGTGAGTTTTAAGCAATGTTCTGAAATCAGGCCCACCTGTCGACCCATTTTGAAGGCCAGGTTGCTGGGTCAACTGGTTCTACTTGTCAAAACCGATAAAATGATTCAGTTCTATGAATTCCATCTTCGCATTTTGGAGGGGTGAGTGGAACCTGTTTTTGACTGGGCAAATACAGGTTTCAGAACACTGGTTCAAATGTATAACTCAAGTGA
The DNA here is from genome assembly GCA_028583415.1 of Protea cynaroides. Classification (NCBI taxonomy): domain Eukaryota; kingdom Viridiplantae; phylum Streptophyta; class Magnoliopsida; order Proteales; family Proteaceae; genus Protea; species Protea cynaroides. Next base: position 85,694,173 of record CM053265.1, on the reverse strand, counting down.
CCCGGATCAGTGATTTCTCTAATTAATTGATTGGATGTATTCAACTTCTAAAAATTTATGTATGGCACTCTGGTTGTTAGTTTATAGTGAACTCATCTTCTATCAAGATCAATATTTTTATCATGGCTTTTGGTGTGTTAGTTTCATTAGTGAAAACTAGACAATCTTTAACTTTTCTGTTTTTGGTCTAATACCTCCTGGGAATTGCTTAACCTACATAGTTCATAATAAGATTTCCATCTAGGAGTGGTCCTGAAATGTGATTTCCATGGAAGTTCCCAAAACTCGCCATGATATGTTTTGCATGCTTATTTGGTAGAAGTAATTCTTGCATTCTTTCAGTCCACAATGTGTACAATTGTTTAATATGTTCATAATGATTTAATGTGCAGAAATCTTCAGTTGCTTTCTTATTGTGCATTGCCATGCTTGTTTTCATATAGTATTTCTCTTATTTTTCATTCTATAACAACCGCCAGGTGTAAGAACTGCTTAAGAATCACCCGTTTTCCACGGTACAATGACCCATTAAAGGTAATGATTTTTCTTTCATGGTGGAGAAATTTCTATTTTATGTTGCTGCAACGTTGTTGTTCTATATACAGCTTGTAGATACAAAAAGAGGGCGCTGTGGAGAGTGGGCTAATTGTTTTACACTTTATTGTCGAGCATTTGGCTATGAATCTCGCCTTGTAAGTCATTAGTATCTTCAGAATATTTCAGCAGAAAATATATGCTTTTAACTTTTATCTTGAGAAGTATCCTAGCAGATTCCATTGTTATACCCAGTGCAATAAAAACAATCCTAGGTGCTAATTAACATGTTTTAAACCATGCTGTGTAAATAACTAAAGAATTTAATACTTTCTCCGTTTACATTGGCAGCGTATGTTCGTGAAAAATGCCTTCCAGAAAACCAGTGTTAAGAGGTGTATCTAAGGAGTTTTTATTTTGATTTTGTAGCACATAGGGGAAAGCCATTCTACCAGGCCTGATCTAGCATAGGGTACAAGGGTTATCTGCAATTACAGCCCTAGTCCAAGCCTGGAATTCAGACCCAGGCCCATCTGAAGTGCAGCCTGCCTGTTGGGCTTTCTTGATATTTAGATGGTTAGATGCAATTGTATGTTAATAGTTATAGCCAAGGTGTCAAGTACTGGCATTGGGCAGCGTACCGGATAGTTGGTTTTAAGAGACGTATCGGAGAGATGCTAAGAGGCATTAGATACGCTTTGATAAACTTGGATGTCATAGTTGTCATGGTGACTATGCAACCAAAGGCGTTGGAGGGCTGCCTGAGCGCTTAGGCGACGTCGACTAGGCGACCTAAGGCGTTGTAAGTGTACATCTTCCATAAGAGGATTTATACAAAAGGGAGGGGGTTAAGGCATCAATTTTTATTTTTTTAATACATATGCATGATTCCATGCATGATGTTGTATTTATAAATCAAATAAAGGACTACAAATGGTATCAAATTGAATAAATAAATTAATAGAATGCCTGCAAACAATAGGTGTTGCACGCCCAGGGGTTGAGAAACCACTTGGAAGCCTACTATGATGGATATGCTTATGATACATGCAAAACTAGTTTTTCAAGCATTGCGCATCTATGTGATTCAAAATTTCATTGACAAGTGTAATAACAAACCTAGTAATAAATAATAAAAAGCAATAGAAGATTTGAAAAAGAAAATTCTATTTGTGTATTAGGATACTAGCCTAAATGAACCCCCAAAGGTCCAAACCGAGCAAAAGCAATATGTAAGTATAAACATGCTAAACATACTACTAAGTATTAAGTAACATACATTAAATATATACACATTAATCATACTACTACTCTGTTAGTAGCCTGGTAACATTATTGTTAGGCTGTTAGCATAATAGATCACATGGATTGCCATTTCGAGAGTCGTTTAAGGTTTTTCGTTAGGTGTGTAGCCACCACTATTACTGCTCCTGCTACTACTGCAAACTACTACTACTTGGTTCACAATGACTTATGATGTGCCACTACTACTACTATTATTGCTACTATTTTTACTACTGCTGCTGCTACCACTGCCATTGCTACTACTACTACAACTGCTACTGCTGCTTCCATTGTTACATTGTTTTAAACTAAAGCTCTCACATTCCCCCATGCTCCAGCTTGGGTAGGAGGGGTGTAGCGTAATAAAATAAAATACTATCCTAACTAACTGCAACTGCTTTGACTTAAGTTGTAATTGTGTGGACCGGTGGACTCCTAGTTAGTTTATTCATTTACTTTATCAGTTTCCTTTACCAATTAAGCTTGTTAGCTTTATTTTCCTATTTAAGTTTACTTTATCTTTAGATTCTAACTAGGACTTTGACTTGTAGAGTCCTAGATCCTATTTAGCAAGGAATCAAATATCGTGTATCGGTCAGTTGAAATTAAGAGTCATATCGTATCGTATTGTGGATACGCACGGATATGCATGGATACGGGCAAGATATGCATGGGAATATTTAAGGAACATATAAAACACTAATTTAAAACATAAAAACATTATAAATAACCAATTTATGGTTTACAAGATATTAAATAGTTGGAGTCAATACGCTATCTCCAATCATAGGGGCATGTAGATAAGTTAAAAAATTTTATTTACAAATTACACTAATTTACCTTCAATTACATTAATTTTTATTTATTTTTTCTTTATAAAATTAGTACCATTTCTTAATTTTTAAGTGGTGCACAAGGTTTGTGTTAAATTATTAATATAAGAGTGTGATACATGGGATCATGTCCCATGAACTATATATATACAGGAGATCAGTGATTTTTTCCTGGTGAACGAGGGATTCTGGTACACAGTGAGGGGCTGTTGGAGATGATTGCTGATTTGCTGGGGACGAAGATCACATAAGTTAGTGCTTAGTATTTTTTTTCCTTTCTTCTTCTTCCCCTCTTTTGGCGGCGGCGGTGGCCACTGCTGCTGTCTGCTTCTCCTCCTCTGGTGGTAGTGGCCATTGCTGCTGCTACTCTTCTTCTCCTCCTCTTGTGGCGGCAGCAGTGGCTGCTACTCTACTGTCTGGTTCTCCTCTGGCGGCGGTGTGTGGCTGCTGCTGCTGGTTTTTTTTTTTTCTTCTCGATTTAGCGGCAGCTCCTCTTTCTTCTTCTTCTTCCTCTTCTTCTTCTTTCTTCTTGGCCAACGGCAGCTCCTCTTCTTTCTTCTTCTTCTTGCTTTTCTTCTGGCCGACTCTGTTTTTGCAGGTTTTTTTTTTTTTTTTTTTTTTTTTTTCTTCCTCTTCATGTAGCCGACTCTGTTTCTGCAGGGTTTTTTTTTCTTCCTCTTCATCTGGCCGACTCTGTTTCTACAGGTTTTTTTTTTCTTTTTAAACAACATGCGTATCGATCTGTATTGAACATATTGGACTGTATCGATGCGTATCGGACTATATCAACCCATATTGGTTCGATACGTGTCGTTATAGGTTGGTTTTTTTCCCAATTTTTTTTTAAAAAACTACAGGAAAAATTTGTGTCGATACAGACTGTAGTATATCGAGCCGTATCGGTTCGATACAGGTCGATACACTCGATATACTACGATACCATACTTTTTGAAAAAACATAGATACGAATCGGCTTGTATCGTATCAACTACTATCGATACCGATACGTGTCGGCCGATACCATGCGTATCATGTCGATACTTGATTCCTTGCTATCTAGTAGTTGTTTCTATTTTCTATAAATATAAACTAGAAGGAGGGGAGCAACACAATTTGATTCTGCTTTCCTTTTTCCTCTTCTTCTCGTTTTCTCTCTATTTTTTGTCTTCGCTGGTTTTTGTTAATTCTTTTTGTTTCGTAACATGGTATCAGAGCAATCACCTGGGTTGCCATTTTGAGAGTCATTTAAGGTTTTTTGTTAGGTGTGTAGCTACCACTATTATTGCTAGGGATGTAAACGGATTGAATTCGAATTGGTTACATCGCTATCCGAATCTGAATCCGTTTACCAACTACCCTATCCAATTCTGACCCAAAATTCGACGGATGAATAAAAACCAAATCCGAATCCAAACTCGAAATTTAATTGGATATTTGATTAAAATTCGATTCGAATCCAGAAAATAGAATTAAAATACAAATTGTATGGAAAATGAGAAAAATTATAGTTTAAAACAAATATATAGCCTACCTTAAGAAAATAAGAAACAAAACCTAAAATGGCTATATAAACATTAAGGCTATATGCGTCTTAACACTCTAAGACCGAAGGTTATATGTGTCTTAACACTAGGCTAAATGGAGCAAATATAATCCTGACCATTTGACTAATATCCGAATCCAACCCCTGCTATCCGAATCCGAATCCGGTTGTTCAAATTCGGATTTCCCTAAACGGATACGAATTCGAATCGGATCTGGATTTTCGGCTGTCCATTTACATCCTTAGTTACTGCTCCTGCTACTATTGCAAACTACTATTACTTGGTTCACACTTCACAGTAACTTATACTGTGCCACTATTACTACTACTACTACTATTGCTACTACTACTACTACTACTACTATCACTACTACTGCTATTGCTACTACAACTTCTGCTTCCTTTGCTACATTGTTTCAAGCTGAAGCTCTTACATTCCCCCATGCTCCAGCTTGAGGGGGAGTGTAGCGTAATAAAATAAAAATATTATCCTGACTAATTGCTTTGACATGTTAGTCCTAATCGTGTAGACTGGTAGACTCTTATAGTCTTAGTTAGTTTATTAGTGACTCTTAGAGTTTTAGTTAATTTATTAGTTACTTTATTAGTTTCCTTTACCAATTAGGCTTGTTAATTTTCTTTTCCTATTTGAGTTTACTTTATCTTAGATTCTACCTAGGATTCTGACTTGTAGAGTCCTAGATCCTATCTAGTAGTTGTTTTCTATTTTTTATAAATATAAACTACAAGGAGGAAAGCTACACAATTCGATTCTGCACTCCCTTTTCTTTTTCTTCTCGTTTTCTCTATTTTTGCCATCATGAATCCTAGAAACAGCCGGCTTTAGGAGCTTATCTGTAAAAGCCGAGCCGCCGAACCACAAAGCAATTCAAATTGGGATGGGTTGGGGAACAACTAACGAGTCCCCTAAGGTTCCTCATACGAAATATTGTAAAATGAACTCAGTAACCGTACTTACCTATAAAAAATGGGACCCTTGCCACCTTTTACGGGGGTGAACTTAAACTTCTTAGTAGCCAAAGGAAAAGAAAACAAAAGTGATTCTTGTAATAGCAGTGATCGAAATGGGAGCAGCCTAAACCATGATAATAGGGTTGTGGGAGAGCAATACAAGCATCGTGCTTCTAGGTGAAGCAATGGATGTTATAGATCACAAATCATTTAAAAGGATCCAATTACAGGCCAGTTTTCTAGTTTAAATGTGGTACTTGCCAAAAACAAGCAAGAAAACTGAAGATTCAAGCAGAAATCAAAGTATGAAAAAGTTCTCTTTCAATAGCTGTGATTTTTGGGTTTTGACAGTGGTAGCAAAGGGGGTTAAGACATCTCAAATTAACAAGACCTCTTTGCTACAGGATCTTAATTCAGTCCAAACCTAACTTTAACTAATAAGAGTAATTGAAATTGAACAAATAATTCCACAAGTTCATATCCGTCTGTAAGAATGCTTCAAAATTTGGGATCCTCGATCCTTAGGATATAAGAAACAATACTCCAGAAGATGAGCTTGATCCAACGGGTGGAATCAAAACCAATCTTGCTTGTAGGTCTCAAACAGGTATTTTAACAGAATCAGAATTATAGAATTATAGAAAAACTCACTTATCTTAAGATCCAACCGTTAAAAAGGGCTCAAATTTGGAGGGAAAGGCCTTTGGGATATGCAAGATAATATATCTAAATTTGAGAGTCATCCGACCACTATAAAAGAAACCACAAGATTTTGAAAATTGACTATCCTGTTGACTCCGCCCAAAGAGAGGTCAGATCGAGAAAACCTAGTTGTATCTTCGTTCTAGGTGTGTTGTAAGTCTCAAAAACAGCAGCAAGAATGTCGCAACAACGTAAGAAAGAACTAGAACTCAATAGTAAGAACAATTTTTAGAAAACAAAAGCAAAAGTGTGTGGTTGAGTCTCAACCATGGGATACTCAACCAGAATTTTGAACACAAAATTTCTGGTTTTTACTAAGTTTGTGTCCCTTCTCCCATTCATCTTATTTATAATGCTAAAAAGAATTACAAAAGATAGAAAGGACTGATTTTTAAGGAGAATGTCCAAAAATAAAAAGGAAAAAATCTTTCCTTTATATCTATTAGGAAAATTTCTAAACAAAAGAAACTTCTAAAACTAGAAATAGGAAAGTTTTCAAACAAAAGGGAACACCTAAAAACTGATTCAACTAAAACAATTTAGGAAACAAACTCTAAGATAACTGAACCAAATATATAGGAGATTAAATAACGTAATAAAATAGGAAAGAAAAATGTTGGCACTGTTCACGTGGACAGTAACACGTGAACAATATTCAGCTGGTTCTTTGGCCTTTGGGCTGGTCCAATGGACCAATTCCGACTGGTTCTTTGGTCTGGTCCATTACCAACTTAAGCTTGAGCCTTGGACCTTCTTGGACTGCATCAGGCAGCCTGTGTATCAAGCATATCCGTCCATTTCAGTACTTTTTTAGTCTGTATCGGTACCCACATCGGTCCATATCAGTTCAATACAATTTTGTACATAAACATTTTTATAAATCGATTCTGTATAAATATTCTTATGAATCAGAGTTATGTATTGTATTGACATGGCCAATCTTGCAACTTATTGACTATATTTGTGTGATCAGTGTTTTAAATCTCGCCTCGATACAGTGTCTCGACCATCTCGACTAGTTCTCGAGCATTTCTCGACATTTTCGACCATTTCTCGACATTTTCGACCAGTTCTCGACCATTTTTCGACTAGTTCTTGACTGGTCTCGACATAATATATGAATTATGATTGTATAGTCTACTTGACTACTTTGGGTTTTTTTTACTATGACAATTAACTAATTAAGTGTTATTATGTTTATTCTTCTCCTAATATATCATTTTACTGGCTCATTTGGTCTTCTGTGATCTTCTAGTAGTGTTACATTATGTAGAATAGCCAATATTACTCTAGGTTTACATTTGAATTTCAAGCCGACACTGCCAAACATGGGTGTAAACCCAAACAACCACCATGTGTGATTATTTATACAATTTTATGGTTTAAATATGTTTATATATGCTAAAATAGGGTTCCCCCAGAGTATCAAGCTTTAAAATGGTCATTTTAGGGTCGAAATACACATTTTAAGCCTTCACGGCTTTTGTACAATGTCTCGCCGAGATCTCGACCGAGATTTCCGAGATCTCGGTTTCTCAGAGGGTCGAGACACCCTCGAGACTCGAGATTTCTAACTATGTGTGTGATACATACTTGACACTGTGAATATAGCATTATGTGAAGCGTAGCTCTTGTGGTTTTGTTGGTTGGTTTACCAGCTTATGTGCGTTAGACCCTAGTTGTACAACTTGAGCCTCCCATTATCTTTCTCTGTTTGTACTTTTCTTTATTCGAAGAGGAGTTTTATTGGAGCCTTAATGATTTTGCAAATCAAAGAACTTGTAGTTTTGGAAAGGCAAGGTCGTTGTGTGCTTACTTGTGTTTCATTCCAGGTTCTGGATTTCACAGATCATGTCTGGACGGAGTGCTTTTCAAATTTGCTGGGAAGGTAATTTAAACAAATTACTGATATCCTTGTCTGCAAATTTTATTTCTTTCAATTCCTTTTGGCAGTAAACCTTTTTTTTCTGATCATACTCATTCCAAAGATGTCAAATCTTAAAATGATTGATTATACAGGTGGATGCATCTTGATCCTTGTGAAGGAGTGTATGACAAGCCGTTGTTATATGAAAAGGGGTACTTTCTCTTCCTTGCCTTTGATCTTTATATCATGACTTATATCACTGAATCTGCATTCATGTATTGGAGAATATCAGGGCTTCTATTTTTTTTACTTTATTACTGTATTTGGCTTAATTGTTGCTTACATGTTTACATGTTTTCTTGAAGCTGGAACAAGAAGTTGAATTATGTAGTCGCCATTTCAAAAGATGGAGTGTGTGATGTCACTAAACGTTATACAAGAAAATGGCATGAGGTAATTGTAAAGCAGTCATAGAATTCATCTTCTGCATTTACTTAAATGTAATCTGGGTAAAAGATTAAATTAAGCTTTCTCTTTTTGCATTCTTCTTGTTGATTCATGGATGGAGCGGAAATGTTTTCCTTTTGCAGGTTCTGTCTAGGCGGAATATTACAACAGAGCCTGTTGTCTCTGCTGTTCTGTCTGATATAACAAAAGATTGTCGAAAAGGTTTTACACCACAAAGGCTTTCTGTACTAGAGGATCGTGACAGGACTGAACTAAATGAACTTGAAAGAGGCCTCCATTCCCAAAGTGATGGTTCAATCTCATTACCAGGAAGACAGAGTGGGGCTAAGGAATGGCGGATAGCAAGATCTGAATTAGGTTCTGACGAGAATAACTCTTTGAGTTGTTCTGAATGCCCAGTCCGTATATGCGTGGATGAGCATGTTACCAGAATTCTCAATGCATTATGTTCTCTTTTGTCTCAATTCGTCGAGAATGACTTTCCCAAATCTAAAATTGTTGAAATCCTAGAGATGGTTAAAAACGTACTGTTGAATCTTAAAAAAGCCTCTTTTAGGTTGAGGAGTGGTTCCATAAGTTTGGAATCAATTGCTTCAAAAAATTTTGTGCAGCAAATAATTCCTCCTCTGGATGTGTTACTTGCTGCTCTTTCCCTGAAGAGTGAAAAGCTGGAGACATGTGGGAGAGTAAACTTTTGTTTGGCTGCTGATCCTGTCAAAACTTCTATTGCTTTACCAGTTGCATTGGATGCTCTTGATGATATCATTGATAACCTTAGAAGTAATGATAACTTTGGTAAAGGTTCCCTTCCATTGCCGCTTTTGAAACCAAACAGAATATCTTCTGGTTTAGCCCTTGCAAGTGGTGAAGAGCTTCCTTTCGGAATCGTAAGTTACCTCACGGTAGATTTATGAAGTCATTAATTTTTAGTGGTATTTGTGAAGAGTTTTATTGAACTGTATAATGTTGATGTTCGCAATAAATTTCAGGTCACGTCAGCATTCGATGGTATTCGCACGTCTAAATGGGAAGAACCAAATGGAGCAAAAGGTAATACAATAAAATAACTGAAGATTGTAGATTTCCCTGCTCAGCTTTATAAAATGAAAAACAACAAAATAAAATGACAAAAATACTAGATATATGTTGCTTTTTCTGGGGAGGATGTTGGAAGATCAACTAGGGAAATCAAGCTTATTAAATTTACCAAAAACTTGTTTGTATAATTCTGTAATATCAGGCCAATAATGGGGACTTTGGGATTTGGTACAAAATTGTTTTGGGTCTTATGAGTTAGCAATAGAATGTATGAGAAGACAGGTATAGTTAAGAGGCAGAGGGGTTTGGAGTATGGAAAATTGGGTTTAGGCTGGGGTTTTTAAAATGGGGAAGACTAAATGTGAGAAATGGTCCTTCTGACAATACCATGAATGGTACTGAGAACATGCGAATGATAGTAATTATAAACAGTGATGTGTTTGTGGTGCCAGATTTTGGAGTACAAGATGCAGATTCTAGAGTTATGATTAAACATGTTTCTGAATACATTGGGTTCAGCAATGAAAAATAATTGAAAATAACAAAGAGAAGTTGTAGATTTTATATAATTCTCTTTTAATACACTAGGCACCAATGAGTTAGCACAACCAACAAAGGCATCTAGAAAAATGCACCCAGCAGCAAAAACATAAGTTTACTTCTCTAAACTTTCTCATTAATGATTGACACAATCTCTCTCACATTTTGGGTACATACTACATACCAACTCTTTTGACATGTCTTTGAACTGAGACTTGCATTTGAGTGCTGGTATAATGTTTTAATACCCACTTAAGGCATAAAAGCAACTCAAACGTCAATTTAACTCTTTTAACACTACAAGGCAAAATTAGTAAAAAATAAAACCAATTAACTACATTAAATCCATTGGCCAATTAAAATGTTCATTAGGAACAATGAATGGATCCATAACTGGATCAAGTGGGCCTCATAATGTAACAGCCACCTGCTTTTCATATTCTGCATCAGAATTCCTGTGAAGGAAGGTTCTTTGCTTGCTTTTCTTATTGAGAAATCCCATATATTTTTGTATTTCCTCATTTGCTGTCTTTATCTTTTTGATTGAGAAAAAGTTGGTAAATGAAATTCCAACTATATATCTCAATCATACAAACTCAACTTATAATTTTGACCACTATCTGATCATTAAAGACTTGTTTCCACGATTTGAGTTTGGCCATATGAATGTGGTGGGTGAAGGGTGGTGGTAGTGGTTGTGGGTGGAGGGTGGAGGGTGGTGGTGGGGATGGTGGCGGTGGAGGGGTGGTGATGATGGCAGTCGGTAGTGGTAATAGCTCCGGAGCAAGAGAAGTAATTTTTTTTTAACTCCAGTTTTGTAGCTCCCATAGACATTTTTGGAACGGTTCACTCCTTGAGAGTCAAAACTTAAACCGTGTTTATCAATCGCCATTCTACTCCGGATTAGCTCCGGAGCTAAGAAGTAAGGAGCTGGAGGAGTGTTATCAAACGGGGCCTAACATTGCCTTCATCCAAATGAAGTGGATATTAGGTCATTAGGTGAGTGGTTATAACATACAGTTGTATTGCTTCACCTGAGCTTTCTTCTCAGGGCTAGAAATCCATGGACCATAATGGTTTTATTCTTTCTTATCTTGCCTGCCAAATCTCTCTCTCTCTTTCTTCCCCAGTGTGTGTGTGTGTGTGTGTGTGTGAGGGGAGAGAGAGAGAGAGAGAGAGAGAGAAATCAATATAATGTCCCTTTCTTCACCCAAAATAATAACATTAACTTCGAAACTAATCATAACAATAATGATAACAAATTAGTAAAAACTCTGTCCTTGATTATTCTTTTTAGTCAGTAACAATTTTCATTTTTCTGTGTTAAATTTATAAATGATATGTAGAATATTTATATATCATGGAGTACTTTTATTTTTATTTTTTTAAAAGGTTAGCAAGATCTATGTTATTTTAGTTTTAGATTGATCTTGGCAATGAGCAATCTTATTGGGACCCATGGTTAGAATTCACTTATTCTAGTGATAAAACTTGTTAGGACTGTTAAAATTGTATTTGAGATAGGATTGTAAGAGATGCATCTCCATTTATTGTGCCACAAAGGTTGAGTGCTTAATACATGTGGTGGCTGATCAGCCTAATCTCACTCGAGACATTGTGATGTAACAATGAAAGGGTACCCCCAGCTCAGGGTTTCAACGTATTACTCTCGACTTATCTCTTAACCCCATGCCCAAGAAAGAAAATAGGAAGGGAAAAACCATCAAAATTATTTAATTTCAGCTGTCATTTTTGTAACTGTCATCTATTTTGCCCACACAATTTTTAATGTATTAATTTTTACTATCATCTTTGCAAATAACTGAATTTAGTCATGCAGGTGGTTGTTTAATATACAAAGTAAAGGATGGTCAGATGGTTGATCTTGAGGAGTATGAATTGATGTCGGCCAATGATGCTCCAGAAAGAGACCCAATGGATTGGTAAGATGTTTTGATAGAATAAACCACTGATTTGGAGATATGACTATGTCTATTAACTATTCATGTGTGAAGTTGAAAAATATTTATTATATATAAAAATATGCTAAAAAAAGTCATAAAAATAGTGGGAGGAGTGTCTTATATGTTGAAAGTGCATTTCATATCCCATCCTTGGATGATTAATCAGGAATACTAGTCTCTAGCCTTGCCCCTAAAAAGATAAATTTAACTCAGCTAAGCCTTGTCCAAACTTCATGGGATTGGCTCCAAAAGTTGTTTTGTTATTCTACTTCATGGAAGGCAATCACTAGACTCTAGGAAGATACTCACTAGAATTTAATATTTGGTGCAAAATCCAACTTAATTCATGAGGCATGATATAATGACATGATGACTTCTACTTTCTTTTTCTTTTTTTTTTGGTTGGGGGGGGGGGGGGCATCCCGAAAAGGAGAAAGCAAATCTGGGTATCCCAAAGATAGAGCCAGGTTCCTTACAAAACTAGGCCAATAGCCCAATCAATAGAAGCAAAATGAACAAAGAAAACATGGGGGTGGATAAAGAATGTATTAACAACATCCCGAAAAGGAGAAAGCAAATCTGGGTATCCCAAGGATAGAGCCAGGTTCCTTACAAAACTAGGCCAATAGCCCAATCAATAGAAGCAAAATGAACAAAGAAAACATGGGGGCAAGGGATCCGCTAACAATCAGGGATTACCCAAATTCCGAGCTGACAAAATAAATCTATTTGTAGCTATGTTCGGGTAGGGGGACCTAAAAGGCATCACGTTGCCCAGAATATCAAATCTGATGGCCTCCCAAATTTGGTCGAAGCTTCTAGACTTGGCCGCCCATCGTCGAAGGTTTCTCTCAAACCAAATGTGGTAGACAATTGCACTGAATGCAAGCTTGGCTATAGTATCACATGGAGTTCTTGCCCTGAATTTCTTGATGATCCATTTCCATTCAAGGTCAAAAGATAAGATCCTTCTTCTATAAGGCCAGCATTTATGGATAATCTTTTCCCATACTCTCTTGGAGAAAAGGCACTCGAAAAAGAGATGATTGATGTCTTCATCTGCTGCCTGCTGCCCAACACAAGCCACAAGAGGAATTGGGGATGATATCTCTGACATGAAGAAGCGAGCTCGTCGGGAGAGTCCTAGTCATTGCTCTCCAAAGGATGAAGCTATGCCGAGGATAATGCCCATGAAACCACACCACATCAAACTATTCAACCTTGGGGTTTCAAGATCTAACCATATCCCAAGCCGAAGAGGAAGTAAATCTACCTCTACTTGTTATTAGAAGTATGTGGCGGAGTAGGTCCTTAGTTGTCTTGCATAAAAGAGTGATGACAACTTCAAGCCAGCTTAGAACTCTATATATTGTTCAGGAATCATTAAGTATAATTTGAATAATATTTTCTATTAGTAGATGGCTCTCAGATGTTAAATATTAAAATTTGATGGCAAATAATCTGGCTAGCATTTCTATTCACTTATTGTTGTTACTTAAATCTTCTTTTTTTGAGGAGAGGTATTTTTCAATGTTCTGAATTCTGCTTGTATAATATGAAAATTGTAGCATTCCTCGAGTTCTATTGAAATTATCTTTTTCCCTTCTCAATATTTTTTTGAATTTCCCTTTTTTGTTCTATTGTTTCAAATATCCCAACGTAGTACCCATGCAATTTCAACTACATTTGTCGGCGAAATTTTAAGTCACGCACCTCAAGTGGTTTCAGTTGGCAAGGGAGGCCTTAGGAAGCAAAGGTCCTGGGTTCGACTCTTTACATCCCTTGAGGCCAGCCACGTGAAAAATGTTTCATAGTTCTCACTTCTCGTGGGCCTCAGTCTTGGTTCATGTGGGTTTCGGGCTCTTACGTGAACCCGGGATTTGTCATGCGTACCTATAAAAATAAATAAGGGTGGATCGGGGTTCCCCGTAACCCCAAAAAAAAAAAATTTGACGTGAAATTTCAAAGCTCTTGCATAAGTACCCTTATCATTGACATTTAACCACAAAAAGGCCTTGCGGTATAAGAATTGTCATGGAAACATTTTAAGTCAAAGTTGGGTATACCTGTTTCTTGTTGTGAGAAGGGCAATATAGCTTGGTACTACGTGTACTGTTTAATGCAAATTATGCAAATGCAGTTCCAAAATAGGGAATCTAGAATTGACTAGCAGAACCAGGATCTCCAGACAGAATAATTCAGACTAGGAAGAAAATTAATAACTCAATGCGGAGAGATTTGATAGACCTGATACCCTGGTCGAGTGGTCTGATCCACCAAATTTCATAGGAAACATACCAGCAGAGAGATTGATCAGAACCAATAGAACCACTCAAACTCAGCAAATTATTTCTGAAAACAGAGAAGAGAGACTATTCCTAGTGGCACTAGGAAGACGGGGAAGTCAGTTGATTCTTCCGAATAACCGAAAGCGAAGCACTAGGCTGGAGCAGGGGGACGGGAAAAGAAACTGCTCTGAAGAAAGAAATTTGGGTTCGCAATGCTTCTCCACACCCAACGAGATGCCCCAGAACAAAAATTTTACACAGATACCTAATCAGGTGATTCAAAATAGATCTGTGTTTGGACTGTAGGACCAATCAAGCAGCAGATCTGGAACTAGAATTCTAGTATACTAGGAACTTATTTAATAAATTTGCGACTAATAAATAGAGAGATGTTGAAGAAGTGTGCAACCTGAGACTTAGAAGAACACAAGGTGCTGCCAGTTAAAAAAAAGAAAAAGAAGGATAATCTGGCCTGTAATTCGGTAAAAGACTAAGATAGAAAGTAGAAGAGATAACAGGTCAGGAATCCACAGGCTTTGGCTTTGGAATCCACCAAAATCCCCTGGAATCCATCCAGAAAAAATAGAACTGAATCTGCAGTATTTGAAGAAAAATCCATCCAGAAAAAATAGAACTGAATCTGCAGTATTTGAAGAAACTTCAGTAAATTACTCATAATTTCGTGTGGGAGGGCTGATCCCAAGAATCACAGGTGCCTAGCTCGATAGTATAGTGTTGGATGCCATCTCCTATGTATTGAATCGAACATTCGCTGAGATAAAGAAAAGACCTGAGGGGGGGCACCATGCATGGCACTTTGCAATCATCTCATACCCTGACAGCATTGTATATGACATTTTTAGGAGTCAGTTGGAGGATCCTGTGGTATGTGAACTGATTGAATCAGCTGGAGGCTTGAGACAATCTTTTTAGATTAGAATCTTGATTTAGTTGGCGTATATGAAATCCATAAACTGACTCTCTAATGCTCTTATGATGACTTGGAACTCAAACTACTACTTGGAATAATAAAATTAGACATTTATTTGACACTCACACTCCTATTCAAACTATGACTCCCAAAAAACAAAACATGGAATAGAATGAAATCAGGACCCAAATTACGAATTAATCTACTGCTTTAGTTAACTTTTAACATGAAAATGACTCAAATAACTAGTAGAACATAGACTTAAAATGAAATATGGACTAAAATTTCTAATGATTCTATTTCTTAACTTGGCTAGCTTTTAACATGAAAATGACTTGAATAACTCCACAAATTTGGCCTAAATTAACCGTGCTTGACTAATCTTAAAATGAAATATGGACTAAAATTTCTAATGATTCTATTTCTTAACTTGGCTAGCTTTTAACATGAAAATGACTTGAATAACTCCACAAATTTGGCCCAAATTAACCGTGCTTGACTAATCTCGTTGTCCTAGCTTCTACCCTTAGTTTAGGCCCATTAAAGTGGTCTATTACAGCAAAAACCATTTGGACCAAAGGCCCATTTTTGTGATTTATCTGCGTCACTGTTCCATGCGTTGTGTTTATAACATGTACGCTGAACTTTAACCTGTTATCTCTTTATTGCATGAATGGATTGATTTTCTTTGCAGTAGATTTCTTTCTATAAAGGTCGTCTTGTAAGGGAGGTTCTTCTGTCTAGCACTTACTGTTTGGTGCTAAAATACATTGTACTTTTGAGCAAATTGTTTTTTTGCATTTCAGGGTTGTTGAGGGAAGTGATGATGGGGGCTCCAGTTGGTTTGTCTTGGATAAGAAAACCTCACAGATGTTTGAAAAGCGTTTCCAGCGGAAACCATTTAAGATTCATTCAGTGGGACGCTTGTCCGATGCATTCAGGTAAATATCTGAAAGCCAGCTTTTCTTTTAAATTCTTAAAATTCTCATCCACTTTATTGTGTTTAAAACTGGCAGGTTTAGATTTTTGGCCGTTCGAGATGTTCAAGCAACGTCACGGCTGCAAATAGGTAGCATTGACCTCTTTGGAAGAATAGTTGGTTCGTAATAGGTAGCAATCACCTCTTTGCAGAACAAATTTGTCCATTTCATGTAACATTATAATAATATATCAGTATCTAAAATCAGCATGTTGTAAAGTTACCATCTGCTTAGATGTATCAGAAAAGATGATGTAAATTTATTGTTAGTCCTTACTGCTTTGATTCTGAAATATGAATATATTAATTTCCCAATGGTAGGCTACTGGTTTAATATAGCGTTTGCTAAATAGATGTGCAGCCTCCTTAGCTCAGTCTTGTTATTTGTTGATCGTGTAAAGATTTTTCCTCTGATCCGTGGAAAAGAAGTGGAAGTGTTTTCACTCTGTTTTTGTTTCATCTTCTAACCTTATTTCTACCATTGTATCAATAATTCAAGACTTGACGCTGTATTGGGAAATATAATACATGACACCGATTTTGTACAATAATTTTTTGGGGGGTTTTGGGGGTGGGGGAGGAGCATGCTGCAAGTGCAACAATTTAAGGATTTGCCTCGTGGTGGGAATTAGGATGGGCGCAAAAGGCTGACAACAAGCTGTTTAGATGAAAATTGATGGAAATTCAACCCAGTTGAGAAAGACTTCTCTCAAGGCATTAAGGCTGTGTTTGGTATTATTTTTATTTTTTATTTTTGTTCAAATTTATAGTTTTGAAGGGATTTTGCATAATTTATGAGTGTTATTTATGAAAAATAAAAATAAAAACAAGTCAAAATTCAAAAAGAGGTCTCAACCTCTTTTTGATTTTTGGTCAAAAATTATTTTTATTATGTTTTGCGTAAAACACTTAAAACATGTGTTAAAATAAAGGGTTAAAAAAATAATTTAGTTTTCTTTTATAAAACCACCCCAAATCAAACTCTCAAGCACTCTTCTCGTTGACAAATGGAAGTAAAGCACAGAGATAGACCTGCAATTTTGCCCCATCAATCCGATCACAATCTCCTAGCTGTCCAAGACCATCCACTTGACTAGCATTGAGACACAAATGCGACATTGTCTGCTTCAATCCAAAAGAAAACCACCCAGATCTACCATTTGAGTCCTTACCAAGCAAGTAAACACCGTATGCTATTTTCTTTTTCAACCTTTCCCTTTTTCTTTCCAATTTGTTTACGCTGAGCATTAGATACAATGGTTGACTCATTTTTCACATGAATGTTAACTCATATTTCTGGTTGGTGAGATGCCTTCTCATTTTGATGAATGGATCAGATGATGACTGTGAATCTTGCATGACAGAGAACTGAGAAGAAAGTAACTACTGCTTTTTTTTTCTTTTTTTTTTGGGGGGATTGTTGGGAGGGGTGTTCTTGCAATTACAACTTAGAGGTCCCCTTACAGCCAAGGGAAACCCAAAGAATGAGTGAGTTGAGATTTAGAAGGCGACTTATAGATTTATATATTAATTAATGATGATATAAAAAAATTCAATGCGTAAGCCATCTTGGCCAAAGGGATCTAATACACCACATGGCATTTATCTGACATGCTCACAAAAATATTTAATTCTATTTTCTTGTTCTGCCTTGGATATGTTTGGGAGGAAAATTCTATCTTCTACATATAGACAATGAACTTATTGGGTTCCATTTGTTTTCTACACCTGTTTCCCTGACTGATTGCATGTAAAAACAATCATGACCCCCCTCCCACACACACACACACACAAAAAGAAACTGATTATTATATGTCCTTATGCCTTGCCTATGAACTCCACATCAAACAGAAGAACTGATTCTGGAGGAATGATGCAAGAACCTGCACCAGGAAAGGTTGCCCGATGAGAAACATCTTAGAAGCTCAAAATACATCCCTTTTCTTTTTTTATCTGTTTACATGTTAATAGAAGTATTACACATGCAAATGTTATTTTATTCAATTAATAAAAAGTCTTTATCCATGGGTAAAGCTTACCTCCTTTGCATCCAGCCCCTCTCATGCCATATGCAAGTCCTGGAGGAATCTTCAGTGTACGTTTCCCCCCTGAAACATTTGTGGTACAGTCCGTATAGCTGAAAACTGTAAGTGCTCTGCACTTGATATAAGATGCAAATGCAAGATAACATCTAACATTCCATACCAGCAAGCATGGGTGGGATTCCATTACCACCTAGAATCCCCTGGTCCCAACCTTTTATGACCTGCAAACATTATTTATGATAGACACAAAGAGAATTAGTTCAGACTGCAGTGAGCGGTTTTAGAATTGGAAAGCATGGACCTTAACAAATCTTTATCTCTTAAAGCTTCTGTTTATAATCACAAATTTTGGATTTTTTTACTGCACCAGGGTGAAGGATAGCTTGTCTATAAAAGAATGAAACACTAGTACTTGGATAAATAGTTCCTACCTCACCGACACCAATGCGAAATGCGAGAGGCTTTCCACGGTTGTAGCTGCTATCAAACACCTTTCCATTTTCCAGCTTCCCTAAGTAATGTGCCTGCAATTTTATCAATTGAAAAAACAAGGTAATCATCAAGAAAACATACCAAAAGAAAGGAATTATTTTATCTCAGTTTTAGAACCTGAAACCATTTTGTATGAAACTATAATAAGTCAAAACTTGATATTAGATTGACCATCTGAACTGAAGTCTCCTCATAAATGCCAAATTGACACCTTCCAATCTGTGATTTCTTGATCAAACAGTTCTGATTTCTTATTAATATGTATGAAGGCATGATATTAGAGTTGGAAATACCTTAATAAGCTGACCTTTGGAAGCCTCAGGACCTGTTCCAATGACTCGATCGCAGTAGGAGAGGCCAGAAGGAGTGGCAGTAAGTTCGCATTGTACCTCAGCAGCTGTGGCTGCTTGGGATTCTTGAACAAAACCATTAATGATTCCCAAACAGAAGCCAAACCCAATTGCTTCTCTCCTTCCTAACACTACTAAGCTTTCCTTCTCTTGCTGTTGTAGCTGTGGAGGAAGTCTCTTATGGAGGTTTTTCTGGACGGAGATTGTTGTGGTTGTTGCTTCTGTTGTCTTGGTAGGTGTGTTAAGCTTGAGGGAGGAGAAAGAGAGAGAGCCTACTGCAACTGCTGACGAGCTCATCTCCTCTAACCAATATTTTCAGAAAGAGATAAGCCCCTTCTTATCTACAAGGATGTGAGATTCCAGAGTGGATGTTTATATCTAGTGGTTTAAACCACAGTTAGGCCGGGAAATTGGACCAGGCCCAACTGTTCAGACCACTGACCTAAAATTTTTAATGTTCTGGGGTTTCGGATCAGTTCTGAAGACATCACTGTCACCACTTATTACCCAACAAAGGAGTGATGAATGCCACAAATAAAATGGTTTCTCTCAAAATACAACTGCTTGGGTTGGTGTCTTTCAAGTAGAGTGGAGGCATTAAAGAGGTCATGGGTTCGATTTTTCTGTCTTCACCTTGTACCTTGAGACACCCTTCTCTCAACTCTCAGTAGCCTTAGTCAAATAGGCCACAGCTCTAAGATAATATGGTTCAGAGATCCAAAATCGCAGTGTTGAATCAATCAATCAATTATTTTTTTCTTTTTTTTGGCAAAAGAAAATTTTATTGAAAAGAAGAATGAGAAGAAATCAAGACATCATTTACTATCAAATCATGAAGCTAAGGAGAGAAATCTGACCAACACACCTTTACCGAAATGGCAAGGGCCTTCCAAGCTAGGGAATGAGCAATTTGATTAGCTCTCCTGAGTTCATAGAAATTTAACCCTTGCGTTGTCCTTGTTCTTACCAAATGAAATGTCAAGTCGTGTGCTGTTGTGGGATTAATCCCACATAGAGAGAGAGAGTGTGTGTGTGTCCTGACACCATTGGTTGGTTAATCCTTTTAGTGTTGACGTGTGATGTTGCTGTTCATAAAATAAATAAATAAGAAAAAAAGTAAAATAGAGTTCATGAAATAAGATCATCAATTTATTATGGTGCCTCCTGCTACCTGATCCACATCCTCTCCTCCCAGAGGTTCGGGAGGAGAGGCCGCAACCCCATTGGTTGGCCGACACCTAGGGTCTGGATGAATCCAAACCCTCTGTCTGAGCCGACAAGGGGGTGTCGGCTTGAATGGAGTGTTTGGATTCACCAGAGTCTGAGGTGTCGGCCATCCAATGGAGTTGCCGCCTTTCCTCCCGAACCTCTGGGAGGAGAGGATTTGGATACCCTGCTACCCAGTTGGGTATCTCAAGTGGGATCCGCATCCTGTCCTCCCAGTGGTTTTGGGAGGACAATGGCAACTTGTCCTGGATGGTCGCCACGTGGCTCTCAGTAAATCTGAGACCCACGTTCGAGCCGACACCTAGCCAACAAACCGAGCCAACAAGGATTGTCGGCTCAGACGTGGGTCTCGGATTCAACCGAGAGCCATGTGGCAACCATCTAAGATAGGTTTGCCACGTCCTCCCAGAATCACTGGGAGGAGACGATGTGCATCCATCTCAAGTGACCCATCAAGCAGTTTGTTTTTTTTAAATTAATTCCCTAAAATTTCATTTCCACACAATCTAAGTTAAACAGCCCATTAAGTATGCTTTAAATCAAGCCCATTCTTAGCCCAAAATATGAATAGGTCAAAGACGAGGCAAGGCCCAATCAAAAGGCAGCAGACCCTCAACTCTGTTAGCCCTTTAGCCCTCACACCGGCCAGATCCATTGATGGCCCTACGTAAGGCTATAAATCAGGACTTTGGTAATTTATTCGGTTCTCGTCCCGTTTATCTGACCTGGTCTGCTCTAAACTGCATATAAATAACCAAACATTTATCCCTATGCATCTAGGGGGAACCATTAATTTGTTAAGTTTCCATCTCAAAAGTTCGAATTAGTAAGTTGAGGGACTCTCACATATACAAGGCACCTAAGGTTCTAGTCTCTAAGCAATGTGGGACTATTCCCACAACTCTCATTCACATGTTACCCTTCTTCTAGGTGATAATACACGTGGCATATGGTCTCTCTTTTGGATGACTGTACGGAGTAAACCTAGAGCTCTGATACTATGTTAAGTTTCCATCTCCAAAGTTCGAACTAATAAGTGGAGAGACTCTCACATATATAAAGTACTAAAGATTCTAATCTTCAAGTAATGTGGGACTATTCCCAACATGATTAGCCCAAAGGGTGTCAACCTTGTGGTTGAGTGCAGGTCTAAGAAGAAGTTGGGGTTTCCACTCTCCCCTTTCATCTTGCGGCTTGTAGTTAGATCCCCCTATTCCTTATAGCTAGATCTCATCCTTGGGCAGTTGGCCACCCTCTATGGGGGTATTTCATGTACCCAAAAAACAAAACAAAAAAACATACGTGGGTGTATATATATATATATATATATATATATATACTTAAAATGAAATCTCCATTACTAAGCATACCAATAAATCCAGTCAGCATCCCAAATCATTCTTCCTTATAAAAAAAATCCAGATTATCCAAATAAACGTCCTCCATAGCCAAATCATCAAAATACTTCTAATCTGTTAAATCCGAAGAACCTAGAAGGAAAATTCAATCTCTATAATTTACCTTTGTCATCAATATCATCAACTGTTGAAAAAAAAAATCATACTCAAAGTCAAAACTATTTTTTCAAATTGAAGTTTCAAAAGATAATTTTTTTAAACTCAAACTCTCTTTTCTTTAGTTCTAGAATTTGTTTTTCGTTTTGGACGGGAATTTCAGTTTTCGATTTGAGTTGATCTATGCAATTTCAAACTTTTTAGTTCTACATGGCTTAGGGATTGTGGAAGAGAAGTCTTTATTTGTAGGTAGTGTCCTCTAACTACTGAGCCCCAAAAATAAAGCCTAACTCGGATGATACACATGCGCCCACGAGGGCCAGACCAGACGGGCGACTGGAAATCGTGACGCAGGCGCTTGGCTGTGGGTGTGGGTTTTTGTCGGTTTCGAACACACTCCTACCCAGATATCCTTTTGGAAATGGTTTATATCTCTACACATAAAAGTGTGCTTTCTGTGTTGTTCTCAGAATCTAAAATCTGGATCAATCTGGACAGTCCATTTGAAAGGTCACACCCTATCCAATGGCCACGACCAATGGGTATTTGAGCCATATAAATAGAGCCCGACCCAAGCATCCAATTCACTCAAAATCTTCTCCTCTCTCTCTCTCCAACTCTCTTCCTCTACTCTGTTTTGATCGGAGTCCATCGAGGTTGCTTTCCAAAAGAGGTTGATCTTAGCCGTCGGGTCTGCATACACCTGACAATGCGTGCACACTAGGTGGGTATCCTTCGGAAGGGTTGTTTTATCTTGGAGGCTGGTTTGAGGGGACCTGTTGCACATAATAGAGGGCATATACAGTCTTAAGGAGAGTGTACCAACACGACTCAACCCTATATCATTTTCAGATTTATTCTATAAGGTATGTACTATTATATTTCATTTATGTACATTCCAGTTTTAGTATATGATTAGGTTGACATATAACCTATTAGATGCATGTATGATTGTTTTATCACATGTCTATCTTTTATTACTTGATAATTAATTATTAAATAATAATTAATTAATTGTTTGTTACATCATTATTGATTAGTCTATACAATATATATTGCTGTACATTGTTATTTTTATTACATCAACATTTCCAAATCACAAAAAAAAAGGTACATGCAATTAAAATTTGTGATATTTTCAATAAACGAAGAACATATAATATCGAACATATAGTTATATATGATTATATGTCTTTTAAGTTTTAAACAGATTCTAGTGGTTTCGGTTGTAATTAGTTCTTAATTAGTCTTTCGGTTTTGGAATTGTTCGAAAACCATCCCATAACCCACCCTTCTTGTTTACTAATTGTTTCCAAAATTCAGATCCAAAACTGGCCCAATAGCTTAATGGGTGGATCGATTCCAGTTCTAGTTCCAAATTGTCACCCTTGGCTTTGTTGGGTGAGTAGGTAAGGAAATTCTCATACTCATTGAACCAATGGTTTTAAGAGGGAAAAAAAGGGGGTGCAGTGATGGGTCATTCGTGAGCTTGATGAATGTCTTGTTTGAGCTGTTGTTAGCCTCATTGGTTATGTTATTTAGTCAAAATAAGTCATCCTTTGGTCTCAATTTGTATTTGCTATTGATGTGAAGTGCAAGCCTTTTATATTCTCTTCAACACTTCATCTGCACTATTTTCTCTCTTTCACTGTAAAGTTGATATATTCTATGTAATCTTTGATTGGGTTTCTAAAATTTATACAACAATTTTTTCTTTAAATCTTAGCTTTCATATAACTTTGAAATGGAATAACAACAGTAAGAAGGAAAATAATTCAAAATTCAACTGGTTAGAGATCATGAGTTTGCAAAAGCTAGACTATGGTTTTGTTTTGAATTCCAGCCATTCCCTATTCACAAGAAATGACCATTTTATATATACTATCAAGGAGAAAAGGAATCATAGAACATAAAAGTCAAGTCAGTAGTAGGTTTTTTTTTTTGCCCAAGGAAGAGGTTAAGGTCACTAAACAAGAAACTAGCTTTTGTATCAATATCTTACATGGTGCACGGAAATCCAAAACATCAGATGATAATACCAATTGCTCAATTAGTTGAGGATTTTTCTGTGCATGGGGAAAGGATTCGGGGGAAATAAACCTTCATTTAAGAAAGAAAAAAAAAATTAATAAAAGGTCAATAATGTTGAAGATCCAAAATGATAAGTCTCAATCTTAAAGAAACAATCTACTCAGGGTTTTACTTCTAGGTATATTGAATATGGTATTGCCTTAATGGCGGCGTTTCTGTTAAACGCCTCTGTAGTTGGTACTTCTCTTGCGGCGTTTGTATGTCAGATGCACCAAATCACGATGTCCAAAAGGGAAGGAAAACCCAATAAAAATTAATTACGAAATAACAAGATATCAAATAAAAACTGGTCACGACCAAAAGCTATACGAATCTATGAATCTATCAATCCAATCGATTCGATATTAATTACTAAAATCATGATCCTACTCAACTGATTATGGATAACACAAGGATCATATAATAAGCATATTTTTTGTCCTTGCTTTATAAGATATGAACAAGAGAAGAAAACCGTACAAGTCAGGCAATTTCATTTTTTAATTTGACTTAAAATTCTACTGCTTATCTTTAAAAGTCGTTATCTTATCTAAGTTACTAACTACAATGTTGAAGAAACTGAATTTTTCGTCGTTATTGATGAAAAACCATTGAAGGTTAATTAGGATATTCTTTTGAGATGATACATAAATTTTGCCAACAACAAGTATAATTAAAAATATGCTTTGCGAACCTTACTTTCAAAGTTGTAATTTAATGACAAGTTAAAAGTAAAACATACCGAAATTGACTGTCAGCATTTCTATTGAAATAAGTTGTTTTAAACAATAAATTTTAGAGCAACTATTTTTATAAGCTGAACCCAAAGGAGAAACTATTTATGATAATATATTTTCTAGAAGAGCTTATTGCATCATTTTCAACCATGCTATATCTTGAGGGGCAAGGTTAATTAGAAGTTTAAATAATTCCCAATAATTCTTATTCAGATGCAAATTGAAAGGTTTGCTAGTCTCTTTCTTAAAATAATGAGCTGCTTTCTCTCTCTCTCTCTCTGTTTTTTTTTTAATGCTAAGAATCAACAGAGAATATATATATATATATATTAAAAGAACAAAAATTGATATACAGGAAAGTGTAAAAACAGACACTCTGAAGCAAAGACTAACCCGAGGTAACTAGAGACCCACCTTCGATAAGACCATCAATAGAACCCCAATCAACCCACAAGGCAGAATTAAGTTGTACCTATTAGAACATAATTTCACATTTATTGGATAAAAGAAATGCAGAATTAAGGTTGACATATGGGTCAACGATGAGCTCAACTAACATATAATCAATCCAGTTAATACATTATGCCATAAAACCTAGATTATGACCTCACATCATCATGCCTAATCAATTTGTCCAAATCAATTTGTCTTCTCAATGGGACTTTCACTACAATGTCGTAAGACAGAAAATGTGAAAGGAAAATCAAACATATGACTTCCTCGGTATTTGGGACTTAATCGATAAGACACCAACCAATAACACTAAACAGTTGTTCACATTATATAAGAAAAGTACAATTGTTCTGACAAATGAGCTGTAAACCAAGTTTGCAAATGATATATATGGTTCACTTAATAGAGGAGTAAAGCTCATACAGATAGTTTGTAGCTCGTTTTAACATCATAAGAAGCTTCTTTAATCACTAATTTTGATGTAACGTGGATAACTAAGAGCTAAATGTGGCACTAAATGCAAATGAGTGTAGTGATTAATTGGCAGTACAGACAATGGTCCCAAAGCATCAATTAAGATGAACTAGAAGAAAAACATTTAAGAAAAGTAGCAATAGATTAATATAATAAGGTTAGTAATAGCTTAAGATAGTAAGTAATATATACACCATAGGTAAGGACATCCTATTGAGAGAAAACTATAAGTTACTTTGGGCATGAAAAATTGATTCATCATCATTTAATTAAGTGAAGAGACAACAAAAGTTGGTAATTGTGTACTTTGTGATCCTTATTTCTTTCCTTATACAGAGAGGTATACTAGGCTTCAAATATAAGAGAGAGAGAGAGCGAGAGAGAGAGAGAGAGAGAGAGAGAGAGAATGAAGTGTGGGGGCCTAAAACGAGTCATTTCAGAATGTTATCTTGACAAGTGGGCATAATCAAGTTTGTTGGGTTTTGACATTGAAGCATAACGAAGCTTTTCAATATAAAATCAAGGATGATAATCATGAATTGTCGGTAGAGTTATTTTTATTTCTTACTGTTTTAGGGTTTGATATGATGCACTTCTGGTACCTCATTATCAATGGGTCTTTCAACTCATTGAGATCTTGTTTACACCCCAAAAACAATCTCATTTAGATCATGTTACCTAATGGAGATGCTCACTTCTTCTATAATGTTCCAGCAGTACTGCAGCATAGAGGATCAACATCTTCATTGTCAAACCAATAATGGATGTGCAACACCTAAATATGATGATAATGGTTAGAGAAAGACCTATAATAAAGCAAAAATGTGTTAAATATTAGAGATTTGAGTATGGTATCCAATAAAGGGGTAGGATAGGGTTCCAAAGGAATATAAGGCATACTTAGTGTACGAGGCTTTCATTATCACATGAATTGAAAAAAAATTTATACATGTAATCTTACTTTCGTTTCATAGAGAGACCATTATCAGATTTAAATTCATGACTGGAACAACCTTACTGTTGTACTGTACCTAAATAGCACCATCTAAGATAACAGATATTTCTATCATTCTGTTTTGTCTAATTCATGGAGGTCTAATTTCTTAGGCATCTTCCCAGCTTTACTCACTCACTCACCCTAAAAAGAATTTAAAAAATATCCCACGTTAAAAAAAAATCAATTTCCAATATGATCATCTCCTGGACAAAAGATGGTTTTTGAATTTTTAATAACTTTACTGAAACGTGTCCAACCCAATCACTTTTTCTATGTTCGCAAATAAAGGTTATTAAGGCTAATCTAATTTTGGCAATCTTGGAACATGTTTCATTTAATTATTAAAATACAAGGACAAAGTCCTAACATGATGGATCATACAGTGAAAACGGATTTGAAACTTGGACACATAATTACTTCAAAGGAAACACTTTCAACCCAACAATCAATTTGACCAGAGAAAAGCATACATGTGGAAAAAAATAAGAAGTGGAGAAAGAAAAAGGCTTATATATACAACATTCTCCTTTTTTTTTTTTTTTTTTTCCTTCCCACAAATCACTCCTTTCGTAATAGTTCACCTCAAAAAGATGATGGACTCATCAATGAGTTGCCGGATTTTTCTTAAATTTTTTTATTTTTTTGTATAGAATCACTCCACAGGATATGAAATTTAAGAGAATCACTTCTATAGATGTGTGTAAAATGCAGTCTTCCTAAGTTTTTTTTTAGGTTTGGATGGGGTTGAATAAGCTAAAACTTGAGGTCAGGTCGGGTGGGCGAGGCCCAAAGGCAGTAGATTGTAGGGGTTTGGGAGTGCCAGTGCTCAAGGAAATTTTTTAAGGTTTATATAGGGTGGTTTTGGAATTTTTGTATCTCTTTGTTTACATAGTTAGCGATGGAGGTTATTAGGGTTGATGAGAATTCTTTGTAAACATAGAGAATATAATGTATTATTTCATCTATAAATTAAAATAATCAAAAAAGAGAATGAAGATAATACGATGAGATCATTATTTTCTATTTTTTTTTTTAGTTGAACTCATGACTTCTTTGAAGTATTAGTCTTTACCAACTAAGCTAACCCATTACGGTTATAATCCTTTATTAATGACATGATTGTTGTCACACTCAAGAAATCTGTTAAATAGGATTATTTAATTAAAGAAAAAAGGAATAACTTGAAAACTAGGGTTAAGTAAGAAGAATGGGATAACTGCGAAGTTGTCTTTTGTTTTTTAGATGATTTTTATGCATAATCGCATATGTTCCATCAACCCATTGGTTTTGTAGAGACAGTTTTAATATTATATATAATTTTCCCTATGACAAGTATATAGCATGTTCATACAATATTTTTACCTTCTTTTTACTCCTTTGTCTAGTTTATGAGGCTTTTAGACAGAAAAGGAAGAAAATGTCTTATTGATGTCAGCAGTCATACTAGCACAACACTAAACATAAAGGAATGCCTAACGGGATTCAATTCTTGACGGGAATAAGTAAGATTCATATGGAAATGCATAGTGAGAGGAGCCACCTCAGAGGTTGGTCCCGTATAGGATTTATCCGTTATTTTCTCGGAATGATGATTATGGGTCCGTCTAGATCGCTCACGTTTTCCCATTCTCAGTGCATGCCAGCTGGTGACATCACCCACGAGCAAAGATCTCAAAGTCGCCAATAGAAGACTCCTCAGAAGATCTGCATCCAACGGCTGTCAACACATCTACCCTCGACCAACTCTAACTTATCCGAGATTGAGTTGTGGGCTCACTCACATTCTCCTTACCAGATACCAACTCCAACTCGACAATAACTCATAGTGGACGACAAAAAATTCGAGATAAGGACAAGATCAACGGTCAAATCAGAAATCGTGCCAAAACCCTCAAGGGTCAATCAAAATTTACCCATTCCATGCGTTCTCTATAAATACAACACAATCATAAGGTAAACAAATCCAATCCTTTACTCTCTTAAACTCTCTCTCAATCTCTTAGTGCCAAACTCATTTTCAAGAGCTCGTATTTCTCATATTGAGCTCTATATTGCTTAAATTGAGTTCTAACTTAGGCATCGGAGTAGCCATAAGGTTTTCGAACTCATCTTCACTTGCCTATTTGTTTCCTCTTATGCAGGTTCGACCCTCTAAGGAAGCTCAGGCGATGATTGACAGTAACAAGAGCAAAACAGTTAGGAGGGTCATATCGTTAACATGTACGACGATTTGATCAAATTTTCATACTTGGACACAGGCAAATTGTGCTATGAACACCTTGTGTATCACACATATTAATAAATAAATATTTTTCATACAAAAAGGAAAATGCCTAGTCAGCCATCAACATACAGAATTTATCTTTAAAAATTAAGAAAATACTTCCCACCAGCTGTGGTGAATGTGTTTATATTAAGTGAATCGATTATTATTTTACTAGGACCAAGGTTTTAGTTCTCGTATCAGCCAGAAACTCTCAATCCTGTGCAATACCCGAATCGGCATAGTTGGCAACATCTGCTATTCTTGATTAATACAGGTACAAGAGAACTCAAGACAAAGGCCAGGAATTTGTGGATCAGCCCTTGAAGCTGAATTGAAGGGTCTCTCTCTTCCTGTATCACTACTTCGGTAGGAAGGCAACAGTGAAGCAATGACTGTCTTGTGGACTGTCTGGAAGCTTTTAACTTTGTAAAGTCAAACAGCTATAATGATGATGTCCTTGCAAAAATTTTTTTTTTTTTTGGTTGAATAAGTTTTATTAAAGAAAGAAAAAGAGCATCACCAAAGAAATTTTTTTTTTTGATACTTAATCACCATGAGAATATACTCAGAAATACATGATACTATTAATACCAGCCTAATCCAAAGTCCTTATGAGGAAACAATATGAGGTACTATTATTTTGTACGAAATTTGGATCTTTTATGGTTATTATGGATCATATCGTATCTTCCTTTTTTAGTTAAAAAGAAAATAAGAAACTTATGGAAAAAGGATTCCCTATTCCCTCACTTACTTTTCTCCCATAAATATAATTGTGGAAGAGGGAATAGTTAAGGATTTTTTTCTGACTTAGCCGCAAAACGTAAGAGGAAGAGAGAAAAGAAAGAAAAAAAAAAAAAAAAGCAACTAAAGTTCTTGTTTATTGTTGAAACTGGTTGCAATCTTGTGTATTCGTGCCACTCTATAATGTGCACTTTGTAATCTTCTTCTTCTTATTGATCTAGTGAAAATCTCTTCTCACCCGTGGATGTAGATCACATTGATCGAATCACATAAATTTCTTGTGTCTTTATTCTTTATTGTTTATTCGAATTTCATACCGCCATTACCTGCGTTCTTCCGCTGTGTTTATTGTAACAAACTGGTATCAGAGCTTTGATTCGATTTCAAGGGCTTTTTTTATTTGTAATGGCTTCCATGAAATTGTCGATGATTTTTTTTGACGGTCAGAACAATTTTGGATTATGGAGAATAAAGATGAAAGCTTTGGTACGATGTGAAAGTACGATCAAGGCTCTTGATGGAAAGTACCCGGAGGATATGACTAAAGTTGAAATTGAAGAGATGGAAGAGAAGGCTTACAACGCCTTGCAATTGTCGCTTTCTAACATGGTGCTTCGTGAAGTTACTGATGAAAAAACAGCGGCTGGGTTGTGGGCAAAGCTCGAAAGTCTCTACAAGAAGAAATCTCTTACAACAAGGTTGTATTTGAAGCATCGTCTTTATACTCTAAAGATGAAAGAAGGTACGTCTATCCAAGAACACTTAGATGAATTTAATAAAATTATCATGGATATAAGAAATCTAGATATTAAACTTGAGGATGAAGATTAAGCCCTTATTGTATTGTGTTCCTTACCTGACTCGTATGAAAATTTTGTTAACTCTATGTTGTATGGGAGAGAATCCATAAGTTTAAAGGATGTGAAGGCCTCTTTGAATTCTGCTTAGTTGAAAACAAAATTCAGTAGAAAAAGTATTGAAAGTCAAGCTGACGGTTTGCTTGTTAGAGGTAGATCGAAGACCAAGGAGGGTGGTAAAGGCAAATCAAGTAATCATTCTAAGTCCAGATCAGACTTGGATAAGAAGAATGTTGAGTGCTACTATTGTCACAAGAAAAAGCATTACAAGTCAGAATGTCATGCTCTTAAGAAGAAGGAAAATCAGCAGGGTCAAGCTTCAGATTCTGTAAATGTGGCAAAGGCTAATAAAGTCGATGTTGCTAAGAATGTTCTTGCCGTATGTCTTTTGGATGGCCGTTCTGATAGAGAATGGATTTTGGATACAGATGCGTCTTATCATATGTGCCCAAACAGAGATTAGTTCACCACCTACAAGACTATCGAGGGTGCTTCAGTCTTGATGGAAAACAACGAAGTTTGTAAGATAGTTGGTATTGGTACAGTTCGCATCAAGTGTCATGACGGGATAGTGAAGACTTTGACAGATGTGAGGCACATCCCAGACTTGAAGAAGAATCTTATTTTCTTGATTATCTTAGACTCCATTGAGTGTTCCTACGGTGGAACTCTTAAAATTTCTAAGGATTCATTGGTTGTGATGAAGGATAATAAAGTAAATAGCCTTTATGGTTCATTATCCAAGATTAAATTTGACATTCATTTATAATTAAGAATGAGTCAGTCTATTATTTTAGGAACATTCCTTAATTCTTTACTTTTCCACATCAAATCTATAAAAAAAAAATTCTT
This sequence comes from Protea cynaroides, assembly GCA_028583415.1. Taxonomy (NCBI): domain Eukaryota; kingdom Viridiplantae; phylum Streptophyta; class Magnoliopsida; order Proteales; family Proteaceae; genus Protea; species Protea cynaroides. The sequence goes on along the minus strand of CM053265.1, from coordinate 85,663,152 downwards.
TGAAAATGGAGTAGAAGAACAGAAGAAAAACGTTTTAATTGCAACGTTACCCAGAAACATTGAATGGTTCAATGGAAAGAAAGGATGAAAATGGTGAATATACATGATGACCAGAGATGCACCCAATCTGCCAATCATCATCCCCTACGTTGACACCAAGAAATTGACACCCCAAGCAATGGTTGAGTGAAGAAGAGACATACCTTTTACGTACAATCCCTTTTTTTTATTCTAAATCCCTTTTTTTATGTCTGAAAGCGAAACGTAAAGCTAGCTAGTTTATATATTGAGCAAATGTATTCATGGATCAAATAATCGATATTTGATCCATTAAATTAATTGATTCGTATTAATTTTGGACCTGATTGATCTTTATCCTGATACATTAATCAGGATCTATATAAGGATCTGTTGATCTGGATTGATTGGTCTGGACTGGAATAAACGAGAGAGGAAAAGAAGAAATCTGAGGAGACAAGGGAATTTTGCATGTTTGACTTTGGATGCAAGAAATGATTTGGCCTTGCTTTAAAAGGCCACTTCTTAATCATTTCCTTCTCCCAACTAAAATTAGGGAAGAACAACCTTTTCCTTATGCAATTCACCCCCTTTAGGGTTTTCTTTATTGAGACAAGCCGGTGTGACACTGATACCAAAAGAGGGGCGAGGATTGGATGCGTCAAAAGTGAGGTATTATGGGTGACTCGTAAATAGGGTTGAGGGGTTTGCAATGATCTGATGAACTCTAGGGTACTAGTGTCAATTAAGCATTGATATCAATCTGACATCTTTCAGAAAAATTCCTCTCTTAAGGCTTGTTTGATAGATCTTCAGATTTTGAATTCTATGGATTCTGACTCTCAGGGAGTCATTTTAGAGTAGAAGCGCGTTTGATAAGTTCGATTGGATTTGAGCTCCCATAGAGTAAACTGAATTCAAAATGGCTACAGAATCCAAATTTGGAGTAACTAATACTTATTCCATCGTATTGGAACAAGTTTTTGGAAGAAGAAAAAGAATCCAATTCTCAATTAACTCTCACTTAACCACCACCACCACCACTACAACCACCGCCCACTGCCACCCACTACTTTTTGAGACTTCGATTGGAGGGATAGTGCTTATCAAACATGTTTCTGTTTTAAAGATACTTTAGAATTCATTTCAAAAAATGCATTATTAAACATGTTTTTACTCCCAAATAATTTTAGAGTAACCTGAAATAGAATTCAAATTCTGAACCAAAATCCAGAATCCAGAGCAGAAATTTCATCAAACGGACCCTAATAAAGACCACGATCATCTGTAATACTACTGTGTAATAGTGTTGATCTTGACCATTGAAAGTACATCAAAATATATAACTAATGTATTCTCAACCATTAAAATCAACACTTGAAACACAGTAGTTTTTTCCCTGTGTTAAGGGGAGAAATAGCACGCTTTATAAATACTATTTATGTCCGGACTGAGGATGCAAGCCATTAGATAGGTCTCGCATAACGGAAAAAAAAATTGAATTTAGATACTCTTTATCTACATCCAATGCATGGGGTCTCAAGATTGATCAAGCACCAATTATTAGAATATGTTAAAATCAAACGGTTGAGATTCTCAGTTGGTGTCACTTGTGGATCTTGTAACGGAAAACGGTGTTCTACCAAAAAAAAAAAAAAAAGAAAAGCAGAAAACGGTGAGCCATCGTTTGCAGGACAGAAATATTGCCTCTTACATACGTGGACATCTTCTAGAACTCCTCTTTTGGTTTTGGGGTTGGGGTTGGGACGATCAGAATACTAAGAAATAAGGACCAGTGATTATCAAGCGGCAGTGAGATCCTGATTATTCATAAAATTTAATACCAATATATTATGAATGATTAGGATCCCTACTATCAAGCAACATTCACTACAGAAGATTTTTCCAAAAATAAACAGCTCTTTTGTTTTGAAAGGGTTTGTTTTTTATGGTTCAAAGACATCAATTGTGTTTTACTTGAAGTCATTATTGGTTATTGGACGGAAGGAGATCGTCTCCTGTGGCAGGACGGTCCTGCGATTGATCCAAGGGTTTGGGGATCAGTCTAGCCGCCTGCCAATACGTTGGGGGTAAGTCGGTTGAAATCCGGCCCTTGGCAGGCGGCAGGACCGCAGAAGACGATTTCTATGCTTATTGGACCATCACGGTATCATAAGTAAATGGGTATATCCACCGATCCGATTGACAGTTGACACTAGATCGGTGTCAAATTGAATATCCCAAAATAAAATGATCCAATCTTCACGGATAATGGTAAATTTGATTATGAGGAAAAATGAGATTTTAATTTTTCTTATTATTGGAGAAAGTTTTCCTGATGATCGAAAACCAAGATAGATTGACATGGTCCTGATCATCTCCACGTAATTATATTGTCCAAGGGACTCCATCACTGACCATGTGATATGGGACCCACCTATGGAGTATAAAACCCACTAGATATGGACGGTGATAGAGTCTCTTGAAGAGTATACATACATGGAAGGGAACTACGACTCTGCTTACCTGCCCGACTGTATGTTGAAGATCAGGTAATACTGCAACTATTCTTCTATCTTAATCTAATCCCATCAAAGCCCATGGTCAAGATATTTATCTTTGCTCGGATATGACAATTTCATTCGGATGTATATGTATTTTATGGGGGATTCTATCACCGTCGATATGGTGTGGGACCTACCTCTAGAGTGTGAAAATCACTGAATATGAACAATAATAGGATCCCATACCTTATAAGTAATGAATCATTCTGGATTTTTGGTGAATCCATCCGGATCAAGATTTGAACCACATCCGTTGGAAACGAAAAACTGGATCTTTGATCATTTATCTACAGAGATTTCCTCGGGAAAAAAAGAAGATTTGGTATTTGTAGAATAGATTTTCTCCAATGGTTATAACGACCAGGGATGCCGCTATTGGAAGGTTCATATAGAGTCCTAATTGTTTATGAAATGTAATGAATTTAAAACTAGAGAGTAGTAATCGAAATGAAAGCAATGGTTGAAGACAAGGCTTGGAAGCTATCAAAGCACTCATGAGACTAGTGGTCCTCTAATGAGTGCACCTTAAGTTAGAATTCCTGCACATTTTCTCAATTGGTAGGTCTCTCTCTCTCTCTCTCTCTCTCTCTCTCTCTCTCTCTCTCTCTCTCCTCTCTCTCTTTCTCTGTCCTCTCTCTCTCTCTCTCTCTCTCTTCTCTCTCTTACTTGACACTTCCATATAGTTACACATTTAGAGGAAAAACACAAGATTAGATCTGATTTCAATATTCAAGAAGGGTATATATAAAGAAAAGAAGCTGCTGCACTGTTGCTGAGGTGGTTGTTTGAAATGGGTCATCACTGCTGCAGCAAACAGAAAGTTAAGAGAGGGCTATGGTCTCCAGAAGAAGATGAGAAACTCATCACATACATCACCGCTCGTGGCCATGGTTGTTGGAGTTCTGTTCCAAAACTAGCAGGTGACCAGGAGTTAAAACTACTTTCTCCTCTCATTTCTATTTTTTTTTTTTCTTTCTTGTTGTTCTAAATGGGTTTGGTTTGAGATTGCAGGGCTGCAAAGGTGTGGAAAGAGTTGCAGGCTGAGATGGATTAATTACCTGAGACCAGAACTGAAGAGGGGGTCTTTTTCTGATCAAGAAGAAAGAATCATCATTGATGTCCATAGAATTATAGGCAACAGGTTTATGTGAATGAATTCTTCAAAATCCCAATTCTTATCAGATTTCTTAGAATTTTTCCTGGTTTCTTATTAGATTATTTTATTTCCACCGCAGATGGGCTCAGATAGCCAAACATCTACCAGGGAGAACAGATAATGAGGTGAAGAACTTTTGGAACTCATGTCTAAAGAAGAAGCTGATTGCACAAGGGTTGGACCCAAAAACTCATAATCTCCTCTCTTCTCATCAGACTACCAGCAACAAAAATAACAAGTCTTTCAATAATCTTCATATCTACCAAGAACCCACTTCAATTTTCTCTGTAAATTCACAGATGAGAGATGGAACAATGAACACATACCCACCATTCATCACATTGCCTCCTCCTCCTCCTCCTCCTCCTCCTCCTCCTCCATCTTTTGCAGCTACTGTTACCACTCCCACCTATGAATACCAGAAGACCAGTCTTGGTTGGACTGTTGAAAGCCAAAACTCACAGGTTTCATCTGGTTTTGTTAGTGGATCTTCGATTGGGAACACACCCATCTCTTCTTCTTCGATAATGCCATCAGGGCTTGGTTTTTTAGATGAGAATCTTATGTGGGGTGCTGGTATTGTTGAACCCTTTGAGCTTCCAAGGCAGGAAGAGAAGCAACAACCAAAGCCAGAGGAGAAAGCCCAAGAGGCATGTGAAGCTGAATTCGATGAAACCAATGGAGTGAAGGGCTGTGGTGGTCAGAACATGCAGACCAGTTCTTCATTCAACAGCTCTAACTTCGATCTTGACTTTGTGGAGTCCACAATGATGTCTTGTGGGATGTATTGTGATGCGATGAGTTCCATGGATCAACTTGCATGGGATTGTTAGATGTTTACCTGTATTTTTTTAGGATTTTTTTTTTCTTATATTGAGGCTCACTTGCATTTACAAAATCAAGTTTATGGGTCGGAATATGGGCAACTACTGTGCATTACAGTGTTGTTTCTTCAGTCAATCAAATCTCTCTCCCTCTCTCTTTCTCTCTCTCTAGCGTCTTCCTAGGCACTCATTGCATGGCTACCAGAACAAAAAAATTTGCATGGCACAAGAGATTCAGAAGATTGTACTCCATTGACATGTTTTGACAAGGTGTAATGCAATCAATCACAGCCCCACTTTGCCACAAAGCTGCAGTCTAAAAGTGTCCGGCCCAAAGGTCAAGGGTACTCCGAAAATGCAAAATCCCCCCTCAGAATTGTTAACTTCATGACAGTGTAGTCCACAAGTCACAACAGAGGAGGTAGAAGTGGGTCCCATGTCATTTACTAACTTATGGGTCCCATGCCATTTTCTTAGCCTTCAAGCCTTCCAGACAGATATCCAGACTTCTATGAAATCCAAGATAAGGGTCGGACTTGGGAACAGATTCATCGGTTTCAGAACATTCTCTTCTGAATGTCTAACCTCTACATTCGCAGGTAGCAAGTTCCATCTGGTAAGCGAAAGTTCAGAACATTCAGGTTCTTGGCTCTTTTACTGTCATTTTGCTAATTAAACTATTTTCACTTTCATGAACCCTTCTTCTGAGTCTTAAGTATGAAGATGATGGTGTATATAATTGTGTTTTTGGATTGTATTTTGTTGGGTGTGGTTATGTGTTAATCCTGTATTTTTTGTTCATCTCTCCTTATTACATTATTGGATGATCTTTTGATTTAAAAAATAAAAATTCCAAAACTAGTCGGTGCAGAGGCATAGTATAGGAAAGGATGGGTTTTAAATAATGGCGTCAAATCCAAATTTTCGAACTAATCATTTCATTCCTTATGAGGAAGTGCAGACCTTCCCCAGCACCACCCTACGATCAGACTACGTTCAGACTACGATTCAGGGAAAGAAATCCTCTTCGGCACCTCCTGCTGCTGATCCAAGGGCGGGGGATCAGTCGATCCGCCTATCAATACATGGGGAGGTGGACCGGCTGAAATCCCGCCCTTGACAGGCGAGGCAGGAAAGGATTTTTTTGCTTGGATGAAATTGAATGGGGAGTGTGGGTGGAAGAAATGCAGGCATCTTCTAAATCAGCAATAGATTTTGTGTTATATGTGATCATGGTTGGAGTACTTTTTATGGATCAATGTTTTCTGTTCTTCTTTTTAGTAGTTGATCACCGGAAGGGTTTGAAGTGTTTGCTTTTAAGTTAGCTCTCTACATATGTTTTGTTTTTGAGGCCTGGGGAGGTGCACGAGCTTGTGAAATTCCTGTTCGGTTGGTGGGTTCTTCATATCCACTTCAGCAGGAAACTATTTTCCGGATCACCTGTATATACATTTATATTCTATGAGATTCTATCACGGTGGATGTAGTGTGAGACCCACCTCTAGTGTGTGGGACCCACTGGATATGTACTAAATACAATATGCAAGGAAAGCCAATGTGGCTACCCATTCAATGTAGGACTGGAATCCTCTCTAGTGACTGCCAAGTGACAGTGAGATCCTAGCCGCTTATAGTACATCAGCATATGTTTCGATTCATTATGAGCGGCTAGGATCCTTTATGCCAACGGCAATCACAACAGAAGATCCTTACGCTTCAATATATGTAGCTCTGAACAAGTTTTGAGAACTCCGAATCTTAGATGAATGGGTTGATCAAATTCCGATCCGAATCAGTGTGAATCGGTTGGAATCGGCCAAAAATAGGTGCCTGGGTGTGGTTGTCTTCGAATGAAATCGTGTTTCAAGTTTTTTGGCAAGAAAATCCTCCATGTTTTTCTTTTTTGATGAAGACCAGAATCTTATGTGGTGACTACCAAATGACAGTGAGATCTTGGCCACTTATAATGCATTGAAACACGTGCCGATACATTATAAGTGGTCAGGATCCTCACCGCCGAAAATAGTTACTACAAAGGATTTTTTTTTTTCCCCAATAAAACCTCCATGTTCAATAGAGATATTTAAAAAGTCTTCTACATTTTTGCATCTTAATCACTTCCCCTAGAATTTAAATCTAACCTTAAATCAAAACTAAAAATGAATTTTTTCTAATTATTACGTTGAAATTATATAATTAATTATTAATTATTGTAAATTTGGTAATTACATTTTATTTTAATTTGCAATCAAATTTCTTGAATTTTTTTTTATTTTTTTGATAAAAAAAAGATTCCTTGAATTTGAAAGGAAAATAAAGATTGAAAGAGAGTTAGAAGGGTTATTACTTATGTTGGCATTACATCAAATCAATAGGCAGGAGAGATTGTAGGGGTTTACATGGTCAGGGAAGAAGAAAGAGAGTATATAAAATTGTGAGAAGACGTATGTAATATTAACAATGTATACATCAGAGTTACCCAAAAAAAAAAACAATGTATACATCATTATCCATCAAAATATATATGAAATGTATGATTAACCGGTACTTTATTTAAACCATGCTTGACTTGAACAAGTCTAGTCAAGAGAGGAATTCAAGGAGAAGAACTGAAGCAGGACCCTTTTCTTGTCCGGGACCATGCATGACCAGCAAGACCTACATCGACGAAATAATCAACATAGACCCCCATTGAAAGGGTCTTGGAGCAGTGACTCCGATTTCTCTGCACTTACGTGCGTCTTTTACATGATCTCATCTCCGTAATGGAGTGTGGAACCCATCTATGAAGTATGGATATTACATCTAATAGACAGAGATGGAATCACATGGAGGATGCACCTAAGCGTAGGTGAACTATGCCCGCAGTGGCAAATCCGAGTTGAGCCCAGTCAATTTATTTTCAACACAAAACTCTAAAGCTACAACTGGACCTATATCCAACACAGCCCATGAGCTCACGCATATGACCCAAACAGGAAAACACCCACTTAAATTCTTCTTCTTTTTTTTTTGGGGGGGTGAAGAGGGGGGTAGGTAACTCCCACTTAAATTCTGTTTTGTTCTTGAGGTACAAAAAACTTTTCCATGCCCAGCCCATCAAAGATCATCAAGTGGGCCTATGGGCTGCTTTGAGTTGGAATAAAACTCTCTCTCTCTCCTTTTTTTGGTGAAACCTTTGGCCTAGAGTTTCAGGTGTATCAGAGAACTTGATTGATAATATTGGTAAACTTATGCTGATAGAATGAGATACTAATAAACAGAACTTAAATATAAAATTCAATTGAACAAACCAAACATCGCTTTTATTTCCTTTATATTTAACAACCTCCAACCTCCACCCCCAACAATTTTTTTTTTTTTATCAGTTTTCCATCTTCAATTGAGAAATTGTGAGACTTGGATACAGCACACCACTAGGATCATAAATAAATAAATGAAACTATTGACCAAACTCTCTTCAATCAAGGCCAAAAACTACAACTTTGTTTCCTTCCAAATCATGAAATTTCTTTGCTTCGTATTAGTCCATATGGGAATTTCTTTCATGTTCCACCAAAAAAAGAAACTTCTTTCAAGTTTCATAGTATTACAGTATCTGTAGGTAAGGATGTATATACTTCACTATCTTAATTACTGCTCCATAATTTCCTTTACCATTCAAAGAAGAACTTGTATCATCTGAGTGTAGTTGTATCTGACTCAATTTTGGGTAGCTGAAGTGGTTGTAATAACCAGGCTAGGATAGCGTTCCAGGGTTCTCCTGAGAGTAACATAAATAGAGGATATCCTCTATCATACTATACTTGTCATTCATCATATATTCATTGATCGGTTGAGGATTCGATATCTTTGTCTCTACTGTATCCATCTGTGGGAAATCCTCTAATGCTAATGGTGGATAAGAGAACTGGTGTTGTAACCTTGAGTAGTTTGGCATTGTTAGATCCTGCATTAACACAAGGGAAATTTTGTTGATCAGTACTTAATTAGGAAATGTATTAAGAGAGGAGCTATATATATTCCCTTTAGAATATAAGAACTCCATGTAATGATCTATTAAAGACTTTCCACAATTGTTATATCGTTTTCTGTCGATAGAACTCTCTAATATTTATGATGGAATTGTGGAACAAAAAGATCTTTTATGATGAATTGTCTAACATAAACAAGACATTGATCTTCTCGATGATCTTTTATGAATGGATTCACCATATGATACTCAAAATGGGTCTGATTGGTCACGCATCTTCCTAACAAATTTCCAGAAAATTAAACTAAAGAAAAAAAGAAAAGAAAAGTTGTTCAATTATATATAACAAAAATCTCAAGGTCCTTAGACATATAAAAAAAATTTAGGAAAAATTGGTGCACATTGAGGAGTAAAAGAAAGGCTTGTCAATCGTAAGTTCATAATCATTCGGTTTGGACTGTCCGATCAGTGGAGATGGATCCCATCATGTAGGAGATTTTCAGACCAAACACTAGATCTGACACACCAATTCTTTCTTAAGTTGAAAACCTGCTATGAACCCTAAAATTCAGTGATTTAGAAGAAAGGAGAAGAGAGAGAGAGAGAGAGAAGAAGAAAGGAGTTCTCTTCAAAAATGATGAAAAGAACAGTAGCTAGACTTCAATGTTTCTCTACTTTCTATAAAGAAGGATAGTACTAGCTAGAATATACAGAAGAATGGCATGGTAGTCAGTCAAGAGATTTTCTGGAGAAAGGAGAAGTTTAAAAAGGAGGAGAAGGGGCAACTTTTATTACTTTACATCCAAATATTCAAAAGACACAAGGACCAAGCCCACAAGCTTACTCAACTTTGTGGGTAAAGATCACATCTAAGGTGCTTTGCTAGAAGACCATCAAGAGTATTTTCATGAAATCTTTGTTGTGAACAAGAAGCCTCCATTGAAGGCACTGTTATTGCTCAAAATATAATATTTTCAAAGACCATATCATGTCATAAGCAAAAAATGGACCCACCAGTGGAATAGTTGGAACTGATAAAGAGCACTGTAGTTAGTAGTTAGTAGCACTGAGTTGATTCTATGTATGTATCTTTTTGCTTCTTTTGATTACAATAGAAAATATGCTTTTATCATACCCAAGAAAAGAGTGTACCTTTATTAGATTAGATGAGCAGTCATCCACAGTGACCAAGCAAGCATTTGTCATACTATTTGCTTCATCTGAGGCAAAAGCAACTTGAGGATCATCTGTAGTACCATTGTCGATTGGTGTTCCCTGAGTGATTTCTGAGGACGAAGCATCAGAAGGAAATTTTGAATAATCTTGTTCATAATTTTCTTCTCCAACTTTTCTCCTTGAATGCTCATTCAAGCCCCAATGTGTGTCCTTCTCAAAACCCATATTTTGTTCCTTCGGTTTTGTTGTTTGGATTATTTTCTTGAATATTCTACATAATGCATAAGAATCCTGCAGTCCAAAAAAAACAATATAATGGGATTCTATTAGTGATTTACTCAAACATTGTGTCTGCAAGACATTGTTGTAACCCATGGGACACAGGGGAAGGGATTTTAAGGCAGTTGAATCAAACCCAATGGAGCTTGCTTGAACAGTTCAATCAATGATTGTAGGAATAATCCCACATTGATTAAATTTGGGACCTTAAGTGTCCTCATATACTAGTTAAGCTCTTCCACCAAGTTCAAACTTTGGGTTGAAATCCAACATGGTAGCAGACTCATACCTTCAAAGTTGATCTGTTGTGAGAGATCGAATCAGGGAGACGATACTCATGCATAACCCAATTAGTACGGATGCCATGAGGGGCACGGCCTCTGTAATATACCAATGTCTTCTTCATGCCGACTGCTTGCTTGTGAGAATGTACTGTACGGTCCTTCCCTGTCGCCTTCCAATAACCAGCTCGGGTTGCTCGATTAGTTCTCGAGCCATTTGGATACTTTCGATCTCTTGGACTGAAGAAATACCACTCCATATCTTTACTTGGTAAATATGACTTACCTGTGATGAAACTAAACCAAATTCAGTAAATCTCATAATGAGGTTTAAATTCAGTGAATTCAAGGAAATTTATAATGACCCATGATTCATATTGTACCTGGTAATTCCCATGGCTCACATTTGTACAGATCAACCTCCGGAATGACATCCAGCTCGATTGTTCTGCCATTGATTTTCCTATCAAGGTAGTATGCAACAAGCTCCTCATCTGTTGGATGGAATCGAAATCCTGGAGGGAGACTTACAGGCGCCATTCCAAGAGAGAGAGAGAGAGAGAGAGATGGGCAGCAAATGATAGGAGAAATGAGTACAAGGGAAGAGGAAGGGAAGGGAATAGAACAGGTAGGCTGGTAATGATGTTCAATTAAATAGCCTACTATTGAGAAAGCATGATCTTACATGCATGCTATTTTTCTACCAACCATCTGATGGGAATTCACAAAAAAAAATGGATCCTCATAACTTTTGACACTTGAATTGGAAATCAAGGGAGATTATTTTTCTCATTTTAACCTTCAAATTTGCTTTCATGGGGATTGAACGGATTCCAAAATTTTCTTTGAACAGATCAGATAATTTTAGTTGGGTAGTTTGAAGAGAAAGGGAGTTAGAGAGGGGGTATTATAATATCAGCACTTTGGCTTTTGCAGATTCTGTGTTTGTTTTTTGTGTGAAGGAAAACCCACAAGAAGGACAAGAAGCTTCTCTGCTTTTGTCTGCTCACAAACTAACAAAATCAGAGGCTCCCACAACAATTCCTCATACACGCAATACTATGTCATCTCTCTTAAAAAAATGATAATCTTATTATATTATATAGTTTGATAATATTTACTACAGAATATTATCATCTTACTCTTAAGAAAAAGAGGAATAATCCAATGTTCCTTTGATATAAATAATGTTCCCTAACTTTGGCAGCACATGGGAGAAATTAATTCTTCCCCCAAACCACCCCCTACCTCGAGAGGGTGGCAGCAGGTGGGGGCCATTAAGTAGTAATCTAAGATAATAATAGAAGGGGGAAAAGGTCCACTGATTAAAGTATTATGATATTATTATTATTTTTTTTATTATGATGCTACAATCCCTAATCTGATGACTATCTGTTATGATGTCATATATTCAACTAAGATTTTCCAAAATTTTAGGTTACTTGTTAAAAAAAATCATATTTTATCAATATATTGAAGAAATAAAAAAATTAAAAAAAATTTCATAATCCATTAGCAACTTCTTTTATTATTCCTAATTCCCTAAGTTTAGGCATTCCCAAAAGGAAAAAAAAATGGGAAGCAGTTCCACAAATTACCATCAGCAATGGCCACTTGCCCACACAAGAAAAGAAGAGAAGAATAAGTAAAAGGATTAATCTTTAACAAACCCTGTTCTTGAATTCTTGATCTCTTTAAAGTGTTGGTCTTTACCAAGTAAATTATCCCCTAAGGTGAGAAGAGTGTTCTATCACAAATTCTTCAAAATAATTGGCACTAAAGAATGCGACTGGGTAGTAAATAGAAACAAGTCCATGTGAAATATGTAGCATCCAAGGTATTGGTATTGGATTGGACAATCCCGACAGGTAATGACATTGTATCGAGTTAAACCACATGTTTCACCGCTTATGCAGGCCCTCTGTCCTCTATTGTCTATAGGCCTTTGATTCTTCCATGGTCTTATGGTCTCTGAGAATCTCAAAAATAGGAATATGAGGTGCAATAGACGGAGAAGGTAAGAGGACTGGCTCCACTCATCACCTTACTAAATAAGGTTTGGGAATAATGGAATAGACGACCAAGGGCTGCCTTCAAATCCATTGATGAGAGAAAAAAAGAGGAAAAAAAAAATTTCTCCGAGAGGGAATTGATGACGATTGGATCAAAGAAAAGAGTGATTCTAGTTGTAAGATATCTAATGAAACCGTAGCTGGAATTGAGATCTCATTCAAATAGAGATATTAATATATAGAGTTTCTACTTCCAATTACGTAAACCAATGGTTCCTATTGCACTCAAAGGTAGGGAATTTTTCAATCGTAGGGATTCTCTATTTTTATAAAAACTTTTATACCAGAAAGAATGGAATCTCCAATTATAGCTCCTCTAAGATGGTGGCTGATCCTGATTCCTGATCCTATGTTCTATCCGCTCTCGTTTTAATATTATGATATATAGTATCGACCACATATCAATTACCCGTTAGAACCTTAGTAGCATCTACTCTTATAAGTCATATCATGTGCCTAAAACCTTCCTTTTTAATTACCATTTTTCATTTATAAGAAAGAAAAATCACACAGCTATATAAATACGCATGCACATTAACATATAAATACATTTACATTTTTATAAATAAGTATTTATTAAAAAAAAGTTAGCAAAAAATTGAATATTTTTTTAAATTCAATATAAGGAAAAGAGAAAAGGGTCTTTTAAATATCATTCCCCACTTTATTTGTAAGAAAAAAAAATATTATACACTATAGTGTTTTTTTTTTTTTAAATAAAATACACAATAGTTTTCTTGAGACCATAGAAATTGGTAGAATAAGGGCCATAACATCATTCTTTCAATTTGGAAGGCTCAAAAAAGATTTGAGAGAAAATTTCTTTATCTTTTAGAAAAGATATCCAAGGAAAAAGAAAAGAAAAAAAAGAAGAGAGAATAATTATTGGAGCTTTATTTTTACCTCCCCATACCTTTTTGGGTTGGGTAGGGAGTGTTAGTAGCTATAACTGGTGCAAAGCCAATTGTATGCAAATTAATTTATGGAATTAATTGATGAGATTATGGGCCACATGTGGCCTATGGGGTCCCATCATATTTTTCCCCTTATCTTTTGCATATTCTAAGAGGGAAAAGAACACTTTAGCAATCAACAGTAGATGATGAGTTCTCACCTCATGATCAGCTCCACAAGTCTACCCTGCTGGCACCACACTGACCCCTCTTTTGCTTTTCCATGTACCCTACTTTTTCTTGTATTCTCCCTGTATCTGCCCTTTATTTTACCATGGTTGAGAATATCATTTTTCATACCAGTAAAGACACCCTAAACTCCACTTTAATGATTAGAACATATCTTTGACTGGTCTTCTCTCCCGTTCCCCCTCCAAAAATACAAACATTACTCTCTCCCTCCCCTCTCTCTCTCTCCCTGGAAAGTTGCATTCACATGCATAAATCATACGTAACATTAGTGTTAATAAAAAATTAAAAAATATCTACATTTATAATATGTGGAAGACATACATACATGAAACCTTTATTTGCTTCTCTCAAGCTTTATCAAGAGTTTAAACATCTCATTTGAGACATGAATTGAGTTGAGAGAGAGAGAGAGAGAGAGAGAGAGAGAGAGAGAAGAGAATGGAGGGTTGGAGATGCTGCTTTTCCTTAAAGACCTTTTTCCATCTTTACCAGCCTTCCTTTGTATTATTCATTATATTCTCAAACTTAAAAGAAATATGAATAAAAGAGATTCTCAATCCTTCACTTTCAAGTTCATCCACCAAACCAGAGATCGATAAAGTTGAATAATTGAAAATATTAATCCATAATATTATGATTCAACACCGAGTTTCTTAACCAATTGGGTTGATTCAAACTTTGCTTTTAATTTTAGGAAGCAGATGTAAGAGCATCAAGTGAGTTCTAAAGCCAGCCTCCCTTTCACACAATCTTAGAGGATAAAGAAGGGTATATGTGGATTGGCCAGAAGCACCAAGGTAAGGTGGATCTTCTTTTCAATTCTTTCTTGTACTATTTCTTCTTCTTCTTCTTCTTCTTCTTCTTCTTTTTTTAAAGATTATTAAATAATTATGTCTTAAATATGGGTCCGGCTTTATGTCACATAGCCAGGGACAACAGTGTTGTTATCGATTCCCTTTAATGCATTCATTATATTAGCAATCATCAAAACCACAATGTAAAGAGGTAGCTAGTTTTGGAATTCAAGGAGAGGGGTTGTCAAATCTTGTATTTTTTTTTTTTTTTTTTTTTTGTCAAGTCTTATTATGAGTTACACTATTGGGTTGGAAAAGGAAATAAATGCAAGAGGAAACTCGAATTCAAGACCATCTCCTAACCCCTACTTCAACAAGCAAGGGGTTAATCATCCGACCAAACTGATGTTTGCCCAGATCTTGTAAGTTGTAATATGGTTCACACCCCTAGTGATAAGCTATTTATCACCTACCTAGGTGACAACTAGTTCTTCCCCTTAATAGAAAGCACTTTATATATATATATATATATATATATATATATATATATATATATATATCCCTGCACTGCCCTTGTAGAGATTCTTTTCTATCATTCTCGTATAATTAACATTCTCTCTCCTCCTGATATTTTATTTCTCCTTCCTAACCTTGTGGATCTACTAGTGATATCGAATCTCGCATACCAATTTGTGTCACGTAAGAGATTCCTCCCACACTTTTGAGGCATAATGAACCTTCTCCCCACTTTATAATACATAATTTCTTATACAATATATATCGGGTAACTACACTCCCCAAACGGGAGGTAAAATTTGCATAAAAATTGTCAAGAATAGTTCATCGGCATATATTTATAGCTTCCCTTGAATTCCATCATCGTCTATATTTAATGGGTCCCGCACTCGAGAGGTGTGTCACACCACGTAGACGATAATGAGATTACATGAAGAGTATCTCTGTCCGTGCAGGTAACCCGAACTCAAAGTTGCCTTGATTGACCTGCAGCCCATTGGGCCTATGAATTGGGCTAGCATGATCATCGAACAAGACCCACTAGGCCTAATAGTTTAGTAATAATAGGCCCAAAGCAAACCCATCTCTTTGCAACCTCAACAGAAAGGGGGCGAGGGCTAAACAAAGCCTAAAGAGGAGAAGCAGAGCTTGCATTTTCTGAGGGCGTTGTAGAAAGTAGAATCATGTCGATACTTTGGGAGAAAAGCGGGGCATGGCGATGGATCGTTCGGATGACTCGGGATTCGAAGCCCTTCTTCCTAACCTTTGCTACGCTGTGTGGAGTAGTCCCTGGCGTCATCGGCTACGGTGTCATGCAACTCACCAATACCCAGAACGAACAGCTCGAAACTCAGCTCCGCAAGAACGCCAGACCCGAATCCATGGTATCTAATTTAATCCTTCTTCTCTCTTTCTGTATATAGGATTTTGAAATTCTGTAATTTTTTTTATAAATGCGGTTGCGCTTGTGAATGTTAATAGTTATACCATGTCTTTATCCAATATTTCATTCGTTATGATATGCTTCTTGTTTCAGTCTTGTCTGTGTATGCAAATTCATTTTTTATGTTCATTTGACCGATCTGCAGCCTGTAGAAATTTGATTCACACGAAGGACCTTGTTCGAGAATTGGCTTTTGGGAGCTTTACCCTAATATTGGTGAAAGTCCAAAAATTTTTAAAAAAAAATGTTTGTATAGTCATTTAAGAATCCTTTTTGTTTATATTTTCCTAAAACGTCAATGTTAAATTATGCCAGTACTTGATATTGTTGCTTACATTGTTGAATGATGAATCTGAAATAGAATATGTGATCTCAAAGTGATGAAAAAAATAAAAAATTATAGTAAATTTGATAAGACTCTAAATTGGGTCAATTCTTAGATCAGTTTTAACAATTGAATACGGAAACTGATTTGTTGAATCCATCAATTAGACCGCACATATCCATCAGTCAGCAGTTGGCATTCGTAGGTTATAATGAAATAATTGTATGTATGAGTGAGTCATCTTTGTATAGGTCATTAGTCAATGCATGCGAAAACAACAACTAGATCTGCAAACTTAGCTTAACAACACTATATTTAAGAAATCAATTAAAATGGTGGGGCTTCTAAAACCTTTGGCGTTCAATGAAGGCGTTGCAAAATGCAAATTGCAAATGAAAGTAAAATTAGTAGAGCAGTTGCCCGCTGCCTCAGCCAGTAAGGATTTTGGCCTGTTGCTGCCAGGTGCTGCGATCAAATCCGGCAGAAAGGGGAATGATTGAGGAGAAGACAGCAAAGCTGTTTTTGAATTTGCAATGGAATATATAGAAAAGAATCAATGATGGGTCAGGCTCGGTGGATTATAACCCCATTGGAGTTATGTACCTCACATTTTACTGTTACTGCGATTATTTCATTTCCAATGAATGTTCTTGTGTCTAGATATCTTCCTCATGTTCTTGATATGCATAAGTTATTGGATAAAGCATCCTGTGTGCTGGCAGTAAGTAAAGATAATTGCAATAATTTTGTTATGTTGGTGCAGGTCTATTGGCTGCAGTATTATATATGACACCATAATTTATTGCTTTTAATTTCCATTGGTAGAATCAGTTGATATTAATTTAGTATTGTTATAAAAATGGATATTAAAAATAATTTGGAAAAATATCTATCATTGTAACAGCCTTCGTAGTTGTAACAGTGAATAGCAGTCAAATACGAGAACTTCTGTTGACTATTATTTTCATGTTAAACCTTGTTTATGTGATGTAGTGTCCTCTTTCAAATTTCTTAAGCTTGTGGTTATTTTCTTGTACTTGTGAATCAGATGATGGGGCAAGTTAACAAAGAGAGGCTTGCTGAATTCCTTGGGGAGCTGCAGCGGAAAGAGGACACAAATGACCGATATGTAGCCGCTCTAAGAGGAGAGACATTGACTAGAAACCCTTATGTGAGGATTCAACCAATACCGAAGCCAAGTCACTCTGAAGCTGATAAAGATTTGAAAGCTGATAAAGATTCGAAGTCTCAGTAGGTGATCACAGTTGAAATGTGTCTTGCAAGTGTATATCTGTATGACAACTGTATTCTCAAGTTTGCTCCTGTTAAGTGTTAATGAATGTTATGCATCAAATAGTTGGATTATTCAAAATAGTACCATAAGCCTTAACATTTTTGTCTGGCAAGCTGAGCTTGCTGACGTTGAGTTTCCAGTCTCTAGCATGGATCAGATTGACTCAGAATGTTTACCAACCACTGCATTGTATATCTTTTTAATTGACTTTGGAATTTTGTAGCTTCTATTGTATAAGTGAATTGGGTAAAACTAAGCTGTATATTGTACTGGTCCAGCTTTTAGTTTATATCCAATGATGTGTTGCCTATATTGAATACCTTATCCATTTATGATGAACTATGTCGTAAATTGCATCTTCCAATTTGTTGCTGGTATGAATTTGTAGTTATAAGGATGTGCTGCTTTTTCTGTAATGCACTGTTGCTTCTGTTGGATATTGCGGCTTGAGTTCCGACATATTAAACTATGTTACATATAGTTGGTTTATGCTGTAGCTTCTATCAAGTAATGTGTTGCTTATGTTGAACTGTGTGTTATTTTATGAGCTTATGTTGTAATTTTGGGTTGCCTAAAGACCCATATCATGCTGAAAACTTACACAAAACAATACAAGGATGAATTTTGTGAACACATGGTTTACACCTCCTATTCAAAAACCTGCTCTCTTGAAATTGATTATCAATGCAACCTCACCACACATTATGACAATTAGTCAATACCTTGTTATTTTGGGGATATTATCACACACATATATATTTGTGAATGGTTATTACGTGAACCAGTGCAGTTCCATTATTGACCATCATAATGGCTGACGAATATGACAAAACGCAGAACAGTGGAAACAAAATGTTGATAAGTTGTTTAAAAGTGATAATACTTGATGTATTTTTGTTTCCTGAAATCAATCATAAATCATTTCTTTTTGGAGAGGGTTGGGTGGAGGAGTTATGCTGTCTCTCTTATCACAAGTAGCTATATTGGTATAATGATTTGATTGTGTATATACCTTTTTTGTATCATTATGATTAAGTCTGGATAATTGGTAGGTTTTTTCATAGAAAATGGGGATGATACGGCTTGATAGGTTGGTGCTGAGTCTGACTTGTTTAGAAAGAAATAATTCAGAAAGGAACTGCCCTCCTTGCAATGGACATGAGAGCCCTTTAATTTGCATTTCATGAAATCTTCACTTACACAACGAATGGGACAGTGATCTTCTCCCATAGTTTGAAAGTTGGAACTATTTACTGATCCCACTCAACTCACGTGCCTAAAGTGAAACATCAGACACTAATCGTCTAATCCCATGTTTAGGTAGTGTTTACTGAATCTCTGGAATACAGTATGATATGTTTTGGGGTGGACAAAGCTCATTGTATCGCATACTTCCTCAGAAAAGCAATTGCAAGTCAGACCTACCTAGATTTTGCTGATCTTATGATGCTTATCTTTAATTCTGAGTCCTGCTGCTTGGTTATGCTTAGCAAAAAACCTAGAAGAGGTAGGATTCACTTTTACCAATGAAACATCATTTTGTTCTTGCTTTTGCTTAGTGAGTTCAACCTTTAAATACTTTTGTAGCCAATACTCAACCTGCAAGAACTGTTGTAATCAATCAAAGATGACCCCATCAGCAGTCTAGTCATTCAGTAAAGACTAAGTTGTCTCCTTGATAAAGGTATATAAGTAATGATAAATCTTCTTTATGGCTTTTCCATTAGACCACTAATTCAATTCAACTTTATTGATCTTTTAATGTAAAGGAAGTTAAAGTCCAGAGGTGTAGTTTTATTCTTTTATCTCTTCATTTTCTATATTTAGAAAACCACAAAAAGGTTTTTAAAAAGCTTGGTTGTGAATTGTGATCGTAGGGGTCCCCTTTTTTTCTGATCAAATCTGTTGTCCTTGAGTAAAATAGATGGGAAATTGGCTTTATGTAAGGATGAAATTATGTGCATGCCTTGCATGGCCTACATGTAGTGTCAAATGACGAGATCTGCTCTAATCCTACTATAATTAGATTCCTTGACCTCAGTGGCTTACCATGGTTGGGAAGAAGAAACAATGATAATCGCATCATCATCATCATAGTGATCCATTCTCATCGCTTCTATCTTATTATGGTTGATTATTTCACAGACGAAACAAGTCTTATGATTGAGATCATCTAATCAAGGTCTAGAAAGCAGGATCGGATCGAAATTGGCTGTGCCGGCCAATCCAGAATGGGTTTTATAGGATTTTTTTTCCCGGTCTAGGAATCAGCATTTTAATTACTGAGGGCCCAGTCAGGTAGAGGAAATTAAAAGTATCTTTGGGTCGTTATCTAAAGTAGGAAAACACCCTAATATAGCAATAATAATGTCTGCTAGGGGTGAACTGGGGCTGTATTTTCTTTGGACACCCGTCGATACTTGTTCTTTTCTTTAACCTTGTTTGGGCTCACACTGCCACACAGATAGGGATGTAATGGATCGATATAGATCTGGATGTGGTTGTATTCCAGATATCCCTAAAACGGATGTGATGCGAATCGATTCTGAATTTTCAACTATCCATTTACATCCATACATGATTGGACCTTCCTCCCATAGGTGGATACGATTCACTCTTTGTTGTCTTAGATTCTTTTCCTCACCCTCTAGAACATATCGAATCTTCAAAACCCTCAACATGTCTTATTTGTTGGATATCCATATAGATCAAATAGATTATGTTTTGGATCATCGGAATTCATATCCGATATACCTAAAACAGATACAGATACAAATCGAATCCAGATTTTTTGCTATCCGTTTACATTTCTATACACAGATGACGAACAATACCATCTGATGCTTTTGTCATGGCATTTCTGCAGGGGTTTCGAAGTGAAGGGGACTACCCATCAAAGTATTTAGAGTGTAAGGACAAACAAATTAAAGGCTGAGTGAGAACCAAGTACCGACATAGGAGGGGCCATGAATCCTCGCCGGTGTTGGGTTGTCCAGTGAGTGGATCCAACGACGGAGACTTTGGGTCACCCTTGAGCCTTGGAGTAGTCAAGGACTTAAAGGTCCCTCAGGTCAAATTTCAACTAGGGGTTACCATCAAATGTTCAATGCCTAAGATCAGTGGCTGGCAATCCATACCGCATAATTCATACACTAATTTTCGTCCAGAGAAGGGGATTTTATGAGTTATAAAAAGTAGTGGCAACTTTGTAAGGGAAACTAGGGCTAAAGGAACTTCAGTACTGAACAGAACTGCAGACTTAAACTACAAGAAAAAATGAAGACGACGAGGGATATAAAAGGAGTTAAAAGGAAGGTAATACTAATGATTTTAGTTCACAGTATCGGAACAATTGTCGATCACTCTGAAAGCCAATCCCCAACCCCCAACGGAGTAATACATGACCGATACCGATAAGGACTAACACGGCCTCCAATCAAAAGAAGGCATGTCTCCAAGTTTGTCCAATAAAAGACAGACACGTGCCACCGCATGCAAGTGAATGGGTGAGAACCACTTACCCAAACAAAGAATGGGTGAGCACCACGGCATGCAAGTAAACGGGTGAGCGCCACCTCACGAAACATATAAACGGAAAGGGAATAACCATGGATCCGCCCACAAAGGGAAGATTCTCTCTCTCTCCGCGGCCAACTTGCAAGGGCATATCCAGGCCAAGATCATGGGATCCATTAAGGAAGATCCTCCGTAAGATTTTCATCGGATGGTCCAAAGGATCTCTCTACCGCATATGACCCCTACACTTTGGAGGAGTATGATCGCAGGTCCTCTCCTTCTATGATTGAATCACTATCACAGCTAGTGAAAGATTGCACATTTCTATAAACCTGTCCTCCCTTATGTGAACCACCCGAAATGAAGAACGTAATCAAAGCCACCACTAGCCTCTATATATACCAACGGTGGCAATAGATACTAAATTAAAATATATTTTTAAAAAAAGCCCGATACATATCAATCGATACGTTATATCCGATCCAAATACCTAAAACCATGATGATACTACACCTCCATTGATTTCATGTCCCACCTTTGGATGCTTGAGTCGGTAATATACTTTTCACGAAAAACTAGGGTTTTACTTGTTTCAAGAATAATGATTGCATGACTCTCGTCTTGAAACCAAAGCCCAAAACCCAAAATCACTCAATTTGAATGGTACCCCTCCTTTTCTCTTTAATCTTAAACTTCCCTACCCTCCTTGCAATTTCAAGGAGCTACTAACAACTGATTCTCATCACTTTCAAACTCATAATGAAAGCCAATGAAATTGCAGACTTTTCAAATCTTCAATCAACCAAACATTATCAAACACCCTGGAAATACATATCACAAGAAACAACAAAAACCCACAAAAAGAATAATGATTAAAATCATCCTTCACCTGAATCTCATATACATTCTCCAGATTACATCATTGCTTGCCAGATTCTGTTTGGTGGAAGATTAACTTTTTATTTTTTTTTCATAAGTAACTAAAGTTTCCTTGAAAGAAATACAAACCCAATTCACAGAGAGAGAGAGAGAGAGAGAGAGAGGACCGGAAAGCATTCAAACATGGGTAGTACTAACTTCTCAAAAGAGATACTCACATGAGATACTATGCATGCTGTTATCTGTGAACTAGTGCACTGATCTTAAGGGTTCTGTTACAATATGGTTTTAGTAGTAGTTGGTGTAACCATGAAACTATATACTATATATATGAAGCAGCACATAGTCACCTGTTGGAGATGGGATTTGGGCCACTTGGGACATCATGGGCATCAGCATAGAAGACTCTTTGACGCCATGACCGGCAAGGCCACCGGCTCCTCTGAGGACTAACAGGGAGTGGACGATCAGTCTGCAAAGTGCCACCATTTCTCATGGTTTCATGTCTCTGGGCAGTGGTTGGAACCATAATGAGAAGAAAGAAGAGAAGGGTCATCAGAGAAATATGAGAGACCGAGGTCTTCTTGCCAGCCTTTGTTCCATCCCCAGCCATACACAGTTAGCGAGATAAACCATCCAAGAGTGGCCTGTTAAGAGATGAGCCTTCATGCACTTTAACACTCAAAAGGGTTCTGTTGTGTTTTAAGACAGAACTGAATATAGATTGTAGAGATGATTATAAGGTAACAAACAAGAGAGAGATAGAGAGAGAGAGAGAGAGAGAGAGAGAGAGAGAGAGAGAATGATGAAAGATAAAGCGAGAAAAAGAGATGTAGTTGCTTTTTAAGTATGAATAGTGATTGTGTGGAGGGGGAAATGGGAGTGAAATGAAATATTAGTAAAGGAAGGGAGAAAGGGAGAAGAAAGAACATATGGGATCTTTCTCTTTTCTTTGGACTTTGACAGTAGAAAACCAAGAAAGGAAGGAGGTGATTTGGGCCTTGGGGGGCGTTTGCAAGCAACGGTCTCCCAGGAGCGGACCAAGTGGAGTCCATGAATGATTTGGTATAGGAAGCAATGAAGCATGTTCGTTGACTCCGGATCCTCTCGGCTAAATCGGCCGATTCAAAATCAAAGTCTGTCTTATTCAATCCAAGTTCCAGCCAATTCGGAATGGAATTAATTTGGCTTTTTGGCTGATTATTGAGTAAAATTACACAGATCCGTTAAATACAAAGTATTATCTTGTTTTGCGAGAAATGATATGGATTTTCCTTAAAACACTAGATCTGTGAGAGAGAAGTCCATTCCTTTAAGTATCTAAATCCTCTCCTCTCAAAGGTTCGGGAGAGGGGCGGTAACCCTATTAGATGGCCGACACATGGAGCTCAGGTGAACTCGAGCCCTCCATCCGAGCCAACAAGGGGGTGTCAGCTCCGATGGAGGGCTTGGATTCACCCGAGCTCCATGTGTCAGCCATTTAACAGGGGTGCCACCCCTCCTCCCAAACCTCTGGGAGGAGAGGATGTGGATCCATTCTGTTAGAGACATTAGTTGCTGACATGGAGAAGACTTAAACCATTTCTAAGACAAAAATACCCTTAAGCTAGGGCGTTTTCTTCTTGCTTTTTCATTTTTAGGTCTTTCTTTCTTCTACCTCATAAATGATGCATAGCTTCGATGTTGTAATCTACAATCTAAGGCCCCTATGGGAATCAGAGTTGTTGCAGTAGAGTTCGATGTCAATGTTGCAGGCCTTGTGATCGACACATCTATGCAGATTGCTTAGGATGCCTTCGACCAGATACTCTAGTTAACGTTGCAAGAGTTAGCGGTACAGTGAGTTCCCCACTGAATTTGTGTGAAGAGGGTCGGACTCTTAAGTCAAGCAGTTCTGAACTCAATACCTTGGAGTCAGGCCTTGTGGTAAGCATGTAAGACTAAGTTTCTCTTTAGTATAATTTATATTTATGTTTATGAGTTTTTATGATAAATCATTTATGAAAATAAATAATTAATCATAAATAATAACCATTTAATACCACTAGAGATAAAAAAATAATAATAGATTATCACAATAATGATGAACACCTTCTAACCTATTTGTAGATTTTAGATTATATCAATTCATTTTAAATATAAATAAATACAATAAATCATATTGAACAACAGTATGTCATAATGTATTATATAATTAATTCTATAATACATACCAAAGACTCAAATGGATTTTCCACTTACCCTGTCACCAATGGTATCTTAGACCATCACAGCATCCTTGTTAATGGCAACCCTTCTACAACACTTGAAGGGCGGACACTCATAGAACATGCAGGTCTTCTCCTCCATGTCTTCTTCCATAATTAAGCATCTTGTTTATGTACTTGAGAACCATGTCGGAGAAATCAAAATCTTCAGGACAGTCTTCCTCATGGATCACGCCAGAAGGTGGAGCAGTGGGAAGACCGTAGTTTGCATTGGGGGGTAGCAAAGGAAGATCCATGAAACCGGGGTCTTCGAAGGGCTGCTTGAATTTGAGCTCGTTGTCGAGGTTCTAATAGAAACCAGGCTGATCATCGACTCTGAATCCGTTCATGGGACCAAAAAGCCCAGCAAGACACAGATCCATAATCATCTATTCTGGAGGAATTCTAACTTTGACTTTCCAAATCCGAACCACAATCTATCCATTCTTCTTTCAGGTTCAGTTTTGGTTTGCAGGTGGAGAGGAGTATCTCTCTAAAGGTACAAGCTGTCTTCCTCTGTTCTCAATCAAAACTTATTTCTGTTCTTCGGTAAGGAACTTTAAAGGAATCTATTTTTGTGTGTAGGCAGTGCTGGGGAGAAGAGCTCTGAACTTAGTTTTCAGAGGGGTGTCTTTTCTTCTTATTGTGGGTTTGCAGTTCTTTTCTTTCTCTATATAGGATGTCATGTTGTAATGGATCCATCTCCTCAATATGATTGAGGGAGAGGTTCCAACCAGATTCAAGCACCAAAATCATTTCTCTAGATTTGTATTTGTAAAGTTAACTGAAGATGTAGAAGGGTAATTTGATCAGATCATTAATTTTATTCACACTGTTTATTTAAAGTAATTGAGTGTAATGTTCTAAAGCATAAGATAATGTTTTGTATTAAACGCAATGGGAAGATCCGCATAATTTTCCCAGGATCAAAGGAGATCAAAGAAAACTTGGGTTATGCAAACTTTGCGAGTCCGCAGTCCACACTGATCTTGGACGATACAAGGAAATAGGCACAGAATTTGAAGTGCTTTGTAGATGATTAAACCACATAAGTGAATGAATCCTTTCATCAAACCAAAAAAAAAAAAAAAAAAAAGTCCTGAAAGGTAGCCATTGTCGCAAGTATGCATGCCTATGACTTCATGTGTCGCCTTGGATTTAGGTCCAGGATGAACAATATATCATTTATACATAAAAAGTAGTAACTTTTAATTTTAGATTCCTCAATGTATCAACATAAAAACATTTCGTTGCAGAAAATTCACCAGAGATGGGTAATGTTGATATATAAGATTCTAGTGTCTGTAGAACCAAGAAACAGGAAATAAAATTAGTCACCTTTAGATTAACACCTGCTACGGAAAAACCGCCAAATTTTACATGAAATAACATCAAAATTGTTGGCCTGCCGGACAAGGAAGCCACCCCCTAGATCTTATGCCAACATTCACTCATTATTCTTCTTTTTCTTTTTCTTCTTCTCTTTCTTCTTGCTCCCTTCAGTTTCTTCCTCCTCTGTTTCTGTATGCTTTCTCTTCTTTTTCTTCTTTGTTTCGCCAGCTTCCTGTTCCGTGTGCGAATCCTCAATCTCCAAGTCCGCTTCGGTTTTTGAATGTTTTTTCTTTTTCTTCTTCTTTTCCTTTTTGTCTTCCTCTTCTGGTTCCACCACAGAATCTTCATTATTTTGCTGGTCAGCGTCCTGAATTTCCACATTCTTTTTCTTCTTTTTCTTCTTTTCCGTAGCTTCCTCACCTGCTTCAGTTGTCAGGGTTGGTTCTTCTGCTTCCCGCTTACTCCTCTTTAAAAACTCTTCATCCTGATGATCAACTGCTGTTACTGTTGTCCGCCCAAGCGTAGAATCAGCCGAAGGATTGTAAGCCTACACACGAAGACGGGTGTAAACAATTACCGTATCATGTAGAAAGACATAATCACAAGTAAAAAGACTCCGAAAAACTCCCACACCTTCGCTGCTGTTATTAATGCACCTGCCCCCTTCTTCCGATCCTTATCATAGGCTTCAATCATGGGTTTGCCTTTCGTTGACCCAGCAGACTTTCCCAATTCTCTTCCCTCAAGATTCCTCAGACGGGCTTCGAGCTACAAAACAATCACATTACAAAATGGTCGTCGGAGGTAAGGTAATAGAACTTAGAATTGTAGATTGACATTACCTTGGCTCTGTTCTCCAGTCCCATCGAATTATCTGGACTATCTCCAAGAGCATCATATCGAATGGCTAATGCAGTCTTCGCCGCAAGAGAACGAGAAATTTTTCCCTTGAGTTTTGGGGGTGCCTGACCAATTAAAGATGCGTGATAGATCAAGCCATATTTGGGAGTAGGGTGCTTCGTCTTCAGAGCCCTGAACAGGGCCTTCTCTGCACCCAGGATTTGGACTGTGCTCCCAGGCTGCTTGGCAAGATTGAGCAAGCTTCCTCCATGAGCAATAAGGCGAGCACCAACAAGCTCTCCAACAAGAGCAGTCAGATTTGGGGCAATGGTGTTCATTCTGCTTTTCAAGTAATCATATAGTTGAGCTCTATACTCTGAAAGTGCCAGCACTTGATCACAAAGTTCTCGAATATTCATCAAATCAAGCTCACTGACTTCAGTCCCCATGGATATCATGGATGCTTCTTTCAGTTCCATCTCAACCTCTTCAAGCAATATCTGCATCAATGATAAAAGGGAGGAAGAACTTATAATCACAAGTAGGCATCATTCTTTTCCTGGAAGCATAAAATTGTCTTCTGCAATCAAGTAGTGTGCCACATGAATCACCGTTTGCCAAGCTGGATCCATAATTTGATGGTTCACAAAACACTTGAAGAATATAAAACTGACAGGTTGTCCTAACCATCCCAACATGGAATATTCTTGATCACCATAATTTTCTCATATTGCCAACAGTAGCTAAGGTCAATAGGAGCCAATGACCTGGTTGGTTGAACCAGATGGCAAGGGAATTGGGTGCCTGGAGACCAGGCCATAAAATTTACTAAACCTGACAAAATCTTAAAACCTCATGACACCAGATCATAGTTGTGAAGACAGTTGTCTAGGTGCCACCTAGGCATCCAGGTGCACTGGTAGCGCTTTGGAAAATCAGGCACCTTGGTCGCCTTGGGCGTCCGTCAGGCCTCCAAAGCCTTGGTTCGCCTTGGCACCTTGGCACCTTGACAACCATGCACGAGATCAACCCAGTTCAATTAAGCAACCTGACACCACTGACCATGCCCTGTGAGCTTTTGGGCTAATAACAAGGGAGCCAATCTAATAGTAAGTTGCATCCATCATTACGCAAGTATCATTACTCTGGAATTCTCACTATCCGCTGCATGTAATTCCTTACATTTATTAGGGTATAGAATGTTAATCAAAACATTACCTCCGAGAAATCAAGCTTTGCAGCATTATCACGGCTCCCCATCAGCTTGACAACCTTGGCATAAAGAATGTTATCTTGAACAATCTTTGCAAGCTCCGGGAAATGCCAACCGTACCATTCTCGAACTCTCATTGCATATGTGTTGAGCTCCTTATCAAGATCATCTAATAAACCAATTGCTTGAATGATCATTGTATCTACCTATAGAGGAGACATTTTATAGGATTAACAGCAATAAATAAGTCACTAACAAGATTATAAGCGGAAATGGACAATTGAAAGGAAACTACCAGAAAAAAGAGAGAAAAATCTTAAAACAAAACATTAGAAAAGCTCCTACTCTACCCCAAGAAACATTTAACATTACCAAAGGTTTGTTATTTTGTTTGGTAAAGATGCTCAATCTCTTTTTAGAAAAGTGATAGGGGTAGTTAGGGTTTTTTTTTTTTTTTTTTTGGGGGGGGGGACTTGGAATCATTTTTTCTCTGCCATTATGGGTATCTTGTAAAATTATAAAAAATAAAAAATCTAGGAATTGCTTTGGTGTGAAAATACTAGAGCTAGAGATCCACTTGCCAAAGTAAAACGAATCATTGAACTGAACATGGACTGTAAAATATTTTTCCCAAGAGACAAGAAGATGCAGCCTGGTAATTGTATGACACAAAGAAACCACCAACCTTATGTCCCTGAGTGGGAAACTGAAAATAAAAAGGATTAAGGGATCTTCTAGGCCAAATAATCTCAATCAGATGATTGCATAACCTTTGGATCCTTTTTTTAGGGTTGGTGGTGTGGGGTGGTTATACACCATCTTTAATCTAACTTCAATAAATGAAATCAGATTGATTTGTTAGGAATAATGTGGCAGGTTAATTTTATACCAGGTGGATTGCACTAGAGACTCAACTAATGTGCACTGCAATTATAGGCAGAAAGTCAGATATTCAGAATGATCAACCCTCCTATGTCATCAGACAAGCATACTTCATTTATTCACTGAACCAAATTTGAAGAAAACTAAGATAATTATTGGCCTGCCAAATCATCAGTCCACATAGCTAGAAAGTGCTAGGAGTGCAAGAAAATTTACCAAGATCAAGTGTGCAGGACACATTTTGCCTCTTGAAAAACTATTTTATGGGTGTCCCAGTGCACGAGGCTCCCACTACTGTAGGGTCTGGGGAGGGGCTGAATGTACACAGCCATACCCCCGCAACGTGAAGAGACTGTTTCCATGTATTAAACCCGTGACCACTATTTTATAACTGATTAAATTCCAGGAGTTTACTGGGTATTTATAATGTAAGAACTTTTGGTTGGTTGATTTGTCTGGCAGAGTTGTTCTTTGTTTCTTGCAATTAAAAACTAGCCTGATAGTACTCAACATTAAGGATCCATAAATATGGATTATTAATCCTTTAATGTGATCTTAACATCTGGGTTATATAATTGTATCTTGCTGGTTTTTTTAATTAGTGGGACCCATTGGTTATCATGTGAAGGGGGAAGAATGAAAAAGGAGGAAACTAGAGGCATTCTAAAATTTATAGTCACTTTGAACTCAATCTTAACACACTTTCCCCACTTGTTTTGAGCTGCAACTTGACCAATGTTATGCATTTGGAGTTCTTTATCACAGGGACCCACCCTTGCTGGTTAATTTTAAGGAAAATTTCACCCACGCCCCTGTAGTTTGGCTCAATAATGCACGCCCACTTTTTTTAGCGATAGTGTCACTAACACCCACCCAAACATTAATTAGACTGACAGAATAGTTAAAAAGATAAGTTTACCCCCAAGCACCATTCCCTTTGATTTCTTCCACCACCACCTCCACAACGAGTAGAAATGCCTCGGAACAACTCCGGTAAATTGGCAACGGTGATTCCGGATTCTTCCCCAAGAGAACACCCACACAAAAGCAGTAGTAATTGGGAAACTTGACCAAGGGTAGGAGGGTTTGGGTTGCAGCCCCACGGGAGCGATCACCCTCAACACCATAGTTCATTCAAGAGGGGCAATGGGGGATCCCATCCGTGTGGAGATGGTCCTTACCATAACAACGGCAACAACTACTTTGGAGGCAGGCGAGACCAAGATCGTGGGAACTATGAGTGGAATCCTCATCGAAGTTTTAACAATACAAATGTCCAAATGCACCAGCAGGGAGTTGTTCCAAGGACCGAAGAAGTCTTCTGAGAGCTAGCTGCACAGAGAAGTTAAGAAATAGAAAGAAGAAGGGTGCAGGCTGTGAGAGATCTCTCGTCTCGACCGCTCGCTCGTTCTGTCACGCGCAATTGGATCCTCAGAGATTTGTGTGACAAATTTTTGGATCAACATGCATTGTTGAGAGAAATCTAAACCCCTATCCCCTATCCCCTCTCCCTCCCAATTCCAATCCCCAATCACCATTTCCTCTTCATCCCTAAATTTTGTTTATTTAATCTCGATATATATAATATATCAATTGTTCAATAATACATCGGTAAGAAAACAAACCCTCGTTTTTTTTCCATAGCTACGAGTACGAATTCTACGAGTAATCACTCTCCTCGTTCTTCTACGTTCTCGGATCACGACCAAAATAGTCCACAACAACTTTGTCGAAGGAATCTACCTTCACCATGGGAGCACGTTGTTCGTGAATCGGAAGCTGTCCCCGCTGCTCCTTCTTCTCCTCTTTCTTCTCTGCCAGTGACTGCAACGGAGCAAAACCCTCATCTTGATTGTTCGCAGTGAAGTCTTCTCCTGAAAATTCTGGACTAGAGGTTCAGGAACTTTGCTCCGATTTAATTTCATATTTGATCTCCCAAATGATCTAATTTGATTTCTGTTTTAAGTTCCAGTTCTGACTATTGATTTACAGAATCAAATTTGATGCAGTAGCTTGTTCATGGATGGACCAACGTAACCGCTTTGGCTCCCCAAGCCAAACCAGAACCAGTCCAAACCCAAACCAACCTTTTGATCTGGACGTGGTTGGTAGGGATTAATTTAGTTAAGTTCAGAATAGGAAGATTTCAATTTTATGTTTCTTTATTTATGATTTCTATTTTGATTAGAGATTTTATTGTATTAGGGATTTTATTCCATAGAGATGTTACTTAGTTAATAAAGTAATTTCAATTGGTTTAGGAAGATTTCTCCTTTAAAAGAACATGTAATAGAGTAGTATTTTTAGAAGAGTTAGAATGAATGAAATTGAAGAAGTTAGAATTTGAGTTGCTGCGTAGGCTTGCTGGCCAAGAGTCCTCTCTCTCTCTCTCTCTCTCTCTCTCTCTCTCTCTCTCTCTCTCTCTCTCTCTCTCTCCCCCTCTGTGTTTCTCTCTCCTTCGTCCCTGCAATCAGAACTAACCAGCCCTTTGGTCTGTTCCTTTCCTTTCTTCTTCCTCTCCTTTATTCCCTGTTTCTTCTTATTTCTTTGACCCTTCTCCTTTACTGGTAACGCTTTCCTGTTCTAGGCAGTAGGAATAGTCCACCAAAATTACTTCGATCTCCTTCGTTACTTCTTTGTTTGGGCCGAGACTTTGGGAATCCCATCCTTACCTATAGGCGGTTCAACCCCTAAAATACCAGTCCTGAAGACAACTTTAGCCGAGAGAACCCAAGCTTCAAAAACATTACTGAACCTGCAACTACCGCCTGTACCATTAGCAGAACTCAATCTGATTCCTTGGCTTCATATTTGACTAAATGATGCATGTAGTCAATAGCCCTGTGAGTTACCAACCTTCCATCAAAATTTCATTTCAAACCGAACTGATTTGAGGAAGTTCTTGTTCCTTGAAGCAGATCTGATTACCGCCTCAGTGTTCTGTCATGAGCTTGAAGAAGAAGAGATATTTCACAAATTACAGAAAACACCCTGGTATCTATTGTTTCTTTTAATGGGTCCTTCTCTCTAAGTTTCTTCCCAGATTTGCCCTTAAGTGAATATTTTGATTCCAGTTTTGTCCTACGGTCCTTAGGGTCTGTTTCTCTTACTTCAATAGACATTAGATTCTTCTGAACTTCCTTTATTTACAGTTTTGCCATTGCACCTCAAATTTTGATCTTATATTATTTGGGTGGGTCCATTAGCGGATCCAATAGGGTGTTCTCAACCCGGGTCCCGCATCAAAATTTCTATTTAATTTCTTCAAATTTCAGCTATCGGTTGACTCTCTAATTCTGATATCTGAGTATTGCTAAGGTTCTCTGGTTACTATTTTAAGTCGTTGAAAACGCTCCTGTTTATGCACAGTTTTTTAGTCGTTTTCAGGTAACCTGTGTCAGGTATACTTTTTAAGTTTCTGGTTTCTAAAATCTACATTTTGTGTTTCAGTTTTCTGGGGTTTCATTGATTAAAATCTGTTTATTGCTTACGGATTCTGCAGAGGATCTCTAGCATGTTCTTCGACCAGAGCATCTGAGGCAGCTCCTCGGACAATTGACTTTGATTTACGGCAAACAAAGTGATTTGCTTCTTGGCGTCGAGCAACCAAATTTGGTGAAGGTGAAGAAAGGGGTGCGGAAGACAGAGATGGAGGTAGTTTTGCCATTAAAAAAAATTTAGGATGGTGACACATCATCAGTGAATGGCAATCACCTAATGGAGAGGGCCTTACTGAACAAGGTTTCATAAAGTAGGGGTTGTTAGTGACATTATCATGAAAAAATGTGGACGTGTGTTATTAAGCCAAACTACAAGGGGTGTGGGTGAAATTTTCCCTTAATTTTATATGATTTTAATGAGAAATCTCACATAACCTCTATGACACAAATCATGACCCATATAATATTGTTTTGTGCTATGCTGCAGATCTTCAGAAAACATATAAGTAACAATCTCCAATCTCTACTGCTTTTAAAACTTCTTTGTAATAAATTATTTCCATTATATGCAACAGTACTGAGATTAGAATTTAGAAATCTGTTACTTTGTTGTTGAAGTCAACGTTTGACTTTGGAAACCCTGGGAGCAGAATGGTTTGCAAATGAAATCCTGCATAATTTACCCGGAAAAAAAAATCCAGCATAACTATCAAACAAAACAGAGGCTAATCATGCCTTTTCACTGGATTTCTAATACAATCCTTTTTCTGCTAGGATTTATTCTCACTGCAACACAGCCTGACCAGTTAGAGTTAACTAATTACTGAACAAGGGCACTGTTAGTTTCACAAAGTTTCTTATGCAAATCTTGGCATTTTAAGATCTTTGGCTCAGTCTCTATAAAGTTGCCTTTTAGCTATTGATGATTGTAACTACATGCCACTTGCCTTTCTAGACACTTATAACAGCAAGTTTTTTGCTTTGAGTTGCATCATTCAAATGGTCCAAAGCATGCTGTTTAAATTCAAAAACTAAAAGGATAATATCAAGTGCAAAAAAAAGTCAAGATGACTGAACTTCAGAATCAAATTATTAAGTTGAAGTTAACACGATCGAAATTCAGAAACAAAGGCTAATCAATATAAATATTTTAAAGAGGAGTTTTACCTTGTCCGGACTGAACTTTAGCTTATATCTAGATAAGCTATGGGCTAAACCCAAGCTCATTGGAGCTAAATCTTGAACAGGGAGTCCAGATATCAGTTCAGTTAACTGACTTCTTAAACCTCGCATGAGCTCCATCACAGTATTGTTGTGCACACAATCTATTTGCTACAATAAAATAAGATCCCAATTACATTGAGTGAAAACAAGTAGTATGGGATCGTTCAGAATCAGGAATATATGATATTCAGATCATGAACATACCAGTTTTTCTTTTATGACATTTCCAAGCTTCGAGTCTGCCACAGCTAATGTCTCTCCATCACAATGAGCACGCAAAAATTTGCGAAGAGCCTTGGTGGGCTTTCCATCAATCAAGAAGGTCGCTGCCGATAAAGCTTCAGTTGTGTTCTCGAACTTGGAAAAAGCTTTCAGCTTCACTATCTGATAGTGAGGTGAAACCAAATAAATTTCAGCTTAAAGTTGTCACGAGGAGAGAACAGAGAATGCAAGCAAGAGTTTCCCGAATACACAGATCACCATTGACCAGAGAAGGGATACCCTGCTTTGATAAGGCAGTGGTTACAACCTGCAACACTCTGCATTCCTCTGGCAAGACTCCACAGGACCATAGATCCAGGATACAGATAGTGTTTCAGGCTGTAACCATCTCTTCACCGACTTAAAATGCTGGAAGCTTCAAATATAATGAGAAAAAACAGCAAACACTAAGTAACTGTTGCCTCACTTTCTAATGCAGTCCTACAAATCTTTTAGCTCAGGCATTTAGTTACTTTAAAAGGCCTTCCTATCAATGCCCAAGCAAACACTTTCTCACCAACAAACCTCAAAATTTGGTGGGCAGCAATATTATCGTGTAAATACCTTATTTTCTAATTGGCAGCATTTTTTTATTGTTCATATCTGAGACAAAGCCATCAGGATAAGCTTGAAAATCTGATCATATTTAATACCATATAATGCAGGGGTTATCGTTGGCCTACTACAAAGATTAGTTCTAAATTCCCAAAATTGTATCACATAAAAAGGCATAGGACAGTATAGATCACCTGTCTAGCTGACTCTGATGTGGAAAACTCCTTCCACAAGTCCTGAAACATAAATACAGAACAATCAACAATAGTGAATCCTATTCCCTTAAAAGTTTTGGATCTTATTCGCTTAAAAGTGGGCATCAAAAGGAGCAAAACACAATGCAGAGCATGATTATGAAAAAAACAATGTAACTAAAATTGACTTACATCAACTGCAGATAGCTTTCCTTCATCTAATACTTTAAACAAAGCGAAACCCGCTGGAGTTTCAAATAGCACGAGCATTTTCAAACCTTAGGGACCTAGGCACAAACAACATAGCCACATGCTGTTACTCAGAAAGCTCTAGAAAGAACCTAAAAACTATGACTGTCATAAATGCACTTCAATAGAAGACTTCAATAGAAGAGATGGCAAAACTAACAGATCGAAAACACAGTTACATGTTCATATTTAATACATCTAAAGTGCATATCAAACTAAAACAACCATATAGACTGAATTAGCTAACCAGACCACACCACAACCAAAAAAATCAATTGGCTCAAAAACTGTCACCTAGAAGCAATCCTCCCAACCTCTTTAATTTTAAAAATAAAATCTAACTTAGGAACATGAAGTTGGAAAGAAAAGTCGTTAACACCAACTAAACTGCTAAGCAGCATATATATAGGCCAAAGTTTAGAAAGAGCTTCCTCCAGTGCCTCATTGCCGCATAGGAAACCCACTTCAGACAAAACAGTTCGACCTTGTAGGAAAAAAAAACACACAAAAGCGCACACACAGAGACAAATTTAAAGTTATAAATTGATTCCAACAGATGGTAATAAATTGCTGACAATACAAAACAAGTAAGTAGCTTCCCTTGCAAGAGAATAGAGTGAAATTTGCAAATGGAGGCTCTCACGCAAAGCCATGGAAACTAAACCCACTATCTGACTTTCTAAGGCCGACAAAATAATCCATGGAGCTCGGCGTCTGGAGTTCACATACATTCAAAAGGGACCACGTCAAAGGAGTAACCATCTAATATGCTTTCTTACATGAACGCTTGATCATGTTACACCAATCCATAAAATTTATATTTAAGAAGACGGAAACAGAACTAAACATAGAAGTTTGCAGGACGAGGCGGCCAACCCAACACCATAAGTGGAAAGGGTTTCCAACTCAGAAGCAGTAACAAAATACAAAACAGATCAAGAAGAGATACATGATTTGTAGAGAAGGAAAACGAACATGAAAAGCTTAGTCACTTGAACAAAACTGATTTTCAAAATCACACAGGAAGAGAGAGCATACCTCGGCTCTACTGGTCCCGGGGAGCTTTCGACTGCTGGAGCAGAATGGAAGCCGCAGGAATCTGGAAGAAACCCAAAAAGAAACAAAACGAAGGGTTTTAGCTCTATTTATTAGCTTCGTAGTGGTCGGGTCTTGTCTTAAACCCTAACTGACTCATTATATTTCAACGGGTCGGATTTAGGGTGGAGATGGTCGGGTTTGGACCGGGTAGGCTGAAAGTTTTGTTGGCCGGTTCGGTCTTCGGTTTGATCCGAATTTGTTTCGATCTTGTTCTGGAAAGTCCAAAATGAAATCGTTAAGAAAAGCTCGCTTTGGTCCCATTTGGCTTCGGGATTCAAATCATCTCCTTCCTGTACTTCAGGGAGGAGGAAGACACCCCCGTCGGATGGCCGACACAAGGCTCTTGAGCAAATCCGAACCCCACGTTCGAGCCGACACCTAACAGACAAGCCGAGCCGAAAGGGAGTGTCGGTTCTGACGTGGGGCTCGGATTTTTCCGAAAATCAGGTGTCAGCCATCCGACGGGAGCGTCTCCCTCAGGGAGGAGACGATTCAGATCCTTGGCTTCGGTTTCTATCAGGTTCACTTGATGGGCTTATAGATTTGGTTTTGGTCCATTAGATCCGTGTTACGGTTCCAATCCCATTTTTTCTTTGACGATCTCTAAAACCCAATTCCAATTCCAATTCCAATTGCATTTGTCATTCCACTCAACCGTAAATCCCTGCGGAAGCACCCTTCTAAGATTACCGACGACCGCATTAGTTACGTTATTAATCAAGAGAGGTTGACAGCAGGGATGATGATAGAGCTTTATAAAATCTACAATGGGAAACCCGATCGATCATGGTAGCCGTCATATATATATATATATATAGTAATAATAGCACATGTTGCTATATACTCTCACCACACTCCATGCAAACAAGGAACCTTATTTACCTTCTTCAATAACCTCTCATGCACTATCAGGTTCGACCTGAGAGCAATTAATTGACATTGAAAAAATAGATCTGTACGTCATTTCTTCAAATCTTCTCAAGGCACAAATTTATTCATCATCTTCTTCTTCTGAGGCAAAAACAATATTTATTTTTATTCAAAATCTTACTAATCAAGATATGAAATAAATGAGATCAATTACAAGGTGAAAAACTGTGGTCAACTATCCATGACAAAATTGGTGCTGGGCATAACTGGTTTACCAGTGGTAATGACAATTTTGCTTCTTTAGATATTTAAATAATTGTTTAAATAAATCACATGTCAAATTTCAGTCTCAAACCCAATCATTTTCTTTAATCCATTCCCACCTTATAAGTTCGTGCATTCTCTTGGTAGTCTTAATTTTTCGATGCCTTTTTATTTTGCCATGTTGTATACTTCGATTAGTTAAAAGTTGACATCTGAGGAAGGACGTGTTCATAAAATTTAAGTCTCATATGATCTATTACTTACCGACGATTTTTTGCCTAGGATGCGATCCACCAGAACTATTCCCCAATAAGTTAAAATATTGATTTTCATTTAAGAATGAACTGAAGGCCTACATGTCAGAGAGGAGAAAGAACATAAGAGGGCAAATGATATTGGCAATTGTGGCCGTCATTTTCCATCAAGACATTGTTTGTTTTGATGTAAAATAATAAAATAAAAAAAAAGAGTAAAATAGGTTTTTCACTCTCTTTTTTTAAAATCCAAAGAAAGACATTGAAATAGGAAGCTCTGATTGGACACAACCGAAATTAGAGGGGGAGTAAAATTAAATTTGTAAATTTAAAAAGAAAACTTTTGTAATCATTATATCACATGCTATTACATATTCATGTAATTAAGTCTATATCTTTCCATATTTAGTTCTAACTTACATGTTATTCTGCATCCAAAACATTTTCATTTGAAAAGTAAAATAAAGTAATTTATACAATTATGTTGTATTATGACTATAAAATTTTCTTTTTTAGGTTTTTTTTTTTTTTCCCTTACAACCAAATTGAATTAGAGTAAAATTTTCATATAAAATATCATTTACATAGATTTTTTTTCAACAAAAAAAATAGAGCCCTAAATTTAATTTATTCATCTACAACAATCCTACATTCAATTATCAACTTTGGAGGGATAAAAGAAGCACCACAAGAAAATCAGTGGCCCTCTTAAATAGCTCATGTTGAGTGGTCCTTTCGTGTTTTTTGATATAAGACTCTAAGTAATAAAAAAAAATAGTAAAGGGGACACAAATTAGAGGATTAGGCAAATGGTTTTCTATGGTATTATGTCAAGACATTCTTTGACGTCAATCTTCCTTAGCGAAAACTCATTGGACCATCATGGAACCATAATATAAAAAAAGCACAATATTATTATTTGAGACGAGAAGAATGAGAGAGTTTTGCACCGATCCAACGGATTCCAAGCATTGGATCAATGTCAAGTAAAATATATATTTTTTTAAGACCTGGTCTTAACAATATATAGACCTTCAATAGGGCAAATGAAGCCTTTCGGTTTTGTTTGGTTGTCTAAGAATGCAAATATTTTGTGCGTAGTGTGGGAATTTATTTTACGTGGGAATTGTTGTTGTCGTGTGTGTGTATATATATATATGGTTGTTAGAAAAAAGAAAATTTAACATTGCAAAATAAATTTCATGCTCTAATTCAATTAAATAATCACATTTCATTGCCAATCAGATGAACTTTCATACCTATAGCAAGGGGATGTGAAGACCCATGAATGGAAATGGTTCTGAAGTCATAGCTACTCCAAGATTGCTTCCATGAGAATGTTAATGCCTCCTAAGTTGCAGAACACATTTAACTTTTAACTTTTAAGCAATTTCTTTACATTAAAAAAAAATAAATAAAAAATAAATAAACCTTTAAGCAATTTGAACTCGCTTTCACTAGTTACAGTTATTGGAATTTTGTTTGAGATCCTCGGAGAATCTGAAACATTCTCATATAAATTTATAGCACTTGCTAGAGTAAAAAAGAAAACTGAAAAATAGATTCAGATGATTCCCAATTACATGTACAAATTCGGCTGGTCTGTTGAACAATTTTGGGGTTGAACTTGGTTTTATTCCCAAAGGCAAGGTACAAGTGGTCAACAGTTGATGCATTTTCCTTGTGCATTCGAGCAAGATGAGCTTATTTCCTTTCCTCTGACTAAAAAAGTGTGCCCAGTGCGCAAGGCTCCTGCTTCTGCAGGGTCTGCTGACGTTATATATATCTCAGCAGACAACAGACTTACTCCAACTCCAGTGAATGTCAGGTTGCTCATCTTGACAACTGATGCCTATCAATCATTCATAAATTGAAGTGTTAAATGCAGAAAAGAAGGGAAAAGTATAAGTTAACTCTATCAACATATAGAGTGAGTTTTGCTTCAATTTTGCAACCATGACCTCCATTACAGTAGAATTGGTCAATGATTATTGGGTTTGCTACAGCTGTTAATATGATTTGTTGAAAAGAGATATTCCTAGCATAACCAGATCCCCCTAGCCAAACTCCAAGAATAAGATAACGAGTTAAAATGAAATAGAGGTTGCTTTTAATGGCTTTGCTTTGATAAAGCTTTTGTTACCTGCCATGTCTTGATCCTTAGCCCATTTGCAGTTCATGGAAACTGCATTTTTGCATTCATTAGCTCCATCTTCTTCTACCCTTCACACACTACAAATAGGGTTTCTTTTTTAACAGTTCTTAGTATCAAGAATAATCAGTCATTACTCAAGAAATAGTGGTATTGAATTATGGTACTCAAGGAAAATCTGGCTTCTCCCAATGCAACTGACTCAATTTTCTCCCTCTGGCTAATCCTATAAAGGGTCCTGAAAACATCATGAAGTATCACGTCAGAATTGGGTGAATGGAGCCATGTTATAGAGGACCTCTCATCCATCTCATTTGTGATATTTGAATCCATACTGAGCATGTTAAATGGGTCACTTGTTCACCCATTATCATGAAATTGCAAAACTCATTACTCAACCTTGACATTGGAGGTTTTTGGCATTTTAATAAATTTTCAGACTTTAAACCATTTTGTTTTCTTTTGATAATTGTTACATATTTGTATTGGGCTGAAACTTGAATGATGAGATGGATGCCTGATCTTTTATGTTATGAAGCCAACTACGTCTAATATTGCCTACCATGTGGCCCCTGGTGAACTTCACAAATTTCACATACCTTTTTGACATTTATATTTATCCTTCTATGGAAAATATATGGTTTTATCCTTCCCACAGGCTTCGGTTATTTCCTTTCTTCTTTTTTTCAATATTAGCAGAAAAAACAAACTTGCATACCAAAACCCCGATGGTTTACGCATTGAAAAAAAAAATTTCCCTGATAGCTTGGACCCTTGTTTGGGGTACTCATGGGCTAGCTTCATGATGTAATAGTTCCTAGGCATGAAGTTGAATAGCCTAAAACTGTTATATGTTGTTCCTGACTCCAAAAGAAAGAAAAATTAAAATCTTAATTGGAATTGGATGTCGATGGGCTTATGACAAACCTTATGCCACGGCCTGGCCCACAAGAAACATTTGTGATGTTGATAAAGGAGGACCCACCATTAATAGCAATACAATCATCACCTATTAAATATCACAGAAATGGAACAGCATTAGTCGGTTAATACATAAGTAGGTAAGGGAAGAGTGGTTAGTAAGGTTATGGCTTGTGCTTTTACAAAATGAAGTAAAATGCAGTAGATGACCATGTTCATATTCCTAATGATGTAAAGGGCAGTTGTTCAAGGAGGAGAGTGATGGGTTTGC
The DNA here is from genome assembly GCA_028583415.1 of Protea cynaroides. NCBI lineage: Eukaryota > Viridiplantae > Streptophyta > Magnoliopsida > Proteales > Proteaceae > Protea > Protea cynaroides. Next base: position 85,623,131 of record CM053265.1, on the reverse strand, counting down.
CATCTTATGCAGCTTATGCAAGGAAAATGGCGTGACCAGGCAAGAATCATACCGAAGTAAAAGGCCTAATGGGGAAGTTCACATGTGGGATTATGTTTGTCGTCCATCTCAAGCACCTAAGGAGGATGGAGGATCTTCAAATGAACCAAAGAACATGAAATCTTGTTGATGTGATTGTGAGATTAACATAACTGTTCAATTGACTATAGTATGAAGACAACTGCTTGCTCAGTTGATGGGTTGCCTCACAGTAGAGTGCAGGCACCCATGATGTCAAGGGATTCACTCTCCTCTCTTCATTTGAGCAATATATGCACTCTGAATGCAGATATGACACTGAATTAGGCTTATTTTAGTGGAAATAAGCCTTGGGTTGGGTAAGTTCTCTCTCTGGTTTGGGTTATATATATGTTAGGCCTTTGATCCCAAGGGTTTTCATTGAAATATGCCACTAGAATGGGCCTAAACTATAGGTATAAGGTAGGAGTACGGGATTAGTGTTTTAACATCCCAAATTTAGTTAGATTATGCTTCATCTAGTTGGATATCTTTATCTAATTTGGATAAGACTTTTAATGTTTTAAATCTTTTTTTGCTTTTAAGTGTTTCAAGTTGTTTTAAGTTTCTTTCCTTTATTTTAGGTAGAATTCTACTAGAAATAAACTACTTCCAAGGTATGTTATTGTCTGGAAGAGTTCTAGGACTAGTTTGCTTTCTGTTTTGAGTATTTTATATATGTTTGTAAGGGGCTACAAGCCTCAGCACGAAATTATAATGAAATATTGGCTGCTGCCTTTCTTCCAATGGAGAAACTTTCTGTTTGATCAAGGAAGGAACTGGTGTTTGATCCAGTTTACACCTTGTGGTAGGAAACCTAGATGGATCATCTAATGTTATGCTTTCTATTTGCTACTGCTCTCCAATCCCTCAAGGTGTTCTTGCATGATTTTACTGTGTTCTAGTTTTGTTTCGATTATTTTCTGAGAATATCAATGAGACTTGCTCCATAAGTTACATTGTTTCAATCCGTCCAACCAGCAGATCAATCTCATCTTCTGATATACTGTTTCCATTCTGTTTTGTAGCATCATCACATAATCTGATTATCCATCCATTGGTTAGATTATACTATTTAATTTCCTTTCAAAAACAGCTTGCATCCTTCCATCAGTCCTACCTCATATAGGACTTCTTATGTCTGTCAATCCAGCCGTTGAATTGTAATTTTTTATAGTAGAAAATAATAACATATAAATACATCATCAGAACTACTTATCTAATGGTACAGAATTCTAATATTTTTTTTTGCTGATATATATATATATATATACATTCCTCTGCTTTCTCCAGCGCATATTAGCTTAGCTGCTCTCAATAGGCCGGTTTGGCTTCCTCTCTGGCGGCCACTTTCCTTACCGCTCCGTGGGCCCCAAAACACTCCCACTCCCAGCTATGCCTGCTGAGCAAGATGCATTGTGATTTCCTCCTGTGGACGCACCGGAGTATGACCCCAGGACGGTATATATATATATATATATATATGTTGTCAATACCTTTTTTTGCGGTCCCCATAAGCAAAAAGTTTCAGGATTACACTCAACTGCATCTTTCCAAAAATCTAAGGTGAATTTATGATTCTGAGAAGAAGTTCATAGTCACTGAACTAGTTTTTTTTGACGCATGGACAGAGATGATTATAAGTGTTGTGAACTGTCTCTTCAATAGCTTTTGCCATCCCTACTTATTCAGCCAGATGTTTGGAGAAGAAACATCAAATTCATATCTGCTGGGCATAGCACATCAAACACTTAGTCCCACCAGATCAAACTAATGCATCTTAGAATTCTTTATTCGGGTTGAAAGCATACTCGATACATTTCAAAATCATGATAGAAAATCTAGTCTCCAATACCTGCTGGGCATAGCACATCAAACACTTAGTCCCACCAGATCAAACTCATGCTTCTTAGAATTCTTTATTCGGGTTGAAAGCATACTCGATACATTTCAAAATCATGATAGAAAATCTAGTCTCCAAGAACTGGCTGATCCTGTACAAAATGCAGGGTAGGGGGTGTTATAATTAGAAAATGTCTCGGGCCTGTGGCTAACCCTCAATTATCAGCATCATTTCATTCCTCCCTGTTCTTCTTTCAGCTCCATATAAATCTCCTTTGTTTTGCTGTTTTTCATGGCGAGGTTCTTTCTTTGTAAAGGAGGCTCTAATTGATACCTTTGATTGAGTTTCTGATTCAGTAAGGCTCTGTACGGTAACCTTTCATGTCGCTGGATTTTGCCCGGTGCACAAGATACTGCCACGTATCTACAGATCAAGAACACGCAATGAGGTGGGTGGGTTTTACCCCGTGGCCACTCGATGCCTAAGTCAGTAATGGTCCAGGGCAAGCAGAATGGAACTCAGGGGTAAGACACCCAAGTTCCTTAGAGAGAAGGGACTGAGGTACAGGAGCTCTGTAAGACCTTTCCTTCCTCGTTCATAGAAGATAATAAGGTGAAAGCTAAGTGTTGCAAGAGAGTTAAAACTCACAGATGATAAATAGGAGGTTCTAGAGAGAATTCTAGAGAGTAATGGTACCTTAGTTGGAGTGAAAGTTGGATGCCTTTTCTCTTGCTATCTTCTTCTATTTATAGGCCAAGTATGAAGCTTGTAGAGCAAGCTTCCTTCTCTAGCCAGCTTGCCCCATGCCCCAACATCATCATCACTCTATCATGTAGGATAAAGGGGTCTACGACCCCTAAAAGAAAGTAAATCTCCAATATCTGGCCTTTACGACCTCATTCAGTCTATGTCACGAGGTCTACTTGATGTGAGTGGCCGTCCTTGATGCAGTCCAAGAAGGCCCAAGGCCCAAGCTCAAGTCGATAATGGGTCAGCCCAAAGAACCAGTCGGTATTGGTCCATTGGACCAACCCAAAGACCAACCCACACTGTTCACGTGAACAGTGTTCACGGTACTGTTCATGTGAACAGTACCAACAGCAGAAATTTTCCTTCTTTTGTTATTTCTTTCCTAAATTATTCTTAGATTTTGTTTCCTAAAGTTAAGTTATGGATTGATATTTTGTAAGTTGTTTTTTTGGAAACTTTCCTAAATCTATAAAGGCAAGTTTCCCTTTTAATTTATCTTAGGATATTTTTTAGATTGGAAACTTTCCTAAATCTATAAAGGCAAGTTTCCCTTTTAATTTATCTTAGGATATTTTTTTTTAAGATGACTAAATCCTTCCTTATTTTGTAATCTTCTTAAGTCTATAAATAAGATAAAGAAGAAGAGAGCCAACAGATTTCTAGAAAAGAAAATAGATTGCAATTTTTTTTTCTGGTTGAGTCTCCTAGGTTGTGACACTCAACCGTAACCCATTCTCCTCTGTTTTCTCAATTCCTTCTTAATTTCTTTAAGCTATTCCTGTGTACACTGATTTACGGCTCTACAGTTAAAGATCTATTAACTTGAGGAATAGAGGACTACAACCTGTGCAGCTAGATTAGCTTCCAATCACTGGCGGTACAGGCTACAACAGGTTTTGGGGCTTGCATCTCCTACAGTTTATCTCTGATTGAATCTAGACTTCGGCAAGTGTTCATAATCATTCCAAAGAGTATTTCCCCTCAAGTTTCAAGTGATTTCAAGGGTTAGATTTCAAGATAAGTGGTTTTCTTCATTACTTTTCTCTGTAGATTTTGTATTAGACTGAATTAAGATCATGTAGCAAAGAGGGCTTGTTAATTTGACTTGCTTTGGACCATCTTTGCCATCAATTGGTATCAGAGCATGGCTGAGGAGAGTTCTAACTCTCCTAATCAGTCCAATAATCTCAATGACCTTGTTAATTTGGTTCTCCAACGATTGACCAAATTGGATGCCAAGTTAGACAGTATGGATGGAAGAATAAGTAATTTGGAGGAACGGGATAATCCTAGGCCAGCCAGACTAGAAGCCCCTAGAAGAGAAATTCCCATAGCCAACCTAATGCCAAGGCGTGTTCCTAGGGCTCCCCAAAGAGTACCTAGAGAAGAATATCAAGACCCACCCTATGAAGACTATGATGGCAATCAACCTATTCGGTATCAAACCCATAAGGTGCGAATGGATCTTAAGGAGTTCCATGGAAGACAAGACCCCCAAGCTTTTCATGATTGGGTAAATGCCCTAGATGACTACTTTGATTGGTTTAGCCTTCCTGAACCTAGAAAGCTGCAATTGGCCCGCTCCAAACTAGTGGGGGGTGCCCGTGATTGGTGGCGTAACTATGAATATAGTCTCATGAGGAGTCGTAGAAAACCCACTACTTGGGAGGAGATGAAAGAAGAATTGAAAGAAAAATATTTGCCTCGGTCCTTCCAAAGAAGGTTGCATGACCAGCTGAACAATCTTCGTCAAGGTAATATGAGTATGGAAGACTATGTATACCAATTTGATCAATTATATGCACGGTCAGGTTCACGAGACAATGATGATCAAATGATATCTCGGTTTCGTTTGGGGTTACAACCTGAGATTAGAGAAAAATTGGGTGTGGTTGATATTGTTAGTTTTAACGACTGTGTTGATAAAGCTTTCCAAGCCAAGGACCTTTTGAAGTCAACACTAAAGCCCACCTCCAGTTCTTATGAATTGAAGCACCCTACACCAAACAATAAAGCCATAGGGACTACATCTCATGCTACTCCAACAACAGATAAAGGTAAAACTCCCATGGTAGCAGCTACGGATGTACAATGCTAACACTGTAATGCATATGGTTACTTTACTAGAGATTGTTCACAAAAATTAAAGGTAAACTCTTTAGTTGCTGCAATCGAGGCCAATCCAGACACACAGGTATGTGAGCCGCAAAGTGATGACACTTCTATTCCTAATACGGATGTCATGGAAAATGGTGAGGATTCATATGGAATCCATATAATCAGCAGTATAGTTTTGATTGCTCCAAAAGTAGATGTGGATAATTTTGATGCCTTTGCTAAAGCTCCAGGGATTGACAAAGGTGACCACAGTTTTGATGAAGCCCACGGTGTTAAGGAGACAATTGCGGAAGATGAAGAGTTGAACACGATAGTCCCCATGAATACCACGATTCTACTTGACTTTCCTCAAGATGTTGAGCATATTGACTTTGTGATACCGTCTAAATATCTTGAAGAAAGTGGACCCAAAGTGATGGATTTTCTTCTAACATTGCAAACACAGCCAGAATTTCAGAATCAGAAGACGTTACCTACCGAATCCAATGAAATCATTCTTCATCATTATCGAACTCGTGGACGAGTTCATTTTAAGTGGGGGGGAGTTGATGCAGTCCAAGAAGGCCCAAGGCCCAAGCTCAAGTCGATAATGGGTCAGCCCAAAGAACCAGTCGGTATTGGTCCATTGGACCAACCCACACTGTTCACGTGAACAGTACTCACGGTACTGTTCACGTGAACAGTACCAACAGCCGAAATTTTCCTTCTTTTGTTATTTCTTTCCTAAATTATTCTTAGATTTTGTTTCCTAAAGTTAAGTTATGGATTGATATTTTGTAAGTTGTTTTTTTGGAAACTTTCCTAAATCTATAAAGGCAAGTTTCCCTTTTAATTTATCTTAGGATATTTTTTAGATTGGAAACTTTCCTAAATCTATAAAGGCAAGTTTCCCTTTTAATTTATCTTAGGATATTTTTTTTTAAGATGACTAAATCCTTCCTTATTTTGTAATCTTCTTAAGTCTATAAATAAGATAAAGAACAAGAGAGCCAGCAGATTTCCAGAAAAGAAAATAGATTGCAATTTTTTTTTTCTGGTTGAGTCTCCTAGGTTGTGAGACTCAACTGTAACCCATTCTCCTCTGTTTTCTCAATTCCTTCTTAATTTCTTTAAGCTATTCCTGTGTACACTGATTTACGGCTCTACAATTAAAGATCTATTAACTTGAGGAATAGAGGACTACAACCTGTGCAGCCAGATTAGCTTCCAATCACTGGCGGTACAGGCTACAGCAGGTTTTGGGGCTTGCATCTCCTACAGTTTATCTCTGATTGAATCTAAACTTTGGCAAGTGTTCATAATCATTCCAAAGAGTATTTCCCCTCAAGTTTCAAGTGATTTCAAGGGTTAGATTTCAAGATAAGTGGTTTTCTTCATTACTTTTCTCTGCAGATTTTGTATTGGACTGAATTAAGATCCTGTAGCAAAGAGGGCTTGTTAATTTGACTTGCTTTGGACCCTCTTTGCCATCAGTCCTTTTCCTTTTCTCAAGTAGATTTAGGATCTTTTCCTTTGTGGCTGGTCGTGTCAGCGTACTTCGCATTTAATGCCCCTTGTCAACATTTATGAGCATTTATCACATTGCATTTAATGCACATTTGGCGCATTTAATACCATCAGATCATCCCTCTATCGACCCAAAATGGTCGAATCATATCGCTGCCTACTAGATTGAATTTGATTCTCTACCTCATTTGATGAACACATAGACCCTCCTGATGGATGCCAAGCGTTTGACCCTTGCTATGCCTCTCCTGATTGCTTTTGGATGGTCCACATCGTTTCGTCATATTTTCCCCCAACAATGGTAGGAGGGAAGAAGAAACAAAGGAATAATTAAAACAAGAAGAACTGAAGGGGAAAGGAGGGAGAGAGAAAGGGTAGAAGAAGAAGTAACAAATAGTCACGCCGAGAGAAAGAAGAGAGGGGAGGGGGACAGCTCAATAGCCAATGAATGTCTATAAACTTTCATACAAATATTCTCCAATTAAAACAAAATCCGGCAGAGATTCCCAACCATATCCATCTCATCATGTGGGTCTACCACTGCATCAAGGTTTAACAGATCCCAGAAGCAACATTGGAATCTCCTAACAATATCCTTGACCTATTGTGGAGTTGGCAGTTGGAAACATGCAGTTTCCGGGAAGAGGTGAAAATACTTATGGAATACTACTGATGCAGTCCAAGAAAGCAACCAGCCCACATGGTCAACATTGTTCACGTGGTACTGTTCACGTGGTACTGTTCACGTGAACAGTAACAGCATATTTTTTTTGAAATATTTGTTCACTCTTTTGTTATTTCTTTCCTAAAGTTAGTTTCCTAATTTTATTGTTTAGTTAGTTTCTTAATATTTAGGATAGATTATTAGTAGGTTTCAATTACCTGGAGACCAAGTATTTACTTTCCTATTTTCAAATTTAGGACTTTCCTATTTTATTGTTTTAGAGTCTTCCTGAATTATAAAGGAAGGTAGGTTTTACAAGATTTAGTTCTTTCCTATCTTAAATGTAAAGTTTCAATCTATAAATATGAATAGAAGTAACTGGCGGCAGTAGAGCTTTTCCAGAAAAATTGAGAATCAAATAATTTCTGGTTGAGCCTCACCTGGTTGTGAGACTCAACCTCTTGTTCTTTTCTCTTTCCTTGCAATTTCTGTTCTTCCTTGGATCTAGGTTTACTATACCTTGGCTAGCAACACTGTTCCTACAAGCTCCTTCACGTTCTGTGGCTGAATTGAAACCAGATCATAAAAGCTCCAGAACACTGTCCAGAACCAGGCGCTACCAGGTCCAGCCAGCTTTGGGGCCTCATATCTTCTTCAGTTTTGTTCCGATCGTCTTCAACTTTGGAGGGGTGTTCATAACTATTATAAAGGCCATTCAACTCAAGTTTCATCAATTTCTGACGGTCAGATTTCCAGATAAGAATTGTTTTCTATTACTTTTCTCTGCAAATTTTTGTGTTGGACTGAATTAAGATCCTATAGCAAAGAGGGCTTGTTAATTTGAGATGTCTTAACCCCTTTGCCACCAACTACTTGTTGGTAGGATGTAAAACATGTGAGAGAAAAAGAAACAACAAATATTTCAAGGCAGGGGAACAATGCAAGAGACTATAAACTTCAATCATATCAGTTTTTCTCCAGCCATGTCCAATTGTGAGGTTCAATCACAAGTAAATACTCTGACCAAACAAAACTTCCCAAAGTTCCTTTGTAATAATTGAAAACTAACTATCAACTCCTTGTCTTGAAGATGCCAAGTTTTCAATCATTTATAGATTTTCTTTGATTTCTGACAAAGCTCAATTAAATATGTTTCTCTACCATTTCATGTTCAATTAAATTTAGCAACTGAAGCCCCGGGAAATCCATATGCATTGCAGTATTAAGCATGAAAAAGACCTTCAGGAAAGGGTAATTTTACCTGTACTGTTTCGTCATAAGAAAATGCAGGATCATTTTTCATTTTCTTCTCCAAGAAATTGATTGCCTCCTGTTCTTTCAAGCCAGCACTTGTGGCCTGGGGCAAAGGAGGAGGAAAATCAGAATTTCCTCCCAAAGCATTAAATATATGTAGCTCACCAATGAAACAGTAAAGATCAGTAAAGACAGAATGCTAACTACTTTGATTTCAACTTGGATAACAGCCAATGTACATTGTTGATTGCATGAAGCAAAACTTCCTGTAACTAGTTACAACCAATAACATGTAAAAATGAAAATGGAAAAGAAGGAAAGCTATACTTAATGTCAAAACGACTTCCTTTATTATGTAAAAATTAGAAAATGAGAAAGACTCAGTTATAACATAAACAGTCAATGCAAGGATTATCTTCACTCAACAGAATTTTTTACCATATCAAGTTTCTTATGAAGCCATTAACCATAAGTAAATAATCCATAGGGTAGTGTTGCCATCTCCCAAAATCGCCGTTTTGATGATGATTAACAAAACTACACTTATACCATAAAATGTACTACATAAATATAGAAGCACATCACATCCAAAAGAAAAAGAACGACAAACTAAAAGTAAGCACCTGAAGAAGCCAAACAAGCAAAAGTCATCAAATGGTGGGAAATAACCCCATATACATTATCCCAGTAAATGGCTGCCAAGAACCAAACAAACCATGGAAACAACTGCAAATCAAGTTTAATAAAGTTAAAGATAACACTTCCAAGATACCTTGTTACCAAAGAAATGACCAGCTGGGTCGCACTTGAGAAGTTGAGGCCCACTTTCTTCATCAATACCCAAAACCATAGCAGCTTCACAAAGTAATAATAAAAAGGGTATTGAAAGTATTAGCAATGAAAACAAGGAAAAGCATAATTCCATTATGTAGCTTCACAACACAAAGGAAAATATTTACATGTCGAACAAATAAGCAAGCTGACATACCTATTCCAAGAGGTCTTATATAGGCATGCTGGGTATAGATCTGTGACTTGTCTGCAATCCTGTATGGATTGAAGAATGTAAATACAAGCTAGTGACATGAGACTGCTTCGGAAGTAAATCATCACTATAATATCAAGCTGACACCGAGTCGTTTATCAGAAGTAAGAATTGAGTACGTCTATATACTTTCTTATTCAGATTTGGAGCTGCAAATGTAAATCTAATGGCTTCGCGTGGGGATTATCTGTGAGATGGTTGCAGTCAACCCTATTAGCAGCTGTTTACTATTCTCTTTCAGTGGTTGCTGCTGTTACAGCATTGGGGGTTGCTATTCTTCTTTTCATACCTTTAAAAGATAACAATTGTAAATATGGCAGCTTAAAATATAGAATTTCCAGAAAGTCCACTTTCGTTCTTATTGAAGCAGCACAACAGATGAAACAATTCTATACATTGGAAGCTTTAGTTGGAAGAAGGAAATCAAAGATTAAATTGAAACCAGAACAAAAAATATGTTCATTCAGAAGAGGGCAAAGGTTGAACATCGAATCTTAGTTGTCAAGGCGAACCAAGGCGTTGGAGGCCTGACGGACGCCCAAGGCAACCAAAGCACCCGATTTTCCAAGGTGCCACCAAGGCGCCTAGACGCCAAGACAACGCCTTGACAACTATGCATCAAACCCAGGCAAGAGAAAGGCGCCGCCTGGACAACTATGCATCGAACCCAGGCAAGAAATCCATTCTCTATGCTAAACCATAACCATATGCCATTGTTTCCAACAATTCTGTCTACAAGGTTCATAGGGACTTGCCCCAACTCCTAGCCCATAAGGTTACCATTTCAGGCTCAAAATGATCACTTAGTGGACCTTGACATCTATACTTGACTCCCAACTAGACCAGGAAATACTTAACCTCTCTATTAGAAACTCCTATGAAAATTAGCTAATCCACTCCCTTAAAACTAAACATGACTACGACTACTTCTCCCTTGTTTTATTTAGGGAGCTGATAACATTTGTAATGGTTGGGAAACTTTGCAAGTTCACAACTTGCCACTTGGCAAGTAATTGATTGCCGTTTGGGTGGGTCCATGTCATAGGGCTCTTCACCCATCTCATTGGTCAATTTTCAATAGAAAATGAGGATTCTATGTGGGTTAAAAGTGTCTCCAAAAATATAAACTGCCACTAACCTCCATTATTACAAATTAGAGGTTTATGGCATTCTTGCAATCTTTCATAACTTTGAAAAAACATTATATACAACTATTGGGCTGAAAATTTACCAATGAGATGGGTATAAAACCCTCTATAACATGGACCCACCCATGTCCACCATTTCTAGCCACATGGCAATTGGTGAACTTTACAAAGTTCACCTCCCTTGGTGAATGTTAAAAATAACCTTTTATTTCTGGCTTAAATACATGAATAAATACAACTACAAGCTGATACTAAGGCCACAGCCGCAAATAAAGCATATTACAACATAGACCAAACCCAACTATATAACAGCTCAAATGCTTATTAGAGAAAGAAAGAGGGAAAAATAAAAAATAAAAAACCCATACCAGCCCCATTAACCAAGTTAAAGGCCATGGTTATGCTGCATCAAGACTTCCCCGAGTCAGCTGCCTATTATTCTGTGGTGTATTCAAAAGACCCATTTGTAATACATGAAATTCAAGCTTCCGCTTATGGTTGTTCAATTTTCAGTCAAAAATCTTCACAACCCTTTTTTTTTAAGGCTTTATATACGAACACACATGCATGCTTGACCACTGTTATGACATTCCCATCTTCTAGTGGCTCGTTGCATACATGCCAATGTATGATCCTCGTTTTACCATTTGAACAACAGTATGGTTTTAATTAGGCCAATCATAAGCCTGCTAGACTTACAATGAGTAGGCCCTCTACACTCCACCTATTCATAAATATAAAAAAAATCATCTCTACTCTCACAATTTCAATGGTCTAGTTGGGATGTGATTTTGAACTCTTCAATTCGAATATAGAACATGAATGCCTTTTAGACTATAATTTTATGCAGTCCAAACAGGAAAAAATAGAAATTAATTATTGGCAAAATCTCCATACCATTTCGCTAACACATCCACAGGCATCTCATATCGATATTTGAAACGAAACTCAGCGGCTTCATTCCTTGCTTGTTGGACCAATGTCCTTGCATCAGCTGGAAATGGCAGATAAAGCATCCATTAGAACATCAACCTTTTGAATGTTTACATCTCAAGGTACCAAAACAAAGAAGAATAAGAAATGGGACAAAAGATGCCTAAGCAATATAATTAAAAATACTTGACAGAGCAACCGACATCCACATGAAACTCATACATGATTGGTCTATTTTACCAGTACTAATCATATAACAAGATTTGCCTTATCTTTCTAATTTCCTAAGACCCTCGTAATGTCTTTTCTAGATATAGCTCATTCAGCCTAGTTTTGATATATCTTCGCCTCTATTAACAATCCGAACCAAATTAATGAAATAATAGCAAATGTGTTTTCTGGTTCACAACCGAAAACAACAAAAAAGTATAAACCGTGAAGATAAAAACTTACGTATTAACATAAATACCAATAATAAGGAGACATGATTTAGTTAACAGATGTTCTATTATCAGAATTCTAAATGAAAAAAGGACCTACGATAATCCACGTCCCATCCTTTTCTTTTCTTTTCTTTTTTGGAGGGGATAAATAAACTATCCTGCTTTTATTAGTGATTCCTTATTATGTTAATCTAATAACATAAAAGAGATTCCGGAAGGAAACCTGTCATGCCGGTCGCCAGCAATCCAACGTACTTTGTAATGGCAAAAAGATGCGTGATCCTAGTATGATCCAAAAGCTTGTCCTGAATCAGATGTAAGGATCCAGATTACACAAAACAATTCAATTCGCATATCAAACAATTGTCTTCAACAAAAAGCTATGCCATTCTCTTACTTATTTCAATCGTAATTTCCAATTTCAGACTACGGACTTCTAGAACTCCAGAAGTGTTTTATGTCACAAACAAATCTTGCAATCTGGAGTTTGAATTTGTTCTTGAATTGATATCAGTTCTTATGATTTTATTTTGTTTCAAGAACCTAAATTCTACAGTAACTTCAAATCTAGACCCAGATCTCCATTCCTAGCTGTGCCATGTTCCCTATCCATTGATTTAAATTTTGAAACCTGCTTGCAGATTAATTGGGCCATTAACCACAGGCTCATAAATTATGTGTGCTGTTGCAGATGCCTTGAGTTCTGAACTATACCTTGCTTGGACAATTTCTTATAACCTGATTTTCTCAATGAATTTGAATATTGGCATGGCCAGTCGACTATGCAGACCATAAACCTATACATGGAGTGGCGGTTTGAATTGAAATTTATATATTTTAACTACAAGTATCTTTTTTTGGGTTACACTGAACACGTTAAAATAATTCTTATTCAATCAGAATTGCTCTCATTTGCTTTCTTGTATGTGAGTCTTTAGCTCAAACCAGTAGAGCACTTGGGGATTCCCCAAGAGATGGTGGTTCAAATCCATCAAGACTCGTTTTGTCTAGCATTGTTATTTACATAGCATTGAAGGAGTACTCAGAATTTATATGAATGAGAAATAAAATAAAAAAAAATAAAAATAAAAAAAAAAAAAAAAATATATATATATATATATATATATATATATATATATATATATATATATATATATATATATATATATATATATATATATATATATATATATATATTTAAAGATGGCATTTTAATAATTATTAAATTTTAAGAACTTGCCATGTGGGCAGTTAGTTGGCTTAATAATAATTTAAGACAAATGCCTCAATTCCCCCACGTGGCCAGTTGTAATAGCATTTGTGTAAACTACAATTGTAGGGGTAAGAATAATGGCATTTTCTGGTTATGCGTTTACCATATAGGTTTCTATTTTTTTCCCTGCCAGAAATATTTTTTCCCTGGTGTTACCATACAACATTTATATGCTCAGAAACATTTTTTTGACACTGAAACAAGAAAAATGTGTCTACAGTAGAAACAGATTTTTGAAATAGAAATGTTACCATAAAGAGTCTAACTGCCAAAAGAGTAAGAAGAATAATTCAATTCAAATTCAATGAACTCTAACAATAAAAAAATGATAGAAAATGTAATTAAAACTTCTTATAAAATAGCTATATTATCTGTAATACCTTTACTCCTCGCTAGACAGAATGTTCTCAAAAGCAAAAGTTTCTTTCTTGAAAGATCATCTCATCCCAACAAGTAGAAGCAACAAAATTACGTTGAGAGAGCAGCACTGAAGCATTAACAGCAGACAACGTTTGCACAATACTAAGGCAAATATGAAAAGCATTGAGACGGTACTCAAGAATCAAGGAACTTGCTTTTGGAGCTTGGACTGTCTACAGAAATCCTGATATGGCTTAAAGCCTTCTTGCCATTTTGAGAACTGTCTCTTCAGAAGCTTGTATCCTTTCATCTCAGTAACTCCAAAGTTCATAGGGGAAACATCAAATTTCAATTCTACAGGGCATAGCTCATCAAACATTTCTAATCCAATCGGTTTATTATTGGAATTGGGAAACTCACGCATCTTATAATCCTTATTTAGTTCAGGGGCGAATTCCTTTTCATGCATTTTACAGATGAAGGTAGTAAATTTCTTGTCCTCAAAAACTGACACGTCTTGTGCACAATGCGTGGCAAAACTGTTCTTATCTGAAAATCCCTGGGGTTTGTAAGAGAAGAAACATTTTGGCTGTTTCAGCTCTTGAGAACCAACCCATGCCTCGTCTTTGTCATTGGAGAGAGAGACAGCATAGGAATCATTAACTTCAGAATGAGATCCCGGCATTCCCATCTTGTTAACCACCTTTATGATTTCATTGCATTGGTGGCTAATCTCGGTCTCCGCCGAATATCCACTTGCTTCTTGCCCCAAATCTAAACAGCTTTTCTTCTCATCAATTGCATTAAGAGTAAGCAAAACAGGAAGTGGAAGCGAAGGTCCCAGAACAACATCACCAGGATGCAATTTGCCCAATGACTTATTGTTGTAGTTCAAGGGCTTTCGAAACAAAAAAGGTGGAAACTGGGATAAGTTTGGATTATCCAATAATGTTGATGAGACCTTCCTCCAGTCTGCAAGAACTTCAAGGACCTCTGATTGGTTGGAAACAGCCAACCGTAAAAGATCCACCGGTAACCCTGTCCACAGTCTCCTCAAAGCAATCTCGTGTATGTTTATAGGCAAGCTGATATCAGCAAAAACTTCAGGAGTCATAAGCGATGACCCTTTGGGATCAATGCCAACAGCCTTGAACTTATCACGTGATAGTTCATCGTGGTCTTGATCATACGGAATTGCTTTGGTAGGACCGATCCCAGGGTTTCGTATCTTTTTTGTCAGCAATTCCATAAAATTGCTACTCAAATATGCAAGGAGGTAGTCAAGTTTTCGATACTTAAATTTCCTAGGAAATTTATATTTCTGATCACCGGAATGATATAGAACACAATCTTCAGACTGTAAGCAAATTCCTTCCCCTGCTTCTGACTTTGCACTAGGGGAATCAAATGATGCATGGTATACCTGTGTTTCAAGCTTCCCTGTTGACATCAGTCTAATCAATGTGAACCCCTCGACACAATCTCTTTCAGGTACTGGGGCTAAGGTATCTTTGCTTATAATACAAAATCCCAGAACTATTTCTTTCTTCTGTTGCCAATCAATCCATACAGGAAGGTTGGTCTTCCAAACATCTTCTCTCAAAAGGGAGTCTGCACAGTGGCACTGGCGACCTGACAAGGGAAGTTCTGAAGGGAGCTCCCATGCATAGAAGGAGTTGCAGAATTTTGAAATTTTAGATGCTAATGACCCCTCTATAGCTTGTAAAGAAGGTCCATAACAGAACAAACTGAATTCACAGCTCCAGAAAGAACCCAACAAAATGGCAAAACCGGATTCAGAAGCCCACCTATACTTATCATCTTCTATTTTTTGACTTAAGTCAGACAATCTGAATACTTCAACATATTGTGGATTATCAAGGCCATGGACCCATTGCAACACAGGCACCAGTGGTTTGCGGATATCAAAGAGAAGTAACAAACATTTAGTTGCCACTGTAAAATGGAAGCCATCAGAACCAGCCATAGAGAATGCAACAAAACGATCTGTCCCCCTCAAATTATTCAAATCAAACATCTCAATCTTCGCTAAAATGCTCACACTGCTTTCCCCATTCCTAAAATCGACTAAGAACACCGATTTAGAGTTGGCAACAATCAAGATTCGAGGATGCCAAGCAAATCCACAGGTCACCCATTCAACCTTCTCTGAACTATCCAAATCTACACCGAAATCCTTCCACGAAATTCTGATCCTCGTTTCTTTCAATTCCTCAGAAAAATTACTAGAACCCAAACAAGAACCGATATCAAACAAGAACAATCTACCATTTTCTAACAAAACTATACTCTCTTCAGCCAAATGTGGGCTCCAACAAGCCGTTACGACAGAGCTATGAAATTTCTTCGTACCCAAATTAACCAAAACCGGTCTCCCCTTTTCTGAACCCGAATTGTTCATCTCAACACTAAACCAATGAACAGTACACATAGTATAAGCAAACAGAAAACCAACAACAACAGAATCACCAGTAGCAGAAGAAGATTGAAGACCCCAACAACTCAAGTCCGTAACAGGAGTAACAGAAATTCTAAGAATCCGATGATTGAATCCACCAGGAGTCGTATATATATTACCTTCTGCATTAAGCTCGACTTTCAAAGTAGGTTCTTTTGTCGACAGCACAAGGAACCCAACCCTATCGGAATTCTCCCCAGTTGGAAAGAAAAGCAATAATTCTCCACCTGAGCACCGAAGCATTTGAAGTCTGTTGGTGAGTAATGGAGTAATGTCTGCATCGGATTGAGAACCAAATTCATCTTCGGCGGCGATAGATGAAATGATAGAAGGGGGTAAGTAGGTGTCTTTGGAGGGTTGGGTTACTGAACGTAGGGATTCAAGAAAAGATAGGGAACGAGGGTAAAGGATTGGAGGGCAGAGAGAAGGGGACGAGAAGAGGAGGGTTAGGGTTTTGGGAGATGGAGTAAAAAGAAGGGGGCCTAAGGGTTTTGCAGAAGATCCAGAAAGGAGGAGAGGTGGGGAGAAGACATGGCCTATCGGCCACAGCGATTTCCATTCCTCTGAGAAGTTCATCTCTTACTTCCCTTCACTCTTTCTGCCTCTCTCTCCCCACTTCTCTTCCCGCCTAACCACCAACTGAATCACTGAGTACTGAGTTGAGGATTCGTGAAAGAATGGACCCTGGGTCCATTGTGAAGGATGTAAACCTATACTAGAAACTACTAATCTGGAATATTAGAGCTTAGGAGAAGTGATTTGACTTATTACCACCATCTGCTTCTAATCGAACCGTATATCGATATCAAATCAAATCGTTTAAACCAAACCTGTGAAATCAATTACTCATTGGGCGGTTCAACCAGTGGAAAAAATCCAAAAACACGTAAGTAGCTCCAAATCATTTCATCAAAACCAACGAAACCTCATCTAGTGATTAAACGAATAAAATGCGTAAGAACTATATCATTCCCCAAAAAATTTTATCACTTGCATAAGATAGAAAATTTCCCGTGAATCAGCTCCTCTTCACTTCTATGTACTCTCCACGAGATTTAATCACGTCGATAGGATGTGGAACCCACTTGGATATTAAGTGAGAAACTTTTAGAGGGTGTTTGGTAACATTCCAGAAGTTGGATTCTGACTTTTGGAATATAAATGGAGTAGAAGTCTGTTTGGTAACTCGGTTTGGACTTATGGAGAATCCATGAGTGAACCGACTCCAAATGAGCTCTAGAATCCAATTTTTTGGAGTATCAAATAGATGCTTTTCGACTTCAGAGCATAATTTTAGAGTAAAAATCTCCCCACACACTACTACCACCACCAACACTACAACCCACCACCCACCACCCACCACCGCCACCACCCTCCACCACCCACTACCGCCACCACCACCACCCACCACCACCACCACCATCCTCAATCACCACCCACCGCCACCTACCATCGCCACCACCACCAACCACCGGCCACCTACCACCGCCACCACCACCTACCATCGCCACCACCACCAGCCACCAACCACCGCCACCACCACCTACCACCACCACCAACTATCACCCACCACCACCGCCACGACCACCACCCCCGTCGCCACCACCACCAACCACCCACCACCGCCACCATTATCCACTACCACCCACCGCCACCGCCACCACCACCATCCTCAATCACCACCCACCGCCACCTACTATCGCCACCACCACCAGCCACCAACCACCCCCACCACCCACCACCACCACCAACTATCACCCACCACCATTGCCACCACCACCACCCCATCGCCACCACCACCAACCACCCACCACCGCCACCACCATCCACTACACCCATCACCACCATCGCCACCACTACTAGCCACCAACCACCGCCACCACCCTCCACCACCACCACCCACCCACCGCCATCTTTCACCACCACCTCCCACCCACCACCACCGTCACCAACCATCACCATTCACCACTAGTGCCATCATCCGTCACACCCCACCACTACTCTGGAGTCCATGACTAAATTAGGTTAACAAACATGTTTCTACTCCCTCATACTCTTGAATCCTTTTGAAGTTGGAGTAGAAATTTGAACCAGAAGTAAGAATCCCAAAGTTGAAGTTTTATCAAAGAGCCCCTTAGAACCAGCTATTACAATTTTGAAACCTCTAATTAAATCAAGATTTTTTTTTTTTGATAAATTAATTAAATCAAGATATTACTTAAACTTGGTGAGATAAAATTAATATTAGTATGCCACTCACAAAAAATAAAAAATAAAAAATTAAGAGATGATGACATGGCATCATAATTTTAGAGCATTTTTTAAATTTCATTAAACTTTGTATAAGTTAACTTATTCGTAACTACATAACCTATTAAATCAAAAACAATAAATTCATAACTCATTAATTTAAATATATAACTTATAAAAAAAATTTAAAAAAAATAAAAAAAAAAAAAAAAAAAAACTGTTTGCTTTTTAATTTGACTTTGAAGCTATTAAATAGAAAACAAAACTTCATAACGTTTGATTTGATTTTTTTATTTTTTGGGGAAAGCATAAATTTATTGATAAGCAAATTAGGTACAAACCAATGGCTTCGTTGTACAAAGTTCTTGGATAAGGTTGTGCTTCAATGATCGGTTGTGTCTCACTATCAACAAGACATTCTGATTTGATAAGGTTGTGCTTCAACACCTCAATTTATGAATGATTGATAGGAATCAGCTGTTGAGGTGAGCAATGTGACATTCACCGGAGTACAGGGAACTTCTATTACAGATGAGTCTGTCCAATTGAAGGATTCAAATCGTCTCCTCCCTGTATTTCAGGGGAGCGACCAGTGGATGGTGCGCGGGGCGGTCGGATGAATCCCGGCCCCCGTTTGAACCGACACCCCTTGTCGGCCCGACTTATCGACACGGAGGGATCGGTTCATCGGATCGACCATCCACGCGCCCCTCCTCCCGAACTATTGGGATGAGACGATTTGGATCCCCAATTGAATTGCAATAAATCTGTTGGCTGCTCAGATATTGTACTCAGCCAGATAAATATAACATCAGCAGTCAGCGGAAAGAAAACCAAGTCATCTTACTCGAATGTTCAGGGAAAATGTATCAATTGTTATCCACTTGTACCTTGCCTTGTTTCTGAATAAAATCAAGTATAAACCCCAAAATTGTTTTAACAGATCAACTGAATTTGTACAAACAATTGGGAATCATGTGAATCTACTGATAATGTTTCAAATTCTCCAAGGATCTCAAACAAAATTCCTCCAATGGTAACTAGTGAAATTTAATTCAAAGTGCTTAAACATTCTGATGGAAGCAATCATTGGAATAGCTATGACTGCAGAGCCAATTCCAATTCATGGGTCTTCAGATCTCTCCCATGGCTATAGGTATGAAAGTTCATTTGATGGGCTCCGTAAAATAGTTATCTATATCACAATGAAATATGATTATTTAATTAACTTAGAGAATGGAATCATCATCTGGCATGGATCGTCTATTTACATGATCAGGGTATCAATTCTCGATGAATACTTTTAAGTAAGGATGTAAATGAATGACTGGTCACAGCTTCCGGATGAAGGTTGAGTGTGTTTGCTGATTATGTTCGATTTCGGTCAGTCTGTGTCCCATGGTACTCTGCCCTTGCGGCAGCAGATGTGCTGAAGAAGCAGCGTCAGTATTTCCCCTACTTGATGCTACCTTATTGTGACTGTTGTAGGGAGGGTGACTGTTTATCTGATGAGGTTGCTGATACCTGTCGTTGCGATTTATTGAGCTTGGTCGAGAATGGTTAGATTTATCAGCTCCGTGGAAGACCACTGAATGAATTTCAAAGCATGTATTGTCCGGGATCCTCTCATGGTTGGCTGGTTAATGAAGATCAGAATTAACCTTCCATAAAACTCATCAACCCTTTAACCAGGTCTCAACTCCCCCTTGCACCCATGGACACATACCGTTCTGATGAAACACCCTCAAAGAGCAGCTTAACTATGGAAAAGGTAGTCTTATCATCAAGTCCTACTACCTGTAATGATGTTGTGGCCGTAGGGATTTTTGGTGGAGCTATGTGTTCATCTTATATGACTTCTTCATCCATAACAACAGGCTTCTGTAGACCTGGAGACAAGGATGGACTTTTTTTACCAGAAGATAATTTCTTGGATGTCTTGTTCTACAAGGAGCGTCTCTATGGCGTAGAAGGACAAACAAAGGCGAGGGTAGCGACATTGAGATGATGGATGGTGGTAGTGGTTGTCCTCTAATTCCAAAGCTTGTAGATACTCTCAAACAACCCGAGGGATATTGTTTTAGTTCTACTTCCACCAGGCCTTATCTGGTGGAATCATGTCTGGTTGCAAGCAGAAGAAAGAGCAATGCATCTCTATCTACACACGCCTCGTCTGACTAGAGAATTCTATGATAAAACAATTGGGTTCAGTATCTTTAAGCTGTGTTCTTCAACAATGTGGATGCAGATAAACGACTTGGGCGAGAGAATGTTGTTTTTGGGAATGAATTCCTCATTTCCACTTTCAGCCCATGATTTCCCTGTATCTGGATGTGAAGGGAATTCCATCTATTTCACCCATCATCATAGCTTTCAGGATTGTTTCTTCGTGGGAAAAGCTAAAGGTTATCATATTCGTGCATTCGACATGTGTGTTTTCAATTTGAAAGATGAACGCATTCAGCCATTTCCATCGCATTCAGCTTCGAGATTTGGTCCACCACCTTTTTGGCTTACTCCAAACTAATTTTATTTCTTCTCTTAATTATTTCAACCTTCACTGTATTTTTATAGATTTTATTTATTTCTCTTAATCTATTAATTTGATAATTTCTTCGTTTTTTTTTTTTATTTTTTTTTATGTTATATTGTTTAATGCTCTTTGTCTTCTCTTCACCATTGAATATGAGAGGGAGATGATAATGGGTAAACAGGGAATCAGAAGGAGGGGAGCTGGGGGATGAGGATCTACAGATAAAGTCGCCTATTGCTAGTTAGCTCGTACCTAATTT
Organism: Protea cynaroides; assembly: GCA_028583415.1. NCBI lineage: Eukaryota > Viridiplantae > Streptophyta > Magnoliopsida > Proteales > Proteaceae > Protea > Protea cynaroides. The sequence continues at coordinate 85,602,216 of CM053265.1, read as the reverse complement.
GGTGATCGAGGATTTCTAACAGAAATTTCCCCAAGTCCAGAATATGGGTTTACTCTGGTCTGGTTTCATGTTGAGGATTGTTTTATTTTGGATCAATTGACACATGATCGATATCATATATATATATAAAAACACGATCAAATCAAGGAACGACAAGGTCCCCGCACATCCTGACATCAATCGGACTCGAATGGTAAAGATTTCTTAGATTATTAGATGTAGACATTATAACTACGGAACGCGCATCAAAACCTTTCCAAACACCTCAAAAGTCCAACCTCTGAAAAAACAGAAGGGAAAAAAAATCGTCTCAATGTTATGTTGTCTAATTCATCCAGCCATTATCCGTCTAGAATTCACCCATGTATTGATTTACGTACCAGAGAATTCTCCCTTAACTCAGAATTCCGAAAAATCAAATGAATTCAGGGCAAGACGAGCAGGAATAACACAGGAGCCAGTGGTAAACAAGGAAGGGGTGCGGATCCTAAGAGGGTAACTTGTTGATAAGCATTGGACCCTGCAGATCAGCAGGGTAGAACAGTCCCAAATTACTAAAACCACCATGGTTTCAGAATCAGTGTCCATGTATACCAACTAACTAATTCAAAGATAATAATAAAAAATAAAAGATCAAAAATCATCTTCAAGTCATCATACGAGAGAAACAAGAAACCACATTAAATATTATCCCAAGAAAATGCTGAACATAGAGTTCCAAATGTAACCAAGTACCTAATTAAAAACAAAAAAAAATCAAAAACAAAAATCATCACCATTCTTAAACCACAGACGAAATCAATAACAGCAACGATAATTGTCCAGAAAAATTTTTTCGCTGCTGAGGTTCTCTCTCCTGTATTCTCTCTCCATCAATAGATGGACTCGCCAAAACAACAAAGTTTTGACAACTTATATCTTGTCCTCGAAATCAGAGAGTGGAGTCATCTGCTCCTTCAAACCTTTCCTCTTCCTAATGTCAGCAACCAGTTGTGCAGCTTGGCTTCCAGGCTCCATTGGATCAGAAGACATCATGTCCCAATGGTCAAAGACACACTGGGGGAAGGCCTGACCCGAGGTTGCAGCCCTGAGCGTACCTGAGAACCCAAATGACTCTATGACTGGGAGGTAAGCTTTAATGTTGTAAAGTGGAGTACCTGGTCTCTGAATTTCCTCAAACACATGACCACGCTTCTGGTTCAAAACACCATAGATACCACCAAGGGCCTGCTCTGGTGCCTGGATCTCGACCAAGTAGACTGGTTCTAGAAGCCTTGGTTTGGCAGTGATCTGAGAAGCGTAGATGACCCTCCTGGCGGTTGGAATGACCTGACCACCTCCTCTGTGGATGGCATCAGCATGCAGCACCACGTCACAAACCTCAAAACAGATGCCTCTCATGTTCTCTTCAGCCAGTGCTCCCTCCTTTGAGGCCCACTGGAAACCAGCAACTACTGAATCCTTGATTTCATTCAGATATTGTACTCCCTTACACATATCAACCACCATGTTTGGTCCAGTGGTCTCAGGCCCAAAACACCAGATTTTCTTGGCAAGATCTTTGTCCCATCCAAACTCCTCAGATAAAATCTTTGAACGAACCTTAGGATCATCCCTTGGGCCAATACGCCCATCATCAATAGCCTCTGCTAGTCCTTCTTCCAATGGCCTGGCTTCCATGTACAGACGGTTGTGTTTGTTGGGGGACTTGCTCATAACAGTACGGCAAGACTTCTCAAGGACAGTTTCACGGAAAGAAACAACGGGATCAGACTGAATGATCTCAGCACCACCCATGAAGTCGTCTTGCAAATCCTTCAAACAAATCTCAAGGTGGAGCTCACCAGCCCCAGCAATGATGTGCTCACCAGACTCCTCTATCGTGCACACCACCATAGGATCTGACTTGGCTAGACGTTTTAAACCTTCAACAAGTTTCGGAAGATCCGAGGCAACCTTACATTGCACAGCCACACGCACAACAGGAGAGACAGAGAACTTCATAGCACGAATTGGATGAGCATCAGTTTCCTTCTCATTAGTTAGAGTTGCATTCTTGGTAATGAACTGGTCAAGACCGACCAATGCCACAGTGTTACCACAAGGCACATCCTCAACAGATTCTTGCTTCTTTCCCATCCAAATAACAGTTCTCTGCACACTCTTGACATACAAGTCCTTCTTTTGGCCAGGGACAAAATTTGGGCCCATAATTCTAACTTTCATACCTGTGGAGACCTTTCCAGCAAAGACACGACCAAAAGCAAAGAACCTACCCTTGTCAGAGGCCGGAATCATTTTGGATACATAGAGCATGAGAGGCCCCTCAGGATCACAGTTTCTAATTGCATTTGCATAGATATCATCCATGGGACCTTCATACAAGTTCTCAACACGATACCTCTGAGCGGTGCTAGGTGAAGGAAGGTGAAAGATCATCATTTCAAGGAGTGCACTGCTAGCTGGGAGCCAGGTCTGCATAACACGCTTCATCAAAGCCTTTCCATTCAAGTCTTTCTCATCTGACTTCATGGTCACACCAAGCTTCTGCAACATCGGCCACAACTTGTCTTTCTGATCATTCATGCAAGTATTGATAATTTGTTTGATAGGTTCGTAACAGAACTGAACAAAGCCCCTCTTGCATGAGGCTGACCCAGTGCCCTTGGTAGTCCATTTCTTGGTAGCAGGGTCGAAGAAGTTCTCACCCCAGAGCCTCTCCATCATCTTTGACTCGTCTACACCAAACTTGGATGCATACATTTTGGCAAAGTTGGTCAGGGTGAAGGCCCAACCATGCAAACCAGCAGAAAAGGCGACTGTACCTTTCTCGGGGTAAACCTGAACATCCCCAAGAAGTGGATCCTCATAAGTGGCCATAATCACGTTAGCATTTTCTATGACCCTCTGAAAGGTCTGATAAGCCTCTTCTCCATCAACCTGAAGCTCAAGGAAGCACCGGTCCATTTTATTCACCGTGAGGACAGGCCTAATCCTCTCACCGAGGGCCTGTCTCAGCACAGTCTCGGTCTGAACACAAACTCCCTCAACACAGTCTACCACCACAAGTGCACCATCAGTAATACGAAGAGCAGCTGTGACCTCAGATGAGAAGTCAACATGTCCAGGGGAATCGATCAAATTGATCAGATACTCATTTCCATGACGTTCTCCCTTGTATCTCTTCAGAGATTCATCTGTCATTTCATAATAGAGAGAAATACCAGTTGACTTAATGGTAATACCACGCTCTGCCTCATCTGCTCGGGTATCGGTCATCCGAACATCTCCAGCAACTTCTTGCGCAATAATTCCAGCTGCTGCCACAAGAGAATCCGTAAGGGTAGACTTCCCTGCCAAGTTCAATAAACAATATGTCAGATGTGAACGTATCCATAACATTTAAAAGAAATTAAGACAACAAAGGATGAGATAAACAAGCAAAAACAAAACAAACAGTTTTATCAAGAACTATACACTATTTAACAAACCATGACAGCCAATAATAAAAATAAAAGCAGAGAATATTCGATACCATGATCAACATGAGCAATCACGGACATATTACGAATGTTGTGCTTCAAATCCATAATCCTACGGAGCTCTTCTGCTGTAAACTTCACCTGCACAAATCAAATTTATTCCTCAATCAGCTTCCGAGAAAGAATCATCAGGGTGGCCACAAAGGACATTCTTTAAAAGCAATATCCTTACCATCTTGACTGCTCTTAGTTAGCAACCGCCAAAAACAAAGATATGGCAAGAAGAAGTTTCTGCAACAGTTTTGAAGAAAAACAATTAGCCAAAGCCCAAGTCATTAACAATCAGATATCATGACCAAACTAAAACCCACACAACAAACACCAATACATGCAAGCAAGCACTACATAACAATTTGCAACAATAGTGGCATCATATTCAAAAGGACTATAAATACAACCAATAAAATAAACCACAAAGGTTCAAAAAAACAAATAGGTTATTAGTATAAGCACAAGTTGTGATACAGAGTAAAGCTCTAACCACCACAGGATTTGAAATTCAGAAGAAACCCTCAGAAATTCCAGAATCGCAAGATTAGGAAATTGACCAGAATTAGAGCTTTTTAATATCTCAGCAGTCAGAAATCAGATTTACACCAAAAACTGGTCGAGTGGCCTTTTAAATCAGGTGAATATTTCGGAGAAGTTTTAGCAGATGTTTAAGTATCCTACTGGAACAGGAAACTTAAATATAACAAAATTCAATATCAGCTAAGTACAGGTATTTGATGAGAAATCAGAGAGTAATCTATCTGCAGTGATTATCAGAAAATAAACCAGAATATCAAACAGAAATCAGATATCACAGATCATAACTGGATAATTAAAGCAAACAGACTTCTCTTCTAAATTAATGGAAAGATCAGATTTTGAATCCAACAAACAACTATAACTAGATGTTAATATTTAATGTAGAAATCTGGAAAAAGAAACTAGCTATTTAACCTATCAAATCAGAAAGCACATAAACAGGACTAGACGACTAGAAAACTAGAACCGCAGGTAAAGAAATAACAATACTTGAATGAATAAGATCAGACAGCCCACCAGAAATACTACATTGAAACAACCACCAGAATTTCTCTGAATAATCACAGAATTGGAAGTCATGGGAAAATAAGTCTTTTAAGTAATCAAACAAAACAGACGATAGCCATACGAAGTAAACTGAGTAAACAGTTATCAAAACAAAAAGACAAGCACATAAAAAAATAAAAGGCGACATCATTAAATAAAAAAAAATAGAGAGAAAGAATCTTCAAAACTTGAAAACCAAAAACAAAAAAAAGAAACAAGTTTAGGCAACATGGAGTGAGAAAGTAAAAGAACAATCCTATGATACTTCTTCGGTCCTAACTAAAACACATTCAAATCGGATCTAACCTGCAAAAATTCTTAAGAATAAAAAATAAATAAAAACTTACTAGTCAGTAAAAGCATAAAAGACTAGAATCTCCACGGCCAGATAGCACAAAAACTTAACGAAAAGATCTTTAAAAATGCACACTAGATAGCACAAAAAGGATAGCGATCATAAACAAACCACCACCATAAAAGAGGCGTATGAAAATCAAAATAACCAATATTCATATAAATATTTCCCATTATTGTTACCAATATTATCCATTAAAACAGCTACCAGATGTCAATACCTAGATTCAAAGAAACAGATCCAACTCCTTAAAAAAAAATTCCACCACAAAACCAATGAAGTTAAGTTCAAACCAATAAATCAGATCTACAAATTCTAATAACTATAATAACAAGAACTTCTCCATGAATCGGAAAAAGCAAAGAAAAACATGACTCGTGAAGAAAAAAACCAAACATCGATTGTCAAGGGGATTATCAGTTACCTCGGAAGAGCAGAGCGAAAAAAATGATGGTGAAAAAGCTCAAATGTAAAATGAGTTAGGAAACCCTAATATGGTTGCGTCCAGTATTTCTAACCGTTGGATATAAATAATGGTTAGCCGTTGATTTTCAGATATTTAAAGCAAAAGTCATACACTCATCCAAATAGCTCACTTCTTTAGAATATGCTTCAGTGCTTCTTGCCCGTGGAGTTTTCCTCCAATTCTGCCACGTATTTTAGCTTATTTACATTTGTCCCCTCATATGTTTGTAATGATTTTTAGGGATTCAAATCGTCTCCTCCCTGTACTTCAAGGAGGAGACACGGCGACCCCACTGGATGGTCGCCACATGGAGGTCGAATGAATCCGACCCCTCTGTTCGAGTCGGCTCGGCTTGTCGGCTCGAACGGAGGGGTCAGATTCATCCGACCTCCACATGGCGACCATCCAGTGGGGTCGCCGCCCCTCCTCCCGAATCTCAGGGAAGAAACGATTTGGATCCGATATTTAGCCGTTGATTTTAAGATATTCAAAGTTTTGGAAGTCATACATTCGTCCAAATATCTCATTTCTTATATCATATAGTATGGATATAAAACCTCTCATGCCTCTTATGCTGGCATGAAAAAATCCAATGGTTGTAGTTTACTATACGTATATATCAATGTATTGATATGCACACACATTGAATGATAGCCACTAGATATGTCGACAAGAGGGACATGAGAGGATTTGAATCCGTAAAGTATATGCTTCCATGCTTCATGCCCATGGATCTTCCGACAAGTTTGCTATGTATTTTAGTTATTTTACATTTATCCCTTTGTACGTTTGTGTTTCTACATCTATCATCCATGCAATGAAGGGTGTCAATTTTTAAACCAGAATCGAGAAATCAAACCGATTTGGATTGTTTTAGTTTTACACATAATTAATTGGTATGGTTGTAGTTTAAAACTGTTAAACCTTCGATTATCCAATAAAAACTGATTAAATAAAACCAAAAGGAAACAAAGTAAAACTGGTTAAGTGAGGTTAACAACCTACTTACATGTATAATATTTTTGGTAGATGTAGTATTTAGTTTTAATGGGTGTCAATAGCCCTGTTTTGGTCCGAGTCAAATCAATATCAGGCTTTCTAGGGCAATTCAACATATGTCCAATAAAATATTCGGGTTGGGGTGGGTTGCACTGTATATATTAGTCAACAAGCTAGTCTTATATTGGTTTGTTATCGGACTGGCTCAGTAGACTGTTATCTCTCTGCTATTGATACGGTATTGGTTTACAATATGTTTATGTAATAGAAAAAGTTGGATTAATGGTCTCTATCGAGCCATTATCATATTGGTTTGATTTCGGTGTTGGTTTTCTACATGTATATTTAATAAAATATTGGCTTAAATGAGTCTTATCGGTTCATTATCGGATTGGTTCATGCTTAACAATTGGTCTTATCCGATTTCAACTTTTTCTTCAGGCTCTAAAAAGACAACCAAAATATCCTGTCCAATAAGGTTTAGTTTCAGTTTCGTCCAGACCAACTAAAGTTGATTCAATTTTGGTTTTGGTTTGGGCCCAATTTTGACACCCCTAAGTTTTAATATGCTATATTGGAGATAATGTCATACTCACGTGATATGATATTTTTAGTTTATTATTTAATAATTGAAGTCTTGATATGATATATTTAGTATAAATCAATAGACTAATTATTAATTAGTTTAGTTTATTTTTGAAAATAAGAATCGATTATTAATCAGTATTGTTTCAGTTTCTACTATTAACGTTATAACCGAATCAAATCGAACCATTGAACCATTAATTAACTGATTTACAATCTTACATGAAATGGCGATTGTATGTAGTGACATCCTTCGGCTAATTAGTAAAATGATTTCTAACCCTTAACCTCGAAAAAATAAATAATATATATATATTCTAAAGGAAAAAGCTTTCCTTCACAGCCCTCCCCCTTGCCCAAATTCTCGAAGGTATATATGATGCAAACTTGGGGAATCATATAACAAAGGATTTTGAAAAAACAAAAAGGAGAGGGATCTATACATTGGCAAGGTATATTAGAATCTTATATGTTAAAGATAAAATGAAAATACAAAAGAGATCGATAGAGAATCACTTAGAGAAGAGAGAAAAAAAAAAAAAAAAAAAGGTTCGGATTTTATAAAAGAGAGAGATTAAAAACCACTAATGTATACTTTTTTGTTAAATATTGTTATCTCCCATGTAACTTACCTTATTGACCGTTGACCCCCAAAGGTTTCAAAAAAGACATTTACCTCCCCTAAATAACTATTAAAATCCAAATAGTTTCACGCGTTAAGAATATTCCATTAGATGGTAACGGTGGGAGTCCAATATTTTTTTAAAGACCAAATTACCCTTTTAGATGAACTACCTATTTTACCCTTACTATTTAATAGGGTTAGTACTTCACCATTTGCTCTCTTACATTTTTTTCGGTTTTCAAACCCTTGAATCGCCTTCTTCTTCGGAGCTTTCCGCTGCTGCAATCCTTGAATATTGAAGCAATTTCTCCTAAAATCTCTCCAGATTTTCAATCCCTATTTTCACTCATATCTTCCCTCATCTTTCTCCCATTCCAGTCGCCCTTAGTTGACGGTTATTTTCTCTCCCATTCTTCTTTGGTTTCTTCTCTCATAAAATATAACCAGATTTTTAATCCCTATTTTCACTCCTATCTTCCCTCATCTTTCTCTCATTCCAATCGTCTCCTATTCTTCTTCGATTTCTTCTCTCCTAAAATTTTTCCAGATTTTCAATCCATATTTTCACTTCTATCTTCCCTCATCTTTCTCCCATTCCAGTTGCCCTTAGTTAATGGTCATTTTCTCTTATATTCTTCTTTGGTTTATTCTCTCATAAAATCTATCCAGATTTTCAATCTCTATTTTCACCCATATCTTTCATCATCTTTCTCCCATTCCAATCGTCTCCTATTCTTCTTCGATTTCTTATCTCCTAAAATCTCTTCAGATTTTCAATCCCTATTTTCACTCATATCTTCCCTCATCTTTCTCCCATTATAGTCGCTCCTAATCTACGACCATTTTATCTCATATTATTCTTTTATTTCTTCTCCTACTTCCTCTCCTGGCAAATTCTGCTCTTCCCTCAATGTCGAAATAAAAAATCATGCCATTTCTCATCCCTTTCCTAGCTCTCTCTGTCACACCCCTATTTCGGCTGAACCAGAAGTGTGAGTGAACCGTCACTGAACCAACGATTCACATCAGGATCTCAATAAGAACGTGTCGACTCATACAAACCATTGCACATAACCATAATCAGAATATAATAAAATACAACGAAAGTCTTAAATTAAATGAACTAAATTCGCTATTGATAATTTAAATAAAATATCCAGTTATTTTTCACACTAAAACGTAAATAAATATTCTTACATCAATTTGTAATCCAACTGAAAATAAATAAATAAACTAAATAAATCCTAGAGGTACACGCAGAAAGGGCACTCGCATGAAGTGTCATGCTCGTCCTCTCCTGCTTGCACTTCTAAAGCAGCAACACCTCCATACGCCAGAGCATCCATATAGTCCTCCACAGTATAACCTGCATCAACATCTAAAAATAGTGTGTACACAAGGGTGAGCTCACAACTTAGCTCAGTAAAATAATCAGACAATGCAACACACATCATGCATGAGTAACATTCACATTATGGTCTGGTTTTAAGTTTGTAATGTGTTATAAAAAAAATTGGTGACCACAGCACATCTATACACGAATATGTGAATCTGCCCAATAGATCAAACACCACTGTCGTCCCACATGCACCCACATGGAATAGAGATAGAGCTAAAGTATCCGGATCAAACACTGCCAACACTTCCCCTGATGCCCTATCCATACCAACACGTAAGCCCCTATTGGCGAGGACTTGCAAACTGGCTCGCAACTAACCAATCCTATATGTCATCATAGTAGGCCATATCCCAGCACAGCTCCATACGGCATAGAGATAGAGCTAGAGTCTAGAGGCCAGGCCGGAGACCACAGTGCCACTTCCTCCCTCTGATACCCTACCCGCACCAAGTATGCTAAGACAAAAACGATACGAAAATGTGCTAGTATGAGGAATGATCCCAGACCCCAAACCCTTCCCCACTTCACACACCAACGAAAACAATCACATGCCTAACAGTCACATCCTAACATAGCGAGTATGCATGAACAATATAATAACTGAAAGTAAAGATGAGATGCGAGTATGCACAAACACATTCCATAGAATCATAATCATTAACAACATTTTACTGTTATTGAGTTATTAGGGTTTAGGTCCGATTCCCTTACCTGATGCTTAATTGCTAACTTGCTCCACGTCACAGAATCCAAATTCGCTATCACAAGGTCCTACACGATGTTAGGGTTGAATTATAATAGTTTTCTTAGGGTTTACATTGGTCAGAAAATCAACTGGGTCAAAAACACTCCTCACAATGCATACTGATCGTAGTACCGGTTGCAAGTACCGGTCACGGCACTGTGGGGAAAGGTGCGACCGGTATGGTCGACCGGTCCCCCATAGACCAGTCTCCGAGAGGTACCGGTCGCACATGGTGCGACCGGTATGCCTCCGGAAGACCATCAATTCGGTGTTCGCCTTCCATCGGTCACCCCCTATTGGTTCTAGGGTTTTTCCTATGCATTATAGGACTGAGCAATGAGTTAGAGTTGTTTCATGTTCCATTTAAGTCTTAGTTTCAATGATCATTAACCTATAATGCGAATCTAGGGTTCATCGACTGTATTAGGGTTTGATAGCAATTTAAGGGTTTTAGATCAATACCTCGCATTGCATGGTATTGATCAATTCATGATTAATCATCTATAACGCTTAACTTTGAGGAAGGTTCAAGCACTTACCATTGGTTCGCAAGTAGGATGTTCTTCGTCTAACGGTAAACGACGGCTCCTCTCCCTCCTTCCTTAGCTCTTTCTCCTTCTTCGATCTCTTTCTCCTCTCTAGGGTTTGTGAGGATCAATGAAAGAATTCTAAGGAAGTTTAAGGGTCCTTAAATAGACTATGATAGAGTTTAGAAAGTTTTCTTACGTTAGGAAAGTCCTTAGGCTCGAGATTAGGAAAGTGGGATCCGTAGAGATCCGTTTCTGGGTCTAAGTAGTCTACCTGCGCAGACATATCGGTAGACGGGTACCATCAACCGGTATGAAAAAATATCATACATTAGGTCCGTTTTCGTACCTGGTTGTCATCCGTTCGTTCCGCCTGGCCCGGTAATGATTGGAAGACATGTTATGACATGAATTAAAGGTTTAAATCGGGTTCATGGAGTGCGGGTCTTACACTCTATCTCTTCAAACCCCGAATCTTCCCCTTCTTTTTCTGCTGCAACTGATTTCTCACATGTTTTATCCTCACCAAAATTCGGAGATCCCCAACCCCTTTTTTTTTCCTCCGCCATTTTCTTTCACACCTCACTCTTCTCTCTTGATTCGACAAGTACTTTAATTAACTCACCCATTATATATATCCAAATGAATCAGGAGGGCTATCAACAGGGAAGAGCGAAGGAGAACTAGAATATGAATTTCATATTAAGAATGAGAATCCAACATGATTAGACACAAATCAGAATACCAACTCATGGAAATCAAAACTAGTGCTTAATCAAGGAGTTTTGCCTCACTGGTCGCCTGTAATCATTCCGCTTGCATCTGAGTCCATCATATCATCTCTGTCGGAAAGAACGTGAGGGAGAATGAGAAGAATATGAGATTAGGGTTTATTTTAGTTAGATATAAAAGGGTTATATTGGTCTTTTAAGAGTAATAAGATTTAAAGTATGGATAAAAGGTTGAGGGTGGAGTTGTCCATAAAAAATTTAACTTTAACACCATTAAAAATTGGGGCTATTTGGATTTTAATAGTTATTTAGGGGAGGTAACTGTCTTTTTTGAAACATTTGGGGGTCAACGGTCAATAAGGTAAGTTACAGGGGAGGTAACTATCTTTTACCCTTAAAAATAATGTATAACATTTAAGGATGAATAGTTTTTGTTCGTTAACCATAAAATTCATACAGCACATGATGGGAAAGGAGGTTAGAATTGGGATTTATAAAAAGGGTGTTTTTGTTTAATTCAATCGTGGATTCCACCAGATCATGAAAAGAGAGGTTAGAATCGAAATTATAATAGAGATGTTTGTTTACTTAATACTTATATCGTAGATTCCACGAGGGCACCGGATCATGAAGTGGGTTCTCTCATGAATGGACCATTTAATTTTATCTTAAAAAATAATAAATGTAATTTAGACCAATATTATTTAAATATTAAATATTATATTTTTTTAAACAAACCAAAAGAAATAAAAAAATTGGTGGAGAAATACATGTTTCTTGTCTTCTAAGATATCCAAATTTCAAATAATAATAATAGGAGAAAATTTTAGGTATTATCCAAATATTTTGAGAAACATCACCTACCACCTAAGATTTCTGAAAACATCAACTACCACTCAAAATTTTAAAACGTTACCCCGTTAATTGACAGAAAAGAATTGAAATTTTGTCTAGACATTTATTCCCTTCTCATTTTAAATTGAGAAACATCACCTACCACCCACTGGTTCATTTTCCGGCAACATCGAATCTCCGACAAATGGTTTGTTTTTTTTAGGGGAGAATAACTACTGTGCGCCACTGCTGTTTTCCAACGATAGAGGCCGATGATGCTACTGGAACTTCCTTCCCTTTTCAACTGTAGTGCAACAAATAGACACTAGAAAACTAATGGAAAGCTATAATTCCCATAAATAAGCTATAATACTGAAAGTTTGAAACTATCTTCTAGGGCTGCGTTTGGTAACGTTCTCACCTATTCTTGTTTTGAACCGAAAGAGATAATCTTTTTCTGTTTTGTTCTAAAATAGTGTTATTTGGCTGTTTTTTTAGCCTTAAAGCTGTTTGGAAAATATATTCTAAACTAGTCTGATAACACTGTTTAGACTTGTTTGTTGTTCGATAAAATTTGTTCTAGAATACTTTTTTTCAAAGGATTTAAATATTACAAAATTGTCATTAAACCAATATCATATCAAATTAATTTATATTGATATCATTTAATTATAAGTTGTTCCTATGAGTGGATGGAGATAAGTTGAATTTCCATGACATCAGAACCACAAGCCTTTTTTTTTTTTTTTTTTTTTTTTTTGTTCTTGTTATCAATTGGGTTCATACCAAAAGAATTTAGAACATAAGAAAACCAATGAATCTTGGTGGATTCGAACCACCATCTTTTGGGGAATCCCCAAGTGCTCTACCTATTTGAGCTAAAGACTCGCATACACATCACATACACAATTTCATTATATTTTAATTTTTGTAATTGCAATGGGGCTCCTCCTAATTATCTCCACCTTGCCCATAATATGATGCTTGATGGGAATCTCAATGCTTAAACCTTAATTTGAGAGAGATCATAAAATTCCAACCATCTCAATTCTAGCTTGTTGTAAGTGATGAGCAATTTTTTTTTACTCAACCAGCTGATCTCTAAACGCAACCAAAAGAAGAGCATTCAGGTTTAGTGAAAGAAAAAGAGAGAGAGAGAGAGAGAGAGAGAGAGAGAGAGAGAGAGAGAGAGAGAGAGAGAGAGAGAGAGGGTTGAATTTGATTTAGAGGTGGGAGTAATGGTTTATCATGAGTGGCTCAAATAGAAAATACAAAAACGGTATTGCTCGCTCATTGTGACTGGCAGAAGAATCACTCAATCCAAAATTCTAAGATAGATAGTAGACTTTCAAATAGTAGGAATTCAATTAGTTAAGCCAATGTTGTCTTACAAAATCCTCGGAGCCACAAAACGTAAAATCTAACACGGCTGTAGAATAAGTAAATCTACCCTTTAGCACTTCTTACTTTTCTTCCCACTTGCGGGATGAAGAACAGTCGGTTCAGCATTTTCAAGAATGGATAAGCACCACAATCTGTTTCAGCATCATAGCCATAAAAAATAAAAAAAAAACGTATTCAATCATAACAATCATCAACCTTGGCGTACAAACGGGTGGAAACACTCAAAAAGTAACGAAACTCTAAAGACGAAAATGTTAGATTTATGTGGGCTTAATTAATTTGTCACACCCCAATTCCACACTATTCAGAATGGTCTGATGAACCGCTAACAAATCAACGGTTCAACCAGGATCTCGAGTAGGCTATATCCGTGTTATCTGAACCTCATACATCCATAATCATAATCAGAGTAAATACACAATAGCGGAAGTCTTATAACAAAATGAACTGAGAATCTACTGTGAGTCTGTGATATTAATATTTAAATAGTAAATTATTCTGTATTAACTGAGACATAAATAAATATCAAATACATGTCCATAAAAAAAATTCAAGTAAAGAAACCTAAGAAAAATATCTAATCGAATACACATGAGTTGCACTCACAAGAGGAGTCATGTGTATCCACTTCAGCTTCAACCTCCATTGCTGCTACGTTCTCGTACGCTGGAGCAATCATATAATCTTCAACTGTGAAACCTGCATCATCAATTAAAAATATTCGACGTCAAGGGGTGAGCACACATCATGGCTTAGTGAGCAAACAAAACAATACAACAGTACATATGCATGCAATCAATTCATATCTTTGGTCTAGTTTAAAGTTTGCAATGCGCAATAGAAAGGTTGGGTGGTCAAAGGTTAACGTTTATTGACCCCGCCTCTATACACAGGGTGTGAAAGTCCTCCCAAAGGTTAACGTTTATTGTCGTCCCCATCCACCCTAATCATAAACATTATATAACAAAGGTTAACGTTTATTGCTATATAGTGCCATACCAACACGTAAGCTCCTGCTGGCGAGGGCTTGCAAACTGGACTCGCAACTAACCAATCCTAATGCCAAACAGTGTATCCAAGACCTCACCCCAGCATCCCTCAGAATGTCTATAGAGATAGAGCTAAGGCCCCCCGGTAGAGTCAGAGACTACAAGGACCGAGACCACCTCCCCTGATACTCTACGACACAATAGTTCTGCTAAAGTAATGGTGATACGACGATGCTAATGCATAAGACTTGAGTTAGAGATAGAGCTAAAGTGCTGAGACCCGCCAAAGGTTAACGTTTATTGACGTTCTCATCACATCTCCTCTGATACTCGCTCGCATCAAGTACACCAACCACACACATACAATCACATGCCTATTCCTATCATCATTATCATCATCATGCTATAAACAATAAGTAAATATGCATGAACAAACAATAGAAATATTGGATGACATGTTGTATGCACATTACAAACATATTCGTACAGAATCAAGCATGGCATTGGACTAAAGGAAATAGAAAACAGTTTGTTATTAACCAATTAGTTTAGAGTTCTGTTTCCTCACCTTAGCTTGCTAATAGATACTTTTTCAAGATTTAGAATCACCTTTATATTGTTATTATATTGCTAGAAGACCTAACAAAGTCGATAAAATTTAATTAAAATTTATTCAGAATTTAAAAATCATTCTGTTAACTGAGGGTCGGAGGTAGGGTCGGAGTCATGATCGACCCTGGGTGCGATCCTCCCCAATCTGGACTTCCCGAACACTGAGGGTCGATACTCAGGATCACCTAGGGTCGGATGGTCATCGACCCTCTGTGCGACCCTCGGTGTACTTTGGTCAATTTCCCTCTTTTTAGTCCATCCTTCGTGTTTGGAGTCCTATGGCTTTCTCCTACAGTCCATTCAACATTCATTCCATGGTCTAGAACCATGAATAATCCACCTAGATAGCTTTCACGTAATCTCCCATGGTTTTCTATGAAAACCTAACCATGGGTTGATGGTTTGGGTTTCTCCGAGATTATATTCTCACCATTACCTAACCTAAGGTCTGTAGAATGTCATGGAATTAGTATCCATACCCGAGAAGAATACTCCTTCTCTGCAACTCTTCTCTTCCTTAGCCATTTTCTTTAAGTTTTCATTCTCTCCTCTTTCTCTCAATCCAATTAGGGTTGTAAAAGGAGTGAAAGAGGCTTAGGGATGTCTTTTAAATAGAGTAGGAACATCCTAAAATAAGTCCCTTTGAGATTAGGAAAGAATTCAAATCGAAAATTAGAAATTTTCCTAGTTTCAGTTTCGGCGACAACTGAGGGTCGATGGGAGGGTCGATGATCCTGTCGACCCTAGGTTTCTAAGTTATCCGACCCTCCCTTCAAAACTGAGGGCCTGACTTTCTGTTTTGGGAGGTCCGACCCTCCTTGGCTGGGTATGCGACCCTCCCCTTAAATTAAGTGTTTTAGGGTCGATTTGATACCTGGGATCTCGATCTCCTTCACGCCCTTGGTCCATTTGACTCAACCATGATGGGTAATCCTGGTTCAAGGTGATAAGACCGGGTTAGATTGACACGGGTCTTACATAATTACCTAAACTAGTCAATTCAGTGGGAGTCCAATGAACACGATAGAACCGATTTTGTTTGATTTTGTCACATGATATGAGATAGGTTTGATAACCCTAATTCTATAGTGGGAAGGGTCTTAGGGTTACAACAGTATTTTATAAATACTGGTTCAGAGTCCCCACAGCCACAATTAATTAGTTCTCTCTGCACCCATTAGCAAGAGATATCAGGATATCCTCTGGAGGCTGTGGAAGACTGTAGCCGAGGGATTTTGATCAAAGCTTGGAGCGTCGTGAAGCGTATGGGAATTAATCTATTCACAAACAGGTATGTCCTTATGATTCATATTTAATGGCTTCTCTATTGTGTTCTATGGTAACTGTATGGATGGAGAATGAGTTTCATTGAAACCCTAAACACATAATATTCTAACAGTTGGTATCAGAGCTAACCATATAGACCTAGAATCAATGGAGATTGATTATAAAGACTGATAATGAATGGTTAAATTGAAAGAGAAATTTTTCTCAAGTTTTGGATCGAATCTCGATCAGATCTATTGGAGTTTTCCATCGATAAAATTTTTTTCGACCGACAAAATAGGTCAAGCAACATACCATTGGAAAGCTCAAGACGAGACGGTTATGGCGATATAAATATCGTCGGTGACAGGATCTTGACGCGTCAGCACTCTCCGACGGTAACCGCGAGTGGATCTCACTCAAGGGGGAATTTATAAAAAAAAATATACTGGTGGAGCCGATTCGTCGCCTAGTTGACTCGACAAGAATCGAAAACCCTAGCCTCGACCCAGGCTGAGCCAAGCCGAAGGCAGCCAGGGCGGGGCTGGGGGTCGGCTAAGCCGAGCCAGCTTGGCTCGGCCAAACCT
This sequence comes from Protea cynaroides, assembly GCA_028583415.1. Taxonomy (NCBI): domain Eukaryota; kingdom Viridiplantae; phylum Streptophyta; class Magnoliopsida; order Proteales; family Proteaceae; genus Protea; species Protea cynaroides. The sequence continues at coordinate 85,585,473 of CM053265.1, read as the reverse complement.
GGTCAGCCAAGGCCCAAGCCCAAGACCAGCTAGATTGCACATGTGCGGAGTAGCATGTGTGACCCAGGGCCCGACTCGCAAGTCTGAAATCTAACCCGAATACCTCGACTAGAAAACCCAAATTTTGGCCCGCATATCCGACATGAGAACCCAGATTGTTGACCCGTATACCCAAATGATGAACCAGGTTCACCCATTGGTTGGATCGGTGGTTGAGCCAATTGGTCGGACCTCGGTGTGGTTTACATCAAACCGCTTGGCTTGCGGTCTGAACCAAAGCAATAATTTAAAAAAAAAAAAAAGGTATACTCGGTTAAGTTCGAACTGAGCCGAAAGTCAGGCTGGACCTGGCCAAGCCGGTGAGAACCGAACCGAACCAAACTGACCCAGACAGGATTTTCTTATAAGGGCCTGTTTGGTTTCTGTTTTTAACAAAAGGACATTAAACAGTGATTCTGGGAGCTAGGAAGGTCAGATTGACCTTTGGTTTGCTTGGTTGGACTTCATTTTTAATGATCTTCAATTTGATATATATTTTGGTATATTTTGATGCATTGAAAAATATGTTATTATGAAAAAATACCCTATGAGAACTCGATTTGCAATGTTTTTACTAAGGGTGTCAACGGGCCGGTCCGGTCCGATTTCGGTCCGGGCTGAATCGATGTCGGGTTTTATAAGCCTAGCCCAAAACATGTCCATTAAGAGTTCGGGCTGGGTTGGGTTGCGTTGGACACAATAACTAACGGGCTGGTCCGGTGTCGGTTTGTTATCGGGTTGGGCTTATTGAGGTGATTTCGGGCTGATTCAGTCCGGACCGGGCTTATCAAACTTATCGGGCCAATTTTATATGTAAGATATATTGCCTATTTTATTATTTCTATCTATAAAATTAGCATCATTCCTTCTATATGTATGTAATTCAATAAATTGTAACAATTAACATACTTTTTTCAACTATAGATTCATATAATCTTTCGGATCAAGAAGTGAACTATAACAGTGTAATATAATCATCAAAATTTAAAACCATAAAAATTAAGAATTTGGACCCGGATGAACCTTACCGGTGTTTGGGCTAGTTCGGGCTTCTTAACGGGCCGGTCCGGTCTGGTTTCGATCTGGGCTGAAACGGTGTCGGGCTTTACAAGCCGAGACCGAAACCTATCCATTAAGGTTCGGTCCGGGCTGGGTTCGGGTTATTTCGGGCCGGCTCGGTCCGTGCTACCGGATCGGGCCCATTTTTGACACCCTTAGTTTTTACTGATTTTTCTTAAAGTTATTGTACAAAATTGATTGATTGAGCTAGTGTGCATATTTATATGGATGTTTAGACCTGTTTAGTTGTGTTAATAAAACATTTATGATGTCCCACATGAGTTACAAGTTGGGATTTATTCATATCATGGTGGAATTTGGTGTGACCACCAAAGTAGCAATCTGTTTTATTATGATGTATTCAAATTCAAAGGTCTGTATTTGTAAATGCTTCAGTTTCATAATGTTCATCCAAAGGTGACATTGTCCAAGTTTATTTAAATTATGATTTATAGTTGTTGTGTAAGGATTATGGTGTGACCATCAAAGTGGCAACTTTGATTCTATCGTAATATGTTCAAATTTAGCATTTATTCATTACAAACTACAGTAAAGGAAGTATAGTGTTCACCCAAAAGTGACACTGACATAAACTCTCACTTTTATGGATGCAGCAAAGAACGACATTGTCCACTCCTTTGGGCGTTGTCTAAGATTATAAAGAACGACACTGTCCACCCAAAGGTGGTGTTGTCAAAAAAAAATAAAGAACTCATGCACATGGTTGAAGGATCTTAGTTTTAGGAGGTTTTATCCACCCAAATGTGGTAAAATCTTCGAGAATCATTATCTCTTCGCAGTTATTGCATAGATATTGAGAGGACCAGTGCATATATTGTCCCAAAGGATGTGTGTGTAGTTTGAACTTTTCAAAGATATTAATTAACTTGCACATGTTATGTATATATATTCTTACTAGCTGATTTTATTTGATATTAATTATAGACTTGTAATTATTTACATTGTAATATAGTTGTGAACATGTAATGATTAAATACTTTAATATGCCAGTCTTTGGCAGCCAGTTCTATGAATTGGCATGAAAGTTGAAAACTAGTCTATGACTTTTTAACCTAGATGTACTCAATAGAAAATTGTATTTTGGTTCTTAGGACGTTCAGTCTCTAAGATGAAGTAAGACAATGTTAAGATAAGGAACATTGGAAAAGGATATTCCCTATGAAATCCAAAGAAATATTTGATATTTCAAGAATGGATGGAGAGATGTTTTATTATTCATATCCTTCAGTACCTGTTTTTGATGATAATATGTGGTATTAGGAATGTGAGGAAATATAAGGTAGAACTGTTAACTATTAATGATAAGCTCAAGGATAAATGAATATTTATAGGTTCATTAAAACCTATGTAGGTGACATTTTAGACTTTTCACTTCCTCACAATAACTGTATAGTCAGATCTTGGTGACCTATAGTACTAAAAAATATAGTGAATTCTAAAGTGAAAGAACTAAGGACAAAAATTCAAAGAAAAAAAAAATATGAATGCCAATGTCATAGTGCATAATATATACCCAGACAAAGGCAAATTGTAAAAGGGATAGAGAAACCCATAGAAAGAAAAATATTTTTTCATGGAATAGTCAAAAACTTTATGACAGAGAATTAGACATTAAGAAACTACAAGATAAATTGATCTAAGTAGAATAAAATTCTTGTAGAGTAATCCAGAAGGGACATGTAAAGAAAATTTTATATAGCTGGACAGCTTAATTGAAAAATGAATAAGGATTATGAAACTTCTGAGCAATAAGGTGCAATATATTGGATACTTAAGCATTAATCGTAGTCTGAACCAATAGAAGTATAAAAATCTTTAATTTATTCTATCTTTAGAAGTTAAACTGTATATTGTAATCTTACACCCTGGTCATAAGGGTTCAAGACTGTTGTCCAAAGAAAGATTAGAAAGAATAATATTCTGAAATTCTCCTTCCAAGGTTTATTACATGTATATATGTGAAAATTAATTAAAAGAGAAGATGACAAGATTAAAGTAAGTGAAGATTATTCACAACAAGGATTTATTGGATTTGGTGGACATCGATATTTCATCTAAGACTTCTTGTCACAGTTTAGTCTATGGGTGTTTTTTCAAATAATGAAAATTAAGATGAAATTTTTTTTATTAAAAGAATTGAAACTATTGAATTTGAATGAGAGAGTTTTGGGAGATCATGTGATACTGGTTTATTTTCTGATAAATTTAAACAAGTGTTTGCAAAAGCTTAATAATGTATTTGATCTTCTAAGAAAATAATTGATATTGTAGCCTATATTGTTAATAAAACACTTAGTCAGTTTCAGTTTCAGTTTCAGTTTAAATTATCTTCTTATTTGAGACTGTAGAACTGACATGGTTTCATAATACTCATCGGAGAATGATTATTTTAGGACATTGAGTTGTCATATTATGGGATATCAAAATAGACCCAAGAAACTTAAAGTTTGATGAGACCACCTGAAAATTGGTGTGAAGCAACCAGTTGAGATACCAAAAATATTACTAGAGTGTAACGAAATGATTATAGAAATATTCATTAAGATCGATGCTTCAGTCATAGTAGCAAAGTCAAATGAGGCAATGAAGAGATATACTGGACCATGCTGTGATTTCATCAATCACATGTTGTACTTCAAAATAGATATTTTTTGTAATGGATAAAAATGAAGATCCCAATGATTTTGAGCAAGTTGTTAGTAGTGAAATTGCTTTTGAATGTTTAATGATCATAAATGATGTGTTATTGTCTACGAATAATAACGAGACTTGAGATCTTATGCTTTTATCAATGAGTGGTGTCCTCATATGTTAAAATGGGTATATAAAGAAAATATGTGATTTCAATGGAAGAATTGATTGCTACAAAGTAAGACTTTTAGCAAAGTGAAATCATACAAAGAGAAGATAAAGAAAACTTCAAATTTTTGAGGTCATAATTGCGCATTTTGTTTTGAAGTTACACTAGATAATGGTATTTGAAGTTTGATAGGGTTGTATCTTCTTTCAATTTTGTTGAGATTATCATTGACCATTGTATATGTCTATAGGTCAGTGGGAGTGGATTCACTTTCTTGTCATGTGTGTTGATGGTTTTCATTGGCCTGTAGTGACATAGTTTACTAGTTGAAATCAATGTTTGTCTGTCTGATAATTCGACATGTAAAACTGTATGAGCAAGTACCTTTGTACCTGATATTGAGTTTGCTCGTGACAGAAAAAATAAAATTCTGAATTTATCTCAAAGTATAAATATTGTTCGTGTTTTCGAATGGTTCAGTATGCATGTATAACTAGAAAATTGCGGATGCTAAAATCAGTAAAGGAGATAAATTGACAGAATTATAAACAAAGAATGATACTGAGTGTTAGCATCTACAATGCAGTAAAGGGCTTGATATATGCTTAAGATTGTAATCATTTCATATAGTATTTTCATTGAGTGTTATGGGATGTTTTCAGTTGGATGCTTGTATAGCTTATTGGACAATGGAAAAAATGAAGGTCATGCGGTATATGCAGAGGACCAAAGATTACATGTTCATTTATGAAAGTAGTGACACTCTAGGCTATTTTGATGTAATTTTAATGTTTGCATTGATGACAGAAAACCAACCTCAAGGTTTAATGTTATGGTGGTAGGATTTTGTAACTCTATGTGAAAATAACAAATAAGGTATCAAGTGTAAGAGTTTCTTTTATGATTTGGAGGTTGTAGACTCTACTTCAAGACTATCGAGATATGTTGGGACAGTGGTTTAGCTATGTTCTTCTCAAAGAATAATAAGAAATATAGTATTTCACGACATAATAGAGATCGAATCTTTTCATGTAAGGAAGATGTCAAAAGATTTTATATCGTTGTAGATTGAACGAAGGTTTTGTTAGTGGGAGTCTTTAAGGGACGGTACGTCTAATATAAGAATAGTTGAAAACAATTAATTTTATTAGAGGCTTAAGTGACCAAAGATCTGGGAATCAGTGAGAGTCTCTAGATATGCTTAATCAGTGGGAGACTCTTTATGTTTATACTTGTGTTTTCACATTGCTTACTGTGTTTTATTGTATTGTTCATGGTTTGATGGATACAATTTTTGTAACTATGATTTTGTTTACATTAGCATTTGCGCTATTGCTATTTTGCATACATAGTTATGTGTTTGACATGTCAAAGATAAATCAGGCTGTATTTAGCCAAAGATAAATCAGGCAATATTTAGCAGAACACCAGGTAATATTTAGCCAAATGACGAACAAGGCAGTATTCAGCCAGATATATAAGGCAGTATTTAACCAATATAAGAGGCGGTATTCAGCCATACAAATAATGACGGTAAGTCAAAATACGATAGTAATCCAAGCTTGAGGCGGTTTGCCATGAGAGGATAATATCAAATAATAAAAACGGTGTCTACCTAAGGTATGGTTTTATATTTATGAATTATTTAACTGTCATGTTTTAGTTGCTCATAAAGGTTTTGTGGCACTTTGATTAAGATTCTTTAACCAAGTTTGGACTCGCATGAGAGTTTACTTTCATGCATTATCTCAGGCGATTCATGTATTAAGTAGACCTCTGTTGTGGCTAACAGAAGTTTGTACACCATATGTTGAGGTGTATTATTCGTTGTTGCTCACATTGAAAAGCTTTATGGATGTTTTAAAGTTAGTGACATTTTAGTGTGTTGGGTTCCATGGCCACACTGGTTGACGGTGGTTTTGTAATTAATATAGCCCAAGTGGGAGATTGTTAGATTTATGTGGGCTTAATTAATTACCTAAACTAGTCAATTCAGTGGGAGTCAAATGAACACGATAGAACCGATTTGGTTTGATTTTGTCACATGGTATGAGATATGTTTGGTAACCCTAATTCTATAATGGGAAGGGTTTTAGAGTTACAACAGTATTCTATAATATTGGGTTAGAGTCCCTACAGTCACAATTAATTAGTTCTTTCTGCACCCATTAGCAAGAGACATCAGGATATCCTCTGGAGGTTGTGGAAGACTGTAGCCGAGGGATTTCGATCAAAGCTTAGAGCGTCGTGAAACGTATGGTAATTAATATCTTCACAAACAGGTATGTCTTTATGATTCATAGTTAATGACTTCTCTATTGTGTTCTATGGTAACTGTATGGATGGATAATGAGTTTTATTGAAACCCTAAACACATAATATTCGAACAAAAAATGTAGATGACCAATATAAAAATCAAGTCGTGCACGTATTCGTGAGTGAAATCTATATTATTCATATCAATAATGGCAGAGCATGTAGAAATTCATGAAATAGCTCAATAACATGAATAGTCGATGATGAATAAGATAGTTCCTTTTATGATAGTAACATAACCATACACAACATTCATCCAGATTATGCAAATTGATAACAACAAAACACAAGAAGCAAAAAAATAATGAATCACGAAATTTTTTCCAAAATGAAAAGAAAAAAAAAGGGACATATTACTACTGAGAAAACCCTAAACGATAGTCGCCGTCCTTATTTTTTCTCTCAAAATTTCTTCAAACAAAAATAAAAAATTTTGAAACTCCCAAAACCACATAATTAGGACCCATTAAATCGAAGAGAAAGAGTGGGTGAGATGCGACGCGATTGAGACGAGAGAAGGATGAAATGGGGCGGAGAGAATAGAAGACTTGGAGTGGGGTTGGAGAGGAAGGTGAGTTGGAAGAGGACAGTAAAACAGAACCCGTTGACAACATAGAGAGAGAGAGAGAGAGAGAGAGAGAGAGAGAGAGAGAGAGAGAGAGAGAGAGAGAGAGAGAGGACATACCTCAAACATCCATGAGTTGCAGAAGAGAACAGTCACTACACAAAGCAAATAACAAGAGCATTGTAAAGTAGAGGACGAATCTTGGGTGTTATCGGGGTAAGTGGCTTTTATCGGGAACGATTATAAGATTTGTTCTTTTACAGCCTGTTCTAGAACATGAAAACATGTTCTGAAATTTATGTTCTAGATGTTCTTTTCATCCGATTCATTATTTAAAAACAGAAGAACAATCCATACTTGCCAAATAGCTTTTTACTATTTGTTGCTGTTTTGAACAGTTTTTCTATTCTACCAGAACGAAAGAACAGAAAAACTATTCTCACGACGAGTTACCAAACGCAACCTAGATACCTTGAATTATTGAGATTGCTGCGCTTTCAATGGAATTTTTGTATACTCTGATTTGCGCAGAAGTGGCTTGTGTGCCCGATTTCCAAATTATTGGAGTACAAAAACCGGTCTTTCATTTTGAGTTTTGATTTTGTGATTGCTCCATGAATTGCAATGTATCCATTACTCTGAAAACAGGGTAAAGATGCCATTTATGTGAATAATTTACTTCATATAAAAGTCTCCATTTTTTGTTTTTTTTCATTTTTTGGTAAGAAAGTCTCCATTAGCATCAACCCAACAATATGACAAATCAAATGTTTAATTTACAATTGAACAATCATTAGTATCACCAATAAACGATCCATGTCCCCCATCCGTTTGGGCTGGACCAAGGGTGGACAATGAAATGCACCAATGAGATGACTAAAATGGTCCCACTGAATAAATACTTGACCAATCAAAATGACGCCATTAGGACACTGGTGAGCAAGGATGTTTGACATTTCTCTGCAAGTTATACCCTAAAATCTGAACATAATGACAACAATCCATTTTTCCTGCAACCTGTTTGAATCCATCATTATGGCAATGGATTTGATGAATCTTGGACCATCCCTATAATCTTTCCAACGACATTCTTTTTTTAATGGTTTTTCGATGGTGTCAATGATGGAAGAGGTGGGAGAGATGATTGATTGCAGATTCCAATCAAATTGGAGAGGCAAGGCAGAGAAACAGAGCACCTAGGAGGAAGAATAAGATGATTTGGGGGTATGGTTAAAAATTACTGAAGGATAAACTCGACTTTTTCCTTTCTAATAAGGGTATTGCTGTTAATACAAAAATGGTTTTGAGTGGACATCAACATCTAACGACTCCGTCTTAACGATTTGGGTTTTTTTTTTAATAAACGTTTTGGAATTTTGGATGGTAGTTGATGTTTTCATAAATCTTGGGTGATTCTTATTTATCAAAGTATTTGGATCAATACAAAAATTGTTTTCCGTAATTTGAATTTCATTTAACTCCCACTTCTAGAAATATTAGGGTTTAGGGTTTATAGTAAACCAGAAATGTATGAGATATTTTTTTATGAAGAAAAACAATAAAATAAAAGACAGGATGCATTTAGGGGCTGTTTGATAAAACTTCAACTCTGAGATTCTTACTTCTGGTTCAAATTTTTACTCCAACTTCAAAAGGATTCAAGAATATGAGGGAGTAGAAACATGTTTGTTAACCTTAGTCATGGACTCCAGAATAGTGGTGGGGGGTGGCGGATGGTGGCACTAGTGGTGAGTGGTGATGGTTGGTGACGGTGGTGGTGCAGGGTGACGGTGGTGGTGCAGGGTGACGGTGGGTGGGTGGTGGTGGTGGTGGTGGTGGTGGAGGGTGGTGGGGGTGGTGGTGGGTGGTAGTGGATGATAGTTGGTGGTGGTGGTGGCGGTGGTGGTGGTGATGGTAGGTGGCAGTGGGTGGTAGTGGATGGTGGTGGCAGTAGTGGGTGGTTGGTGGTGGTGGGTGGTGGTGGTGGTGGTTGGTGGGTGGTGGGTGGTGGTGGTGGTGGTTGGTGGGTGGTGGTGGTGGCTATAGTAGGTGGCGGTGGGTGGTGATTGAGGATGGTGGTGGTGGCGGTGGCGGTGGCGGTGGCGGTGGGTGGTAGTGGATGGTGGTGGTGGTGGTGGTGGGTGGTTGGTAGTGGTAGCGACGAGGGGTGGTGGTGGAGGCGGCGGTGGTGGGTGATAGTTGGTGGTGGTGGTAGGTGGTGGTGGCGGTGGTTGGTGGCTGGTGGTGGTGGAGATGGTAGATGGCGGTGGGTGGTGGTGGCGATGGTTGGTGGCCGGTGGTTGGTGGTGGTGGCAATGGTAGGTGGCGGTGGGTGGTGATTGAGGATGGTGGTAGTGGTGGTGGTGGGTAGTGGTGGCGGTGGGTGGTGGCGGTGTGGTGGTGGTGGTGGTGGTGGCGGCAGTGGGTGGTGGAGGGTGGTGGCTGGTGGCTGGTGGGTTGTGGTGTTGGTGGTGGTAGTCGGTGGTAGTAGTGGTGTGGGGTGATTTTTACTCCAAAATTATGCTCTGAAGTCGAAAAGCATCTATTTAATGCTCAAAAAAATTGGATTCTATAGCTCATTTGGAGCCGGATCACTCATGGATTATCCAGAAGTCCGAACCGGGTTATCAAACATGCTTCTACTCTATTTATGCTTCAGAAATCAGAATCCAACTTCTGGAGTGTTACCAAACACCCCCTTAGAATCTCATACAAGCAAACTATCCATCCCAGAGTTCATATGGCATTTTTTTTAATTTTTTTTTACAAACAAATCTTTTATTGATGAATAACAGGATCACTAGTCGAAGTATCAATGATACTGGAATTCATCAACCAATGAGAGGATAATATCCAATCAAATGTTCCTGAAACCGTTAGGGCCTCCCTGACAAAGGAATATTGAATTAAATTATTAGCATCCCTTAGAATAAAAGAGAAAGAACATTATTCATAAGAACTTGCTAGGTCCTTAATATCCATCAAAATTGATTGTATAAGAATATTAGAAATATGGTTCGAATTGAAAATAAAAGAGATAACATCTTTACAATCCGACTCCACCAAGATCTCCTTGAAGCCCTCCAAAGTAGCATGAAAAGTGCAAGCGCATATATATGGCATGATTTCACGTATTTGACTCCAATTCTAACATTCATGTTTTTTATTCAATTTTTTCTCTCCTTCTTCTTCTTCTTCTTCTTCTTCTTCTTCTTTGTGGTGTAGGTGGTAGTTTTTCTTAAAGTATTGTTTGATCTGTCGTAATATTTTTTTTTTAAATATATTTATTTGTATTTGCTTAAAACAAAGGACGGGGTCTACATCAAAAAAAATATAGAGGGTGTTCAACGTCAATGCTTCCACAATATGGAGAAGTTTTTGTTTTTGTTTTTTTAATGTATAATCACCCGATTGCAATATGACAATCTTTATTATCATTTTATCAGGGCTCGCACTCAAATGGAATCTATATATTAATGATATATATTGGAGGGATTCAAATCCTCTCCTCCTAGTGATTCGGGAGGAAGGGGACGCCCTCGTTGGATGGCCGATACGTGGGGCTAGGGTGAATCAAGCCTTTCATTTGAGCAGACACCCCCTATCGGCTCAGTGTCAGCTAGGATGGAGAGCTCGTATTCACCCGAAACCCACGTGTCGATCATCCAACAAGGACGTCCCCCTCTTCCCAAACCTTTGGGAAGAGAGGATGTGGATCCATGTTGGAATAGGTCAACCTTTCTATGATCCAATTTCGCTCTATGCTGTTTATCTCATTTGCATGCATTTCAAGTGATTTCCCGATGCTTGATTTCTTGGATTTTAGGTTGTGTCTAGTGTATTCTTGAAATATATTCTTATATGTATTATCATAATAAAGAATGTAATGGCTAAAGAGCGCATTATAGAATGGGCACGTTCTCTAACATATTTCGTGATAACAAATAAATAAAGATAACGCATACAAACATTGTTATTGTCTTCTTGCAACATAATATCTACCTATAATGCATTAAAAAATTGCATATCAATCCCTAGGATGTCAATCAATCAATTTTAGTCGATCTTGATCGGGCTTAATCTATCATCACCATTTTAACACCCTGTACTGTGGTCGTTCGTTTAGCTAACTGCCTAACTGATTCTATCATTGGCGAGGCATGGATACGTTTATATTCAGTCTGATCCATCTTATGTTAATTGGGCTGTAAACGAACTCATGCCAAAGTGTAAATAAAAAAAAAAAAGAGAGAGAGATAGGATTTTGAATCCATAATTGTCCTAATGTTGTAGATTATATATATCTTCTTGTAGGATTGTAAAATGATTTTATTATAGGTTTGTGATCACCCATGTAAACCAAGGCGATGATGGACAAAACGAGTGGAAGACTTGAGAAATAAAAAGAGTAAGAAACATTTTATTGTTTTAGGATTTTAGTTTTAGGTTTGTATTTGTTTGATATCTAAACCAATATTCAATTCGGTTTAAAGGTATATTTGATTCATTCGGTCGGTTTGGTCAAACTAAACCCTTGCACCGTGAATGCTCGTTCAATAATTAGTCTAGACCTAAGCTCAACATGTTTAATAATTGGGTCAGTTCGGTCTTGGGCTTCACTAGTCAAGCAACCTTTGTGTGGATATGAAATATACACTCCTACCAAACACAACCTAAGTATAACTGTTTCATATATGTACACAGTACGCAGTACGTACCACCAGATGTATGGCCCTCAAACTCTCTCTCCTCCATAGTCCATGACTCCATGAGACCATGAATACGAACCAAACAATGTCTCCTCTAATGCTTTCATTTGGTTGAGTATGTTAATAATATTAATTGGTAGGGTATAGATGCCCTACCCTTTAGCCCATGACATGGTTTAAGGTTTTGCTATTGTATCGACTTTGGACTTTATCGATCTCTGATCCTAATCTATTTTAATGTTGTTTTACTGAGGATTAGACATGTGTCAGTTTTTCATTGGATCTGTACCGATTTTGAAGATAACTGATACTGTGTGTCTAATACTAGGATTTAAAACCATAGTCTATGATATACCAATTTAATTGATGTTAGGAATAAGGGCATGTAGAATAGGTACCATGGATAAACCATTATCCTTTTTAATGGCTTTTAATTAGTTTTCCCTCCTTTTTATTTTATTTTTCCTGGTAAAAGCTTTCCCTCTTTTTTTTTTTCCAAAATTGATAATGTGTGTTTAAAGGGTGGAGAAGACAGATTTCCGAGAATTAGGACCCTTTGATAATATTCCTAACCTCGGATTTCATTAATTCCAACTCCCATACAACTATTTGGGAACAAAATCCCGTTTAAATGATTATATTGAAAGGCTTTCAAGGAATCTGACAGCTAAAAAATGAAGCCCTCATCAATCCGGAGCAACTGAGTGAAAGTCAAAAAATGGGGGAACAGAGAACTGAGAATAAGAAAGTCACTCCTGCAAACGTGATTTGAGGTATTCTCCTCCCTCTCTCTTGCTCTATCTCTTTCACAAACTCCCTCTGTCGTTCTCTCATTTTCATGTTCCTTGGTCTGTAACCCTAGGTTAGAATTGGAGGGTTTTTTTTTATAACCCTCAATGTAGCAATTCCTAAGTTCTCTATTTCTCTCTCTATCTCTCTTAACCTGTAACCGAAGGAATTGAAAGAGTTGCAGTTTTTTTTTTTTTAAATCTTCTCTCAGTGAACTTTGAAGATTTTTTTTCTTCTTCAAAGTCAAGCCTCAATTTCGATTCTGTGTTTTATCGTTCTGATAATCGTGAACTCTTGCTATTACCCAGTCTGAAAAGTACACAACTTCGCTGATCAATGCGACTTCTTTGATATTATTTCCTTCCTTTCCTCCTCTAATACATCCCCTCTTTCTTCATTTTGAATTGGGTTTTCTGGTTGATTTCTACGTTCTCTCTAATAATTCTGGCTCTTATTGTCGTGTTTTTTGAGGGCGGGATTTTTTGAATTTGTTATTTTCAGACTTGACATAGTGTTTTTATTTTATATTTTATTATTATTATTATTTATTTATTTTAAAATCTGTAGTCTACATTAGAAAACATAAGAGACGACGATAGAAGAGAGCAACACAGATTCCGAGCTATTTCTTGCTTCAGGTAGCAGATTTAGCAAGATAAAATCATGAGAACGTAGGGAAAATTACTGGGTCATTGTAGAAAGACCAACCTGTTTTCATGGATGCTGGTCTTTGAATATGCATCAAGTTAACCATGCTTAGTTTCATGCCTTTACAAGCTAAGGCTATAAGATTGAGGACATTAAAAAATTTAAAGCATTAGGAGCCTTTGTGATTGATATTGTGTATAGAGAGAGGGGAGGCTCTATTTCTGTCTTTCCTTGCAAGCACATGGTTGCTAATTTCTTGGACTAATTAACTAGCTGGCTTCAAAGTAGGGTTAATTTCATGCTTGCTTTGTAGAAATCTTAACCTATAAAAATGGATGGGGGGAGGGAAACTAATAAATCAAATCCTTTTCTAATTGTCTCTCCAATTTACAATATTTGAGTGAAACTCATTATACCCAAATCTTTCCAACTTCATTCAGACCTTTTCTTGCTGGCTTATATTTAAATGTGGTGTTACCTTTTTGTTGTCACTTGATCGCAGCATGTTAGAATTTCATGAAAAATCCAGAAGCCACGGCTTCTTATCAAAATTGAAATAAAGAAAGGAAAACACAAAGCAGGACTTATTTCAGATCTCTTGGTATTTATTTTATTATGTTGGTTAAGGATTATACCATTTGCTAGGACCTATTTGTAGGTTGAAGACAATCTAAACTTTGTTACTGCTCTTTTAGTTATTTATTTAATGGTGCTTCATGCGGCTGAGGAGTGACAACTTCATGGTTGTGGTAATTCCCTTGCATTTTAGATGTTCCTTTCATTTGGTTAGTGGAAGGGTTAGGTTAGCTAGGGCATTTTTGACTTTTAAAAATCATTAGGTCTAGAGATGAAAGAGGACTCCATTTTGAAGAAGAGGGAGAAATGAGGTCGTCCAAAGAGGGAGATGTTGGTGGGGGGAGAAAAAAGGGGGTGAGTGGAGAGGAGAAATATTAGGAAGAAGATGGAAGCACAGAACAAAGTTCATTTGTCAAAAAAATGTAAAAAAGATATCTATTTGACATGACACATAGAACACTGCAGAATAATGAAGAAAATGCAGAAGGCTTGTGTTAAATTTTAAGATGTTTTGACACCAAGTTTTGCTTTGTTAGATGGTTTGGTTTTCAGAATGTAGTTTTTCTCCCTTCCCTTGTACATTTTTTTAAATGATGATCTGAAAGTGACAATTGTTCAGTAAAGAATGGTTTCGTAAAGCTCATAGCTCTATTATTTTCTGTGGCTCCTGTTACCAGACTTTACTGATTGCTGTCTGTAATTACTCTACCTAAAGGAAGGCTGATCATTTTAGATTTTATTTATCCTAGGCTAGCTGTAAGTATTTGGACCATTTTTACATTGTTTTCTTGCCTTCCTTTGTTCTGTGTTGCTGCTATTTGTCTGCATTCACTATTAAAGTGATGGATTTTTTAAATGGGATCTAAAATAGGTAAGGACAAAGTAAGCGAACTTAGTTCTTGAAAGATACTCTGTTCCCTAAATATTGGTTTTCAATTCGACATGATGGTTTAGCTAAGGTTGTCATATAATTGTGACATACCTCTCAATTGTTTGATCAAGTTTTCTTGCATCCCTCTCTAGGGTGTTCTTGCAAACAGCTCTCTCTCATTTATTTTCTTGTATGTGAGTCTTTAACTTGAATAGATAGAGCACTTGGGGATTCCTCAAGAGATGATGGTTTGATGGTTTGATGGTTTGAATTCATCAAGACTCATTGATTTTTCTTATGTTCTAAATTCTTGCATGATTATGGAATAATAATTTCGGGATCCACCATCTTGCACTCATTCTGGTTTTAAAATATAATCAAAGTTTCTCATGCTTGGAGGCTTGCAATGTTCACTTCTTAACTGCATCTTTGTATTCTGACCCTTTTTTTACACAATAACTTATCTTGTTAAACATTAAAACTTAGACATGATTTACACTTACTATTGTTGTTGGTGATTGCTATTGGAAGTTTTAGAGATTCTCAACTAGACGGGTCTTGATTTTGACATGTTTTGTTGTCTATATAACATACATGAAGTAAGGAGTCCCCTTCAATGAATGTAATAAGTTGTTAGTAAGATGGGTTTGAAAAGTCGTTAGTAAAAAGGGGTTGAAAAATTGTTAATGAACATCCAGATGCATAAATAGCACTTCTTGTATTTTTTTTAGGAAGATTTGGATTACAGATTAGTGTTTATCAAACGCGATTTTGCTCTCAATAAGCTCTGGAATCGGTACCAGATTTGTATTTACCAAACGGATATCTATTCTAAATACGTTCTAGAATCGATTCTAGAGCTACGTCAAACAGTATTCCGCTCTAAAAAAAAATGGGAGTAACAAATATGCTCCAGATCAAGATTAAGGGATTGAGAGCTAGACGGTTATCAAACGGGCCCTAGGAGGGCACGGATCTTCTTCCTAATAGACAAAGCCAACTCTGGCAGTTCTTGATCGCCTTTCGTGGAAAATTGAACATTGGCAGCACACGCTTATTGGCGATTCCTCTTGGAATTCCGGCTATATTTTCTGTGATTTCTTCAAGAAAATATAACTTTGGAACCTCTTCTCTGTTCATCTTGTAGTTCACTCTTCTGTCGCACCAGATCCTTCCCCACTACAGGTGAGGATCTCTCTACCTCTTTTTCACGTCTCTTTCTCCTCTAGGTTCAGAAGAATTATTTAGTAATTTTATTAAACATTTCATTTCCTACATTTCCTAAATTGTCACACACAATCGCAGTCAAAGCTAACGTGCTTCTGCAACAATTAACATCACTTGTCATTGAGAACAATGTTTTTAAAAGAACTCTATGTTAAGTGATTAAGAATAGCAGAATAGGCTCTGAGAACTCTTACTGGAATGTTTAAAGTTTTAATCAAGGTTTAAAATCTCAAGTCTGGAGGGTGTTTCGACCCTTTGTGAAATCGAGATTTGTCGAGATCTTGGCGAGACACTGCACAAAAACCGCGAAGGCTTAAAATGTATGTTTCGACCCTAAAATGACAATTTTGAGGCTTGACTCTAGGGAAACCCTATTTTAGCATAAATAAACATATTTAAACCATAAAATTGTATTAATAATTACACATGGTGGTTGTTTGGATTTACATCCATGTTTGGCAGTGTCAGTTTGAAGTTCAAATGTAAACCTAGGGTAATATTGCCTATTTTACATAATGTTACATTAATAGAAAATCACAGAAGACCAAATGAGCCAGTAAAATTACATTTTAGGAGAAGAATAAATATAATAACACTTAATTAGTTAACTATCATAGTAAAAAAAAACTCAAAGTAGTCAAGTAGACCATACAATCATAATTCATACATTATGTCGAGACCAGTCGAGAACTGGTCTAAAAATGTCGAGAAATGGTAAAAAATGTCAAGAAATTGTCGAGAAATGGTTGAAACTGGTCGATACCAGCTCAAGAATTGGTCAAGATGGTCGAGACACCATATCGAGGCGAGATCTTGTCTCGAGCCCCTTGAGATCTTCGAGAAATCCGAGATCTCGCTGAGATTTTGAACACAGGTCTTAATACCTATGTGGTTGAAGTGAATGGAATGGGATGTCCTTTCCCTGTGGAGGTTTGGTTTAAAAACTGATTTGATCCGGTGTTTATGGTTGATCTTCTTTTCATGGAATTTATTATTTCATCTGAATTCAGACTTTAAACATGGTATTTCTCAGAACCATGATTATTTGAATGTAACCATGAATATGATCTGTATATTTTGCTTTCATTTCAATTGGAAATATCCTTCATTGCATTAATTGAAATGATCTGTATCTATGGGTTGACCAAACGTTGGTGGACTCTGCACGCACTGTTTCTTCATGGGAAATAGGGTTTATATTTTGTAGTGTGCATGTGGGCTGCAGAGTTCAACTTCTTTTCAATTTTTGTTTTGCACCTTTCCACTCTCTTTCCATTTCTCCTTTTTCCCTTTAATTTACTTGAGATTTATTTCATCTATTCTTGCTGCAGGTAGATACATTTGTAGAATTCCAGCTGTGTTACAGATCTTAGTCTGCCGAATTTGCTGAAATGGCTGGACAATCTGACCCTCACCTGTCACTTTTCTCTGCAGCAGAGGTCTCTGTTATATCTTCTCCGAGTGAGCTTTAGTTTCCTATAATTTTAGTTACTTTTTTTTGAACAAATCATTCATATTTAATTTCAGTAGCAATATTACATTGTTTTCGGTGAAAATTTGTATCTGTGCTATTGTACTGAAATTTTGTGTTAATGTTATTGAGATTGATTATTTAGATGGAATTTGCATTTTCAGGTGGAGTTTCTGGCAGAAGATGAGATGGTGGAGATTGTCCCCAACATGAAAATGGATGCTCTGAATTTTATTTGTGTATAAACTCATGTCTAATCACCTCTAGTTATATCCTTTTGAATATATTACATTTTTCTGGGTGTAATGTTTGGTTTGATTCATCAATAGGGTGATTATGGTCCTTTCTATCCACAATTAACCACTGAAGTACCACTATGGCTGGCAGTGGCTTTGAAGAAGAGAGGAAAGTGCACTGTTCGGCTTCCCCAGTGGATGTCTGTTGGTGAGGCTTCATCTTGTCATTATCATTGCCATCATTATCTTTTAGATAATTTGTTTATCAACTCGTTCCAAATAATTACTATTATCTAAGACATACTAATGTTTATTCTATTGGTACTTAGGGTTGAAATTTACACCAGGAAGAAGGTATTTGGCCTGTTACAGATAGTTAGAAACTTAATCATAGTCAAAGTTATAGTGTCATCACTAGCTGATTGGGGTTTCACCACTTGTGGTGGGTATAGCTGGAGGAAATGTTCACTGCAGTTAGTGCAGTATCATTTGGAGGCTTATGTTGGGTCATGACTCCTCTTGTGTAGAATGTGTGTTCCTCGGTATGCTACAAGAATCCATCGAAACTGATGAACTTGGATTGGTCCGAGTCGATCCCTTTCCGAGTTGGCTGATCTCTAAAACTATGTGTTGAATTATATAAGAGAATGACATACTTGTAATTTTATATTTTATATTTGTTTTATTTCCTTTCCTTAAAATCCTAGTCACTCTAGAGTTGGGACTCCTAGTCTCTCTAGAATTCTTGTTAGTTTGTAATTGTCTTTATTATTCATTATAAATAAGAAGGTTGTGTGGAGAGACAACCAATTCTCACCCATTCTCTGATTCAACATGGTATCAGAGCAGGTCTAATCTGCCGTTTTGAGAGTCGTCTAAACCTTCCGTTATGGTGTGCAGCCACCACAACTGCTGCTGGTGCTTCACTTCCCGGTTAGTTCCCCTCTTATTTCCCTCTTCTTCTTATTTCCCTTACCCATCTCAGTTACTGGTGTCGTTTCCTCTATCTCATTCCATATTGCTTAGATTGATCTGGGATTTTTTCGTTACCATTCTACTTGCTTTCTATCTTGAATTCTGTTCATATTTCACTGTTAAGTCTCCTATTTTTCCCTGAAACAAGCTTTTTGCTTTGAGAAATTCAACCTGCAACTTACCTCTTCTTTCTTCTATTCCTTCTTTTCTATCGTCCCTGTTATGCTGCAAATTGTTACCTACTCTCAGTTAGCGACACTAACATTGTTCCCCTTCAAACTCCTTGATCATCCTTCGGTCTGGGTTGAAACTTTAGGAAAATCATCCTTACCCATAGGCGATCCTAACCCTAGGACCTAAGCCACAAGTCCCTTCCTGTTTGAAGTTACAGATCTGCATATGGTGTTACTTCTCTCTCTTCCGCCAGCCCTGATTTCAGTGTTTTAATTCTTTTCCCACTTGCTATTATTGCCTAATATTGCTTGCAGTTAAGAGAGCCTCCACTCCAGTGAAGAATCATCCCCTGCAATTTCCGGATTTTGGAAGTTCATATGAGAGAGATTTACCTCTTCGAACAGATCTGGTTTTCGTCTCTGTTTTTCAGAGCAAGGTAGAAGATGAGCCCCTTCTTTTCCCAAATCGTGAATGATTTAGGAAGGTATTTAAGTTAGTTTTCTTCAAATAACCCTAGATTTATATAATTCTATTTTATCCCATTCCTTACCTTTGTTTCAAGTTTACACCTATTGGTTAATTCCAATTCCTTCTATATCCCAAGGCCTCCACCACGCCATATACCATTGCTGTAAATTACAGAAGTGCCACCCATTGATTGAGTTTTTGGGATATTTACAGTTTTGCCATAAGGGTCTGTTTGTTTCTTCCAAAGTTATTAATTCTGGTTATTTATCAATTCTGCCACTGCACTTT
This sequence comes from Protea cynaroides, assembly GCA_028583415.1. Lineage (NCBI taxonomy): Eukaryota > Viridiplantae > Streptophyta > Magnoliopsida > Proteales > Proteaceae > Protea > Protea cynaroides. Next base: position 85,566,241 of record CM053265.1, on the reverse strand, counting down.
GTGAATTGGTCTTATATTATTTGGAGTGGCCCATCGGTGGACCCAATAGGGATTTTCTCGACCCGATCCACATCAATTCTGCCACTAATGCTGCTATTTGAGTATATTATTCTTTGTGTTGGCCTATATCGGATTCAATTAGTTTTTCTCAATTTTGGTCCGCATTAATTGGTATTATTTGCATCCTCTGTATTATTTGTTCACGTGGCATGCTCCACGTGAGGGGGAGATTGGAGATTCTTATCTACTCAAGTTATCAGTTGAAGATTATTATTATTTGTGTGTTTACTCATGGATGAGACACTACTACTACCTTGCTCATGTTGGAGCCTACTACTACCTTGCTCGTATCGGAGCCTATTACAGTTGCACAAGATGCAACTTTTTGTTAATACCAGTTGCCGTGTATTCCTTGTTGCCGGGCTACTTTAAAGAGATCACTCGAGTAGCGAACCTCGATTCTTCCCTAATTGTATGAAGATCGTAAATTGATGTATATGTGTCTCTTGTTGCCGGGTTACTTTAAAGAGGTCACTCGGATAGTGAACCTCGATTCTTCCCTAACTTTATGAAGATCGTAAAGTGCTGTATATGTGTCTCTTGTTCTTAGAAGTTTGATACACGACATCACTATTGAAGGTATTTTACATTGTTTTACTCCATTGTGGTGGTTCGTTCCAATGCAGAAGCAGAATTTCGAGCAATGGCTCAGGGACTATGTGAACTATTATGGTTGAAGGGCTTACTCAAAGACTTGAAAGTCAAGTGCCTCAATCTACGACTTGTTTTGTGACAATAAAGCAACCATCAGCATTGCTCACGATCCAGTTTAGCACGATAGGACTAAGCATGTTGAGGTAAATCGTCATTTCATCAAAGAAAAGTTAGAAAGTGGTCAGATTCAAATTCCACTTGTCAGATCAGAGGATCAGCTGACAGACATTCTTACTAAAGATTTACTTGGGAAACCGTTCCACATGATATTGTCCAAGTGGGGTATACATGATATACATGCACCAACTTGAAGGGGAGTGTTGAATTATATAAGGGAATGGCATACTTGTAATTTTTATATTTTATATTTGTTTTATTTCCTTTCCTTAGAATGCTAGTCACTCTAGAGTTGGGACTCCTAGTCTCTAGAGTTCCTATTAGTTTGTAATTGTCTTTATTATTCATTATAAATAAGAAGGTTATGTGGAGATATAACCAATTCTCTCCCATTCTCTGATTCAACACTATGACTCGAACTGAAGAGCCAAAACTGATAGGTGTTGCCTTATCTTGTTAATGAATAACATGTTTAATTTGATTTTTTTTTATTGAGATCTACTAAATAATTTCATAAGGAGAAAATACAACTTCAGTACTGTTAAAAGTATATAAAGAAGAAAACTTATTACCTTTTTTTTAATACCCAGAACTCCAGAATATCATAAAAAGAAAGAAGGGATATTTTATTTTAGGGTCCCTTTATTTATTTATTTATTTATTGTGTTTTGTTGGGGGGAAGGGGTTGAGATATGTCTAGCCTTTTAACCCACCCCAACATACATTATTATTTAGATCGCAAAGAACCTAAATCAAACCTATCCTCATAAACAGCATATCTCATTTGACTGGGATGCTCGTAAAATGCAGAAAATAAGTGTGCAAGCATGATTTGCCAATGCATGTGCCACCTTGTTAGCTTCTCGATACAGATGCTGAAGCTGGAAACCATCACTAGCTGGAAATCTATGGCCCTTAGCTCCCCACTGCAGGAAATTCTGTTGAAATGCTACATAATTCGAAGCTTCCCTGCATAAAGATGTTCCGTAATCAGCACCCTTTCTAGCTAGATCATTTGTTAACATGTTGCTAGATTATGCTTTCATTGAACTGAGGCATTTTAGCTTGGCTGCTTGAGAATGTGTGTTTAGCATGTCTCATTCGGGGTGTCGCCACAGGACTTCACCACCTCAAAATTCAGCAATCGAAGACCCATATACAGTCATATTCTACTATCAAATATGCCCCTTAAGGGAAGAGGAGACCCAAGGCCCAGTAGCCATGGTTTATAGGACCTGAGAAGACCAGGTATTTGCCCAGATGGCTTTGAAATGTGCCTCCAATTTCAACTTTCCCTGGGCTACTGAATGGATTTCCGTCAGAATTCAATTTTAGAGAGTTGAAAGGGTGAAGGATTCCATTGCTGATATGGTAGTTGCAGGTGGATTAAATCTAATTATTATTGCTTCTCTCTCAATGAACTGAAAAAGCATTCCATCGAGCCATCTTTCAACCTATAATAATGTCTAACAGCCATTCCTGTGTCCTTGGTCTGTTGTTGAAAATTATATTGTTTCATTCTTTCTATGTATTCCACAAACCAATTAGCACTATGTTTCTCCATAGAGTTTCCTCTTTCCCAAATAAAATGGCATGCCAGTGCATTAGTAGCAATTGGAAAAATCCAGTAGACTATAAACAAGCGAAGGAAATGGCACCAGACTTCTCTTTTGTAATCATGGTGGGCATGATTAACAGATTTTCTCACTGCTTAGCACATGGACCATGTGGGGAAGAACTCGAATTTCCTTCTCCTTTGGACCATGTCTCCATATTCACTTTCTTATGGTAAAGTCCCAAACTAAAGCTTTGGTGGAGCTTGAATTTTCCACATGCTCTTGTATAAGAATAGCGTCTACACATTCCGATTGGAGTCTGGTTAGCATTATAATTGGCTATGTAGTCGCTAAGTGAAATCCTTGCACTTATATACACCCCCGGTGTGAGGCGGCATAATTTTTTTTTTGTTCATCTTGGTTAACACTGACAGCCTTAAGAAGGGTAGAATTTCTCGTCTTTCTTAAACCCAGAGTCTGATAATAAGCCTTGTGGACTGATGGAAATGTATTCTGAAATACCCTGTCCTTGGTGTTGACTGTAAATAAACCATATGATTGCCAGCATTTATCACCAACACTTTCTTTTTCCCTCCATAAATCTTCCCATAATCTTAATTTACCTTCCCTTCCCTTCCAATCTAAGAGAAACTGAAGTGAGGTGATAATCTCCTGATCCTTTTCCAACGTCATTTAGGAAGGTAAAATAAATGTGCTTTGTACTGTATTTCATGTAGTTTTGGTGCATCTAGTTAGATATATGAACAGGTGCACAAATGCTCTTTCTTTGAACTTTGATCTGCTATTTATTATTTTCTGTCATGGACCAGAAAAATTGACACAGGTCTTAGAAGCTGAGAGGGACTCTCCTCGAGAATTTCAGCCACTACCATTCCATTATGTGGAAATTTCGAGGCTCATGTTTGATCAGTATGCACCGAAACCCATCTTTCCTTTTGCCTTTTGTATTAGAACTGCTTTAAAGATGCCAATTTTTATTTTATTGATAACAGTGCTCGTGATGACATCCCAGACATGTATATGGTGAGCCTTGACACTTCTTTTGGCATTTTGATTCTCTTTTCTTATGAATTTGTTCTTTCTTTTCCATTTTAAAAAATTTGTTTGATATATAGCCTTCTTCCAGGTGAGATCTCTTATTGAAGACATAAGGAATGTAAGATTTCATAAGGTTGAGACTGGTTTAGAGACAATTTCTGCTCGTACACATGCAGTCAAGGTATGACTGATTTTCCCTCCATGTATTAATCCTCATACTTCGGGATACCAAGGGCTATTATTTGTCTAAGTCAAAGAAAGTAAACCCTTCAGCAATCTTGAATCCTTATCAGATTCATATTCAGATTGCTTTTAAGTGATCCATTGGATTATGGGACTAGATTACTCATGATCCCATCCCTTGATGGCCCTGGGATGACATAACATGCATTATCACATATGGATTCATATTGCTCGTTTAGTGATCCGTTGGATTATCAGATGGGATCACGGATGGTCCGATTCGATCTGACCCCTTGACAACCATAGCGGGATGATCTACCATGTAATGATGGGTTTTGGAAAAGGACCTCTAAGGTTGTAATCAGTTCGGTTAACTAGTAACCGCACAATCTATATATTTACTACTAGAATGAAGATGCATTTGATTATTGGAGTATCATTATCAATTTATCCCAATGGTCTTTTACCTATGGGGGTTTTCTAGTAACTAGTTTTAAATCAACGGATTATGGTTCCTTCTCTCACTGGGGTATGGGAAGGAGGCTGCAATATCTGTCTTCTCAAGAGTATCTCAGTTTTCTTATTAATGCATCAAATTTAATATCATGTGTCTGAAAAGTGATTTTTGGTGAAGTATTCACTGTCTTATCTACTTTTACCTTGCCTTTTATGCTTTGCCCATTTGGTGAATGCAAAGCGTGTAGCAGTGTATACACATTATGAATAAATCACATACTTTTATCAATTCACCTATTTTTCTATTTATTCATCAAGAACTTTGGTATGTTTTCTTTTTCTTCCTTTTTTTTGTCATTGCTACACCTTTAATTTTTTTTCTTCTTATAATTCACTACAGCTAAAAAATCTGTCTGCGATGGAAGTGAATATAGTACGTCCTTTTGTTGTGAGAACCTTGCAAGCTTTCTATAAGCATGATAGTCCCCAGATGATACAACACCCAGACGGAACGGCAAACAGACAACCACAAGTAGCTGATCGTGGACCAAGGGTAAGTTCTCCATTTTCCCCCTTCAATGATCTGGTAGAGTAGGCAAAATTGAAACAAAAAGTATAACCCAGCTTGGCACACCCATGGCTAAAATTAATCTGTCAATATACAAAAGAAATAGTTAAGACATAAAATAGTTGTCAAGGAGATCCACCCATGCCCTGTATGAATCAGTCAGAATCAGGATCGGGATCGATCGATTCACATGATTCAATTCTGATGTTTAAAACCTTGATATCATTGCTGCCATTATGTACCCACTACTCAACAATTATTAGTTGCAAAAAACTTACAAAAACAGGGTGATAAAAATTATTAGTCACAAAAAGTTTTTAGGTTTGGCTGGGATATACTGTCTAAGGGATTGTGATCACAACAAAATATGGAGGTCATATGAGTGTTACAAAAACAAGAAAAATGGTTGTCAGCAAATTTACATAACAATTCACAATAAAACATTTCTTATATTTATGGTTCTTAATCAGTGATTCAACCAAAAAAAAAAATCAGTGAATGAAATTCAATGTAGTTATAGAAATTGATAAATCTATTTTATTGTTGAGTAGGGAATCATGCCAATTTGTTGACTTATATTAATCAATGTTAGCAAGGTTATTAAAGTATCTGAAAAAAAAGGAGGGGGAGAGAGGGGGGAGAGGGGGTTATTGGAGTATCAAACATAAGCAAAATTACAATCTAATATTGTTGAAGGGGAAAAAAATCAAAATAAATCTGTTTGGAAGCTAAAGCACATTTGTTACCAATGCTGTCTTTACAACATTTTCTGAGATTTGTATGACCTGATTACACTCAATTAATGATGAATGCCTGAAATATGGTTCTATAAGAAAACCTAAATAAAATCTGAAGGACTTTTCTTTTGTGATCCCAAAACTAAGATGAACTATTTATGGGTTTAAGGGTCTCACATGATCCTACAAAAAAAGGTGGATCACAAAGGGATATTATTTCAGGACAAAGCCAGTGGTTAAACATTTGTAAGAGGAAAAATATTTAGAACCAAGCTGTCAATTGCTGTCATGGCTTCCTTTTTCGATAAATTTCATGTAATATCAATGGTCTAAGCATGGATTAGATGTGTGGGATATCCCCCTTTTGATACTTCTATGGTTAGAAACTAGTATCACAGGTCCTCGGAATGTCCCTGTAATCCGCATTTTACCATTGTTGAGGGGAAGAGGGGCTCATATGTCATTTAAGAATGTAACTGTCAGCCCTTTTGGTTAGATTTTAAGCTTTGTGATAGGGGCACCTAGTTTGGTTTTGTTCTTAATCATATATTTTTTTGGGTAATTCTAAATCATATTGTTTTCTTTAATTTGTAAGTGATATTGGTGTTGCTATTGTTATTGGTATTATTTCTGCAATGGTTTACATGTTCCAAGTTGCCTGTTTTTGCGCCCTTTGTTTTTATGTATGGAAATGAAATTACATTTCTTTTTTTCTGATGGCTGACTCTTTTTCCAGCGGGATCTGCGGCGTCGCTAAATGCCTGAAGCTCTTATTTAGGATCTGCAGCAACCTGGTTGGTCGCTCACCTAACTTACTTCCCGTCTACAGTAGGAATGAATTTCACCCAAATAGTGAGGAATGTATTGTCCTTCTCTATTGTAAGAAAGAGCCCTTTGATGAACCTATCTGTTTAATGGGAGGGTCATTTGCTCCTTATGATTTGAGAATTTGCAATTCACTAATATTTTTCAGAAGCAAGGAATCTTCATACATGTTTCTGTTGAACTCCTCTACTTCAAATCTTTTTATCTCCATATTTAACAAATACTTATCTGATACATTAATAATTAACAGTCTTTGGAAGATGAAATTATTTAACATCATGTACATGGAAAGTTCTATCCATTTACTTTCCCTAATTGTAAGTCTTATCTTTAGTAGCAGTTCCCTCAAGAAGTTGCACAAACCTTATTCTTACAGTTTAGCCTGTGTGTTGGATTCTTACTCATGATGGTCTTCCAACTTGCCATCCCTCCAATGCCTAAAGAATGTACTTCTGGTGGCAGCACCAAAAATGACCCATTATTATGTGGCACCAATGGTGATGAAGAAAGGACGCTTCTAGGTGCCATAGTTGCTGATGATGTTTTGCTCCCACGATATGCCATGTGTGGTTTCTGTAGGAAATAGCTGAATCCATGTGGTAAGAGGACCTAGCCCCAAAATGAAAGAAAGTGTTTTAAAGTTCAACCTATATTTTGCTGCCCAAGGCCTTAACTGTGCCAAAAGAAAGGTGTGGCAATCCTGTCCTTGGATAGAAGAGTACAAATTGGATTAAGCATTTTCAAATTCAATTAAATACCCTTCCTAGTATTTTGTTTTCCTTTCTATTTACAATTGTTCACTTGTTTTTAATTATTTTTCAAAAGTTCAATTTTAGTGGACTTTGAGAGAGAGAGAGAGAGAGAGAGAGAGAGAGAGAGAGAGAGAGAGAGAGAGGGGGTGGTTTGAATAGGAAAAAAAAATGTCATTTCATGATAATAGATCGACCTATCAAGTTTGAGTTAAACCCGCACCAAAAAAAAAAAAAAAAGAGGGAAATTTTCAGTTACCACTTAAAAAGAATTGACCAAATCACCTATCACCCAAGTTGTTTAAAAAAAATCACCTACCACCCAAGTTAGACAAACGTTAGTTAATGGACTGACGGGAAAGAGTTAAAATTGTGTGTAGACGTTTATACCTCTTTCTTCTTTCTCTCTGTTTCTCGGCAATATTTTATCAAAAAAGAAAAAAAGAAGAAAAAAAGAGAAACCCTAACTCCGGATTATAGTTTTGATAACAATGACGACGACGAAGAGGAAGGCTCCAGAGAAGCTCTCTTTAAGGTTACAGTAACCGATTGGGAATCGGTTAGTTGAGCTGAGAAGGAGCGGGAAATTGAGTAGAGCTCGAGCACCGTGCATCCTGTAAGCAGCTCGGTCGTAAGCCAGCGCAGCGTCCTCAGCTGTCTCGAAAGTTCCAAGCCATACTCTGGCACTGTTCTTTACCGGGCCTCTGATCTCCGCTGCAAATTTGCCTCAGGGGCGTTGGCGTACACCTCTGTAATGTTTACCTTTAGATGGAGCCGCCGTTGGAACTTCTACTAAATTTGAATTCTCTGGTGGAGATGATGGTTCAGTAGTCACAGTTGATGAAGCCGACTCCTTCGATTGCATCTGAAATACAACCGCAATGGTTTTTGTAATTTTCGTCTCCTCAGGCTCCGATTTAACAATAACTACCGTAGAATCATTGGACACACCAACCTCTCAGGCGAACAAGGTTTCAATGGCGGAGTTGAGGGACGGCCATCAATTCTGTTGCGAATGTCTTCTCGAACTATTCTCCTTTCTCAGACAAGCACTTGATGGCAATAGTAGTGCCATCGCTTGGTAAAAGGGCTTTGTAAGCATGGCCGAATCCGCCACTACCGAGAATTTCATCTTCGCTGAAACCCTTGGAGGAGATGTAGAGCTCAACAAAGCTGAAGATTCTGGGGTTGTTAGAGCCCACAACCTTTTGGGACAGATCGACTAGGAGTGTCCTGGAAGTTGAAGGAATGGCTGCCAGCTTCGTAACAATCAGAGAGACTAGACCATCTCCATCCCCAATGGTACACATCACGAACCAGATGGTTGACGAAGCTGAGAAGCCCATGGTGCGATTGGCGGTAGGAACGAGCTCTTAAAGGGGTTGAAGCTGCTCGATTTCATCAAGATCTGCTGGTAAAATCGGAAGGAAATGTTTGAGTTGCATGGCTACAGTTGATATCTCATAAATTGAAGCTTAGATCAACTCTTTTAATTTTTTTCCCTTACAAAAAGGGTATTATTGTCATTCAAGTGTTTTCTAACGGCTGACATCAGCAACTAACAGCTCTGTTAGTTGCTTTTGAATCTTTTTGATAAATGTTTGTCTAACTTGGGTGGTAGGTGCTTTTGAATCTTTTTGATAAATGTTTGTCTAACTTGGGTGGTAGGTATTTTTTTAAACAACTTGGGTGGTAGATGATTTGATCAATTTATTTTGCGTAGTAGCAGAAAATTTCCCAAAAAAAAAAATTTGTTTTGGATTAAAGATCAATCTTACTCTGTCTAATTTATAAAACTATGGTATCCTGAATAGGACTGCTATGTACAGGGTATCAATCCAAAGATCTCTTTTACCAAAAAATAAATATAAAAATCCAAGGATCGCACCATGTAATTCGACTTGAATCGATTGATCAAAATCGACAATGGCCTAGATCGATTATTAAATGTTTCGGGTTTAGGTTTGAACTGATTAATAATCAAGAATTCATTCACTGTGCATTTTTTTTTTTTTTAATATGTAGAAAGTAACCAATTGATTATATCTTGCATTTGCCGGCCAGGATACCAAACCTTATATGATGAATTAGCTTGAGATCATTATCCCAATTAACATGAGATTGATTTTGTACCAATTAGTTCGATTAGCATCTTAGATTTCAAAATAGGCATTATGAGTGCAGCCACGCTAGGTTTATGAAAATCCAACCCAACCCAACCCAAAGTAGAATCTTCCATACACACGAATCTATATGTGATAATTAGTATTTTTAAGGGGGCCAACAAGGTCAATTTCTTTTGGGTAAAGACACAAGGTCAATGAGGAGAGCTAAAATATGGAGAGAATGGATCCTGTGATCTGAGAGGGTGCATATGCGAAGGAATCTAGTTGGCCCTCTGTATGAGGCGAAATTCATGCCTTCTGAGTTGATCTCCTATCTTAATTGGTGATGTCTATCCATACTAATGAGATCATTCCAAGCCTATAAAACAAGAACAAGCAAAGATAAACGGATCCAAAACTTCATTCCTTTAATTTTTATTGCAACTTTGTTGAGAGACTACTGTCTATCCCACTCATTAGAAGGAACAACCACCCTTGTTGTCTGTTCCATACTGCTTGTTCACGGACTAACTTAGGCATCATAGTGGTTTAAGGGTTGTCCAACTTGACCATTACCCTTGTCGTTTTGCTTCCCTGTGTGCAGACATTAACAAGCTTGAGGCTATCCGGTTCGTGCAACAATAGTTTGGTGTCCATCGTGGGACCTGTGACAGCATCTTTGAGATGATAAAGCTACATCAAAGCCCAAGCATCCTAAGGTCTTGAATATCGTTAAGATTAACTCGTAATCAGACAAAAATGAATGCTAATCGTAACAACGCACTTGTCAACAACAATGCATGTGCTAACCAAATAATGTGCCTGCCAATAACAATGTAGGCCTCCATCGCAACAATGAGCCTCCCCGGGATGCGCCTCCTTCTCCTAAGGATGTTCTTGGAGTTGTACCTCCTGTGGAAGAACAGATCCCATCTACAAACTTTGAAACAGAGGATGGTCTCTCACCTCCCCCTTTCCCTTAGTATGCGACGAGGGAAAAGTTTGAGTTGATGGTGGATCAGCTGGAGATTCTGACGAAACGCCTACAAGAACAACCCCCTGCAGCTTGTAGGGCTGCACATCGGCACCAGCAGGCAAGGCACCACCCTCAAGGTAAGGATTAAGCTCTATTACATCTTTTGTGGTTCTTGGACGATTTCATCACCTTTAAATTTTAATATCGTGTTCTTGTAGTTATCTAAGTATTTGCACATTGACTGATCCAAGGGTTGGGAATCAATCGGCCTGCCTATCAATACATGGGGAGGTGGACTGGCTGAAACACCAAATCCTGCCTCATTCCTTGAGCTTCCCAACTTGGTGAATGGTTGGACTTGAGAATAACCGGATCCGATTACCAGTTAAACCATGCTAAGATATTAGCCAGGTCTAGCGGGTGACTCGGAGTTTGAAACACTACAGCGACTCAGCGAGCTTAACAAAAACCTTAAACCGGTCATTTCCTCCTCCTTACCCCTGCAACAAAAAGTACTCCTCCTTCCACAATGTACTCACTCTTCTATTTCCTTTCTGTTCGTCTGAGAAAGATTGCTTCTTGAATCAAATAGGCGAAGCTCATCTCAGCTCTGTCCGAAGAGGCTGAAGGGTTTATCAGTGGTTTAAGGACGCTGTAGTTAACGCTGTCTTATCTTCTTCTACAATCATGGAATTTAATGGAGATGTTACAGAGTCGTCAAGGCGGGTTCAGGTCCGCTTTGTGTCAAAGCTCCAGCCTCCAATGAGAGTTCCATCATCTTCTATTGCAATCCCCTCCAACCTCAACAGGATGGGTTTATCTACTGTTGTCAATAATCTTCTCGAAGCTGGTACTTTTAATTTTTTTTTTTTATGCATTTCACTTATCTAGGTTCATGAACTGTAGCAATATCTTTCTTTTTTATTATGCATTTATAGGTTTCTTTCACTTCTTCTGCTGCCATTATATGTGCTTGAATTCACGTGTGGGTTGGTTTCTTGAAGCTCTTATAAATTTTGGTTGCACCAATTTGGTATTATTTTCATGTCATGTTTCATTGTTTTCAGGAAATTCTAATTGGGAAACTCAACCTTTTGATTTTCTCATTGATGGCGAGCTGGTTCGGATGCCACTTGAACAGTTTCTGGTTGCCAAGGGCATTTCCGCGGTAATTTCATGTTTATTCTTACTATTTCATCAAGTATACATGTTACTTGACCTACATATTTCTTTATCCAGTCAAAAAGGTTGAAAAGTTCATCTTATTTGCTACATTTCATGTACTGTTCTACTCAATTATTATTATTATTTTTTTTTGCGCGCAGAAATTTTTGAAATTTCCTTTTATTGTCTCTGCTCTATTGAGTATCCAAGCAGTGTTTTACCAGTGTATGGTTCGAGTGTGCTATTTGACATTTCATGTGGCTTAGATTCTCTCCACTCCTTACTCAGACATGCAATTATTTATGTACGTTACAGGAGAAAATTCTTGAAATTGAATACATAAGGGCTGTAGCACCACGAAAGCAAGAGGAACCATGCTTGCATGATGATTGGGTCAGTGCAGTTGATGGTTCTGATCCTAGGTAAGCATGTTTGTGGTTATTGAGGAGATAAAGAAAGTGCCATTTAATCCTCCATGTTTTATAGTTAGCTGCTTTAACTGAGAATTGTGCTGAACTTTGTTTCTGATTAGAGGCTCAAGGCTTCGTCCATAATTCATGATGTTATTTGTTTTACCTTAATAATGAAAAGAGGAGGAAAGGGGAGGGGTAGTGAGGCGGCATGCTTTACTTTTGTCTTGTTATAAAAGCTTTCTGGCAGGAAGGCAGAAATATTAACCGTTTTGACATTCCTGAAATAGTAGCTCGTAGTTTTCTGAAATTTCTATTCAGTGCCTTTCTGCTGTGGTTTTCAAATTTCAAAGGTTTTACTAACATGTATCATCGGACAGGTTCATATTAACTGGTTGCTACGACAATTCTGCAAGGTATATGTTCAAATTAGATTTTATTACTTATAACCTTTAATAGTACATCGTCAATTTATTGTTCATTTATTTCATTTGACTAGTTTTTTCATCATAAGGAGCTCATGTTTGAAAAGCTAGTTTCTTCATCATAAGGTGCTCAAGTTTGAAGAGTGTTTGTATTTTACATTAAAGCGTATACTTTTTCCAGGGTATGGAAAGCTGGTGGATTGTGTACACATATATTAGAGGGACATAATAATGCAGTTACTTCTGTAACTATTGTCAATCAAAAAGGTATGATAGATGGATATCCTCTCACAGATTTGCATTTCCATTGCCAAGATATCCACCTCAGTTTATTCCGATTGCTGCTTAATATTATATGGTTGGAATACCTTCTCTTTTGTTGGCCTTACAAAAGGGATATTGCATGGTAGTTATTTTCCTCATTTCCTGTGATACATTATAAAATTAATTTGAAGCTGGAGGAAACAAAGTCGCATAGGGGGAGTTGAGTCCATAGAACGCCTGCTATATATATAAACGTTAATTTCCTAGGCTAAAGGCTTGTGCATTTTATTTATTGGGCCTTACATTTGATTTCTAATGGTCCTGGAAAGAAAAATGTTCACTTTTTTTTCCTTTTATGTGTCTTAAGAATTTAAACCTAGATGAGGAAGCAATATTACTTGTTATCTGAGGAAGCTGAATGGCAGAAGCATTTAACACATTTTCAGATGATAGCAGATAATCCAATTCGTTGACTCTGGAACCTTCCTTGATATCCAATCTTCTGATGGTATTAAATCATTTGTCTTCAATCAAGTGATGACGTCTAAAGGTTACTAAAATCAAAATTCCTTGCAAGAGGTCCAAATTCTTCTCTATCAAGATGCTTCTTAATTATTAACTTTGAGTGACACCTACTTAACGTTGCCTTTGTATCTCTTGAATGTTAAAATGCACCTGGTCCCTACAGGCTTGAGGTCTCTTTTTGCAGAACACCAAACTTCTGTAGGTTTTTGAAACTGGTTTCTATCAGGGTTGGAGCCTTACCGATTTCTAAATGCGTGAACTGTATTTGTGAAAATGTGTTTTCGTGAACAATCCTTATCAGTATTTGTTCATTAATTTGGTAATGTGGTGCTTTTACAGGTACTGAGGATCTTACCAACTTATGTGTAGCCACTGCTTCAAAAGATCGGACATTAAGGTTGTGGAAGGTAAAGAAAAGAAGATACTGGTATTGACTTTGATTTGAAACTTCGTTGCTTGATATCTCTTCTACCCCAAAAAAAAAAAAAAAAAAAAAACACCCAAAAAAAAAAAAAGTTTGATGTAGATGAGGCTCTCAATCATCCTACGAAGATTAGAGCCTTTAAAATCCTCAATGGGCACAAGTCATCCATACAAAGTGTTGCAGCTCAGACGTCTGGAGATATGGTCTGATAAGTCTGATCCATCTTTTATTCGTCAATGGTAGTGTTCTTGGAATTGCGTCAGAGTATAATTATATGGCCTTTTTACTGTTTTTTTTGTTACATTCACTTTAGGTATGTTCTGGTTCCTGGGATTGTACTATCAATATATGGCAGACAAATCAGTATGACGCAGAAGGTGATATTGTATCAATAAAAAAGAGAAAAGTGGGAAACAAGGGAGAAGATTTGCAATCGGAGGTATTCATTCTTTTATTCTCTCAAATATCAAAGATTTGGTTTTTTCATCAATTCTCCTGCTCTTGTCCAAAATATTTAAGTCTCCTTAGTGATGATCTTTGCACACTTACATTCCAAGCAATTGTTAGGTGGTAATTTTGCCTCAGAAGAAACACCCTTGAAAGAAACACCTAGAATCACTGACCTGCTCAAAGTTTTACTTGTACATTATTACACTTACATACTATTCTCTATGGTGCTTTGCATTTTTCTGGAAGCTTCTTGATGAACCAAGTTAGAATCGACTATTTGTTCATTAAATTACATGGAACTGTGGAAGGATTGTGTGGTGGATATTCCATTTACAATTAGTTTAGAGCCTTACAATTGAGAGGACTGATAGCCTGATGTAGGAGAGGTTACAGGTCTGTTGAAGGAAGACAAAGATTTGAAGGTGCATCAGTCTAACTAAATAAGCAGTAGTAGAAGCAGAAAATGGTTGGGTTTTCTCTACGTATCACTCTCTTTTGATGGGAACCTCTCATGGTGATATTTCTGTCTAGAGGCCAGATCTAGCCAATTTCAATCGCTGCTTGTTATTTTATATTTCAATCCATTTTCTCCCCTATCGTTTTTTGTCAGTGATGATGATCTTCTTCGGTGCATGCTTATTTGAGAAAGAAAAAATAACTTCTTCGATGGATAGGTCATGCTCTAAAGTATCTTCCAATGCTGATCCCAATACCCAACAGCTGATCTGGATCAGTATCTGATGGGACTGATCTATAAAAGCATGGAATGAATTGGATAATGATGGTTTCACCATAGAATGGTCGGGTTTTCCAATCATTAAATCCTTGGATAGGGTGGTTTAGAAAGTGCTTTTTCTTCTATTGAATCAAGCTTGAAGCGGATGGAATATCATTGCCGCCCCCCCCCACCCCCCTTCCTTTTTTTTTGGGGGTAAATAAGATCCTGTTGTTGGAGTACAACAAATGGTGGTGTCAATTTTTTTATACTGGACCCTCTGTGTTGCAGGACCCTATGTATTTGCCACTGATTTGGCCCCAGGTATTTTTGGGGCCGGGTGAAGGGTGGTCAGTTAGGATGCAGTTCAAGATTCTATAGCAAGTGTTTTGTTTAGTATTGTTTTTCCTGCTGGGCATAACTATGTGTTCAATTTTTTTGGAGTTTAGAACCAAAAGAGGGGAAGCAATTGAAAAAGGTAGCAAAGAGACCCCCCTATCAGACATTCCAAGGAGGTAAGAAAGTTGTTGGAATGGGGGATTCTGCTAAAGGGGCTGGTCGTGGCTCAATTGGGGGAGGAGAGCCCTCTTCTGCTCAACAGCTAGTATATTTAATGTGGATGTTTGTTTACTGTGGTATAAATCATGGAAGAGCTATATATTCATTAGTATTTGATTCAGTCTTTTGTGGCTTGAGTAGTTCTTTGTTCAAAGTAGAGAACTCAATATGCTTTTAGTTAAATGAAATGGAGGTTTAATTTGATTAAGTGGGGCTTGAGGAAATTGTTGGCTTTAGTTGTGTTTCTGACTTGGATTAGAGAAATGAGGATTATTTATTTATTTTGCAATTTCTGGAAGTTGGTAGGAAGGAAGCATAGTTGGAAGCTTTTTGAGGGGTGTTTAGCTGATGATTTCAAAGTTGTTTTTTGGTAGCAAATAATGTAGAAGTCAATATTCTTTTTTGTATATTTCTGTTCTCTGTTGCTTTTGTTGCTACAGATCTCTTTTTTGGGGACCTGTTTTCTTTCATGGATATTAAGGAAATAATCTCCTCAATGGGCACCTAGATCTGTCAAGTGGCAGCTCAGATTGGGCTGAATGAAATTTTGTGGACAGGTAGACACCAAGGACCCCTGTTCATTTTTCAAATTTCAGACCAATCCAAGTTTGCCAAGTGGCAAAACAAAGAATTGAAAAATCTGGTACTACCAACAGGGTGCATGAGACTACAGAGGGGTTACATGGACGATGCACATTCTTGGGAGGGTATGAGATTAGATGGGAGGATAAAATGGTAGAATTTGAGGCTGAAATTTGACCATTTGAATTTTTTTTTTTTTTGCTTTTTAATTTTTGGAATATATAATTTTAGTTAATGCTGGTTTAGTTAATACATCACTAACTTGCAATCTTTTGCCATGTGGAAGACATAAGTAGGTTCATGAGATAAAGGACCACATACTCATCTCATGGTCAAATCAACTTGAAACAAGAAATGGAGGTGGTTAAAAAATGTGTATAGTTTACGGAGGTGGTAAAAAAGTGAGTAGTTTTATAAAACACAATAATTTCATTTTATACTATCAGAAGATAGTGGCATTTCTCTTTTAAGGAGCTTCCTACATATGTTTGGACTTGAAAGTGAAAATCAACACCTCAAAGAGGTCATGAGTTCAATTATCCTTGGCGCCTACTTATCCCAAAAAAAAAAAAAAAAAAAAAAAAATTTTGGGCATGAAATTTTACCAGTGAGATGGAGGTGTGCCCTCACTTACATGGGCCTATCCATGATGCCTCATGTCAAAGAATTGTGATGGGTACTTTTGACCAATTTTGTGACAACTAGACATTAGACAAAACCCGCTTTTTTTTTGGGGGTGGTGGGGTTCAGTTTTAGTTTGGATAATAAGAGTGATAAGACGATTAGGTCTTATCTAAATAGCATTCTTTAAAAATAAAAAATAAAAAAAATAAATTGCATTCAGCGTGCACATCTTAAAATTGAATTGTTTATTTAAGATAGTTTTCATTGATCAGATAAGGAAAATTGTGTAACAATTAAAGGCCTAGTTTATTTTGTGTAATAGTGGGTCTAAATGTGGTTTATATCTTGGGAGATCCTTCTCCAAAACCCATGCTTGGATTTTGGATCCGGGGTTGGGGGAGGGGCGTTGGATGGTTTTACTTACTCAGGACTGTTTGGAATCTTCAAAAAAGAGAAAAGTTTACTTGAAAGCATAATTATGTGGCTCTCAAAAATCAAATGAAAATATACCTCCATGGCTCACCATCAATGGTTCACGACCATCCAATCATTGTCTTAGAGTCATGTTCTTTAGTAATATTCAACCAGCCCTTGGAGATAGCAATCTCAAGGCCCTGGATGGCTGCCTTGAGCCCTGTTGTGACACAATCAGATATGCAATAGGTTCAGAGAGATCAAGCAAAATATTTCCTCAGGCATTCCTAAAGACACCATGCTCGCAGGTCCAATGTTTTCCATGATGTTCAGATGTGAGAGAGTGAGGGCTTCCACATGCTGAATCTGAGCAGGGACTATACTACTAGATCTGGCTACTAATTACCAATGTCTCATAAAGTGAGTCAATGAACTCTTGAGGAGAAATCGCCTTGTCTCTTAGCATATGGTTATTTTGTTTATCATAAATGGTCTATGCTTACTAAGACTGCACCAACTAGCCCCTCTTACCAAATGTGATAACTGATAAGACTACCGGAGTTCTATTAGATCTCGGATCCCCTCAGGGTGGTTCCAGTACTAACTGGAAGAAGCCACTTAATGGCCTAGACAGTTCCAGCAGAGCCAGAATGGATACTGAAATGGCTCACAGACTCCCCACCTGTTACGTGAACTAGACATGCCTGGGGAAAGATAAAATTTCATTAGATCCTTGAGGTTGAAAAATCGTCACCCTCAGGTATCCATGATTATAAAGCAGAAGAGCCCTCAGTCTTAAAATTTCAAAAGCTTCAAAATTTGGGACTTTCCTATCTGAGAAGTTTGATGAGCACCTTGTTCTTCCCAGTTCAAGTTTGACAATTTAAATAGCATGCACCCATCAACCTAGCTAAGAGTGCATTGAGAGATGTAGAATGTTCTGGTACATGTCAACAAACCTTTTTTTTTCTCTGTTTGGTTGCTGTCTTCTTAAGATTGTATCTTGTTCTGCACTATTTTGCCCCTAAATTTTTTATACAACATCTATGAAGTTAGCACTTTAAATAGTGTTAATTATTTACATCTGTTTCCATTTCGGTTGTCTTTGCTTTCTTTTATTTTGTCTTCAACTATTTTTCATCATGACGATGCTATTTATATCAGTATAGTGACTTTTAATGGCATTCAGGGGGAGGCTATATCCACGCTTGTGGGGCATACACAATGTGTATCTTCTGTTGTCTGGCCAGAACGTGAAACTATATATTCCGTGTCATGGGATCATTCTGTTAGAAGGTGGGATTTTGAAACAGGCAAAGATTCCTTGAACATAGTAAGTTTGATAACCTTATTTTGTCATTTCTTGCAGTTGAAAGCATGGTTTCTGTTATAATATTAGAAGAGACTGGGGCATTCAGGGCCAATTTAATGGAGTTGGCTATCTCTAGATGCTAGTTTAGAAATACCATCAGCTGGTCTATTGGTCTTGGTTTGGGAACTTGTTATTTAATAACAAAAAGTAATATGCCTTTGACATCTTAGATTCTTTATTTAAGTCTCCTTCATTGTAGCGTGCCTTATCAAGGAACTTTTTCATTGAATTGATGTTGTATTTGTATATCTTGTATTACAGTTGTCCTGAGCCCCCATTAGTTTGCATGTAGAAAATTTTGGTTTTGAATTATGTATTTGCTTCTTTACTGAGTTGGTATTTGATGATGGGGTGTGCATTGTGAGATAGTAAACATTCTTACTGATGCCACCAATATGCTGGTGGCAACTGTCATTTAGTGAATTCTACTTTGGCTAGCTAAGCCCGAAGATCAACAGTTTTAAGGATGCTAACCATCAAATATACATGGTCTTAGTCCTACCAAGTCAGTCAGTTGGATGGTCTTAACTCTTAAGAGGAGGTCTCCTCATCAGTGTGTGCTCACTGCCTACTACCTAGGCTTATCAAGTGATGATTGCTGCCCAGCCGGGCTGATATTTGGCTAGCTGATTATGTAAGTAAGGTTCACTGATTAACCTTCCTATCTCTATTCTGCATGGCATGTAAGGAGGTGTGAAATCCCATGCCAACATATTACATTAGGCTTAGCTGGACAGTAGAGAATTGCACATACAGTCTTATCACATGAAAATAAAAAAACATTTTCACAATAGAGATATTTCACTTGTGGTTTTAATATTCAACATTCTCTACGTAGTTCTCTGGGAAAGCTCTCAACTGCCTTGATGTTGGAGGTGAAAGTTCTGCACTTATTGCTGCAGGTGGTTCCGACCCTGTCCTTAGGATATGGGATCCTCGCAAACCAGGTCAGTTACTCAATTGCAAGAAGATTAAATAGTTGGATTTCTCTCTCATACTTTTTACATCTCAATTAAAATTTATGTTCCATGCAGGAACTTTAGCTCCCATCTTTCAGCTCTCATCTCATTCCTCTTGGATCACGGCTTGCAAGTGGCACAAAAAATCATGGTTTCATTTGGTTTCTGCATCTTATGATGGGAAATTGATGTTATGGGATCTAAGAACTGCGGTATTGTCTCCATCCTATGGGTTTATACTGATTCTGTACTAAAGATGTTTTAGCCTTTTAGGTATGTCAGCTAATTTTACCTTTCTTTGATCTCTAATCAAAACACCTTTTTGATGCAGTGGCCACTGGCAGTAATGAACTCGCATAATGACAAGGTAACTCTTTTTCCCATGTCTGTTTCATCATTGATCATGTGGACAAGCGTCTATTTTTTCTGACACTGGTGCCTACATTGAAATTCAGGTGCTATGTGCTGACTGGTGGAAAGGTGATAGTCTAGTCAGTGGTGGAGCAGACTCGAAACTTTGCATTTCTTCTGAAATTCCTATATGAGTGAGGTATGGTTATAATACGCTCCTGTTCTAGGACCAACTTATCCATTAGATAAGTATCTGGGCATTTCATTACCTAGAAACTTTCTGATTGTAAGTGGTTTTCCAGAAAGGAAGTTGATGATACTTTTTATCTTCAAATTTGGCACCCAGTTTGAAGTTCCCTCTACTTTCCCTGTTGCTAAGGAGTTTACCACTTTGTACCAACTAGATGGCTATGCTTCTTTACTTTCTCGGGCAACTAATCATCCATTATGAAATTAAACTATGATTGACTTTACCTTGCTTACAAGGTAACAAGCAGCACCTTTTTATTCAGTTCTGCTTTCTCTCATAAAGTGATATCGATTTCATTTCTTTAATTATTGAATTAATCTACTGTCGACTGTAGTCGTCATTGAAAATTTTTATATTTCATGAATCGCTCTTGTTTTCTGGCCTCACAAATGCATTTGACAACATGTCTTGTGCATTGGCTCCTCATATTTTCCATTTACTTGGGAGATGAGGCCAAATCAATCTAGTCAGATAGGAAGGGGGAACTCAGTTGATGCAGTGTTGTCAGTTTACTTGGGCCCAACTTTTAAGGCCCAAATTTTATGTCTTTTAGATATTTCTTCAGGTAGCCTAGGGGGATAAGTAGTTTTAGTAGTTATCTAGTAATATTGTTTGGGGATAAGTAGTTTTAGTAGTTATCTAATAATATTGTTTTTTATTTAATTAACCAGTGTCATGACAGGTTTAGGAATTAGAAGTTGAGTAAAACTCCTTTTTTATTTTTTTCCCCCTTTTTATAAAAGAGATGAAACTCCCTATCGATATTCTGTTTTTGAATTAGATTATTTTATCCAAATTGTGTGTGAGAACTCTCTTATCTCTCTCTCTCTCTCTCCCCCCCTCCCCCCCAATTGGCTTGTAAGATTCCCCTAGTCCTGTGGCACTGTTGCCTTCCTTCTCTTCTTTCTTCTATATTTCTATCAGCATATACTTAAGTGCTGATCCACAGAACCTGGAAGGTAGACTCTTTGATTGGTAATCGGTGCTACTTCAGCTACTGAAAATACATAAACAGCAAGCTCTTTAGCCTCTAGTTTTATCAGAAAATATTTTAGATCTGGGCTTGTGAAGCCAGTAATCTGGTCTTTGATTCCTAATCTTGAATTTGGGGTTGCTGGCTGCATCACTGGGTGTACACGGGCCTAGTCAACTGTGTTTTTCTGGTGATCATTGTTGAACTGGTGGATTGGGCTCTGTCGATTCCGAGTTGGCATGGGTGATATGCTCGACACGATCCCATTCCTAAATCCATGCTCCCTACCCACCCCCTCATTCCACCCAAAAAATTCCCTGCATAGTTTTTAAAACTTTTCTTACCTGCCACTCACATTATTCTGAAGACATTTTCATTTATTTATTACTGTTCTTCCATTGTAGAAAAAAGTGGCTCCCAATAATTATTAACACAAGCAAATTTACAAGGGAAATTTAGTTTTCTATTTCATCTTGATTGAGTTAGAGAAGCACTTTGTGTTCCTTCAACAATCTTATGTTAATTTCCTCTTGATTTTGCAGCAATACAAGAGTAGGATAGGCCTTCTGAAATGGAAAACTGAAATCAACACCCTTGTCAGAAGAACTTTGCTAAGGTTATTTGTGCTTGTATATACACAATTTTGATGGCAATTGATCGATATGGTTTTAGAACTCTGTTTTTCTGATGAGAGAAGCATAAGGTGGGTCTAAATTTCTGCCAGCAATTCAGAACCATGGCTATTTTGTTTGTAGGAACATATTACTTGCAGCGGGTGTTGTAGAGGGAAGTGTTAAACAATTGAATGGATCTAAATATGTTTGTTAATGACCAGGATTCTCAATTTACTAAAAAGGTGGCATTTACTATTATGTGGTGAGAACTTACACATTTTGTCAAAATTTTCTACCGCAGAAACAAATAGTAACTGTCTGTCTCTCTTTCCTTTTTTTTTTTTTTTTTTTTTTTTTTTTGAACCTTTTTAAATGCCCCTTCCCTCTCACCAAATGTGAGCAGAAATTATAGAATCAAGAGAGTACGTCAAAATCAGCAAATATCAAAATTTAGTCACAAAAAAAAAATAAAAAAAAAATGAGAGAGAGAGAGAGAGGGAGCATTTTTTTTTTCTTGTTTCCCTTATTATTATTTTGCATGGGCAAGAGATTACTTTCATCTTTGTGGATGTTGTCCAATCTTTTTAGTCGTTGGAGTTTATTCGGCCGGATGAAGACCCTCTAATGATTGGAGATGATCCAAACCCGTAGGAGGAGCGCTGTCTCATGGTTTTTTTTTAATTTTTTCTGAGAAACATTTGTTTTGCCATGTGGCATTGGGACCCAGCTTCATTGCTAAACCATCTCGAATGTTGTTTGGCTTAAATCTCTCAAAAATCTGGACCTATATTGATGGGTTCAGACCAAATTGCTAAAAGCGAGATCAATCATGCACACTTATTGTCCTAAGCATCTTCCACATGGCAGCTCTGTTGGTGCCCACATGTCATGGATCTGTTTTTCCCATTTCTGTCTATTTACCCAAGTTCAGCCTTATCATACCTAAACTTGCATCAAAGTGGAAGTTTGGTTTGAGTAGTTAATTCTAAACCATCAATGAAAATACAAGAGGAAATGTCAAGCATAGTGATGACACTCAACGTATGCCATGAGGACAATCTAGATGATAACCTTCCCATCTAATGATTGGATAGGCTATATTGGCCATTGCTACAGTGGACCATATGATCAACTAAAATATTTTCACTCTTATTGAGCAAACCTAGGGTTTTGGGAGGGATTCTTTTGTGGGAATAATGCTTCAAACACAGAGTTGTAAGATATCCCTAGCAGAATTTATGAATTTATCTTTGGCGATATATCATTTTCCTAACAAAGATTGGAAAGAATTAACTATGTATGGGTAAGATTGCATATATTCTACCTCTTCTCAGACCTTGCAATAGTGGGAGCCTTGTGCACTGAGATGCCCTTTAACGATGTACAAAACTACTAAAGTTAGATAAATGTAATTCCATGATCTCTCTGTTAAGATCACCTATACCATTTGATTTGTCGGCAAATATAGGTGAAAGTGATTCAGAAATACCTTTGACATTCTAATATGTTTCCATACATGCTTGGAAGTCCAATAATTATATCTTGCATAAGAATTAAAGAAGGAGAAAAGAAAAAAGAAAAAAATAAGAGATAATACAATCAATCGATTAGTGTTAAAACTACAATCCTAATCAATAATATATTGAAGACAATTGGTCAATTGCCTCAAAGTAGAGAAGCAGATCAATTAGGGTTTTAAAAAAGTCCAACCCTAATCAATAGAATTTATTGAAGAAAATTGGTCAATTGCCTCAAATAGAGGGCTGGCACTGAGGAGGTCAAGAAATCAACTCTAATGTAGTGTAAGCGCATCATGACAGAAGATCAACTGATTTCATTTGATTCTTTGTGTAGGGCCTTTAAGGCATAAGTGATATAAAATTAATTTCAGTGGCTAAACCTCCATGCAAATGAGAAATTTCCAAGGGAGCACAGGAATATAGCTTTCCTGGGGAGATGAACAAATTGCCAAGGTTTAGCAGACCTTGCCTTCATCCACTTGATCACAAAAGAGGAATCCTCCTCAATAGCTGCAGAATGCCAACCATTAGCTGGGGAGATTTAAAGCCTTCGATAACAACTTTCAATTCAGCCATAATAGAATCTGCTCTTCTGTCCCTAAAGCCACCCGCTGCCTCCTGGATTGCCAATTGAACTGCCATCCGGAGGGAGAAATCCATTCATGATGGATCTTGGGAACCACAGCTCCAAAGGCTATTACCTCCCAACATCTCAAGAAATATAGAGATTTCTTGAAAGGCCTCCAGGGTAGAAGCCCATCAATCTGTTCTCAGCATAATTAGGCCAGTCAATTCCAGGATCTCAGCCACCCTTTCTTCCAATAGGTTTCTGTGCGCCAATGATAATCAATTTTAGAAGGTTACCTCATGGGTACATGTGCAAGTTCTCTTGCCTATTATCACTTCCAGCCACATTTGTTTTGTCTTGTAGGATGACCTGGAAAAGCAAAACACAAAATTATTATTGTTAATTCATAAACCACCAAAAATAAAATCATTAATTAATGCACTAGGTGACAAATTTGATGGAGTCCTATAAATATCACAATGGCACACCTTCAGATACTTCTACATAAGGTTCTTCCCTTTATTCAAAAAAAAAAAAAAAATAAAAATAATAATACTACTAAAATGGGAATGATCTAGATTAAGGGGTACCAACTATAGAGGGTCTATACCAAAGATCAGCTCTAGAAAGAAAAAAGGGGGAGGGGGGAGGCTAGTTATTCACTAAAACTTTTGGTCTGAGTTTCAATATAATCTTGTTTTAGCCTCATGTTTGTAGTATAAACTCTCATTGTTTTTTATGATAGATTTAAAGCTGAGGATGATTCCCCTGATTTGTGATGCATTGATTCCTCATAACATTTCCCCCCCCCCCCCCCCCCCTCCCCCTCTCTCTTTCCCTAATAAAAGGAGAAATTTTAGGAACACTGGAAAGACCCATGTAAAGAGAAACAGTAACAGCAACAAAGCTTTACCCCAACTAAATGGGGTCAGCTGTATGGATCCTTACCCATGTAGAGAGAAATCTAAGAATAATTCTCATTCCTCGACCTAAGAAACAGATACAAGGAGTCACATAGAAGCTGACTTAGTTGAATGAAGACTTAGGATTAACTGTACCACAAGTCCAAAACTTGTTTCTAAAGATTTAATAGAACTTTGACAATCTTTTATTCAGAGAAGAATTTTGAGTGTGTAGTTCCAGTTTTGCTTTCTCATTCAGTTGTCTTATTATTGGAATTCTAAAGGGACAGGTTCATAGCAGCAAAGGATGGCTGAAGACAAGCTTGGGTTGCAAATTCCCTTCTCCTTAATTAAAATAGGATTGTTTCTCTATATTAGAATATTACTGCTTTTCTTTATCCTTTTAGTCATGAATTTTTGTCAATGTTTAACATGTGGAACTCCTATTTACTTTATAACAAGGACTCCGCTTGTGGAGTCCTAGACATATCACTTTACCACATTTATTTTTTCTATAAATAGTGACTGCTAAGAGGAGAGGAAAACACATCGATTCTCTCCATCTTATCTTTTTTTCTAATTTATTACATGGTATCAGAGCAATCACTTGTGTTGCCGTTCTGAGAGTCGTTTAAAGTTATTTGTTAGGTGTGCAACCACCATTATTGCTGCTTCTACTACTGCTGTTGCTGCTGCTACTACTTGGTTCGCAGTAACCTATACTGTGCTACTACTACTTGGTTCACAGTGACCTATACTGTGCTACTACTCCTGCTATTATTGTTGCTATTGCTACTGCTACATTTGCTGCTACTATTACTACCTGCTTAACTTGAGAAGAACCAATGCTGCTTGGTGTTTGTGAATTGGTGATACTACCTGAAGACCTGTGTTGCAGTTCATATTTATTCTTATTATTTCACACTGGAGCATGTTCCAGCTTGAGGGGGATGTTAACCAACAACAGAATTAGAAGAATATGGGTCCATCCATAGGCCCATTCCAGACGTGCCAGAGATGCGTTAGAAGATAAGTGGTTGCTGGTTTGACCAGTTTGACTTGATCAAACCAGCAAATATTGACTGATTAGACAGGTGGTAGGAGAGAATTAGTTTCTATTCTCTTATCCTCTTTTACTCTCCTAATGTAATTGAAACTCTACCCTCTCTTGTGGAGTTCCTTTCTCCTTAATTAAAATATGATTGTTTCTCCTAATTGGAATAGTACTACTTTTCTTTATCCTAGTAGTCATGAGAATTCTTGTCATGTTGACATGTGGAACTCTTATTTACTTTGTAACGAGGACTCCTTATCTTGTGGAGTCCTAAACCTATCACTTTACCCCTTTTATTTTTTCTATAAATAATGACTACTAAGAGGAAAGGAAAACACATCGATTCTCTCCATCTTCCCTTATTTTTTATTTTGTTACATACATCAAGCACCATTTCCAGTCTAAGTTGAACCAATATCAATATAGCCAACTAATCAAGATACACGTACACCATCTCAAACTGCGCAACTATGCAACCACCTACAAAATTCCAAAATCATAACAAAATCGATATTTAAAAATAGCAAATGAAAGTAATGCTATAACCTTTACAACAACAGAACTCTTGAAATCTTGGGGTCACTATTATTAGACAATAGCTCCGACATAAAATCAAGATTTGTTTCCAAAATTTTCTAAAAGTTAACCATAATAATCAAAGACATATTGGCCTTTTCTAGCAAAAGTGTGTGTTTTCTTCTCTAAAGCTATACTTGTTGAGAATATTACGTATTTCATTTTTTATCTAGATTCATTGTACTACCTGTATTGTACAATTGTACTACCTGTACTACCCTCATTGTACTACCTTTACTACCTCTTTCTTTTTTTGTATTCATTCTCACATTATAAATAAGAGGACCTCTGTCTATTACAAACAAGTCATTCCATCATTCAACATGGTATCAGAGCCAAGTTAGCCCAACCGCCAGATCCCTCCGCCGCTTCACCACTGCTGCCGCCAACCTACCACCGCCGACCAGCGACTTTCTTTCTTTTCTTTTCTTTTTCTTTTGTTTTTTTTTTCTCTCTACTAGGGGCAGCAACCAAAGAGGGAATCATACAATGATATAGGTACTGCCCTTCTTTTTATCCCTCATTACGGATCATTTTTTTATTCTCTTTATTGGAAATCAATTTTTTTTATCAGTCTGGATATTAATAATATGGTTCAGTCTGGTCGGATATCTATGAGTTTCTGAGTTTACCCCAATAAATAAAAAAGTGGGTGCAAACCAGAATTGATTTCCATATATTATGTTGCACATGGGACAAGTTAGGATATCTGACAAGTGATATTTCTACTTTGATTTCCATATATTGTGCTATAACCAAACAGGGAGGCTGTTCATATTGTTTTTGGGTGTTTATTCTTGAATACACAACTCAAGGATGACATCTGAAGTAACCTCTTCTGGGATAGAGAGTTTTAAAATGGAAAATCCCACTATTCCCACTAATACCACTAAACTTGATGGTGGTAATTACCTAATGTGGTCTCGGGCCACCCAACTCTCAATTACAGCTCGGGGATTATTGGGATATCTCACCGGCACCAAGGAAAAACCTCTGACCAAGGACATTGTTTTGGAGAAATGGCATGCTGAAAATTCATTGGTAATGCAATATCTCCTCAATTCCATGCAACCCATTATAGCCGAGGGCTATTTGTTATCGGATACTGCTGCACAAATTTGGAAGTCTGCTAAAGACACCTATTCCCAAGTTGAAAATGCTGCTTTAATTTATGCCATTCAAAAAAGTGTTTATGAAATTATCCAAAAAGAATTGACTGTATCCCAATATTATACTAAGTTGAGGAGCTATTGGCAAACAATTGATTTTTATGATTCTATTCATGCTAAATGTGAAGAAGATGCTGCCCTATTTCACAAAAGGGAAGAGAAATACAGGGTTTATACTTTTTTGGCATGACTAAATGTGGAGCTTGATCCTATTCGCTCACAGATTCTCAGCAGGGACCCTTTCCCCACCCTCGAACAGGCTTATTCCATGGTTCAGTTAGAGGACCAACGACGAATAACAATGTTGTCCCCTTCTGTTCCGGATAGGTCTGCTCTCTAGACAAATACTCAGACATACAAGAATCCTCCTGTTTTCCGTGATGCTATCAAATGTGAGTATTGTAACAAGATTTGGCACACCAAAGACACATGCTGGAAACTTGATGGCAAACCGGCAGATTTTGAAGCAAAACGCCGAGAAAAAGGTATGCACAAGGCAAAGTCCTCCCACGCACCTGAGGTACATCAAACTGAAGCAAGTCCTCCTATTGGTCCTCTGCCACAACTCTTTGCACAAGAACTTCAGACTCTCCGGCATCTCCTTCGACTACCTCCTGCAATTACAAATCAATCATCCATATCTGCATCTACCAATCCAGGTTCTTTTTTTGTTTAGTTAGGTATTTCCCATGATGGTCATTGTGCTTTCTCTATCTCTAGCCCTTGGGTTCTAGATACTGGAGCCACTGACCACATGACTGGTTCGTCTGAGTCCTTTTATTTATATTCTCCTTCTTTTGGACATAATACTGTAAAGGTCGCTAATGGATCCCTCTCTCCTATATCTGGAATTGGATCCATCCACTGTTCTTCCTCCCTTGATTTGAATTCCGTTCTACATGTTCCTAATTTATCCACAAATTTACTCTCCATACAAAGTCTCTAAATTGTAAAGTAACATTTTTTTCTTACCTATTGTGTGATTCAGGATCTGGAGAACGAGAAGACGATTGGACATGGCAGTGTGCATGGTGGCCTGTACTTGCTTGACAATGGTCGTTCAGCACCTTCCTCCCATTCCGCAGTTAGTACCCTTCAGCAGTGGCACCGCCGTCTTGGGCATCCCTCTTCTGCTGTTCTATCTCATTTTTTTCCAAAATTATTTAAATAATGTAATAAAGACGAGTTATTATGTGAGGCTTGTGTTTTGGCCAAACAGGCTCAAATTTCTTATTTACCTTTTGCTTCAAGAAGTCCTTGTATTTTTTATTTAGTCCATTCTGATGTTTGGGGTCCAACACAGACTACCTCTATTTCTGGTCATAGGTGGTTTGTAACCTTTACTGATTGTCACACTCGTACTACATGGGTCTATTTGATGCGTAAAAAAAATGAAGTCTTTGCATGCTTCCGCCATTTCCACAATATGATCAAGACACAGTTTCAAACTCAGTTGAAGATGCTTCGTAGTGACAATGATAAGGAATATCTTGAAGGATTTTTTCAGCAATACTTGGCTGATAACGGGATAATTCATCAGACAAGTTGTGTGGACACTCCTGCTCAGAATGGAGTCGCTGAAAGAAAGAACCGCCACTTACTCGAAACAGCTAGAGCACTAATGTTTGAGAGACATGTTCCCGCTCAATACTGGAGTGATGCTGTCCTCACTGCAGCATCCCTGATCAACCGCCTTCCTTCTCAAGTTTTAGATAACAAGGCTCCCTTGGACATCTTACGTGGAAATTCTGATTTTGTCTTCCTCCTAGAGTCTTTGGTTGTCTTTGTTATGCTCGTAACCATCGTTCCCCTGGCAAGCTTGATCCACGTGGATTAAAGTGCATATTTTTAGGGTATTCTGCAACACAGAAAGGATACAAGTGTTATCATCCTCCCTCTCGTCAAGTCCTTGTTAGTAGAGATTTCATTTTTCATGAGCATCTCTCCTATTATCAGGCTCCTCTTCAGGGGGAGACACAGACAGTTGAAGATGCACCTGATATCTCTAATGTACTTATACCAGATATACCTGATGTACCAGAAATAGTCCACAAACAAGTGCTCGATACAACTGCACCATCCAAGCATCCAACCACTAAGCCACCTCTGCAAGTTTATAGCCGTGCCAAAGACAAGCAAGGAAAGGCCACTACCACTCCTGCACATGTCCCTTCGCTAGCCCTGGATCCAGAAACTGAGTCTACTGAGCCTTCTTCTGGTAAGGAACTTACTCCTTCTGATCTTGATCTTCCAATTGCACTTCGAAAAGGAACTAGGGCCTGCACCCTACATCCTATTTCCAATTATGTTTCCTATGACTCCCTTTCCCCTTCTTTTCGTGTTTTTGTGTCTTCGCTCTCTTCTGTGTCTGTTCCTCAAAAATGGCAGGATGCAATTATGGATGAAAGGTAGAAAGCTGCAATGGTGGAAGAAATGAGGGCTCTGAAGAAAAATGGTACATGGGATCTTGTTCCACTTCCTGCAGGATCAAGGTCAGTAGGATGCAAGTGGATCTTTACAGTGAAAAACGAGAAACCGGATGGGACTATTGATCGGTACAAGGCTGGATTGGTTGCACGGGGATTTACTCAACATATGGGATTGACTACCAAGAAACCTTCGCTCCGGTGGCCAAAATGACTACCATCGGGGTTTTACTATCTGTCTCGTACATCACAACCGGGACTTGCAACAGTTAGATGTAAAAAATGCATTCCTTCATGGAGAACTTACTGAAGATGTCTATATGGACTGTCCACCGGGTTTTACAGATGATAAAAGCCAAGGAAAAGTATGCAAGTTGAAGCGATCTCTTTACGGGCTAAAACAATCCCCTAGAGTATGGTTTGGAAGATTTAATAAAGCTATAGTAGCATTTGGCTCTGTTCAAAGCAATGCTGACTATACTTTATTTATAAAACATTCCTCTAACACTTTTACTGCCTTACTTGTATATGTAGATGATATCATCATTGCTGACAATAACAATGATGAAATAACGAAACTAAAGGCATTTCTAGGGAAGGAGTTTGAGATCAAAGACCTTGGCAAACTTAGGTAATAGGTACTTACTTGGGATTGAAGTTGCCAGATCTGCAAAAGACATCTATCTGTCTCAAAGAAAGTATGTTCTTGATCTTCTCTCAGAAACAGGGTTACTTGGGGCTCGACCTTGTGATACTCCTCTCGACCCCAATACCAAGCTAAGGGCAAAAGAAGGCACACCAGAAGATAAAGGAAGATATCAGAAACTTGTTGGCAGACTCATATATCTTGCCCACACACGGCCAGATATTGCATTCGCAGTTAGTTTGGTAAGCCAGTTTATGCACGACCCATACTCTACACATATGGAGGCTATCTATCGAATACTGCACTACCTAAAGTCAGCCCCTGGAAGAGGAATCCTGTTATCTCCTAATGACCCTCTGAAAATGGAAGCATATGCCATTTCAGATTTACCAAATAAACAAATCCAGGTGGAGGCATATACTGATGCAGATTGGGCAGGAAGTCCTGATCGTAAGTCTATCTCTGGTTATTGCACATTCTTGGGTGACAATCTGGTAACCTGGCGCAGCAATAAGCAAAATGTGGTTGCCCGATCCAGTGCAGAAGAAGAATACAGAGCAATGGCGCATGGAATATGCGAACTACTATGGTTACAACGACTACTCAAAGATTTAAAGGTTATGTGTAACCAGTCCATGAAATTATTCTGTGATAATCAAGCAGCCATTAGCATTGCTAATAATCCGGTTCAGCATGATAGGACAAAACATGTTGAGGTAGACCGTCACTTCATCAAAGAGAGACCGGACCGGTAGACAAATCGAGATTCCGTTTGTCAGATCAGAGGACCAACTAGCAGACATTTTCACCAAAGGTCTGCCAGGGAAATATTTCCATATGATATTGTCCAAGTTGGGCATGCATGATATATATGCACCAACTTAAGGGGGAGTGTTGAGAATATTACGTATTTCATTTTTTATCTAGATTCATTGTACTACCTGTACTACCTGTATTGTACAATTGTACTACCTGTACTACCCTCATTGTACTACCTGTATTGTACTACCTATACTACCTCTTTTTTTCTTTGTATTCATTCTCACATTATAAATAAGATGACCTCTGTCTATTACAGACAAGTCATTCCATCATTCAACAATACTGCACTTAGAACTTCATTTAAAAAAGAAAGGGGGTCTTGGTGGGAAAATGAAGAGCGAAACTGAAATAAAGCACCTCAAATCAAGGCGAAATATTCATTTTTTTTTTATAATTTTTATTTCCAATCAAAAAGTAATTCAAGATCTGTTATAAGACTCTTAAACTTAGAAGGTTCTAGTAACCAGTGAAGAATATTCAACTTGTGTAAGAGCACAAATGGAGAAAGCATATCCATCGTGAAGGAACACGCTTGAATGTCAGTGGTTGAAATAAAAACTTTAATTTTTTGCTCAATATTTAAAGGGAATATTTTATAAGATTGCTGGAGATTCAATCCTCCCCAACCTTTCACTAGCATGTACCTTCTTCCATTCAAAACGTTCCACCAAACTGTGGTTATAGATTGTTGATATTTCTCTGGTTGAACTTCACTTACTGGATCAGATTTCTTATCTGAATTATGAAATTAGCTCTTTCTTGCAAGTGTTTACAGCTGTTTCAAACAGGAAGCAAAGACCGGTCAATTTCTTCCCCCTCTTCTTCTTGGAGAGTTTCTCAGCCACCAAGATTCTTCCCCCCAAAGTCAGTTGTAGGGAGTTTCTTTCCCTTTTTGCTCCTTTTTGAAAGAGTCCTCCTTACAACTGTTTCCAATCCTTATTGATAGTTGTTCAACTGAATCCCCTCCATTTAGACACCTCACAAATAATAATCCAGGGACGATAGCGGGGACATGTGTCCATACTTGTCCATTAAAGAATTTATGAAATTTCTCTTTCCAAGCTTCCAATAAAAAGTCCCAGACATCATGACACCTGCATCTATGTATCCAATGCTTCGACAGCTCAGAAATAAGCAATTATCAATTTTTTTTGTTAGCTTTCTGGTGCACCCTTTGAAATGGCCTTCGGGAATTTTTGGTCACCTTTTGGAAAGGTGTTTGCCTTTTAACACCCCCCCGCCCCCCAAAGAAAAGGGGGGGGATAGGCTCATGCTTATTTTGAACCATGTGCCAAATGTTTGGCCCTAGGACTCTAATTCTTGAACTATTAGTCAGTGTATGGTATTTGATTATCAGACTTGATTAAATCCATAAAATTCCCCATCTTATAGAAGTCTAATTCTTCATTTGACTAGCATTTTTCCAAATGAAAACCTTAACCAATATGGGGTGTCTACAACCATATATGCTTAGCTGAGGTAAACATATATATGATAAAGAGATGAAGTAACATTAAGGGCACCTTAAATACAACCAATGGAAATTCTTTCCTATTAGGTGGTTTTGATGGCTTTGGGCAAGGAAAACAGAAAAATGGCAGGGAGAAATTCATTATAAAATATATATCTGAAAACTTTATTGCTGCAGGAAGCCAGCAATTAGACTTAAAACCAAAATTAAAAAAATGAAGTACAGTTTGAGAGAGTCAGACACTCACAACTTCGAAGTTCTAATTCATCCTGAAGGGTATTCCAGTTTACCAAGTGGCTGTATTAAATTAACAAAGAAAACCAGCATAAAGGATCAGGAAAACTATATGAAATATCAATTTATTTATTTTTAAGGACATAGCAAAGCAAGCTGTTCACACACAAAAAAAGCAATGAAGCTGTCCATAGGCTAGAAGCTCAAGGACAATGATTGAATCAGCCCTTGCATGGAGGCTCACCACTCCCCTAGAGCTTAAGTAAAATCTGGTGATGATGTAAGAGAAGTGATCATCCCCACTTTGTAATTGCATTCCAACTTCAGTGGAATATTTCATTTTTCACCCAAAACTAAAAACTGAACAAGTACTAAGATGAAATCTGTATTATGATGTAACAGGGAGACGATTTCACTTATCTAATTGTTCAATGGTTTGAAAAGAAAAATTTTCAATTCCCATAAAAAAAAAAACAAAAAAAAACAAGGCATTTGTCATACTCTAATAGCTATAGAAGGAAGTGCAAAGTTGCCTAATTGACCTCCAATGACAGAAACTATATTTTGATTTATATAAGAAAATATCAATAGCAGGTGGCATCTGTCCTTCAGATATATAAAAATTCAAACAAAGAGTTTGGGACGTGTACCAAAACAAATGTACTTCCCAAATTAGTTACAACAAAACCATCAAGAAAATAGCTATAAAAAAGAGACAGTTAAATGGGAAGCATCAATTGGGGTTGGACAAGCCATATCTGACTGTGAACATATGAATTAGGAATGATCAATCAGGACAGTTACCACACTTAACCAACTTGTAATTACCACAATTGTACTGGTTCCTCAAGAACCACAATTGTTTTGAGCAGCACCCATGATCATACATCAAGACAACCCTCTGAATATCCATGCAGGTGGCAATTGGAATGTCAAATTTGATTTACCTCTCAATTTATGTAGCCTCATTATAATTCGTTGAGATCCTTCTCACAAGTATTGTTAGTGTCATGGGGATCTCCACCATCTTTTTTATCATCAACACATTCTAAGATTGGAATAACCCAATCTCCATCTATTGGACCTTCCCCTACTGCATTACAGACCATATTGTTATGCCCATCCTTCATCTCATTCTGAGGTTGCAATTTTCTGGTGTTTCGGCACCCTAGTAAGAGGAGGTCAAGCATTTTCCTCCGAACTGTATATATAGGGTTTGGATCAATCAAGCACCCTTTGCAATATGCCTCCCTAAGAAACACAGTTTCAGTATTCCCTTTGGTAGATATATAGAAAATTCCTGGGTGTTCTAAAAGAAGCTCTCGGATATTAATTTCCATGCCAAAATCCCTCCGGAAGTGAGCTAAGCGTTCTACCTCAACCATCTTTTCTATTGTCAAACTCAAAAGCTCATGAAGAATACCAACAGCACGTTTCTCAAAGCGTTCAACCCCACCACAGG
The DNA here is from genome assembly GCA_028583415.1 of Protea cynaroides. NCBI lineage: Eukaryota > Viridiplantae > Streptophyta > Magnoliopsida > Proteales > Proteaceae > Protea > Protea cynaroides. The sequence continues at coordinate 85,532,272 of CM053265.1, read as the reverse complement.
TATTGACTCGAATGACATCTTTTTTCTCATAAGGCTTCAAGTAGGGAAGCCTTTGCCAATTCTTTAATTTCTCCCTAAACCCTTTCTCAATCTTAAATCCAGTTGGGAAATTGATTTGGAAAGCATATCTTGTTTCAAATTCACTCAACCACTTTTCCTTGTATTCTTTCTCTCTCCACTTTTCTACCTCAGCAACAGCCAAGTTTTCATTTCTAGAAACCAAAGCTACTGTCTCTAGATCCACTAACCTGAAGTCATCTGGATACTTGAGGAGAATAGAATCTCTGAAATCCTCAGGCAACCCCAATTCTCTTCTTATCAACCTCAAAGCATGGATGTGCAACATTCCACGTGTTGACATCATGAGAAGCTTCTTTAAACACTGAACAGCCAGTAATTCTGATTCCTTGATTACCTTAGCTTCGTCTTCGATCAGATTGAGCATCTTTGGAGTTACTTTGCAACAAAGGCTTCTATTCAAAGGGTGTTTAAATATCTGAAAAATATGAGGGTATTTTTGAACGAAAACACCAGGCCCTACATTCAATCCAACAATATTTTTCCACCTTGAGAGCAGTTGAAGAGATACATAAGGACCTCTACGGTTTAACATCAATTCCTGCAATTTGATAATCATCTTCAATCTCTTGAGCTGGCTCATTAGTTTGTCAAGCCTAAGATCCCTTGTTCTATCCTCTAAGCGCGTCCGTGCAGTAACTACTGGTTTCTTCCATCTCTTCTGTGTATTCAAGTTGAAAGGACCAAACCCAATGAAATCTTCTGATAGGGGAGAAGAAACACTTTGTAGAATCACCCCTTTCAAGCTTTCAGATGTCCTTACTTTGTGAGAACTAAACAATGATCCCAACATTTTTGGTTATGGGAAGGACTGAAGGTTGTTGAATCTTACTACCAAATCAAAGACCACAGCTGCAAGTTCAATTGGCAAAATAAATAATACTGCAGATAACAACAGCCAGCATCTTTCCAATTTTGTACATTGCACTACCACAAAGTATTTGCACTCCCTTAGTAGCAGTCATCCCCAGTCAACCCATTTTGTCAACAGTGATGTTATTTTGATCTTCAAGAACTACACCTCATGTCTATTTTCAATTTCGAGAACCAAGATTTTATACTGAACATAAATGAAGAGGGAGCTCCACTTAGAATCTCTTAAATCCATGTAAAGGTAACAGTTTCAATTAATCCACAACAGACAGACTCAGAAAAGAAATACCTGCAAAACCAACAATAAGCTAATATTAAAAAACTGAAGTAGCCTAATGATTGAAGATTCAAAATAATACCTAAAACTCTAAAAGCCAAAGTATTTCAACAAAATCTAACGTGTTTTGTTTTTCAAACAGAACAAAGCATATTTTGGACCAAGGAAAAGATTTGCATCGTCTACATGTCCCCAGTCTATTTAGAACCTCCAACGAATATCAGATCAGTATTTAGACATTAAAAGGAAAAATCATAGTAGGCAGTAATAGCTGAAACCCAGTTTCCATTGACCACATATAGTGCAAAACAGATGCTAGTCCCGTGCTAAGGTGTCTATATCAACTAAATAAAACATGCGATAAAATTAACCAAATGCAAAGAAAATTTTAAAATAGGGTTATCGTTTTCTTTTCGAATATACTGAGTATTGAATCAATCATCCCATTAATAGTTACCTATTAAAAAAATCAATCATGCCACCAAATTTCAGAAAAAAAGGAGGAAAAAGATGAAGAAAAACCCACAAAAAACGCAGTAATGTTAGCAGTAGCAGCGAAGAAAAAAGAAGTCATGATAACACGAGAACAGGAAATAGGTACCCTGTTATCGTTTGATTTTCTCTCCGGTTTTTACCTTGCAATCATTTTCCTTGGTGGAGGATATACACGACGAACGCCTAAAGTTGAGCCATGGCCAACCAGTCTTCAAAGAGATATCTAAAACAATAATCAGAGTAAGAGACTTCAGATGACAGTCGGTACGTTCTATAAGTTTCCCAAATCCTCACTAATAGTGGGAAAGAGTAGTAGTGTTTTTTCTTTTTTTTTTTTTTTTTTTTTTTTTTCCTTTTTTGGTGAAGGGGGAAGGGTAGTTTACGACCGAGAGAGAGAGAGATGGGGTAGAATTAAAAAATACAGAGCTTCAGATCTCAACAATGGCGACGAAGGGCTTATGAGCATACGATTCTTCCTGAACGGTCCAGATTGAGTGTTCAATATCGAATCCCATACTCCAAGAAGAAAACACATTCCGGTGACATTTTTTTCATTAATTTACAGTCGTTGGATAGAAACTTGTACAAATGGCAGCCATGCCTGTACCACGCCTGACGCGAGGAGGCGGAGCTTCCATGGAAGATTAGTCTCAATGCATCTTTGTTGAAGTGGAATATCTACACAGTCTACACCATAGAATCCCAGTTAAGGAAAGACCAAAGCACACTGAGCCCTTAAACTAGCTTCCTAACCTTTTATCTGCCTTTGATCATTTCTCAAGTTTTAAGGAATACAATAACGCAGCAAAGAAGAAGAAGAATTTGAAGAATTTTTGAGGTATGTTCTGAGAAGTAAATCTAACATCTTTCATTTTAATTATTAGTTATTATGATCCAACTTGATTTTCATTGGAGGTAAATGGAAATACCTGATTTGCAATCAGCAAGAATAACTTCATATCATAGTTTTCTTGGTTTTTTGGATGGGATTGTGACATGGTATTTATCTAGGTAGGGTGGGGTAGTTCGCGCGAATAATTAATGCACTTTGTGATCGTAAGGGTTTAAATGATTTCAATCTCATTTCAAAACTTCAGAAATTTGTGGATTGTATCCAGATTGAGTCCGGTCATGTTTATTTGGACTTGAATTTTTTCCCTTTCCGAATTCGGCAACTTTATCCTCGAAATTCTTCCAGGCACAATCTTCTCTCACAAATCATCAAATATGATCTTCTCGCCGGCTGGCCATCGGGACAGATAACGGCGAGTACTTACTATTTCAGGCGTACTTTACTGCCGTACTGTTTTGACCTCTGAGTCTTTCACCCTTTTTGGTTGAGTTGGTTTAGTGCTTTCGGTGGGTTTGGATTTCTTATGCATCCTCATGCAGGACTATAACCGATTGGAGTCAATTGGTCTGATACTCTGATCAGCTGGTCAGGCTTAGGATGTTTGTTTTATCATACTCTCTCTCTCTCTCTCCCTTTCTTAAGACTGCTATAGTTTTGTCTTTCTGTGATTTGTTTTTGTTGTTTCTACCTATTTAAACAATTAATTCTTCAAATCCTAAAATGCCTCAATTAGTTGTGTTTTGTTGTTTAGTCTTTTCAGATCTGGGTCATGTATTCGTCTATTGTCTCTTTTCCTTTTCCTTTTCCTTTTCTTTTTCCTTTTCTGAATCAAATTAGCTGATGGGTTGGTTTATGATAATTTTTTTACCGTTATTTACATATATACCAACAAATTCTGATGCTTACCATTTGGATGATTTCTTTTTTATTGGCATGTGATTATACATAACAATGTTAGCTTTGTGACTCTCTCTCTCTCTCTCTGTGAGAATAAGAATGTATTTTGCTAACCGTGAAGACAGCTGTTTATTCAAAATCAGGCTAGCAGTAGCTACATAAGTAAAAACTAGAACGTGCAGAAAAAGAATGCAAGATCTGCAATACATTCAACTCTCTGGTGGGATGGAAAACCAGCTCTGCTTTCCACTCTGCCAAGCTTCTTTAAGAAGTCTGTTCTTTCTTTCCAAAATCCTTCAAGAACGAGCAAAAGAAGCATCCTCTAATGCTTGTTGCCCTTTAACTAGAGAGCCTTAGTTAGGATGCTACACAAGTATAGATCCAGTAGTATGGGCCTGATAACCCTGATAACCAGGAAATACTTCAATGGCTAAAGAATAATGGCCACCTGATAGGAGAAGGTGAAATAAGAACAATCGGCTGAAAATTTCAAACTTGTAAAAGCAGAAGCACTTACAAATATTTCCTCTGTGGAGTGAAAGTTCGACATGACATGCAAGATTTGTAACCAAGAGGCTAATGAACAACCACTTGTTAGTCTGATATAAATAGGTTAGTAGGAATACTTTACAGCCTGAGTGAAGTCAAGTATCTGTAGGTCCTAATACTATGTAGTAAATAACGAAACTCACAAATATTTCTGAAATTGAGTAGATGGAATTGTTTATTTGCTGTTTGACATTAACAAATTCAAAGGATAATCAGATCCAACAATCAACAGTGAAGAATAGGTGAACTTATCAGTTTATTTCAACTAAAATGTAATTATGGCTGTAGTAATTGATGGACATTGAGAAAAAATGTTCTAGAAGTATCATCGAAAATGCAGACTATACCATATTCTGATGGGATGATGGGGGTGGGGCCAGAGTTATGAAAATGCCAAGTAGTTCAAGGTTGAATTATTTTTCACTTAGCGGAGCATCTTCAGCTCCATCTCATATAAGAAGTTCAGATCAGGCAAAGGAGGATGAAGGCCAGGACTTCCTAGGGCTTTAACTTTTTCTCAAAGTGTATTGAGTTGTTTTTCAAATTCAGATGACCTTTACATGTAAGAAGTTCAGATCAGGCAAAGGAGGATGAAGGCCTGGACTTCCTAGGGCTTTAACTTTTTCTTTAAATGTATTGAGTTGTTTTTCAAATTCAGATGACCTTCAAATTCAGATGACCTCCCCAAAAAAAAAAAAAAAAAAAAGGAAGGTGTTTGTAACAATATAGACCAACCGTTAAATTAAATTCAGATGAATCGAGTAATCCACCCATGGAATAGACCCACAAAGTATTGCCATAAGATACATTCACCAAGTCAGACCTCACAAACAAGTGATAAGTAGTTTTTTCTCATCTTACATTGAGAAAAACAATGACCTTACCATATGATATCTCCCACGGGTGAGGGCAGTTGAGAAACTCTTTTTGATATCTATCCATATGATTAAAAAAATCAACCATAAATTTTCATTATAGTACTATTATTAATTTATTATAAGATTATTGTGAATAGGCCCCAGATACCATCTTTTCACACTCTTACATAGATTACTGTGCTTGTCTGTCCCAGTTTGTATGATATAAGATGATTCTGGTGGCGACTACAGGTTGTGGTTTTGGCACATCATGTCCAACACATCGACCACCAAAGAAAAGATGTCACTCTAGCTACTACAAGGTTGTGTTGAAGTTGAACCAATCAAATTTCAAGGCCCAAGTATCCAGTGTGGAGATCCACCATAGAGTCAGAGGGTCAGGTTCTCTGTTATACTCAAAACATTTGCAATGTATAATGTAGTGTTTTTATAGTAACAAAATCTTGCTCTTTTAGTCATGAGCATTGTATGAGATCCAGCTAATTTTGAATTAACTGATTGTCCACTACTTGGATGATGACCTCTTGTAAATTCAGAATTTTGTCAAGTTTATTCAGGATCGGATAGAGTAATGCCAACTAGGCTTCTATCCTCAATAGCTTTCTACCCACTCTAATCATTTCCCCCTTATAAATCTACAGATGTGAATGCTTTGATCTGTACAAAGAGCTCATTCCTTATCAGGAGGCATGGTCCTGGCAAAAATCCATAGTAAGAAAAAGGCAGGCTTTGACAGGAAGAGATGAAGATTGCCATGACAACATAATTATTCTTCAACACCCTCCTGTTTATACATTGGGTACTGGTAGTTCTGAAGAATACTTGAATTTTGACCTGAAGAATGCTCCATATAATATTTACAAAACAGAACGTGGTGGGGAGGTTACGTTCCATGGACCGGGTCAGGTACTTATTTCTTTTATCATTCATGTCACAAATGTGGTGCATTATGGCTATACAAATGGTTCAGATTGTCACATTGATAAAGGATCTGCTTTGCAGTTTAACATTGACTGCTTCTTTTATTTTCTTTTGGTACTGGGGTGTCAGGGTGTTAAGGAAGAACAAAGCTTTTCAAGTTTCATGAGGTGCACACCCTGACCCTGCAAGCAAGGTTTTAATCATGGACATTGGTATTCGGTTTGGGTTATCTACTTTCTTGTTGGGACTGGTAGATTCTTAACACTTTCTTGTTCTCTGCAACCAAATAAACATTCAGAGAATCAAAGCTACAGCCTCTGAGTTGTATAGAGTAGCAGTATACAAAGGGATGGACAAGAAACCAGCCATATATTCTCTCTCTCTAAAAAGGGTCATGACCGAGTGTAAGTGTCACTTTCGCATCCCCCCCCCCCCAACCCACGGTACCCACCCACCCAATTTGAGGGGGTTGGGGGGGGGTGTCAGACTTTAATTGGCCCTACCCTATTTATTCAATTTACTAATTGACCCTAACCTATTTATTCAATTACGAATTGGCCACCCTCAGACTCAAATCTTTGTCTTCTCACCGGCAGCCAAGCTTTTATTGTTGCACCAAGCACATCTTTAAATCCTTGCCTGCAGTGGAGGTGGGAGACCCCGTAAAAAGCTAAGAAAACTGATTTCCATGGTGTTAACAAGGGGAATTTTGTTGGGGGGGGGGGGTGTCTCCTGGTCCTGATTGGGATCAGTGGAGAGTGAACCATCCTGGATCCTAATCTTTTAAATCCTTGCCTGCAATGGAGCTGGGAAAGCATATAAAAAGTTTTAGAAGACTGATTTTCTTGGTGTGGTGAGGGAAATAACTCTTCAATCTCGTATGGCTCACTTCTTTTTTTTTCTTTCTGGTATGAGTTTTAGAAGAGTAGTTAAACAGAGAGACCCTCTTTGCAGGGGGGGGGGGTGTCTCCTGGTCCTGATTGGGATCAGTGGAGGGTGAACCATCCTGGATCCTAATCTTTTAAATCCTTGCCTGCAATGGAGCTGGGAAAGCATATAAAAAGTTTTAGTTGGGGGGGGGGGGTGTCTCCTGGTCCTGATTGGGATCAGTGGGGGGAGGCCATCCTGGATCCTAATCTTTTAAATCCTTGCCTGCAATGGAGCTGGGAAAGCATATAAAAAGTTTTAGAAGACTGATTTTCTTGGTGTGGTGAGGGAAATAACTCTTCAATGTCTGGCTCACTTTTTTTTTTTCTTTCTGGTATGAGTTTTAGAAGAGTAGTTAAACAGAGAGACCCTCTTTGCAGGAGATATTTAGGGGATGTAGCCCTAGGAGAGTATGGTCCACAGATGTGCTGCACTTGTATGCCAATTGAATGTAGTTGGTAAAGGAGTCGGGGTGGGGGGGGTGGTTTATTGCTTTATTTTCTTGTTTGCGTTAGTAGTTTGGTTTTTCTTGAACAATGGATTGTTAGGGTGCTGAGGATATATTAGTTTTGATTTGTTTACATATATTCTGGAATAATGCTAGATTAATCGTAGGTATCAAGTAAATTATTGGAATGTGCCACGTTTTCAGTTCCCTCCAGGGTTGAAAATGAAGAGAAAAGGCAATGAGCTTACATTTACTCAAGACTGGCATCATTAGATCATCTAATTTAGATTGTGACATTATAATTATCCCTGAAGCTTTCCTGATTCTTTTTTGTTGTGTTGAGTTGCAATTCTATCTTCTTCTTCTTCTTCTTCTTCCTTTTTTTTTTTTTTTTTTTTTTTTTTTTAAATCTTAATTCTTGGTTCATACCACCTGTAGCTAGTCATGTACCCCATTCTTAATTTGAGGTATCACAAGATGGATCTTCATTGGTACCTAAGGGCACTTGAGGAGGTGGTCATCAGAGTTCTTTCATCAACATTTTCTATCAAGGCTTCTCGACTTGATGGTCTTACTGGTGTTTGGGTTGGTATGCCTCGTCATCTTTTATTGAATTTCTAGCAGCTTGCATCATCTATTCTGCAACTCTTCTTCTAGGTCTTTATGATCATATGATGCTTAAATTTTGCCTAAAATAGTTATCAGGATGTCTGTTATGCTGACACAAGAATTCAAAGGAAAGTTTGGAAAGGATGCCGATGCAATCAGTTCAGCATACCTGATATTAGGCCTGAAGGCTAAAGAAATGAAGCATGGATCCATGTTCACACTAATTATAGTAGTTGCTGAGTTAGAAATTGTGTCATTGAGTTTGATTGGACCAATTCTCTATATGTCGTGATTTATTATGTTTCTAAGTTGTCTTGGCCTCTTCGGTTTCAATAAGAAAAGACTAGTTTTAGGAAAGCGAAAGTTTCTGGTTGTCACTTTTTTTTCATGGCCAACCTTTAGATGCCTGTGAAGTAGGAAAATCATGGCTGAAATACTGACATGTGATTAGTTTTTGGCAGGAGCTGTGCTTATTAAAGTTTACTTACTGGAGTTCCTTTTGGTATTTATGATTTCTAGGACTAGTAATTTAGTTTTGTCTAGAAATATGGGTGAGATGGAGTGGTATAAAGACATCATGTGAATGAGATGAAGGGGTATAAAGCCAGAATGTGATGAATGAAGTTTTTGCTTACGAGTTCTGCTTCCGGTACTGGTTTCAGACTTCCCTTTCTTCTTGAAGGTGTTGATCCTTTATCTAGGGACTAATTCTTAGCATAGTTGTTATGGCACCAGCCATGGCAGCTCGCCAAGGTGCTCAAGGTTTCTGCCTTATTGAGGAAAATGTGCCCCTTAGTTGGTTCTGCTCTCCTCCTTCTAGTTTATATTTATAGAAAATAGAAAATAATTATTAGATAGGATCTAAGACTCTACAAGTCAGAGTCCTAGTCACAAACTAAAGATAAAGTAAACTCAAAATAGGAAAATGAAACTAGCAAGTTTAATTGGTAAAGGAAACTAATAAATTAATTAGGAATCCATTAGTCCACTTGATTAAGCAATAGCATATTTTATATCATTACGTTAGCGCCCCCCCTCAAGCTGGAGCACGGGGAATTTAAGAGCTTTAGCTTGAAATGATGTAACAACTAGAGCAGCGGCAATAGTGAGAGCTTTAGCTTGAAACAATGTAGAAATAGAAGCAACAACAGCAATAGTAGTAGTAAAGAAGCACAATATAGGTCACTGTAAACCAAGCAGCAACAAAAACACAAGCTTCTCCTTGAGCCAATGTATCAACGGAAGTAGCATCAACAACAGTAGTAGAAAGCAGCACAATATAGTTAACTGTGAACCAAGCAGTAACAATAGCACATTATAGGTAACTGTGAACCAAGTAGCAATAGCATTAGCAGTAGCAGAAGCAACAATAGTAGTGGCTCCAACACCTGCAAAAAGTATAGGTTGCATCACGGGCAACAAATTAGCATCATACGATAGTAGCAATAAATAGCATCTTGAAGGATGTACAACACAAGAAATCCCGTAAGCAAGAGCATCCACAAATAAAAAGATCCAAATTTGAAGTTGATTCGACGGTTGGATCCAAAGTTATGAGGTATGCAGAACTATTTGGGACATATTGGAAAGGCAAAGAGATCCTGAGAAAGGGAACAAAGGCAAACAGACCCTTAGAAAATGGAACAAATGGACCCCACTGGCAATCTGATAAGTATTTACAATGTTCAAGGGGCCATGGGTAGTTAACAAGGAAGGAATGACAATATAGTAATAATCAGAACTTTAATCTCCCTTAAGGCACAGCCTCTTAATGGCAGAATGGTAATTTTAGAAACAGTGTAAAGCGCTTGAAAACTATCTACGTAAGGGATAGGGATAGGGATAGGGATAGGGATAGGGATAGTTGAGGTTTTAGAATTATAGTAGAAGGGAAAAACTTGGAAGCAAAGCTAAGGGATGGAAAAAAGAGAAGTAATTTATAAGGCAGGGGCAATTATTTGATGAAGGAAATATGCTTAATAAAACACAAGAATCGAATTCTTCTTCAACCTCAGGTTCATGAACAGTAAATCAAACACAAGAGGCGGTAACAGGTTTAGGGAAAATTGAGAGCTCTCTCTCCATACTGTTCGGTTCACCTTGAAAATTTGGGAGCAAGTTGCTAACCTCTGATCTATAAACCCACCCAAGGATAGCACAATTCGGCAAGCAAATATCACTGGAAAAATCACTGAAACGGAACTGAGCGGTAAACCCATGAATCAGTAATAACTTCCAGTTTGATCTCTTAATAGGAGGAGTTTCAAGGCCTTGGCTTCTATGGTTCTGATCATCCAAGCACTCGTAGTCTATGCCCAAGATTTCAGCCCAAACAGATTAAAACTCGAGGAGCCCTATAGATTTGAGTTCAACCAGGATCTATTACAGACAGCAGCAAAGGGAAGAAAGAACTGACACCAAAAATAAGAACAAGGGAAATTGAATTGAAAGATTCTATTCAACACAAGCGGGCTGCAACCACTACCCAGTAACAGGGTATTAACAGTAGCAGTAGTGATATTGGAGGATTGATAAAACTTTGGGGCAATAGTAGGTTGTGTAGATCATTGTAAGATTTATACCAGCTGCAGAGCAGCAGTAGTAGAGCACATATAAAGCTTTGCAGCAAAAGGAGATGGCCGTAAACTGCTTTGGAAAGTTTGCGGCAGTAGTATGAGGTAGTAAAGAGAGAAATAGGATATAGAAGCAGCAATGGTGACTGATGACTGCACACCTAACAGAGAACCTTAAACGACTCTCAAAATAGCAACCCAGGATATTGCTTTGATACCATATAACAAAATAGAAAATAAGAGAGAGAGAGAGAGAACATAGTTGAATTAGTTGGTTTTGTTCTCCTACTTGTAGTTTATATTTATAGAAAATAGAAAACAACTATTAGATAGGATCTAAGACTCTACAAGTCAGAATCCTAGTCACAAACTAAAGACAAAATAAACTCAAAATAGGAGAAGGAAACTGACAAGCCTAATTGGAAAAGGAAACTAATAAATTAATTAGGAGTCCATCAGTCCACATGATTAAGCAACAGTGTATTTTATATCATTACACTAACACTTCTTTTATCCTCTTCTTTTCGCCATCTTTTTCCTCTTCTTCTTCTTCTTCTTCTTCCCTCTCCCCCTCCTCCCTCATTTCCCCCATTTTTGGACTAAAATTGGTATCAGCACTTTGTCACCTAGACAAGCCCTAACAATTATGATTCCTTGTGTTCCACTTGTAGTTGTCAAGGTGCTGCCTGGGCGCCCATGAGGCCTTGTGATGCCTTGGAAAATCGAGCACCTTGGTTGCTTAGGCACCCTGTCAGGCACATCTTGGTTCTCCTTGGTGCCTTGACAATTATGGTTCCACTAGTGCTGATGCATTGAGAGTCTCTTTATGGTGATTCCTAGTCCACCAAGGTATGAGTAGTGCATTTTACCCCCATGATTAGAGGGGAGTTATGGGACTAGCATCTGAACAACATTGTCTGCAATGAGGAGCATGGGCATCTACCCTGCATGCAATAACTAGATTGAAATCAGGGATGAACATAGATTCCTACCATTGGAGTAGACAGGGATAGTGTCTTCTGACCTTGCTGGAATGGCAAGGTTCCTTGTAGTTAGGAGGGTCAGGAGACATGAATGTTTTAAAACAAGTAGAGATGGGTAAAATGGATAGACCCAGATTGTGAATAAGTAGTTTATCTGAAGCCAGAAATATAGTGGAGAAAAATGTAAGTGTGCTGGAAAAACTTGTTGTTAAGATTTATTTTTGGTTGTCACCTAGAGTTGTTTAGTTGTCACTCGTATGGTTATATTTACAATCTTTAATCTTTCCTTTCTTTGTCTTATGATGACTAAGTCTTAGGTGTGTCTTAGCAGTACATTGGCTGTATATGGACAGCTGTATATGGACTGTATATGGACAGTTGTATATTGATTGTATATGGACAGTCGTATATGTACTGTCATTAGTTGTACATGGGCTGCCTAATTGATTATAAATAGTAGAGTGATAGGGGGAGATAATTACAGTCAATCTCTCCCCCTCCATGAATTCTCTCCTTTCTATTGGTCTCTTTCTCTGTTTTTTTACTTTTATTTATAGTGTTACACTTGTCTTTTATGAGCTTTTAAAGAACCATGGCCTGTCCTAAATGATATTCGTTGGCCAAGTTTTTCTCCTGTTCTTACAGTTGGCTAATAAGCGCTTAGTGATAAGTTGAATTTGCCATGGAACGACAGGGAAACCTGGAGTTGTCATAGGTCTAGAATACACACTGGCGTGATGAAGACGAAGTGGTTGTATACCATGGTGAAGAGGTCTAAACATCAAGGCAAACTCCTTAATGGAGTCACCAAATGAAGAAGGGTTTTTTTTTGCATCTGTTGCCATGTTGCTGCCATTGTGGTCAGGTGGAGAGACCATGGGAGGATTGGGCTATTCTTATTGGTTGTTGTATTGTATGAGGGAAAGGCCCACCATCCTTGTAGTGAGAGTCCCGTAGTTTCTTGTTTTTATTATTTATATTCTTCTCCCCTCCTCTCTTGAAAAGTGATGGAATATGGGAATATGTGGGTTTTCTTGTATAGCCAGACAACCTAACTTACTCATCACATCAAGGATGGCTCTGTGGATGCACCAGTCAAAGCAAGCATAGATTTAATTGTGCTTCTCTACTGCACTTGATTAACTTGGATGACAACTTTGTGAATCCCCAACCACTAAATTTATCTCCTTTAATCTTGGTAATGTGGATAGAAAAATAGTGTCAGGTTTTTGACAAGGTCATGGGTTATGATCCCTTGTTTGGCCATTGGCAAACCACCTAATCTACCATGTGCCTTCTAATGATTAGGCATTATAGTGGGTTGGGAATAGGCTAGGAAGACGCTTTAGGAGGCAAGACTTGAACAATGATAGTCTTTTTTTAACGTCAAACCATGACAATGATAAGGCATCAATAAACACATGGCAAATTAGTTGGCCTACCGCATATGACACACATCCATGACTATTATTATGACTTACCATCCATTTTCCTTTTATCATCAAGCCAAAAAAGAGATAGGTTTGGTGGTTGGGGATTGGCAAGACTGCCATTTGACTTGGGCAAAGTAAGATGCATCGAGCTTCATGCTTGTTTTGACCAAGGGATCTAGCATGCGCTAATCTTTATGTGACAACACAAAAGGAGTAGGTGAGGTCATTTGACTTGACAAAAAAGCTCACTTTTGTTGATGACTGACCACTTTTATGAAAGAGGGAAAGAATGGTGGGTGAGACAAAATAAGAAACAAAAAAAATAACAAACTGTAGGGGCATTGTCCCTCGAGCGGACAAACAAGAAACAAAACCATGGAGCCTTTCTCGTGACGGAGCAGCAATTAAAAAAAACCCTCTCTTTTCACATCTCTTCTCTCCTTCAAACCAAATCATGTATGGTGGTTGTAACAAAATAGAAAATAAGAGAAGAAATAAAGGGAGGAAGAGCAGAGAGAGGGAGTGCATAATCGAATTAGTTGTCTTGCTGCTTTCCTTGTGGCTTGTATTTATAGAAAATAGAAAACAACTACTACATAGGGTTTAAGACTCTACAAATCAAAGTCTTAATCACACACTATAGATAAAATAATTCAAAATAGGAAAAAGAAACTAACAAGCCTAATTGATAAAGGAAACTAATAAAGCAAATTACTAAACTATCTAGGAGTCCATCAGTCCTCATGATTAACTGCTTTGACTAAGTCAAATCTAAGTCAAAGTAGCATAGTCAGCGGTAGTCAGCATAGTTAGCAATAGTGTATTTTATATTATTACTCTAACACCCCCTTAAGCTGGAGCATGAGGGAATGTGAGAGCTTTAGTTTGAAATAATGTAGTGACGAAAGCAGCAGCAACAATGAAAGCTTCAACTTGAAACAATGTAGTAGCAGCAGCAGTAGCAGTAGTAGTGGCAGTAGTTGTAGTTTTAGTGACAACAATAGTAGTAGTAGTAGTAGTAGTAGTAGCAATAGCAGTGGCACCAGTAGTAGTAGTAGTAGCAGCACAACATAAGTCACTGTGAACCAAGCAGTAGTAGCAGCACATTATAGGCCACTGTGAACCAAGTAGTAGTAGTATCAGCAGTAGCAGGACCAACAATAGTGGTGGCTCTAACACCTGCAAAAAGTAATAGGTTGCATCACGTGCAACAAGTAGGCATCATACAGTAGTAGCAAATAAGTAGCATCTCATAAGAAATCCCATAAGCAAGAGCAGCCGCAAACAAGATCTAAATTTGAAGTCGATCCGATGGTTGAACACAAAGTTATGAGGTATGCACAACTATTTGGAACATATTGAAAAGGCTAACAGACCCTTAGAAAGGGAAGACCCCAATGGCAATCTAGTAATGAACCAAAATGTTCAAGGGGCCAAGGGTAGTTAACAAGGAAGGAATGATAATATTGTAAATATTTAAAACTTTAATCTCCTTTAAGGTAAACAAACAGACCCTTAAATAAAGAGAAAATAATGGATTGAACAAATAGACCCTTAAGAAAATAGACTGGATTTAGAATGAAAAGGACAGGTATATTTGGAAGGAGGCATAAGAATAGGACAAAATAGAATAAAGATTGTAAAGAAAGGGGCATAGTAAGAAATAAGGAAATAAATCACCCACGATTCTATGGTTATCTTCAACCTTTCAATAGCAACTGGTTATGGAAGAACCAGATTGAAGAAATTCGATCAAACTTGCTGAATAAATCTCGGTTTGACTTGAAACTTTTGTGGATGATCACTTTCCTACAGCCCTATGGATTCCAGTTGACCAAACCAAGAATCAGCAAACAAAATCCACGAGAGAAATTATTGAATCAGGAGATTCAGGACCTGATCATAGTTGTCAAGGCGCTAAGGCGAACCAAGGCGATGGAGGCCTGACTGGGCGCCTAGGCGACCAAGGCGCCCGCCTAGGCGCCCAAGGCGCCCAATTTTCCAAGGCGACCCAAGGCAGTCTGGGCGCCTAGGCGAGGCCTAGGCGACGCCTTGACAACTATGGACCTGATGGAGGTTACATAATCAGGTCAAAACTGAGATGGATTTGTCACAGCGGGGTTTAACTTCAGCCAATAAGATTCTAGGGTTTAGGTCGCCTTAGATAGGTCTATTGAAGTCCAGAATCTTAGCCCAAATGGAGTTGTATTCTGCTGAGTTCCAGAAGAAAGAATCTCAGGCTAACAGTACCGCAACAGAGGAAAATAAAAGACAAATTAATGGCAAGAATCGGAAGAAGGAATAGTAGGGGAAAGACGAGAAGAGGGAGATACCTGAGAAAGAAAGTTGACCTAAGGACGGAAACTAATAACAAGTTGCAGCAACAGCTGTGGTTGTTGCACACCAGATTGAAGACCCTTAAACGACTCTCAAAACGGCACCTGCTCTGATACCATTTAACAAAATAGAAAATAAGAGAAGAAATAAAAGAGAGAGAGAGAGAGAGAGAGCAGAATCTAATTAGTTGTTTTCCTCCTCTCCTTGTGGCTTGTATTTAAAGAAAATAGAAAAACTACTAGATTGGATATAGGACACTACAAGTTAAAGTCCTAGTCACAAACTAAAGACAAAGTAACTTCAATATAGGAAAAGGAAACTAACAAGCCTATTTGATAAAGGAAACTAATAGAGCAAACTACTAAACTAACTAGGAGTCCATCAGTCCACATGATTAACTGCTTTGACTTCTTGACTAAGTCAAAGCAGCACAATCAGCAAGAGTCAGCACAGTCAGCGATAGTGTATTTTATATCATTACTCTAATGTGGTGATTTAATGACCCATGCAAAAACTAAACTCCATATGGCAACTCCACTAAAGACGTGGTTGCTTTTTGTTTCTCTGTCTTCGCTAGGCAACAGTGTACCGTCGATCTTTGCCTACCTGGTCAGTGTTTCTAGATCCATGACGACCCCGGATCTCACGTGGTTCAATAGAGGTCGGTGGTCCCATTTGTCATCAGGATCTTGCTAGACTGCGAGAAGAACAGATCACCTATGCATAAAACTCACTTCTCAGATACTGTTCCATCTCACTCTTATTCACTTTCATACTTTGTGTATTCAATAGAGGTGGCAATTAAATTTCTTCCCTACCTTTCTCCTCCTAGAAATTGCAGAAGCGGTATTGATAAAGCCTTCTCTGTTGCAATTGCTGCTGTTAAGGGCAGCAGTGGAAAGTTGGGAATCTTCTCTCAGCCAAGGTGAAAGGAGTCTCCTACCTGGCTTACAAAGGGTTGTATAGGAAATCAGAACCAAAGCTTGTACAAACCTCTCAATCCATCAAGGAGGCCCCTTTAAGCTTTAAGCATTGAAAGGTCCTATCTGAAGTCTGAACTCTCATGGCCTTTCACTACCCTACCGAAGAGGATTAAAACTTAGAAGAGGAAGAAGGTGTGAAATGGATCTACCACTTTCTTCATCCCTCATCAGCCTCCTTCACAGGAACAATTGTATGCTGCAAACCTTGCCTTCGCAGAACAACCACTGTCACCAACTCTCCATCTCTGGGAGCTTGTGCTTCATAATGCCAGAGGTCCTTTTATAGTTGGAAAAATATTGTTTGTCTTGACTATCTCAGTAGATTTGATTACCCATTTGATTTCTCCAGACAGCATGCTTCTCCTTTTCCTTTTCTTCTAATTTCATGTGATGCCTAACCATAAGGATCATGAATGTGTTACTAGATTCCTTGCAATGACGCTACAGTTTGAGCTTTGTAGGTTCTTTTGTGCTTTTGTTGTATGTTATTTTTTCTATGATGTGGTGTTTTGGCACATAATTTGATTGACAAATGAGGATTCAGGATTGCTTCTAATATGCTTGGATAGTAAATCATTGGAAGAATAATACTACAGATAATTTGGCTACCAGGGCTGGACAGGAAGAAGCATGCAATCTTTTGCTCAACAACTCCAAACCTCTATACAAATCATGTCCATAACTCCATATGTTTAAGTTATGCCTATTAGCTTTGGTTGCTATTTTGGATTTGTCTTGGTCATACATCTTGTATTCAACTGCTAGAGCTGATTGTAATTTCCCCCTACTATGAGAATGTAAGATGTATCCACCCTCTATGGTAGGAAGAAAGCATATGGTAATGCAAAACTTTGCTTTGTTTGTTTGATAAGTGAATTACCTTGGGTTGGTTGTTAGATCACCTGATCATATCACAGTGGGAAGCTGTATCTCAGCTTTTCTATGTAAAAACACGGCATGTGGAAGTGGAACTACTGAAATACCCCTAGATAATTTTTTCTACACATAAAACTGAGCAGGTGAACTGCCCTACACTGGGGTGATCATTTTCCATACATTTAATTCCAAAAGAGTCATACAAATCAATTAGAACTCCAAAAAAAAGGGGGGTTGGGTGGGTGGTGGGTGGGTGGGTGGTGGTGTGGATTGGATTTAATCCCTCTCTGATCAAGTTATATACATTTCCTTCTTTGTTGATGAATTTAATCCCTCTCTACTTTATGCATAAATCTTATTGAAAATTCCTTTAATCACCTTTAATGTGGCCCTTGGCCCCCCAGGTTATCATGATGATGAAGAGTTTACATATACGAAAGATTCGTTTCTTTCTACTATTTTGGTGCCCAAACTGGGCATATTGTCCATCCTTGCATGGTAAATTGTGTTTGCCTGGTTTCATGAGCTTTTGTGTCCCAACTTTCTCGTATGATTTTTTTTAGTGATTCTTTTCTGGCACAGGGTTTGATACATTTGTCTTCTATTAACAATAGTATAGCTGGTGTTACTTGAATATTCTGTGATTGAATTTTTGCTGTCATCATGTGGTTAACGAGGATTGAAAATTCTGAGCTGCTTGAGTTAAACACCTCTGTCCACTATCTGTTGGGTAAATAACATGACGGACAACCCTAAGGGGATAGCTCAGTTGGCAAAAACCAACACCTCAAATGAAGAGGTCTCATGAGTTCAATTCTCCTTGGGGCTCTACCTACCTGAAAAATAAAAAAACATGAGGGACATGCTAGCAGAAGTATGCGAAAAGAGAATCGATAAATTGATGGCTTCTCTTAGAGGCCACTTCCCTCATCTATTTGGTACTAACAATCTTCTTAGGAGTTCCCAATACTGTGACTACTGTTGCTTCAAAAGTTTTGGGTATTTCTTTTTAATCAACTTAAATTCTCAAAATTATTTTGATCACAGAATCATTCTGTATATTGCCTCTCTCTCTCTCTCACTGCCCGTAATGTTTCTATGCACTGTAGGAAATAACTATTGTGATTTGGGTTTGTTTTCTTCAGGCAATCAGAAGCTAGCTGCCATTGGGATTCGGGCCTCTCAATGGATAACATATCATGGCTTGGCACTGAATGTCACAACGGATCTAACACCCTTTCAACATATAGTCCCATGTGGCATAAGGGACCGTCAGGTTGGAAGCATTGAGGGGCTCCTGGGAGAATCTGGACCATCCAGTGAGTGGGGAGCAGAGAATACTTCCCATAACCTGATAGATGTTACTCATGATTCCTTGCTCAAGGAATTCTCTGAAGTTTTTCAGCTGACACTCAACCACAAATTTGTTTCCTGCTCTGACTTTCTAAAGGAAGAACCATTAATCCCACAATGAAACTAAAATGGGGAATGATCAAGAAGTAAGATGGTGCAGTCGTACCCTAAGGGGATAGTTCAGTTGGCAAAAGACTAAACCTCAAAATGAAGAGGTCATGAGTTCAATTCTCCTTGGTGCTCTATCTACCCAAAAGAAAGATGGTGCAGCCGTGCAGATCTTTTTCACTTCAGTGAGGAATCAGTTCTGTAATTTAGCTTCTTGTTATAGGAATGAGTCTTTAGTTTTTTCTGATTCGAATTAGCTAATTCTGATCGATTCCTGAATCAATATAATTTAACACTCGAACTCAGAGATTTCATTGGCAACTTATTCTCAATCCAATCCAAGTCGACTGTGCCGAATATGGGAACCACAGGGAATTCACAGGGCTGTTATAATTTATAACCAAATTCTATTCTAGAGGGGATCGCTAAAAAAATCAACTCAAGTTGTGTTTGGATGTCAAAAAAAAAAAAGAAATAATATTTTTTTATTGAAATAAGTGAAATAATTTTTTCTTTTCATTTCTCTACATCATCAGATCCACGAATTTATAGAACTAATGTGCATCTATTGTTTAACCCCCCAAAAAAAAAAATTAAATTGCATCTACTGCATGATTACAACAGGATGAGTACTCCTAACTGGGAGGATGGAAAAAACCATCCTCCCACTGTTACACCAGAGTTACGGTAATTCCATGTTGGTAATATCACAACAGTATACTGGACCGACCGAACCGACTCGGTCCATTCGTGGCCGAACCAGATACATGTTCTCTTTCTCTCTCTCTCTCTCTCTCTCTCTCTCTCTCACTACTTTGAGTTTCCGACGGCGACCTCAAACCTGCAAAACCCTATATTACAGTTAAGAGTAGAGACAAGACAAACGAAATCGCTTTGGTCTGCAGTGGTTAAGTTGTAGTGAGGGTTTAGAGTTTCAGGAATGGAGGATTTGGACAGAGTGGACAACCATGATGAAGCTGTGGAGGAGAAACCGAAGATGAAGCACAAGGGGAAACACGATAAACCGAAGCCGTGGGACGATCCGAACATTGATCACTGGAAGATTGAGAAGTTCGATCCGACGTGGAACGATAGTGGAATGCTCGAAGTTAGTTCCTTCTCGACATTGTTCCCTCAGTATAGAGGTAATCATAAATTCCTCCCTAAACAATGTTCATTTAAGATTGCCTCAGTAAGTTCCATAACTTTAGACCCAAGACCATTGGCGAAGTTCGTTCTTTCATGGTTTAGCTACTTTCTCTTGGCTATTTTTATGGTAGCCTGTCTCGTTTCTTTACTTCCCTTCATTACAACGCTTTGCTTGACTTGAGTGGGGAAAAATCAAATTCATATTCTATATTACTCCAACGTACTGCTTGTATTCCCATATTAACGGAAGGAACGGTTCTCCTATTCGCTTGCTAATGGACTATAGACAGAACGAGGGACGAATGGTATACCGAGTCGGTCCTATCCTCCTAGTCGAGCATTGTTGCCTTGTGCCAGGTCGTTTAGTTTGTGTTCAGTAGTTAACTATGTCGATAAAATGTCGTGAGAGGGAAGAAGCGGATAATCCTTTGTAAGGTACAAAACTGCAACTGAACTGACGCAATGGGGATTACGAAAGTTGGGGCATATAATGTTTGTATGCTAGCCAATGGGTAATTTGGGGAAAAGTTTTGAAGGATCAAAGTAATGGCAAGTACATGGGGGAAAAAGATCCTCTGTAGTGAGGCCAAAGTGGCTGTGAGGATCCTAATCACTCAAAGTGCATCGAGGCACATCCCGATGCACTTTGATTGGCCAGTGAGGACATCCCGATGCACTTTGAGTGGCTAGGATCCTCACTGCCACTTTGACCTTACTATGGAGGATCCCAATCCGTACAGGGGTGGGTTCACAAATCTCAGCATAATCAGCAAGGAACTGATATATATATATATATATATATATATATATATATATATATTGCATGGTCTAATCATTGATCCCAAAAATTACTACAATAAATTAGGTAGGTTGCTACGATAGTTCCCTATCCACAATTCTGGGATTATATTGGTAGAGTTTTCCTGTAATATAGAAAGAATATCCTGTGCAGGTAGAAAGATAAAGGGTACGTAAGATTTTTAATGCTTTCTTTCTGTACAAAGTAACAAAGATCATGATTAGATTAATGATGGTGAACCTTTTTTCAGTCATTCATTGAATGATAAATTACTATAAGTGACGGAGATATACGATTTAAATAACGGAAGATCCAATATTTTAAAATTGTATCTAGAATAACTGGAAAAGTGGAGACAAGGCTAGATATAATTTGATTGTTATGAGCAAATCCAAAATCTTTGGAGATAGAGCCAATCATTAGTTCCAAACCATGGGACGAGTGGAATCCAATACATAAATCGGTTAATAAAAGAATAGAAAAAGCTTTTATTGTGTTGCTTAAGTTATATAGGAATTCCTGAAGTGGATTCTCCAAATAGAAGATGGATTATGGGAGTGTGTTGACTTGAACTATTGATTGAGCCGTGCAAATATATGATTTTCTTCGCCACATTGGAATTCACAACCAAATGTGTCTCTATTCCAACCACAGCGTAAGCCCCATAGAGAGGATAGGCTGGTTTGCTTGATGAGAATCTTTTTTATGATCAGACCCGAATCATGTCATGGATTAATAGGCTCCGTAAAATCCAATACAGTAGAAGTAGAATAAGTGATGTGGCATATTCCAGATTATCTTCTACCTATTCTACTTACTTAATAGTATGGAAATGCGTTCATTTCCTCTGCATCCACTCGATTTTGATAAATGTATCTGTGACCCTATCTTTGACAACATAGTTGTCAAGGTGATAAGACGAGCTTTTGGGGGCTGGGCGGTTGGGTGCCTTACTGCATGTCAAAAAAGTGGGCGCTTTCACTCTCAGGGTGACGTCTGGGACGCCTTGGATGCCATATTGCCTGAAATGACCGTCTTCTTTTTTATATATGTTTTTTTAATATTTTATTAAAACGACTATGGAAACAAGTCATGGTACACCAGATTATTAAATTATTAATCATACTTCATTTTTGTATACATATTTAATTATTCAGTTCAAATGCTTCTCTTTAGATAATCCATAATTACATGATCTATTTACTTGTTAGTTGTTACTTGTTATTGCCCGAATATATTGTTTACTTCATTACTTGTTACTTCAAAGGTTTACCTATTAATTTGTGTTGTTTGTTGATTCATGATTGATTAATTGATTTGATATTTAGTAATTAGTATTTCTCTTTTTTTATGGATGTTTTAGACTTTCAGTCTTTTATCTTGTTGTCTTGTATATAATAAAATGGATGCCAGTAGTAGTACTCATGCTGATATCTTATTACATTGCGTAGGTTTATTTTTGATGTATAATATAAGCATACAAATAATAATAACTAGAAGAAGTGGGTATTAGAAGCCTTGGACACCTTTTTTTTTTTTTTTTAGTTTACCACAAGTCATTAAGCACCTTGGAAGCGTAGGTGCCTAGACACCCCTGCTATGCTTTGGTTCGCTTTGGCGCCTTGACAACTATGTTTGTCAGTCCTATCGCAATTGATCTGCTACTGGTTCGTCCCTGGTTTGAGATTGATTCTGCATTAATAAGCCTAATGCTGAGTGATGCAACAACAGCTAGGTTTTCTGATTTTCTAATGACTAGACTCATGTTGACAGGTTAACTAGAAAAAGGGGGGAAATTTTGAGGAATCTAAGTCTTACTACTCAGAGACAAGTCCTTGTCTTCACTTCTGAGTAGTTGATCAGATCTGGATATGAGGCATCATTCCACCCCATATCCATGGGATTGGATCATCGTTCTTCTCTTGTGAATCATCAAGTCATTGGAAATCAATCCAGCAGGGAAGATATAAAGAGCAGCTAAATTCATGTGAAGGAGCATAGAAGAATCATACAAGAGAAACACTGAACATTTTGTGCCTTTTTGGGAACCATATAGTTTTTGTCCAATCAATAAAACAATGTCATTTGGCTCTTCTTTCCCTTTAGTTTCTCTCTCCTTCGGCTCTCCCAAATAGGAGAGTCCCTGATGTAGTTTGGTTCTCCTCTTGCTTATAATATATATTTGGATTAACCCAAAAACATAAAACAGTCCAGTACTGCAGGTCACCAGTGGGTTCAAGGTTGTCAAGGTGCCATCTAGGCGTCCGGGCTCCTTTGTGGTGCCTTATTGCGCGGCTTGATGGCCTAGGCGAGCACCTTGGGCGTTCGGCGACCCTCCCACGCCTTGGGTTGCCATGACAACTTTGGATATATTCAGTTTGAATTTGAAGTGAATATAAGTATTGCCATTAGCACTAGGAGTGTTGTTTAGCTACTATTGTTTTCTGTTGTTTATCTTCAGAATTAAGTTAGTTTGAGACTGTTTTATCCAGTTGCTATCCGTCATTATGTCTTCTGGTATGTCTCTTAGTAGCTTAGTAATCAAGAAGAGAGAGAAGTGGTAAGATCCTTAGTAGTCTTTGCAATTTAAGTAAGGTTGCATATACAGATCAAAGGAAAGTATTTGCAACTCAAATTTTATAGATTGTATAAATATGGGTTTGAGCTTCCCTAGAGACATCTCTTCACTTCTGTCAAGGTATTGATGTCTGTCCTCCTATTGCTGAATGTTACTACTTGTCTACACTTATTGTTGCTATTGTAATGCTGGCCCAGTCCAAAAATTCATCATATTCTGCTTGTGTTAAGTTATGGGTTTTTGTTTCAAGAGTTTAATTTCTAGTGTTTGGCTGCATTATGTTATTTTTTTCCTTTTACAATGAAAGCAATTTAAAAGGATATGAGTTGGGCTTTCCACCTAAGCCTTGACCAACATTTCACAGATCAACCCCAACTCCATGAATAACATCTCACTTTAGCTTTGTTTCTCACAAAAGAGTAGGAAAAACAAATTTCAGTTTCCAGTTCTTATTCCTAACATAGTTGTCAAGGCGACAAACCGATCCAAGGTGTTTGGGGCCATCCTGGACGCCTAGGAACGCCTAGGCGACCAAGGCGTTCCCAGTGTATTTTTTTTATTTCTAAAATATTAATGCTATATTAATGTTTATATATATGTAACATTCTACATAAAGAATCAACATTGAAGACATAACTTAATTAATATGGAAAAACCAACAATGCAATACGTATTTATGATTGACATTTGCATACTTCTAACACATTTGATCGGAACATAACTCCTTTAATATAGTTCAGATTCAAACAATCTCATATTCATTGCAAAGCTAGCATAATCAGCTTTTCAACAAATCCGAGATTGCTTGAATCCGAATTATAATGAAGGAGTTACACTCCGATCAAATCTTGTTCGGAATACACAAATGCTGTTTAAAGTCGTATGAATGTAAATTTTTTTTTGGGCATCAAAGCAAGAGATTATTTTGGTGCGCTCTTAGTTTTTAGTGATGCTTTACTATAATAAAATTTATGAAATTTTTATATTTGGAAAAAAGCCTAGCATTTGGAAGTTGAAAATAGCCTCCGCATCGAAAGTATGGTTTTTGTTCTTGAACTAGAGGGTTGACTTTTTATCCTTCTAGAATTTTACTTTTAGACTATTTTTATTGGATTCAAATATTGGGGGGGGGGTATTTGCTTATTTATGAATAATATCTTAAGTAAATGAGCATTTCCCTTAAATGATATTAGTCATAAATAAGTATTGCCTGATAAATGTTGTTCCTGTCTAGCATAATAAATCTTGTAAAAAAAATTCAGAGATCAAGGGAAAATATGAGAACAAAAAAAAAAACATAGAAAAAAAGGTGGCTGCCTAGACATTTTGGGCGTCCAAGGCGCCCTAGGCGACGCCCAAGCACCTTCGGTGACCGCCTTTCTCATGTTCATAAGGCACCTTGGCCCCTAGGCCTATAGAAAACCCTCGGACGCCTAGGCGATGCCTTGACAACTGTGATTCCCAAATGCTTACATAGATAGGTTGAGATCATTCTAGACCCTAATGAGACTTCTTCCTAAATTTAATGGCCTGAATATTTCCAAGGAATCAATGGCTTTTTACATTTTAAAGGTCTTTCTCCAGTCACAATAAAACTAACTTCATTGATAGCTCCACTAACAATGAAACTAACTCCCCCAACCTATTGATATTCCCAAGACTTTTAACTAACTTATGAAATTCGTATGTGCCACTTATCCCTTACATACAAGCTGTCAAAATAGACCCATTACAATAGAAAACATAAAAAGTCTTACCGCATGACCCATATAACCCATCAGACTACTTATATTACTCATTAGACCAAGATTTGGAATTGTTCCAATGTGAATACTTGTGTTGGGACCTGCCTACATCCAAGTTTAAAAGATTTGCTATCGGGTATTGTATCAATAGCTACGGATCCGATACCTACCAACGATATGATACCTACGGATGCTTACAATTTGGAGACACTCAGTTTTCACTTATTCTGCTCGGTAAATCATCAGGTGAAATGAAATTGAAAGTACCGATTAATAGTTATCGTATCGTGAGTGTATTGTTGCGGTAGTTATCAATACCAATGCAATATGATCGATACCTACCGATATGATACGATACGATACTTAAAGCCTTGTCTACATTAGCTTTCCTAGCTTGAAAACATTTGGCTCCGTCACATGTAGAAAGGACATCTAATGCTCATAAATGCCTAGATTGATGCATTTGAAAAATCATCTCCATAGCTCTGATACCAAACAATGTAGGATCGATCTTGAACCAGGGAATAACCAGTGGAAGATCAATTGCAATAGGATCGCAAAGATAGGGACAAAAATCAGAATTGATAAGAAATTTTTTTTCTCTTTTCCAACATATTTTATTACAATTAAAGCAAAATAAAAGGACATGACTTGGGCATGGCACCTAAGCCTCTACCAACATCTCATCGATCCACCCCGACTTCTCACCAAGAACAACATCTCACTTTAGCTTTGCTTCTCACAGAAGAGTAGGATAAACTTCTAATTTCTTTTTCCAATTCTTATTCCTAAATGCTTTCAAGCATCTCTTTGGATAAAGAGGTCGAGATGGTTCCTGACCCCATTGTGACTTCCACCTAGATTTAATGGCCTGAATATTTCCAAGGACTTACGTTGGGACTGTTTTCAAGACACTTAATGACCTTTACATTTTAAAGGTCTTTCTCCACACAGTAAAACTAACTTCATTTTTTTGGGTGAATAAAAAACTAACTTCATTAATAACTCCACTTAATTATTGATTTCCCCAAAACTTCTAACTAGTTAAATTCATATGGACCACTTATCCCTTACGTATGAACTTTTAAAATAGGCCCATTACAATAGAAAAATAAAACAAAAAGTCCCAGCACATGTTAGACTAGGATTTGGGCTCGTTCTGGGATGAAGACTTGTGCTGGAACCTATTTACATGACTTATGCATTGCTCATTTTGGAAGCATTGTTTATGGTCAATCTATTGGACTTTACAACTGTAGAAAACATTCAGACAATGGAAAGGTAGCAAATAGGAGATGTTGAAAAGTAGAGATTGAGAAACCATGCCTGTGGGGGTGGAATGAGGGAGAATCTGAAATTTCTCATGGGCAAACTTTGTTAACTGGTTATACAGAGAAAGATTGGTCAGTTAAAGTTCATAACATGCCTCGGTAGTGCTTATAAGGAAGTTTGTTTTTCCATACCTATATCTACTTCTTTTCTCTCAAATACTGCTTAGTCTCCACTTCTACTTCATTCAATCTATAAATGGCAAATACTATTTTCTCTGTCCATTCTATAAGTGGCAAAGATTATTTTTTCTGTCCATCTTAAAGCATTTCCATTATTTATTTTCAATGGTAGTCTTGTAAAGTATTGTTAACTTTGTTCTTTGTTTCCTTCAGAAAAATACTTGCAAGAAGTATGGCCTATTGTAAAAGGTGCACTGAAAGGATATGGTATTTCATGTGAACTCAATTTGGTAAGTTCTATCCCTTTTTTTTTTTTTGGGGGGGGAAACAAAAATCCTTTAAAAATGTTGTTGTATTTGACAATCGTGGAGAGTATTTCATCTGAATTATTGCTAATTTAATTTTAACATGAAAATTTGGGTTGAAAAAGTAAGGCATTGATCTTGGAGAGAAAAGTTTGACTATTTAGGTTCCTAGGATCATGCAATTAAGCAAGCCCAGGATAAGGTTTTGAGAAGTGAGAACTAAAGATTTGATTTACATTGGATGTGTAAAGAGAAGTGAGAACTAAAGATTTGATTTATGTAAAATGTGTAAAGAGAAGGGAGAACTAAAAAATTGGTGTACATTGGATGTGTGAAGAGAAGTAAGAACTAAATGGGTTCTATCTAGTAGACTAGATATGGAAAGAACAAGAATAAATATAAATGATTTCAGAATGCACTTCTTGTGACATCTAAAACAGATGATAAAAGTCATCTGATCCAACTGATGTTTTTTGTGTATGATATTGAAGGTGTGACCTATTCGTTGGTTAGTTCTGATTGTTTGGTTTTGGTGACACATTGCATTTTATTAGGGCTTCAGACCTGTGTATGGATCTTGTTGCCCCATGCTCCAGACATTCCCTTAATTGATTCAGACTCCTTGATGTATTGGAGGTTGTGAGGGGATTGGAATCATGGAAATCCGCTGTATTCAGACATGGATCCTTCTGTTTTAATTCCTTTGGGGAGAGAGAGAGAGAGAGAGAGAGAGAGACAGAGAGAGAAAGAGAGAGAGAGAACCTTCAACAGGATCTTTGCAACTGACCTTCATTTGAGAGAGGAAGCAGGGAGAGGGCCAAGTTGCTCCTCTTTAATGGTTTTGATCTCTTACTGTTATTGGTTTTTGTAATATGAGCTAGGGGTTTCACCCTTTTCTTCTTTTCCTTATCATGTGTGTGTACTTTCTGTTGTCTCATCATCCCTCTTCCTACTCTTACTTCCCTGATAAATGTTTTCTATGTGATCCTTAAACAGTCAGTTCTGTCTATTGACTCAGTCATGAGCCACCAACCATTTTTATGGTAGACGCTTTGATAAAGTTAAACCCAATTCAATTAAACTCTGAAAAGCATTCATATGATTTTTTATGTTTATACTGTTAGATTCAGATAGCAAGAAGCTTACATCAAGTAGCTTTGATTTGATAGAGGTTCTCCACATGTTGTATATTGTCTCTTTTTTTTTTTTTTTTTTTTTGATTGAGTGTAATCTCTATTACTGCTTAGGTTGAAGGATCCATGACTGTTTCAACAACCCGGAAGACAAGGGATCCATATATCATCGTAAAAGCGAGGGATCTCATAAAGCTTTTATCAAGAAGTGTTCCTGCACCTCAGGTATACTTGTTCCATTTATGACATTTCTCTCTCTCTCTCTCTCTCTCTCTCATTCTTAATTGAATATTTTGAATACATGAAACACAAGTAAACATAATAAGCAGTCATCCTCACTGGTGAATTGTGTTATATTTCTCGATTATACAAATTAAGAGCCCTGCTTAAACACCTTTATCTTTTGTTTGATGGATTAATTGGGTTTGAATTTGAAGTTTTGAAAATTTCTTATGGGAATACTTCTTTTTAATATTTACAAGTCATCACAATACCAATTTTCTGTTTGTTAGGAATAATTAATTGTGAGCATTCTTTCAATACAAATACTCAGTTCTAATGCCATGCTTGATTTGATAGGCAATCAAGATACTGAATGATGAGGTGCAATGTGACATTATAAAAATTGGCAGTCTCGTCCACAACAAGGTAAACACTGTATTGCAGTAGTTTGTCTTCATTGGTCAGGATGTAATATTTGTATCTTTTTTGACCTTGTGATTTCCATATGAAAAAGAGATTGATGTTATCATTAATATGTCTATTAGCTATTTGTTGAAAATATTTCTGTAGTTTGTTGGATGGTATTGGATTCTTTATGAGTGATGGGTGAATTTGATTCTTGTTGGATTCTAGTAGAGCTATGGTTATAGAAACAGCTTTGAGTCTCTTCTAGTACTTACATTGCAAAAGCTGCAGTACTTGGTTTGTTAGAAACAACCTTGAGTCTTTGTACACATTTACATCAGAAAAACTTCAGTAAACTCTACCCGTGTTATACGTAGTCAAAGAATAAGGAAAGAAGTAAAAAGGCAAATTGTCATCCGGGGGAACAATAGTTTTTTGTTAAAGAAAATATCAAATAGGATAATAATGGTAATGAGGGAAAGTTGAGGGATGATTGAGGTACTACATGTCCTCTATGGCCCTGGGTATTCACTTATTTGGATTAGACATTGAATGCTACCGTTATTGGCAGAGCCAGTGTTCAAGTTTTGGCTTTTCATGCATGCTTGTTGCATGAGAGAGGCCTGATCTCAATCAACTTTGGCCCTTGCTAAACCTTCAAGCTCTTGGCTTTTGTTTCCGGGGTGACAAGGGTTCATGTTGAAAAAATTGGGCAATGGGTAAGCATGAAGCACAGAGAGAATCTAGGGTTCAGGTTTGGGCAACTCCATGAGGCCTGGTCTCATTTGATATTGCTTCTTCCCCTTCAGAGTCTTCTCTTGAGCTTCCAGTTATTGTTGCCATTGGTTTCGGTTGGGCTGGTAATGTGGGACCTGGGCTTGGGAGACCCTGATTGGATCTGCTATGGGCCCACTTAACTGATGAACAATTAACTTTATAAGAACATTGGGGCTTTTGTTTCCTGGGGACAAGGGTTCGTGTTGAAAAAATTGGGCAACAGGTTTGCACGAAGCACAAAGAGAATCTAGGGTTCAGGTTTGGGCTCTATGAGTTACAGCAACTCCATGAGGCCTGGTCTGATTTGATATTGCTCCTTCCCCTTCAGAGTCTTCTCTTGAGCTTCCAGTTATTGTTGCCATTGGTTTCGGTTGGGCTGGTGATGCGAGACCCTGATTGGATCTGCTATGGGCCCACTTAACTTACGGACAATTAACTTTATAAGAACAGTGGCAGAACTGTAAATATGGGTCCAGCTTGTTTGAGTTCTTTCTTGTTTAATAAATTATCTACTTACCTTCCCCCCCCAAAAAAACCAAAAAAAAAAAAAAAAAAACTCAACTGGGTAAAAATGAGATGAATCTCTTGCAAAATGCAAGATGGAATAACATTGGAAATAAGTGGAGTGCTCAAACTAGAGCTGTTCATTAGTTGGGTTGAAATATCAACCTTGAGAGCTGTGTACTTGGTTGAATTAGGGTTGGGCTGACTGTGCAGGTCAGGAACTGCCACCAGTACTTCCATAAGATCTCTTCCATCAGCATTCAGCTCTATTTGTTTAGTTAATATCTTACCGAAGTACTTTGCTGTAGAATTAGATTTGTTATTTGTAACTTATTTTTGTTTTGTTGGGATGAGGCTGAGTGGAGTGGGTTTGAGTTGTATGTGAGGAATGAGCATATAGGCTTTGTTTGGTTGCAAGGGGAATCGCAGGGAAGGGAAGTGAAATTTTTAAACTTTAAATGGAAACTTTTGTAATGATTACAGCACATGTTATCAAATTACTATGTAACTAATTCCAAATTATTCTATATTTAGTTATTAACTTACACTACACTTTGCATCCAAATCCCTTCCATTTGAATAGGAAAATAAATTTTACATCTTATTAGGAATATTATTAAATATGTTAAGAAGTTAGGTAATTTATACAATCATGTTGTGTTACAACTATAGAAGTTTCCATTTAAAGTTAAAAAAATTTCACTTCCCTTCCCTTCAATTCCCCTTGCAACCAAACAAAGCCATAAGAGTATACATCTACTCTGTTTTTATAGATTTGCTAGGACAAATTGGTCTATTTCTAATCGTCTATATATTTTCCTGTATGATTTGAATGAGTCTTCCTTGGTTGTTGATGTGGAATATGTGGAAGCTTCACTGAGTTGGAAGATTATGTGAGTTCTGTTCTTTTTTTTTTTTTTTTTGGGGGGGGGGGAGATGATGGCTAGATTATCAGTAAGGAGAGCAATTCTTGAATTTTCTTTTACTGACGGTTGCATGTGAGTTTTTCATTGAAAAATGAAAAGGATCGAAGCTCCTTCCTTTTTGTCAGCAACTCATAAGAAACTTAAGCTTTAGGGAGATGGAGATAAGGCAGCACCTAGTTCTCTTTCGATTTAGGTATTTAGCCTTGATTTGATTGCCTTCTATTCAGGGAAACTGTTGTACAGTAAACATTTTTCCTTTTCTATGAGTTAATACCAGTGACTCTTGCAAAAACAGGATGTGCACTAGTATGCACTAATCCCTTGACCCTTGATTGTTTAGCATTTATATTTTATGAGAGCGATTGGATAATGAATTGTGAGATTGCTTGTAGAAATGATAGCTCTTTTTAGTAGACACATTTTCAACTACAGTTGCTAAAATGAAAAAGAACTGAGGAGCAGAAACTAGAAATTCCCTAAAATGAGATGGTTAAGCTTGTTTAGCATCTGTACCCCCAAGGCAAAAGGATTTCTTGTGGGGCCACCCATCTGAGGTTAAATGGCTGGCACACGTAATTACCATTTAGAAGGATGATGTGGCAAGTCTGAACCTTGAATGTCTAGGGAATTATCTGGATTGGCCATGGGTCCAATTTAATTATTCACCCTCCCATGTTGCCATGTATGTCCATGCTTCTTCTCGGTAATCGGTGCACCATCCTGGTAGTACAAAACTTTCCGCTGCTTTATTTTGCCATGTAGCAAATGCCATTTGGACTGGCATCAGGCATGTGAAGCCTTGGCGTCTTCATGTCCACCAAATTTCAGCCCAATTGACTTGCCAATTGCCATTCCCCCCCCCCCCCCCCCCTCCCCCTCCCCCTCCCCCCCAATAATAAGGAACGAACAAAAAGAAAAAAAAGGAGAAAAGAAACAAAGTTTAACAACAGGAAATGTCCTGCATTTGGTGTGGTTCTTTGTAGGTATTGCAGCATTTATTGTGGGCCCTGTTCAAGCGCTTTTGTTATGTTAATTAATAATAAAAGAAATTTATTGATATGAGCTAAGAAAAAGACTATATAGTGAATACACAATCAGCCTTTAGCAACTGCATGATATTTACAGTGAACCCAACTGATGGCGTGGGCACTGACCAAACGTGCTTATATGTACTTTATGACATACCTAAGTTGTTACATCTTGGAGATGTAATAGTTCATAGTTTTGCAGGGACATAATATCATGACTACCTTTCTTCTCATAGGGTATCCGTTTCCTTGTACATTTGTTTTTCCAGTGGGCGGTTAGGCATTTGTTTGTGGTGATGGAATGAATATGGTAACTCTTTGTCTTCCACAGGAACGGTTTGTTAAACGTAGGCAGAATCTTATCGGCCGAGATTCAACCACGCTGAAGGTTTGTAGTATGATTAACATTAATGACTGACATGCTATTTCCAAGTTTTTCCATATTTTCATTCTTTTCACAGCTCTCAATTAACTTTATTCTGTGATGCAGGCTATTGAGATTCTGACTGGATGCTATGTTCTAGTCCAGGTATATCATCTAGGCTTCTATTTCTCTCATTGAGTTGCTCCTTCCACTATTATCCTGGTACTTGTCTACAGTTAAAAGGTCAATAGACTTTCCAATGTTGTTTGTAAATGGTCAGGGTAACACAGTTGCTGCTATGGGTTCATTCAAGGGTCTGAAACAAGTTCGGAGGATTATTGAAGATTGTATGCATAATAAAAAGCATCCGATTTACCACATCAAGGTGACTGGACTATGTTAGGATAGAATTGTTGGTTGTCATCTGAGTAATTATCTTGAAGAAGTTGTTTTCATTACCGTAATTATCTCTAACTGAGAATAAAAAGGCACCAAATTCCCACATTGAGGTGACATGGTTGCCTATGCTGGTTCTGCTAGTGTGTTACAAGTTGTAGTCTCCTACGACTCATGTTGGCTCCTTTTGTTTTATCTAATAAATAGGAGCTCATGATCAAGCGGGAGCTTGAAAAAAATCCGGAACTTGCAAATGAGAGCTGGGATAGATACCTTCCCAAGTTCAAGAAGTAAGGGATATAACACATAATTGTGCTTTTGTGTTTGTTTGTTTTCCATTCATTTTCTGCTTCTTTTATGCTTTCAGGATTCATTTTGATAGCAATTCATGTTTTGTTTCCAGGAAAAATGTTAAGAGAAAGAAAGTAAAGAGTAAAGAGAAGAAACCTTATACACCCTTCCCCCCTCCTCAACAGCCCAGTAAGGTAATGTAAATGCATAATTTTTCTTTTTTCTTTTTTATTTATTTTTATTGCCCCCCTCCATTTCATCTGTTCTTTGAGTTTTAACCAAGATAAAATTATTGGCCAATCAATGGGAAATTGCTCTCACTTTGCTTTTAGTTCTCTATTGTTGGTTATTTAGTTTATTTTTCATCTCTTAGATACAGTACACTGGTAGAAATTATTTTGTATCAATTTGTAAATGTTTTATATTCATGATATCTTTAAATGGGGACTTCTTTTTTTTCCAGATTGATCTTCAACTGGAAAGTGGTGAATATTTCTTAAGCGACAAAAAGAAGTCAGCTAAGAAGTGGCAGGAGAAGCAGGAGAAGCAAGCAGAAAAAACAGCTGAAAGCAAGAGAAAAAGAGAGGCTGCCTTTGTTCCTCCCAAGGTTTGAAGAGACTTCTATGTCACGCAGTGCCAGTTGTTAATAAATGCTTTCTTGTGTCTAACTTCTTTCTTATGTGGTTGTTTTAGGAGCCCACAAAGCTGGACTCCAATAAATCTGAGGATGATAAGAATGATTTAGCGACGATGACAAAGTCATTAAAGGTAATTGAGATGTGATCCACACCTGATTCCCTTGGTTTTGCTTTACAGTTAAAATGCTAATGCTACTCTATAGTCTATACTATTGGCATTGGCACATGAAAGAGGCTTCCATATCCATATTCAAAATTCTTCTTTTATGTTGAGAGAACATAAATACCTAATAGAGGATTGTATTTCAGAGTCATAATGTTATTTGCATGCTTAATCTCAATTTCTCCCATTGCAGGAAAAGTCGGTGAAATTTGGGAAGCAGAATGTTATTGAGAATGTCAATCCAGAAACGTTCATTGCAAGTTCAGAACCACCAAGCAAGAAGTCCAAGCGTTCCAAATCGTAGCCAAGCTCTCAAGCTGCAGCATGGATTCAGGAGGAGGAAATCTTAATTTTGACTGTTGATTTCTCATCAGAAAGTGGTATCTTTTTTGCATTGTTTTTGAGTGGAACATCTGTGATCAAGTGGGAATTTTGCAGTTTTCGAAGCTCAGCTTTGTTGACTTCCAAATCTTTAGGTTTCAGTGATCTAAGGAATGATGTAAATGTGGAATGCCTCGAAAGTCAGATGCAGTCAAATTGACATTGTTGTTCCACAAATGAGAACCCCTTTTTACAGAAGCAGAATGACAAAGAAAGCAGGTTTTGAACGGTTTGGAGGAGCCTTACCAGATGGTTACAGTTGTGGCATTGGCTGCGATGGAGATTCAGCTACTGTAATGCCTTTGTTGTAGTCCTTAAAATGATTTGTTTAGAAGAATTAATGTAAAAATGTTGGGCATAATAAAACAGAATGTTTTGCTTGATGTT
The DNA here is from genome assembly GCA_028583415.1 of Protea cynaroides. Taxonomy (NCBI): domain Eukaryota; kingdom Viridiplantae; phylum Streptophyta; class Magnoliopsida; order Proteales; family Proteaceae; genus Protea; species Protea cynaroides. The sequence goes on along the minus strand of CM053265.1, from coordinate 85,498,179 downwards.
TCTCACTAATTACAATTTTCTATTCCCGACCCCTTATATTTTATATGGTTGGATTATTAATTGGGCCCTGAAATGCAATTAAATTTATTTTTAAAGAAGTAGACCCAAATAAGGTCTCTGCTTAGATTTCTACAGATAACAACAATCCTTAAAATAGGAATAATATTAAAATAATAACTTAGGTCTACGTAACAGAATGCATGCATATCCATCCGTATAGTACATTCGATCGTATGTATTCAACCAGATTAACCGTGTTTGCTTACTTTTCTTCTTCTAATGAATTCATACTGGGGATACTACCGAGCAGCAATTGGATAGGTCTCAGCCGATTCTGAATTTACCGACGTATTGGGTTGTCGTTAATTTTATGTCTGGAGGTCATTTCGATGCTAAAGTCAAGGACTCAGCTACAAGCACGGAGGTGGGTATGATTGTGTTATGTTCCCACATTGAAATCCCATACTTACCAAGTATGGTTTTTAAGCCTTGGGGTTTTCCCATCTAATAGACTAGTCTTTTGAGTTGGGTTCTCCCTTGGGTTTGAGTTGTAACATTTGGTGCTTTCGTTGAGAGATCGATGCTGCGGGAGGGGCGACCTAGAGAAGGAGCGATTCAGGAAAGGGCTACCTGGTGAAGTAGAGTGAAAGCCGTCCAGAGTGGACAATCTAGAGTGGGCCGACGTGGGTATCGGCTTTGAAAAGGGGGTGGCAATGTTATGATCCCACATTGGAATCCCATACCTACTAAGTATGGTTCTTAAAGCCTTGGGGTTCTCCCACCTAATAGACTAGTCTTTTGGGTTGGGCTCTCCTTTGGGCTTGAGTTGTAACATTTGGTGGCGTGCCAGGTAGGGGGTGACAATGTTATGATCCCACAATGGAATCCCATTCCTATCAAGTATGGTTCTTAAGTTTTGGGGTTCTCCCACCTAATAGACTAGTCTCTTGGGTTGGACTCTCTTTTGGGCTTGAGTTGTAACATTTGGTGCTTTTATTGAGAGATTGATGCTGCGGGAGGGGCGACCTAGAGAAGGAGCGACCTGGGAAAAGGCTACCTGGTGAAGCCGAGTGAAAGCCATCTAAAGTGGGCAATCTAGAGTGGGCCGACGTGGGCGTCGACTTTGAAAGGGAGTTGACAATGTTATGATCCCACATTGTAATCTCATTCCTACCAAGTATGATTATTAAATCTTGGGGTTTTCCCACCTAATTGATTAGCCTTTTGAATTGGACTCTCCCTTGAGCTTGAATTGTAAATATAAAAGAAACGGTAACAATAGAAAAAAAATAATAAATACAAAATAAAGAACATGTCGACCTCTATTTATAGTAGTCAATGACATGGTCAAGGTCAGATCTGCCCCTGACTTAAGTTGGAGATGGCTAATGCATTTTCGACATGCTTATTAGGGAAAAGACCACTTTGTCCTCTCTGATTTGTCTCACAAACCGATGGTGTATCACATTCACAGTATTATATCTAAAGCTCTAAACCCTACTCTTTTAATTTTTATCTTAATATTTTACCAAAAAAAAATTATCTTAATAATTCATTGGACCCAATTTTTATGCGGTAGATAAAATTAACTTTCTTATAATTATTTCTCAAGAAAATGTTTTCCAACGAAACAAAAAGTAATTCCAATATCAGGAAAAAAGGATTTAAAAAAAAAAGAAAAAGGAAACTGAAATTTGAAACTTGTTAAAAATCTAAACTTCCAAATCCTAATCCTAAAAATGGTATTCATCCAATCACTTCTCAAGAAATCATTTTTTGAATTTATCTAATCCGATAAAATCGGGAAGAAAAATATTAAAAATCATTATCTAGATAGAATGTAGGTATATTATTAGAAGATTGTAAGAGTTACAGTAGTTACAGTCCGTGGGGGCCCTGATTCATTATACCGAATACCGTATGCTGATTGGAGTGGTTGGAAGCTCAACCTATTTATTTTTTTGAATTGTATGTTAACGGTAGTTATTACAATCCTTAAAATCAGGAGGAGAATAAATATTAAAATAATAACTTAGGAGGAGAATAATAAGGGCTGTAAGTTATTACAATCCTACCTCCACGTACATTTGTGTATATATATATATATATATACTGATCAACCATAACATTACGGCTTACTCCTTGATTACCAGATTAATCACCTAATTGCTTACTACGTATTCCTACTTCTTTTTCTAAAACCCTAAACCCTAACAACATTCCCACTCTACTACTGCCATTATTAATCATGTCTTCTTTTCCCTCAGCAACCCCTTCGTTTCATCAGACTCAAAACCTGAATTTATCTGATCAACCTGATGACTCTGATGACTCTGCTAATTACTTCAAATCCCTCCCATCGGGTTACAGGTTCTGCCCTACTGATGATGAGCTTATTCATCACTACCTGCTGAAGAAAGTCAAGAATCAAAAACTACCCAAGAATCAAATCCGAGAAATCGAACTATACAAGCATGATCCTGATTATCTTTCTGGTATACGTACCTACCTACTGCATGTATGCTATTTTTATTTTTATTTTATTTTATTTTTTTACTTCTTACGAGCTAGCGAGGATGAATGACTGCATCGATCAATTTATATATAGAGATGAGCTAGTACTCCTACATACGTACGAATTAAACAGTCATGGTAGTGGAGGCGCAAATTAAAGCATGGTTGATAGTATTGGGTCATGGTGAGATTTTAGTATATCTATCATGACCATGACGACAGTACTAGTGGAGGTTTCTAGCTTGGATCTTAATTACTAAAATCAAACCGTTCGCTCCTCTTTACGTTTAAAAGTTTAAACCCTAGCTAGATAAGTGGCTTTCTCCCTAATTTTACTCTCACTGCCAGTCACTGGTTTAATGAGGGCTCATCTTTTCTATTTTTAAATTTTATTTCTACCTAGTTAATTTGGAATCTACAATATATCTTGGTGCATGCATGGTTACTGTTTTGTGGTATTAATCCCTAGCTACTTATATTTACCGGTTAATTAAATGGTTGCTAGCAAGTTTAATTTCACTTCATCAATCCATTCCCATACGTACGTGCATGTAAATATATATATTCATTTTTTTTTCTTTGATTGCTCTCCGTACAGAAAGGTACCCATGCATTGGAGATCACAATGAATGGTATTTTTTTACATCCAGAGCTCGAAAATATCAAAATGGAAAACGGCCAAATCGTACCATTAATGAAAAAGGCTTTTGGAAGGCAAGTTCTGGAGATCAAAAAGTCAAAAGAAATGGTCAAATTATTGGGTACCGGAAGACATTAGTTTTCTACTACGCAAAGGATGATAAGACCAACTGGATCATGCAAGAGTACACGCTGAAAGAAGAAGATTCAACAATCCACCCAACTAGTAGCACACCAAATGATCATAGGAAGGTATGTATATTAATTGCAGCTAACTTAATTGATACAGTAATTAATTGCATAATTTGGGTCATTATTTTATTGTGATCATGCATGGTTGGGTACTGGTTAATCTAAAAATCTGATACTGTTATAGTGACCTTCTTTGTGATTCATAAAATCACCTTCTTTTTATTTGTTATTTAATCGATCCATAATCAAAAATAAATTCCTCTAACCTAACATTATTTTTCTTTACTCTTATTTATCACTTTTTCTTTTCTTCTTGTAGTTGGATGATTGCGTCTTATGTAAGATTTATAGGCATCCCTATAAATCAAAGGAAGAAGTACATAATACTAAAAGCCACCAAGGAGAGAATGTAGCCATACAGATTGTTGAAAATGGTGATGGTCATGAGGGCTATGAAAATTCTGTCCCTGCAGATGCTCTTTTTTCTCCAGAAAGCTTCAACAACACGTTGGCGATTTACATGGAATCCATCAACCTACCTGATGTGAATGAATGCAACAATTCTCTTCAATATAACCATGCTCCACTACCTTCAGAATCCCATCTTCAGAATAACCTTGCTCCATTACCTTCAACTTCCCATCTTCAGTATAACCATGCTCCATTGCCATCAGAATCCCATCTTCAGCATAACCTTGCTCCACTACCTTCAGAATCTCATCTTCAGAATAACCTTGCTCCATTACCTTCAGCATCCCATCTTCAGTATAACCTTGCTCCATTGCCTTCAGAATCCCATCTTCAGCATAACCTTGCTCCGCTACCTTCAGAATCCCATCTTCAATATAACCTTGCTCCGCTGCCTTCAGAATCCCATCTTCAGCATAACCTTGCTCCGCTACCTTCAGAATCCCATCTTCAATATAACCTTGCTCTGCTGCCTTCAGAATCATATCCTCAACATATCCTTGCTCCTCTGCCTTTAAAATCCTATCCTCAATGTGCAGAATGCTTCACAGATGAAGAGAAGGCTTACATTGCAAGCGTATTGTTTTGATGATTGATAACCTCTAGCTATGACTAGAGAGGATTGTATATGTACCTTTATTATCATATTGAAGATTTATCTGGACTAGGTCCCGTGGTTTTTCCCCTTTCATCTTGAAAGGGTTTTCCACGTAAAAAAATGGTGCGTCTCTTGTGGTTTGCTTGATTCGATTTATTTCCGCTTCATATATTTGTGGTTGTGTATTTTTATTGATTTGCATACAGGAGAGAAAATAGTTTGTTTTCCATAACATCTGTAGAATTAATAGGAAATAAATCCTCTCATTCTGGCATGAGAAAATCCAGTAATTGTAGTTTATTTTGCACAAAACTATTGTATTGGTATACGCACATAGTGCATGGATGATAGCCACTGAATTTTCTCATACCATCATGAGGGGCATGAGTGGATTTGAATCCGAATTAACGTTTCTCTAAAGGCATGTAATGGATCAGTTTTATGTTTCTTTCAAAGTCAAATTTATGATCGTGGTATGAGATATCTTATACTTAGGAAAGATAGGAGAGCCTAGAAATGTTTTCTATATCGCGGATAGATTGGTAATCTCTAGCTATGACTAGAGAAGATTGTATTGTGTACCTATTATTATCATATTAGAGATTTATCTGGACTAGGTCCCGTGGTTTTTTCCCTTTCACTTTGAAAGGGTTTTCCACGTAAAAAAATTGGTGCGTCTCTTGTGGTTTGCTTGATTCGATTTATTTTTGCTTCTATATCTTTGTGCATATATTTGTGGTTGTATATCTCCATTGTTTGCATAAAGGAGGAAAAAGCATTGTGTTTTCCTTAACAACAATTAATATGAATAGCTTCAACGTGCTGCCGTTGGTGATCTTTTCCTTGAAGCCATTGGGATGCCACCATCAGCAAGATAATAGAAGAAATGATAATTTGGGGTGTTGAAAGACCGCCAAAACTATAATATACCAACCTTGATTCAGGAATAGGGGAAAACCACTACTCTAAACCCACAAGTAGCGTTTTATTGGTGATTACCCTTTGCCACCATAACTAGTTGCTATTTAATTTCTCATTGATATTTTAGTTTGTTTTTTGTTGTTTGTTCGCTATAATTACTGCAACAGATGGATCTATTAATTAATTCTCCCTCTTCATCTATTAATATTAGTTATTCATCAACTAAAGTTTGCTTGAGAGATTCCTTGCCTGAGAATCAAGGTAAAGATTAGGATAGGGAATTGGGGATTTAAAGGGATAACTTAAGCCCGTAAAAATGGTGGAGCATCAATCCTGGCCTGATGAATCTACATGGATTAGGGGGTGGAATTAGTATTGCAGACATTCTCTTTGTAGATATCTCATAACACACTAAATAGCCATCTGAACCTTAATGGGGAGGAGACGATGAGGCTTTATGCATGAATAGGTCTTTTTTACCACATCGATCCTTCAGATCTTTATGTACTTTCCCAAGCTTTTACTCTGCACAAACTGCTTCATCTTTGTAGGGTTCTTTTTTTTTTTTTTTTTTATTTGCAGTAAACTTCACCTAATCAGTCTTCCATAAATAAACTTCAGCTTAGATTTCCATGAATAAACTTCATTTTCCACGTCCACCGGTTTTGAGTAACCTACTTCCATAATGGAAATTAACGACCTTAAGAGGAGAACCTGATGCTTAATGGTGCCAAGTAGCAACTCCTTTTACAAGGGCCTCCTGAAGTACCTGGCTCCTTACTTCACACACAGCCAACTTCATGTCTCCACTATTATATTCCAAAACTGATTTTCAAAATTATTTCTCAGCTGCCAAACACATAGGGAGCCATGCAACATGTGAACAAAAGGCTGTAATGAGCGCTTTCACCAATATGGTAGAGCCTCTTCCAACACCATCACGACAATCCCCAATCAAACCCCAGTACCAAAGATCCATTCCCCTTCCTACAAAACGATCGAAGGCCCCTCTGCCACCGGACTGCAGACATCTTATCTCACTATCCTCCCCATCCCAGAACCATCGGATCTCACATCGAACTCAGAATCTGCATCCGGCAGCAACACTTCAACACACCACACCTCTAAGAGACCCGCCCAGCTTACCAGCACTAGAGCATGGACAGACCAGACTACAACACACCGCACCAGTGTCTGTCTATGGATAGCAACAGAAAATAAAATAGAGGAAATGAGCTCCCAAAGAAGAATCAATCCATCATATATAATGGAGGTTGTGAAATCTCCCTCAATTCTTATTCAGCCAGAGTTCTTCTTCTTTCTTGACCAGATTCAGTCCAACCCCAACACCACCACTAACTACTCAATCGAAAATTGTAAATCAGAAGTTGATTGAAAGTTGGAAGACAATTTCCTTCTTCTCACCCTCTCTCTCCCTGTCCCTACTCATGATTTCAGTCTCCTTGTTATGAACTGAAGGATTTGGGTTTTATTTCTTAGTTTACTAGTCCGATTATCAACTCGATTATATGTGGATTAGAAAGCTTCCAACAACCCTGTAATTATTTGCTTCTGTTGATCATGAGCAAATCGGTTTTATTTTTCAAATTTATTCAAAGTCCCGATGACTAGAGATTTAATTTCTTGATAAAAATATCAATGATGTGCACAAGTTCCCATCATGAGCCCCATATTTATACAATGTATGGTATATATAGCGGAGTAAGTGGGAATACTCATCAACAGATAACATTTTCGGGTTTCCTTTCTTTTTTTGGTAAAAGGGTGTCCTTTCTTTGAAACAATATTGAGTATGCACAATTCAATTTATTGAGGTTTTATTTTTTATTTTTTCTATCAGAGGTTCATGTCCTTTGTGAAGGACTGAAAGGAGATGGGAAGAAGGAAAGTATGTCTGCCAGTTATAGAATTTGTTTTTCCATTTTTCTAATAATAGTGGATAAAAAAAATTACATATATTACCTTTATAGTCTGGACTAATTATACCTACCATCGACTACTTTCTAACAATATCACATACCACGTCTAATATTCAAAACATGTAACAGGGAGCAACATGATTCTTTCAAATTCCCGACAGCTCCTGCCTTTTTCACTTTAACGGAAGAGAAAGAGTTGCAGGGAGCAACATGATTCTTTCAAATTCCCGACAGCTCCAACCCCAGGGACGACCTATTGGTGTCAAATTAGGTCCCTATTGAACTTTAGCTCATGCGCTCATGCCAAAATGGTTTGGAAGGAGGTTAAAAGTCACCATGAATCTTTTGCAACTGTTTTGCTTTCATTTGGGCAACTTTTAATTTTAAATTCTGCTTCATCGTAAATATCATAATTAAGAATCTAAAGTTAAGTCTTTGAAAGGCCATGATTTTATGTCCAGGACCATAATATAAAGTAAATAGTGTAAGGTCCTGTTAACATGTCAAATTTTAAATCAATTTGAGTTTTTCAAGTGGTAAAGCAATGAATTGAAATGTGAGAGTACTATAGAAGGTGTATAGCACTACATGAAAGACGATGCATGAACATATATAAGAGGGTATGATATTAGATGTGAGGATTAGTGATTGGATTTGAGACTGAATTCATTAATATTCTATTCAGACCATTCCTTAGATATCTAATGATCAAATTTACCACATCATTTTTTAACATGTAAAAATTAGATGTGCCTATATTGACCATGTGCAAACTTGTAGCCCAAAAAAAAAAATTTCGCCTTTATTTTATGTCAGGGATAGAGAACGGAGCGCAGAAAGTCCTGACTGGCTGGCTCCACCTATGTATGTGTGGGCCTGATACAATATATTAGTTCTACTACCATACAATAGCTAGATCATTATAAAAAATTGTTATAATATTTCTCTTCAATATTTGTATGAGAGAGAGAGAGAGAGAGAGAGAGAGAGAGAGATTCAACAAACTTACTTGGAATACGAGAAGAGCATGAACTACCAGAAAACAAAAAAAGCGTGCAACTTGGGATTTATATGTAAAAGCTAACCAGTTTCCAGGAAAATCTTACCTGACATTTTCTTTCTGATTTGAAGCCAAGGAAATATAGTGTTCTGTAGAATCCTTTGTCTATTGGCATCTCGAGCTAGTTTCAAGGTGATATGTCTCCCTTTAAATTTGAGTTTTTCTACTTGTAACAAGGGTGATCATAATATTATTTTTTTTTCCATCGCCTCTTGTATATTGAAGTTTTCCTGGATGACCCAACGAGTATGGATTAATAACAACAACCCTTGTTACATTAAGACGACGAAACCATTTATTTACTATTATTCCATCATTGTCCTAGTATGTAATTATTATTTTATTCTATTTATGCTTGTTTGATCATCTCAAAGACTTTGTCTTATTAAACTTTCAATAGATAATTAATGAATGGGTCCCTTAATGAATATAATTGTGGACGTCGAAGGGGGAATATTGTTCAATCTGAAAGTAAGATCAAACATGACTGTAAAGCGGATGAAACGAGCAATGAGAACATCTAAAGGTGCTGAAGTTGCTAAGCAAACTTTCTGGTTCAATGAAACATTACTAGAAGATAAATGTACACTGGAATCTTATGGAATAAAGGATGGAGTTTTGTTGAACCTTGTATACGACCGCAGCGGCAATCCTACCGGACCAATCAACATTGTTGTTAAGGCCTCAAATTATGAAATTCCAATGGTGGTGACAGACACAATGACTGTGGCACAATTCAAGGAGATGTTTGAAGCAAATACAGGCGTTGTGATGAAAAATATGAAAGTTTCTCATGCATATGAAGTTATGATAGGTAATGCATGTCTTTATCATTATTTCATTACTGAGGGTTCCACAGTCAGGGTTCAATTCAAAGATTACAATGATGATTCAGACGAGGAGGAATATGTTTTATAAATGAGAGGGATCTACACACTAGCATGCATGCATGCATGATATATTAAAGTCTTATTTGTTAACACTGAAAAATATTAAGAGTACAAGAAGGATGATAACGGATTACTTAGAGGAGGAGAGAGAGAGACTCGAATTTCAAGGTAGAGAGAGAAAGATAGAAAGTGTATTTCCTTTTCCCATTTTATAAATGTGATCAACGTTAATTAGTGATATATAGTTGTCCACAATTTTAGTACACCTTACTAATTGATTGATTTTCAAAATTTTATTCAAAGGCTTCAATACAATTGATTGCATTTTATATCAAAAAAACAAAACGAAAAATCTTCTTTTATAGGAAATTTTTCAAGGTAAAAAGCATGATTAGTCGGTTATAAACTTGATTTTCAGCAGCGATTATTAATGGGTGGAATGGTTCTCGTTCTTAATCGGTTCTAAGCACTATTAAAATGTCCAAATTCCAAAACATACCTTATCTATGGATATATTTATAAAATGTAATCTTCTTATGATTACACCAAGATTTATTCCACAAACAGTATTTAAGTCAAGGATAAAAATAAATTTTGAAAATAATTTGAAAAAGCATTTACCACTATATCATTCTTAAGAACAGTCATTGTCTCGTTTCAAGTAGACATGTGGTGCCATGAATTTAGTCTCATTCGAAGAAGAAGTATGTTATACTAAAATGACAACAAAATAAGATTATAGATTATTTGACAACCCCTTATGACTTGTCAAAAAGAAAATCCCTTTAAATAAGCAACACTATTTAGTAACATTTAGTTTTGGGAGAGGGTTCTCTAGTATGGACACCAAAAAATTCAAAGGTAAAGAGACAGGGAAAACCTAATAGTATAATATTCAACTGATATAATGGCTTATTCAGTTTATTGGATTGCAACCAACAGTTTCTCAGTTAAAACAAAAAATGAACCAATTGTTAGACTTTAAAACCAAAATCGAACAGATTACCTATGGTTCAGTTTGATTCTGTTTCTATTCGATTTACCACCTCTAATTCGTAGTTGACACCCTTAGTCCCTTAAGGCACCGTGTCTAAAAATCTAAACCATGGACGCTTTTAGTCATTTTCCTAATAATTAATTGGACCATGGAGATGCGTGGCGGCATGCATTGATCCTTCATCCATTAACAAAGGGGGCAAAATTGGTATTATACATCCCCCCTCTCGCATTCCTTTCTTAAAGCATGACAATTAGCTAGAATTTGTATGGATAGGGGTGTCAATTTTGGGGCTGAACTGATAGCCTGGATAGAGCCTACTCGAAACCAATCCAGACTGAACTATTATCGAACATGTTTTGGGTTGAGACCGGTAGCCCAGACTGAGCCAACATGAAACCAATCCAGACCAAACTGTTATTGGACATGTTTCAGGTTGAGGTATAGCATATACTACCGGTCCTGATCTAGTCTGAATTGGCCAGAAAAATCAGATCAATAACCCAAACTTGATAATGGCTCAGACCAAACCAATTTTGATCGAATATTAAACTATAGCTTCACTATTTCAGGTTTCCAGATGACCTTAAATAGGGTTCCTACCAGGTTTCCAACCAAAACTAGCCCGATAACAACCTGAAACCCGACGGGCTCATTAGTTAATGTGCTTTGTGCAGCCCATATAGTTCAAACATCTTAATGAATATGTTTCAATCAGACTCTATAAAGACCGACACGGATTTGACAAGGACAAAAACAGGCCCAGACCGGTCCAGTGAAACCCTAGACTATGAATACACATAGTAGAATAAACGATTGTTAAATTTAAACAGAAATTTGGAACGCCATTCGGATGATCATCTTAAATGTTGAGAATGACAATCACATCAGGTGATTCTCTAGGGTGAAATGTGAATTGCCAACCACCTAACCTAATAATTATTTATGTAATAAACTCTATCTATCCGTAATAATCTGGGGAATAATATTAAAATATTATTCAAACAGATGACAACTATCCTCTGGGTTTAACAGAATGAATACATGCAAATCCATCTAGAGTACACTCGATCGGATATATATGGGGATATTCTTGAGCACCAATCGGATATCCGATCTATTGAGTTGTCATTAATTTTGACTATCTGTGCATACACGGAAAAAGATCCTCTGTAGTGAGGCACCTGTATAATGAGGATCCCATCTACTTTTCAAAGTTGATTGACACGTATCTCGATCCACTCAAAGTGCAACGAGATATCCACAGATCTATTTTGAGTGGGTGGGATCCTCACTACACGTCACTACAGGGGATTGGGAGGGTTGGCCTCGCTACAGAGGATCCCAATCCCCATGTACACTGTAGATAAAAATAACTCTCATAATTATTTCTCAAGAAAATGTTATCCAACGAAACAAAAAGTAATTCCAATATCCGGAAAAGGATTAAAAAAAAAAAAAACTAAAATTTGGAACGTGATAAAATCTAAACTATTTTATAAATATCCAACTGTCTAAATTACACCATCTTCCACATCAGCCGATTTTCTCTAAGGTCACATCTCGATAAATCATTTTTTGAATTTATCTTATGGGGTAAATCTAGAGGAAAATATTAAAAATCATTTTTTGCAATTAATATAAGATATGTGCCAGATGATTACTAGAAAAAAGGCAGAGAATTGGTATCCAAATCCTCTCCTCCTAGAAGTTCGTGAAGAGGGGCGGCAACCCCGTTAGATGGCTGACACCTAGGGCTCGGGTGAATCTGAGCCCTTCATTCTAGCGACACCCCCTGGTCGACTCAGCTTGTAGGCTTGGATAGAGGGCTCGAATTCACCTGATCCCCAAGTGTCGGCCATCTAACGGGGTTGCCGCTCCTCCTGAATCTCTGGGAGGAGAGGATGTGGATCCAGAGAATTAGGTATTTACCAGAAGATTATAAGAGTTACAGTTACAGTTCATGTGAACCCTCATTCATGATTCTGAATCCCGTATGCAGATTGGAGTAGCGTGGGGAGCTCCCCTTATTTATTTTTGAATTTACAACCCTTATTTATTTATATATATATATATATATATATATATATATATATATATATATATATATATATATATATATATATATATATATATATATATATATATATATATATATATATATATGGGAAATGTTGTTGTAACAAGGGTTTGATATTTTCAACACTAGATTAATCCAACAAACTTTATCATAAGGGCATTATTTGTTCACCAAAAAATGGATTTGAGCTGTCATGAGCATCTAATAGAAATGTCTTAACAACTTGGGTCTCTTTATTAAACGTTTTAAAAATTTAGGTGATAGTTGATGATGTCAGAAACGTGTGGATAGTAAGTGATGTTATCAAACTATCTGGGTCGTACGTGATATTTTCCCATATTAAAATATTAACTTAGCTAGGTGTAACAGAATACATGCATATCCATCCGTAATACACTCGATCGTATATATTCAACTAGATTATCTATGCACATTGCTTACTAACTTTTCTTCTTGTAATGATCCATATTGGGGATATTCCCGAGCAATAATCGGAAACGACTTAGCTGATCCTGATTTCACCTATCCAATTTATTGAGTCATCATTAATTTTGTGTCTGAAGGTTGTTTTGATGTCAAAGTTAGGACTCTGAACAACAAACGAGGAGGTCGCGCGGGTCTGACGGAAATGGAAGCAGTAGAAATTATCAAAATGTGTTTTCCAACAAAACAAAATGAAATTCCAATATCAGGAAGAAAAAAAAAAACTGAAATTTGGAAATTGATCAAAAATCTAAAGTATTTTATAAATATCCAACTGTCCGAATTACAGCATCTTCCACATGCATCAGCCGATTCTCTCTAGGGTAGTTAGACAAGCGCGTAGAAAAGGGCAAGAAAATAGGTTTGCATTGTTATGAGATGGTATGCAATTGATATGAGATGGTATGCAATTGTACGTGATCCAATAGTTAGAGATAAACAACTACTGAATCAAGAAAAATTTCATCACTTTCAATGGTTTCCAATCTCAGTGAAAAATTACAACTGAAACAACTAGTTAATAGTTTAATCACCAAATCACCAATCTTACTGAAAAATAAATTACAATTAAAACAATCAATTAATTCAATCGCAGGGTTGTATTCAAATAATGTAAATTCTGGAACACCAAAAGCTCTATGATGGAAATTCTGCCGATGGAGAAAAAAAGGGATCCCCTCCAAATTCAACCAGACTGACATCCACATGAAGAAATAGAAGTGAAAAAATGATGAGGCTTTCGGTTTCAAGCCGACGGAGAAAAGAAAAGATGGCAGAACAATGAAGGAGAGGAAATAGAAGTGAAAAAACGATAAGGAGAGAGGAAAGTAAAGGGACGGGGATATCGATACTAACCAGAGAACCAGTGCCGGAGTTTCAATGATGGCCCGGGTATCGGAGATTCTTTGCTGCAAACTAAAAACAATCGCACACAAGTACTAGAGATTGAAATTAGGGTATGCTTGAAACTAAAAGCCGACGAAGAAAGAAGAAAATGGAGTTAAATGGGTTAAAACCTCATTTGGATTCTCAACCTTATAAGGTCAAACTAGACATTTAAACATCTTTCAATTTCAAATAGGAAGGATAGAAATGTCAAACTCTATTTTTAGTGTATTTCATCAATTAAGTGGGACCGGATGAAATTTTGTGAAAAATGTGGATAGTAAATCGAATTTCATATACTTTTCGGGTGATAGACCAAAAATTAAAAAAAAAAAAAAAAAAAAAAAAAAAAAAAAAAACAGTGCATTTATGAAATTTTGATATAATTAGACCTGACTTAAAACTGAAGATGGCTAATGCATTCTGGACATGCTTTGGAGATAAAAGAAAACTTTGTCCTCGTTGATTTCTGTCACAAACCGATGGTGTATCACAGTGTTATATCTAAAAAGCTCTAAACCCTACTTTTTAAATTTTTGCCTTAATAATTAATTAGACCCAATTTTTATGCAATTCACGTACATGCCATATCCATGATTCCATGTATACCGCACATAAAACTTAATTTCTCATAATTATTTCTCAAAAAAATGTTTTCAACGAAACAAAAAGTAATTCCAATATCCGAATAAAATAAAAATAAAATAAAAAACCTGAAATATAGAACTTATCAAATATCTAAACTATTTTATAAATATCCAACTGTCGCAATTACAGCATCTTCCCGATTCTCATGGGTAGTTAGATAACCGCGTAGGAAAGGGCAAGAAAATAGGATTCTGATGAGCATTTATTTCGAAACCCTAATCCCAAAAATGGTATTCATCCAATCACATCTCAATAAATCATTTTTTGAATTTATCTTATGGGGTAAATCTAGAGGAAATTATTAAAAATCATTTTTTGCAATTAATATAAGATATTTACCAGATGATTACAAGAAAAAAAGACTAGAGAATTGATATCAAAATCCTCTCTTCGTAGAAGTTCAGGGAGAGGGGCGGTAACCCTGTTAGATGGCTGACACCTAAGGCTCGAGCGAATCCGAACCCTCCATCCGAGCGACACCCCATTTTCGGCTCAACTTATAGGCTTGGATGGAGGGCTCGGGTGAAGGTGTCGGCCATCTAATGGGGGTGCCGCTCCTCCTCTCAAATCTTTGGGAGGAGAGGATGTGGATCCAAAGAATTGGGTATTTACTAGATAAGAGTTACAGTCATAGTTCGTGTGAATGTGAACCCTCATTCATGATTCTAAATCCCGTATGCAGATTGGAGTAGCATGGGGAGCTCTCCTTATTTATTTTTGAATTTACAACCCTTAAAATTTGGAAGGGAAATATATATATATATATATATATATATATATTATATATATATATATATATATATTATATATTTATTTTATATATATATATATATATATATGAGAAATGTTGTTGTAACAAGGGTTTGATATTTTCAACACTAGATTAATCCAACAAACTTTATCATAAGGGCATTATTTGTTCACCAAAAAATGGATTTGAGTTGTCATGAGCATCTAACAGAAATGTCTTAACGACTTGGGTCTCTTTGTTAAACGTTTTAAAAATTTAGGTGATAGTTGATGATGTCAGAAACGTGTGGGCAGTAGGTGATGTTTATCAAATTATCTGGGTTATTTTCCCATATTAAAATATTAACTTAGCTAGGTGTAACAGAATACATGCATATCCATCCATAATACACTCGATCGTATATATTCAACTAGATTATCTATGCACATTGCTTACTAACTTTTCTTCTTCTAATGATCCATATTGGGGATATTCCCGAGCAATAATCGGATACGACTTAGCTGATTCTGATTTTACCTATCCAATTTATTTAGTCGTCATTAATTTTGTGTCTGAAGGTTGTTTTGATGTCAAAGTTAGGACTCTGAACAACAAACGATGAGGTCAGGCGGGTCTGATGGAAATGGAAGCAGTAGAAATTATCAAAATGTGTTTTCCAACAAAACAAAATGAAATTCCAATATCAGGAAGAAAAAAAAAACTGAAATTTGGAAATTGATCAAAAATCTAAAGTATTTTATAAATATCCAACTGTCCGAATTACAGCATCTTCCAGATGCATCAGCCGATTCTCTCTAGGGTAGTTAGACAAGCGCGTAGAAAAGGGCAAGAAAATAGGTTTGTGATGATCGATGAGCATCTAGTTCCAAACCCTAATCCCAAAACTGGTATTCATCCAATCACATCTCAATAAATCAGTTTTTGACAGCAGATTATAAGAGTTACAGTTACGGTTCGTGTGGGCAATGATTCTTGATACCGAATCCCTATGCTGATTGGAGTGGCGTGGGAGCTCTACCTATTTATTTTTGAACTTTATCTTAACCGTAGTTATTACATTAATCCTTAAAATCAGGGGGGGAGGGGAACACTCTGGATCGTATATGTATATATATATATATATATATTCAAGACCAGACTAACTTAATTATCAGTACGCTCAATTGCTAAATAATTTCCCACTGCAAAGCAATAATGTCTTCTCAGTTAATTCCCTCTGCAACTTCATCATCACGACTTCCTTCCTCACTGGAAGTCGATGCTTACTTCAAATCCTTCCCATCCGGTTTCAGATTCTGCCCTACTGATGATGAGCTTATTCATTACTACCTGCTGAAGAAAGTCAAGAATCAAGAACTACCCATGAATCAAATCCCAGAAATCGAATTATACAAGCACGATCCTGATCATCTTTCTAGTAAGTAGTACTGTATACTAGCTAGTTTTCAGAACTTGTTGAATCACCATATCTATGGGATGCATGCATGCATGCAACTTTTCTGTAAATTAATATCTAGGAATAATATGGGTGCAATCAGCACCGTGGTTATATTGCATGTGTATTGGGTGGGACTTGCTCTAAATATTTATATTTCTTGGGCGATCGAGTTAGCTAGCTAGCTTTCCCATTTACTACGTACGAATCCTTAATTATTTGTTAATCAGTATGTGATATAATTGTTGGATTTAGGAAAGTAAGTAGATCTTACGGGCGAGGATGCATGCATGCATGACTGCATCACTTTATATATAGAGATGAGAAAAGCATGCATGCACTCCTACGTACGAATTAAATAGTCATGGATGGTAGTGGAAGGTGCAAAAGCGTACGTAGTTGATAGTATTGGGTCACGGTGAGATTTTAGAATATCTATCATGAGTCATGAGACTCATGAGACTCGTCTCATGAACATGACGACAGTACTAGTGGAGGTTAATTTCTAGCTTGGATCTTAATTACTAAAACCATACCACTCGATCACCTCTACTTTAATACTTCATCCATAATTTACTATTCTGGATTCACTTTAACACAGTTATTTCTTCCTCTTTACGTTTAAAAGTTTAAACCCTAGCTAGCCTGATAAGTGGCTTTAATTCTCCTGTAATTTTACTGTCACTGGTTTATTTAGGGCTCATCTTCTTCCTTTTTTTTTTTTTTTTTTTTACCTAGTTAATTTTGAAATCTATCTTGGTGCATGTCGGCATGGTTACTGTTTTGTGATATTAATCCCTAGCTACTTATATTTACCGGTTAATTAAATGGTTGCTAGCAAGTTTAATTTCACTTCATCAATCCATTCCCATACGTACGTGCATGTATATATATATATATTCATTTTTTTTTCTTTGATTGCTCTCCGTACAGAAAGGTACCCATGCATTGGAGATCACAATGAATGGTATTTCTTTACAACCAGAGCTCGAAAATATCAAAATGGAAAACGGCCAAATCGTACCGTTAATGAAAAAGGCTTTTGGAAGGCAAGTTCTGGAGATCAAAAAGTCAAAAGAAATGGTCAAATTATTGGGTACCGGAAGACATTAGTTTTCTACTACGCAAAGGATGATAAGACCAACTGGATCATGCAAGAGTACACGCTGAAAGAAGAAGATTCAACAATCCACCCAACTAGTAGCACACCAAATGATCATAGGAAGGTATGTATATTAATTGCAGCTAACTTAATTGATACAGTAATTAATTGCATAATTTGGGTCATTATTTTATTGTGATCATGCATGGTTGGGTACTGGTTATTCTAAAAATCTGATACTGTTATAGTGACCTTCTTTGTGATTCATAAAATCACCTTCTTTTTATTTGTTATTTAATCGATCCATAATCAAAAATAAATTCCTCTAACCTAACATTATTTTTCTTTACTCTTATTTATCACTTTTTCTTTTCTTCTTGTAGTTGGATGATTACGTCTTATGTAAGATTTATAGGCATCCCTATAAATCAAAGGAAGAAGTACATAATACTAAAAGCCACCAAGGAGAGAATGTAGCCATACAGATTGTTGAAAATGGTGATGGTCATGAGGGCTATGAAAATTCTGTCCCTGCAGATGCTCTTTTTTCTCCAGAAAGCTTCAACAACACGTTGGCGATTTACATGGAATCCATCAACCTACCTGATGTGAATGAATGCAACAATTCTCTTCAATATAACCATGCTCCACTACCTTCAGAATCCCATCTTCAGAATAACCTTGCTCCATTACCTTCAACTTCCCATCTTCAGTATAACCATGCTCCATTGCCATCAGAATCCCATCTTCAGCATAACCTTGCTCCACTACCTTCAGAATCCCATCTTCAGAATAACCTTGCTCCATTACCTTCAGCATCCCATCTTCAGTATAACCATGCTTCATTGCCATCAGAATCCCATCTTCAGCATAACCTTGCTCCACTACCTTCAGAATCCCATCTTCAGAATAACCTTGCTCCATTACCTTCAGCATCCCATCTTCAGTATAACCATTCTTCATTGCCATCAAAGAATCCCATCTTCAAGATAACCTTGCTCCACTACCTTTGAATCCCATCTTCAGAATAACCTTGCTCCATTACCTTCAGCATCCCATCTTCAGTATAACCTTGCTCCATTGCCTTCAGAATCCCATCTTCAGCATAACCTTACTCCGCTACCTTCAGAATCCCATCTTCAATATAACCTTGCTTTGCTCCCTTCAGAATCATATCCTCAACATATCCTTGCTCCTCTGCCTTTAAAATCCTATCCTCAATGTGCAGAATGCTTCACAGATGAAGAGAAGGCTTACATTGCAAGTGTATTGTTTTGATGATTGATAACCTCTAGCTATGACTAGAGAGGATTGTATATGTACCTTTATTATCATATTGAAGATTTATCTGGACTAGGTCCCGTGGTTTTTCCCCTTTCACTTTGAAAGGGTTTTCCACGTAAAAAAATGGTGCGTCTCTTGTGGTTTGCTTGATTCGATTTATTTCCGTTTCATATATTTGTGGTTGTGTATTTTTTTTTTTTTTTTTATTTGCATACAGGAGAGAAAATTGTATGAGAAAATAGTGTGTTTTCCATAACAATCTCTAGAATTAATAGGAAATAAATCCTCTCATTCCGGCATTAGGAAATCCAGTAACTGTAGTTTATTTTGCACACATACTATTGTATTGGTATACGCACATAGTGCATGGATGATAGCCACTGAATTTTCTCATACCGTCATGAGGGGCATGAGTGGATTTGAATCCGAATTAACGTTTCTCTAAAGGCATGTAATGGATCAGTTTTATGTTTCTTTCAAAGTCAAATTTATGATCTTGGTATGGGATATCTTTTACTTAGGAAAGATAGGAGAGCCTGGAAATGTTTTCTATATCGAGGATAGATAGTTTTAAAAAATTGACAAAGAATAGGTATTTTTCTTATAGTATATTTTCTGCCATTGTTATTGGTAGGATTTATTTTTAGGCTCTGGTTTTCATACATGGTCATCTAATGTACCCAAACACCCTTCATTTTGTTGGGGGCAGGAATGGATTTATTTTTTATCTTGGTATTATAAAAACAAATCTTAGTTGAGAAATTTAGGGGGTATTTGATAACCCTCCAAAAGTTGGATTTTGACTTCTGAAGCATGAATAGACTAGAAGTCCATTTGGTAACTTGGTTTAGATTTCTAGAGAATCCTTGAGTGAACCGGTTCCAAATGAGCTCCGGAATTTAATTTTTTGGAACATCAAATAGATGTTTTTCTATTTCAGAATTGAAATTTGGAACAGAAAAGACCACCCCACACCACTACTACCACCAACCACCAACACCACCACAACCACCACCAACACCACCCACTGCCACCACCGCCACCACCATGAACCATCACCCACCACCACCACTCCCCCACCACCACCACCACCCACCGCCACCACCACCACCCCCCATCGCCGCCACCACCAGCCACCCACCACCACCCTCCATCACCACCCATCGACACCACCCACCCACCGCCACCCTTCGCCACCACCTCCCACCCACCGCCACCATCACCAATCATCACCACTCACCACCAGTGCCACCATCCACCATCCACCACCCACCACTCTGGAGTCCATGACTAAATTAGGCTAACAAACATGTTTCTACTCCGATATATTCCAGAATCCTTTTGAAGCAGAAGTAGAAATTTGAACCAGAAGTAAGAATCTCATAGTTGAAGTTTTATCGAACAACCCCTTAGACTTTTCCAGATCTTTCGATTAGAATTAGAATATGACATCAATGGTAAGATTTAATAATCCTTTAGAGAACTAATGGCCGGAGCTAAAGAATAAAAATCTTAATTTCACTCAACTTAATCTTAAGGGAAAAGGAATGCAGCCCGGCATGTCGCAAAGAAATTTTCTAACATTATTTATTATATTTCATTTTACTTTTACATTTTGTAAAGCAAAGTAAAAATTACTTCTAAAAATATAATTATTAATATAATACGAAATTTAAATATTTTATACGGTATTATGTTAAGTAAAGATTATAAAAATTCATTTTTAGGTTTAAAAGTTTTTTTTTCCCTTCCTTTCTAAAATCGTCTCATGTTTATGATGAGATGGTATGCAATTGTACATGATCCAATAGTTGGAGTTTATCCGATATACATGCTAATACATTGGTATGCCTGATAAACTTCAACCATTGAATTCCAGCTGAATGACCTATACGAACTGATCAGATGATTTTTTTCACCTGATACCCCAAAAATTTGAGTTGTTCAAAACTACCCAATGTATCATGTTCTCTGTGCATTATCACATCTAGCAATTTTATAAGATTCACCTCATTTATTTTCGGTTGAAAAAAAAAAATTGGACTCCCAAGAATTCAATTTTAATTGCATCTTCATTCGTGGGGTAAGGCTCAAGGCTCATTCCCCCAAAGTCTTTTGAGTGGGGTTTTTTTTTTTTTGGCTAACGATGGGTTTTAAGACCTTAGGTTTGACTAATTCTGCGGGCTCATACTGACCCCATAACCACACGGACCAGGTTATTCCAGGGTTAAATGAGAACCATTACGCTTGCACCCATAGCAAGAAAAAAATTAAGAGCACTTAACACCCCTCTGTGAGTGGTCCCAAAACTGTAAGCAGAGTCTTTTGAATGGGTTGGTTCACATTTAAAGTGCATCGGGACTGTGTCTCAATGCCCTCCTAATGCTCAGGATCGAGACTGCTACACAAAAGTACAGTAGACAATTCCAGTCCAATACGATTCTCTCTCATTATCTGGGGATGAAGGGTCATATCTCCATGTTCGTTGCATGTTATTAATAGAATTGTGATGGCGTGTTCCCATACTGTTCTGGATTGGAAAGAGAGAAAGAAGAAAGTAATAGTGATTAGTATATTGAGTCTTGTTACTGTAGGTTGTTCCAAAAATCCATAGGGACACCATCACCTATCCAAGGTCAAACTTACAGACGAATCTAAAAATGTCCATATGTTATATGATTGTGTGAAATGAGTTTATAAAGTTTTGAAGTGAAAAAAATTTAAACACAAGAAGAGCATTATTGGTTTTTCTTTTCTTTTCTTTTCTTTTTTTTTTTTTTTTTTTTGGGGGGGGGGGGGCGGTGGATTTCCAAGGAAAGGAGAAGGGAAAAGGAGCTTTAAGACACAATGTGAGATGGGATAACTGAATTACTAATCTCCTTAGTGCTTGCAGTATACTGTTAGAACAACAATCAAATGTGGTAAGCAGTTCATTCAAAATCGAAGAACAATATCCTACATAATGTGACAAATAGTTTAGATAGACCATCAAATTTAATTATGTTACCGAATCCCAATTCTATCCTGTGGTAGTCTACCAAATCACCAACCCACAGCAAAAATATGAGCATAATTCTATCTGTATATAGTGACACCAGCTCTTTCGGAGAATTCTCTGCATTATTTGCTTGTATTTGAATTTCTACCATCCAGGTTGGTCTATTGCTTGTCCCACTGCACAAACCAAAGACCATTGCTTCGTTTTCCCATCCTTGAAAGTGACATTGTCAAATTCTCTTTCAATGTTGAAGGAAAAGAAACCGTTTTGTCGTCCTCTATTTAAACCCCATATTGACAATGGAACTTGGCTAATCTTAAAGTAGAAACTACTGATTGAAGCTAATGAATCATATAATTAGTTATTAACTAATACCCCAGGTTAGCTGGAAAATGGGGGTGATCTTTCCATTTCCCAAACCAAACAGATAGATCGGTGAGACCGAACATCCCAGAAGAATCAGATTATCAAGCTTGATCAAGAAAATTTAAAATTACAATTTGGAAAAACATTTCTAGCTCTGAATTAATTTTTTTTTAATACTAATTTACAATGGTATTAGAACACTTCTAGCTCTGTAATCAATCCCATCATTTTTTTTCACCCACATCAAATTCCGTGAACCAAGTCAGCCTACAAGAGGACAATGGTGGGATCAGTAACAAGTTCCAGGGGATCTTTATAGCAATTACCAGGATGGTAACAGCCTAACATAAAAAACCAGAGGGGGAAGTTAAAAAGTCACTTTCAGAAACTAATATAGCATTAAAAAGTATCAGATCCTGCAACTAAGCACAGGCCTATATGTGTGGAAATAAAATTCCAACCCTTTAATCATCCTTCTAGAGCCATGAAAAGCAGTACTGGTTCAAACAATCAAAATTCAATGGCTATTCTACTTGTAGCCTTCTGTCGACCACCTATCAAAAAGAAAAAAAATTAAAAAAAAAAAAACTAAATGGAAAAACAATAAAGCTTTTTCTAGCCCATAACCAATTCTGAGAACAAAACAATACTGAATGATAAAGTGGCCAACTAACAACTCGCAAACTAAGAGAGATTAGTCAGCTATTTTCTCCGCCTATGCATCCTCTGCTTGGGGAATTCGAGAGGCACAGGAAGGGTAACCAACAATACTTGGTCAACACGCGAGAACTTGCAACCCAAATACTCATAATGCTGTCTCAGAGAAACAGGAGTCATCCTCAAGTCCTTTGCGATATCAGACAAGTCTGTCCGGAAGTTATCCGCAAAGAGTGTTAATACCAGGACATAGCTTATAAGAAGATTGGTCTTTTCAATTGACAGCCTGAATGAACCAGAATCTTCAAACATCTTTGAGAATTTCTGACGCAAAATTGCTGGGATTTTATGTTGCTTTGCAGAAGCAGCATTGTCAACCGATCGTTGATCTTTGAACTTTAAGAGATGAGTTATGTATGAGAAAATGCAAGCAAGCACCTTCCTTTCTGTCTCATCCTGTAAAAGAGAAAAGATAAGTATTAAGCAATATATTTTGTTAGTGATAAAAGCACACATTTTCCTGTAATGCTTTGGCTACCTATTCATGTTAGATGGACATCCATTTTAAGGAGAAAAGATACAAAAATGATGGCAGCATAACCAATGAAGAAAAGAAGGTGTGCCCAAATCGCTACCCTAATTTAATCAATGCATGTGCATAATAATAAGTCATGCACCAACATATGTAGCAAATATGGAGGACGAAGTGGACAAGACATTAGATGCCTCCCATCTAAAAAAGCTCCCATGCCATTTTATGCAGAACTGATCAGACAATCATAGTAACTACAAAGAATGAGATATCCCATGAAAAATCTGGTTAAATATCCAAAAGCTCTAAACCATTTACCGATGACAATTGACTCTATTTGGATCATCAGACTCAACTTGATTCTAATAATTTCCACCTTACTGAAGTACAAAATCCATGTGTAAGGATATCATAACAGCACTGTCATTTTCCACGCAGGGAAAATCTTACCTGGATCTCCATTAGTCTATGAATTCGATTGCAAACAAAACTTGGATGTGAATTGGGTCTTATTTCTGCTCCTGATTGCAGGAGCTCCAAGACATCTAGAAGGTAATCCCATTCCCCTTTGAAAATAATCTTGTCAAGTGGATAAGCTCTTTCTGGTATCATTGCAGTGGAATCATGAGGTGGGATATTCCGAGCAGTATATGCAATGGTATCAAGATCCTCCTTATTTATCACAAGACCCTCAATTTTTCTGGCCATGTCTCCCTCAGCACTGGGGTCTTCCTTTTGGTTCAAGGACTCCATTTTTAGAGCCTGCAAAAATTTAAAAAAGCTGCTCTTTTAGATTAATTATTACAGACAATGTTGCAAGTACATGCTCACAAAAAGACAATACTTAGATGTATAGTGACATAAGGTGTGAGTAGCACATTATTCAAAAACATTTTGATGTCACTAAATGCCTGGAACCCAACGGCAATGACCAAATCTTCTCTCACAATCCGACAGGGTACAATAGACTGAATGGTTTGATCAACCTGACCAGGTTATAAGTTCTATATTTTTGTATGAAACTTTCAGGCCTAAGGCACCAATATACTTGGTTTCCATCTCCATCCACATGGCAAAGAAAATTGAACAAAGGAAGGGATCTTCTTTTCCCCCTTTTGAAAGTTCTCATCAAAGATTTCAATAACAAAGCCTTATCCCAAGTAAATGGGTCGGCTTATGCACGTTTTTTCTCCTCAGACATTTGTATATTACACCCAAACTTTCAAAAAAAAAAAAAAATGAGACGAGAAAGAAACAGAAATATATCAAAAAGGGAGAAAGAAAAGTGAACCAGGCTAGTCTGCATAGAAAAACTGGAAGCAAAGACAATGCTCCTATATAGCAGGTGAGGTGACATACATATCCAAGAAACCCATAGCAAGGCATAGGACACAGCCTCAAAGCATAATAGTATGAAAAGTTTTAGCTTTCCTCTTAGCTATTTTTCAGTCATGAGAAAGACAGGATTTGCCTTCAGTAACCAAAAAGGAAAATGGAGACATACCCGAGCCTTTGCCTTCTTTGATCCATATAGGTTAGTCAAATCTCTTATTTTATCTGCCTTCTTTTCTGACGTAACAGTTTCTTCCTTTAACCCCTCAAGAGGTTCCTCATCACACATTTCCAACCCTACAATCCTCGGCTCCAATCGAAAGATCTGCAACAACATATATTGCCAAGGTAAACAAGGAGCAAGTGGCTGTAGTAATATAATACCTATGCCTATATCATTAAGCTTTGAAAGCAAACCAAAAGAGTTGCTTTGTATACAAAAAAAAAACACAGAAAACAAACAAAATAGCTTTAATCTATATAATGGAAGAGGGAAGAGCTTAAACTTGAAGAGTAATTTCTTCGCATGATGAATATATATATATATATATATATATATATATATATATATATATATATATATTCAAATTCCAGTCATAAGAATCAATCACAATTTTACTAAGTAATAGTACACCAATTTTCTGAAAACCTCTAAAATTGATATTATTTATGGAAAACTTTTTATTGATTTTTTTTTCTATTTTGGAAACCATGTCCAGTTTTGACTCTCTTCCCAAAAAAGAAGGGAGAGGTGAACATCCGCTTGGTCGGATGAGTGGCCCCTTGCTTGTTGAAGGCTTGAAGCAGGGGCTGGGAGGAGGTCTCAAATGCAAGTCTCCCCTCTTGCATCTGTTCCCTTCCCCACCCCAGTAGTGTAATTTAGAGTAGGACCCATTAAAAAAAACTAAAGCGAGAGATGAAGTTGACAACATGATTCCCGGGCCTTTAATTGTCTTCACTATGCATTACTAGATAGGGAAGATACAATGGATAACCGTAGCACCCACATACTATGCCATCTAATTTTCATCACCTGATTTTCCCCAATCCAATGATGATCTGGCTCCCTACTAAATACTAATAGATCAATGGGACAAACATTCTGAATGTTTCAAGGCTAAAAAATTACTGTTTTTCAGAGATACTCTTCATAGTTATTGACCTTACTTTACTAAATGTCAATAAATTTCTCTGGAAAAAAATGAGCTTTTTTTTTGCACAAGACATCAGTAATCAGCTAACTATATTTGGTTTAAGGGAAGTACTACTATAATGTGTGTGAAAAAAAATGAGCTTTTTTGCATGAGACCTGAGTAATCAGCTAACTATATTTGGTTTAGGGAAGTACTACTATAACCTGGGATCCCACCCATACAATGGATTCATACCAACACAGTGGCGGGTCCAATTGATGAGTATATTCCCAGCTGTCATCATACAATTTTCTTTTGGGTTATACCTTGTGGACCAAACTTGGTATTTTTCTCCTTTATCCAACATCATCCCATAAATAATTCAGTTCAAACTTTCGCCCACTTTTAAATATATGGTGCAAAACACATGCCATCTAAAAAATTTCTGAATAAGGTTCCCATTATTTATATGAGGGCCAGCCGATCAATGGAGGGAGAGTTGTTCAAATGGTAGTATGGTACAGAGGGTTGACTCCCCAAATCCAAAACCAATGACTAATTGTCAGTGAGAATTTTTTACCCTTAAATTTTAGGTCTGAAATCCAGCAGCAAGATAGTTCCAATTGTTTGAGGAAAGTCAGCAATACAGAGTCTCTAAAACCTTTAAAAGTACAGTATAAATTTCTTCAACTAGAAAAACCTGAAACAAATGCCAACCCTTTAAGGATCAATTCTTTATTCTTCACAACATTGCATCAGTCTCTTGAAATGTTTTTAATCGTGCATAAATCAAGTTGCGTCCTTCATTAGTTCATGATTATCTCCTTGAGAAATGAGAACCCACAACTGTAAAACCAAATATTTTAAAATCTGAGAGAAATATATTCCCTCTACCAGCATGCTTCATTAGAGCCGATACAACACTTCTTCAAATTTCACTTAAATTTTTATGCTTGTGAATACACTAAAAACTCATAAGTTTCAGTCATGGCCCTTAGGTTATTCGCATTCATTCTTTGGATCTCTGTAATTGTCCTTCCCACATTGCAACCACTATTTTGTAGAACTCTACTCATAATTTCTCGAGATCCAAAGCTCAAGGAGTAGGAAGCAGAAAAAATTTTCTTTAATACTTTTTTGATTATATGATTAATAATTTAACATATTTTTTGTCTCACTTGCATTTTATTCTTCTCCTCAAATTTCAAGCTATCAGCTTGTAAGTCCTTTGCTTTTCTAGCTATTTAATTAAACCTTTTTTTCAGCGATATTGTTGAATCTCTTTTGTTATTTTTTGTACTATTTAGACTAAGTAATATAATTTAGGGAGAGAATTCCCCACAACTCCACTATGGGGGAATCTCCCGCAATGCACTAATAGGTATGCAGGAATCGATATCTTCAATGGGGGCCCACAACGTCAGGGAGAGAAGCAAGTATGTAAGTTATGTGAGAAGTTGTGAGGAAGAACTCCCACAGTGGCGTTGAGGGAACTTTTCCCTATAATTTAATAATATGACACCGTACATGAAATCCTTTGGATAGGTGAGGTGAATTTCTAACACATTCCACCACTAGGTGATGAACTCGTGCTACACTTACACCCAGTAGGTTTGGAGACATAATACTGGCCCTAGAAACCAATCTAAGAGGTCTGACCAAATGCCCAAATGTGTTAAATAAACACAACAATACTTTATGTTTAACAATCTACAATCATCCTATAAGAAAACCTTTGATACCTCCTATGAACCCCTAAGGAGTAATGGTAATGTAACCGTCACTTAGAATTAGTCCCCACTCCCCATAGGACCCAACTTGTTTTGGCATCCAAGAAACCTTGAGGGGGCTTCCTTTGTTGTCCTTGATTCAAAAACAGCATAGGTCCTTTGGAGACCACATTCAAAATGGCCCCCTTAGCATTTCTGTTTAAGAGTGATTCTAAGGAAACCACGCCTCAAAAGAAAAGAAGGGAGGCGTCACATCCACGATGATCAGGAAGAACTAGAGAATTACCTTGTCTAAGTCACAGTTATGTCTGAAGTTAAATTCATTATTTATACCATTAATGTTTTCAATACCAAGAGGTAGAGGTACAGGAACCAAATCCCTAAATCATGTTGATGGAAACTGTAGAAGTGTAGAACCATAACATGGAGGAATGTTGTGCATAAAAATAACGATAAACATATTGTCTAAATCCAGCAAATAGAAGTAAAGTCGCTTGATCCTCTCAATGACCAGAAAAATAACAAAAAGAAAGGAATACAAATATACTCCCATGAAAAAATACTCCAATTTTCCTACGTTAATAGTTAACCTTATTTCATAAGCAATCTTAGGAACATCATTTCATCAAGCTTTTTGTGCAAAAGATACAAGAAACAGTACAATGTCATAAGAACTAACAAATATATCATTAGTCTCCAAAGGCCAATCATATCCATCACATAAGGAACTTTAATCATATCCATCACACAAGGAACTTTTCAATCTTTCATAGCAGGTAAATGAGTCTTCTCAGTAGTACAATTGAGTGCAATCTAAAACATTTTCATGGACTAAAGTATGTTTAAGAGATGTTTTACCTTATTAGATGCAATAGGAACAACTTTTAGCGACTGTGTCTCCTTATCAAGGATTCCCAGTGCATAAGTGCAGACCTGAGGCGCAGTCGCTTCACCAGTATAATTGGTACCAACAAAGTCCACCTTCGAATTATTAGGGCTAACAACAAGTTGCAGTCGATTGGGTCTAAGTTTATTTCTGAAAACCGAAACACTGGGTTGTTCATCTTCTTGGTACTTCTCAGGATCGTAGCCAGAAGGAAAATAGCCCACCAAAGGAGCAATCTTGTTAGGCTGTTCAGATATAACCTCCATCTTCACATCCAATCTCTTTCTCTTCTTCTTCTTCTTCTTCACACTCGGCATTCTATCATTTTGTGGATCTCTCTCATAGCACTCTGGCTCCGTTTCTTTCTCTTCTTCCATTAAAGCTTATGCACTTGCACCTGCAAGCATGGGTTTACCCACTTGAAGCTCAAATCAGTCCAAAAAACTCTTGAAATTGTTCATAGGAGAAGGCTAGCAAGGTTAGTATTTAACAAAGTTGGAGTAGTTTTTTTTTTTTTTGGGGGTAAAGTTCAGCCACCAAAATTTAAGATTTAGAGAAAAATCAGTTAAAATTAGCGAAACACTTCGAATATTTCTGATTCACCCAAAAATAAATCCCAGTTTCCAGACCTGAGTTACTACTAATTTCTGGCTATTCTCTACTAATTATTCATTACCTTAGTTCATCATTGAATCAGCAAGTAAGAATCAATTAATGAGAGATGAAATATACAGAATAACCCAAACCTATCACCATGAAACCAATCCCCACCCACACAGATGATGCTACTCGCTCAAATACTCAAACAAAAAACCTGCAATTAAAGGGTTACAAGAGTGGGAGAAAGAGAAATCGAGAGAGAGAGAGAGAGAGAGAGAGAGAGAGAGAGAGAGAGAGAGCTGCAGGGAGGAAAGGAGAGGAGAGGAGGGAAGAGGTACCAAACCTGAAATCGTTAGTTGAGAACTTGCAGAGGAGAGTTTTTCGTTTTCTTCTGTGAGATATAGATAGGTTGCCTCTGAGAGGAGGCTTTGGAAAAAGTCGGGAACCCTAATTATTACACATGTTACTCTGGCAACCCATAGTTTCTAATTAAACGGAATTCTACACTCATATGACTTCTTGGGACTCAGAGTCAGAGAATCTGGAGAGTTATCACTAATCAAACGGGACCTAACGGCCTATTTGATTTTTATTTTTTTTTATAATATAATAGAGCCTATTTATAGCCATTTTACTTTCAATCTTTTAATCTTGATCTGGAGTAATTTTGGTATTCTTTCGGCTCCGTTTGGTAACGTTCTCACCTGTTCTTGTTCTGAACCTAAAGAGATGGGTTTTTTTTTGTTCTGTTCTGAAAATAGTGTTCTTTGGTTGTACTTTTGGCCTTAAGGTTGTTTGGCAAATATGTTCCAGAACTAGTCTGAGAATACTGTTCTGACCGGTTTGTTGTTTGGTAAAATTTGTTCTAAAACACTTTTTCAAAGGATTCAAATATTACAGAATTGTCATTAAACCAATATCTTACCAAATATAAAAATTTGTAACCCTACTATCTTGCTCCCTTTTGAAAAGCTTTCGGGCAGTTAGCACCATTAGGATCAAGACAGAGTTCATCCAAGCACATAGATTCTCAGATTTGGTTCACCTACTCTCTGATCCACACATCCTATCCACAGGTGACACCAAAAGAGTGCTTTCCATTGACCATGGGAATTATTAGGGTACTTTTGAAACTTTTAACATGTTTTAAGTCTGTAATAATATGAAAAAAAAAAAAGCCAAATCTTATATTACTCTGCACATAATCTAGCTAACACAGCTAAACTCTGTCACAAAAGTTGTCTTTCATGTTGCCTTCAAGACTACATCTCTACTTATTTCAGTTACAGTAGTTCAGTTAGTTTTATCTAGGATCTTAGCTATGCTCTCTGTCTAAATAAAGGTGAGATTGTATCAATCAATAATAAGTTTCCCCGATAAGTGAGTTTTATCAAGTTTCACTTCACTCAAGCATGTGTTTGTTACTGGTGCTTTGGATTCATCTAATTTGTTATTCAAGATAATCTGATGGATAGCTTAATAGGGAGAAAACCTCAAATTCAGAGGGGCCATCGCAATTCTCAATCATAACCCTGCTCAGGGTTTCACAGGTTAACACACAATCCTGATTAATGATAGGTATTGTTTGTCCTTCATATATCCAATCAAGAGTTCTCAAAAATCTGAAAAATGTGAGCCCAGTATAATCTTGAATTCATCATGATAGTCCACTCAACAGTTAAACAGACCAAATTAACATGGTATAGCTTGCCAATCTAATAATCTCTGGAGTAAAACTAAGAAGTTATGTTCTCAATATAATGCAAAATATGAAATCATTACTGTGTGGACTGATCATCCAAAGCATCAACCACTTAACACCAAGGTTTATTCAAAAGAAAAATGAAATCTTTAACTGGTCTAAGGACCAACTCTCTCAACGTTGGATTGCAGGGGCAACAATAGAGTGCGGGAAAGAGAGAGAAAGAGAAGGGAAAGAGGAGAGCACAATGAGGGTTGATTAAAGATTAAAAAAATAAAATAAAAGAACTGCAAGTCTCAACGTTGGATTGCGGGGGCAACAATAGAGTGCGGGAAAGAAAGAGAGGGGGGAAGAGAGGAGAGAGTGTGGAGAACGAGAGCATGTACAGATGGGTGATTAAAAATAATGAGAAACCTGCAACTCTTAAATCGAAAACCTAGGATCGCAGAGGTGAGGAAAGAAAGTGCGAGAATGAGAGACAGTGCTTGAGAGAGACGGAAAGAGAGAGAAGAGTAGGAGGAAGAGGCAATATCTGAAACTAACTCACCTGAAAATCCTTCTAGAAGCAAGTTGCAGAGAAGGAGAAGGCGGAAAACTTGAAGAACCGTGAATCGCCGCTGGTAGAGCTCCTACGAAACTGAAAAAAGAAAATTAGAGAAGAGAAATAAAGATGGAGGAGAAGTACAATGACGAGAGGAGAGAGAGTGAATGAGAAATGGAGAGAGATGAGAGTAACATACCTGGTTGCAGTGGTTGATGTTGAGAGAAGGAGGCCTCTCTTCCTTGGGCAGGCTAGTCGAACAAGGAAGGAGGGTTTTGGTTATCGGGCACAGTTTTAATTCTGAAATTTGTGTTCTGAGATCAAATTTTCATCCGATTCGTTTTTTGAGAACGAAAAAACATATCAAATTTGTCAAACATTTGTTTTTGACTTGATTGTTCTGAACATTTTTTCTGCTCTATCAGAATAGAAGAACAGAATAACTGTTGTCCTCAAGAATTACCAAACGGAGCCTTTGAGAGTGAAATACTCTTTTAATCTTGACTTGGAGTGATTTTGGTATTCTCATTCTTTGGGAAACACTTTTTGATAAGTTGCTTTGGAATCAATTCTATAACTTATTGAGAGTAGAAACTGGTTTGATAAAACTAATCTAGAATCAATACCGGGACATATTGAAATTAGAATCACGTATTATGAACACTAATATGAACACTAATAAGTGATCTAAATCTTCGCAAAATAATTACAAGAAATGTCATTTATGAATATGAACAATCATTCAATGTTTCCAAATCACCAATAGTATTGCTACTACAGGTTTTGGATTTCACTTCCTCTCACAAAGAATTGAAAGCACTCAATTCTTTGTTCTTGCTGGATATGACCCTCTAATCTAGCAAACATACTAGATGGGGTGGTCGCGATCTCCTCGAGTCCAGCTTTTGGTCTCTCCTTCGACGTAATCCATATTGCAACTTTGATCCCCTCTTATCACCAAAAGAAATAAAAAATCAAAATGGAGTACTAGAAGCCATTCCATGGTGATCCTTCAAACACGTGGTTGACTCCAATTCCACCTTTAATTTGTCATCGAAAGAGCTTCTACTATTTTTCAGTCTGAATCTTATCACATGCTTGAAACTGCTCCCAACTATTGTTGTTGTTGTTGTTATTGCAAGTGGTGCTTTAACACTAGTTTTGTAAGTGATCGCTTCGCAACCATGTTAGTTTGCCACGAAAGGGTCATCGGGGAAGAGCCATCGCGAATAATTCCTCTGATTTGAGACCGACACTAAACTTGCAATTCTCCGTCAAGCGAAATTCACTTCCATTGTTGCCCATCAAGCACTAATAAGGAATTGAGACAGTATCGAGGGATCTGGCAATTCGCTAATCTGTAACATTAGAATATGCAATTCGTTATAATAGTGGCCTTAATTCGATGACCCTGTAGCGAATTGGACTACCATGGCAACCTAAAAAGAATGGCTTTTCACCTTCTCTATTGCCTTCGTTTCCTTACTTATTTTATTTTCTACTATGTTTGGTTTCAGTGCATTTTCCGCTTTCAACTCACATAGGACGTTTCCTTCTGTTGTTTGGTATGGTGCTAATTATCCTCCTGCTTTTGCTTATTACATCTCTGGAGGAAGAAGGCATAAGGATCAAATCTTTCGGTTATTGCTCGCGGTTTATTACTCTCGTAGGCCCCGTTTGATAATACTTTTGTTCTGGATTCCTCATTTTTGGTTTGGAGCAAAAATTTTACTCTAAGACTATTTTGGAATAGAAACATGTTTGATAATACAGTTTTAGAATAGATTCTAGAGCATATTTGGAACAAAAACATGTTTGATAAATAAACAAATTAAGAAATATCTCGCCAATTAAAGCTTAAAGAATAAATGGAGACACCAACGATGGTGGTGGTGATGGTGGTGATGGTGGTGGTGGTGGTGGTGGTAGTGGTGGTGGTAGTGGTGGTGGTGATTTTGGTGGTAGTGACATCCTTTTGTTTCATGAATAATAGAGGAGTCATGAGAGAGGAACGTTTCTTTTTTACTTTTATTTTTATTCTCCAAAAAAGTTGCTCCAAAATGTTACAATGTTCAAATGTTCTTTTTCATTTCCCTTTCAAAAACAGTTTAGGAACAATTATGATTTTGAGAAGTTTTGTTTCAATTCCCCTTTCAAAACCAGAAATAAGAATTGTGGTTTTTGAGAAGTTTTGTTTCGTTTCCATTTTCAAAACTAGAAGAAGGAATGGTGGTTGTTGCAAAAATATGGGGAAAAGAAGATAGATAACCCTGATTGCCAATCAAATGCCGTACAACGTCAAGGCTGAGGATGATTTCCTTCCGACGATGTCGAAGAGATTGCGAGCCGGATAATTTGTTGCCACCCGATGCAATCTCCTGAAATCAAATACTTGAGGTCTTGTTGGCGCTTTTATAATATCTACCAAAAAGAAAGATGGGAAATATGAAGAACTAAGAAGAAAAGTGAAAGGAAGAGGAATTATGAAAAAGAAAGTTAAATGAAGGTTAGTTTGGTTTTTTCACAATACCTACAAAGGTATTTTTGGCCTTCAAAAATTCATTTCGTATCGATAGGAAAAAAAAAGAAAAATATAACGTAATGAACCTCCATCTAACAATGTTTGGCATGTAGGTAAGGGTGTCAACTGGCCGGTCTGGTACAGTTTCGGTTAGGGCTGAAACGGTATCGGGCTTTATAAGCCCAGACCGAAACTTGTCCATTAAGGGTTCGGGGCTTTCGGGCTCGGGTGGGCTACGCTGGACACAATAATAAAGAGCCGGTCCGGTGTCAGGTTGTTGTCGGCCGATTTCGGACCAGCTTGATGTAGGTTGGGTTTATTGGGCTTATCAGGCTGTCTTCGTATGTAGCTATTTTCAAATGACAATCATTTTTTATAGCGTTTTTTATTCATATTAATACAATTGTAAGAGGTTGAGTTTTGATTGATCTTTGAAGCATTTGAGCATAGATATTGGATTGCATTTTGCATTTATCGGGTTAAAATTGTTAGATTCTTAGTCAATTGGTTATTATTTGACCAGCAAAAATAATGGTTCATGCTGGCTCGGATGTCTTAATAGGTCTTACCGATGTTCAGGTTGGGTATTATCGATTCAGGCTAGCTCGGATTTCTTAATGGGCTGTTCTGATTTGGTTTTGATCTGACAAAATCGGTGTCAAGCTTTACAAGCTCAAATCGAAACCTATCAATTAAGGCTCGATTCAGATTGGATTTGGGTTATATCGAACCGGATTCAGATCTGACACCCTTACATATAGGAATGATACATGTAATTGTTGTGAAGTTTAGGGTGCGATTGTATTTGAGCCTTTGGTCCAGGATGGTGCGAGTAAATTTCTCCCAAAAAAAAAAAAAAAATCATCAATCGCCCTCTACAAGCTTTTGAGCTTCCCTCCAATTCCAAATTCCTACTGCGCACAACGGCTCCCTCTCTTCCTCTACAAGCTTTCGAAAGAGCTCAAAACCTCTTTCTCCCTCGCCACACACACAAGGAAATGGCAAATAAGCTTAGGGTGGAAGAGCTTCGAACCCAGCTTGCCCAACGAGGGCTTGACACTTCCGGAACCAAGCCTAAACTAGTATGCTCATTTGTCTATTCAAATTCGATTTTACAGAGTTCATTTTTATAACTTTATGTGTGTTCTTACAGGTTTCGAGGCTAGAATCTGCTATTCGGAAAGAAAACAAGTCGTCCACGGATGGAGCTGATGCTTCAGTGGCGAAAAAGAGAGCGAGGGAATCAGAGAATGACGACTCACACGGGCCTGAAAAGGTTAAAGCTATTGAGAAGCTCCGAGAAATGGGTGTTCGCCAATTACGCGAACAAGCGACCATTCGTGGGATTTCGTCTGATGGGTCGAGGAAGGAACTCTTGGAGAGGCTCTCTGTTGAACTGGATAAGGATTCTCAATCTCAGCAGACTATTGAAAGTACTTTTCTTTGATTTTATTTGAATGTTATTGGTTTTAGAAACGAAAGGAAGGGAAAAAGAAAGAAAGAAGGAATATGTGATATAATTCTGGTGGCAGGTAAAGAGGAATCAGATGGGTGCAAAAAAGAGAAGTTAGTTACGGCTACGAAGAAGGGTTGTGCAGTTTTGGATCAATGGCTACCTGATTGCATAAAAACACATCACCACGTGTTGCAGCTTGTAAGAAACAATTTATTGTCTATTTTGAATTATTATATCAATCCTTCTTCGGTGGTTGTGTGTTGAAATTGACAGTGCCTGCCCCATATATACGAATTTGGTACTGATGCCGTTTCTTTGGGGAAAGGGAAAGCTCACTATAAACTTATAGAGAGGGGTTAAGGGAGAGAGGGGGGAGGGGGAGTGGACTCTTTTGTTTCTCTCTTCGAGAGGTTGTTTGGGGTCGCCAGTGGCTGTATCTTTGGACCATTGTTTTGTAATGCCATCTTAAAGAATATGTACATATATAGACCCCAATTGGTGTTTGTTAAGTGTCAAAGAGAAGACCAAGTTTGTTGAAAGTTGAAAATTTCCAAGTTGAATTCTCTAGAGTTGTCACCATGGTAGTGGCAGTACAGCTGCTTTCCGAAGGCGAGCCAAGGTTGATTATTTCGATCATCCTTTGAGCTCAGCACGGTGATGGCACCATGGTTCTAGTCCTAATAAGGGTCCTCGAGCAGTAGCTCTTGATGTTGCATTTGTTCAGTAAGGCTCAGCTTCTGGCTGCCGCCAGTTCTTTATGCTTGTTTAACCTTATGGTATTGCTGGTTCTTGTTGTTATGTTTGCTTTTTGACTTTACGCCTATTGTGGTGTCAGCAATTCAGCAGAGCACAGCAGATGAATTACAGGAGGGTTGCAGTGCTGGTGGCCCTTTGCCAATCCAGGGGCTAGTTGTAGACTGTAATTGTCAAGTCCAATAGAGCTGCTTCTCTAGTGAATTGCTATGACTGCATTCCTGCTAGAACAAATATCTACCTTTTTCTTTTAAGCTTGAGTAGATTCCTGAACATGGGTCATATACATGTATACATAGATGTAAACTAGTTTAAGTTGCAGTGTTGTCATTCAGGATTTGCTTAACTGTTCTGGCTTTAACTCTAGCTCTTTTGTGCAGGGAGATGAAATCTATGATGCTACCCTGAACCAGACAAATGTATCTGACAATAATAACAAGTTTTATGTGATTCAAGCTCTTGGTCTGTTGTTGAATCTTGAATCTTTAATTCTCTTGTTAAATCATCACATTGATAAATGTTTAGGTTTATTGAGAGAATTGATTGATGTGTTCAGTGAGATCAGTGGTCTTAGGTCTGGTTGAGTTCTCGACATAAATTATGAATTCATGCTCTGACAAATGTTAGTGAAAAATTTGGTAAACCCTTACGGGTGCTACTTCAAAATATCTGCAGAATCTGATGATGGTCATACATTTATGGTGTACAATAGATGGGGTAGAGTTGGAGTGAAAGGGCAGGACAAGCTACATGGTCCTTACATGCATCGTGAAGAAGCAATTCAGGAATTTGAACAGAAGTTCTTTGACAAGACTAAAAATGAGTGGTCCAACCGCAAAGAGTTTGTTTGTTACCCAAAGTCTTATACATGGTTGGAAATGGACTACAGTGAAGTGAAAAATGAATCAGTTAATAGTTTTTTGCTAGCAACACCTACGATTAATTCTTCTTGATAATTGATTACTTCAGATGTTTTGCATTTTCCGTATCTTAAAGATTTGATATTGGAAAATGTAAACAAATTTCTTCTATCATGATCAAGATGCTTAGATTTTTCTGGGATTTTGACTGTCATTAGCAGGATCCTGAGAAACCAACTAACTCTTCATTGGGGGTTCAACCTCGGGAGTCACGGCTTGAACCTCGTGTTGCCAAGTTCATCTCTCTAATTTGCAATACCAGCATGATGAAGCAGCAAATGTTGGAAATAGGTTTGTGCTTCCATCCATTTACTTTTTATGGCATATCAAGGAGTGGATTCTACATGATGCAGAATCAGCTGGCAAGTAGTTAGCTTTATAGTGTGTAGTATACCAATTAGTCATCTGTACAGTTTATTATCAGACATTCATAGAAGTCAAACACGCCATGACCTGTACAATGTATATGCCGGAGCTCCAAAATCAAAACATTTTTCTTTTTTGGTCTTTCATTTTTTTTTTCATGATGTTGCTTGAAATCTTGAATCGTCTCTTCATACAGTCAAGTAATTAAATATGTAGGACTCATATGACTGATGAAAAATTTGGGAATTGCTCCGTACAAGATGGCCAATGGATACTTATTTATTAAGTTGCATATGATTCACTGGAACCATCATGAAATTTGGATTCAGCCAGGTGATGATAAAGTGCCTAGCTTGCTCCTGAGATGTCAACATTTAGGTGGTTTATTTCACAATCAAACAAAAATGAGTACATTGCTATTGTGGCAATGATGACAAGGTCAAAAGCCAGTACATCGGGATAGAATTACTCAATCAGATAGTTAACCATATACAAGGATTGCCTATTGGATGCTATATTAGCTAGACCTAGCTAATATACTCGAGAGTTTGCTTATCTCTTTTTCCATTGGAAGAAAAGTTCCGTCTATATTTCCTTTGGACATTTAACTTCTGGGAATTCTTCTTTAATTTGTTTTAATTTTAGGACATGCTAATTTTATTTGCCCCACTTCCCTACTCTCTTACTCCCCGAAAAAAGGTTAAAAATACATGCAACATTTGAAGTTTGTTATGTCTACTAACAGCTTTATTTTACTTTGTCAATATTGGCAATTTTATAATTCTGTTTATATTCGGGGTTTTTCTTGCTAGGATACAATGCTGAGAAGTTGCCCCTTGGCAAGCTAAGCAAGCTCACAATTTTGAAGGTGAAATGTTGAGTTCATGCATTAAAGCTTCTTATATTTCATTACATGCGTATTGCATATGGGACATGTCTGTTTTTATCATGAAAGTGAAATCAATAAGCACAGAATGAAGTTTATTCGTCCAATAAAACTATATTTTTTGTGTGACATACTAGCATTGCATAGACCAATGCATAATAGCAAAGAAAATGCAGAAGGCGTCTATCTTTTAAGACTTCTTTGTGAGAGTTAGAATATTAAATTTATTGGAAGTTTCAGTCACTGATGGTTTTAGTCGCTGCATTAGATCTAATGCGTGCATAAAACAATTTTCCCAAGCCAAAACTTCGTCGTATTTGGTTTTCTAGGTATTCTCAATACTAGCCTTTTATGAGTTGCTTTTTTTTTTTTTGGGGGGTAAACTATGAGTTGCCTTCAAGGCCAGATCTTTCCAAGATTCAATTTTCTATTAGACGGAAGCTCTCAATTGTATCTTGATTGTGTTTTCCTTGCTTGTTTAATGTCATATAAACATATTCTTCCAAATTTTGTTTTTCTTCTTTCTTTTACCCGAAGGCATTGTACTCAGTCCGTTCATAGCTTATTATACATTATTTCTGCTCAAGATGTTTTGCCTCATATTCCAGAGGGAATTTAGAGTCAGTTTAATTAGTTATGTAAAATGACCTCTTATTTGTTTGCATTTCTTTCTCTTGATATCTCTGATGCCATAAAAATCTGAAGTAGGCACCTGCAGCCAGCAATATGGTGGTGTCTATGGCTGGGGAGAAACAGAAGAGCCTCTAAGGGTCATCCAAACCAGCCTATAGTTTGATTTTTTAAATTTAGAAATTGGTTTTCAGGCTTTTATTGCAAGGAGTAGGTAGTTTTTTAGTTGGTTATATCTTTGCAAGATGGATTTTTTGTTTTGGTAGTCTTTGGTGTTTGGTACATTTTTCAGTGTGTATGTGTTTTGGGTGTTTGGGCCTTTCAATAGCATGCAGATTTTTGGCTTGCTTAGGATACCGTGGCCTGTTTTCTGATTTTTTTCCCTTCCCCTCTTAATAATATTCCATATCAAGGATGAACATGAAAATATTTCTAATGGAGGATGGAGGAGATGGGCCACTAACTCTATGGTAATGGTGGCAGAGATAAATCAAGTTCAGCATTCTGTTATAGGAAACGTTTAACAACCTGATGCACCAAGACACTAATTTTTGAATAAATTGTGGTTACTAAAAGAATAGCAAGAGGGTATGAAGCGAGTGGCTTAGGAAAAATAAGGAATTTCAGTTATGGCATGTAGAGCTATGGAACATTGCAGGGTCGTGAAGAGAGAAATTTTATAATGGTATTAAATGAAACCCAAATAGAATGAAGTTGAAACCAATCCAAAGTATGTGCCAACTGCCAACTGCCAAGAGAGAACTGTTTCTTCTAATCCCCTATAGTGAGTAGGTTTTAATTGGATTAGGATGCATTTCTTTAAGGGAGACTCAATCTTGATAGTAGGTGCAACAACCAAGCAAATAAGAGAAGATATAATTTAATCAACAACTTGATAACCAATAGAAGTAAATGACTAAAGAACAGGATAGGATGTTGAAAATTCTTGAAGTGAACATGGATCTGATTAAGGAACCGATAAAGAAACTTCAAGCACAACTTACAATTTAATGAAGATTACAGAGGGCTTAACAGATTCAATGACCAAGAAGAAAAATCTGTTGAGTGGAAAAAATAAACCAGATTGCTGAACCACGATGCTCAAAAGATACTAGGCTTAGTATGATGTAACTCATGTAACCAGCAACAAAAATTGATGGACAATTTTAACAGCAGCAAGATTCTCTTGAGGGTACACAGCAGCGAAACAGTTTTTACTGCAGCTATCACCTGAAGTAACCCGCAGGGAAGCTGAAACAACTGTATTCGATCTCTTAAAAAAAATAAATAAAAAAATAAAAAAAACCTTACAAGGCTCCCGCATTTGATAGTTATAGATGTGTACTTAAATATTCGAATGCTAATATAACTTGACTTCTTAAATCTCCTAGGACTTGGTCATAACTGAATCCTTTCACTGAAAAGGACTTAACTGTAAACAAAGAAAATCCTGATTCTGAAAGGATTCACGCTAAAACAATCCAGAGCCGTTACAGAACTTCTACTCAAACTCTAAGGGTGTCTTTGGAACCCAATCTCAGGATCGATTTTTGGCACAGAAATTGTTCCGAGCCTGAAAATGGTCTTTTGTTACCCGTTCTAGACCCCTATATCTCTTCCTGAGAATGGGATTCATTGAATAAGTTAAAAGCCCATCCTCAAATTTCTGACAGACAATTTCTGAGTGTGAGTATGTTTTGATTAATGAGCACATGGAGTATTAGCTAAGGTGCGGGGGTAAAACGGGAGATTGATGGATTTTTTTTTTATAGTAAAAGGTTAGCTTCTGCTGTAATTTGTATTTGACCACCATTGCAACTCTCTCTCTTTATCTGAGACTGTCAGCAGTTGCATCTCCTGCTCCGTCTCTCCCTCCACCTGTCTCTGTGAATCTCTCTCACTGAACTCCCTTTCCTTATTCCTCCTTCTTTCTGCTGACGATGGCTTTACTCTCGGACATCTCTTTTCCTTCGTCTCCTGACACAAGTTATCCTTATCCCTCAGCCCAATAGATATATTTTTTTTTCTCTCCTCTAGTTCTCTTTTCTTTTTATTTTTTATTTGACTTTATCTTGGACAAATCAATTGGATACACAGGATTATGATTTCTTCAAGTCTTCAACTTCGGAGTTTAGTTGTATCACAAAGGAATGCAGATTGAAAATTTTGATGAACATTCGTTACTTACCTCAAGTGTTTTTACTACATGAGCCACCTCATCTTATGCTATTTTGAAAACTTATAGGGTTATGATGTCTTGAAGAGAATCGCTGATGTGATTGGTCAATCCAATAGGAAGCAACTTGAGCTGTTAAGCGGGTGAGAATTTTTTCTCCAGTAGTGCTTCTATTTTATTTGATTTTGTTTTATCTGTCTGCACATATAGGTGGTGGTTGAACTTAGCTTCATGCAAATGCTTCTTTCATGCCTCTACAGTTATGCTTTACATGTTAAATCATTATTGTCATATTAAAAACACGAACAAGTTCGATGTGGCCCTAATTTATTGTTTTATTTTCGTCCCCTTATTTAACTGCTGATAATTTTTGCAGAGAGTTTTACACTGTCATCCCTCATGACTTTGGTTTCAAAAAGATGCGTAAGTATTGTTGATCTCTCCCTCCCTCAATATTCTATGCTTTTCTTGGTATCTATTAAGCGGCTGAGGATGAATATAGAGTTCTGCTCAATTGAGCATTTGGAAGATTTTTTTTCTGTTATTTGTGAATTGTGACGGCATGGAAATGAACTAATGTAGGCGTATCAATGTCGGCAGGTGAATTTGTCATTGACACCCCACAGAAACTGAAAAAGAAGCTGGAAATGGTAATTCTGTTTCCTTAATTTTGCATTGGCTTTCCTATTCAGATATGGATATGGAAATTGATTTTGTTCTTTCCTTTCCTCTGCTTTTATTATTTCTTCTTTCTCAGCCTTGTGCTAATGCTCTTTAGTTGTTTACAGTGCCAATTCTTTCTGGAAAATTCGACTTGCATCTTCTACTTCTTCTTCTTTCTTTTTTTTTTTTTTTTTTTTTGGGGGGTGGAGGGGTGATGAAAAAGCACATTAGAGACTATTTCAATGGGCCATATGATGGTTTACTAATATTCTTGCTGTACTTACATGTCTCATGCATATTCATCTTGTCTCAATATATCTATGAGAAGAATAGTAATGTGAGAGGAACTTCCTTGTTCTCTGTTGCAGGTTGAAGCCTTAAGTGAAATTGAGGTTGCGACTAAGTTATTGGAGGATGACATAGAGAAGCAGGTCTGCATATGTTTTTCTTTTAAAATTAGTTTGTATGTGGTTTCTTTATTTTGTGCAGCTGTATAATGCACTATTGAACAGTTAGTTTCAAAATTCTTGATTACAAGGGTTAAGATCTCATCGTCTCAGTCCAAACAACCAAGGACCTGTAATTTTTTTGAAATTCATAGATAACTCTGGAATTTGATTGAAATTGTGGGCTGCAACTACTTCAGGTCAAAGATGTATTGCACAAGCTCCATCCTTATGAAATGAATCACATTTTATACTTCTTTCCTTTTTTTTCTCTTTAAGCTTCAATCGGGCAAAAGCATTAAAAAAAAAGCTTGAATCGGGCAATTTTTCCCTCTCTCTGTTTCTCCATCATCTATGATATATGAGAAACTCGAAATTTTATGCCTTACGATACAGGGGGAATGTCTCTTTTTTTATTTATTTATTTATTTTATATTATAAATTATTTACATTTTATGTTCTGAAATTTTTTGGTGCATTTGTGATGATTTGCTATGTTTTATTCGCTTCTTCTTCTTTTTTTTTTTTTTAATATTTGTTGAGACATTTGTTTGTTTCCTATAAGTATTGCTTACCTCTCATTTCTGTCTCTCCCTATGGTGAAATTCCTCAAAGGTTCATGGTGTGGCCTTGAAACATTACCTTTCGTTTTCCTATAATGTCATTTCATTTAACAAAAAGATGATAATTACACTTGATGTTGTATCTGTATACC
The DNA here is from genome assembly GCA_028583415.1 of Protea cynaroides. Taxonomy (NCBI): domain Eukaryota; kingdom Viridiplantae; phylum Streptophyta; class Magnoliopsida; order Proteales; family Proteaceae; genus Protea; species Protea cynaroides. The sequence goes on along the minus strand of CM053265.1, from coordinate 85,455,283 downwards.
GTGCAGAAAACCTATAGAATCTCAGCATGAAAAAATTTAGTTATCGAGAAAAAATAAAATCTCAAAAGAATTAACTCATGTGGCAATGAATACATCTGGAAGAGAAACCATTCCTATTTGTATGTAATTCTTTACAAGCTAAAGCCCATTCAGTTAAATACAAGGAACTATCAACACAAATCTGAGACCAATTGTGCAGTCCGGGCCTTATTCAGACCCTTAATTATGCCAGTTCAGATTAGGGAACATATTTTATGGTTATATATTTAATATCACAGGAATTCACTTGATGTAAAACATGAGGTCCCAAGTCTTCATCAAATTGGCTCAATTTGATGTTTGAGCAAGTTGGAATCTGCAACTATACATAAGCACGAATGTGGAGCCATCCTGCCAAAACTATCAGATCTTGTTGGTTTCTCCTACCCCTCGCTCTTTAAGATGGATACATTGGCTGATTTCAGTTGCTGTTGAGGCAACGTCCATGCAGCAGTTTCAAAACTGGATGTCGAACCTGAAGAGGGTTTGGTTTTGTTTCCTGTTAAGCCACCAGTTTTCACTGAAAAAGAAAAGGAATAAGGGTCGTACACCAGTAAAAGGCCACTTTTGTGTGGTTCAGGGAGGGATGGTTTTTTTTTTTTTTTTTTTTTGTAAAATTTCGTGGCCACTCTCAAGACTCAAACCTGTCTTCACGTGGGCAGGCTGACAATTTTATGATTGAAACAAGTGATAGCCCCTCTATGAAGGGAAAAAAGAGGGGAATTTAGGAAGAAAACCTGGAACCATTTGAGGGGTTGATTCCAATTTAACCCAGTTTGACTACTGCCTCAAGTCATTTTGTAAAACTATGGCCTGCACCTGTATTTCTTATTTTTAAATCCCTTCAATATATCCCAATTCCCAAATACTTGGGGCCACCTTTATGGCTCCTGTTACTCCATTCCTCTCTATCTAGGCCTTATTATTTTTTTTTTTTTGAGGAGGGATAATCAACCGATTTTATATTCTTTTGTATTAAATGTTTCACGTATTTTCTGACTATTCAACTCAAGTTATTGGCCTTCCCTTTATATAGGTCTCGCTTCTCACTAATGCAGCTTTTGGCGTTGTTTAACATGATTAAATCCTAGCAAAAATTGTTGGTGAATTTATTTCCTTGTTGCTTTGAGTTTCATGTATAACAAATGTGTGTTGGTGTTGTAATCCCAGTTTTCAATTTTGTTATAGGAAGATCCCTTGTATTCTAATTATCAGCGCCTTCATTGTGGACTTGAGCCTCTTGAAGTTGATTCTGAAGAATTTTCTATGGTAATTCATGTTGTTCTTATTCTCTCGATTATATTGAATTTGACTTTTACAGCTTATGCTTTTAATCCTTGAAATGAATTCAAGGGGGAAAAGAAGCCGAACTGTTTCAATACATGCTATGGCCTTGTCTTCAATTGATTTTTTTTTTTTTGGGTCTTTTTTGCTGCCAGATTGAGAAGTATATGCAGAATACTCACGCAAAAACACATTCAAGTTATACTGTCGATATAGTACAAATATTTAGGGTTTCCAAAGAAGGTGAAGAGGAACGTTTCAGGAAGGTGAAAAAAATGCAGCATCAATGAATATATATATATATATATATATATATATATATATTTTTTTTTTCTCTTCTTATATTAGGAGAAAATATTGTAGTTTTTCCTATAATGATTCGTCTTTGGATGGTCTAACGTTCATGTGTGTTTGGTGCAGTTCTCTACAACGCCGAATAGGATGCTTTTATGGCATGGTTCGCGTCTCACGAATTGGACTGGCATTCTATCTCAAGGTTATTCTTTGACTTTTCCTGTTAACAATGAGGAACTTTTATGTGTTATATTTTTTGCCTTTTCCTACCGTTTCACTTGGAGAGCATTAGGGCACTAGATGAGAGGATCAGGCATGATAGCGCTCCAACCTGCCTCTGTTTTTTTTTTCTTTTTTCTTTTTTTCCGGTTTTTGGCATTAATGGATAGATCCATTTTGGATTTGGTTGGATCTGTATTAGGCACCTTCAATTGCTGAATCTGGATCATGAAGGTTGAGGCTTATTTCTATATAATGTGTGAAGGAAGCTCAGAATGAAGCAAAAATATCAATATCCGTTACCTACTAAGGATTCCTTGGGTATTGGGTCAGACATGGATTCACATAAACATCCGAGCTGAATTGTAACCCAGATCTGCTGGCACAAATTTGTACCAGGGTTAGAATCTAAACAGGTCCAAGACACATCTGGCGCTATCTTATGCCTTTGAGCTTGTTATTTTGTTCTCAGCAATGCTTCCTTAAGGACAACAAGACAGGATAAAGACGTTTTCCTTTTTGCTTGTTATATATTACTTGGACATGCCCAAGGAATTGGGATGCAATATTAATAGGGAGCACGTAGTTGGCCTCCTTGTTTGAAAAAACATTCCACTTTTGATGATTTTATCCTTCTGAATTGTCATTATTTCTTAGGTTATTCAGGAAAAAGACCAAAAGAAAGGGAAGGGCATGCCCAGTCCACGAGGTTTCCGCCACTGCGGGGCCTGGGGCGGGGCTAATGTTCGCATCCTTACCCCCATTTTGTGGAGAGGGCTGTTTACAGATTCAAACCCATGATCACCAGGTCACAGGGGAGCAACCTTACCACCGCGTTAAGGCCTGCCCCACAAAAAGTAGTAAAAATAAATAAATAAATAAATAACGTCCAAGATTTTGAAGAATGAAGTCTTTAAATTGGATTTTGTAATGTCCTTTTAGATCATTTAGGCTTTAAGATCTTGGTGGGCCATTGAAGGGTCAGTACATAATACTTGTGCTTAATATGTTTGCTAAATCTATATGATAAGGGAGATGCTTTTAACTGAATGATTCTTTTCATTTTTTTTTGAATTTGAAGGACGTCATTTCTTTTCAAATTGAGAATGAATTGTGCAAACTTCTGAATGCTACTTCTAAGGTTAATTAACAATATGATCATATCTTTCAAATTAGGATTGATTCATGCAAAATGTCTAAATGCTACATCTACTCTTATGAAAGATCATTTCTTTTCAAATTGAGAATGGGTTTTGCAAAAATACCTAAATGCTACTTTTGCTGTTATTGAACTACAGGATTACGCATAGCTCCTCCAGAAGCACCTGTAACAGGTTATATGTTTGGAAAGGGTGTTTATTTTGCTGATATGTTTTCAAAAAGTGCCAACTATTGCTATGCATCAAAAGTTTCTTGTGCTGGTGTGCTCCTTTTATGTGAGGTACTCAACTTTCAAGTTAGCACTGTAACTGCTATTACAAGGTAGGACCAGGGTATTTGGGTCAAACATGGGTAACTGTTGCTCATGGATGCATCGTGTACTTGTGCTCATCAATCCAAACTATCTGAATGAGTAAAGCCTATTGCATTGGAACCCCCCAAAGTTGTGTAATTATATCAGACAACTCGAACCTAAGTTTCTATTTTCCCTACTTTTTAGTCATTTTTCCATTGCATTTCAGGCCTTCCAGCTTGTACTTTAGGGTTTGATTAGGATATTCACTTGATGGAATTCTGATGCAATTCATGGTTGGTTCTTCTACCCAAATATGCCTGGTTGTGTTTGTTATTGTATTTCAGTGGCTATCCCCCATTCGCCTTCCATTTTAGTCTCGCTTATCAGATAGCAAAATGTTCCTTGTGGGAGACTACTGAACCTTCTCCCTTTCAGGTGGCACTTGGGGAAATGGCTGAGCTTCTAAGTGCAAATTATGATGCTGATAAGTTGCCAGCAGGAAAGCTAAGGTAACTTTCTCCTGGGGAATCCCTCTCCCTTTCTTGACTGAGTTTTATGTTATTTACATGGCTTCTGGTAATTTTTTTATCATGATTTAATGTGTTTTATACGTGGTGGAACTGAATGTTTTGTTATGCAAACTGAATATATGAAAAGAAAATCTAATTTAGCATGTTCGAAGTGTGTGTGAGGGGGTGTTAGTGGGATAGGGATAAAATTGAGGTAAGTTGTCATTGTGGCAAGGCGATAGACTGCTTCCATGACTCATGGGGAGGCCAAGTTTGCAAGGGCAAGCATCACATCCCAGGTATTTTTGCCATATTCCAGTTAAGTTTTTTCATCTTTTGGTCTTTGTGCCTTAATACTTAAGGCGATCGGTCACCTTTGGCATCATAGGCCACCTTGTTGTGTAAGCATCACCTGTATAAGATGGCAGTCTAAACTATATTTCTGCTTTATGATATAGTAGCATTAAAATTACTTGAACCCACCTATCAAAAATATTAATATTAATAAAAAAGAAGCTTTGAAAATACCAGAAAGTTGCAAATCATATTTAGATTAATATTCCTCCATAACAAAATAAGTTGCACTTCTTTGTCCATGGTCTGCATCTCCATATGCAAGGCTAGTGCATACTGCACAAATAATTGTGTCGTGGACATAATGTAGTTGGCATATGGAGACATTGAAAAGATGATGCATTTGTTTAATGAAGGACCATTTTTTATTGTCTAATGGAGAAGAAAATATGAAAAAACACTGTAGAGGTTAGTGTTCTTTTGCAATTTTTGAAATAGCAGTGTATGTCTACCAAGACTTTGGTAGTCAAGGTTGTTGTTATTTATGGCTGTGGATGGCAAATGTCCTTGTAAATTCAATATTGCAGCACAAAAGGAGTAGGAAAAACAGCTCCTGATTCATCGAAGTTCCAGAAACTCAAAGATGGTGTTATTGTACCCCTAGGAATGCCAAAGGAGCAACCCAGTCCCAAGGTAGTATGCTTTATACTAATGAGATAAACATGGTGAAAGTTAACCATTATCATAATCTTACAGACTCCAATCAAATGTCTTGCAGGGTCATTTGCTTTACAATGAGTATATAGTTTACAATGTGGAACAGATTCAGATGCGGTACATCATTCAAGTAAATTTTAAATTTTGAGTGGGGATAGAGAGCAAGATGTTTTGCTCCTTTATATTGTTTTTTCCTTTGGCATATGTTTAGCATCTTTAGTAACAGATGTTTTTGAGTTCTTGTAGCTCATCTTTCTTTTGCTGATTCCATCTGTAAACATTAGCCAACCTGAGAGGGTTGCCCAAAAGCGATCTATAAGTTGTAATTTGAAGTTAACTTGGTCACCACGTTGGTAACATTTGATTTTGTAGTCATGTATAATTGTCATCATGTAACAATTCAAATGAGGCTCAAATTTTGTGGAGAGGTAGATCCTATATGTAGTTCTCTATGCATATTTCAAGTTTTACCCTATTCGAGTTGGTCGCTTGGCGAAACAAACTGTTGAAAAAATAATAACTACCAAGGGTTGTAGGGCAATGAGGGGCGACATGGACAAACGTAGGAGCGTATGCCATTACATGGATAGGGAAATGATTGAATTTGAAGTTAAAATTTGAAATGTGGTTAATTCCTATCAATCTTTAATATCCAATAAGCAGATTTGTCACATCAAAATTTCATGTTGGTATAGAGTACTTTTATCACATAAACTACTCATGTTTGCCAATAAGGTTATTTTATGCTGGACATAAATCGTATCCTAAAATTTAATTGAAAATATAGCAAAAATAAAATAAAAAATACAGTGGGTATATAACCTATGTTAATCTTCCCAAATCTTTGAGAATATAGAGTTGGTACATATTTTTCAAAAGTCTGATATATATATATATATATATATATATATATATATATATATATATATATATATATATATATATATATAATCAATTTTTTTTTTGGGTAGGTGGATTAAGTATTTGACAGATTGAGGGCGTCTCCTATTGTGGTATCAACGGTAGGCGCGGCAGCCCCCTGCTTGATCCCCGACAATTGGTGCTTAATTAATCCAGCGATTTGAAATGAAAGAGTGTAATATAATGTTCTATATACTGCAACACACCAAGATGAACCTGATCCCAAATTTGAGAAACCAAAAGCCAAATTTGAGAATGCTCGCAACCATTTTGATTGCTCAAACTCTCCCTCTGCAAAAATCTCCACCATTTCTGGTTTCTTCCACCTTCCCTAATGTGCTCACAATTCTCCGTTAGGTTTAGTTGAAAAATAAATCAAAAGGAAAAGGGAAAAAAAGAAGACCACGAGGAGAGAAAGAACGAGGTTTTAGAAAATGGTTTCCGTATTTGCTGAATCTGATTTTCATGATTTGAGGAAGAAGATGAAGAAATGATTCTTGTTTCCTCATGTCAAACTCCACATTTTTTTTGCCATTAGATCTCCAAGAATCCATTTGTCGGTCATCCAAGGGAGGTTGCTGCATCTCCTGTTGAAATGCTGGAAGAGATGAGCATGATCTGTGTTTGACATTGTAATCTGTCAATATCCAACTATCAAAATGCATAAAACACGTCCTTCTATTGAAAAATTGATCATAATCTCTACTTTTCTTCGAATTGAATTTGGAGAACATTCCTATGAGAACAATATATAGAAGGGAGGAGATGGCTACCAAACTATGTCACATGTGTAATTGTAAAAAAAAAATAAAAAAAAAAAATAAAAAAAAAAAAAAATCCTCCATTAAACTGATTCACATCCTAAAAAACTGTTCTAACAAATAAAAATTCAATGAGATTTATGTTTCGTTTGTTTCGATGTAAAATTTTATGTGTAACATTTTATATGTAAAAAACATATTTCAATGTTTATTTAAAAAAATAAAATATACTGATTTTTACAGGGATGAAAAAAAAACTTCATTTTTCTTATATCTATTGAAAATAAATTTTGAAATTTAATTTTATATATAAAATATTACACGTTAAATTTTACCGTAAAATTTTACTTCAAAACAAATAGAGCGGAAAAGAATTGATGCCAATGAAACCTGAGGCCTTATTGTGGAGCACATATTGTCTGTCGCGAGAATTGGTGACAATAAGTTTTTTCTCATCCCGGTATCACGTACATATTTTTCAGAGTACCTAAACTGCCCCGCCTAAAACCCTATCAATCCCCAAAGGCTCCCCAAAAGACGGGACTTGTCAGGCACTCGAGCTCCTGCAGACTCTCTCTTGGAATCAAAGTGCGCTGAAGCCTCAAGGTATCTCTCTTTCTCTGACCTCTTCAAATCAAGGGCATGAACCATTGTTTCGAATATTTTTTTTGAGCTATTCTTCTTCTTCTTCTTTTTTTTTTTTCCTTTCTTGTTGCGGTTTCAGATTGGGATTACTTGTATTTGCAATTCTATGGTTTTATTTACATTTAGCAGGAAGGGAACTGATCCCATGTTCTTAACTTGTTTGGTGTGAGAAAGAACGCTGATGAATAACTTCAACTATTCTGATTATTCTAGTTTCTGATATTGGAATAAGACTTTTAAAGGCTTACATTTTTTAAGGACTCAAAATAGGTCAATTCGACTGGAAATATTGTAATCTCTCTTTCTCTCTCTCTATTTTTTTCCTTATGTTGTTCCCGTTCGTTAGCTGTTTATTTCAGTCCTGCTCTTGTGGATTAAGTAGCTATAGAGAGAAATAATAAGCTTCTATTTTCATCAGTCCATCTCAGTTAAGCTGTATCCTAAGTCACAACTACTTGAGATTTGAAACATGGTTACTGCTGTGCAATTCAACACTAGTTGGCACCCTTAATGTTATTAACTTATACGCGTCTCTTTTGTAATTAATAAGCTTTGCTTTCATCGACTCAGCTAATCACATTTAAATTTTTAATTTCCAAGTAATGGCACTTCGCTTATCTGTGAACACTGAGATCCAGATATCTTCTGGCATGTGATCTTCTTTATCTGGGAGAAGTCTGTTCCTTCCTGATTCAGGATAGCGCTTTGTGAAATCACGATGGCAAAAGAGAAATGACGGAAATCATTTGTAAGAGGGTCAATGTATGTGATATTGGCATTTACAGATCTAATCTCCACACTCTTTGCTGTATAGAATGGAAAGTAACAATCCAGTGGCAAACAGGATGATCCATTGCTTTTGCTCCACTGTGAATCAATAAAACCAGAACAAGAGAGAGAGAGAAACATAACTATGGATATTGTAAAAGAAAGGAAGAGTTATCATGTAAAATAATATTTCAAAGAGAGAGAGGATTATGAATGAGAAATGGGAAGAGCTGGATTGGAATGGGTCTTTGAGAGTCTAAAGCAATGCACTGATCCCATGCAACTTGGTATTCAAGTTGTGAATGTGTTTTACTTTAATACAACATTGCACATGATATATGTTTCTATGCTATTTGATGTTTTCAATGGGGTGTGAAAAAAATATCTCTTTGATTCTCCGAAGGACTTGAGGATGTTTAGCTCCATAATTGTCAAGGCGCTAAAATGACCCAAGTGCTGGAGGAGTGCCTGGGTGCCTAAGTGTAATCAACGTGTTCCCAAGGTATTGTAAGGGTATATCTTAATAAGATGATTCATACAAAAGGAGGGGGTTAGAGAGTCAATTTTTATTGTTTTTAATACATATGCATAATCCATGCATTATGGTGTATATATGTACTTTATATATCCAATAAAAATGCTACAAATAACATCAATTAAAAAAATAAATAAACAAATAAAACAAGACATGATACAATAAGGCGACCACCGCAAAAGTGTTGAAAAACCACCTAGATGGCTGGGCGCGGCAGTACCTTGACAACCATGTTTAGCTCAGATATGGTTAAGGTTGTGGAGTAGTATCTTAATACCCAATTGAACCTGCTGTGTTGATCCATTGATCTGCTGTGAGGTTTATTCTGGTTGGATCTTCTATAATGGCCTGTTTAGAGAAGCTAATCTACATGGCCCTAAAATCTGTTGCATGGCAGCTTAATTAGATACCACACTTTGTTGACTTATTTTCCATGTCACCTTTCATTAAGCATTATAAAATTTTGGGACATTCAAAATAATCATTTTGTGATTGCAGGGTATTTTTCTAATCATATACTTTTGGTCTCAAAGTCATTACTGTAGTTGTTTAGGTCTGTCAAAGAATCAATTTCCAATTTAATTCCTGATTTCAATTGTGGGCAGATGTGATGACGCCATTATCAAGATGAGAAATTAATGCCCATCATGACAATTCCTCCCTCCCCTGCAACGGCTCACTCTATTTTAAAATTTCTTCAGTGTCTCTTTCCCTCCGTTTTCACTTATTTACTTTGTAATTTCATTTAAAAATGGATGTTAATAAATGTTTGTTAACCTTTGTACTTTGGAGAGCCATAGAAGCCCCATTGAGAGAGTTTGAGGTTTTCTTTGTTGTGAGAGAATCCCACACTTGGGTTGAGAGTCCCTAAGAAATCTTTGGTTAAGTGGTCCCCTTCGACCCTTGTTATCTTGTTCTTGTCCTCTCTATTTGCTATAAATTTACTCTCAATTTCTAGATTGCTTTTCAATTAGATTTTGAGCTGCATCAAGATGGCCTAGTACCAGTTCCAAAATCACTTTCTGTTTGAATTTTGTATATACAGACAAAGATATATATATATATATATATATATATATATATATATATATATATATATATATATATATATATTGTTTGTTCAAAACTCAGTTACCATGTATAGTTTTGGGTAATGAGGCTGTATTCTGATGATTCATAGAAGCAGAATTTTACTTTTACTTTTTAAGGGCATTCATACTGGTTGGGTTTTTAAGTATATTTATTTTCATATTAAAATTACTACACAGCATATATGTCTGGTTTTCTGTCCTTTTATTGTAGTATTGTCACTGTGCCGCTTCTGTGGTTATCCTTTTGCTTGTAGTAAGGTTTCCACTTGATTTTTTGATGCTTGATGATAGATTGGGTAGTCATTTTGGTGTTTTAAGCTGTGAAATTTACATCAGAAACCAATCCTCCTCCTTTGTTGCCCATGTTGGTTACATATAGAGTATTAGAATTTGATAATTAATTGGATGTGCAGAGATAAAAAGGCTTAATATTTACATGCAAATAAATAGACAAATTTCTGGTGATATGGAATGTTTAAAACCCAAACTTTTGCATTTTGGAAGTCTTATATTCTCTTTCTTTTTTTTTTAAACCAAATTAATTATTATTTTCTTTTCCCCAATTCTCAAACTGAACGGTGTCTGAACGTGTCGTAGACAATGTTTTGGTTTTCCTGAGTTCACAATGGAAAAAACCAAATAAACCAAACACGTTTCTTGGGCTTTTTCTTTAAATGCTAAATCAGGGTGTTAAGCCACTTATGCTAGAAGGATATGGTCCATTCATATCCAAGCATAAATTAGAAAAGTGCTCTCATATCTCAAAAATGAAGGATGCCTTATTTGTTACCTGTTATTTAGTTATGTAACCTATGTTAACGTGTATCCCCTTTTTTTTCTAAATTTTTTCCCCTATTCTTTTGTAGGTAAGAAAGCTCCGGCTGGACTACTGATGGTTAAACATTGGGAAATATACAACTAGAGCCCTCATTTGCACTCAATGTTGCAACTGGGTGGTTTAAACAGTCTCCCTCTCCCAGCTGTTTTCATCTCATGAATTTTTGCTATCACCAGTCTATGCCATGAAGCTGCTTGCCTTTCTCAAAGTTGTACGTGCCCCTCCCGCTCTAAAAATATGTGGTCCACTACAATATCGTCTATTCCAACCTGATTTTGTTCCCAGAGATCCCAAGGTTAAGCCTAAGAGGTACAAGTACCCTGCTTTTTATGATCCCTATGGTCCTAAACCCCCACCTTCTGATAAGATCATCCAGCTTGCTGAGCGTATTGCTGCTTTACCCCCTGAAGAACTCAAACAGATTGGTCCTACACTAAGAGACAAGCTTAGTCATCCCAAGATGCAGCCAATATCAACAGAAGGCATGGACATGGGTCAGACTGGAGCTGCTACTGGGTCTACAAAGGCTGAGGAGAAGAAGGCAGAGAAGACAGCATTTGATGTGAAGTTAGAGAAGTTTGATGCTGCAGCAAAGATCAAGGTGATTAAGGAGGTGAGAACATTTACCAATCTGGGACTAAAGGAGGCTAAAGAACTAGTAGAGAAGGCACCTGTCTTGTTGAAACAAGGGGTGACCAAGGAGGAGGCAAATGATATCATAGAGAAGCTAAAAGCTGCAGGTGGTGTTGCAGTGATGGAGTGAATAGCTGCACTGATGTAGGTTTTCCTTCACTGAAATGCCTAGGTTGGATCAAGTTCTCAATTTTGCTATTTTTTTGCGGCTTGGCTGAGGAAAGTCCATAATTAATGGTGGGATGTTCACTGTTTTCTTGAAAGTTTAATCTGCATTGAATAATAGACTTGCTTAAAAGCCTTGCCTAAACATGTTAATCATGAAACCCTTTTTTTTTTTGTGGTGACAGTTAGCTTGTAAGATTCGGTTATTGGTATCACTATTGCATTGAACAGTGAAACAAATTCCATAGTTATTTTATGAGAACATTGATTGGAACATTAAATTGACCAGTACAAGGCTTTTATTGTGATAGTAATCATAGTATCGATTTAGATTCAAAGGTAATACCCTTTTTAAGTATGACTATTCACAGGTATTTTTCTGGAAACAAGCAAGCAACCTTTCTTTGGTTGATCGGTCACGGAAGACTTTACAAGAAAGGAGGAATTTAGTGGCAATAGTGAACCGTCACTAAAACTAAAAAACCTGTAGTTAAAAACTTTACAAATAGTAATACCAATGGTGGTGGTTTAATACCATACTAAAGGCTAAACGTGTATCATATTATATATAAGATAATAACTCTTTAACCAGATGAGTAGCTCTCAAGTCCCAACCCCCTCTCAATCTCCCCTTCCCAGTCCCTCTACCCTCTGCATCTCCCCTCCCCGCCCACCACATCTGCATATCCCCTTTTCTCTCTCTCTGCACCCCCATATCAGATTACTTGCACAGCAAAAACAATGTTTGATTTAGAAAATAATTAGAACATATGAGGGAAACAAGATTATTGCTTCTGACTTTTAGAGGCTAGCCTGGTCATTGTTAATGGTTTGAAAACCGAACCCAGTCTGTTACCAACCCGCTACGCTTATCCCGACAAGGGACTGAAACCAGACCAAATCGATAGCTATCGGTTGCGGGCTGGGTTTCTCAGACTAATGTCTTATTGGGTTGGTCTTACGGTGTACTTGTCAAGCCCGAAACCGGACGAAACCGGTCTAATGACACTCTTAGTTTATTCATATACAGTAAAATGTAATGAATTTATTCATATACAGTAAAATGTAATAAATTTAGGGGCGTTTGTAATGGAATGACGTTAAGTATGTTTTATTACCAGCATTTATTATGAAATGCCCTAATATAGAAAAAGCCACTTGTTACAAAATGCATCCACATCTCTTTACTTTACCAACAAAACCGAGCCCTATTCCCTTCCATATTTCTCATTTATTATTTATGCCCTCAAAGAATTGCTTGGAGCCATATCCCATTCCTTAATTAATTATTTATATCCTCAAATAATTGCTAGCTCCAAAACCCTTGATTGCTCTCTCTTCGAACCCTTATCTACCCTCATTTCCTCTCCATTGTTACCTAGCCTTCCTGATTGCACACCCACTTGACCATTGATCTGCTTCCATCTTTCTGGTGTATGAATGACCATTGAATGGAATTTATGCAGGTGATGGACGTTGAGGATCTTGGAGATTAATGAAATGGATGTTTATATGTAATAGATATATTAGGTGTTTTGTTTCAACTTGTTATAGTATGAGACGATAACAAAAATAATCAGTTTTTATTTAAAAAAAAAATTACATTTTAGCAGCGTTTGTAAACGCCGCTAAATAAATGCATTTGAACTAGTATAGCGGCAATAAAAAAACGCCGGCGTTTTGAACTTTAAGATCCTCTGGAAAACTCAGATCAAACCATTTCATGGTAAACAGAGTTTCAGATGCTCTGAAATCTCCACAAATCAAAAATCAAATGGTAAGTGTTTAATAATCGGACGAATATTATTACTTACCCATGTGCATGTCATCCAAGTTACTTACCGAATCAAAGTAACTTCCAATGATCTCCTATGAATGAAAAAAAAATTTCAGAGAAATAACACCCAGAACAATTCATGACAGTTAGTACTCGCTATTATACCGATCATCCTCAACCTTTGGTCCAGTCTCTTGCTCCCATTGATAATCCTCTTATGGATATCCATGGATTCAATTTTTGCTTATCGGCAATTTTAATTTCATTCGCCAGAGCTATTGATTGAATCAAATGCAATCGTAAAGAAACTGACCAACCAAAGCATCTCAAATCATGAAATCTACAATCCAAAACTAGAGGTATCATTTTTTGTATATTCCTTCCTTTTCCAACAGATGGATTGAGCATCATGATACTGTGAGTGGGTTGTCGACTTCTGTCTTGATTCCAGTTGGGACTTTCAACTTCAAATCTCTCTCGGCTTTTCCTTTGCGCTTATCTGGAGATTTCTGAGGATTCTTCAACCGGAGTGTAAGTTTCTTTGCTTCTCCTCCATTTTTAGTTATCTGCGTTTTCTTTGGACTTGTTTCATTATGATCGTTACGGAGGCTTGTGATTGAATATATTGTTTTTCTCTTGTGAAAATTCGTGATTTTGGTTTGGAACGAAGAGATTGTGTTTTAACTTTTAAATATTGGTATCTGTAAAAAAAATTACATCTTTTGGGTATTGGGAGATGGGTCTTGGAAAATTTTTCATTTTGACTTGCTTTTATGTCTTCAATCGGTTAAAGGTATTGGTTAATGACATGAGATCGCAATGAAGAATATTACTGTATGTATTGCAAATTATGAAAGCAAAAAAATTAAGGGATAAAAAAGCTCTTCATATATGTTCATCTAATTTTATATCTATATGGGAACCAGAAAAAAAATTTGTCTTGGTTTGTTAATGTCTTCATGATATTGGGAATTTTTTTTTTTAGGGATAGGTAGGCCCCAAGTAGAGTTGAACTCATGACCTCTCTGAGGCTACCCGCCTTGGGTTAAGATATTGAAAACTAAGGAAGCTGTATGTACTAATTTTTCTCTTCTGGGGAAACTTTGTAGTGATGGATATCATGCAATTATTGTTGTATTTTATTGATTTTTATTAAATAAAGTTTCAAAATAAAAATATGCTTTGTTTTGGTTTTCTGGGTATGAGGCTAGTGAAGTGAGGTTAGTGAGATTGGAACCCAAGACCCATTGGATGGGTTCAGTTTTAATTTTGCTTCTATTGGGTCAATAACGGTTCAACCCGTTTGACCCGGTTCATTAAAGTGTCTTTACAAGAGACACATCCTTTGTTTGTAAAGACATGTTGGTTTAAAGGGACACACCCTTCCTCAAGGGATGTCTTGAAAAGACATGTTCTCTTCTATAAATAGAGGAGGAGGAAGCTTTAGAAATTGTCAGAAGAACTAAGTTTTTCTTGATTCTTTCCCTCTTACTCTCTCTCTCTCCCTCTCTCTCTCTCTCTCTCCCTCTCTCCTTCTTTGTAAGCACATACCGAGGATATTTCCCCTATGTTTTCTGAAACATCGTTATTTTACAGAAATTGCATTATCGTCTTGCATTTGATTTAAGCACAACTCCGAAGTACTCGAAGGGGCGCATTAGACTAGTGCAGGTTTAATGCGGTAAGCCGAGAAGTTGCTTTATCTTTGAACCAGATTTGCATCAAAACCCGGTTGCACCATTGGGGGCAAATTCTGTCTTTAGGACAATATCGCTTGTGATACGACCCAGCTTCAAACTCATTATCAATTATAGTCTTCTTCAACAATCATTGGAAGCATGACATAAGTGGTTCTCATTTAAAGTTTTTCCTTTTATATTTACAACAGTTATGCATTGTATCAGCCCCACAGCCCCACAAGGGCTTGTGGGTTTTCTTATAAAGAATCTTAATAAGATTCAAAGGATGACTTTATCTCTAGATTTGCTTCTTTTAGTTTTACAAAGGGCAATCATGTATTAGGAAATTATGTCATGGTATATGTTGCAAAAGTATCTTTACAGTTATACTAATGTAATTTCCCAACATTTTATTCCTTCATCTATTAGGCCTCCTATTTGGATCCAAGTTTAAATGATCTTTTATATTGGATCCGTGACTGGGAGATTCGATGGAAGCTGGCGGTATGCTATTCGGGCTTGCTGTTTTTTTTTTTTTTTTTTTTTCTTCTGAATTCTCCATTCCTATTTCAGTTGCTATAAGCTTTAGTACATTCAGGAGGAGTTTCTTAGAATGGTAAATGTAAGTTGAAGTTCCTGTTGGTGGATTCAACACTGAAAACACCAGTAATCCCACCAAGAACGCTAATAATACCAAAATAGATAATTCCAAGGAACCTTTGAATTCAAACTGAGAATTGAACATGGTAAGAGAACTATAAAAAGTTTGGTGGGTTCCAATGCTTACTAGTGCTACTGCTAGAATGATTTAACAGTGAAAGTTGTGATTTAACCAAGTGTCATGTTTAGGGGTTTTCTCCAATTTCTTTTTCTTTATATTTGCAGTCATGCTCGAACTTTAACCGGCCATCATATTTCTTGCAGTTTGTACGATTTTACTGTATCAAGGGAGATGGCTTACGCCTAGATGATGCCTGAAAGAGTTATGCCTCTCCAGAAAACAATAAATGGAAGGTAAAAAGGAGCATTTTATGCTGCTAACGAGCAAAAGGAAACAACTAGATGTGGACAGGAGCTTCCCAGGAAGCTGAATGCTCTATTCTTGTTCTTCTCGCTTTTTAGTTTTGGCTCCCTAAAAAAAAAAAGAGAGAAACAGCTAGATGAAAATGAAGAAAATAAAACAACAAAATAAACTAAAAGGGAAAGAGTTATTTTGTTGATTCCATTCACTCCCTTGCCACCGGAAAGTGAGCATAACAGAAAATGCAATATCCAGTCTGAGAATGGATCTCATTTAAAATTTTTTATAGAAATTTTTTTTTATTTCCTTTGGTTATTCCAATTATCATCTCAAAGTGGAACCTATTCTCTCCCCTTTTGTTATGTAGAGTAGAAAGATAAAATGAGACTCTTTTTAGGTATAGGTTTAAAATCCCCTCATGAACCTTAATTTTCCTAGCTTTTTCTTATTGAACATTAAAATCGGCTTGAATTTTGATTGTCAACAATCTCGTATTTTTGGGGCTGTAGCATTTGGTTTGATGCATTGCATTTCTTTTTGGGGTAAGTTTTATTGTATTTCAATTGCCTTATATTTGTTCAATAGATATTTCTTTCATGTAGTTTTCTTATGTCTGATTTTAATCTTGACCTTGTTCTGTAATTTGATTGTGGAAATTTCCCATTTAAGTTGAATTTCTGCATTTTATACAAAATCAGTGGATTTTAGATTTTATGGTATTCTGTACCCTAAGACTGTTGAGTTGGCATATGGTTTAAGAAGTATTTGATGATGACAGTTTCTATCAGGACAATTATGGCAATCAAGTCTTACCAAAACCAAGCTGAGTTCCTGGTGAGGGACTACTTGCTAGCACATCCTTTTGTCCAATACACTTCTATCCTTGGTGGCATTTTTGCTTGTAAAATGGTATGTCATCATCTTTCTTTTCCTTTGGCTGGTTTTTACCGGTACATATTAGTTTTAGTAGCAATTTGGTTAGACTGTCCTGTCATCCATAATTCAACTTCTTGTTCTTTATTTTAGTTGGGATAATGTATTGTTATTGTTATTCTTCTTCTTCTTCTTCTTTTTGTATACTTTTTTTTTAAAGTCTCTTGTACGTGGGATTCAATCCCGCCCTTGGGTACATCAACAAAATGGCAAAAGAAGAATTAAAAAAGGCATGAATGTGAGAGCGGTTCTCATTTTACCTTGTTTTCAGTTTTTTTTTTTTTTTTTGGCATGCTTTTCTTTATGTTTCCATAATTGTTTTCTCTGCTTGAAGGCCTACAACCTTACCCGGATGATTAGTTGTTTTACTACAGGAGCCATGCTGCTCTAACAAAAACCCAACGGATTGAGTGGAACACTAGGTTAGCTCTTATACAATTTGTTCCAATACTTATTCTTCCTGCTTCCTTTAGTTCTATGTCCAATTTCTCATATCCCATGATCTATTTTTGCAGGGGTATCTCCACTCTTCATGCCATTTTTATCACGATTCTATCATTATACTTTGTCGTTTTCTCAGATCTCTTTTCTGATCATAGACTTGCTGGCCTTGTTATATTCCGAAGTTCACCTGTGTCTAATTTTGTATGGGGGTGAGAAAAAAAAATTTTATTTTAATTTTTGAGCTCCTGGATGGTTTTGAAAATTCAAATAGTTATTGGGTTTTACTCTATGCTGTGACAAATTTTCATGTCAAGTGTCTGGAAATTATCTTGTTCTATTTGGGAACAGTTGAAGATATTATTCTTCTAGTTTTATCAGGACATTTTCCCATAGAGACAGTCAATGCTATCTAATTTTTACCAGGAATTAGAAGGTATAGTCTTTAGGCCCAGGTTTTAAATTGAAGAAAAATTAAACTGAAGTACACACCCTTCCCCAAAAATATGACACTCTCCCCCTTCTCTCTGTGGTGTGTATGAGTGCCAAAGACAGTTATCGACTTGACCTTACTGTTTCTTTGAGTTAGTAGTCATATAAATGGCATTCATTTTTAATACATTTAAAGATTCCTCTTTGCCCAAATATTTCAACCAAATGGAGAGAATGAAGTTCAAGATCCACCCTTTTTTTTTGGTTTGGTATTTGTTGGAGTTTTAGGTTTTGAACTGCCTAGTTACTATTGCTTACTTTGTTCTTCGAAGTATTCTGAAGGAATTATCTTACATCTTGGGATTTTCGCCAATGTGCTTGCTACTTGGTTCTTGCTGTATTCAGATCATACAATTAAGTCTTTGTATCATAAACTAAACCTAATCTGATACAGGTTTCTGTTGGATATTTCCTTGTGGACATTGGAATGATATTTTGGTTTTATCCTTCACTTGGTGGAATGGAGTGTGTAAGTTACTAAGTTTGTTCTCTATTTTGATTGATACATATTTCAACATGTTCTCCCGGATAGCTAATTATCTTAATTTTGTATACATATAAAAAAGGGAACAAAAGGGTTGAAAAAAACAGATGCAAGTAATTGAGAACTTTGACTTTGGAACTGTTCCTGACTTGAAAGATGGTTGTATCCAGGTTCTCCGTCATCTTGTTTCTCTAGTTGCAGTAGCATACTCAATGTTGTATGGAGAGGGGCAACTTTACACCTACATGGTTCTCATCTCTGAGGTGACTACCCCAGGGATCAATTTGAGATGGTATTTTGAATTTTTTACATTAGATTAAGTTATTGAGATGTTAAATTTAGCTGTCTTATTTCCTAGAATCTGAAATTTCAATTAGCCATGTAGAAATGCACTTTAAACCACAACGAGTAAGCGAGATGGGTGAGCCGGTGAGGTAGAGCCTCAGACCTGTTAAAAGAGCCTTCATAATACCTCATCAGACTGGTAGTGGAAGCTTTAATATAAAGACCATTGTCCAACATCTAGATTCATAAACCATTCGAGAAAACAAGTAAATTGCTATGCAGCCTTCCTTCATCAGCCTACTGAAGAGGCATAATTGGACCTTGTTATAGAGCCAAACCATGCGGTGCAGGACTTCCTAATTCCGCATGCCATGTTTGGAACCCGAGCCTTTCAATACTATGAGTTTCATGGTAGCACGCATTGTAGTTTTTCAGCTTGTTCTGATGCACTAGTCGCGTTACATAGCTGGGACTTGCTTGTTGCCTCCTCTTTTATTTTTTATTTTTTTATATCTATGACCACCTTCCATTTGGTCATGCTGCTATGATGTCTTTGAATAATCCTGAGACAGCAGGATGTATGGTATAGGGCCCCCTCTATTTCCTCTCCCTTAAAGTTACACTTGGCAGTGCCTTTGATGCGGACACCATTTCCAAGACAGAAACGAGGAACTGTTTTGTAGAAATTCAGGAGCACCAGAATAGACTAAACTGAACAATTTATAGAGAAATTTTAAAACAGAGAATAGAGCTATCAGATAAGCCTGCTTCTCTGGTTGAGTACTCTATGCTGAGTACTAATTGCCATCCAAAGATCTGAGATCTTAGACCAAAGTGGTTCATAGGGTTCTCGTAGTGAAACTAGGAAACAGAGCAGGTTTGCTGGAACTAGCATATTAAGAAATAAACTTCTGATTTTCACTACAGATATCAGGAAAATGAATAACCATAAATCTTAAATCTCAAGTTTAAGCAAAAGTTTTGGGCTGCTAGGGAAAATGCCTAGGTTCGAGTCTTGAGGGCAGCCACTTTGTGCAAAAATTCTAAAGGTTAGAACTTAGAACCGACTCCAAACTCACCCCTCCTAGGACCTGCATAGACCGGAAATCTAAAGTTTGCATCAATTTTGAGCAGATTTCAGAGGGATATGGAAGTTAAAATCAAACTGAAACTTGAGAAAAAACAGAGGTGCCACTGACTACAAAACTAACCTGAGATCGGAAGGAATAAAGAAAAGAAAATAGAAATGGAACAGAGGATAGAGCTATCAGATAAGCCTGCAGCTTTGGTCGAGTACTCTTAGCCTCCCAAAGATCTCAGAGATCTGAGATCAAAACAAGATCTGAGATCAAACCAGTGTGGTGCAGGGTTTTCCTAGTGAGACTAGGAAGCAAAGCAGGTCTACTGGAACTAGCATATTAAGCAATAAACTTCAGATTGATATGAAGAGATTAAATAATCAGAATCTTAAATCTTAAGTTTGAACAAATTCTAAGCAGAATTCTGAGGGATTCGGAAATAGAAAGCAATAAACTTGATACATAATGGGGTGCCAGTGCCACAGACTATGGTAGTAGAGAATACTACCATGGGAATGTAAGGAACAAAGAAGGGAAAATAGAAAGAAAGATAAGAGGACAGGAATCTACCTATATCAGTCCCTTGGAACTGTCCAAGCAAACCACTGAGAATCCACCCAGCAACACCATGGATCTTTTACAGAGCAGAGTCTTAAAAAACCTGTAAACATTATTCATAAAATTTGTGGGTGAAGCCATAGGCCACTACAGAAGCTCTCTCTAATACTCCTGTAATGACTTGGAACTCAAAATACTACTTGGACAGCCAAAAAAAACTAGTATTTAACATTCTTACTCAAATTAGGACTTTAAAAAACAAATCATAAACTTAGAATGAAATTTGGACTCAAACTTCTCATGATTCCAGGACTGGACTTAGCTGCCTTTTAACATAAAAGGTCTCAAATAACCTCATTAATTTGGACTAAACTAATCCTAACTGACTAATCTCTTATTCCTAGCTCCTATTTATATTATAGGAAAGTGGCATATTACAACAAAAACCCCTTGGACCAAAGGCCTAATACATATGGATGCGAATCCAAGATTTAGTTCTACTAAAATAAGCCCATTTATGTGGTTTACCTGTATTAGGCTTATTAGGCTCCTTATCATAATTCATTTATTCTCGGGCATAGCTGTTCATGATAACTCTTCGTGTTGAATTGTTTGTATCTTCTGATTTTGTGAAGGTATCTTGTCACTGTTGGAATGAAGAAGTCCAGTGATACCTCATTAATGGGGTTGTAATGTTTTTTGCTTGGCTGGTGAGCTCTATTGCTTAATCTGTTCTCTTAAGTCAAATTATTCTGGGGACACATTACAGATGAGATGTACATGCTATGCTGCTCTTTACCTTTAGACATGCTTGCTGAATTAAATCATGATATGCAGGTTGCAAGAGTTCTCCTGTTCATTTACCTATTTTACCATGTCTACTTGCATTCTTATCAGGTAATCAGTAAAAGCTAGGAAACTTCCTCTTATTCTTTGAAAATCCCATGCGTTAATGTTCTCAATTTGTTTCGTCTGGCATCAGAAATGAGCCAACCTAATTTTTGAATCCAGATCAACAAGGGCATGCTTAGAATGTAATGAAATATGGTAGCATGAGATGGAAAAGGGTCATGGTTTGTGTATAAGATAAGAGGTTTTTTATTTCTTGAACTTGTAGATGGTACTAGTCATCATCTGAAAACTAATACAAATCTCATAAATGGATTTCTGGAGTTTCTACCTCCCTAATTCCATCAGTCTAATACATTTTAACTGAACTAAAAGAAATCTATGCTCTACCACAATGCAAAACCAACAAGATTCCTTTCCCTATTTCTTTGCACAACAGGTTAGCCAGATGAAACCATTCGGTCCCCTCTTGGTATTGGGGGTAACAGCAGTGCTATTTATCATGAATTTAATGTGGTTTGCAAAGATTGTCAAAGGATTGAAGAGAGCATTATCAAAGAGGCTGTGAATGATATACATGCATGTATTTTTGGGGTGTACTGGTACTGTCAATGCTTTTTCCTCTTTTTATTTTTTATTTTTTTACCTACATAAATGATGGAAGAAAAAAAATAGGCAAGGGGGGGGGTGTAACTTTTCTTTAGATTGCACAACTAACAACTATGATTTCTGATTCATTGTGATTTCAAAATGTTGTTAAGTAATTGAATATTAAAATTGTTTTTTGTAACAAGTATCCTTTCAAATGTATACATGGATTAAGTTCATTGATTAGCTCTATAATTTAGTTACATTGTAAATTGTAATGTTCTTTATTACCACCATGAAAAATAAAAATATACAGAGATTACAAAAAAGTGTGGTCGTCCAGTTCCCCATGGTTCTATTAAATTGCCATTCTTTTCTTCATTCTCTGATCTTAGTAATAGAAAGTTTTGAATTCTTCTTCTTTTTTTATGACTTTCACCCCCCAAAAAAATCAGAATTTGGTACAAGTGATTTACTGTGATGCACCTGGACTGGAGATCTGGGAAGAGCAAATCATGTAGTCCACATCATTCACTGAAGTTTCTCCATTGCTGAGCTTTTGCTAATATCATGCTTAGAGCAATGGTAAAGGGTTCGGCCAGGTAGGACAAATGCTTTGGTTCAAGTCTTGAGGATGGCCACATTACACAAAAATCCTAATGGCTAGTATTGACTCCAAACTCACTCGTAGGATCCCGCATAGGTGCGACCAGCACTGGGTAATGGTCTCGAAACAATGCAAACAATCACACAAACAACAATGCAACACGAGCAAGAGAAAGAAGACCAGAAATAAGCAAATAAGCAAAAGTTTTATAGAGAAATAATAAGTAGATCGTAATATGTACAAGCGAATAGAAGGAGAGATGAAAGCTTAGTCCTTAACAGTAAACAGATGGGTTCTCTAGGGTTCTCAGACCATGATAGACGAAAAAATTATCAAAATTTCCTTCCCAGATCACTAATGAGGCTTCTTTGTATAGTATGCTTATTTTTACTCAATTTTTTTTGTAAATAAGACCAGGAGTAACTAAAGGAGGTGACAGTATCATGTTATAAATACACCTATAGAGATGTCATTAGGGCAGCATGTAGTGGGTTTTTCTACTTGATACTGATCCGGTGTCAACGGCTGTTATTAGTATTTGTCAAATCGGCCCCTCCGTCTCAAATACCAAAACTGCCCATTGTATATTAAGATTTCCATGATAGCTCAATGAATATGTGCTTAAAGAAATCAGGGTCAAGATGAAGAAGGCCTTGACACTGGTAGAAAGACACTATATCGATTGCCATTGCTGGCACATCTCTAAAAGCAATTGTGGATGGATTTTGGATTGTGAACAAGAAAATGAAGTGGAGAAAAGATGCTGAAATCTTGAAGTGGTAGCATGAGATTTGTGGTATCATTATGCCATCTACTTTCAACAAAAATTAGTCTCTCCTGCATAAACTGATTTTTTTTTTGGGGGTAAAATCCTGCATAAACTGATCGATCACCTATTTTGTTTATTTATTCATATTAGGGGCAAGGGACTTTGGTTCTAATTAAGCCAGCAGTTATTTCCTCTTGATAAGTTTGGAGAATGAAGACAGGAACACCACAAATAATTTTTTTTTCTCTTTTTTTTTTTTTTTGGTAAAAGATATTTTATTCAGATGGGCGTGAAGAAAAAGTGGAAGTAGTTGAACACTGGGCTACAATCCGTGAGTCGCATACAAGTCAAACTTCGCACATGTCAATGACAAGGTCCTCTTTATTAAAGAGTGATCAATGCTCTTAAGCTCCCTTGGAATGAAACAAAATACACAAACTTCCTTTCATAAGACAAAAATGATGGACTAATTTTACCAAAAAAACTAAAATAAAAATGATGGATTACATTTTTTTGGTGAGAAAAATGGTCCATTTGATCTATGATCCTATTTGCACTTCTTTTATAATCTCGCTCTCTCTCTCTCTATAATTCATGATGTATGAACAAGGTTTTAGTAAGATTTGGTAGTGACCGATACTGATTTTTTAGTGTATTTTATTTATTTTTTAATCTATCAATCACGTGTCAAGCATCTATTGGTTTCATATTCGATCCATATCAGTATCAGATCGGTTTTGGCATCAGCCAATAGTGTGTCCGATACCCATTACTAAAGCCTTGGGTATGAGTCGTATGACTTAAGGTGAGTTCTGATATGGAATATGTGTCCTCATATCTAAACGGTTTTTATCTACAATTCAAATATTAAAAAATTAAATGTTTAAAGACAATCGTATCTCACACAATTAGGAATCTGGGTTGTGATTGAAATGTATAACAAGCCATGCTTATCCTTTATCCTTTTGTAAACTGAAAATCAAATTTATGTAAACGATCTTTGCCCAACGTTGTGAAGGCAAGAAGGTTTAACTTGAAAACGAATTCTTAATTTTTCATAATATCAGAGCGACCATAGTTTTATCTTGGTTCAACAATGTCTTCCGCTTCTGCTTCAGCCTCTGGATCTCTTTCAAATACCTCTTTATCTTCACCAATCATTTCACATTGAAGCTTACTTCTAACAATTATCTCTTATGGAAAACTCAAATTATGCCGCTTCTCCATAGCTATGATATGGTCGATTACACCGAAACCTTGAGTCCTGTAGTTAAACCAACAATTGTATGTACCATTCTCTCCATTTCCACCTCTAATCAATGGGTCATTCGCCAACTCAATGTTGGCAATGCTTTCTTGCATCACACATTATCAGAAGATGTGTATATGTCTCAACTGACCAGTTTTGTCGATGACACACGGCCTCATTATGTCTACAAGCTGCAAAAATCGTTGTATAGGCTCAAGCAGGCTTCACAAGCTTCGTTTCAACGGTTAAATCAATTCTTAACTACATTGGAAATTGAAGGCTCAAAAACTGATGGGAATTACTAAATCTGGGACTATAGAGGTGCATTCAATCATCAAAAAAGAGGATTTGATTGAGTATTGAAGAGCCAAAGAATTTAGGCCAAAATGCAAAATGCAAATGAAAGTAGATCGTTTTTTTTCATTATCGAGGAAGTGCATATCTTACCCGGATCTTCTTCCGAGGTTTCTTTGACAAGCGGAGCGATAAAAAAGGGCTTATGTTATTCATCTACAATGATGATCAACGGTATCTCTACCTTCTTATTTACCTTCTTATTTATGTGGATGATCTGGTTCCATCCGGACCTGATAAAGTGCTCATCCAGAAGGTCCTTGAGTAAGGGATCTTCTAGTCGTGATCTTGGGTCGCTTCATTATTTCTTGGATGTGGAGGTACTACCAACAGACAAAGGGATTATTCTCTCCCAACAGAAGTATATTTTTTATTTTTTGAAGACAACAGAAATGAACGATGTCAAACCTGTCCATACCCTGGTGGCAACTTCCAAACAACTCTCTCTTTCATCTGGTCAACTCTTGCCTGATGCCACACTCTATTGCAGCATCGTGGGTGCCTTATAATATACTGTTCTAACCCTTCCTGACATATCTACTGGTGAGCACTAGCAAGCTGTAAAAAAGATCTTGAGATATTTGAAAGATGTCTGTTCCCATGGTCAAATCTTCAACCGTGGCAATTAATTAATTTGCAATCAACTGTCTACCTATGGTGATGATGATTGGACTGGCTGCATTGATGATTGTCAAATGTAATCAAGGGACTTATGACTCAATTGTATCCATGAATTAGGAAGTTGGGTTGAGTTTGAAATGTATAACAATCCATGCTCATCCTTATCCTTCTGTAAACTGAAAATCAACTTATATAAACGTTCTCTGCCTAACGTTTTGAAGGATAAAAAAAGAGAGAAGCAGACAAACTTCAATGACATAACATGGGAACCTACTTTCTAACCTACTTGGATTATATATCCAAATCGATTCGTATCTTCCTCGGTCTCAAAATTCAACCTAATCTATTTTAACCAAGAAGTACGTAATTAAGCACTTTTTGCTCTATCCTAAGAAGTTGCAGCCTTTTTTTGTTTTTGTTTTTGTTTTTTTTGGGAGAGTGTTCCCTTAGATTTCCATGCCTAGCTTGTTCCTTGTATCTATTAACTTGATATACAGAGATACTATATGACCGTCTCTCTCTCTCTCTCTCTCTCTCTCTCTCTCTCTCTCTCTCTCTCAATAATGAAACCATGACCTAAAATTTGTGATGGTCACAATTTATAAAAATTAAACGGGTTCATGTTAGGTAGATAAGTCGATCGTGTTGTACTGTGTTCTTGTCTTAGTACAACATACTACTCAATACAAAAAAATAAGAATAATGGGCACAAAGCTATAACTGTAACTATTCAAGCTCACTCTATAAAAAAAATCTTATAATCTCTTCCTTTGCCTCAAAATTAGGAATAAATACCTTAACAAAGAGGCCGGTTCCTCTTCACGTGTGTGTACACTCCATGGGATCCATCACCGTCCGTGGGATGTGTTATCCGCCTCTAGAGTGTGAAACCCTTGGATATGAACCGTGATGGGTGATGGGTCCTTTGGAAGATACATGTATGTGCAAGTGAATTCTTCTCCCTAACAAAAACATATTTACAATGCTCATTCTGTTCTCAACGAAAGTGTTGCATTAGATTCATAACTTGGCAACCAAAGTAAGCATGTCTCCTCTTTGTTTTTTACCTCATTTTTGTGATGCTTACAATTCATGAGATATAGGTAGGAAAAGAAAAAAGTTCTTGTTATGTATGTTGTTGAAACTTGTTTAACACGACCACGTGAATGTATAATATCAAATTTACCCCGCTATTGAAAGAAACACCGGACTGACTGCGTAAATGTACATGACCCATGTATAAAAAACCAGATTTTTTTATTGGGTTAGTATGAAGAAAATGACCGAAATATAAACACAGACTTCAGTAGATAACGCTGATCAAAACCTACTTACATTCAGTCCTAACCATGTAACTATGATCACCTATTCCTAGATTTCAAATTTTAACCTACTTTCGTATTCAACAAAAGTATTAATGAAGCTTTTAAATTTTTTATGGATCTTACCTATGTAATGCACGTGCTCTTCTGCTGCTCGCAATCTTTTGGAGGGCCTACCACCTTTTAGTAACTTGGTGAGAGCACGCGAAGGTCAATATATAACACTGTAACAGGATAGAAATCCTCTCCTGCGCACCTGCGGGCTGCCAAGGGCTGGATTTCAGCCCTCCTACATATCGATGTATTGGTATACGCGCCGACTGAACTCTAGCCCTTAGATCAGTCGCAGTTCCCTCTTGCTGCAGGAGAGGATTTGGATCCACTATGGATATAAATCCTCTCCTGTGCACCTGCGGGCTGCCAAGGGCTGGATTTCAGCCGGCCCACATACTGATGTATTGGTATGCTCGCCAGCTGAACTCCAGCCTTGGATCAGTCCAATTCCCTCCCTGCTGGAGAGGATTTGGATCCACTGTGGATAGAAATCCACTCCTGTGCACCTGCAGGCTGCCAAGGACTTGATTTTGGCCGGTCCACATATCTATTTTTATATCATGGATATAACTAGCCTAATAGGTCTCTCTCTCTTTAAATGGCCGACGCTCCCCACTCCTGTCTCCATGTAGTAATGCTCTTCTGTCACTCTCTCTCCCCTTTCCTCGTTGAACTAACTTCAATTCAGTTAAGATCTTATTCAATATTCCCTTCCATGGCCAGCTAGT
The DNA here is from genome assembly GCA_028583415.1 of Protea cynaroides. Taxonomy (NCBI): domain Eukaryota; kingdom Viridiplantae; phylum Streptophyta; class Magnoliopsida; order Proteales; family Proteaceae; genus Protea; species Protea cynaroides. The sequence continues at coordinate 85,428,224 of CM053265.1, read as the reverse complement.
GGTCTTTATCAGACCGCACGAGCCGTAATTACAACAAGGATCCCATCATAAATTCCTTATTATATGATGTCTCATACCATTATAAATACAAGATTAATCAGACCCTTTCACCACCATAAACCCTATTAAGGAATGGCTTGCACCAGCTTTCTTATCATTCTCCTATTCACCATCTTGATCACTCAGTCCAATGCAAGACACAAAAACCCTAGTTCACTAGTGTTGGGTCTGACTCACTCTAGAGCCTCCCTTCCCATTCCAGCTGCTTCGGGAAGCTCAATCTCGAAACCATTAGAAATGCTGGACCTGCAAGAGCCATTGAGAGAAGTGAGAGATGGGTATCTGATATCTCTTAATTTAGGGGCGCCCCAACAAGTTATCCAAGTGTACATGGACACTGGTAGTGACCTTACTTGGGTTCCTTGTGGTATCCTCACTTTTGATTGCATGGACTGTGATGACTATCGAAGCTATAGGGCAATGTCTACATTCTCTCCTTTCCAGTCCTCTTCTGCCCTCAGAGACCTATGTACTAGTCCCATCTGCATCAACGTCCACAGTTCTGATAACCCTTATGATCCCTGTACTGTAGCCGGTTGTTCTTTGAGTACCCTTCTCAAGGGTACTTGCCGTAGACCTTGTCCTTCATTTTCTTACACTTATGGTGCAGGTGGGGTTGTCATTGGGTCCCTGACTAAGGATACCCTTAGGGTGCATGGGAGTAGTCCTAATGTTTTTAGGGATGTTCAAAATTTTGTTTTTGGTTGTGTGGGAGTGACCTATAGAGAACCCATTGGAATTGCAGGGTTTGGTAGGGGTGTACTATCCCTCCTCTCACAACTTGGGTTGCTTCAGAAGGGTTTCTCTTATTGCTTCTTGGCATTCAAGTTTGCCAACAATCCTAACATTTCTAGTCCATTGGTTATAGGAAACCTTGCAATCTCTTCAAAAGAAGATTTTCAATTTACACCCATGTTGAGGAGTCCCATGTACCCTAACTTTTACTATATTGGTCTAGAAGCTATCACTGTAGGCAATATGAGTGCAATTGATGTCCCCTCAAGTTTAAGGGATTTTGATTCAGAAGGTAATGGTGGCTTGTTGATAGATTCAGGCACCACTTATACTCACTTACCGGAGCCATTATATTCACAACTCATCTCAGTACTCCAGTCATTGATAACTCTCTCGAGGTCAACCGAGCATGAGACCAGAACTGGGTTTGATCTTTGTTACAAAGTCCCTTGCTTAAGCAACAAAACAGCTTTAGATGATCTTCTTCCTTCAATGTCTTTTCATTTCTTGAACAATGTGACCCTAGTATTGCCCAAGGAGAGCTACTTCTATGCCATGGGTGCTCCAAGTAACTCAACTGTGGTTAAGTGTTTCTTGTTCCAAATCATGGATGATGGTGACTATGGGCCAGCCGGAGTCTTTGGAAGCTTTCAGCAGCAAAATGTGGAGGTTGTCTATGACTTAGAGAAGGAGAGAATTGGGTTCCAACCAATGGATTGTGCTTCTTCTGCAGCCACTCAAGGACTTCATCAGAACTAATTTCGTGATAGTTTAGTCCCACATCGGGTCAGGCTCCTATTTTCCCTCTTGGGTTTATTAGTTTATGAACTTAGTTTAATTGTACTTCCATTGTACCGTGATTTGTGCCAACCAGATGTTGTACTTGTCCTTCATTAATCTATCTATATATGAAGCCATGTTTTATAATGGAAACTTTTGACCATGGTGATATCTCCACCAAATTTATATATATATGGTGTTGAATGAGATCAATAAACATGCTAATAGCTTCTTATAATAGGTGTTTAGTGGCTTTAGACTTGAATTGAGCTGGAAATATTCTCACTGCATGGCACTAGAGGAGCAAACCTAAGTGGAAGTGTGGAACTCTCTAGTCGTTATTGGTAAGTCAGCGAACCTAAGTAAGTTTAAAGTTTCTCTTTTCGATGGCCTTATCAGATATGCATATAGGTACTTTAAATGGGTCAATTAATAAGCTCTTTCTAAACTATTTTAGTGGGAAAATATTTTCCTGCAAACCAAACAGCAGGAATTTCTTATGGAATACTCATTTTTAATGGGTTCAGACCTATCTAGGATTATCCTGGAATTTGATGGCATGAACTCATTCAGGTTTTGGTTTTCATGAGATGAAACTGATCTGTGGTAGCTACTTTATCTGCTCAATTCATCACATGTGTTAAATGGTGAATCGAATTTGCATGCTTCAAGTCATGGAGCTGAGCTTACAAAGCATTAATTTCCATGGTGATGGTGATGGTAATGTCTAAAATGCTAGCATTGACAGGGTGTTTTAAGTATCCTACAAATGGCCAAAAACAAGGATGCTTTATGCCACAAGGAAGCTTATGTGAAAGGACCACATGTGCGTTAGCTTCTCATTCAGCCAAATGGCTTACCTTATACTTAACCGGTGCCTTCAAACAGTAGCCCATGATATTCCTGATTTCTTTATTAGAAAATGAGGCCTACAAAGGTGAATTATTTTGCTACATATGGCATAGTTTCATTAGACTAGAATTTGCAACATGAAAATAACATTACCTGAAAAGCGAATGAGCATCTTTTGGGCTGCCAACTCAGGTGACATTTCAGAATCATTTTGCATTGGAACAGCAAACCTGGGGTCCTAAAAACTAATACCATTGACCAATATACATTGTACAACAACTTTTTATATCTCATTATATCTCAATTTTCTATTAAGTTAACAGCTAGTTGTGGTAAATATAATAACAAAATATCAGAGATCGATCCAAACTAAAGGCTACCTTGTCACATTTATTGTAGTGTCTTTAGGATCATACCCGAACTAGAAAATGCACCTCTTAAAATGATGGTGGGTTTGGTACTAGTCATGCCATTGGTTAATTCGAGTGTTATGAATCCATCTCCAAGATGAAACAATCTCATAGATTCTTTTAGTACTCGTTGCACTCGTTTTTTGGGTTACGTCGGGACACTAGAGAGTTGTGCATACACAGTATGTGTATATCGTCTAATAGAGGAAATAGAAATGAAATTGCACACCCCCTTTGCTTACATGTCTGGACACAAAATTATATTCTCCTTATTATTATTATTATTATTTTTTTTAATATTGGATACTAAGCCAAAGGAGTTAATGCTATAATAGCTAGCCTCTTGTGCTCTAACACTCGCCTATCAATAGATTAAAACATCCCCCACCTTGTAACCACCCCCCACCCTTGGGAACCATCTATGGGATGTGGGTCCCGTAACCTAGAAACTGTCCCACAGTGTGGGATGGTCACCAGATGAACGAGCACTCAATCAAAAATAAGCAATTGCATACCACAAGGTCATCTCCTAGGGGGCCTTGACCACTCATTTGGGGAAGGTACTTGTAATAAGCTTTATTTTAACAGTATGCTTATATGGGGATAAGACTGTACCTTCTGCTCCTCTCCAACAGTGATGAGAGCTTCATACACTGGGATGCCTTTCTTGCATCGTAACAACACTAATTAGTCGGGACAAAATCACCAAAATACCATCAAATATTCCTCTATCTTCAAGGGGAAATTGATGACATTTTAGTTATTTTAAAACTGTAAAGCATTGTGCAATGCAGTCTCAATCAGATACCATCATTCTTAAGGTCCCCCCCTCCACATCCTCTCCTCCCATAGGTTATAGGAGGACGGGAAAACCTCCATCAAATGGTCTACACGTGAATCTTTGGTGAATCCAAGTCCCATGTTTGAACAGACAAATTGAACTGACAGAGTATCGACTTGGACATAGAGCTTGAATTCACCTAAGACCCATATCGGTCATCCAACAAAACTTCTCCGTCCTTAAGAAGGCCTGGGAGGAGAGGATTTGAATTCCCCCTCTCCCATCTTCAAAAAAAAAAAAAAAAAAAAAAAAACCATCATAACCATTCGTACGTTAAGGGGACCAAAGTCCAAAGGTGCATAAAACCCCAGAAAGAAAAAAGAAACAAAAGAAAACAGTAGTAGTATCAGCAGAGATACTGAATACGGAGAAAAGTAGCTTTTTTTCCACATAAAAAAGCAATAACATGGAAAAGAAAAAAAATTAAAAACAAAAAGACGAATATATCCAGGTAGTTTGTAGGTACGCCAACACCCTTGTAAAACACGCGGTCATGCTACTATACAGTCTTTCAGATCCTCACGGCCTCACATGCAGAAAGGAAAAGAAAAGCCAAAGAGAGCTGCCACCACCCATACCATGAACCAATGATATCCAGAACTTTAACATTTCAGTCAGTGGATCAGTGGCAATACAGTAATTGTACATAATTGCTGTGTCAAAAATCATTGACTGGAGCGTTTGACCAGCTTCTGCCAATTGCCAGTTCTGTTGTCCAAACTTCAAAGTGCGGGACACAGTACTCAGAAGGTAAAACAGCAGCTCTATCACAAATTAATGATATATATGGCTCTGCCCATCCATCACATTTTTAATTTTAAAAGAAAAAAAATGAGAGAGAGAGAGAGGGCAAATCAAAGATGAATAATTCAGTTATAATATGATTCAATGAGAATATGAGAACGGTTTTTAAGTTCTAATACCCAAGAAATGAGATAAAAGAAAGAAAAACCACAAATGGGTTGTCATCTATACACAAGCAGGCAAATGGGTCTTAGCTGCTCAATATTAATCACGTGTTCATTTTTATTGACTATGGTCATTTTGGAGCAGATGAATTCTTGTCTGAAACCAAGGCAAAGATAGAACTGGCAAGCTTGTTAATGGAGTCAACAAGACCATTAATTCCTTCCCTATTAATCTCAATCTGTGACTCCTCCACCTTGAGTCTTCTCTCTTGCAGAATGAGGAGATCCCTGTGCCTCTTCTCTTCCTTTTCCTCACAAGCTTGGAGAGCTTCTGCTATAATAGAAGCACTCTTAGAGATTGCAGAACCCACTTCATATGAGGTATTACCAGAGCTGCTGGTTCCTTCTCCCCTTCTCCTTCTCTTTGCTGATGAGTTTGAATGCTCACTTGTATCAGAGTCTGAGCTATCACATATCTCGAAACATAAAATATGGAATCAAACCAATTAATATTGACTGAAAAAATAACAAAGAAGTGAAAGAACAGCCCAAGAGATACAGATCAAACAACAAACACAATCAGCAGAAATCAGAAACTCGTTAGGGAATCATTCAAATGGATTGCAGAAAGAAAGGAAAACCCATTTAATGCAAAGAGTCAAAGAACAATTATCACAAGCAAATGAAGCTTTAACATAAAAGTAATGACATAAAGATACCAATTACAAATGCATTGCAGAAATTAAGAAACTGAGAAAGCATGATAAGCCCATTATTCTTCAGCTTTCTATTTTACACAGAGACAGAAAAAGTATCTCAAACGGTTTCAAATGAAGGGAAGAAATCAAAGAAATTGTAGCTTGTTATATTCTTAAGACAGCAGAGAGAGAGAGAGAGAGAGAGAGAGAGAGAGAGTACCTAATGAGGGTAATGGCTGTGGATGTGGTAAAGGTTGAGGAGGTGGTAGTGGTAATGGTGGAGTTGGATTTGAGCTGTGATACTGCAATAGAGGCATTGAAGGCTGATCAACACTAGCAGTAAGCTTCTCCATGACAATACCAACATTGGGAACTGATCCACCACTCACCCTTGGAACACCTCTATTCTCTACCACTTCCACCACAGAATCATAAATTTCAGGAAGCATATTTGAAGGCAAGTTTCTTTCTTTCCTCTCATGCTTCTCAAGCTTCCAATAAGACCCTTCTTCTCCACCTCCTCTCTCAGCCAACCTTCTTTCGTATTCTCTCACCTTCTTGTAATCTCTCATCAGATTATCCCACTTATCATTGCACTGGTTTTGGCTCCTCAGGCACCCATGTCTCCAACAATAATCCTCAACCCATTTCCATCTCAGCTCAGCTGGTCTGCCTCTTCCTTCTCCATCTCCACTTCTCTTCATTCTCCTCTCTTCATCCATCTTCTTTGCAGCAATCAGCACTTGAGTCTCATGGATTGTCCAGTTACCTTTCCTGTATTCCCTCACCTCCCCACTTTTGACATGATCAGCCATCACTTAGTGCATCAAGAAAACACTAACAAGCAAGAGATGAAGGGAAAGATAAAAGCATCAAGGAGACTGGGTAATGGGTCTTTGTCACTTATCACATCTGTTTGTTCAAAGTACAAACTTTCCAATATCCAAGCGAGGTTTCTAATTGAAGAAAAGGCTTTTAATGGCTCTGCCTAGACAAAGATGGGATGAGAAGCTCAAAGAAATATCATCACATAGAAGGATTTGGTCTTGTTCTTATGTTGCTGTGTTGAAGTGGAGTAGAGGATTATTGCACCCACAAAAGATAACAGCAGAAGAATAAGAATAGTGTCTGGTTTCCCCCTTTTTTCCCTTCTTTTTCAGTTCTCTTCTTTATTTTATTTCTGCCCTTTTCAGCTTTTGATTTGATCTGGGCTCCCCCTAAAAATCTTCAAAGTTCTTGCTTCAAATCTCCAACTACTAATTCCAGCCACTGCTCCCACAAAAGAACGCAGAGAGAGAGAAAGAGAGAGAAGATCAGGAGGTGGTGGAAATCAATCACTTCATTATAAGAAAAGGCCAAGCAAATCCCATTCAAACTGACAGATCGACAAACCCGAAAAATCTCAGAATCAGAATACAGAGAGAGAGAGAGAGAGAAAGGATATGGTGATGGACCACCCCATAGGTTCTAGTTCTGAACACCCAAGAACCACACTGATCATAGCCATTCAATAGGTGGGTCACTATATGGACGGTCCAGATTTAGGTAAAAGTTTGCCACGTGTACGGTTTTAATACATTTAAGACTAACTTGGATGTTTTATGACACATTCTATCGCTCCTTTTGAGGGAATCTACATTATAACTAAGAATCCTAATCATTTGATTAGTCTCAAGTTTACCATGAAACAATATTAAAATAAGGGATCTACACTTACTGAGAATCACCTGAAATTCCACTGAAATTACGAGAGATACCTTGTCTGGAACCTGAATCATAGAAAATAGGGAAGAGGACAGTTTTGTCCTTTTGGAAGATTTGGGGTGTCAACTTCGTCTTTTAAGCATTGCAGTAGTGTATTAAAGGCCTGTGTGCCACGTCATATCATTTTTCGCTTTTTTAAAATCTGGCCAGCTTGGACAGTAAGGGTACGGGAACGGGGATCCAGAATTTCTTTGACCATAGTTTTGACAGGGGAATTGGGGCCCATGAAGTGCTGAGTCATCAAGTCATGAGTCATTACTCCGTCGCTTTCTTCCTTGGTTTTTGGATTCTAGCCTGCTCAAGGTTCAGGCATCAAGGGTAATTTGGTTATTTGATCAGTTCAGAGATATTAAAGGAAGGGACCCACGTTGATCAGGTGTGAAGGTGACATTCCTGATATAAATCTCAAGTTTCTAATAGCCCTTGATTGATCTCAAAGTGCATTGATCCCAGATTCCCAGTCAAACACATAGATAAAATAGTTGACAAAAGCCCAAGTAAATGAAACTCCACTGTGCTACATTCTTAGGCTTGGTTGGGTTCATTTAAGTCCAATCAATATATTATTTTTTATATAATAATATAATATATTAGACTTAACTTAGAAAATTTGAAGAAGATGAGACAATGGACATCTATTATGTCACATTTGCATACGGTATTTTCATTTCGATTGTTGGACAAGACAACATTGATGTCGTTGGAATTCGGAATAAAATTACTAAGACAGATAATATGGAACTCTCAATGAAATAATGGAACTCCTTTAGAAAATAAGGGTTCCCTGAGATACTACTCATCAATACTATCTCTTTTCCTATTGAACTTAGATACTAAAAGAACTTGACTGAAAACAATAACCACAGAATGAAAGAGGTTTTTCTCCAGGGTTCAAGTCTCTTTTATTTCATGTTCTCTTGTTACATATATAGATTCAATTGAAAACTTTTTTAGGCAAGTTTTTCCATGTCTGTTACTACTTTGATCATTAGCTACCTAGGATATAATAGGTTCGCATACCTAAAACCCCCTAGACTGTGTTATAGTGTCTTGTCAATCACTTTTCGACCCCCATCGACCTTCTTCGACCCCTCTTTTGGGCCATGTTCCCCATAGCCCCGGATGTCTGTTTCTGTCCTTGCGTTTTTACCAAGTAAGATTCTGACTATCCGTCGATTTGGACCAAGACCTAGTGACTCGGCGGATCAAATCAACATGTCTTGCATTTATGGTTATTGTCAGCATTTATAAGCATTAATGACAATCCATTAATGACCCAACAACCCACATCAATCTGTCACATCTTATCAGAGTTAGCATAGAGGGTCGAACATAGGTTCCTTATAATATTTTTCGCAATACTTTCATTCTCATACCATGTATCTTAGATGAACACCATGTGCTCATCACCGAAAGATCATCTGAAGTTCTTTTTCTACGATTAGATTCAATCGTCAACCATTATTTTGCCTAACAAACATAATTTAGATTAGTCACATGTTAAATTTTAGGTTTTAATTAAATTAGAGACCCCCCTTTGTATCGACATACTTCTTGAATATATCCATACATATATATCAATACTTCCAACATTAAACATTCTCCCAAACTGATCGTCCCGTATTTATCTCGTGATTTTGGAAAATCTCACAAACCCTTATTCCGTGGATAACTATCAAATTGCCAAAAGTTCTTTGGGTTGAAAAAGATTTAAATAGTCTCAAAGTGATTGAGAATTATGACATTCTCAAACTGTCATTGTCTTTCACCAAAAAAAACTGTCATTGTCTTGCATAATTTTTTTTTCTAATGCCACTGTGAAACTATGATTTCACCATCTTTAGAAGAAAATATACTTTATACTAAAACGATAAAAAAATTAATATTATAATTTCTTTTTTATAGAGATGATTAGGGATGTAAACGGATCAAATTCAAATCAAATACATCACTATCCGAATTTGAATCCACTTACCAACTATCATATCCGAAATCTGTCAGATGTATAAAAACCAAATTCGAATTTAAACCAGACATTTGGTTAAAATCCGATTTGAATGTGAAAATTGGAATTAGAATACAAATTGTACGAAAAAAGAGAAAAAAAAACCTAGTTTAAAACAAATGCATTGCCTACCTTAAGAAAATAAGTGACAAAATGACTATAGAAACATTAAGGCCATATGCGTCATAACACTCTTAAACCTAAGGTTATATGCGACCTAACACTAGGTTAAACGGAACGGAATATATCCGGTCCGTTTGACTGATATCTAAATCCAAATTCGACCCCACTATTCAAATTCAAATCCAAATTAAACAGTTGCGAATTTAAATTGAATCCAAATTTTCGACTATCCATTTACACATTAGAGATGATGTCGTTGCTAGCCATGATTGAACTTAGCCTTACAACAATCGAGTTCCCACTTTGTTTGCATGTGATGGTCATAGCCTTCTTTATTACCTATATTGAAAGTGGAATTTATAGGCAAGTTGGTGGAGAAGTAGAGAGGGTTTTTTAGGCAAGCCTTGGTTTGACACATGGCAAGTTAGATATTTTGTCAATAGATACTGACTTAGTAGTTGTAATTAATTTTAATGTCTTGAATTTTTATAGATTCAAAATATTATTTTATTATTTTACAAGTAAATTGAAGTGGTGTGTCTCTTCGTAATATGCACCTTTACAAGAGGTGTTGAAGGGGTTTGTTTCTTCCTCATAGGCACTTAAATGACCAATTGTTGTTATTATTGGTGATATATCTAAATGTTCAATAGACATATCTATTTATAGAGACAAATGTTTGGACACTCTTTGGAGATAATCATTGGTGGTGTCTCTCTTTCTCCTATATATATAGAGAGAGAGAATATTTAATTCATTTATAAGAACAAGATATAATTTGATTTTGACAATTCCATTAGTGTTAATTTGACTTTTACCTAATGAGTACAGCCTTCTAATATCTTAGTAAACCATGAAGTAAGTGTTAGATTTATGGGCTTCATTAATTATTAAACTAGTTGGTTAGTGGGAGTTTGATTGACACGATATAAATTGATTTGGTTGATTCGCCACTGGTTTGAGATTGATAACCATAATTCTCATTATGGGAAGGAATTAGGGGTTATGACAATATTTTTCTATAAATACTGATCAGGGTCCCCACAGCCACAGTTAATGAAATAATTCTCTCTGCACCCATTAGTTAGAGAACTGTGATCTTCTGAAGGCTGTGGAAGACCGTGGTCGAGGGATTACGATCAAAGCTTCAAGACTTAGAGGGAGATCAAAGTATATTACGGGTATGTGATTAATCTTAGTTTTCCTCTACCATTGTGTTCTATGAGATCTGTAGACTATCAAATCTAACAGTTGGTATCAAAACAAGACTTACAAACCTAGAATCAATGGTAGAATATAGTATATATCTCTACCTATGATTTTGATTGTAAGGATTAAAAAATTTTGAACTCATTCGAACGAATATGGCCAAATCACATTCGTACCAAAAGGAATTTTTTTTTTACCTATGAAAGGTCAAAAATAATATATCAAAGTGAAGATCTCGTCGAGACCTTCTGACGCCGGATGCGCTCTCACGAGCCGCCGACAAAAGCGAGTGAGATTCACACGTTGTAAGGTTTAAAAAAAAAAAAAAAGGCTTGTCGGCCACCAAGAGTCGAAACGGAGAGTCGACTGGGTGGATCGACTGGGCACACGTGCGGGTCAACACGTGTGACCAAGACAGTTGACCAGTGACCCTACCTGTGATCCGACCAGCTAACCCGAACCCTTAACCCCTTGACCCGACTCGCAGATCCTAGAATTTTGGCCCGACGACCCACCTTGGTGATCCGTAAGTGGTCGGACCAGACCTGTTTGGTTTATTTCAGACCAGGTCAGTTCACCTCAACCAAAACTGATTTGGTTGAAGATCGGTTTTAACCTAGTTTCCAGGGTCTAAACCATTCCCGGAGAGTGGGGTTCACACACCGTTTTAACCAGCGCGTGCTGGCACGTGGATGGTTCGATTGACCTACTGTTTTTTCTGTTAGATTCATCTTGTCATGCTCTTTCTTCTAGTATGCTGTATTTGTGATTTCTGATCTCTGTAGAGGATATTTTTCATTAAAATAGTATCTGTGGGACACTTTTGGAACATGGTTTACGATTTTTATGCAGTATTTGTTCCAATTTTTATTACCAGATGTATGATGAAATTTATGGTGCATGATGTGAGATTATTTGAGTTTTATGGATGCTTAAATATGTTTAACGTATGTGTTAAAATTCCCATTTAGTTGTCCCATTCGATTTTGTGAATATTATGATCGGATTGGATGGTGACCACCAAAGTGGCACATTCAGTTTTTATTATAATGTTTTCAAACTCAAAGTATTTTAATATTTATTGATAGCCTAGTTAGTTAATGTCCACCTAAAGGTGGCGTTGTCAAGATTAAACAAGGTTCATGCATATGGTTTAAGGGGTATTGGCCTAGGGATTTTTCATTCACTCAAAAGTGATGGAATTCTGATGACCATTATTTCTTTGCAGTTTAGCATAGATTTTGAAAAGGAACAGTGCATGTATCGTCCGAAATGATGTATATGTAGTTCGATTGACTTTTCAAAGAGAATAAATTAGCTTGCTCATATAATATATATATATATATATATATATATATATATATATATATATATATATATATATTTACTTGCTAGCTAAGGTTTGGGTATTAATCATGGAATCATAATCATATACTCTGTATTATAGTTGATATTTATTATGATGATTAAATACCGCAGGATGTCTATTCAATCAAGTTACTTAGCTGCTGCACCCATGTTGTCTGCTAGGGAACTTAAGATATCAATTGGTCTCTCTGACCTGGACATAGGCATCACAGAAAAGAAACCAAAAGACATAACTGAAAATAATACTCAGGCTGAAATTCAACATATGAAAAAAATGGGAAAATGCTAACAAAAAGTGTTCCCTAGTTATTCAGATGACTGTCCCAGAGTCTATCTTAGATAGCATTCCTGATTTGGACAATGCAAAGAAACTGTTGGAAGCTGTACAAGCTAAGTATGAAGCATCTGAAACTGATAAAGTGGGTGAATTATTGACTATTCTGACTAGTACTAGTTTTAATGGGACTAAAAGTGTGAGAGATCATATAACTTATATGGAAGGAATGGCTGAGAAACTCAAGGGACTTAAAAATCCAATTACTCAGGATGTTGTCTTGCACTATGGTTGGACTCTAGTCCTGCAGTATGGTCCTACGGTACATACCGTAAGGTATACCGACTGGACTCAAGTCCTGCGATATGGTCCTGCAGTATATACCGCAAACACATACCGGCTGGACAAAGAGTCTGCGGTATGGTCCTACGGTATATACCGCAGGCACATACCGGTCTCACTATAGTGAGACCTAGTGAGATCGGTATGCTTATCGAAGCCTGGTTGTTGGCCAAACTTGGTTCTGACCAACTGTAACCCTAATAATTTAATTTTAACCTATAAATATGATCATGTATGACTTGTAGACGACATGAGTGGACTCTGTAAGGCAGAGCAGACTTGCAATCATGAGTCAGGTAAGGGACAAGACCCCAAAACCTAATTAACTAATAATGGACAGTAAATCGTTGTTTCTGTATCTCTATCTGTTGATTGTTGTCTGTGCATTCCACATGTCATCTTTCTATTTAATTTTATTATCTGTTTATGCATATTCGTATACTAGGAATGTTGTTTGTTTAGGCATGTGAATGTTTTCGTTAGTGTGAAGAATGTGAAAGGGAGTGGAGCCCTGGATATATCCTCACACTAACATATTTTTGTATCGTCGTCTACCTTAGCGAGCATGGTGCGAATAGGGTATCAGAGGGAAGACATGGGATTGTGGCTCTGCCTGCCCACCAGACTCGAGCCCTATCTCTATGTCGTAGGGAGCTGTGCTGGGGTAGGACCATAGATACTATGATGACATATAGGATTGGTTAAAAATGGAACCCACTTGCAAGCCTTTGCTAACAGGGGTTTAGGTGTTGGTTCGATGTAGGGTATCAGGGGGAGGACGTGGGATGGTGGATTTACCTGGCTGCCAAACTCTAGCCCTATCTCTATACTGGAGTGAGTGATGTGGGGCAACAACAATAGTGTGGATCGAAGTTTGACTTTTTGGTGTGTTCATACTCTCGTGTATGGAGGTGCGGTGACTGTCAAACCTTACCATAGCACTTTGCAAGTTATATCTGACCCAATTGTAATGTTATCTCATGCATTTTGTTGTTGCATTGGTCTTGTGCTTTACTGAGCTAAGTTGTGAGCTCACCCTGTGTATACACCATATTTTTCAGATGTTGATGAAGGATACGCTGTTGAGGACTTTATGGCTGCTCCAACTTACGGGACAGTGGCGGCTATAGATACACAGACAGTGGAGGACGAGCATGATATCTCATGCGAATGCTTTTACTGTGTGTTTCTTTAGGTTTTTATTATTTATTCTTTCAGATGATTTTTAAACAATGTAAATGATTTATTTATTTTTGTTGTGGTTGGAAATAATTAGATCTCTCATTTATTTATAATTAGCAAACTCAGTTCATTTACTATTTAGTTCCGCTGCTATTTATATTTCTTAGATTATGGTTAGTTTGTTTGGAATGGTTTGTTGACACAGTTTATTGAGATCCTGGTGTGAGCCGTGGTTTGGAGACGGTTCACTCACACTTCTGGTTCAGTCGGAATTGGGGTATGACACACTTTATATTGAATTCTCTACAAGATCAATACAAACACATTAGGTCAGCCTATAAGACTGCCAAAGATAAATGGACCTTGGATGAGCTCACTTCAGTCTGCACTGAAGATCAGAAATTATTTAAGAGTGCTAACTTGACAACCTACAAAGGTCAACATGATAAGAATTAGGGAAAACATGGTTTTGGGCCTCACAGGAAGGGAAAGAATAACTGAAATAAGGGTAGAAAACCCTATGATAAGGGTAACAAGGAACAAAAAGAGAAGAAGGGTCTGAGTGCTGTTAAGTGTTTTTGGTGCAAGAAGTTTGACCACATGAAGAAAGATTATAGGGCCAAAGCAGCCTAGCTGGAGAAAAAGAAATCGAATACTGGTATTTATGTCACACCCCAATACTGGACTAACCAATGGTATGATGAACCGTCATGACAACCAACGGTTCAAACCAGGATCTCGTATAGGCTATGCCAACCATGTTAAACCAAAACACATTCCACAGTAATAATCAGAGATATTTGAGTAAATAACGGAAGTCTTATTAATAATGAACTGAGGTCTACATGATAAATAATTAAATGATCCAGTTATCTCCAATTTATCAAAACATAATTAATACATATTACAAGTATCAAAATACGAAAGTTAAACACTAAGCATAACCATGGTGAAACACTCGCTTGACAAGTCTTGCTCATCCTCCACAGCTTGCACATCCATAGCCGCTACATGTCCATACGTTGGCGTATCTATGTAGTCTTCAACAGTAATACTTGCAACATCAGAAACTAAAAAGAATTATACGCGCGAGGGTTAGCTCTCCAACTTGCGCTTAGTGAAAAAACAAAACAATGCAACAAATATATGCATGCATTCAATATCTTTGGTCTGATTTTTAAGTTTGCAATGTGCTATAGAAAGGTTTGGAGGACCCCGCACCTCTATACACGAATGTGTGAATCCGCCCAATGGATCAAACACCATTGCCATCTCATATGCACCCACCATAGAATAGAGATAGAGCTAATGTAAGACCCGCACTCTGAAAACCCGGTCTAAACCTTGGTTTTGTGTCGTGACAGGTCTTCCGATCATCACCGAGCCGAGACGGGCAAGCGGATAACAAACAGTCGAAATCGGACCGAAGTCGACCAATATACCTGATTTAGGTATACCGGTCGATGGTACCGGATGAGGGGTACCGGTCGACCGGTATGGCCCCGACAAACTATGTGCGGGAATTTGAAATTTGTCTGCGGGTCCCGCTTTCCCGATTTCGAATCCTAGAAGTTTCCTAATCCTAGTAGGGTTACTAAACCCTATTTCTAGCCTATAAATACACCTTTAAACCCCTCAAATCCTTTCCATTGTCTCTCACAAACCCTAGAGAAGAGGAAGAGCTTGGAAAGGAGAAGGCTAGGAAGAAGAAGGAGGTGCCGCCATTACCATTTGACGAAGCTCTCGTTACGCCGTCAACGGTAAGTGTTTGAACCCTCTTCTTACCCTATGTTAGTTGTGTGGGTGGATCAATACCACGCAAAGTAGGTATTGATCTAAAACCCTAAATTGGCCAATAAACCCTAAGTTGCCGTCAAACCCTAGATTCGAGTTTCGAGATGATATCGTCGAAACAAGACTTGAACGAGTTGGGGATAACTCTAACTCAAAGCCTAGACTTAGAATGGATAGGAGAAACCCTGAGAATCCATGGAGGATGATCGACGGCAGTCAAAGAACCCATGTATGGTCTTCCGGAGACATACCGTCGACTCACCGGTTGCACCTAGGCGACCGGGTATGTTGCACCGCTACCTCTCGGGAGGTTATCGTGGGGGACCGGCGACCAACCGGTCGCCAGTCTTTCCCACAGAGCCGCGACCGGTATATGCCACCGGCCGCCTCTGTGAGGGTATTTTGTAACCATGTTGGTTTCCGACCAATATGAAACCCTAAATAATATATTCTAATGGAACCCTAATATTATGTAGGATTTTGTGACATATCGTTTGGATCTTGTGACGGGAGCAAGTGATCGAGCGAGCGCAGAAGGGAATCGACCTAAACCTAATAATTAATGGACGATATCGTTGTTAATCATTGAGTATCTATGATGTGATGTTTGTGCATATTCACATGCCATCCTTTACTTCCGTTATTATTATTGTTCATGCATTCATAGGTTGTGATTGTTAGGCATGTGATTGTTTTCGTTGTGTGTGGAGTGGGGCATGGGCCCGGATCGCTCTTCACACCGGCACCTTTTGTAGTATTCTATCTTAACATGCTTGGTACGGTGGGGTATCGGGGGAAGATCGGGTACGTTGGTCTCCGATATTGATGTTGTCCCGACCATCGTTGGGTGGTACCGAGGATTCCGAGTCGAGCCTTGTCCACGATGCTTTAGCTCTATCTCTATCCGAGGGAGTTGTGTTGGGATAGGGTCTACCGCGATTGTTTCTATCCTAGTGGGTTAGTTGCGGATAGGGTATCGGGGGGAGGTGAGGTTTTGGAGGTCTCAGGCCCGGCCCGCACGCCCAACTCCATCTCTATGCCGTAGGGAGTTGTGTTGGGATAGGGTCTACCGCGTATTGTTTCTATCCTAGTGGGTTAGTTGCGGATAGGGTATCGGGGGAGGTGAGGTTTTGGAGGTCTCCGACCCGGCCCGCACGCTCTAGCTCTATCTCTATGCCGTAGACGGTGTCTGGGATAGAGCATACATTGTTGACATATAGGATTGGTTAGTTGCGAGCCCGGTTTGCGAGCCTTGGCGATAGGGGGCTTAGGTGCTGGTATGGGTAGAGTATTAGGGAGGTGCGGGTATACCTTAGCTCATCTCTATTCCATGATGGGTGCATGTGGGTTGGTGGTAGTGTGATTCGTGCGACGCCACACACCGTGTATAGAGGGCGGGGGCCACCAAACCTTTCTATAGCACATTGCAAACTTGAAACCGGACCAGGCATAAAATGATTGTTACTCACGCATAATCTTGTGAAGCTGCCGATTGCCTTCCGTGTGTTGTGTGCTCACCCTTTGTATATACATTATTTTTAGATGTTGATGCGGGATACACGTGGACGATTACGTGAACGCTCCGCGTATGGTGGTGCTCCGGATGTACAGCGGGGACGGGGCGAGCATGACGCCATGCGAGTGCCCTTTCTGCGTGTACCTGTGATTTGTTTTATTTATTCGTTCCAGTTATTTTAGTTTGTTATTAAGAGATGTAATAGATATTTATTTTATGTGATTGAATTTGAATAATGGGATATTTATTTAAATTATCAATAGATACTCGGTTCATTCTATTTAAAGTCTTCCTTGATGTTTATATTTCGATTGTGGTTATGTGTAATTGGTTTTGTATGGGTGGACACGGCCTATTCGAGATCCTGGTGTGAACCGTTGGTTCAATGACGGTTCACTCACACCGTTCTGGTTGGATCAGAATTTGGGGTGTGACAGCTAAAGTGTCTGGATCACACACCGCCAACACTTTTCCTTATTCCCTACCCATACCAATGCCTAAGTCCCTGCTGGCGAGGGCTTATAAACTGGGTTCGCAACTAACCAATCATAGGCCTCACCCCAGCATCTCTCAATACGTCCAAAAAGATAGAGCTAAGGCCCCCCGACAGAGTCAGATGCCACATGGTCAGAGACCACCTCCCCTGATGCCCTACGACGTAATAGTTCTGCTAAGATAATGACGATACAACGATGTTAGTGAATAAGACCTGAGTAGAGATAAAGTTAGAGTCTGGTGACCAGGATGAACCACAATGTCACGTCCTCCCCCTGATGCTCCACTCATATCAAGCACACCAACCACACACACATAATCATATGTCTATTCCTAGCATCATTGTCACACCCCAATTCTGACTGAACCAGAAGTATGAGTAAACCGTCACTGAACCAACGGCTCACACCAAGATCTCAATAAGACCGTTTCTACTCATACAAACCATTGCACATAACCATAATCAGAATATAATAAAATACAGCGAAAGTCTTAAATTAAATGAACTGAATTCTCTATTGATAATTTAAATAAAAATATCCAGTTATACACCAAAATGTAAATAAATATCCTTACATCAATTTATAAATCCAACTGAAAATAAATAATTAAACTAAACAATCCTAGAGGTACACGCAGAAAGGGCACTCGCATGAAGCGTCATGCTCATCCTCTCCTGCTTGGACTTCCAAAGCAGCAACACCTCCATACGTCGAAGCATCCATATAGTCCTCCACAGTATAACCTACATCAACATCTAAAAATAGTGTGTACACAAGGGTGAGCTCACAACTTAGCTCAATAAGACAATCAGACAATGCAACAAACATATGCATGAGTAACATTCATATTATGGTCTGGTTTTAAGTTTGCAATGTGCCATAGAAAGGATTGGCGGCCACCGCACCTCTATACACGAGTGTGTGAAGCCGCCCAATAGATCAAACACCACAGTCGTCCCACATGCACCCACCATGGAATAGAGATAGAGCTAAAGCGTCTAGATCAAACACCGCCAACACTTCTCCTGATACCCTACCCATACCAACACATAAGTCCCTATTGGCGAGGGCTTACAAACTGGGCTCGCAACTAACCAATCCTATATGTCATCACAGTAGGCCCTATTCCAGCACATCTCTCTACGGCATAAAGATAGAGCTAGAGTCTAGTGGCTAGGCCGGAACCCACAGTGCCACTTCCTCCCCCTGATACCTTACCCGCACCAACCATGCTAAGACAGAATGATACGAAAAGGTGCTAGTGTAAGGAATGATCCCAGACCCTAGGCCCTTCCTATTCCATACACCAACAAAAATAATCACATGCCTAACAGTCACATCCTAGCATAACGAGTATGCATGAAAAATAATAATAACTGAAAGTAAAGGATGACATGCGAGTATGCACAAACATCAATCCATAGAATCGTAATTATTAACAATGTTTTACTGTTATTAAATTATTAGGGTTTAGGTCTGATTCCCTTACCTGACGCTTGTTTTATAACTTGCTCCACGTCACAGACTCCAAATTTGCTATCATAAGGTCCTACACGACGTTAGGGTTGAATTAAAATTGTTTTCTTAGGGTTTACGTTGGTCGAAAAACCAACAGGGTCAAAAACACTTCCACAGTGCATACCGATCGCATGTACCGATCGTAGGTACCGGTCAGGGCACTGTGGGAAAGGTGCGACCGATATGGTCGACCGGTCCCCACAGACCAGTCTCCGAGAGGTACCGGTCGCAGTACCCATCGCATAGGGTGCGACTGGTATGGTTAATCGGTATGCCTCTGGAAGACCATAAACTCGGTTCTCGCCTTCCGTCGGTCACCCCCTATTGATTCTAGGGTTTCTCCTATATATTCTAGGTCTGAGCAACGAGTTAGAGTTGTTTCATGTTCCATTCAAGTCCTAGTTTCGATGATCCTCAGCCTAAAACTTGAATCTAGGGTTTATCAACTGGATTAGGGTTTGACGACAAAATATGGTTTAGATCAATACCTCGCCTTGCATGGTATTGATCCAATCATGATTAACCATTCTAGAACGCTTAACGTAGAGGAAGGTTTAAGCACTTACCGTTGGTTCGTGGTAATGTGTTCTTCGTCCAACGACAATGGTGGCTCTTCCCTCTCCTTCCTTAGCTTCTTCTCCTTCTTCAATCTCTTTCTCCTCTTTAGGGTTTGTGAGGATCAATGAAAGGGATTTAAAGAGGTTTAAGGGTCCTTATATAGGCTAGGGTTGAGTCCCCTTACGTTAGGAAAGTCCTAGGGTTCGAAATTTGGAAAGTGAGACCCATAAAGATCCGTTTCCAGATCTAAGTGATCTGCTGCACAGGCTATATCGGTCGACTGGTACCATAGATCGGTACCATCGATCGGTATGAAATATATCATATTTTAAGGTCCATTTTCGTATCTGATTGTCATCCGCTCGTCCCGTCTGGCCCGTTGATGATTGGAAGACCTGTTACGACATGAATGAAAGGTTTAGATCGGGTTCATGGAGTGCGGGTCTTACAATCATCATCATCTTCCTAGCATCATCATCATCATCATATTTAAATAGATAGAAATAAATATGAATGTGCAGTAATAATAGGAATATTGGATGACATGTGAGATGCATATTACAAGCATATAAGCATAGAATCAATCATGGCATTGGACTCAAAAAAATAAATAGCTTGTTATTAGTCAATTAGTTTAGGTTATGTTCCTTCACCTGTTAGAAATGTTCAATCTTCTCAAAGCTTCTTAACTCACTCTTGAACCTCTTGGAAACCTAAGAAATTTGTAAATTCTAAGTTAGGGTTCAAGCTCATCAATTTACAGTAGTCGTCCATACTAGCATCAAACAGACCTCCAGAAACTGAGTGGTCGCAGGTGTGACTGTACCTGTGGTCTCAGTTTCTGCGACCACAGGGTCTGGGGTCGATACATGTGGTCAGATGTCATGCGACCGCATACATGCGACCACACCCTCCCTAAAAATTTCCCGAGGGCATGTGGTTGACACATGTGCCTCGTGTGGTGGATCAAACTGCGACTTCACGAGTGTTGGTCAACTTTTCCACTCTCAATGCAATACCTTTATGTTTTGATTCCTTAGCTTATCATTATGATCATTCCTATGATTTTTCTATGGTTTAAAATTCATACTTTTATATAATCCTTCACCCTAATAGATTCCCTCCATGGATCTCTTAGAGTTTTATCCAAGGTCTTAGGATTGAGATCTTATTTTGAATCAGCATCTCCTCCATAATCTATTCTAGGCATTCAATTAATGTAGAAAATAATTCCATACCTTAAACTTGCTGGAGAATCAGAGCTTTCTCTGCAATTCCTTCTCCTAGTCTTCCTCTTCAATGCTCCTTCTCTTCCTACTCCTCTCTTTCTCTCTCTTTCAGTTTGGGTTCTAAAAGAGTGAAAGAGGCTAAGGAACGTCCCTTATATAGAAAAAAACCTCCATATAGAGTCCCACTTTAATTAGGAAAGAGATCCCATAAGTTTTGGAAAGTTTCTAAAACTCGGAGTCGATTATACCATCGTGTAGTCGCACGTGGGGTCGCAGAATCCTTCGATCGCACGTCTCAAAACTGCGATCACACAACCCAGACTCGAGTGATCTCAATATTTTGAGGTGTGGTTGACCACACTTGTTTAGGAATGCGACCACACGTCTCAATTAGATGATTTTTTGTTCGAATTACATACCTAGCCTTGTGGTTTCTTTACACACTTGGTCCGACTATGATAGAAATACCTAATACAAAGTGGTAAGACCGGATTAACAAGGTACGGGTTTACAATTTATCATTCCTTTGTCTGTTTTGAATCCTATCTAACTGATGCTCCTGTAGATTCTTGGTGGTTTGACTTTGGTTCCACTGTCCATGTTACTCATTCCTTGTTGGGCGTTTCTCAGCAGCAGGACACCCAACAAGGATGAAATCAGCGTGTACGTGGAAAATGGAGTGCGAGTGGGAGTCGAAGCCATAGGAGTTGTTAGGGTTCATTTACAGTCAGATTTTTTCATAGACTTAGTAGATACAATTTATGTACCTTTCGTGAGAAGGAATTTAATTTCGGTTTCAAGGCTTACTTTGGATGGATAAAATGTTAATTTCAATAAAGATGACTTCATTTTATTACATGATTCTCTTTTTATTGGTAGTGGATGCAACATTGATGGTCTATATAAATTGAATTCTGCTACCCCATTGGTGTTGAATGTTAGTTCTAAACGGTCTATATTTAATAGCAAGTCTTCTATGTTATGGCACAAATGTTTAGGGCATATTTCTGTCAAGAGGATGAAAAGGCTTATACAATCCAATATTTTGAGACCATTAAATTTTGATGATATGCATGATTGTGTGGATTGTATGAAGGGGAAGATGATTAAATCAAGAAAGAAAACTGTTGTACGCAGTAAAGAAATTTTGGATCTTATTCATATAGATATTTGTGGATCTTTTTCGACCTCTACCATTTGTGGACATAGATACTTTATCACCTTCACTGATGACTTTTCTAGATATATATATATTTTTCTCATCTCAGAAAAATCAGAATCACTTGATTGTTTCAAGATCTTTAAGGCTGAGGTGGAAAATTTATTTGATAAAAGGATAAAGATTGTCAGGTCTGATAGAGGGGGAGAATATTATGACAAACCAGGTGACTCAGGACAGTTCCTTGGTCCATTTGTAAAATTTCTTATAGAACATGGAATAATAGCTCAATATTCTATGCTTGGAACTCCACCACAGAATGGAGTGGCTGAGAGGAGGAACAGAACCCTCAAGGATATGATAAGGAGTATGATAAGAAACTCTAACCTTCCTGAATCTCTATGGGGTGAAGCTTTAAAGACTGTTGCATATATTATTAATAAAGTACTTAGTAAATCTGTCCTAAAGACACGTTTTGAACTTTGGACTGGTAGAAGACCTGGTTTAGATCGTTTGCATGTTTGGGGATGCAGGGCAGAGGCAATGTTGTATAATCCCCATGAGAAAGTGTTTGATTCTGGAACTATTAGTTGTTATTTTGTGGGCTATCTAGCCAGATCCAAAGGATTCAGGTTTTATTGTCCTAGTTCAATAAACAGAATTGTAAAAACTAACCATGCTAAATTTATGGAGAATGAGGGTGAGTCATTTCAACCAAAGAACCTGAAATTTAATGAAGAACAAGTTGAGATTGTTGTTGAATCAGCTCATCCAGATGAAGCTTTACCTAAAGCTATTGATACAGCACCTGAGGTTGTCCCTATTCAACCTGATATTTCTATTGAGGAGTCTGTACAAGAAGTGAGAAGGTCTACAAGAGCACGTAAACCTGCTATACCATCTGATTATTTGTTCTACTTGACAGAGGTAGATTATGACATTGGTCATGAGGAGGACCCTACAAGTTTTCAAGAGGCTGTAAACAGTATCGATGCACCCAAATGAGTGGAAGCCATGGAAGATGAATTGATATCTATGAAAAACAACAAAGTTTGGGAACTTGTAAAATTGCTAGAGAACTGTGTACCCATAGGTTTAAAGTGGGTATACAAGACTAAATGTGATGCTAAGGGCAAGATCGAAAACTGCAAAGCAAGACTAGTAGCAAAAGGGTTCAAGCAAAGAGAAGGAATCAACTACAATGAGACATTCTCTCCTATTTCCGCTAAGGATTCCTTCAGGATAATAATGGCATTGGTAGCACATTTTGATTTGGAACTTCATCAAATGGATGTGAAGACTGCTTTTCTGAATGGAGAATTATTAGAAGATGTGTATATATTCCAACTATAAAGTTTTGAGGTAAAGGACAGGGAGAATATGGTATGCAAACTCAAGAAGTCCATCTATAGACTAAAGCAAGCATTCAGACTATGGAACCAGAAATTTCATCAGGTTATAACTTCGCTTGGTTTCGTTGAAATATGAATGACTAGTGTATCTACATGAAAGTCAGTGGGAGTAATTTTATATTCCTAATCTTATATGTGGACTATATTTTATTGGCCAGGAATTCTATGGGGTTACTTGTCGAGACAAAAAGGTTTCTGTCTGAAAATTTTGAAATGAAGGACATGGGAGAGAGTACATTTATACTTGGTATTCAAATTTATTGTAACAGGAAGAAATGTCTTTTAGGATTATCTCAAATAGCGTACATTGATCGTGTTCTCAAACAGTTTAATATTTCTAACTGTTTTGCTAGGGATGCACCTATGACTAAGGGAGACAAGTTGAACAAGAAACAATGTTCAAGAAATGATTTTGAGAAGGGTTGGATGGCAAACAAACCTTATGCATATGTAGTTGGGAGTTTGATGTATGGCCAGGTATGCACTCGTCCTGATATAACCTTTGCAGTGAGTGTGCTGAGACGATTTCAGTCAAATGCTGGAGCTACTCACTGGATAGTGGCAAAGAAAGTTAGGTGATATTTGTAGAGCACCAAGGACTATATGCTTGTTTATGGCAGTAGTGACACCCTTGAGTTAGTGGGATACACAGATTCAGACTATGGAGGTTGCACAGATGATTTGAAATCTACCTCAGGGTATATTTTTCTGTTGACAGGAGGTGCTGTTTCTTGGAGGAGTGCGAAGCAGTCAATTGTGGTAACATTAATTATGCATGCAAAGTTTATAGCTTTATATGAAGCTATTAAGCAAGCAGTTTGGCTGAAAGGATTCATTTTAGGTTTAAAGATTATGGATTCTATTGTCAGACCCCTCATGATATATTGTGATAATGATTCAACAGTGTTGTTTGCAAAGAATAACAAGAAGTCAAGTGCTTCTAAGCACATAGAAATCAAATATTTGATGGTAAAAGAAAAGATGATTGAAGGTCTAATTATAGTGGAGTACAACTCGACTGATCAGATGATTGCTGATCCTCTAACGAAGGCTTTACCAGTGGTAGTCTTCAAAGGACATGTACCTAGCATAGGTGCTGTTGATTCTTTTGATGTTTCAATTAGTGGGAGATTTTATGTTTACTCATTGACTTTTATTTATAATTTCATTCAGACACAATCATTTATAGTTTGAATGTTAATCATGATCATGTTTACATTAACATTTATTTATTATTGTTATTGTTATTGCTTATTTGACATGTCATAGATATGAGACAGTATTTGGCCAAAGGTTCAAGGCAGTATTTAGTCAAAGATTTAAGGCGATGTCTAGCCAAAGTATGGTATTATAGTTTCAGATTATTTAAATACCATGTTATATTGCCCATAAAGGTTTTGGGGCAATTTTGATTAAAGTTTTTTTTAATCAAATTTGGACTCGCATGAGAGTTTTACTTTCATGCATTATCTCAGGTGATCTATTTATTAAGTAGACCTTTGTTGTAGGTGACAAAAAGTTGTACATCATATGTTAAGGTGTATTATCCGCTGTTGCTCACATTGGTGTGCTTGATGGATGGGTTAAGGTTTTGTGACTGTTTAGTATATCAGATTCCATGGCCACACTGATTGATGATAGTTCTTGTAATTAATTTTGCCCAAATGGGAGATTATTAGATTTATGGATTTCATTAATTATTAAACTAGTTGGTTAGTGGGTTTGATCGACACGGTATAATTCGATTTGGTTGGTTCGCCACTGGTTTGAGATTGATAACCCTAATTCTCATTATGGAAAGCAATTAGGGGTTATGACAGTATTTTTCTATAAATACTGATCAGAATCCCCACAGCCACAGTTAATGAAATAATTCTCTCTGCACCCATTAGCTAGAGAACTGAGATCCTCTGAAGGATATGGAAGACTGCGGTCGAGGGATTACGATCAAAGCTTCAAGACTTAGAGGGAGATCAAACTACATTACGGGTATGTGATTAATCTTAGTTTTCCTCTATCATTGTGTTCTATGAGATCTGTAGACTATCAAATCTAACAGTAAACGCAATAGTTTTCGATTTTTTGTGGGTTGTTTTATCTTGAAAATCAATTCACATAGAACCCTGTTTACATTATAGGGGGAGATTATGATTTTAAGAAGAGTAGTCTTGACTACGACACAACTTTATCGTTTGTTTGCCGCATGTGGTACATCAATTTTAATTGTGGTTTTGATGTTTATTTTGGTGAGTTCATAAATGCCTTTTTTTGGTAAAAGTTCATAAATGCTTATATGAAATATTTGAGTAAATCATTTTTTTTAATAATTATTTACAATTCTTTGTCTCATGATCATCTCATGCCTAAGATGATGTTTATGGTATATATTTTACAACACTAGTATTCATTGTTCACATGTTAAATTTCAATATAATGAAAGTTAATCACGTAACAAAATAAATTATTTTTAAAAATAAACTTCATATATATATATATATGAGCATGTGAAGGTGCATTCCAATAGATGATTCACAATTGATAAATAAAAGGGTTAATTACACAGACACCCCCTCTACTGTAGTGAAACTACATAGAACTACCCTGCTTTTACAAAAGCTACACAGAATAGCCCTCTAACAATCCTATCATACAATCTCACCCACACCGTTACTTTTAACTTAACGGTAGAGGGTCAAATTTTTTTTAAGACAAAAATACCCTTACTAAGTGCATTTTTGAAAATGAAAAAGAAAATAAAAAAAATCACAAAAAAAATATAAAAATGAAATTGAAAAGTTTTGAAGGTAAAAAAGTTTTTTTAGCATCTAAAAAGAATAAATCCTTTAAAAAAAATTTGTCTAAAAGAAACTTAGTAAGGGTATTTTTGTCTAAAAAAAAAGTTGACCTTCTACCGTTAAGTTAAAAGTAACGGTGTGGGTGAGATTGTATGATAGGATTGTTAGAGGAGTATTCTGTGTAGCTTTTGTAAAAACAGGATAATTCTATGTATTTTCATTACAGTAGAGGAGGTGTCTGTGTAATTAACCCTATATGCACAAACAAAACAGGGGTATTTGATATGTGAATATGAAATCTTACAAACGAGTTATTCATATCATTTTACCTAAATATCTAACAACCAAAATTATCACATCACCTTTCGAATGAAAGAATAAATATGCCACATGTAGATATCCAGACAAAGTTCCTCTCACATCGTTCAACTCCTCCAATCATGAAAGGATCTTTATCTGTAGATACTCTCTCCTAAAGGCTTGCCTCAAAACCAAAACTTTTGGAATTTTTTGGCCTTATAATTTGACTACAAGGTTAAAGTTTATGTGAGGTTAGCAATTTTATTTTCAATTTAATCAAAAGAAAAAGAAAAAGAAAAAGAAAAAGAAAAAGAAAAAGGAAATAATAACCATGAATTAATGTGGTTTCGAAAAAAAAAAAAGAAACATTTTGATTTTTGAAATAATATTGTAAAGTCAACAACAAGAGATTCATTAATTTTTTTCCAACCAAAAAAAATTTGATTAATTTTTTTATTATTTTACTTAAAAAAATACAAAAAAATAAACATCTAACTACATTCATTGACAGTTCCAAAATGCTAAAAAAAAATTATGGTCCAAATGTGCATAGAGGTACAAGTTTGGTCATGGTAGTCCGAACCTGTTGTGAATGTGTGGAAGGAGATATCGTAGCCCTGACGGTGGGTTAGGACTAGTAATTTCTGATCTCGAGTTAAGTCCGGATCAGGCCAGGCCAGGCCAAGCCATAGTTGAGGCCTTGGGCTGAGTCAAAACTGGCCTATCATCTTTTTTCTTCTTTTACTTCGGCCTGGCCCCCGCCTATGCGTCTCTTTTCCCTCTTTCCATGGTTAAGGGTCAAGGGCCAAGGCCAATCACGGTTAGCCTGATCCGACTCTGAGTTAGACCTGGGCCTGACCTAGCCGTAGTTAAGAAAAACTCAAGGTTGGGCCAAGGTCTAAAAAATCGGACCGACGAAACCCTGTACAGCTGTACTTTATCAGTCACGTTTCCTTGGCAAGTGCCATCATTTGATTATGTAAGAATAGGGACAATGTTCACCGTATTGTTCATCAACCTTAGATCTCCACCGTCGTTATTAAATGTAATTTAAAATACTAATCCAACGGTAATAATAAAAGGTCGAAGTAATCTTTACGAAAGTAGTTTATCTTCTATACATCGCAGGGATGTCGACCAACCTGCAAGTCCCATGAAACCTAACAGCCAAACCTGAGATGATCAAAAAGTTCCAATATTTCATCGTCTTCGTTTCTCTGCTATTCAATTACTCAATCCATGGCTTCTAATGGAACATCTCCGGTGAGCTTGCAGTTAAATTGTAGCTAATAGGGATTTCTTAGGTGTGACTGAGGATTTTGGCTTCAGTTGCGACTTGGGTTTCTTCCATTTATTAGAGATTTGATCTTTCTAAGGTTTGGTTCCCGTCCAAATTTAATTCTATGATGTTGCAGAGAGCGGAAACTGAGAACAGCTTGGAGAAAATCAAGAGGCAGCTGACGTCGGGTTCAGGGAGGAATCTGTTGCAGGGTCCGCTCCTTAAGAGATCTGAAACGGTACGGGGTTTATATGTAATTTTAGAAACTGAGGATTCTGTTTCTTTATGAGCAGTACATAATTGCTTTGAAACAAACTTCTAGTCTTTTTAGCTGATATAAATTTAGCTGATATAAATTTTAAATTGTAGTTTGATTTAATGAAGGAAGTGTTTAATCTTATTAGGTTTCAGTTTTGAACATAACACTTCGACTTTTAATTGCTTAGTGATTCATTGCTCGACCGAGTGTTATTCATCAGTGTGGAACGCAATGAATCTTCCACTGGAATGGGTGTAACTGAGTAGTCCTCATTCCTCACTAGCAATTGATAAGGGCTATTTCAGAAGAATGAAGAAAAAAAGAAGAAAAGAGAGGCAGTATTAAGAATTTAGCAGTCTTTGGAGTTAATGAAATGCATCAAATTGCCCCCTTAAAACCCTTGGGTTGTAAAACTCGAACATTTTCCTTAGGTGGCCCCCTCCATGTTTCAAACTAATCACTATGGTATAGCCATTATGCCAAATGTTAAGTATGTTTCTTTTAATATGAAAGCCCTAGGGTTGATGGAGACATAATCAGATTAGGCACTGAACCTAACAGCAATTTTTCTATTGGACAATATCTCAATAGTCATTTAAGAGGGATTATCAAATATAATATGTTTTAACTTTTGTAACCGGTTCTTAATTGGTAAGACCTTACAGATATCTACTATATTCAGGGAAAAAAAAAGGAAAAGAAAAAAGGATCTCAAGATATTATGACATGGTTATGGACATGAATGATGGAGTTCTAATTCTTTTTTAAGATAAAGACAAACTTTTTTCCAAATACAGTCAGCTTATGATTCATATTTGAGTTGATTGAACATATATGCTTGGTTTGTTTATATTTGATTTATGAGATAGAAGATGTGGTAAATGTGAAGTTATAACCATGAGGAATTTTTTTGGAATCAGAAGTTCTAGCGATAAGCTTAACTATGTCAGAATGCATGGAATATTAGTGAAAATAAGAATCAGAATGGGTGTGTAATTATGATTGATGATCAAAAGGTACCTTGGTGCAACCATTTTCTTATATTTATTTGTTCATCCATTAGGATGGAGAGGTTGAAGAGGAGGCTATACTTAAGTGGCAAAGAGGTGCTTTCAAATTGTGTGATGCATTCTCATAATGGTGAAGTGAACATTTGTAAGATGGCTAATCAATTAGTGGAAGCCAATAAACCAGAGGCATACAAATTGAATGTCTTAATATCCTTTAATCAATTGGCAGAAGCCAATTTTGACGCTGGTCTCTGGTCCTATTGTTGCTTAGTTGTTGGTTGGTTCTCTCTTCATTTTCCCTAGAATTTTTTTTCCTTCCTAGCTGATGTAGGATGTCTACAAGTAACTCTAAGGCTTGTGAGTGCTAGGTTGAAAATACCTTCAGAACTTCAGGAAACTAGAAAATCTAGAATCAATTAGGTTTCTGTTCATGTGATCCTGTTCATTCAATACATAACTATATTGCTTGACTTGTGTAGAGAGACAGTAAACTAATAAAGTAATAAGGGTGGCAGTGGGGGAGTGTATGGTCGGATAGTGGCCTTACCTTTAAAGTTTAACCTTTAAAGGGTTTTCTTCCCTTACCCTAGAAATCCCTTTCTTGGCAGTGAATGTGTAAGTAGAGCCTTAATTATGCTCTTTTAACCATTTGGTTGGCGATTTTGAATGGGCTATGGGTTTAAGACTTCTATAGTGGTTTGTAGATTAGATAGAATGAGTTACAAGCACATGGTACATATCTCCATATGTCTTTTACAGGTTAGTAAATACTTGTGTGTGTGTGATTACCTAATTATCTATAAGTAGATGGTAAACGGGGCCTCTGAGCTCCTACCTTACCCTCCAAACAAAGGACAGGTAAGGCGGTTGAAATAATAATGGGAAACTTTTCAGGCCAAACCAATAAGAATGTCCTCTAAAAGGTTTGGTTATTTTTGCTATGTGCAGGTTTCAGTTTATCAGAAAATAAATTCAACCAGGCAGTTTGGTCCATCAAACCTGTTCCTAAGTTAGTGTTTAACCCTAATATTACAATCTAACACTATAATCTTAGGTGGGGTTTCCAGGGTTTTCAACAGAATATTACTATCAGTTGATTTCTATCAATAAACTTTAGAAATCAAAGTAAATAAGTATTAGCAGCAACAAAAGAGTATCAAGGTAGTGGCAATACTGGAGAAACTGAATGAAATTCTCTACAGCTCACTTCAAATCAGAATAAACCCAACTAGCCTTACTTCCCGTGTCCCAGATCCTTCTTATATATATCTTGACTACGAGAAGATTAGTTTCCTACTAAAACCACATCACTTATTAAACTCTTGGGAGTTTACTGCTCTTCTAGAACTCACACAAAGTTTATATATTAGAGACCAATTTGTCACACATAAATAGATGAAGAATTCCCTTGATGAAGGTAACAAATTGACCCTCTATGTTACTACTTCTCATTAGAATGATCATTTGCAGAAGTTTGGATATTTTGGTACTGCCATAGTGCCGTGGATGAAATAACTTGATTTCTTATGAATTTTGGTCTTTTATATCAGGTTTATTCTTAATATATAGAATATTCATGTGGGCTGCTCGAAAAGCTATTTTCACATACATGTGCGCCAAAATAGGGCTTAATACCTTTTCATCTCACCTTTCCAAAATGCAAACAAGTTCCTATCTCCTAACAATGGAACCTAGAATATTTTGATCCTCATTATCATAAATGAAGAGTTATATGTTTGTGATATGTTCCATTTTTCCTAAGTGTACCATATTATGATATTTTGTAAACACCCAATGTAAGTTTCCATGTCCATTTCAATTTCTTTATGACTTTCAGCTGAATCATTTTCTTGGCAGCTGAGGAAATGGAACGAGCGATGGGTGATCTTGGACCCCACCACTGGAAAAATGGAATACAAGTATGGATCCTCAGATTTTTGCAGAAACCCTCCATTTTCTAAAGTTATCACATTTTTTGGTAGCAACATTTTATCTTTTGACAATCCTTCACTGCTGTTCATATACTGTGGGATCTGAGAAAGAATGAGCCTTATTATTGTGTTACGGTTTAATCCTCCCACCCTATTGTTGTTCATTAGGATTCGGAGGAATGAGTCAGTTGTCAAGGGAACCATTATATTTGATGCAAATAGCTCAATTACCATCTCTCCTGTTAATTTCCAGTAAGATCCATACTTTATTCTTTCTCTCTCTCTCTCTATATGCTTATTTTAATATTTTTTTTGACAATTAATAGAGTTTTATCTGAGTTGTTTTTATATGTACTGACATTTTTCCATTCTTCAGTGGAGAACCAAAATATGATGGCTGCTGTTTCTGTATCCACGTGCATAAACATCTTAAAGTTTGCTGGCTATATAGGGAAGGATTGTTTTTAATTTTGAACTCTTTTTTGCAGATTTTATATTGCTGGCTTTTTGAGTACCATGGTTTTTATGCTTACTTAACTGTTCTCAATAGATATTGGGACCCCCCAGAAAAAAGATTACTGTCTCTGTGCTGAAACTCCTGGTGCTGCTAGAGCTTGGATATCAACTCTACAGTAAGTTTTTCATAGCATTGTTTTGGTGTTACACTGGGAAAGTCCTATATCTTGTAGACTTTTTTCCAGAAAGCTTTCTCATGTTTCCTTCTCCTCTGTATGTGCTGTGGTTAATCAAAAAAAATTTAAGGATGTCCTCATTGTGTAAGTAATCTATTCCACAGCATATTCTATTTACCCAGAAAAAAAAAAATCTATTCTACAGCTACGTAACAAGGATGCCCCATTCTCTAATTTAGTCATGTCTGGCAGTATGCAGTATGCACATGTTATACATAGGCTAAGATAGTTTTGCTAAGATAAAATGTGGGTGGCTGTGTCTCTTTTCAGCAAATATTTATGGTTCATGGTGAAAAAGAACCGGGGTCCATTAACAGGATATCACAACTATGCCGACATTATTTTATAAATTTTCTTCCTTGGAGTCTATAGAGTAGTGACATTTCCTACCTTTAGCACAATATCTAAAAGCAGTTGGAATAATTTGTTATTCATAGAAGTGCTGTGTGATCGGCGTATTCTTTTAAAACTCAAAGGAAAATTTTATAGCACAATATGGTGCGGAATGTTAGGCAGTTAAGAAGCATCATATAGGTAAACTTAATGTAGCTAAGATGAGGATGTTGAGATGGATGTGTGGCCACACTAGGAAGAACAATGTAAGGAATGATCGTATTAGAGCTGATTTGGGAGTATCGCTGATACATGATAAGCTATGAGAAAGTTGTTTGAGATGGTATGACCATGTTCAACAGAGGCCGTTAGATGCTCCAGTACGGAGGAGTGATTTGATTCAGATTGAAGGATTTAAAAGGGCTAGGGGCAGACCTAAGACGACTGTAGGGTAGGTGGTGAGAAAAGACATGCATAGCTTAGGCCTTGTTTCAAGTATGATATCAAACAAAGCTACTTGGAGGACAAGAATCCATGTAGAAGACCTCATTAATTGGGATAAGGCTTTGTTGTTGTTGTTTGTGTAGATGTGTTATTAATTTAGTCCATTTCATGACAGTTATTTTGGTATATTAGATGAAATTTATTTGAAATTAAAAGATCATTTATCCCTCAAGTCCTTGCATCTTAGTTTTGGGGCTCTGTTGAGTCTGATCATAGTTCATGATCATAGTTCAAACACGTATTATATGCTTTTCCCATGTTTCCTGTTCAAAACGCTGTTTTTCGTATCAAACTGAAAGGTACGGCAAAAAGCAACTGTTCTCCAATCAACCGTTGAAAGCCCATATAAAACACATTTCCGTTTTATAAGAGAGAGAGAGAGAGAGAGAGGTTGCGCTAGAGAGAGAGAGAGAGAGGGGGGTTGCGCTTTTCAAGTCTTCTGAATTCTTGTAGCTAGGCCTGTGCAGTTGTGTAATGCAGCAGCAAGGTACGTCAATTGTGCAATGCAGCAGCAAGGGTGGTCATGGTGGTCCAAAAAATTAATTTAATATCATATGGACCGATGGCCTGTGTATTAAATTTTTGTATTAAACTGATAAGACTACACTTGATCTTAGCCAGAAGGCCAAGAAATGTATGCTCAGTCTTGAAACATGGTCTCCTTTTCATAAGAATCTATTCCTATTCCTTTCCGTATACTACCCGATGTAGGACTAAAGCTAGAGTCAATGCCCTGTGGTTAGGGATGTAAACGGAGCGGATTCGGTACGGTTATGCTAATATCCGAATTCGATTCCGTATTCCAATCACCTTATCCGAATTTGGTCCGACATCCGACGGATTTGTAAAAATGAAATCCGAATTCGAATTCGAATTGTAATCAGGGATATCGGTTGAAATCCGATTCGAAATAGTTAAAACAGAAAGTTGTGAAGATTTGAACGATACCAGCGAAGATGAGTTGCAGAAGAACAAACTGTACAGTAAACAAGTAAAAATTACAAGAAAATTGCAAAAATAGCAAGAAATATGAACTCCAAAGACAAATTGCAGAAGAACAAACTGTATATATTGCAGAAATCCCAATAAATCTAACCCCGTACAAGAAATTACAAGAACCTGTCAACAATTTGTAGTTGAAGCTAGATTGCTTCAAGAACACAGTCCTTTTTCTAAAAGAAGAAAAGAAGAAGATGAAGAAAATAGCAGAATGAAGAAGTAGAAGAATAAAGAAGAAACGAAGAAAAAGGAGAGAGAAGAATGGGGAAGAAGTAAGAATAATAAAGATGAAAATCAGAACCTCCATCCAGCTTGCAATTAGAAAACCAGAAGCTCCGTCCGTCGAGATTCTCTGCGCGTGATTAGAAAACCAGAACCTCTTCCATCGAGATCCTCCTATTTGCGATGAGAAAACCTAGAACGTTCTTGAGTGTTGCACACTTTCTAATCTAATTAAAATATTAGGTAATCTCTCATTATTATAATAAATGAATAGTAGAGTATCACATCTGTCACCAGACTTCATCTCTTCAATTATTTTTAATATTTATCTTCTTATTTTTAGGTATTTAACTTTTCTAATCGGAGCGGATTATATCCGATCCGTTTAAGTCAAATCTGAATTCGGCTCCGCATCCGATTAAAATTATCCGAATTCGAATTCGATTTTCCCGAATTCGGATTCCTTAAACGGAGTCGAATTCGAATCGAATCCGGATTTTCGGGTATCCATTTACATCCTTACCTGTGGTCATAGTTCTCACCATTATCCGAGAATAGATGCCCGTTTTTGAATATTCTCTGATCTGTTTTTTAGTTTTTATCAACGCGCCACCTTCTTGTGATTCGTGATGATCTCATCTACCGACTACTGTAGTTATCAGCTGATCAGTTCGACACTTCCACTACTTCCACCTTTTACCGACTATTATTTATTGTTAATAGACTTTATACGTGTCCATCCAGCCCTGATATTTCTAGAGTCTAGATTCCGATTATTATATAGCTTACCTGCTTAACACTCATTCCCTGACAACGCCTGGCTGTGCAGGGCTACAAGCTGTCACCGTCATTAGAGATGTAAACGTACATGTGATGATCCTTCTACCATGAGGCCGTGGACATAGACTAGCTTCCTTATAAATGTATATTCCTGCATTTTTGGCTTTGTATTTTACAAATTTACTTCTAAAACCCGTTTTTTCCATTTCTGATTTTTTTTTGTTCTCAAAATGTTTGAATGGATTTGTGACCATCCCATTCAAATTCTAAACTGTTTTAAACAAGTCATACCAAACACTGATTTTTTTTCCTGTACCTGTTTTAACTTACTAAGTCTGACACCTCACAAATATGTCAGACTGAGTCTATGACACCTGTACCCATTACCATATAACATAGGCTTCTCATCTTTAGAGCAATTGATCTTTGTGTTAATTAATTAGCATTTCACATTAATCTAGCTTTGGTGAAAGTTCAATTTTGTTTGCCATGTTTGATTAAATTTTGTCAGACTAAGTCCTTTGTTTCTTTTCTTGTTCATTTTGTAAATTGAATGTCTTATGACTTTTGGAGGGCTTCATCAGTTTTCATTACTTGGTTTATGTCTTGCAAATTATATGGCTGTATTTATCTTGTCATCTTTCTTTATTCAACAACCAGTGCAACTCAATTGGTGCTAAAGGCCCACAAAGAAGCTGTGAATACCATAAGTGGGAATGCTTCTGCAAAATTGGGAACAGTTGCAACAGTTGTTGCTGCTGCAAACTCAACAGCTCAGGAAGCTACTAAAGAAGTTGAAGCAGCAATGCGGATTTCCATGAGAAATGCTTTGGGCATGGTGACAAATAGACCAAACGAAGGTCAAATGGATGATTTGACAATCATGAAAGTATGTTAACTAGTAGATGCCATGTTTAATTTTTTATCTCTGATTGCATCTGAAATTTACTATTGGAATGTGATTATAACATGCCAAATGAAGATCCTTGAACTCTTCTTCTATGATGAATCTGCGATATACCGTATTGTAACTTTAGCATGTATTGGTGCCTTTAAGGATTCTGGCTGCCTAATTCAGTTGGACCGAAGGATACAAAATGATCCAAAAGAAATGTTGTTAAAGGCTTGGAAAGATTTAAAAAAACTACTGCTTCATGTAACTCTCTGGAAGTTACTTGTTGAGTGTATAATCTGTCAACTATTTTGTTGCAAGAGAGAGTAATTAGATTCCTCTTTCACAAGTAAATTCTTCAAACTGAAAGTAATTCTTTTTCTCTTTTGTGCTAATGCGAATTTAAAATTGTGCCTTATGATTTAGGATGCTCTTTTTTGTTTTCTCCTTATATCTTATTTTTGGGGGTGGTTTCTAGCACAACACACCCCAGAAGGCTTCACAGCATGCCAGCTATTAACTGCCATGTGGCAATTTGGTTACTGATCAAATCCAATGAATTTGTCCATGTCATCATGTAGCTGTGGATTAATTTTCTGACTGGTCTGAATTTTCCACATGTCTAAATAATGCTCTAAAATTCTTTTGAAAAAGTTGATTCTGTTTGGGACTGTTTGAGAAACAGTGTGTTAAAAGTAACAAGGGGGAAAGCACCATAAATCGTGAGCCATGCAGTTTATTGCACCCCCCATATTTGACATAAGGTCTATCCATGGAATCCCCAACTGTCATTTTAGTCAGAACATCCAAAATCAGTCCATGTGGGGTAAAATAGCTGACATACTGGTAAAATTCGTTGGTGTGGCATGCCGGAGACTTTTTTGCTTTAGTTTTTGCCAGAGCTCTTTTTGCTTTAGTTTTTATTTGTACTTTTTTCTTTGCATATATGCTTTTGTGGTTAATGAATTTGAAGTGAGCTTTTGAGGACAATCAGACCCAACTGCCGCTGGACTGTTTGGATCATTTACCTAAAGGGAGGATGGTCCATTTCATTTCTCTGATGGGAAGATGCTCAAACAGTTGAAAAATCAGTGGAATGTCCAGCTTTTCATTTGAGGTGAGCTGTTGAGGACAATCAGACCCAATTGCAGCTGGACTGTTTGGATCATTTACCTAAGGGGAGGATGGTTCATTTCATTTCTCTGATGGGAAGATGCTCAAACAGTTGAAAAGTCAGTGGAATGTCCAGCTTTTCACTGGCATACCATTCAGACGGTCAATAAGGTGCCAGAACACTACCCAAGGCATTTAGTGTTTTTCAATAAAATATGAAGTTGTGGGAATTAAAGCCTGGATACATGGTGAAGTAGATGATTTCTTAATTGTTGCATCATGGGCAGTTTTCATGAATATGGCAGAAGGGCTGTAGTTCAGTGCGAACCCTACTTTAGCAGGGTTGCAAAGGTGTGACCTGGAGTCGCTCCTACCTTTCGGCATTTTGCAAGGAAGTGGTTGCTCTCTAGCTCAAACCATTGTCTTCATGCCGGCTGCATGAGATTTTACCATTGCACGAAGCGATGGCACCTTGTTTGTGTATACAGCTCTAGTCACTCCTTGTTCTAGTATACGACAAGAAATTTTAAATATACTTCTATGGAAATGCTTACCTTCCATTGTAAACATGATTGCCGGTAGTATTTGAACCCAAGATCTCACATGAACATTACCACTTTACCAAAGTTCCACCCTAACACAAAACAAAGTCATAAACAATCATTTGAATGAGGTTTTCTGAAGTCCTTGTAGAAGCTCAATCAGTTGATCAAGTTGCCAATTGTTAGAGTTCCTACTTCCAGTCCTTTGTTGATCACCATCCTATATGAGGGAAGGATGCTTCCAGCATTAAAATGTTGTAATATATCTTCCTGGTACTTACTCCTGTTCCCCCAGTGGCGACTTGAAGGTGAAAGTGAATTGTACATGGACTTGAAGCAGTAAACACAAAAAGATCCTGTAGACCTATGTCATTCTTTTCTTAATTTACAGCCCATAAATATTCTATTACTCACATTCTTAATTCAGCTAGCTGAAGCAACTGATGCTTTCTCCATTTTCATTTCAGTCATGACTCTCTTGACGTGAATATTTTGTAATGGGATATTCTTTGACACCAAATGCTGATGTCTGTCAGATCAGCGCAAAAACTCTCTATATTTACGAAGTTCCCATCCTACCCTCTATTTACGAGTTGCCTATAATGCCCCCTATTTTTCGGCACCCCCAATCCCTGCCCTCTTTTGGATCAGTGTCCTTCTGCAGGACACCGGCCGGTGTCACACAGAAGGACCCTTTTGTAATATGTTACAGAACTGTTGCATACACTTATAAATGCAAATGACAGATTCCATTTGATATCTGGCCTGAAATTATGACCTTAGTGTTAGTGTGTCTTCTGGTTTTGAAGTTCATAACATCCTATCTAGCTAAGAAATTTTCTGGATCTTTATTTTTTAGACTCATAAGGAAGAAGAGTTACATTTCAATTTGCCTGTGCTGTTCGTCCATAGGAGACATTACGAGTGAAAGATGAGGAATTACAGCAGCTGGCTAGGAATCTTCGTGCACGGGATTCAACAATAAAAGAAATAGCGGAGAAACTATCTGATACTGCTGAAGCAGCTGAGGCTGCAGCATCTGCAGCTCATACAATGGATGAACATAGAAGAATTGCTTGTGCTGAAATTGAGCGTTTAACGAAGGATTCAGAGAAACAGCTAGAGTCAGCAATGTTAAAGGTACTATGTATTCTTCTATTCAATGTTGAATCTGGCAATATTTTAGTCTGATTTGTAAGACAACTTAATGAGGAAAAGTACTTGAAAATTAATTGCTTGGTCTCTTTTTTCAGTTCACTACTGTCTCCCTTGCCAAACTTGCATTTGCAATAATTTTTTTATTTATTTTTGTTACTTTGACTTATTGTTTTAAGGATGCAGTTTCAGCATTGGGAGCATTGAGTTTACTCTTCTACTTTGTCTAGGGACAAAACTGATGGTCATGCCAGATGCAGTTTCAGCATTGGGAGCATTGAGTTTACTCTTCTACTTTGTCTAGGGACAAAACTGATGGTCATGCCAGTATTTCAGACATACCTTAGGCCACTGAAAGTTATGCCACTAGTTCAGACATACTTTAGGCCTAACCTTCGATACAAACTTCCACAGTTCACTTTCCCTGTAATGAGTTGCTCTCCTCCATGAAGTGAGAGATCAATCTGAAACTCCTTTGCTCCTATAAACTCCTAAAATTTAGTTTGTTCCCAGTCTGTTACTTAGATGCCTTAGGTAAGTCTGGAGCATCCATGTTATTATGAAACGGCATGGGTATGGGTATCGTTATGGGCATGCGATATGTGTCCAAATTGCAAAATGCAACAAGCAGCCAGAGACTTGGACATGGCTGTCAAGAATAAGAAATTGCCCCCCTGCTTTTTTCTTGATGCATTTATGATGAGGGACAGATTACCAAAAGCCAGAATCGCAGTGAATTGGATAGGATCAGTATAGGGGTAAGGTGAATAACATAAAATCTACCCCATAGATAGGGATTAGATTTAGGACACAAGTAAGTTATATGATAATAAACGATATATCCCAAAATTGAAGCAATCCAACAGCTAGATTGACAGATATGAGCAGTCCTAGATGAAGTATGATTAATGGAAATGCAAGCAATATTTAGATGGAAACTAGAACAGCATAATCTAACCATAAAAGAACGATCAGATTAGGTAATGGTGCTGTAAAATATAATGAGAATAATGTATCAATGGGTGAGACTGATCCAATGGAAGGATTGGAAGGTAAGGGGAAGTCCTAGTGGAGGTAGGACTATGAAGGTATGAAGAACAGCAGCAATAGAACCTGAAATAAATTGCAGGAACCATACTTGAAGGAGGAAGAAGAACATAAATAAAAAATAAAGATATGGACCTCAGGGATCCCACCTAGGAATTTGTTGACATTTCATCAACCCTTCTAGGATCTCACAACTAAGAACTGAATCTCACCTTTGAAATAAAAGGCAGAAGCCATGTTTTCACTCATAATTTTCGTGCTCGGGTTGTAGTCCCTTACAAACATATATAGAAGACTTAAAATAGGATACAAACTAGTCCTAGAACTCCTTCAGATAATAACTTACTTTGGAGGTAGTTTAGTTTTAATAGAACTCTACCTAAAATAAAGAAACTTAAAACTCTTAAAAGCTATAAAAGACTTAAAGCATTAGAAATCTTATCCAACTATATAAAGATTATCCAACGAGATAAAGACATATCTGACTAGATTCAGGCTGCTACGAGATAAAGACATATCTGACTAGATTCAGGCTGCTAACTCACTAATCGCGTACTCCTATCTTCTACCCATAGTTTAGGTCCATTAAAGTGGCCTATTACAATGAAAACCCATGGGATCGAAGGCCAACATGTATAGAACCCAACACAAGGCTTATTTCGGCTAAAAAAGCCCATTTGCGTGTTATACCTGCGTCGATTCACCGCCTTTTTAAACATAGCCAGGTCCTTGTACCTCTACCCATTTTGGGCTGATGTCCTAATTTTTGGGGTTGTGTGGATTTGATTCCTTAACATCCCCCTGTAACTGAACCTGCATGATATAGGTTACCAGAATTCCTCAAGTTTTCTTTAGAAACTATTTAAAATCCCTCTTTTTTTTTGGGTTGCATGTAGTGTCGTCTTCTTACAGTCTTTAACTGATACTTCTAATAAATAATGCCTTTCTAAACCCCGATCGCCTTGTTTTTGCTAAAATTGTAGTTGAGGACAACTGAAGAAAGAAGTGAGGTTCTAAGTATGGAGAGGCAACAACTATTAAAGCAAAGAGACTTTGCTCTTCAGGAGGCAAACCTGTGGCGTTTTAAGCTTGCACAAGCTAGAGAAGGTGCTGTGATATTGGAAGGAGCTGTTGTTAGAGCTGAAGAGAGGGCCAGGGTTGCAGAGGCAGATGCTGAAGCTAGGGTAAAAGAAGCAGTAGAGAAAGAATTAGCTGCTGTCAAGGAGAAGGAAAAGCTCCTAGAATATGTAAATATCTTGCAAGGACAACTACAAAGGTATGTTTCCCGATCCCTACCATATTGAACTTAGTTTTTCGGTAACTTGTTTAATATCCATTTTCTGATGGTGAGTTTCTACTACTTGAGGAAAAGTGATCACATGGATATGATTGTCTTACTTGTTTCTGCCTCATATGCGATGTTGAAACCTGTCAAATCAGCTTGTTTTAGGTGGTAGAGAATCCATTTGTTTAATGTATAAACTGTCCCGTAAATGTGCCTTGTAGCAAAATAGAAGATAGAGAAGATGGAGAGAATGGAGAAAAGGGTTGAGAGTGATGTCTCCCTCCCTACGATCTTACTTATAATGGTAGAAGCTAAGCAATTTAAGGAGATGGGACTTTCACATGTCAACATGACAGGGCAATCCTAGTTATATATCAACACTAGAAGAAGTAAAATAAATAGTCTTAGTTACGTAAGGATACTAGAAAGCAAAATAAAAATAAATTAGACTAAGAATTTCAACACTCCCTTTCAAGTTGAACATGCTCCAGCTTGGAACAATAAGATTAGATATCAGCAGCAACACGTTCTTCAGGTAGTAACACAAACCGATGAACTCCAAGTAGCATAGGTTTTTCCCTTGGAAGGCAGATAGTAGTAGCAGTAGTAGCAGTAGTAGCAGCAGTAGTAGTAGTAGCAGCAGTAGCAATAGTGGTAGTAGTTGCTGTAGTAGCGCAGTATGTGAACCAAGTAGTAGCAGTAGTAGTAGCAGCGCGGTATAAGTCACTGCGAACCAAGTAGTAGTAATAGATTGCAATGTAGTATAGGTCACTACGAACCAAGTAATAGTAGTGGGCTCTTTCATGAGCAAAAAAAATAATAGGTAGTAGTAGTAAGCTCCAACATGAGCAAATACAAGCAAACATGCTCCTCCTCCCCGTCACGTGAATAGGGAATGCATAAGATAAGCAGTTCAATAAATCGCATAAGCAAGAACAGCAACAAATAAGATCCAAATTTGAAGTCAATCTGATGGTTGGATCTAGAGTTATGAGGTATGCAGAACTATTTTTGGACCCGGGCTGGAAAGCGCTGAATATTTCCCACAGAATTATGGCCCTACACCGATTTTGGGACATAGGGGAAACAGACCCTTAATGGCAGAATGGTAATTTTAGTAGCAAAACAAGGTTGCTCTTGGGTAAGGGTATGTTATGGGATGTCCGAGGAAATATGATTTATTGTTGAAGGGTATTCTTGGAAGCAAATGCTAAAGTGAGGATACAGCTTAGTAGAAGGATATAAGTGGGGGTAAAGATGGAAAGAAAGAATAAAACAACCCACAAGTTGAATAGGGTATGTCGTCTTTTGACCTTCAACTGAGAGGGAGACCAGGTTCACTCTCGATGAGTTCTAGTTAGTAGGTCTTGGATTGACCTGAAATTTGAAGAGCAGGTCAATAACACATAGGCTCATGGAATAGGACCACCAGCTTCCGATAATATGAAAGGAAAAGTAATATTTAATGTCTGAAACAGATTCTGGGCTGAAGTCACTGTAGCAGCCAAGTTGCAAACTTGATTTCTCTCGGTAGGACTGGTTTTTGGGCCAAGATTCTAGGGTTCCAGTCACCCTAGGGTAAGGTATTAAACCCCTAAGTTTCAGCCCAAACAGATTAAGCATGAGAGGACTGTAGCTCAATTGGTGCGGTTGGTTCTGTTTTAGCGCCAACAGCAAGGATGAGCAGTAACCGAAAATAAAAGAGAGGAAACAGGGGAATAATTAGAAGAAGAGGGAAATAGCATCAGATATGTACGATAGTTACCAGCAGTAACAAAAAATTTCACATTGGTAGACTCAATCGATCAGGTATTATTCTTCATACAAAATCAGATCTGCAGAGGAACAATAACAGAAATTGCAGAAAATAGAAAGCAGAGGCAGCAATGGTGGCTGCACCATAGCGAAACAATTTAGACAACTCTCAAAATGGAACCTTGTAACAAAAGAGAGAGAGAGAGAGAGAGAGAGAGAGAGAGAGAGAGAGAGAAAGTGGAGAGTGGAGAAAAGGGTGGAGGATGATTCCCTCCCTTCCCCCCCCCCCCCAAGGGCAGGGCAACGATCTTATTTATAACCATAGAAGTTAAACAACTTAAGGAGATAGGACTGCCACATGTCAACATGACAGGGCAGTTCTAGTTACTTACTAACACTAGAAGAAGTAAAATAGAAAGTCCTAGTTACATAAGGATACTAGAAAGAAAAAAAAATAAAAATAATAATTAGGCTAAGAATCTCAACATGCCCCATTTGTTACCTTACTAGTTCACTTGCATCAACTCATATCTAAAGCCACTTATCCTAGTGATTTATTTTTTTGCTTTCTTTGATTTTTCTTGGAACTTAACATGGAAGAAAAGGTTAGCAAAGTTGAAAATTTTAATTTTTGCAGGCAGCAGAGTGATACAAAACAAGTCTTTGAAGAGAAGACTGAATCATGCTCAGATGCCGGTAGTACCCTTCCATTAACAAAGCATGTAGACTTGTCAGAGAACGTGGATAAAGCATGTCTCAGCGATTCGAGATCTGTCCCCGTCTCTGAGGATGGCATGGTTCAGTTAACTGTAGATCAAGTTGACCTCCGTTCGATCGGGGATGGGGAATGGAGTGGTATTAGGGCTACAGAGGCGAGGATAGCTGATGTAAGAATATCCCCTGAAGCAGAGGGTAATAGCTTGGATATTCCTGTTGTGAGTCTACCAGTTGACAATCATCATGAGCATGGAGGGATTTCATTTCACCAGCCTTGAGCTTGATTTACTATTGATGTACCTTAAGAGATAACAACCTCGAGAGTGTGTGGTGGGAGCATTGTTAAAATGTAAGTTTTTTTTTTTATTTTTTTTTTTATTTTTTTATTTTTTACTTTCTAATTTCTGTATTTTTATTTTTGTATAACAGAGTTGTCAGTTGCCCATTTTGTTATCGATGTGCCTATTATATTCCTTTTTTTCTCTTGTGAAACATACCCCTCCTAATGAGCTTATGAGAAGCTATACAGAAAGTGTTTGATCCCAAATATTCAATTGGGAAATATCTGCAGGATCTTTCCTTAAGATCTTGACCTCCACTCAAAATTTCATTATTAATCTCCTGATGTCCTGGGGAGCTCCTTGATTTGAAATTTAATGATAACTGTATGTAAACGATTTCTCTTGTTAATGTATATATATGATCATTGATGCTTAATTTCTGGTTAGACGCATCGCTACCCTTGTTTGTCAGGATGTTTTCTGTGGATGGTACAATTTGATTTTACCCTAAAAAGGAAGATAATAATATAAGGGAAAAAGTTTCTTGTCCGACTGTGTTCCTCTACACCCTGTGAAATGATCCCTTACCCTTGTCCCCTTTTGGATACTTGTGCATGCCCTATCATTGGACCTTGCGTTGGCACAGGATCCATGCAGTCAGATAGAAAACTCCAGCCCTATAATATAATTACAGATTGACCTTGTGAAGCTCTAGATAGGCAAAATGAGCTTTGAGCGGTCTGCCATGGGAGTAGATGTCATCTTCAATAACAATTTCCTTTGAACAAATCTGATGAGTCTGAAAGAATTTTTTTCCCCAATTGAGTATATCAGACTGGGTCCGATCAGCCATTAATTTGTCCAAATTCAGTAGATGACCCTGGTTGCAGTTACAGGGAATTAAGTTCAATGCCAATAATGCATCTTACAAGAAATCATGTACACTAAATTTTTTAGGTGTCTGCTTGTCTTTTTAAACCATCTTTATAAATTCTTGAGATATTGTTCCATGGATAGTCTTTTGGATCAGGCTATCAAATGGAGCATCATTACTTCATACGTATTCTTTGAAGAGCCTATCAATTGGAGAATTGAGTGTCACAATGTTTTCAACTGGTTGGAATAAATACTTCAGAACCTTTCAAGATGGCTTATGTGCTTGCTATACTTAATACTTGTATGTCTTGGATTAATCAGTATCAGATTGACTGTATTAGCCGATTGAACTGTGGGAACAGCCAGGCCAATCCACTGACTCACCAATCCCTCAGAAATCTCCACACTAAACGTTTTCTTTCTCTTAATAAAT
This sequence comes from Protea cynaroides, assembly GCA_028583415.1. Classification (NCBI taxonomy): domain Eukaryota; kingdom Viridiplantae; phylum Streptophyta; class Magnoliopsida; order Proteales; family Proteaceae; genus Protea; species Protea cynaroides. Next base: position 85,383,790 of record CM053265.1, on the reverse strand, counting down.
TGAAGAAGTAACAACTTGTCATCGAAAATTTAATCTCATAACTATCAAGTAGCTTCCATCCAATATTCAATGCCCGAATAGCCATATATTAAAGTGTAAACAAACAATATTGACTGAAAATTTGTGGAATGGTATAATGAGATGGCTATGATATTGGTTGGTCATCTTTGTATGATATGTCATTAACAAAAATAAATAAATAACCAGCTTCAATTCTCATCCACATTCTCATCCCCAATACTAATCCTTATAAGGGAACCCTCACAGATGTAATAAGCAAAGAGAGAGGTATTGTTTTCCAGTCCTGTCTCCCCATGGTAAAGTCTCATGAGCTCTACTGGAATGCCTGAAAGTTGATGGATTCTCTCCTTCAATTCCAGTACATTAACTGTATCCTGTACCACCAAATTGTATGTTTTAGTTTTGGTCTTCGCCAAAATAGTCATTATTCCAGTCGGCAAGTAGTTGTATGTAAAATAGAGCTCCATTCCATCTCTTAGTCCATAATAGTGGAGGGTTTTCTCATCTTTCAACTTCATGCCATTGAGCCAAAATACTTGCTGGGCCACTTTGGCACCTGACTTCCATTCCATCCTTTGTTTCAGTTCAAGTACAGTCATAGAAGGCCACACAAGCATCTCATGCAATACAGCATATTCGGTTTCAATGGTGATCAACATATTTCTCACTGAAGCTGAACCTGAAGCTAATGCAAATTCTTTGAGGGAAAAAATCAAACAGTTTGAGAACTATGTCCCCCAATTGAAGAGATTTTGAACTCTTACCTCAAGATGGCAAAGCTCATCAAAAGATGGAAATTGGTTTCTTTGGTTTTTACGAAAAGGAAAACTTGGGCTTTTTAATTATAAAATTCATGCTGATTGGAAGTTTGTTACGAACTTTTTTTTTTTTTTTTGGGTGAAAAGTTTGTTACAACTTTTAGTTGCATGCTATGTTCATTCCAAAGTGGCCATTGATGTGTTTCTCTTTTAATTAAATAAATACAATATTATTATCTTCATTCATGAGAATTTCCTGGAAGGTAGACAATCAGATGCTTTTATTTTGCTAGTTACACTAGATTTCCATAATTTTCACTAAAAACATACCACGCACCAATTGTTATTGGACCAGTGAACAATAAATCATGTGACTATTTGAAAAGTTTTAAAGGGAAAATTAAAAGGAAAAGTTTTTATGGCATGTCGAATAGCTAAGGGATGGTGTAAGTCATTCACCTTCAAAAGTGTACAAAACGCCATCCCTCTCTCGTCTTTGCACCCTTGAATTTCTTCGGTCTCTAAATTGAAGAATCCTTGCCAAAAACTAAATGTCACTAAATAGTGTTTTTTTATTTAAAGAGATTTTCTTATTAACAAATCACAAGGTATTACATAATCTGTAACCTTATTTTGTTGTCATTTTAATATAACATACTTCTTCTTCCAACCAGGGTAAAATTACGTCATCACACGTGTATTTAAAACGAGACAATGATTGTTCTTAAGAATGATATAATGGTAATGCTTTTTTAAATTATTTTGAATTTTTTTTTTACCCATGACTAAATAATGTTTGTGAATAAGTTATTGGGTATTCAAAAGAAAATTATATGTCTATTTATAAGGTACATGTTTTGAAATTATAGACATTTTAATAGTGCTTAGAATCGATTAGGAACTAGAACTATTCCACCCATTAATAGTCGCTTCTGAAAGTCAAGTTTAGAACTGATTAACTTAATGGTGGGACGACTTTAGGAGCGATCCCTTAGAACCCGAACTAGTTAGGAACCGTCCTGATTATCTAAAACTGTTTCAATTTACACCCCTAGCCATCGCAACCTCTTTGTGTATTTTTCAATCCAACCCATATTAACCAGCACATTAGAATTAGAGAAAACCCCTATCTCTAAGGGATGGGGCAGTTTATCTCTTTTGGTTTCTTAAAAAATAAAAAGGGCAATTTAATTTTTGGTTCCCCTGGCATCTACCCACCCAAATATGACTGGATAAGGTCTCTAAATGAACAAAAACACAGAATATCAGAGGTGAACTGTTCTAATAGGTCCATGTACTAATGGTTTAAGGAAACAAAATCAGTTTCCACCGACTCCGGTTTCAGGCTTAAACCCTAAAAGAAACTTGTAATCGGACTTGGCCGATGCAACTGGAATCAGCAATCATGTTCTAATTCCTATATATAGTCGTGAATGTACTTGTTGTCTATTAGAGCTATCATTAGCATCTCCCTCATAAGATGGCTTTGTCCTTGATGTGGACGATAGTTTGATTCATCTCTGATCCATGGATATAGGAGCAATATGTATATCCACGAACTCCCCACACCATTATTAATGAAAAAATAATTTATTAAAAAAAAAAAGTTTGATGTTTGAACGGATTTATTCATGTTAATTAGAAAGGAAAACATCATTCATCTCTGTTAAAAAAAAAAAAAAAAAATTACCAATGTTTTTTCTCTCACACAGTTCACCAACTTTGGGGAATTTGCCTTCATTGATATTTTCTAGCTATCATCACTCACACTAAATTTATAATATATCATAAGTACTAATAATTTTATATTAAAGGGGTAAACATGGTTCAACTAAGTGGAATCGACATACTGATTCCGTTTCTGGTCCAGCCAAAATCGGCCAAAATCTGTTAGGAATCAGCTAGGATCTGTAAAAAATCATTAGAGTCAGCAATGAGCCGGAATTTAGCATATAGCCGATTCAACCGACGTGCTCCTGAATCCTTGAATCATGGTGGTAACATATTTATTTAGATTCCATTTGTTTTCATATAATATGATGAAAAAAGAAAATTTTCTTATAAAAGAGGAGTTGTTTGTTTTTGACATAAAAAAATGGAATCAAATGTATTGAAAATATTAAAATAAATACATGAAGAAAAAAAATATCATTCTTACGGAAAATTTTACTAGAAAATAGACCAAACTTTTAAGAAAATTCCGATAATCTATCAAGGTTGGTAATACACTTGGTACTAAAATAATGGACAAACTATCTTAAACTAAAACCAAAGTAGTTGATAACATTTATAAAATGGGACACCGTTTCTATCTCTCTTTCTTGAAATCTAAGCAATTTTTTTCTCTCTTTCAAGTGACCTGTTACTAGTCCTTGTACTCCCATTTTTTCCATATAAGATTCCATTATACGATGCTATTAGCTTGTAGATCCTTCTCCCTTACAAAATATAAAAATTATATCTACTCCTCTGAAGCATCATAGTAATTTTTTGATTGAATCTTGATTATTGAACCTTCAGTTATGAAATAATGGTTGAGCGAAGCACTATTCATCATAACTTCAAATTTATGTAACACTAGCTTATTTCTTATATTAATGCCTGTAACATCTTCAAACATCTCCTTGAATTCTGCCACAGTCATTATGTCAGACACCACCATTGGATACTCGTGATTTGAAGTCTTAACAGAAATGTTGATCAGTCCGGTAGGATCGCCGGTCCGGTCGTAGATAAGGTTCAACAAAGCTCCCTCTTGTATTCCATAAGATTCAAGTTCACGATCATCTTCTAGTAGTGTTTCTTTGAACTTGAAAGTTTGCTTAGCAACTTCAGCACCCTTATATGTTCTCATCGCTCGTTTCATCTCACGTACAGTCATATTTGATCTTACTTTCAGACTGAATAATATTCCCCCTTGGACGTCCACCATTATTTTCATTATATTAATTATCTCTTCAAAGTTTAATAGGACGAAGTCCCTGAGATGATCAAACAAGCATAAAGAAAATAAAAATGATAATTACCTACTATAACAATGATTGAATAATAGTAAATAAATGGATTAGTCGTCTGAATGTAACAAGGGTTGTTACATTTCATGCACACTCATTAATTTGGTCATAAGGGAAATCTCAATATACGAGAAAGAGCGGTGAAAAAGATATAATATAACCAACCACCTTTGTTACGAGTAAGAAAAACTCAAATTTAAAGTGAGACATATCACCTTGAAGCTAGTTGGAGATGCCAACAGGCAAAGGATTTTACACAACTCTATTTATCCTTGGCTTCTTGGTTGAAATGAGAAAGAAACTGTAAGATAAAGATTTTCCTGCAAACTGGTTGGCTCTACATATTAATCCCAAGCTGCACGCCTTTTTTGTTTTTTGGCAGCTCATGCTGTTCTTCCATTCCATGTAAGTTTGTTAAATATCTCTCTCATACGAATATTCATGAGAAATATTGTAACAACTTTTGTGCAAGAGAGCATATATATATATATATATATATATATAATTGTACTGTTTTAGAACTATTATATTGTATCAGACCCACACATACACAGGTGGGCCAGCCAGCCGGGATTTTCCATGCTCCATTCTCTATCCCCAATGTCGTTTCCATTAAACAAGAGAGGTTCTGCCAATAAGGCTCTGACCCACATCCTTCCTCTTCTCAAATTCAACTCAACTCTTTTCTGCCTATAAAGTTTTTGATCTGTTTTTCCCATGGCATTATCAATTTCGCTACCTGAATTGGGATGGCCTGATTCTTCCTTAGGAGCTCATTTCCCCCATTTTATTTTCTACTGCTATCCAAAGACTGACACTGGTCTTGATGGGCTAAATACCGCTATTCTTTGTCAATTTCGTAAAACCATCTATCCTAGCTCGATATAGAAAAGATTTCCAGGCTCTCCCATTTTTCCTAAGGAAAAGATATCCCATACCAAGATTATAAATTTGACTTTGAAAGAAACATAAAAAAAAACTGATCCATTACATAGTTCTACATGCTACTTGCTATACCTATTCTTTATCAATTTTTAAACATCATCTATCCTTGAGTAGAAAACATTTCCAGGCTCTCCTATCTTTCCTAAGTAAAAGATATCCCATACCAAGATCATAAATTTGACTTTGAAAGAAACATAACATGCCTTTTGAGAATTGTTAATTCCACAGATTTTCATGGAAACCACTCATTTCCCTCCTGTATGCAAACCAATGAAAATAAACAACCATAAATATACGGACAAAGATATAGTAGTAAAAATAAATCAAATAAAGGAAACCACAATAGATGCATCAATTTTTTTACGTGGAAAACCCTTCCAAAGTAAAAGGGAAAAAAACCAAGGGACCTAGTCGAGATAAATCTCCAATATGATAATAAAGGGTACACAATACAATCCTCTCTAGTTAGAGCTAAAGGTTACCAATCATCAAAAGAAATAATACCCGGAGAACTGTCACCTTTCCCTCTTCCCCAAATAGGGAGAATCCCCTTATCTAATGGTGTTTTAGACTCTTGGTGATGGTGGCATCCCACTGAAATCTGGGTTTTGATCCTCAACAGTATCAAAATTGTAGTTATTCACATAGTTTGTGTTGACAAAGTCAAACCCGAATGAGAAATTGTAATTCACTTGCTCGTAAACAGCTGGGAACTGCATGGGTGGATGATAAGAAATTGGTTCAACTACACTAAATGAACTCCCAGGCAGTGGAGCAAGGTTATACTGAAGATGGGATTCTGAAGGCAGTGTAGCAAGGTTATATTGAAGATGGGATGCTGAAGGAAGTGGAGCAAGGTTATTCTGAAGATGGGATTCTGAAGGTAATGGATCAAGCATGGTTATATTGAAGAGAATTGTTGTACTTTTGTGTAGCAGTCTCGATCCTGAGCATTAGGAGGGCATTGAGATATAGTCCCAATGCACTTTAAATGCAACTAACCCACTCAAAAGACTCTGCTTACTGTCTTGGGGCCACTCACACTGAGGTGATAAGTGCTCTTAATTTCTTTCTTGCTTGGGTACAAGCGTAATGGTTCTCATTCAACCCTGGAATGACTTAGTCCGTGTGGTTGTGGGGTCAGTATGAGCCCGCAGGATTAGTCAAGCCAAAGGTCCTAAAACCCATCGTTAGCCAAAAAAAAAAAAAAAAACCCACTCAAAAGACTTTGGGGGAATGAGTCTTGAGCCTTGCCCCATGAAAGAAGATGCAATTTAAATTGAATTCTTAGGAGTCCAAATTTTTTTTTTTCAACTGAGAATAAATGAGGTGAATCATATAAAATTGCTAGATGTGATAATGCACAGAGAACATGATACATTGGGTAGTTTTGTACACTAAAATTTTTGGGGTATCAGGTGAAAAAAATCATCTGATCAATTCGTCTAGTTCATTCAGTTGGAATTCAATGGTTGAAGTTCACCAGACATACCAATGTACTAGCATGTGTACCAGATAAACTCCAACTATTGGATCACGTACAATTGCATACCATCTCATATCAATAACATGAGACGATTTTAGAAAGGAAGGTAAAAAAAAATTTTAAACCTAAAAATGAATTTTTATAATCTTTACTTAACATAATACCGTATAAAATATTTAAAGTTCATATTATATTAATAATGATATTTTTAGAAGTAATTTTTACTTTACTTTACAAAATGTAAAAGTAAAATGAAATATATATAACAAATAATGTTTGAAAATTTCTTTTCGACATGCCAGGCTGCTTTCCTTTTCCCTTGAGATTAAGTTGAGTGAAATTAAGATTTTTACTCTTTAGCTCCAGCCATTAGTTCTCTAAAGGATTCTTAAATCTTAACCATTGATGTCATATTCTAATTCTAATCGAAAGATCTAGAAAAGTCTAAGAGGCTGTTCGATAAAACTTCAACTTTGAGATTCTTACTTCTGGTTCAAATTTCTACTTCTGCTCTAAAAGGATTCTGGAGTATATCAGAGTAGAAACATGTTTGTTAGCCTAATTTAGTTATGGACTCTAGAGTGGTGGGTGATGGATGGTGGATGGTGGCACTAGTGGTGAGTGGTGATGGTTGGTGACGGTGGCTGTGGGTGGGAGGTGGTGGCGAAGGGTGGTGGTGGTGGTGGCGGTGGTGGGTGGCTGGTGGTGGTGGCGAGGGGGGTGGTGGTGGTGGTGGTGGTGGTGGGGGGGGTGGTGGTGGTGGGTGATGGTTCGTGGTGGTGGCCATGGGTGGTGGTGGCGGTGGTGGCAGTGGGTGGTGTTGGTGGTGGTGGGTGGGTAGTGGTGGTTGAAGATGGTGGCGGTGGTGGGTGGTGGCGGCGGTGGGTGGTGGTGGCAGTGGTGGGTGGTGGTTGGTGGTGGTTGTGGTGGTGTTGGTGGTTGGTGGTAGTAGGGTGTGGGGTGGTACTTTCTATTCCAAATTTCAACTCTCAAGTAGAAAAACATCTATTTGATGTTTCAAAAAATTGAATTCTAGAGTTCATTTGGAGTCGGTTCACTCAAGGATTATCCAGAAGCCCGAAACGGATTACCAAATGAACTTCCAGTCTATTCATGCTCCGGAAGTCAAAATCCAACTTCTGAAATGTTATCAAACACCCCTTAAATTTCTCAACCAAGATTTGTTTTTATAATACCAAGATAAAAAAATATGAAGGTAACACAATCATTGCCAAATTTGGAAGTCGCAATAAAAATATGACCGTAACTTCAGTAATCATATAAAACCATTCCTGCCCCCAACTAAATGAAGGGTGTTTGGGTACATTAGATGACCATGTATGAAAACCAGAGCCTAAAAATAAATCCTACCAATAATAATGGTAGAAAATATACTATAAGAAAAATGCCTATTCTTTGTCAATTTTTTAAAACTATCTATCCTCGATATAGAAAACATTTCCAGGCTCTCCTATCATTCCTAAGTAAAAGATATCCCATACCAAGATCATAAATTTGACTTTGAAAGAAACATAAAACTGATCCATTACATGCCTATAGAGAAATGTTAATTCGGATTCAAATCCACTCATGCCCCTCATGACGGTATGAGGAAATTCAGTGGCTATCATCCATGCACTATGTGAGTATACCAATACAATAATATGTGTGCAAAATAAACTACAGTTACTGGATTTCCTCATGCCGGAATGAGAGGATTTATTTACTATTAATTCTACAGATTGTTATGGAAAACACACTATTTTCTCTCTTGTATGCAAATCAATAAAAATACACAACCACAAATATATGAAGCGAAAATAAATAGAATCAAGAAAACCACAAGAGATGCACCATTTTTTTATGTGGAAAATCCTTTCAAGGTGAAAGGGAAAAAACCACGGGACCTAGTCCAGGTAAATCTTCAATATGATAATAAAGGTACATATACAATCCTCTTTAGTCATAGCTAGAGGTTACCAATCATCAAAACAATACGCTTTCAATGTAAGCCTTCTCCTCGTCAGTGAAGCATTCTGCACATTGAGGATAGGATTTTAAAGGCAGAGGAGCAAGGATACATTGAGGATAGGATATTTCTGAAGGCAATGGAGCAAGGTTATATTGAAGATGGGATTCTGAAGGTAGCGGAGTAAGATTATGCTGAAGATGGGATTCTGAAGGCAATGGAGCAAGGTTATACTGAAGATGGGATGCTGAAGGTAATGGAGCAAGATTATTCTGAAGATGGGATTCTAAAGGTAGTGGAGCAAGGTTATGCTGAAGATGGGATTCTGAAGGCAATGGAGCAAGGTTATACTGAAGATGGGATGTTGAAGGTAATGGAGCAAGGTTATTCTGAAGATGGGATTCTGAAGGTAGTGGAGCATGGTTATATTGAAGAGAATTGTTGCATTCATTCACATCAGGTAGGTTGATTGATTCCATGTAAATCGCCAACGTGTTGTTGAAGTTTTCTGGAGGAAAAAGAGCATCTGCAGGGACAGAATTTTCATAGCCCTCATGACCATCACCATTTTCAACAATCTGTATGGCTACATCCTCTCCTTGGTGGCTTTTAGTATATGTACTTCTTCCTTTGATTTATAGGGATGCCAATAAATCTTGCATAAGACGCAATCATCAAACTACAAGAAGAAAAGAAAAAGTGATAAATAAGAGTAAAGAAAAATAATGTTAGGTTAGAGGAATTTATTTTTGATTATGGATCGATTAAATAACAAATAAAAAGAAGGTGATTTTATGAATCACAAAGAAGGTCACTATAACAGTATCGGATTTTTAGAATAACCAATACCCAACCATGCATGATCACAATAAAATAATGACCCAAATTATGCAATTAATTACTGTATCAATTAAGTTAGCTGCAATTAATATACATACCTTCCTATGATCATTTGGTGTGCTACTAGTTGGGTGGATTGTTGAATCTTCTTCTTTCAGCGTGTACTCTTGCATGATCCAGTTGGTCTTATCATCCTTTGCGTAGTAGAAAACTAATGTCTTCCAGTACCCAATAATTTGACCATTTCTTTTGACTTTTTGATCTCCAGAACTTGCCTTCCAAAAGCCTTTTTCATTAACGGTACGATTTGGCCGTTTTCCATTTTGATATTTTCGAGCTCTGGATGTAAAAAAATACCATTCATTGTGATCTCCAATGCATGGGTACCTTTCTGTACGGAGAGCAATCAAAGAAAAAAAAAAGATATATATATATATATATATATATATATATATATATATATATATATATATATATATATATATATATTTACATGCACGTACGGGAATGGATTGAAGAAGTGAAATTAAACTTGCTAGCAACCATTTAATTAACCGGTAAATATAAGTAGCTAGGGATTAATATCACAAAACAGTAACCATGCCGACATGCACCAAGATAGATTTCAAAATTAACTAGGTAAAAAAAAAAAAGAAAAAAAAGAAGGAAGAAGATGAGCCCTAAATAAACCAGTGACAGTAAAATTACAGGAGAATTAAAGCCACTTATCTAGCTAGCTAGGGTTTAAACTTTTAAACGTAAAGAGGAAGAAATAACTGTGTTAAAGTGAATCCAGAGTAGTAAATTATGGATGAACTATTAAAGTAGAGGGGATCCAGAGTTTTAGTAATTAAGGTCCAAGCTAGAAACCTCCACTAGTACTGTCGTCATGGTCATGAGACTCATCATGATAGATATTCTAAAATCTCACCGTGACCCAATACTATCAACAGTACTGTCGTCATGGTCAATAACTACAAAGAGTATCTCTGAAAAACAGTAATTCTTTAGCCTTGAAACATTTAGAATGTTCGTCCCATTGATCTATTAGTATTTAGTAGGGAGCCAGATCATCATCGGATTGGGGAAAATCAGGTGATGAAAATTAGATGGCATAGTATGTGGGTGCTATGGTTATCCATTGTATCTTCCCTATCCAGTAATGCATGGTGAAGACAATTAAAGGTCCGGGAATCATGTTGTCAACTTCATCTCTCCCTTTATTTTTTTTTAATGGGTCGTATTCTAAATTACACTACTGGGGTGGGGAAGGGAACAGATGCAAGAGGGGAGACTTGCATTTGAGACCTCCTCCCAGACCCTGCTTCAACAAGCAAGGGGCCACTCATCCGACCAGGTGGATGTTCACCTCTCCCTTCTTTTTTGGGAAGAGAGTTAAAACTGGACATGGTTTCTGTTACGGTTGGAAATCGTCCGTCGGTCCGCGCTCTGAGTTACCTGCAACAAAAGAGAAGAGACAAAGGAGTTGGGCGCTTGGGCCTGGGGTACGCTCCGATGCCTAAGTCAGATTCCCAATGTAAACAGTCAAGAGATAGCAGAAAGCTATCTCCAGTTTAGAGAGTGGGACGATGAGAGAGTTTGATCGTGTGAGAGGGAATAATAATAGCTTGTAACTTGTAAGTGCGTAAGTGCATTAGGGTTTACCTTGAGGGATGACCTCTACTTACAGATTGTGAAGAAGCATGGTTAAAACTGGACATGGTTTCTGTTACGGTTGGAAATCGTCCGTCGGTCCGCGCTCTGAGTTACCTGCAACAACAGAGAAGAGACAAAGGAGTTGGGCGCTTGGGCCTGGGGTACGCTCCGATGCCTAAGTCAGATTCCCAATGTAAACAGTCAAGAGATAGCAAAAAGCTATCTCCAGTTTAGAGAGTGGGACGATGAGAGAGTTTGATCGTGTGAGAGGGAATAATAATAACTTGTAACTTGTAAGTGCGTAAGTGCATTAGGGTTTACCTTGAGGGATGACCTTTACTTATAGATTGTGAAGAAGCATGAAGGTACCAGGACTCAGGGGAGTAAACTGCCAATAGGATTGCCACGTGTCACTCTGTGGGACACCCATGTATTAGACTCCGAGTAGGAGTGGGAGACCGTAGCCAAGGAAGCTAGGTCGGTCAGCTCTGGGAGTGACACATGTCAGTATATGAGTGGTCACAGACTGTAATAGTCGGCGTCGTATCATACTGGGAGAAGGACTCCTCGGACGTAGCATAATGGTATTAGGACGTTGACCTCCACCCAGGAGACGTATCCGGATAGAATCATGACTCCGACCAGACAAGGCCGAGAGCGCGCTTTATCATGGCTCCGACCAGACAAGGCCGAGTGCGCTTTATCATGACTCCGACCAGACAAGGCCTAGTGCGCTTTAATATGACTCCGACCAGACAAGGCCGAGTGCACTTTATCATGACTCCGACCAGACAAAGGCCGAGTGCTACCATAGATGACGATAACTGGACGGCATAGGACGAGTGCGACATGCCAGACGCATGAGAGGCCGGGCGTAAGATACCGAATGCCTCATAAGCCGAGCGCAAGATACTCCGAGCGGTCGGCTCCGAAGGTAAAGCTTGACACGTGTAAGATTTTCATTGGGTGATATTTTTCTCCCCTAACAGATGCCCCTTGCACTGTCGGATGCGAGGGATTCGATAGTGCAAATGTCCTTTGGTTGGCAGCCTCGACAGCTAACAGTTTGGCCGAGTCCGACTAATCGGTATTGCATGTTGCTATGCCGGAGATGTGTGAGGCCTGCGTGCTACTCATGCTTGCTTGTGGACCTAAGTAGGTAGATTCAGGTGTGGTCTGCGTGCTACTCTGGTCTGCTTGTGGACCGGAGTAGGCAGATTCAGGTATGGTCTGCGTACTACTCTGGTCTGCTTGTGGACCGGAGTAGGCAGATTCAAGTATGGTCTGTATGCTACCGAGGTCTGCTTGTGGACCGTGGTAGGCAGATTCGAGTATGGTTTTCATACTACTTTGGTCTGCCTGTGGACCAACGTAGGAAGATACGAGTACGGTCTTCATGCTACCTTGGTCTGCTTGTGGACCGCGGTAGGAAGATACGAGTATGATCTTCATGCTACCTTGGTCTGCTTGTGGACCACGGTAGGAAGATACGAGTATGGTCTTCATGCTACCTTGGTCTGCTTGTGGACCGCGGTAGGAAGATACGAGTATGGTCTTCATGCTACCTTGGTCTGCTTGTGGACCAACGTAGGAAGATACGAGTATGGTCTTCATGCCGAGTACGATCTTCATGCTATCTTGGTCTGCTTGTGGTCCGCGGTAGGAAGATACGAGTATGGTCTTCATGCTGCCTTGGTCTGCTTGTGGACCACGGTAGGAAGATACGAGTATGGTCTTCATACTACCTTGGTCTGCTTGTGGACCACGGTAGGAAGATACAAGTATGGTTTACCCCAGCCGGGCTACTGATGCCCGATTGCATAGCTAGGTACGGCACTGGTTGGCCTAGAGCAAGGTAGCCGCAAGCAAGTCGCCCATGGGCAAGTTGGCCTTGAGTTGATTGGCCATGATCTGGTCGGCCCTGGGAAGTCATCCGAGAGCTATTCAGCAATAGGCAAGTTGACCATGAGATGGTCGGCCATGAGCTGGTCTGCCAAGAATAAGCCAGCCGTGAGCAGGTCGGTCCTGAGTAGGTCGGCTTTGAGCTGGCCGGCCGTGGACAAGTCAGTCGCGAGCAGATCGGTCCTGAGGTCGGCCATGAGCTGGTCGGCCGTGGACAAGTCAGCCGCGAGCAGTTGGTCCTGAGGTCGGCCATGAGCTGGTCGGCCATGGACAAGTCAGCCGCGAGCAGTTGGTCCTGAGGTCGGCCATGAGCTGGTCGGCCGTGGACAAGTCAGCCACGAGCAGTTGGTCCTGAGGTCAGCCATGAGCTGGTCGGCCGTGGACAAGTCAGCCGCGAGCGTTGGTCCTGAGGTCGGCGGTGGACAAGTCAGCCGCGAGCAGTTGGTCCTGAGGTCGGCCATGAGCTGGTCGGCCGTGGACAAGTCAGTCGCGAGCGTTGGTCCTGAGGTCGGCCATGAGCTGATCGGCCTTGGACACGCCTAAAGATGGCAGGTCGACCTCGAGGTAATTGTGTGATCTGTTGACTTAGGACTTCAAACTTCTCACAAGTCACGTACTGATAAGCCGGTGGTGCTACTTGTTCCAGTAGAGGTGGTGCCGTCGGCGCCGCAAGAGAGGTGTGCTCTGGCTCGGGTTTGGAGTTACTCTGGTGGTGCTGGCGTCATTGTCTTCTTCCTTTAGGTTCATTAAGATTATTACTGCTTGAGCACGTATTTTTTGGTGAGTCATGGAATGGTGGTTGTATTCTCTCGTACACCGTTCGTCAAACTCAGTCTAGGGCCCCACGGTGGGCGCCAAACTGTTACGGTTGGAAATCGCCCGTCGGTCCGTGCTCTGAGTTACCTGCAACAACAGAGAAGAGACAAAGGAGTTGGACGCTTGGGCCTGGGGTACTCTCCGATGCCTAAGTCAGATTCCCAATGTAAATAGTCAAGAGATAGCAGAAAGCTATCTCCAGTTTAGAGAGTGGGACGATGAGAGAGTTTGATCGTGTGAGAGGGAATAATAATAGCTTGTAACTTGTAAGTGCGTAAGTGCATTAGGGTTTACCTTGAGGGATGACCTCTACTTATAGATTGTGAAGAAGCATGGAGGTACCAGGACTCAGGGGAGTAGACTGCCAATAGGATTGCCACGTGTCACTCTGTGGGACACCCATGTATTAGACTCCGAGTAGGAGTGGGAGACCGTAGCCAAGGAAGTTAGGTCGGTCAGCTCTGGGAATGACACATGTCAGTATATGAGTGGTCACAGACTGTAATAGTCGGCGTCGTATCATACTGGGAGAAGGACTCCTCGGACGTAGCATAATGGTATTAGGACGTTGACCTCCGCCCAGGAGACGTATCCGGATAGAATCATGACTCCGACCAGACAAGGCCGAGCGTGCTTTATCATGGCTCCGACCAGACAAGGCCGAGTACGCTTTATCATGATTCCGACCAGACAAGGCCGAGTGCGTTTTAATATGACTCCGACCAGACAAGGCCGAGTGCACTTTATCATGACTCCGACTAGACAAAGGCCGAGTGCTACCATAGATGACGATAACTGGACGACATAGGACGAGTGCGACATGCCAGACGCATGAGAGGCCGGGCGTAAGATACCGAATGCCTCATAAGCCGAGCGCAAGATACTCTGAGCGGTCGGCTCCGAAGGTGAAGCTTAACACGTGTAAGATTTTCATTGGGTGATATTTTTCTCCCCTAACAGTTTTCAAAATAGAAAAAAAAATCAATAAAAAGTTTTCCGTAAATAATATAAATTTTAGAGGTTTTCAGAAAATTTGTGTACTATTACTTAGTAAAATTATGATTGATTCTTATGACTGGAATTTGAATATATATATATATATATATATATATATATATATATATATATATTCATCATCCGAAGAAATTACTCTTCAATTTTAAGCTCTTCCCTCTTCCATTATATAGATTAAAGCTATTTTGTTTGTTTTCTGTGTTTTTTTTTTTTTTGTATACAAAGCAACTCTTTTGGTTTGCTTTCAAAGCTTAATGATATAGGCATAGGTATTATATTACTACAGCCACTTGCTCCTTGTTTACCTTGGCAATATATGTTGTTGCAGATCTTTCGATTGGAGCCGAGGATTGCAGGGTTGGAAATGTGTGATGAGGAACCTCTTGAGGGGTTAAAGGAAGAAACTGTTACGTCAGAAAAGAAGGCAGATAAAATAAGAGATTTGACTAACCTATATGGATCAAAGAAGGCAAAGGCTCGGGTATGTCTCCATTTTCCTTTTTGGTTACTGAAGGCAAATCCTGTCTTTCTCATGACTGAAAAATAGCTAAGAGGAAAGCTAAAACTTTTCATACTATTATGCTTTGAGGCTGTGTCCTATGCCTTGCTATGGGTTTCTTGGATATGTATGTCACCTCACCTGCTATATAGGAGCATTGTCTTTGCTTCCAGTTTTTCTATGCAGACTAGCCTGGTTCACTTTTCTTTTTCCCTTTTTGATATATTTCTGTTTCTTTCTTTTTGGTGTTTCTTTCTCTTGTCTCAATTTTTTTTTGAAAGTTTGGGTGTAATATACAAATGTCTGAGGAGAAAAGACATGCATAAGCCGACCCATTTACTTGGGATATGGCTTTGTTATTGAAATGTCTGATGAGAACTTTCAAAAGGGGGAAAAGAAGATCCCTTCCCTTGTTGAATTTTCTTTGCCATGTGGATGGAGATGGAAACCAAGTATATTGGTGCCTTAGGCCTGAAAGTTTCATACAAAAATATAAAACTTATAACCTGGTCAGGTTGATCAAACCATTCAGTCTGTTGTACCCTGTCGGATTGTGAGAGAAGATTTGGTCATTGCCGTTGGGTTCCAGGCATTTAGTGACATCAAAATGTTTTTGAATAATGTGCTACTCCCACCTTATGTCGCTATACATCTAAGTATTGTCTTTTTGTGAGCATCTACTTGCAACATTGTCTGTAATAATTAACCTAAAGGAGCAGCTTTTTTAAATTTTTGCAGGCTCTAAAAATGGAGTCCTTGAACCAAAAGGAAGACCCCAGTGCTGAGGGAGACATGGCCAGAAAAATTGAGGGTCTTGTGATAAATAAGGAGGATCTTGATACCATTGCATATACTGCTCGGAATATCCCACCTCATGATTCCACTGCAATGATACCAGAAAGAGCTTATCCACTTGACAAGATTATTTTCAAAGGGGAATGGGATTACCTTCTAGATGTCTTGGAGCTCCTGCAATCAGGAGCAGAAATAAGACCCAATTCGCATCCAAGTTTTGTTTGCAATCGAATTCATAGACTAATGGAGATCCAGGTAAGATTTTTCCTGCGTGGAAAATGACAGTGCTGTTATGATATCCTTACACATGGATTTTGTACTTCAGTAGGGTGGAAATTATTAGAATCAAGTTGAATCTGATGATCCAAATAGAGTCAATTGTCATTGGTAAATGGTTTAGAGCTTTTGGATATTTAACCAGATTTTTCATGGGATATCTCATTCTTTGTAGTTACTATGATTGTCTGATCAGTTCTGCATAAAATGGCATGGGAGCTTTTTTAGATGGGAGGCATCCAATGTCTTGTCCACTTCGTCCTCCATATTTGCTACATATGTTGGTGCATGACTTATTATTATGCACATGCATTGATTAAATTAGGGTAGCGATTTGGGCACACCTTCTTTTCTTCATTGGTTACACTGCCATCATTTTTGTATCTTTTCTCCTTAAAATGGATGTCCATCTAACATGAATAGGTAGCCAAAGCATTACAGGAAAATGTGTGCTTTTATCACTAACAAAATATATTGCTTAATACTTATCTTTTCTCTTTTACAGGATGAGACAGAAAGGAAGGTGCTTGCTTGCATTTTCTCATACATAACTCATCTCTTAAAGTTCAAAGATCAACGATCGGTTGACAATGCTGCTTCTGCAAAGCAACATAAAATCCCAGCAATTTTGCGTCAGAAATTCTCAAAGATGTTTGAAGATTCTGGTTCATTCAGGCTGTCAATTGAAAAGACCAATCTTCTTATAAGCTATGTCCTGGTATTAACACTCTTTGCGGATAACTTCCGGACAGACTTGTCTGATATCGCAAAGGACTTGAGGATGACTCCTGTTTCTCTGAGACAGCATTATGAGTATTTGGGTTGCAAGTTCTCGCGTGTTGACCAAGTATTGTTGGTTACCCTTCCTGTGCCTCTCGAATTCCCCAAGCAGAGGATGCATAGGCGGAGAAAATAGCTGACTAATCTCTCTTAGTTTGCGAGTTGTTAGTTGGCCACTTTATCATTCAGTATTGTTTTGTTCTCAGAAATGGTTATGGGCTAGAAAAAGCTTTATTGTTTTTCCATTTAGTTTTTTTTTTTTTTAATTTTTTTTCTTTTTGATAGGTGGTCGACAGAAGGCTACAAGTAGAATAGCCATTGAATTTTGATTGTTTGAACCAGTACTGCTTTTCATGGCTCTAGAAGGATGATTAAAGGGTTGGAATTTTATTTCCACACATATAGGCCTGTGCTTAGTTGCAGGATCTGATACTTTTTAATGCTATATTAGTTTCTGAAAGTGACTTTTTAACTTCCCCCTCTGGTTTTTTATGTTTGGCTGTTACCATCCTGGTAATTGCTATAAAGATCCCCTGGAACTTGTTACTGATCCCACCATTGTCCTCTTGTAGGCTGACTTGGTTCACGGAATTTGATGTGGGTGAAAAAAATGATGGGATTGATTACAGAGCTAGAAGTGTTCTAATACCATTGTAAATTAGTATTAAAAAAAATAATAATTCAGAGCTAGAAATGTTTTTCCAAATTGTAATTTTAAATTTTCTTGATCAGGCTTGATAATCTGATTCTTCTGGGATGTTCGATCTCGCCGATCTATCTGTTTGGTTTGGGAAATGGAAAGTTCACCCCCATTTTCCTGCTAACCTGGGGTATTAGTTAATAACTAATTATATGATTCATTAGCTTCAATCAGTAGTTTCTACTTTAAGATTAGCCAAGTTCCATTGTCAATATGGGGTTTAAATAGAGGACGACAAAACGGTTTCTTTTCTTTCAACATTAAAAGAGAATTTGACAATGTCACTTTCAAGGATGGGAAAACGAAGCAATGGTCTTTGGTTTGTGCAGTGGGACAAGCAATAGACCAACCTGGATGGTAGAAATTCAAATACAAGCAAATAATGCAGAGAATTCTCCGAAAGAGCTGGTGTCACTATATACAGATAGAATTATGCTCATATTTTTACTGTGGGTTGGTGATTTGGTAGACTACCACATGATAGAATTGGGATTCGGTAACATAATTAAATTTGATGGTCTATCTAAACTATTTGTCACATTATGTAGGATATTGTTCTTCGATTTTGAATGAACTGCTTACCACATTTGATTGTTGTTCTAACAGTATACTGCAAGCACTAAGGAGATTAGTAATTCAGTTATCCCATCTCACATTGTGTCTTAAAGCTCCTTTTCTCCTCCTTTCCTCCACCCCCCCCCAAAAAAAAGAAAGAAAAGAAAAGAAAAGAAAAGAAAAACCAATAATGCTCTTCTTGTGTTTAAATTTTTTTCACTTCAAAACTTTTTAAACTCATTTCACACAATCATATAACATATGGACATTTTTAGATTCGTCTGTAAGTTTGACCTTGGATAGGTGATGGTGTCCCTATGGATTTTTGGAACAACCTACAGTAACAAGACTCAATATACTAATCACTATTATTTTCTTCTTTCTCTCTTTCCAATCCAGAACAGTATGGGAACACGCCTTCACAATTCTATTAATAACATGCAACGTACATGGAGATATGACCCTTCATCCCCAGATAATGAGAGAGAATCGTATTGGACTGGAATTGTCTACTGTACTTTTGTGTAGTAGTCTCAATCCTGAACATTAGGGGGGCATTGACACACAGTCCCGATGCACTTTAAATATGAACCAACCCACTCAAAAGACTCTGCTTACAGTTTTGGGACCACTCACACAGGGGTGTTAAGTGCTCTTAATTTTTTTCTTGCTATGGGTGCAAGCGTAATGGTTCTCATTCAACCCTGGAATAACCTGGTCCGTGTGGTTGTGGTGTCAGTATGAGCCCGCAAGATTAGTCAAGCCTAAGGTCTTAAAACCCATCATTAGCCAAAAAAAAAAAAAAAAAAACCCACTCAAAAGACTTTGGGGGAATGAGCCTTGAGCCTTACCCCACGAATGAAGATGCAATTAAAATTGAATTCTTGGGAGTCCAAAATTTTTTTTTTCAACCAAGAATAAATGAGGTGAATCATATAAAATTGCTAGATATGATAATGCACAGAGAACATGATACATTGGGTAGTTTTGTACAACTCAAATTTTTGGGGTATCAGGTGAAAAAAATCATCTGATCAGTTCGTATAGTTCATTCAGCTGGAATTCAACGGTTGAAGTTCATCAGGCATACCAATGTATTAGCATGTATATCGGATAAACTCCAACTATTGGATCATGTACAATTGCATACCATCTCATCAAAAACATGAGACGATTTTAGAAAGGAAGGGAAAAAAAAAACTTTTAAACCTAAAAATGGATTTTTATAATCTTTACTTAACATAATACCGTATAAAATATTTAAATTTCATATTATATTAATAATGATATTTTTAGAAGTAATTTTTACTTTGCTTTACAAAATGTAAAAGTAAAGTGAAATATAACAAATAATGTTCGAAAATTTCTTTGCGACATGCCCGGCTGCATTCCTTTTCCCTTAAGATTAAGTTGAGTGAAATTAAGATTTTTACTCTTTAGCTCCGGCCATTAGTTCTCTAAAGGATTATTAAATCTTAACCATTGATGTCATATTATAATTCTAATCGAAAGATCTGGAAAAGTCTAAGGGGTTGTTCGATAAAACTTCAACTATGAGATTCTTACTTCTAGTTCAATTTTTACTTCTGCTTCAAAAGGATTCTGGAATATATCGGAATAGAAACATGTTTGTTAACCTAATTTAGTCATGGACTCCAGAGTGGTGGGTGGTGGATGGTGGCACTGATGGTGAGTGGTGATGATGGTGGCGGTGGGTGGGAGGTGGTGGCGATGGGTGGTGGTGGGGGTGTGTTGTGGTGATGGAGGGTGGTGGTGGGTGGCTGGTGGTGGCGTGGGGGGTGGGTGGTGGCGGTGGGTGGTGGTGGTGGTGGGGGGTGGTGGTGGTGGGTGATGGTTCATGGTGGTGGCGGTGGTGGCAGTGGGTGGTGTTGGTGGTGGTGGGTGGATAGTGGTGGTTGAGGATGATGGCGGGGGTGGGTGGTGGCGGCAGTGGGTGGTGGTGGTGATGTGGTGGTGGTAGTGGTGGGTGGTGGTTGGTGGTGGTTGTGGTGGTGTTGGTGGTTGGTGGTAGTAGTGGTGTGGGGTGGCCTTTTCTGTTCCAAATTTCAATTCTGAAATAGAAAAACATCTATTTGATGTTCCAAAAAATTAAATTCCGGAGCTCATTTGGAGCCGGTTCACTCAAGGATTCTCCAGAAATCTAAACCAAGTTACCAAATGGACTTCTAGTCTATTCATGCTTCAGAAGTCAGAATCCAACTTTTGGAGGGTTATCAAATACCCCCTAAATTTCTCAACCAAGATTTGTTTTTATAATACCAAGATAAAAAATAAATCCATTCCTGCCCCCAACAAAATGAAGGGTGTTTGGGTACATTAGATGACCATGTATGAAAACCAGAGCCTAAAAATAAATCCTACCAATAACAATGGCAGAAAATATACTATAAGAAAAATACCTATTCTTTGTCAATTTTTTAAAACTATCTATCCTCGATATAGAAAACATTTCCAGGCTCTCCTATCTTTCCTAAGTAAAAGATATCCCATACCAAGATCATAAATTTGACTTTGAAAGAAACATAAAACTGATCCATTACATGCCTTTAGAGAAACGTTAATTCGGATTCAAATCCACTCATGCCCCTCATGACGGTATGAGGAAATTTAGTGGCTATCATCCATGCACTATGTGCGTATACCAATACAATAGTATGTGTGCAAAATAAACTACAGTTACTGGATTTCCTAATGCCGGAATGAGAGGATTTATTTCCTATTAATTCTAGAGATTGTTATGGAAAACACACTATTTTCTCACACAATTTTCTCTCCTGTATGCAAATAAAAAAAAAAAAAAATACACAACCACAAATAAATGAAACGGAAATAAATCGAATCAAGCAAACCACAAGAGACACACCATTTTTTTTACGTGGAAAACCCTTTCAAAGTGAAAGGGGAAAAACCACGGGACCTAGTCCAGATAAATCTTCAATATGATAATAAAGGTACATATACAATCCTCTCTAGTCATAGCTAGAGGTTATCAATCATCAAAACAATACACTTGCAATGTAAGCCTTCTCTTCATCTGTGAAGCATTCTGCACATTGAGGATAGGATTTTAAAGGCAGAGGAGCAAGGATATGTTGAGGATATGATTCTGAAGGGAGCAAAGCAAGGTTATATTGAAGATGGGATTCTGAAGGTAGCGGAGCAAGGTTATGCTGAAGATGGGATTCTGAAGGCAGCGGAGCAAGGTTATATTGAAGATGGGATTCTGAAGGTAGCGGAGCAAGGTTATGCTGAAGATGGGATTCTGAAGGCAATGGAGCAAGGTTATACTGAAAATGGGATGCTGAAGGTAATGGAGCAAGGTTATTCTGAAGATGGGATTCTGAAGGTAGTGGAGCAAGGTTATGCTGAAGATGGGATTCTGATGGCAATGAAGCATGGTTATATTGAAGATGGGATGCTGAAGGTAATGGAGCAAGGTTATTTCAAGATGGGATTCTGAAGGTAGTGGAGCAAGGTTATGCTGAAGATGGGATTCTGATGGCAATGGAGCATGGTTATACTGAAGATGGGAAGTTGAAGGTAATGGAGCAAGGTTATTCTGAAGATGGGATTCTGAAGGTAGTGGAGCATGGTTATATTGAAGAGAATTGTTGCATTCATTCACATCAGGTAGGTTGATGGATTCCATGTAAATCGCCAACGTGTTGTTGAAGCTTTCTGGAGAAAAAAGAGCATCTGCAGGGACAGAATTTTCATAGCCCTCATGACCATCACCATTTTCAACAATCTGTATGGTTACATTCTCTCCTTGGTGGCTTTTAGTATTATGTACTTCTTCCTTTGATTTATAGGGATGCCTATAAATCTTACATAAGACGCAATCATCCAACTACAAGAAGAAAAGAAAAAGTGATAAATAAGAGTAAAGAAAAATAATGTTAGGTTAGAGGAATTTATTTTTGATTATGGATCGATTAAATAGCAAATAAAAAGAAGGTGATTTTATGAATCACAAAGAAGGTCACTATAACAGTATCAGATTTTTAGAATAACCAGTACCCAACCATGCATGATCACAATAAAATAATGACCCAAATTATGCAATTAATTACTGTATCAATTAAGTTAGCTGCAATTAATATACATACCTTCCTATGATCATTTGGTGTGCTACTAGTTGGGTGGATTGTTGAATCTTCTTCTTTCAGCGTGTACTCTTGCATGATCCAGTTGGTCTTATCATCCTTTGCGTAGTAGAAAACTAATGTCTTCCGGTACCCAATAATTTGACCATTTCTTTTGACTTTTTGATCTCCAGAACTTGCCTTCCAAAAGCCTTTTTCATTCACGGTACGATTTGGCCGTTTTCCATTTTGATATTTTCGAGCTCTGGTTGTAAAGAAATACCATTCATTGTGATCTCCAATGCATGGGTACCTTTCTGTACGGAGAGCAATCAAAGAAAAAAAAATGAATATATATATATATACATGCACGTACGTATGGGAATGGATTGATGAAGTGAAATTAAACTTGCTAGCAACCATTTAATTAACCGGTAAATATAAGTAGCTAGGGATTAATATCACAAAACAGTAACCATGCCGACATGCACCAAGATAGATTTCAAAATTAACTAGGTAAAAAAAGAAAAAGAAAAGGAAGAAGATGAGCCCTAAATAAACCAGTGACAGTAAAATTACAGGAGAATTAAAGCCACTTATCAGGCTAGCTAGGGTTTAAACTTTTAAACGTAAAGAGGAAGAAATAACTGTGTTAAAGTGAATCCAGAATAGTAAATTATGGATGAAGTATTAAAGTAGAGGGGATCGAGTGGTATGGTTTTAGTAATTAAGATCCAAGCTAGAAATTAACCTCCACTAGTACTGTCGTCATGGTCATGAGACGAGTCCCATGAGTGGACTCGTCTCATGACTCATGATAGATATTCTAAAATCTCACCGTGACCCAATACTATCAACCACGTATGCTTTTGCACCTTCCACTACCATCCATGACTATTTAATTCGTACGTAGGAGTGCATGCATGCTTTTCTCATCTCTATATATAAAGTGATGCAGTCATGCATGCATGCATCCTCGCCCGTAAGATCTACTTACTTTCCTAAATCCAACAATTATATCACATACTGATTAACAAATAATTAAGGATTCGTACGTAGTAAATGGGAAAGCTAGCTAGCTAACTCGATCGCCCAAGAAATATAAATATTTAGAGCAAGTCCCACCCAATACACATGCAATATAACCACGGTGCTGATTGCACCCATATTATTCCTAGATATTAATTTACAGAAAAGTTGCATGCATGCATGCATCCCATAGATATGGTGATTCAACAAGTTCTGAAAACTAGCTAGTATACAGTACTACTTACTAGAAAGATGATCAGGATCGTGCTTGTATAATTCGATTTCTGGGATTTGATTCATGGGTAGTTCTTGATTCTTGACTTTCTTCAGCAGGTAGTAATGAATAAGCTCATCATCAGTAGGGCAGAATCTGAAACCGGATGGGAAGGATTTGAAGTAAGCATCGACTTCCAGTGAGGAAGGAAGTCGTGATGATGAAGTTGCAGAGGGAATTAACTGAGAAGACATTATTGCTTTGCAGTGGGAAATTATTTAGCAATTGAGCGTACTGATAATAATTAAGTTAGTCTGGTCTTGAATATATATATATATATATATATACATATACGATCCAGAGTGTTCCCCTCCCCCCCCTGATTTTAAGGATTAATGTAATAACTACGGTTAAGATAAAGTTCAAAAATAAATAGGTAGAGCTCCCACGCCACTCCAATCAGCATAGGGATTCGGTATCAAGAATCATTGCCCACACGAACCGTAACTGTAACTCTTATAATCTGCTGTCAAAAACTGATTTATTGAGATGTGATTGGATGAATACCAGTTTTGGGATTAGGGTTTGGAACTAGATGCTCATCGATCATCACAAACCTATTTTCTTGCCCTTTTCTACGCGCTTGTCTAACTACCCTAGAGAGAATCGGCTGATGCATGTGGAAGATGCTGTAATTCGGACAGTTGGATATTTATAAAATACTTTAGATTTTTGATCAATTTCCAAATTTCAGTTTTTTTTTTTTTTTCTTCCTGATATTGGAATTTCATTTTGTTTTGTTGGAAAACACATTTTGATACTTTCTACTGCTTTCATTTCCGTCAGACCCGCCTGACCTCATCGTTTGTTGTTCAGAGTCCTAACTTTGACATCAAAACAACTTTCAGACACAAAATTAATGACGACTCAATAGATTGGATAGGAAAAATCAGAATCAGCTAAGTCGTATCCGATTACTGCTCGGGAATATCCCCAATATGGATCATTAGAAGAAGAAAATTTAGTAAGCAATGTGCATAGATAATCTGGTTGAATATATACGATCGAGTGTATTACGGATGGATATGCATGTATTCTGTTACACCTAGCTAAGTTAATATTTTAATATGGGAAAATATCACGTACGACCCAGATAGTTTGATAAACATCACCTACTGCCCACACGTTTCTGACATCATCAACTATCACCTAAATTTTTAAAACGTTTAACAAAGAGACCCAAGTCATTAAGACATTTCTGTTAAATGCTCATCACAGCTCAAATCCATTTTTTGGTGAACAAATAATACCCTTACGATAAAGTTTGTTGGATTAATCTAGTGTTGAAAGTATCAAACCCTTGTTACAACAACATTTCCCATTAATATATATATATATATATATATATATATATATATATATATATATATATATATATATATATATATATATATATATATATATATATATATATATATATATATTCCCTTCCAAATTTTAAGGGTTGTAAATTCAAAAATAAATAAGGAGAGCTCCCCATGCTACTCCAATCTGCATACGGGATTTAGAATCATGAATGAGAGTTCACATTCACACGAACTATGACTGTAACTCTTATCTGGTAAATACCCAATTCTTTGGATCCACATCCTCTCCTCCCAGAGATTTGAGAGGAGGAGCGGCACCCCCATTAGATGGCCGACACCTTCACCCGAGCCCTCCATCCAAGCCTATAAGTTGAGCCGAAAATGGGGTGTCGCTCGGATGGAGGGTTCGGATTCGCTTGAGCCTTAGGTGTCAGCCATCTAACAGGATTGCCGCCCCTCTGCCTGAACTTCTAGGAAGAGAGGATTTTGATACCAATTCTCTAGTCTTTTTTCTTGTAATCATCTGGTAAATATCTTATATTAATTGCAAAAAATGATTTTTAATAATTTCCTCTAGATTTACCCCATAAGATAAATTCAAAAAATGATTTATTGAGATGTGATTGGATGAATACCATTTTTGGGATTAGGGTTTTCGAAATAAATGCTCATCAGAATCCTATTTTCTTGCCCTTTCCTACGCGGTTATCTAACTACCCATGAGAATCGGGAAGATGCTGTAATTGCGACAGTTGGATATTTATAAAATAGTTTAGATATTTGATAAGTTCTATATTTCAGTTTTTTTTTTTTAATTTTTTTCGGATATTGGATTTACTTTTTGTTTCGTTTGAAAACATTTTTTTGAGAAATAATTGTGAGAAATTAAGTTTTATGTGCGGAATACATGGAATCATGGATATGGCATCTACGTGAATTGCATAAAAATTGGGTCTAATTAATTATTAAGACAAAAATTAGAAAAGTAGGGTTTAGAGCTTTTTAGATATAATACTGTGATACACCATCGGTTTGTGACAGAAATCAACTAGGACAAAGTTTTCTTTTATCTCAAAAGCATGTCCAGAATGCATTAGCCATCTTCAGTTTTAACTTTTAAGTCAGGTCTAATTATATTAAATTTTCATAAATGCACTGTCTGTGAATGCTCACGTTGTTTTTTTTTTTTTTTTTTTTGAAATTTTTTGATCTAGCTATCACCCGAAAAGTATAGGAAATTCGATTTACTATCCACACTTTTCACAAAATTTCATCCGGTCCCACTTAATTGATGAAATACACTAAAAATAGAGTTTGCCATTTCTACCCTTTCTATTTGAAATTGAAAGATGTAAAAATGTCTAGTTTGACCTTGTAACGTTGAGAATCCAAATGAGGTTTTAACCCATTTAACTCCATTTTCTTCTTTCTTTGTCGGCTTTTAGTTTCAAGCATACCCTAATTTCAATCTCTAGTACTTGTGTGCGATTGTTTTTAGTTTGCAGCAAAGAATCTCCGATACCCGGGCCATCATTGAAACTCCGGCACTGGTTCTCTGGTTAGTATCGATATCCCCGTCCCTTTACTTTCCTCTCTCCTTATCGTTTTTTCACTTCTATTTCCTCTCCTTCATTGTTCTGCCATCTTTTCTTTTCTCCGTCGGCTTGAAACCGAAAGCCTCATCATTTTTTCACTTCTATTTCTTCATGTGGATGTCAGTCTGGTTGAATTTGGAGGGGATCCCTTTTTTTCTCCATCGGCAGAATTTCCATCATAGAGCTTTTGGTGTTCCAGAATTTACATTATTTGAATACAACCCTACGATTGAATTAATTGATTGTTTTAATTGTAATTTATTTTTCAGTAAGATTGGTGATTTGGTGATTAAACTATTAACTAGTTGTTTCAGTTGTAATTTTTCATTGAGATTGGAAACTATTGAAAGTGACGAAATTTTTCTTGATTCAGTAGTTGTTTATCTCTAATGCTTAAAGTCCAATGTTCAAGTTAGATATATTCTAACTGGTTGTTTCAAGAAAAAATTTCATCTACACCCCATCAAAGATCGTTAACATCATCTACACCCACAAAAATGCAAAAACTTCATCTACACCCCAAAATTTTGGCTGTGGTAATCAAAGAAATCTACTTCGTCAGTTGATTCCCGTTAGTTGCTGATGTCAGCTGAAATGGAACCGTTGATGGATAATACTACCCTTTAAGGAGAGTTAAAAGACGATTTTATCCTTTCTTCTCTTTGGTCTCATTTCATATCAGAATTTTTTTTCTCTTTCTTCCTCTTCTGTTTTTTTTTCTTTCTTCTCGGTCCTTTTTCCCCTTCTTTTCTTCCTCCTGCTCTTCTTCTTCTACGGCCCCTTATGTGGTTATTTTTATTCCCTCTTTTTTCTTGTTCTTTTTCTTCTCTCTCCTCCCAGTCACCTTCCTCTAGCTTTTCTCTGTCTATTCCTCAAAACCCAAACCAGAAGATGAGCTTGGCTGCAACCATGGCGGTAAAGTGCACAACGCTAAGAGAGAAGAAGAGTTGTAGACCTCGCTGATGGCCACCGTGCCGGATTCATTGCAGTTACTCTTCTTGGAAAAGGTAAGTGTCAGATGGTGGAGCTGCTCCTCTTAGAAAGAAAGCTTTTCAATTTGGTTTGATTCGGTTCAAAATTTTCTTAAAACTCAAACCGAACTTCTTGTTTTTTTTGCTGCAACTTGCCCTGACACTAGATCAGATTTCAGATCTGTTTCACAGGCTTAATACTGGATATTCAAAATTCTGAATCACCATTATGGGATCTGGTAAGACGTCTCAGATCTCTCGGTTGAAGTTCCTTCCTTGATCGAAAAGGATTTGAGATGGGAGAGTTGCAATGGCAATGCCGTGGACCGCGGAGAGGAGAGTTGTAGTGGCAATGTCGTGGACTCTGATCGTCTTCACAAACTCCGATCATCCCCAAGGTTAAGTGAAAAAGAAAGAGAGAAAGTAAATGTAAGTTTCAATACAAGGTCAAACTAGTCATTCTATTTAATTTTTAAAATTTTCAATTTATAATATGAGGGGTAAAACGGTATTTCAATAATTTTAGTGATTTCCGTCAGGTAAGTGGACCTGGGTGATGTTTTTACAATCTTGTGGGTGTAGATGGTGTTAGCAATCCTTGATGGGGTGTAGATGAAATTTTTTCTTATTTCAATTATACTTTTTCGCTAAGATTGGAAACCATTGGTAGTCATGAATTTTTCTTAATTCAATTGTTGCTTATTTGTAATGCATATAGTCCAATGCTTAAGTTAGATAGATTCCATTGTTTAAGTTAGACATGTGTTTTTATGGACATGTGTTAACTACATTCGTGCATACTCGCTATGCTAGGATGTGATTGTTAGGCATGTGATTGTTTTCGTTGGTGTGTGGAATGGAAAGGGCCTGGGGTCTTGGATCATTCCTCACATTAGTACCTTTTCATATCGCTGTTGTCTTAGCATGCTTGGTGCGGATAGGGTATTAGGGGGAGGACGTGGCACTGTGGTCTCTGGCCTGACCACCAGACTTTATCCCTATCTCTATGCTGTAGGGAGTTGTGCTGGGATATGGCCTACTGTGATGACATATAGAATTGGTTAGTTGCGAGTCCAGTTTGTAAGCCCTCGCCAACAGGGGCTTACGTGTTAGTATGGGTAGGACATCAAGGGAAGTGTTGGTGGTATGTGATCCGGACACTTTAGCTCTATCCCTATTCCATTGTGGGTGCATATGGGACGACATTGGTGTTTGATCCATTGGGCGGATTCACACAATCGTGTATAAAGGTGCGGTGACCACCAATCCTTTCTATAGCACATTGTAAACTTAAAACCAGACCATAATGTGAATGTTATTCATGCATGTTGTTTGTTGCATTGTCTGATTTTCTTACTGAGCTAAGTTGTGAGCTCACCCTTGTGTATACATCATTTTTAGATGTTAATGCAGGCTATACTGTGGAGGACTACGTGAACGCTCCAGTGTATGGAGGTGTTGCTGCTTTAGAAGTGCAAGCAGGGGAGGACGAGCATGACGCTTCATGCGAGTGCCTTTTCTGCGTGTACCTCTAGGATATGTTAATTTAGTTAGTTGGTTTATTTCAGTTGGAGTTTTATAAACAATGTAAAGATATTTATTTACGTTTTGATATTTAAATAATCGGATAATTTATTTTATTTATCAATAGAATACTCAGTTCATTTATATTAAGACTTCCCGTATATTTATTTATATTCTAATTATGGTTATGTGCAATGGTTTGTATTAGTGGACACGATTTTATGGAGATCCTGGTGTGAACAGTTGGTTTAGTGACGGTTCAATCACACTTCTGGTTCAGTCAGAATTGGGGTGTGACAGGAGTCCTTGAAGGCTCGAACCCTACTGCCTATGTAAGACCTCATTTAATTAATTTTGAAAGGATGAAACCAGTTTAGAGCAAAGAAAGGTGGAACTAGGGGTGCAAGTTTGCTTTGTCAACCTAAGCTTGACCAGGCCCGCCCTGAGCTGGAACAAGGCATGGGCTGAGAGCCTGAGATACCGTGGCCTTGAGGGTAGGTTAGGGATGGGAATTCCAAGTTTTGCCTCAGAGTTGGGCCAGGGTTGAGGCCTTGGGCTGAGCCCGGCCCGTTCCGGCCCAACCTGGTTCTGTCTTCTTCTTCTCCTCGTGGCTTAACTGCTACCTCTCCCTTACTCCTTTACACTGTCAAGGTCAATCAAGATCAGCCCAGTCCGATCTTAGGAGCGGATCAAGGTTGAATTTTTCAGACCCTGAATCAAAGTCAGATGAGGGGGGGGTTGGAAATGGGGGAGCAGGAGTGAGGATTGGATGGGCTTTAAATTTCCTGGCCTAGTCCCACCTTATTGCAGCGGTAGCCCCTAAGTAAAATCATCATGTTGATCTAAAATCCTAAGAGCAAGTGACAATACACACCCTAAGAATCATCATGTTCCACTAATTAATCCACTATGAGAGTCCATATCCCTTGGGTGGAGACAAACTTTGTCTAACCGGACCATGAACCATTGACAGGGTGATTATACAAGAAGTTCAATTTGATAGAGATTTTCTTGTTTGCTGATGTGGGTGTTAGTTTCAGAGTGTGTTAGTAACAACTAATCCTTATGTAGGGTTGTAAGCAAGGAGTCGGAAAATCTGAATTCGATTCGTGTTCATATCTGTTGAGGGATATATGGATACAATCACATCTAGATCTCATTTGATCTGTTTAGATCACTAACCTTAACCTTATGTACATTGTTACTTAGAACACTCTGATTTCTACTAGTGAAATTTTACTGTTCATGTATTTCCATGATTGAGATAAAACGGAGTTCGGATCACTTGTATACATGGACTCTCCATGGATTCCATCACCGTCAATGTAATGTGGGACTCATTTCTATAGTATAGGACCCACTATATATATGAACGATGATGAAATCCCAACGAAGAGACAAGTACATATAGGTAAACTATTCTCAATAAAATACATTTAATAAGACACAATAAAGGCAAATAAAAACAGAAAGGAAAAAAAAGAGAAGGTGGGGTAACGTTCAGTTTTCCCCAATATCTCAAATTGCAAAAAAAATCCACCATCAAACGTTTTTTCCTTTTGTTCTATTTTAAATGTTATTTCTTTACCATTTGTTATGGTTGGAAATCACCCACCGGTTTGCGATTAGAGCAACCTGCAATCATAGAGATGAGACAAGGGAGTTGGGCGACTAAGCCCCGGGTACGCTCCGATGCCTAAGTCAGATTTTCAATGTAAACAGTTAAGAGATAGCAGGAAGCTATCTCCAGTTTAAAGAGAGTGGGACGATGAAAGAGTTTGAACATACGAAAATGAAGAGTTGTTGGGATAGAGAGATTGTGAATGAATTACTTTGAGGGATCGTCCTCTACTTATAGAGATTGGGAAAAAGCATGGAGGCACCAGGACTCAGGGAAGCAGACTGCCAATAGGATTGCCAGGTGTCGCTCTGAGGGACACCCAAGTCATAGACTCCGAGCAGGAGTAGGAGACCGTAGCCAAGGAAGCTAAGTCGGTCAACCGTAAGAATGACACATGTCATCATAGGGTGGTCGTAGGACCGTGATAGTCGACGTCGTATCACACAAGAAGAAGGACTCCTCTGTCGTGACGTAGTTTCTTTAGGACACTGACCTCTGACCAGGAAACGTGACCGAATAGATCTATAACTCCGACTGCTTCCTTGTCATGAAAGGGTTGTGAATCCGAGCGGTATAAGCCGAACGCAACATACCACACGCGGTCGGCCCCGGAGATGGCGCTTGACACGTGTAAGATTTTAAATAGATGAGATCTTTTCCACATAACAGATGCCCCTTGCACTGTTGGATTCAATGAATTCGATAGTTCAATCATACCGAACAAAAGTACCAAAATCCGCTCGGATACCTTGAAAGTATGGTCAGCCGCAATCGTTGGTCGCACCTACATCCTCTGAGAATCCCTCAACACGATCGAAACTTCTGCTTGAGTGGGAGGCAGTTGTGATCAATCGCCCGCACGATCAGTCGACGCACGGGGCTCGAGGCGTTAGACTCGGGATCCGTCATCCCGCTTGACTTTAGATTTCTAGCGATTCGAATCGCAGCGTCCATCCGACGGCCATAAAGCAATCGGTGCGTCTCAGAACGAAGCGCAATAAATAGCCGCTACATTGCTAACGGTCGGCTCCATCGGACGGTGGAGATTGAATCTGATCGTTTCGAGAAATGGCACCATAATATCTTGTCATTATTACGGATGACGTCATAGTGTCACGTCGCATCCGGCGTGGCAGACGACGGCCACTACCATCACGCCACATAGTTGGAACCCGAACAGTCGGTTTCCAAGTTCAACGCCTATAAATACCTCTTGAGTACTTTCATTCGACCATTTGCTTGAACTGAGGTCGGAGTCTTCTCTGCGTGGTCAGAGTTTTTGAAAAGCCTTCAAATAATCGCGTCTCTTTCATTATTTCCAAACAATAAGTCTACTTTGCTATGTCCTTCCTTTATGTTTTTCTTCCTGTTTCATGCTTAGTAGCTCCCACTCATCCAATAGTGTTAAGTCTTTAGGGAGAGAGAGTGAAACCATGGCCTAGTACCGGACCTCATCTTTGGAGAGGTCGTCCATCTCAATGGAAGGGTTCTCCGTTGCCCCAGAGCCTCCTAGTAGAAAGAGGGGGGCCCGAGACTCCATTAGCCGGGAGTTTGGGTCAGAGATCACCGAGTCGGAGGACTCTGGTGGAAGGGCCATTGCCCGAAATCTCCGGAAGTCGTCCCTTCGTCTTCTGATCCGGCATCTGAAGAGGAACTTGAGCAGAGTTCCCCTGCTGCCGCCGAGCGCAGTTGCCCAGCTGGCACCTCTGCTCGATGGGCTCCTCGCCAGAGGAGTGGCCGACCTATTATTCCTCCTCTCGACAAACTCCCTGCATGGAGGGTGCTGAGCAAGGTCGTCTCTGAGAATGCCTTGTCCCAAATCTGCAGAGCATACCAATTGGAGGAGCCAATGACCGATGTCTCGCTCCAGCTCCCATCCTCTGGCGAGAGGGCCTGCAGCCTGAACGTTTCGGAGGCCTGCGTATATGAGCACGCCCTGAAATCCGGCCTTCGCTTCCCCCTTCACCCTCTTGTAGTCGACATCATGAAGGTGTACTGCATCGCCCCCTCTCAGCTGACTCTGAACAGGTGGCGGTGTATTTATGCCTTCATCATGTTCGTCCTCCGATTGGGAGAAACTCCGACCATGAGCCTGTTCCGGTCTCTCTTCCAATTCTCTAGTCTGACCGAGACCCGTTCCATGAGCGAGTGGTACTACTTCAATCAGAGGAGCGCGAAGAATCTCCCGACGATCTCATTGAAGCCTTCTTCCATCCGCAGGTGGAAGGAGAAGTTCTTCGTGGGTCCTTCGACAGGTGGCCCTGCTCCTCCCCTGTTGAACGCGTGGCTGGTAGTCGACGCTATAGGGTTCAACAAGGTCCCTTTCCTGACCACGGAGGAGAGACGGGCCCATCGCAAGGTGCTGAAGGGCCAAACAGTCTGCTATGCCGACTTGGAGGATCTCGTAAAGTTGGCCGAACACGGCCTAGTAGGTAAATTTTAATTCTAGCTGTTCAACTCCGATCGTTCATTTTATTATTGTTGCTGATCGTTTGCTTGTTTGTTTTGTCTTAGTGAACTTCTCCAACGACCGAATAGTAGCTCGGATCTTGCGCAAGCGGGCCGCCGAGGCCGGTAGAACGATTGATCGGAGAGATGATCAAACAACCGTGACTGCCCCGAAGGCACACGGGACCACGGAAGATATCAAGGTCAAGATGCCCATGGTAGAGGGTCCGCCCAATAAGAAGATCCGGTCGGCGCAAGAGTTGTCGGCCGACATATACAAGTCGAGGCCGACCGTTCGGCTTGGTCTAACGGACGACCAACAAAAGGGGGCTGCGACGAATGAAGTCCAGCCTCCCTACAGGGCCAAGGTGGTCGACTTGACCGAGGCCGCTGACACCGCGAAGGGGGAGAGGGAGCTCGTGCATCCGACTGAGAGTGTCCAGGAGAAAAAGGTGGGGACGACGACGTTCTCTCCGATGCTCGGCTTAAAGCCGTCGGACTCAGTCTTCAAGAGCGCGAGGGTGGCCAGGGTCATCCTCACCGAGGGTCGTCTCCCGGAGGACGTGGCCCTCACCTCTTCCATGGAGAACAACGACCTGTTCAAGAGGATGTTCCTCGCGAGCTCCCAAGTAAGACAGCTCGATCTCTTAAGTTATTTTATTTACCTCCGATCGTTAGATTGTTAAACTTAACTATTTAATTTCTTTGTACATAGGCAAGTAACCTCTTCGCTGAGGTTTGTCAACGGGCTGCACATTCGATGATGAAGCTCGAGGAGAAAGAGGAATTGGAGGCCTCCTTGCGGGCGGCCCTGAAGGCGGTCGAAGGCAAGTTGAAGGACAAGACCACCGAGGCTGAAGGCCTCGTTTTGGAAAAGACAAACCTTCGGATGTCACTGGACAAGGCCGAGGATGCCCTTATGGAGGAGCACAAGAGGGTCCACCAGGCCGAGGAGAAGCTACGAGAGGACGCCAAGCAGAAGGCCGAGGACGACGCCAAAGTTGCCAAAGAGGCACTGGCTAAGGCTGAGGAGATCCGTAAGGAGGTCCGGGACCGGGCGGTGGCTGAGTACCAGTCGTCTTCTCAGTATGAGGAGGATGTGGAAGAGGCCGCCAGTGGGTTCTTTCAGAAGGGAGCTGCCTACCTGAAGGAGCAGCTCGTCGGTAGGGTCGTCTCTTTCAACTGGTCGGACATTCCGATCTTGGCTGAAGACGACGCGGGGGAGCTGCAGGAGCGTACTGAGGCTGAGGACATGTAGGAGGACGACTTGCCTCCTTACGAAGTGCCCTAAACTCCGATCGTCGAGATTTTGGACGTGCCGCTGCCGTGCGATGTCCCTACCGATCTGGCTGCCGAGGACGAACATGCATGAGTGACCTTCCGCCCGCGAGGTCTTCCTTGTAAAATCTTTTTTTGTT
The DNA here is from genome assembly GCA_028583415.1 of Protea cynaroides. Lineage (NCBI taxonomy): Eukaryota > Viridiplantae > Streptophyta > Magnoliopsida > Proteales > Proteaceae > Protea > Protea cynaroides. The sequence continues at coordinate 85,349,471 of CM053265.1, read as the reverse complement.
TTTTGCTTGTAACTGTTGCGCCCCTTCGTAGGCATTGTATTATTGCCCCTTGTGGGCCTTTATAAATAAAACACCTTCGTTACTTCTTTTCTTGTTCTTTTTGCACCACTCGGACCTCGGTCCATTGTTGTCTTGCCCCTACCTCGGAAGTATTGTCGGCTTGACATTTTGGTAGGCCGAGAACACTTAAGTTTTTTTTTTTTCTGAAATGGCTAAGGCATTGGAAATTAGGATTCTGCTCTGAGTAGCCGAGCGCGGGTAGTGTAGAAGTGTTGCGTTCCTATCAGTCCTGCTTGAGTTTATGCTCGGGCGATCGCATGCCACTCATACTTGCTTGGGGGTGAGTAGGTGTTTAAGGTGTGGTTTGCATGCTGCTCGTACCTGCTTGTGGGTACGGACAGACGGTGTCAAGTATGATCTGCATGCTACCTTTACCTGCTTATGGGCCGGGGTTGGCTGAATGGTCGAACACATGCATGCTGCTCGTACCTACTTGTGGGTACGAACAGGCAGTGTCAAATATGATCTGCGTGCTACCCTTGCCTGCTTGTGGGTCGGGGTAGGCAAAATGGTCGCACACCTGGACTCAGTACGAGGAGGACGTGGCTCTTAACCTTGTGGTCGTGGGTTCGAGCCCCACGATGGGCGCCAAACTATTACGGATGGAAATCGCCCGCCGGTTTGTGATCCGAGCAACCTGCAATCACAGAGATGAGACAAGGGAGTTGGGCGACTAAGCCCCGGGTACGCTCCGATGCCTAAGTCAGATTCCCAATGTAAACAGTTAAGAGATAGCAGGAAGCTATCTCCAGTTTAAAGAAAGTGGGACGATGAAAGAGTTTAAACGTACGAGAATGAAGAGTTGTTGGGATAGAGAGATTGTGAATGAATTACTTTGAGGGATCGTCCTCTACTTGTAGAGATTGGGAAGAAGCATGGAGGCATAAGGACTCAGGAAAACAGACCGCCAATAGGATTGCCAGGTGTCGCTCTGAGGGACACCCAAGTCATAGACTCCGAGCAGGAGTAGGAGACCGTAGCCAAGGAAGCTAAGTCGGTCAACCGTAAGAATGACACATGTCATCATAGGGTGGTCGTAGGACCGTGATAGTCGGCGTCGTATCACACAAGGAGAAGGACTCCTCTATCGTGACGTAGTTGCTTTAGGACACTGACCTCCGACCAGGAAACGTGACCGAATAGATCTATAACTCCGATCACTTCCCTGTCATGAAAGAGTTGTGACTCCCAGCGGTATAAGCCGAGCGCAACATACCACACGCGGTTGGCCCCAGAGATGACGCTTGACATGTGTAAGATTTTAAATGGATGAGATTTTTCCCTCATAACAGATGCCCCTTGCACTGTTGGATTCAATGAATTCGATAGTGCAATCATACCGAACAAAAGTACCAAAATCCGCTCGGATACCTTGAAAGTATGGTCAGCCGCAATCGTTGGTCGCACCTACATCCTCTGAGAATCCCTTACCACGATCGAAACTTCTGCTTGAGTGGGAGGCAGTTGTGATCAATCGCCCGCACGATCAGTCGACGCACGGGGCTCGAGGCGTTAGACTCGGGATCCGTCATCCCGCTCGACCGTAGATTTCCAGCGATTCGAATCGCCGCGTCCATCTGACGGCCATAAAGCAATTGACGCGTCTCGAAACGAAGCGCAATAAATAGCCGCTACATTGCGAACGGTCGGCTCCATCGGACGGTGGAGGTTGAATCCGATAGTCTCAAGAAATGGCGCCATAATATCTTGTCATTATTACAGATGACGTCATAGTGTCACGTCGCATCTGGCGCGACAGCCGACGGCCACTACCATCACGCCATGAAGCCGAAACCCGAACAACCGGTTTCCAAGTTCGACGCCTATTTGTTTTTCTAGCAGTTCGGGCAGTTCATGCTCTTCTCCCATTCCAAGTGAGTTTGTTAAATCTCTCTCTCGCATACAAATATTCATGAGAAATATTGTAACAGCCCTTTATAATGATCTAACTACTGTACTGTATTTTATCCAAAAAAAAAAAACTATTGTACTGTAATAAAACTATTATATTGTATCAGGACCAACTACACAGGTGGGAGCACTCACTTAGGACTTACCATGGATTGAAATCCTCTCCTGCGATAGGAAGATTCCAACTAGTATCCAAAGGCTGGAGTTCAGTTAGTACACATACTAATACATCGGTATATGTGTCGACTGAAATCCAACCATTGACAGATGCATCTACTACAGGAGAGGATTTCTATTCAACTTACTATGCTCCATTCTCTATCCTGAAAGTAAAATAAAGGTGAAAATTTATCTGAGCTAAAAGTTTACACAATGTCATTAATTTAAAAAAGAATATTCCCAATACGCATACCTAGTTTTGACACATGAAAAAATGATATGACAAATTTGACCCGTTGTGGTGTATAAGGAATGATATGAATAGAATATGTCGATTGGAGCCTTGAATCCAATCATTTATCTTCCCATCAAATGTCATACCCTCTTGTATGTGTTCATACACCCTCTTTTGTTGTAATCTTACATACCCTCTATAGTAGTATCACATCTCAATTCCTTGCTTTACCACTTGGAAAATTCGAATTAGTTCTAAATTTGGCATGTTAACAAGGGACCTTATGTTCTATTTACTTTATAACTTATATTATGGTCTTGGACATAAAATCATGGCCTTTAAAAGACTAACTTTAGATTCCTTCTTAATTAGGTATTTACGATTAAAAAGAAAATAATGGGTGACTTTTAACCTCTCTCCAAACGATTTTGCCATGAACTAAAGTCCAAAAGGGGTCGAATTTGACACCTGACCAGGAGAAGATGGCCTATCTATTAATAAAATTTGAGACCCTGGCAGCTACAGTGCTGGAGACATGAACAAGACAAGTGACCTGCGTCCATCTTCCAAATTATCTCGTTTCTCCCCCACCATTTTCAGTTTTCATATCAGCAAGTGAAATAAGATAAAATTTTCACTGCTATTGTAAAATAATTTCGGTATTGCATAAGAGCACAATTAGAGCCAGAAGTGTTGTAAGTTGTGTATGTAGCGCTATTGTTTCTTCTTCTTCTTCATTTTATTCGGATTGCTCTTCAATCTCCATGAATTCCACCTCCAAAGGAAGGGGATGTTGATAAAAAACTCTAAGGCTTCTTCTATTACTCTCTTCCTTCTAGATGAATAGCATGATCCCATCAAATTGTTAAGTTTTCAATTTAAAAGTTCAAACTAGTAAGTGGAGAGACTCTCACATATATAAGGCACCTAAGGTTCTAGTCTCTAAACAATATGATATTATTTCCAACACTCCCCCTCACGTATTGCCTCTTTTTTACGTGGTATTACACGTGGCATGTGGTCTCTCTTTTGGGTGACCGTACGTAGTGAACCTGGAGGTTTGATACCAAGTTAAGTTTCCATCTCAAAAGTTCGAACTAATAAGTGGAGGGACTTTTACATATATAAGGCACCCAAGGTTCTAGTCTTTAAGCAATATGAGATTATTCCCAACACTCTCTTTATCCATAGGCCTGTTCACCAATATATTTTGGTCAGGGCCTATAAAACCCAACACCAATTTGGCTCGGACCAAAACTCACCCGAATCGTCCCATTGACACCCCTACTTGTTGAGTTCAAATTTTTTTCACTTAAAACTTTTAAAACTCATTTCACACATTCATATAACATATTGACATTTTTTTTTTAAATTAATCTGTATTTGACTATGGATAAGTGATTGTGTCCCTAAGAATTTTTGTGACAACTTACAGTAGTTCAAGAGGCCTTGCAATTAAGAGGAGTACCACGAACAAGACTCAATAGATTATTCACTATTAACCCTCTCTCTTTTTTCCCTCTCCACCTCAATCCAGAATAGCCTCGAAACCTAAATTCAGAATTTTATTAATAACATGCAACCTAGATGGGTATTCATCCCCCTAGACAAGGAGATAGAACCAACCCACTCAAAAGACTTATGGGGGAATGACCCTTACCCCATGAAAGAAGAGGCAATCTCAAATGAATTCTTAGGATTTTTTTAATCAGCGGAGAGTGACCAGGTATATATGAAAACGAGTTCCCAAAAATTAAATCCCTACGAAAACCAATGGCAGAAAATATACCATAAAAAAAATTCTTAATAAAATTGAAACAACTCATATCTATATATAATTGATATCGTCTCGCAACCCATCATACTACAAATTATAAAAATAAAAAAAAATTACAAAAACAAATTCCTAAATTAAAAGTCATCCTCCTACAAAAAAAAAAAAAAAAAAAAAGTCGTCCAGACTGGTCTCTTGGTAAATCTGGGTCTTTTCTTGATGGTGGTGGCATTCCATTGAAATTTTGGTTTTGATCTTCAACAGTAGCCATTCACAAAGTCTCTTGGTAAATCTGGGTTGTTTCTTGGTGATGGTGGCATTCCATTGAAATTTCGGTTTTGATCTTCAACAGTATTAAGAATGCAGCCATTCACATAGTTTTCAGGTAAGACATTGTCAGTCCCTTGCTGGTAAACTTTTGGGAAATGCATAGGTGGATTGGAAGAAATTGGTTCAACTACACTAACTGGATCCCCATATCCATTAGTGATGTTGGGTCTGTATGAAAAATCATAATTAGTAAGCAGAAAAAGGGATTCTAAAGGCAATGGAGCAAGGTTACACTGAAGAGAGTTGTTGTTTTCATTCACACAAGGTAGGTGAAGAGAATTGTTGTTTTCATTCACACAAGGTAGGTGAAGAGAATTGTTGTTTTCATTCACACAAGGTAGGTCGATGGAACCCATGTAAGCCTCCATGTCGTCATTGAAGTTAGATGTAGTTTCCAAAGAATTGGAATTATTAGGAGCATTTGTAGGGACAGAATTTTCGTTGCCCTCACAACCATCACCATTTTCAATCTGTATTTCTACATTCTCCACTTGGTTTTCTGCATTGTGGACTCCAATCTGTATTTCTACATTCTCCACTTGGTTTTCTGCATTGTGGACTCCAATCTGTATTTCTACATTCTCCACTTGGTTTTCTGCATTGTGGACCTGTATCTGTGTCGATGATTTATTTGACTTCGTATAAATCTTATTTAAGACCCAATCATCCAACTACAAGAAGAAAATTAAAAAAAAAAAAAAAAAAATTAGATAAGAATGAAGAAAAATAATGTTAATTAGTTTAGAGAAATTTATTTGTCCATTAATCACAATCATGGTCGGAGCAACCATATCGGTATTGGATTGGACTTTGGGATTCTCTCATCCATATCGGTATTGGATTGGACTTTGGGATTCTCTCATCCATTCAAATCTGTGTGTATCTCAATACACTATGAGTAGATCAAAATATGTGTCGATCCACTTTGAATGGGTGGGATCCTCACTACACCACACTACATAAGAGGCTCACTCCAGATAACCTTTTTCCCTTATACCTATAGGTAGATGTTATCTCATATATATACAAAGAAGAGAGCAGACAAAGCTGACGAATGTGGAAGGTAGACTCAATTGTCAACGGTTACTTATGACCTACAATTAATATAAATACCTTCATATCATTTGCTCCCTTTCTAATTCTTGGCTTTGCAAAATCTGGTTTTACCCGAAACTCATGCATGATCCAGTCAGTTTTATGTCCACTGGGAGCCTTTCCGTAGTAGAAAACTAATGCCTTCCTAAACCCAACATGCTGACCATTGCTTTTGCTTATGATGTCTTTATCTTTTCCGGTGGCTTTCCAATACCCTCTTCCGGCTGCTCGATCTGGCCGGCTTCCATTTTGATATTTCCGATATCTAGACGTAAAAAAGTACCATTCTTTCTGACCTTCATAGGGTCGGTACTTACCTGCATGCATGCAGAAGAATAAATTAATTAATATAAGAAATATCACAATTAATTAAAACAGGCAAGGATTCATCATCAAAATTTAAATTATAATAAAAAATTACAAATAATTAAAAAAAAATAATTAAGAAGTGATCAACCAACATAATATAATACGTACGAGCAAGATATTCAGGTTCATAGTTGTAGAATTCAACTTCTCGGATTCTGTTGATGGGTAGTTGTTGTTTCATGATTTTCTTTTGCAGGTAATGAACGATAAGCTCATAATCATGAGGGCAGAACCTGAAACCACTTGGGAAGGAGTTGAAGTAAGCATCGTTATAATCATAATCATCTTCTTCATCCATCTCTGCTTCTGTTGCTGCTGCTGCTTCTGATCTTACATATTCCTGAACCGCAGCTACATTAATGTTCTCGTTTTGATCAGTCTGATTAATCTCCTCAACTGCAACTGCAGGTGAAGAAGGAGGAAGTCGTCGTGATGATGAAGTTGCAGAGGGAAGAGAAGACATTATTGCAGTGGGGAAATAAATTAGGGTTCACAAGAATAAATAAAAAAAAGACTTAAGCAACGTGTATGCATGGTTAATCTGCAGGTTGCATTGAATATATACGAATACGATCGATTACATGTACTACAGGGATGGATAAGGGGCCATATTTTAAGGATTGTTGTTATCTGTTTGAATAATCCCTCTTAAGATCAAATTCTAAATTAAACGAAACTCAAAGAGTCATTATTTGGGTCTACTTCTTTAAAATTAAATTTAATTGCATTTCAGGGCCCGATAAATAGTCCAACCATGTAATCCCAATATTAAATAAATAGGGAGAGCTCCCACGCCACCTCCAATTGGCATACGGGATTCAGTATCATTCATGAATGAGGGCCCACAAGTTGTAACTGCTAAACCTCTCGTAAATATCTACATTTTCCGGGTATTATTCATTGGAGCTCTTATAATTTTCGTTAATTATCCACTAAATATCCACTATTTGTAAATACCTATATTTTCTAGTAATTAATTCGTTCTTATAATCTTCTTCTGGTAAATACCAATTTACCACTGTCTGTAAATACTTATATTTTCAACTATACATATCAAAAAATCAAGTCCAAAATATATTTCGGCCAAATTATTACTCGGAAGTCAATATAGGAGGTCAAATACCATAGCAAATGAACCGAAATAGACCGGTTCAGAGAAATCCATTAAACCCGATCTATAAGTCTATACTGGTTAAAACCAACAATTTAATTTTTGGATGCCAACTAAACCTAGCAATGTAATCATTGGACTGAATATCAAACATATTGCCTATGTATATGAGACATATCTGAGAATTATGTTCCATATATAATTAGAGTAAATAATATATATATACTGCATTCTGTTCTTCTTTTTTTTATACAGTATCTGACAATGATAAAAAAAAAAAAAAAAAAAACTGAATTGATTGATTGAAGAAAATAATTTAATTGTATAATGGAGATGGAGTGCCTTATGGGATACCAATATATCACCAATGATTAGGGTGGAGTCATTATTTTGAAAAAAGGGTCCAGATTTTGAAATTGATATTAATTTTTTTTATTTATCGTATTTTAGTAAAATATTCGATATTTCAAATCGTTATTTTTATTTTAAATTTTAGTAAAAATTGTATAATATTTTACGAATATCCAATAATTTTCGAATTCGTGTGAGAATGGAAAAACTCATGATTGGATGAATAAAAAAGGGTCGTTATTTAAAATCATAATAGGATTAGGATTTTGAAGTAGATCGGTATTAAAAAAAATTATTTGGTTAAGCGGTTCGCAGTTCTGATCGTTTTAGATGATCAGATCATGTGAATCAAATTTAAATTTAATAATTATTTATTCTCGTATGTATATCTATAGTTTACTGTTATCAATGGTCGATTTTGGTCTTGGTCAAATCAGCGTGAGTCTCTATAGAGTAAGTTCAAAACATGTCCACTATGAGGTTCGGATTAGGTGGGCTGCACTATACGTATTAACTAACGGATCGATCTAGTTTTGGATTATTATTGGGCTTACCTTAGCTTTATTGGGCTGTTATCAGGCCGGATCAGGTTGAAAACTCGATAGGAAACCCATTATATCAATTCAAAAGGCCGAAGTAGTAAAACTAGGGTTTAAGACTCGGTCTAAATCAGTTTGGTCCAGACGATTATTGGGTTCGGTCACATCTGTTAAATTTTTTAGGTAGGTTTTGCGCTAGTCCAGACTGGACCAGGAGGATATGCCATACCTCATCCCGAAACATGTCCGGTAATAATTCGGTCCGGGTTGGTTTCAGGCCAGATCGGTCCAAGCTACCAACTTGGTCTCAAAATCGTTACCCCCTATCCATAAAGATCGTAGCTATTGTTGTGTAGCTCATGTTTTAAGAGGTGAATGGGAGAGGAGTGGATGTGTTATACCAATTTTGCCCCCTTTGTTAATGGAAGAAGGATCAATGCATGCCGCAACACATCTCCATAATCCAACTAATTATTAGGAAAATGATTAAAAAAAGTCCATGCTTTAGTTTTAGACACGGTGCACTAAGGGATAAAAGGTGTCAATTATGAATTGGAACTGATAAATCGAATAGAAATCAGTGCTAAAAATCTGAATCAAATTGAACTATAGGTAATTGGTTCGATTTTGGTTTTAAAGTCTGACAATCGGTTCGGCTTTCATTTTAACTGTGAAATTGTTGGTTGCAAACCGAAAAAATAAATAAACCGTTATATTCGTTGAATATTATAATATCTCTTATTCTCTTCCTCTCTTGCTTGCTCATCTTTCATCATCGCTTAATTTCTGCCTAATTTGAAGGACTTCCACATTATTTTAACTAGAATTTGCAGTTTTCTTAGAATTGATTCATCTATATGTGTGGGGGTGGGGGGAATGTTGTATTGTTATGCAATACTAACGATAAAAGGTTATGGAGGGGAAACCAATAAGGAACCAAATAAACTAGACTAATTATTACTTCGGCTTTGGTTTGAAAAATTTGAACTGGTTAAACAATCTGTTCGCTTTTTATATAAGTTCATTACATTTTGAGCCATGCCAAACCAAACCAATAAACCAAAATTGAATTAATTGACACCCTTATCCATAGAGGGTTATGTGGTTTTGACAAAATACATATTACAGTCGACCAAGTAAAAGACAGTTTGATCTATTTTCAATCCATGGATCTAGGAGCAGTGTTGTCTCCGTCCATGCATCAAACTTGTCATGAATAAACTTATTTTCACAAAAATTAATCTAAAAGCTCGTTATTTATTTATTTTTTTATTTTTTTTAGTAGGAAAATAGACTTATATATATTAAGTAGAGACCAAACGCGGCCTGGAAAAGGATGGAGAAACAAGAATTTTTGCTGAGATATAATCCATTGGACCCGGGATAATCGCAACGTTGAGGAAACCCATAGCAAGAAAATGGGCCCTATGATTTTGAGATCGGGAAGAAAAATAAAGGATCCACACAATTTATTTATTTATTTTTAAGCTTTAAGGACTGTCTTATATATGGGTATGGATTCAAATCGTCTCCGATCGTTCAGTTATATCATTCATGATCACACGGTTGACCTTCATTAAGCACATATACCGTATGATCATGGTTGACACCTCTTTGACGACGACGACAGGAGATGATTTCTATCCATCATGGTTAACACATTCTACGACCTTATCATGAAGCAAGGGATTGTCGACACAGCCTAATAAAGTTCGGTTTTGATTTAGTCTGTGCTGAATTGAGTTGGTCGATTTTGATTTTCCGTCTGGATCCAATTTTGACACCCTAATTGCTATTAGTACATATGCTATGTCACTAATGACCTCTGGTTTTTTTTTTTTTTTTTTTTTTTTTGGTAAGAATTGACATCCTTATTCCATAGATGAATTATCTATCTATATGAAATATAGACACTAGCTAGATGTCTATTGCATATATATCCGTATTTGTAGTGCCAATGGTTATTGTATTAAATATATATGTACCATATTAATGCTGTACGTATTTCTTTATATTTGGATTATTAGTCCTCAAAAATTTTTTCGTATCGGAACTTACAAACTATGGAAGATAATCAACTAAGGAATACCTTGAGTAAGATTACAGACTCCCTGATCTTTAACAAAAAAATTGAAGGAAAAACTCATTTCATTCATGATAATCATACAAGTAATTCTCTATTATTTATTGTTTTTCACAAAGTAACTGTGGTTAACATTACACATCCAAACCCATCAGTAAGTCATGCTGACATCTTCAGGGATATCTGGGTAGTCTCTTGATGATGGTGGCATCCCAGTGGTATCTATGAAAAGATCATCAACAGCAGCAAAGTTGAAGCTTTTATTGGAGTCTGTGTTGAAGAGATTGTAACCGTCTTGCTCGAAACTCTCCAGGAAAGGCATGGTGGTATGAAAGAAATAGGTTCAGCCAAACTAATTGGATCCCCATATTCAAAATTGATGTTGGATTCATAGGAAAAATTATAAGGAAACTGGTGATTGTGATCCTCTTGCTTGAAACTCTATGAATGGCATGGGTGGTATGAAAGGAATTGGTTAAATACCATGTATCCTCGATATAGAAAACATTTCGAAGCTCTCCTATCTTTCCTAATTAAGGAAAAGATATTCCATACCAAGATCATAAATTCGACTTAGAAAGAAACATAAAACTGATCCATAACATTCCTTTAGAGAAATGTTTATTCCACAGATAGCTACTCCAAAAGGACCAGACAATACCTTCAAAAAAACCTCAGATGCTGAAAGAAAACACACAAAATTAGATAGAAGAAGGAAATAAATATGGGATCTTAGTCAAGCTATAGAAAAGAGGAAAAAGTGACAGAGGAGCTCCAACAATTGCAGGCTCTTACGGAGGGACCTATGACAAATGTTACTATCATAAACAAAATTTTACATTCCACTTCAGTATTTTCTTTTTCCTATAGAAAAACATAACTACCATACATTTACTTCTTTGTGACCTTGTAATTTACACACCCCTTCTGGGAAGATGAGGATGACGACGATGAGGACAACCCTGAGCCACTGATTTTAGCCTTATCCTTGTTAAATGCCTTCTGAACATCATCCTTGAGCTCAGTAAAACGTGCCCTTTTGATTCTCTGTTCATCCGGAGTGCCCTTCTCAAGGTAGAACAGGTCAGGCAGATCCTCTTCCAGGAATTTGTCCAGCACCTGTGAGCAGTGGGGAAAGTAGCGTCGGCCCATCTCCACTACAATAATCACCAAAAGAAAAATGCATGAAACATCAAACAAGGAGACCTTTTAGTCATCAGAACTTCAATGGCAAAACTCATGTCTGTTCCATTGATGATTAAGAGATCCTTTTCTTCCATTCTTTTTAGAAAAATAAAAATAAAATGACAATTAAGAAACGTGAGGGGGATTTGATAACTAACCAACCAAGTTCCATCCACACTAACAAATCAATTGACTATTGTAATCTTCCTAAAATTAGTTTTTAAGAGTATTTCTATTACTAGTTGAATTTATGATTTCAAATAAAAATCTGCAGAGTTGTACTTATAAGTTGTGGAATTCACAAGTGTATTCTATTTCATATCCAAACTAAATGTAGAATATTGGCTTTATTTAAGATATTCTGTTTATTTTCCAAATTAAATGTAGCCTATTTCACACAGGTTTGGATTTGTTGAAGGTATGTGTTTCATTTGATGATGTGGCTATTGAATTTCTCAATTTCTCTCTCTCTCTCTCTCTTGATAGGGTGGTGCCGTGGTGGTTTCCCACCAAGACTGCAAGACAGGGAAGAGAGACTCTTATGGTAGACTATCTAGATCAGCACAGATAATATCCTGTCCACCCATGGTCACACTCCATTGCATTTTTAGGTTTATGACATGGAGAGACACATGGCCTAACTTGACCTGCCATAAGTTGGATATGTGATGTAACAAGATTACAAATTCATTATGCATTGCTAGTAAATCTCTCCTCTTTCTCAAAAAGAGAGAAAGGGGAGGGGCAAATGACTTGACATCTTCTTCAATAAAACTAATAAAAATAAAAAGTACATCAAAATTTTAAGGAAAAACTCATCAATTCATGACAAACATACAAGTAAATAAGCAATTCCTTATGAATGCATAATATGTAAAGCAATTTAAATTATTGTATTTTCTTACACAAAGGAATTGTGGTTAACGTTACATATCTGAATTCCAGGATATTATATCTCAAAACAAGTTTAAAGAGTACCAAGTACACTAATAATACCTGTCTTATTAAGAGCGTCCAGCCTTGAACGGAGCCTTTTCTGCTGCATTGTTGGTGTTTCATTCAAATCAACCTCTCTTAAGTTTCCACTGCGTTCTGATGCAGAAAGACAAATGAACTCAGATGTTGAATCAGCATGTGCTATGTCCATGGCTAGCTTGGCTTCAGTGGGAAAGAACAGCCTTGCAAATGCCACTGCCAATTACAATGACACTTTCAGCATTCAAACCATATGCACTAAGAAGATATCAACAGTTGAGGGTTATTATTATTACAGGGAAAAATCAGAAGCCAGAGTCATACAGACTGCAAATAAAGTTTAGAGAGGGATAGCTCAGGGACACATCAGCATCAGGTAAGTGATTGGGATTATCATTCTATGGTCCCATTGGTAGATCTCAACTGAAAAGTTACAGTAGACTATAACATAATATTTTTTATAAACATCTGCAACATTGTTCTATGTAGGTTTATTTGCCATTTCCCCCTGAACATTTAAGTACTGGATACATCTGGCTTCTATAATTATCACCTAATATTACTTGGGTGAGCCCTGTAAAATAAATGGTTCCATTGTATGCATTGAACATCCCCAACATTATTTGTCTCAAGATTATGCACCTCACCTGAGCATCATTCACCTAGTACTTCAAGGTGTGGCAACTCAGAAAAGCCTATGAATCCTTCCAAGGGAGTTCTGCCAGCTCAAGTAAAGCAATTATCAGAGGCCAAAAGACATTATACCCCAGCACTAGATTCCTCAAACATGTTGCTTGGCGAGACACTGAACAATTACACATGAAGAGGACAACAAGATGGGTGGCCTGGGGAGGAAACAGCCTCTCCAAGAAGCAGGGGTAAGGCGGCGTACATAAGCCCCTCCCCAGACCCCATGATGGCAGGAGCCTCGTGCACTGAGTATGCGCTTTTAGATACTTCCGTCAGCTCAGAACTGGTCCTAGTTATTGGCCTGAGTCAGACAGCAGAACCTATGGCCTGGGAAGGGTATTGAATGTAGTAAGTTCAATACTTCTGCCAGGCCAGAACTTCTCCTGATTATTGGCCTGGGTCAGACAGCAGAGCCTATCAGGTGTAATAAAAAGAAACAAAACAATATTTCCCTTTCTTTTGTTAAGTATTGTAGAAACAAGTGATCTGTTTCTCTCATCTTATATGACAACTTTCTCCAGTTTTCTAATGACTGAAGTGAAAGATATAACATTGACTATCCAGTACATTGATTTTTTTTTTTTTTTATATGCTTAGTGCATTTATTAACTTACTTCATAAATATATATAATATTATATCACATACCAATAAATGATATTTGTAAGCCATATAATGTATAATACAGAAACAGCCTCTCCGCATTGCGGGGGTAAGGCTGTGTACACTCTGCCCCTCCCCAGACCTTGCAGTAATAGGAGCCTCGTGCACTAGGATGCCCATAATGTATATTGTATTTGTATATCATATATGAACAGCTGAAGTAAAGTCTCAGCCAAACGAATCCCAAGCCCCACTCATCTTGGGCCTATATATTCTAGTGAATCTTGGGCCTATATATTCTAGTGAACAAGAAATTGCCACACATTTACCCAAAAAAAGAAAAAGAAATTGCCACACCATTATCTATGTCACCAACAATGGAGAAGAGGAACAATAAGAAAAAGATACTTCTATAGATAAAAAGAGCAACTCAGAAAAGCCTATGGATCCTTCCAAGAAAGTTCTGCTCTACCTCAGCAGTACATTCTTGAAAAATGTTGCTTGGTGGGACACTGAACAAAATTATCCATGCAGAGGACAACAAGATTGGTCGACAGGGGAGGGTGCTGAATGTAGTATGTTAGAGACTTCTGTCAGGTCAGAACGGCTAAAGTAAAAGATAAATCATTGACCATTCAGAACATTGATTAACTTGTTGTTTAATGTACATACTACTATGTTACATATAACTAAATGGCATTTGTAAGCCATATCATGTATATTTAATACAACATATGAACAGCTGAAGTAAAGGCTTGGCCAAACGAATCCCAAGCCCCACTCATCTTGGGCCTACATGTGGACCTAAAGGCCTTCAGACAAGACATTCTAGGCGAGCAACAGATTGCCACACCTTTATCCAAGTCAACAAAACAGAGAAGAGGGACAGTGAGAAAAAGCTTCCATAGAGAAAAGAGCAGCAGCAGGTGCCGGATAGTTTAGGGTGTCTTAAGCTGTCCCTCAAAGCAAGCTTCAGTCACGAAATATCTTTCCTATACTCAACAGAAAAAATCCTAGGGAAAGAATGCAATTTTGTCAGCAATTGATTCTTAAAGTTCATCAATAGAAATAGTCAACTTATATCTTGATCTGATATTTTTTTCTGAAGGAATACAAAATTGAACCTTTTGAAAATATTTGAAAATTCCAAAAGGATTTCCAAGAGCAAAACGAATGATTAATTTTGGAACCTGCTAGATAAAACTAATATAATGTCTCATGCTCAACAAGTTTCTAACGTATAGAAAACTCACCTCTGTTTTCTAGGTATAGCAGCCATGCATGCAGATCATCGGCCATTGCTGGTGATGATATATACATATCCCCTGCCAATGGATTCCTCCGCATCTCTCTTTCCAGGACATCAATGCATATCCGATCTTTGCTTGTTTCCTGGCCCTGTTTAGTCTTTGCACCATAATCCTTTGGCCTCGTCAGCCTCCGGCAGAGAGTAACAGCACTTTGCCCATGTGAGGTTGTTTCCAATGCAGAAGCACCTTTTGTCAGCAAAGACACTATTACTGACGGCTCCTTCCGCATTGCAGCCACATGTAGAACAGTGTAACCTCGGTCGTTCCTGAGGTTGACATCAGCCACTCCAAGATCAAGGACCTCAGCCACAACCTTGGGGTCACAATAGGCAGCAGCATAGTGAAGAGCATTGGCATCATCTAAGGTGATGCCAGATTCTGACAGAAGTAGTTTCACCAGTTCAACATCGTCAGAGTCTAATGCCTTGTGAATTCTCCTGATTCTCTTTTCATGCGTGTTGTCCAAGTCCATTTCATTTTCCTTGTCAGACTGAGATTGGAGGCGAAGAGATTTTAAATTCTTTGCGATTTCAAACGGGAGCTCTTTCTCTAGAGAGATGTCGTCAAGATCAGAACGTGCTACTCTATGGATACAATGAGTGAGAAGCTGATCCAATTGGCAATGGAAGGAGACCAAAAGGATTGGGATGACATCTTCCACAAAAGCTTTCTCAACGAAGTTCAGAAGACGACGCTGCATGAAAATAAAGAATCAGAACTCAGAACTGATCTCTCTTAACAACTATTGAAGCACAGGATAAGTAAAGGTGAAGAAACATGGCCTAAATTAAATGGTTCTGTTACTCGAGAAGCTCCAAAACCAATCCTTTGCAATTAAGTGAATGAAGAAATGGAATAGAGTGGAATTAAAAACACAACCACCATCAACATGAAAGACGTTTTGAACAGACAAAATCAGGTCCATACTGCATAAACCTAATATAACATGCCAATTTTGACTGGAGGAAAAAATCAGTGTGTGAGTGAAGGACTGTTTCGGAACTTTTCAAGTTCATCTCATATATAATGCAGCTGGATACACCATCATTATCAGCATAATGCACATATTAAGAAAATCATTTGCATCAACTCATGGCTTTGAAAGTTCACACCGAGCTCAAACTCAATGATGATCAATGGTGCAAGAATAAAAGCATATCCTAATAGATCAGCCGATTATGGAATTATCAAAAATTCAGAAGCAACTACTATCAAACAAAGAATTAGGACAGTGATAGAACCATGGGAGAATGTTGTTTTGCCTTTTAATTGCCTCAATCAAATTTTGTCACAGAAATTTTTTCCATTCTATAACTAAATTAGATGGAAGATGAACCAACCTCCCTATATAATAAGATCGTATGGAACTAATTGCCATTAAATCAGTTTGAGGTTACCATACACACTTTTTTTTTTCTATTTACTAGCAGGAAGCATATGCAATGCATAGGAACTACGAGAAATACGATACGTCAATATCTATGGAAGTAATGTTATTAAGTCAATAGAATTATTATATAAATAAAAAAAAATGAACATTAATATTTACAAACTTAATTCTTGCCCCAATAAAATGCTAACATATTAAATGAAAAGGTTCAGAAAATATTCTATAATAGAAAATAATAATTCTAAACGTTAATATGCAATTCTATAATATGAGGTTCAAATGTGAGGATTGAAATAATTTTCTGAATCAGAAAATGAAATTAGCATTGGAGGGGAGGAGACAGTGTGATTAATTAGGCAAGTAATGGACAAAGGAATGCTGCTATTAACTAGAAAATTAAATTAGCATTGGGGAGGGAGAGCGTGTGATTCAGTAGGAAAATAACTTACTAGAAGACAAAAAATTATATTAATTTGGGGAAAGAAAAAGTGGTTATTATAAGCCATTTAATTTTTATAAATAAAAACAAAACATAGGGAGTTAGAGAGATTTTGATGTAGATAGGTTCCATCACAAGTATTTCACATTGGAACAATCCCAAAACCTAGCCAAATGGGTAAGTAGTTTAATGGG
Source organism: Protea cynaroides (assembly GCA_028583415.1). NCBI lineage: Eukaryota > Viridiplantae > Streptophyta > Magnoliopsida > Proteales > Proteaceae > Protea > Protea cynaroides. The sequence continues at coordinate 85,332,670 of CM053265.1, read as the reverse complement.
TTACATGGGTTATGGGCTGGGACATTTTATGTTTTCTTTTGTGTTGAGCCTATTTTGAAAGCCCATATATGCGTGATAAGTGATCCATCAAATTAAGAAGTCTAAGAGTCATCAGCGGAGCTAGTTTCGTTGAGACTGGTGACCTTGAAAATATTAAGATGATTAATTATCTGAAAACAGTCCCAATATAAGTCCTTAGAACTATTCAAATCATTAAAGTCTAAGAGGAAGTTTCAATAAAGATCTAAAACTATCTCAACCCCTATATAAAAGGAGCTGCCTTGTAAGCATTTTAAATCAGAGTTTGAATGAAAATCTTGGCTTTGCCCACATAACTGTGAGATACGGATAGGTTTGGGTTGGTCAGATTCTAACCAAGGCCTCGGTGAGAAGCCTTGGTCATATCCCTCTTATCTTTTCCTTTTGTTGTAATCTTTTGAGATATTCACATATTTGTTCTGAAAGGTGTTTGGTTATTGATCACAAGGAACAAACGACAGCATAAACTGGTGTCCATTTTATTGTTAAACTTCCCTACGATCCTATCTAATAAGGATTCTGATTCTGTCACCAGGACCGTACCAAGATCTCATCAGATTTGGGAAATTCCTTAAAGGGAAGGAACGAAGGGAGAGAGAGAGAGAGAGAGAGAGAGAGAGAGAGAGAGAGAGAGAGAATTTGATTTTAATTAGGAAATTATATAAACATTAGGGGAGATGAGTGTGAGAATTAATTGGGAAACTACTATAAAAAGGAAAGACTGCTTTTCAGTAGAAAAATAACATGAAAGAACTAACTAATTCGCATACTTGATTATGGGAAATGACCTAACAAAAACATTTGAGAGGTGTACCATCTCCACTACAATATTAATGTAACTTGTATTGGAGAATTAGACGTAATGGTTCAACTTGAATTGGTTGCTATTTATATTCAGGATTGATAGTTGTTATTTATAGGTGAATCAAAAACAGAAGCCAACAAAGAATCTTTATTAGATGGCAATAATTTTTCTAGTCTGGCAAGACTAGAGGGGTCTCTCTAGTCCAGCACCATGTTTTTCCACGTGGAAGGTTGACATGGCAATTTCGGATGTATGGATATCTAAAAAATAGTCTATATTGGGCACATATCAAATTTCAGACTTACATTCATTCTACCACGTGGCACATATTGGTGCCGGACTAGAGAAATTATCTACCAAACTAGAAAACTTCTCTCTTGCAACATACAAAAATGTAAGACAACAAAGACAAGTCACATGGTCCTTGTATGCTTAAAGTAATGTTGCTGTTGGAAAAATCTTAGGTTCCAGCAACCACAAACAATCTCCTGAAACACATGAAGCAAATGAGGAAGTGGGACCAACATAAGAGATTTCATACACAAGAAATGTAAGATACATATTGAATCCTGTACTGTAGCCATATCTCAAACTTTTGGAGGATTTCGAGCATCTTCAAGAAGTATGTACTTCATTACCGATATCTAAGTATGGACAATTGAATCAAACAAACTTCAATAAAATAAAATAAATAAATCATCTAAGACACAAGTTACAGTAATCCTGAATACATGTTGTATATTTTTATCTCTGTTCAGCCTTAGTGCAGTGAGTCCAATATATAGTATCTCATAATTGCCTACTAGCATGAGATAAAAAAATCTCTCTTAAGCAGAATCTCCAATTAGAAAATTCTCCAGAGACTCATCAACATCATTGTCAAAACTAGAAAGTTGAACTAAATCTAAGTTTCATAGCAAGCAGACATCCAGTTGAGCAATCACAGATAAAGATTGCTTGGTCAGGATCTAGGAATGGTGGTTTACTCTAAATTGTATCTATTGTTGTAAGCTAAAATATCTAATGGGTGGCATAGAACATAGACATGCAACTACTGATTATCAAGTCAATCCACTCCATCATTGAAGCTTAACATGAATACTTTGTAATTTTCTGAAAATTCAATATTTCACGAGGAATTAAAAAGGGGCGTACCCAGTGCATGAGGCTCCCGCCACTGTGGGTTTGGCGAGGGGCTGTACCTTACCCCACTTCGTGGAGAGGATGTTTCTAAATTCCAACCCATGATCAGCGGGTCACAATGGAGCAACCTTACCGTAGAGCCAAGGACTGCCCTCTTATAATCCCTATTTCTCCCATTTCTCAGGGTAAGTGATTTAATCTATATTTTATTTGTATGATTTCCATTCTAGTTATCTCAAATTTTGAAATGAAATATTGAAATCCCAAGCATTTGCTTGAACTCAAATAAGTGCCAACATAGGTGAATCAGAACTCCGGAAACAAAATCATATAAAAGCTTCCTAAAGACAGATTCAATCTTCCATTACAGTGGAAAAAATGTATTAATAGCCTATATGCCATGGGAAGGTTACAGTTTTGAAGACGTGGTACTCGTTAGTGAGCGTCTGGTATATGGAGATATTTATGCTTCTTTTCACATATGGAAATATGAAATTCAGACTCATGTGACAAGCCAAGGTCCGGAGAGGATCACTAATGAAATACTGCATTTAGAAGCCCATTTACTCCGAAATTTAGACAGAAATGGAATTGTGATGCTGGGATCTTGTACTAAAATATACATATAGAAATCACTAAATTAAGAGCGTTCGAGATAACGACTGAATTAAACAGAATAAAGAGCATAACTGACCTGGAAAAGAGAAACCAGCTCTGTTATCTGAAAAATTGCAGAAGCATATGTCAACTCCACAACAAAATTGATAGCCGGTCGGCATGCATCATGAGCACAGGTACCATCAACACACGTTGATACCTCCAGTGGAGATGCCTTCAACTTTCCAGTATACAAGTAACTCAAGAAAACCAAGAAGGCTTCATAACCAACCTTATGATAAGGCACCAACTCTTTCATGTAATACTTTGGTTTACCCTCCTTTGGGGGGGAAGAGGTATTCCCCTGCACAAAGAGGTTGTGGAAGAACCCACTCCTGGCTGCCAAAATACATCGGTGAACACCCACCGAGAGATCCTCAACAATAACTTCTGCATCACTATAGTCAAATGTAAGATCATCCAAAAGCTGTTCCAGATTACGGCCAAGCTTCCTCAAACTAAGGACTTCAAGACTAGCTCCAGAATCTGGCCCACTGGAACCAGACATGTTAAAGCTACTAGAATCATTTGATAGATGGGAAGATGAAGTAAAGCTCAAATAAGATGATGGTTCGGTAGAATTCATCATACTCTACTATAGAATATAAATCCTAACAAGCATGCCCCTGTCAAAGGAGTGGCATAAACGGATGGACTGAAGAAAAGAAAGACCACAATAAATTGCTTCTAATTGGGTCATTTTCAGGAGAAAATGGCTTGAAACAGAACGAACCCTGCTGAAGGAATCCTCATTAGTCCTATAGTAAACATATAAGATCGAAATACAAAGGAAGAAACCCTCAAACTTGCAGAAACCTGAAAGTTTCTTCAGTCATCAGAAAACAAACTCAAAGACCCCTCTGATCCCACTTGGATTCCACCAACCCGTCAGCTGAAGTAGAACACTACCAACATTCAACACAAAAATTTCCAAAAAAGAGAATATGAACAAGTACAAAGAAAAAAAAAACAATTGGCCTACCTCCTAATTCTCGAGAAAACCGACTGATAATCCCACGTTAATCAAACACATCACCGCATCCACAAGGAACCCTCTCTCTTTCTCTCTCTATTTTACAGCAGACAATAAATTAGGCAACAGAAAGAACAAAAGAAGAAAATTTCCTTCAGAATCCAGATCCACTGAAGTCATTCAAAGGTCAACGCTTTACATAAGAAATCAACAGAATGACTCCCAAATTCACTGGGTAATCCTTTGAACTTCAACAGAATCATCCGTTTTATTCGAGGAACTTTCCACCGATCTGAACCCATCAAGACCAAGAAATCTCTCTCGCACCAGAGAAACCGAGAAATTCAAAGACAATGAAATTGCTGGGGAAGTTTCTATGAGTTTTATGGATGATAAGTGATAACCCAGAAACCAGAACCGAAAAAATAAAAAAATGAGGATTTTGTCACTTGGGTTTCTTGTTATCAACCAGGCGGTAGCTGATGAAGTCGTTTTGCTGACGATTTCGGTGGTGTCAGCTTCATCGATAGGGTTTGCTTACGTCTGCCATGTCGTCTGACTATTGGAACTCTGAAGGACCAATACTGTACTCTGAAGTCTGAACAGTCACGGAGGGGGGACGGACACAGCATTTAACAACTTTTTAGGAAAAAAATAAAATTCTGGTTATTTTCCTTATTCGGATTGGTTGAGATGGACTGTGGGGGAGGGAAGAAACTGAGAAAGAGGGAGTGACTTGGGCGGCCACTATTCTAACAAAATTCTAAAGAAAAATGACAGGGACCTCCTCGGAATTTATCCAAAATCCAGCACGGATCAGGATTTTCTGTGGTGATTTTGAAGTGTGACTTTTAAGGGAGAGTGAGATTCTACCTGACTTATAATGCAACATATGCCAATATATTGAAATTCTATCCACACTAACTCATAGTGTATCGAAATATATGCCGATGTATTAGAAGTAGTCAGATCTATACTGTCAACCGGTAATTAGTATAGAAAATATGTTTTTCCACACCTTAATTTCAGAGCAAATTACATTTGCACTATATAGTAATCCTCGTAAACCAAAAACGTGAAATTATTCATTTTCTAAATACATTTCATTTCCTTATTAAAACTGCTTCCATGTTTTCTTTCTTCAAATACCTTCTCAAGCACTCATATATCAAACTCTCTTCCCAGCAACCCAAATTACAAAAGTACTCCTCTCTGTGCTTGCTTGGTATAACAAATTTTTTCTATAACACTCCCTACCATAGAACACCATCCAAAGAACTCAAAGGGCTACCCAATCCCAAACCCAGGCACCATAGCCAGGGGCAAGTATGGCTGCCAATTATTCTTATAGCGTCAAGCATTTAAACTCGTAACCTCTTAACCTTTGTTCTCTCGCAAGAAATGTGATAAGCCACAAATCAAAATGAGCAACTTGCAATAAAAAAAAACTAAGATACTTGGTAAATTCAGTGTGTTATAAGTGAACCATGAATTTTTTGCTTTTGTGATGTTGTTAAGCTACTCCATCATCTTAGGTGTGAGAAAATTTGTCGGATCAAAAGGAGCGATTGATTTTTGAAAAGGAGCAATCCATTTGAGTGATGCTTCAAGGGAGGATACTGAGGGTGATGGTGAGCTAGTAAAGAATAATAGCAACCTTGATAGACCCAGTAGAGTCGAGTACCTTGAGAAAAATTGACCAGAACTTTCAAGGAAACTAGGTGATATGAAAGATCAACTTAGTAGTTCTTGTGATATGATGGAGAAACTAGAAGATAGGATACACGCATCCAGGAGACCCTTTTTTTCTCCTCCAGATAATTACAATGGTCATGATACTTGGCCTCTAGAGGACATGCCAGTATCACGTAACGCTTCCATGACATCTTATGCTCCAAATAAACACATCTCTAGACCACCTTAATCATCCTTAAGAACATACCTATTTCTTTGATGGATAGGCATCATGTAGCATCGCCATGGAATTGCAAAGAGGACAATAACAAAAAATGTGGGTGTGGGTGTGTGGGTGTGTGTGGGTGTATGTGTGAGAGAGAGAGAGAGAGAAAGAGGGGGGGGGGGGATGGTTAGGGGCGAGGAGCACAATAACACAAGCTAATATCGTTGGTATATTAAAACAAAGGAAAAAAAGACAGATACCTTCCCTGTACTATAGCTTAATGACAGTTGCCCCCCAAAGTTTCAAGAAAAGACAAATACCTCCCCTATAAACACTAATAAAATACAAATAGACCCACGCCGTTAAGAATATTCCATTAAACCCTGATGGCTGGAGGTCAATTTCTTTTTAATGACTAAATTAATCCTTTACAAGGGTTTACAAAAAAAAAAAAGAAATAACCCTAGCTTCTCCTCCATTAACTGAATCTCAATCCTTGATTCTCGACAATCTCTGTTTTGCACTTGGAATACTTGGATCGATTCAGTAGGGCTGCTATTGAATTCTCTTGGATTGATGGGTCAGTGGAAGAAAACAGCATCAGTAGAGGAGGAATCGTACTAAATCTTCATCATCTGCTTCATCCATCAAGTAAGGCTTTGTTGGTTTCTAGGTCTTCTTCCGGTGTTGGTTCTTTTCCCGTCAACTGCTTCTTGGATTGTTCATTTGAAGAGGAACGAGATGCGTGGAATTGCGTGGAACAACTCTTCTTCTCTATCTCATATCCATTCCGTCCGCTGAGCATTCCACAACCAGATTGATGAAAATCATATCCAAAATTGAAGAAAATTATGTCATATCAACAAAGTTACTGTGAATGAGAAATTTTTTCGATTGCTAATCTGACTGTTGATACTGTTGTTTTGAAAATTTTGTGAAAAATAGAGCAAAAGCCCAGCTATTGTAGAACTAGAACTCCTACAAGTGAGTCCAATGAGAAAAAGCATTATCGCCTGCAACTTTTGAATAAAAAGCTTCAAAAAAAACTCAAGAGTAAAAAATCTTTATCCGAAGAAGCAGTTGATGGGAAAAGAACCAGCAGTAGAAGAAGCAGTGGTTCACCTAACCTAACCTGCTGGATTTATTCCACTGCTCCTCCATTTTCAATCCATATTCAATCCCCCAATATTCACCTTCTTCTTCCTAACCCACCGCTGGTGAAATTTTCTAGCCTCTGAAACACCTTGGACTTCTACCCTCGTCGGAGTCTTCTAACCCCCAAATTCACCATCGTCCATGGGTTGCGGATAGTCTTGCGAAACATTTGCCAATTTAAGGCTGTCGACAAGCTGCTGATCTGCTGATATCGTTCTCCCACGTCCAACTCTGTTTTTAACCCCTTCATTTTCGGTCGCAGGCAGTAATCGAGCTTGAGCTTTGCTTCTAGTTCAGATCTTCATCTTGCGATCTCGACGATGGGTGGCTGTCTTCCCAAATTGAGAAGATTACAAACCTTTTAAAAATAGCATATGATTGAAAATTTGAACCCTATTCCGGGGTAAAATTGTCTACAAAAATATAATTTTAACGGTAAATTCATACAAATGTAAAAATAACATTGACATTAAATCAATTTAATAAAAAATATATCATCACTTAACAGAACTGTACCACGTTTTAAGTAATTTCCTGGAAAGTCAAGGTAATGCCTGGATTTAAGGACAAGTTCAAGAAGGTAACGCGTAATTTTCCTAATAGAAAAAGTTAAAGAACTGGAAGTGGGACCCAGCCATGTAGGTGAGGGAAAGAACTGGGAAGAGGGACTGATTTGGGGGATTCAAATCGTCTCCACCCTAAGGGAGGAGGGAGGGAGACGTTCTCGTTGAATGGCCAACAGGTGATTCTTGGAAAAATTCAAGTCTCATGTTCGAGCTGACACCCAGTCGACAAGCCTAGTCGATAGGGGTTGTCGGCTTGGATGTGGGGTTCAGAATTTTTCCAAGAACCACGTGTCGGCCATCTGACGGGGGCGTCTCCCTCCTCCATGTACTTCAGGGAGGAGACGATTCGGATCCTGATTTGACGGATTCAAATCGTCTCCTCCTTATACTTCAAGGAGGAGGGAGACACTCCCGTCGGATGACTGATATATGGTTCTTAGAAAAATTTAAGCCCCACATCAGAGCCGACACTTAACTGACAAGCCAAACTGATGGGGTGTCAACTTGGACATAGGGTTAGGATTTTCTAAAATACCATATGTCGGCCATCCGAGAGGGGCATCTCCCTCCTCCCTCCTCCTCCCTGAAGTACACGGAGGAGACATTTGAATCCTGATTTGGGCGGCCACTTTCCTCATAAAATAGAAAAATTGAAGGAGGTCCACTCCTTTAAATGTCCTCGTTAAAAATGTGTTGTTTATGCCCATTAACAGTCAACATCTGCCACGTGGTAGATTACGTGGGACCTATATTTTGTCGGGCTATCTTTTTGAATGGTGCTGTTGCCTACGCCATCAATGGACATGGCTTTCAAAGTTCAAAGAACCTTTTTCCAATTTTGTGGACAGGAATCTATACATGTAGGTCCCCTCTACTGTATATTATTACGCCAGGACATAAAAGGAATGCCTGAGATTACTACAATGGACGTGTAGGGATTTTTTTTTTCCAAAAAAAAAAAGGTTATCATGCAAACAAAGAATCGGTTGTATTTTTTTTATAAATATTTAAGAGAAAATTTATCACCACCTTATGTGAAAAGAATCCATCAATGGAATTCATAATGATCTATTTCTACTTTAATCATAAAGTTTCTTATTTTCGATGGAAATTTTACTGTGGGGTCTGCTGGTATTACAAGATACTTCTCCTCATTTTTTATAAAACTTAATTTTGATGGTTCATCCCATGGTGTTCCAGGATTAGCAGGCACTCGAGGTGTTTTTTGTAATTCTGAAGGATATTTTTTTAGAGTCTTTTCGATATCTATTGATTATAGTTAAGTCTATGTAGCTGAAGCTATTTCAGTCTGTGAGGTATTAAGATTAGTTGTTGCTAGTGGTTTTCAAAGATTAATATTGGAATGAGATTCTCTTATTATGACCGTGCTTTATAGGCAAACTAGATTCTTCTTCTTAGCGGATTGCTTCCATCATTGAGGATTGTCTGTATCTTTTTTCCTTATTAAACGTAGTTATATTGCGTCATGCGTATCGTGAGGGTAATGAAGTGGCAGATTCTTTCGCCTAGTTGTTTTGCTTTGGCCCAACAATGTTTCTGTATTTTAAAAGAAGTACCTCCTATTTTGTCTTCGTTTCTATTTCATGATCGTTTTAATTTTGTTTGTTTTAGGGTTCTTTCTTAATATAAAATATTTTTTATACTAAAAAAAAAATCAAAGCAACCTCTCATTTTCACACTCCTTTGACATACTCTTTCAAATAATTTATATTTTATTTAAGGCAAAAGGTTCTCCGAATGGAAGAATGGGAGTTATACCAACACTTCACTCTCTATCTCTCTCTTCCTATGCCCCTATTGAACGATCCACCATCACCATGCCACATCACCACTCCGAGAAACCTCTCCCTTTCTTAAATGAAGTAGTTGATAATAAATATCTTTAATGAGATTAAAAATATTATAAAAGTATACGCCTATATAAATAAAATTTAATAAACAACCTCTTATATAGTTATATCTAATAATATTTTTGGGGAGCAAAGTTGGTGCTCAGAACTTAAATCATATATATATATATATATATATATATATATATATATATATATATATATATATGTATATATATATATATATATATGTTTTTTTTTTTTTTTTTTTTTTTTTTTCCAGTTCGGTTTTGGTATAGGACCACCCTGTAAAAAAACCAGATTAAAACCAACTTGTTTTCTTTCTAAGAGACACCCACTTTGGTTTGATTGCATCCTTCATTAAAAATTTAATATACAAATGTATAAACTCGATTTTTATATACAAGCCATGTACATGCACAATGGCGTATTGGACCCTTTGTCTAATGTAAGATAACATAGTTGTTACAAACAACACTCAACCTTCTCCCTCATCCAACAAACAAAAAGCAGGACCACCCAGGCAAACCCTTTCACCCAAATTTATGAAGAATTATATCTTCAGCTTTTAAATTATGAAACACCCACATTAGGTTAACCAAAGTTGTTGCTGTTCTAGAGTGGAAACGCAGCCTTTCTTTCTTCCATGCGGATCTAACTTTTTCTTCCCCTTTATAGAAATATTCCTTTTTGGGAAGTGTTTTTGGGATTTGGTTGGCACATCAGGTATCTCGCATCGTATTCTATGGACATCTGCCAACAAAAAAAGCATAAAATGTAAGTTGGGTGGCCCACATGCCACCTGGCCCCACTTAAGTTGGATGATTAGTATTAGGATCCTGTGACATGTGGTACCCAGATCACCGTCCATCATTGATGGAAAAAGATGGTTGGTCTATAAATACTAATGGGTAGGGTTCTGTGCACACTGATAGAAATTTGAGAACTCCATCACTTTCTCTAACTGGGAATACAGTCAGTGCATAAAAATCCTTCTCCATTATAGTATCAGAACAGGGATTCAGCCACCGATCCACCGATCTGATACATTAAGAATCGATTTTTTTAATGAATAAAATAAAATTTTATTTTTATTGTTTTGGCCGGCCAACAACCATTGCCGAGTGCATGCAGTAGCCCGCCAGCCTACAGTGCAGATGCGCACCCGCATGGTTGCCAGCCCACAGGCCAGCAGGCCAGCAGGCACGCAACCGCAAGCCTGCAGGCATAAGGGGCCAGCCACCGCAAACTACCGGCCTCGCTAGGCTCAGTAGGCCAGCCACCAAGGGCCAACCAGCTGCGGCCATGCGCAGCCAGCAAGTTGCGAAAGCTAACTTGTATCGATTCTAGCCATGGGAATTTTTTTTTTCCTTTTATCTTCCTCTCTCCAGTCAGTTCAGGTAGTTGTGGAGGTGATCGACGTTTTGTCGGATTTTCTGGGGAATACCAGATCGTCCCTAGCGCCGCTACAGTCGTTCGGTAATCTGAGAACGAAGAAAAGAATGAGAAAATATAACGATGACATTATTGGTAAATTAAAAGGAATCTTTGGGTATATCTAAAAGAAATTAGGGTTTTTAGGTGATCTCAGTTCCACCTGGTTCAAGTAATTGAACCGGATAAAGCCAACTCAGTTATGAGTTGAACTGAAATTAACCCAACAATTGGATGACCTGAATAGCCCATTTGGGCTGCCCATGACCCACCTAGAATACTATATCCGGATTGACCCGAGAACCAACCCAGATAACAAAAATGGGGCAATTGTGATCCGACCCGTGTACCCACATGAGTTAACCCGAAGGCCCTTTTTCCCCAGATATGGACTCGCTTGGGTGAACCGGTACTAACCATTTTGGTTCGGTCTAACCAAGAACCTTTTAAACCGGGTAATTCTGTTATATAGTTGGTGAAATTTAAGATTTTTGAATTGTAACGTATATCCCCCCCTGTTCCGGTCATGGAATAGATGAAATAAATCAAAAATGGATTTTTGTTCAAGAATGAAATCTTATGGGAACTGTCCATATCCGGTTCATCATTCGGAACTATATCACATCCCGTTAATTTCATTATATATCACCATAGAAGTGTTATGAACCCAATGTCACTGTATATGTGACTGCACTTTTTATGACAGTTCGTTCTGTACGTCGCTAAAAGTCAAAAGAACAGTGGCTGTATTTGTTATGACAGTGTGTTCTGAACAACGCTAAAAGTCTCAGTTTCCTTTTGACATTTACAGACAGAGCGTTACTGTATCTATGGCATAGCAGAATGAATTAAGCACTGTTTTAGCGACATTTATAGACAAAGCGCCACTGTATATAGATATACATAACAGGATGATTTATCTTACTGTTTAAAGACATTACAGAATCAACGCCACTAAATATATGAATATAGTGAGGTTATTTTGTGTCACTGTTTTAGTGATAGTAACAAACGCCATTAAACGTCAGTGTTAAATAAAAGAATAAGCCATTTGAAACTCTTTACGATTATTAGGCTTATATTAACACTTATGAATGGTTGTTTAAAGGATGTCATAAATGACTAAAATACCCTTATAATAAAGTTGTGTTAAAAATCAAGAAAACTATTAGGTTTATTTTAACACATATAAGTGTGTTTTTCCAGATGTCATAGATGACTAATATGCCTTTATAATAAAATTTTGTTTTAAAATCATGAAAATAATTAGTTTTATTTTTTTAATACAAATAAGTGCTTATTTAAGGATGTCATAAAAGACTAAAATACCTTTCTAGTGGTAGGCATTAGAAAATTACATCTTTTGCATTGGGACTGGATATTATCCCCACAAGGAAATATTCTTTTCTTATGTGAGAAGATGGAATAAGTTAGAATATGAAACTACAAGACAGTGGGAGCCTTCTTCTGCCTACAGGTGTGGAACAACCTTCTAAATTGTAGTGTAACATTCTAGTCTTATTAATACAGGTTTAAACAGATGTAAACTATAATCTTAGCCCACAGATAATTTTGTAGGATACATCAGTCTGTTACTTAAGTTTGATGTTAATCAATTTAGTGTAAAGTTTCACATGCTAAAATTGATTATAAGTTTAGCCCACAGGTAGATTATAATTAATTTTAGTATGTGACTGATTATTAACATGGATTGATATCAGTATAAAATTGTACGTCAATAAATTTAAACTTCCTTATTGTTGTTAGTAGTTTATAACCAGATTAGTCTCCCATTGCTTACTAGGGAAAATTATTCAAATTGAAGATAAAAGATTTATTTGACTTTGGAGTACATGGATTTGGATATGGCACTCTGTATAGAAGAGTCCGCTGCTCTCACGGATTCCAGTATGTTAGTCCAAATTGTTCATTATGATAAGTGGGAGCGGTCTAACCATTTGAGCCTGATGCTTGTCATGAATAATATCGACAAGAGCATTAAAGGATCAATTCCTGAATGTAAAAAGGTCATTGACTACATGAAGGCAATTGATGCTCAGTTTGTGAGTTCAAACAAGATGTTAGTAAGCACTCTAATGGAAAAATCAGACTCATTAAGTAACAATGGTAAGGATGACGTGTGTAACTACATCATGCACATGAGAGACATCTCAGCTCAGAGAATTTTGATTTGTTATGAAGCAAATTTAGTTGATTCTCATTCAAATAACTGGTAGATTGATTCTAGATTATCAATCCATATGACCAATACCATGCAAGGCTTTCTATAGACAATACTTCCAAAAGAAACTGAGAGACATATCATGGATGAAATCTCAAGTGGAAGCTATAGGTGTCTATAGATTGATATTGCAATCCGGATATGTGTTGGATTTAGGAGAAACCATTTATGTTCCATCTTTTACAAAGAATCTGATTTCTGTTTCTAATTAACACCTTTGGGTTATGTGTTTAATTTTTTCTAGTACAGAAATAAGGATTTAAAAAAAAATGACGTATTCATCGGTTCAGGTTCTTTGGTTGATGGTTTATTTCTCTTAAATCTAAATCCAACATGTGAAAGTAGTTTACTCTCTGTAAACAATATTGGTATAAAGAGAATAAATGTGAATGAGAAATCCTCTCAGTTGTGGCATCTTAAATTAGGACACATATCTAGTGACATAATTAAAAGATTAATGAATGATGGAATCCTTGAGACTCTTGATTTCACTGATCTAGGATTATGTGTGGACTGCATCAAGGGAAAGTAGACTAACAAAACCAAAAAAAGTGCTAGAAGGTCAACTGAACTATTAGAAATCATACATACAGATATCTGTAGCCTATTTTCTACTCCCTGTCTGAATGGTCAGAGATACTTTATCTCCTTCATTGATGACCATTCTAGATTCATATATCTCTATCTTTTAGTTCATAAAGATGAGGCATTAGAAGCATTTTAAGAACTTCAAGACAGAAGTAGAGAAACAGACTAAAAAAGTGATCAAAATCATGAGATCAGATAGAGGTGGAGAATACTATGGTAGAACCACAAAATATGGTCAAAGACCTGACCCATTTGCACAGTATCTTCAAGTGCAAGGTATTGTACCACAATATACCATGCTTGGATCTCCAGATTAAAATGACATTGCTGAAAGAAGGAACCGCACATTTATGGATATGGTCAAGAGTATGATTAGTAACTCGAATCTACTTCTGAAATTATGGAGTAAAACTCTTAAGAAAGCGGTATATATTTTGAATAGGGTACCATCCAAGTCAGTTCCTAAAACTCCTTTTGAGTTATGGAATGGATGGAAACCTAGTTTGAAGCATACTCGCATATGAGGCTATCAAACCAAAATAAGAGTCTACAATCTATATATTTAGAAGTTGGACCCCAGAACAGTCAGTGGATATTTCATTGGCTATTCTGAAAGATCTAAGGGTTACAAGTTTTGTTGTCTCTCATATAGTGTTACCATTGTAGAGTCTAAGGTTGCCAAGTTTCTAGAGGATGGCAACAATAGTGGGAGTATACAGAGTTGAAACATTGAGTTTAATGAACAATATGTATCGACAATCCCTTCCACATTTGGTCGTCAGGGTTTTATCCCTTTACTAGTGGTACCTGTGGTTCATGAGACACCACAAACTCATGATAAAGTACCACATCAAGATATACCACATCAAGAACCGATTATCGCTGAACCTGTGGTCCAGAATCAGGAAACCAACAATGAGCCACAAGTTTATAAGGAGATCATCAAGAGAGAGAAAATAGGCAATCCCTTCAGATTATGAAGTGTATCTCCAAGATTGTGAAACTGACGTTGGAATAAGTGATGATCCGACATCATTTTCATAAGCTATGGATTGTGTAGAATCCATTTTATGGCATGATGCTATGAAGGATAAAATGAAATCTATGTCAAAGAATCAAGTATAGGAACTTGTAGAATTGCCTAAGGACACCTCCACTGTGGGGTGTAAATGGATTTTCAAAATTAAAAGAGACCCACACAATAATATCGAAAGATACAAGGCCCGACTTGTGGCAAAAGGTTATAATCAGAAGGCTAACATTGATTATAAAGAAATATTTTCATCCGTATCTAGAAAAGATTTGTTGAGGATCATCATGGTACTGGTGACTCACTATGATTTTGAGCTACACCAGATGGATGTCAAGACATTATTTTTAAATGGTGATCTGATTGAGGAGGTATATATGGATCAACCTGAAGGTTTTACTTCGGATAAAAGAGATCATCTAGTATGCAAACTTAAGAGATCCATATATGGATTGAAAGAAGCTTCCCAACAGTGGTATTTGAAATTTGATAGCACGATTACTTTTTACGATTTTGTAGAGAATCGAACTGATCAATGCATTTATATAAAGATCAAGGGGACTAGTTTCACCAGACTAGTATTATATGTAGATGACATCCTTATAGCTAGCAATGATCTAAAGATGCTACACGAGACTAAATATTTATTGACCCAAAACTTTGACATAAATGATATGGGTGAAGCCTCCTATGTTTTAGGCATAGAGATTCACATGAACATGTCTGTTAAGACCTTAGGATTGTCCTAAAATGGTTATATTGATAAAGTTTTGGAACGGTTCAAAATGAAGCACTATTCATCAAGTGTAGCACCTCTTGTTAAAGATGACGGCCCCAAAAAAAAAAAAAAAAAAAAGGAAATAAGTCATTGTGAATATTCCTTGCTTGTTGTTTGTGCATCTCACATGCCATGTAGTTGTGCTTTTAATTATTATATCTTCATGATTTCATATGCTAAGATTGTTGTTAGTGTGTGGAATGTGAAGGGGAGTAGGTCTTAGCAGGCTTGGTTGGGGGGGGGGGGGGGGGGGGGGGGAAAGCATCTAGGATTGGTTAGAAACGGATCCCCTTGCAAGCCCTTGCCAATGGGGGTTTAGGTATTGGTACGGTATGGGGTATCGGGGAGGACGTGGGATTGTGGTTCTTTCGCCCGCCGACTCGAGTCCTATCTCCATACCGGGAGTGAGTGATGTGGGCAACAAGAAGTAGTGTGGTAGGTGCCGACCGTTGGGTGTGCTCCACACTCGTGCATGGAGGTTGCGGTGGCCAAACCTTTGGTTTGTCACATTGGACAATCCGATAAATATTGTAATAAAATTATTTAAATTTGGATTTTGCTAAATGTAGAGATACAAGGAAGTATACTTCTGGTTTCATTTTTGTTTCTTAGAGGAGTAGTGTCTTGACGTAGCGTAAAACAACCTAAGACAGCTTCTTCTATTATTGAAGCGAAAGTGGTGGCGTGCTATAAAGCAATTTCTCAGGCATTATGATTGAGGCAGTTTATCACAGTTTTGAGGTCATAAGTTCTATTGAAAGACCTATAATAATCTACTGTGACAATACTGCAGCAGTACGTCTCTCTAACAACACATACTCAGTGAGTCGCTGTCGACATATTGAGATAAAATATTTTGTTGTTAAAGAAGACATTTGAGTTCGTTGCGTTCAGATAGAACATATTGACACTGATGATATGATAGTTGATCCTTTCACCAAAAGGCTTCCGCCCAAAGTGTATGTAGTTCACGTGGATCATAAGGGACTATGTAAATCATTAAGTTTTTTGAATGTTTTATTTATGATATTGCAATATAAAGTTTTGACGACTCGAAATAAAGTTATTTCTTTTCCTGTCATTTATTTGGTTATATGCATAAATTTTTGGAATGACAGATGCCTATAAAGTTTTCTAGGCAATAAAGTTTGACCCTTGAATCGATTATTGAATTGATTCTATAAAGTAGGGTAGTCACAATTGAGGTTCATCATAAAATAAACAATCTATTGTAATACATAGAAGGAAGTGTTTCCATTGTACTTTAATATTAGGACATGCACCGCTATGATTCATCGATTGGGAGTTTTATGGTAAACATTACGAATAAGTCTGTAAAGAAGGATCTGAAAATTATTGAATGGCCATACATCATGTTAATTATTAAAAAATTATTTTCTCATGTGGCAATATGGACCAAGTGGAAGAATGTAAGTTGGGTGGCTCACATGCCACCCGACCCCACCTAAGTTGGATGATTAGCATTATGATCCTGTGCCATGTGACACTCAGATCACCATCCATCCTTGATGGAATGAGATGATTGGTCTATAAATACTAATGGGTAGGGTCCTGTGCACACAGATAGAAATTTGAGAACTCCATCACGTTCTCTGTCTGGGAATATAGTCAGTGCATAGAAATCCTTCCCCTTTCTCTTCTCTTTTGTTTGTGGAGTAGGACATATCAGAGTACATCAGAAGATAACATCGGTTGGACGGATACCGACTGAAACAGATCCCTACACTACCGATATGTCGAATCTTATTCCGCATAGACATACATATGGATTGTAGTTTTCTTACATAAAACTCACCACCTATATACTAATCAAGGCGTAACATCCGTCAATCCACCGATTTGTCTAGTCTTTTGTATCAGAGAAATCTCTTTCCTTTTTTTCTTCCCCTTCGAATTTCTTTATTTTCTTTCTTCATCATGATAATTGCAGGACTAATTTTACTTTGTTCCTTGAATGGCTTGTGGTCTTTAATTTTCTTCCTCTTTATTGACTTTTCATGTGTTACTGATATATTTCATCTCACTGTCACGGGTCCCACTTTTAGTATGAACCATTTTGTAATGTAAAGGTGGATTCCTTGTTGGTGCATCCATGAATGAGGTAAGAAGGGCTAGTAGTGGTGAAATAATTTATTCCCAACCACCCTTATCTCGTCATATCTGGTCACTTTTTTTATTCTCTTGTAATCAAAAAATTGTTAGTGACGATATGGGTTGAGAATCTCAAGAGAATAGTTTAAAAAGTAAGGTGGAGATCTCAATTCCTATCAGGAATGTGAGTAAATACTAAAATGGGGATGCAATTCTCCGTGGTTATGTTTGGCTGTAAAGAAAATTAAAGAAAAAGGAAATTCAAATTTAAAAAAAAAAATTGTAATCATTGTAACACATTTATGTAAGTAATTCAATTCATCCCATATTTGGTTATTAATTTTCATTTTATATTTTTACATCCAAATCCCTTGTGTTTGAAAAGTAAAATAAAAATTACATCTAAAAAATATCATCACTAAATGTGAAAGAAAATTTAAATAGTTTATACAATATGTTAAGTAATAATTAAAAATAACTTACTAATAAAAATTTTACTACTCTTCCCTTTAATTTCCTTTGCAACCAAATGGAGTCTATATGCAACTCCCCCGAGCTTTAGCATATTTGAGCTGGCTTAAGAAATGAAATGCTTAATTAAGGATTTTAATTTCTTTCAGCTCTGAGAATTATCCAACTTGAGTTATGAGTACACATGATTATTTTTAGAAAATTTACTCAGACACCCCATTGACAATTGTTTTACTACACAGAACTATCCTTTATTGACCAAAGTTATACGAACTACCCCTGAAACAATGCTTTATAACAGTATAGTCCACATCGGGCGTTAAAAATTGATAAAATTTTTTTAAGACAATACTACACTAACTTAATGTAAAATTTCATAAATATATCATCGTCTATATTTGGAATGAAGCCTTTGCAAGTTCTCCAAAATGATGGTATATTTTTATAATTTTACATTGAGTAAGGGTAATATTGTCTTAAAAAAATTTCAGAATTTCTCCTGTCAATTTTTAACGCCTGGTGGGGACTATATTGTTATAAAACATTGTTTTAAGGGTAATCCGTATGACTTTTGTCAAGAGAGGGTAATTCTGTATAATAAATCAATTGTCAAGGAAATGTCTGAGTAAATTTGTTTTTTTTTTTTTTTTGGTTTGGTAGTTGTTATCAAGACGATTTCTTTATGCCCATCAAAGGATACCACAATGAGAAAGCAATATAGGCAAGCCGAAATGGAACAAATGCTGCTGTTGCTACATCTAATTAAGTTCGCATGACTTCCCAATTTTGGGAAAAGTTCTATTAGATTTGCTTATAAATTACCCTTGCTTATTTAGATTCATATGCTTATGCCTCTTCGTATGCGTCTACCAATGCATATCTTACGATGCAGAGGAATCGGTCTTCCTCGCTTGGCTGGAACTCAAGTTTCCAGAAAGAGATCCTCTCAAATTCAATCTCTTCTCAAGTTGTGATCCAGTGATCGGAGTTTACTCTATACGCAAGTCAATGTATTGGTATATGCGTTAGACTGACTCCAACCACTGGATCACAACTTAAATGTCTAACAATTAACATTTTTATTATTTAATGACTACTCAAGTGTAATAGTGAGTCTTTCAGTGTATACCAATCAACTTTAAAATCAAGCCCGTTTTAAGTTTTAAAATATTGATAAACGATGGTGGAGGATGAAAGCTCTCATAAAAACAAGGCCTAAGCTAAAATTAATGCCTAGAATCTTTTGATTTTGTTGACCTTTAACATAGTCAACCATTTGTTTTGAACCCTTTCCTGGCAGACCCTGATGATCAGATATATCTAACATAGAAGACGTGGTGAGCATGGATATTTGTGAACCTGTATGAGATCGATCGAGTGATACTGATTCTTCATGGAATATCTACCGAATCGTATCAAGTTAGACCAAGTCAAATGATTTAAGCTATTTCAAGCAGGGATACCATTGGAAACTCAACAAAATTAACTATAAAAGGTCCCTAAAACCTGATGACTCCTTGCTTTATCTCCATGCAGTCTTTTACCCCTAATAAAATGAGAGGAAAAAAAAAAACTAATTTTACCTTACCATGCATCCCTTTATATATTTTTATTGGGTAATTTACACCAAAGGTATTGGGTAATTTACACCAAAGGTATTCGACGTTCTAAGAAATCATATCAAAGGTACCTCTTCTCATATTTCCATTATTAACCCTATTTAACATTGGTATCCTTTAAGTTAACCATTGGATCTACCTCAAATTTTCAAGGACTGATCGTTTCTTATTGAACTACCTTCATTTGGTGTCTGATCGTTGGTACACCAGCCAGAAAATAGTAAGTTGGGGTACGGAGTTTTCACAAGAGGTGTGTACCATAGTTAAGATTTGTGACTTGGTGATGAGCAACTGTCGATGAGGAAGGGTCATAGGAGAGGATAGAGGCAGGAGAGTGGGTGGGCAATTGAGACAGCGATGAGCACATAGGAATCCGAATGGTGAGTCGTTGGGATAACGGGATGGTGAGAGAGTGAACCAAAATGGACCAAGAAAGTTATGCTAAATAGGGATAAATTTGGAAGTACAAAAATAAAAGGTACCTTAAATGTAATATTTTTGAAACGTCAGGTACCTCTGGTATAATTTCTCAAAATGTCAAATACCTTCGGTATGGTTTTTGAAATGTGAGGTATCTTTGGTATGAGTTCTCAAAACGTCAGGCACCTCTGGTGTAATTTACCCAGTTGTATTTAATATACCTTATATAATAAGGGGGAAAAAAGTGAGCCAAAAAAAAAGTTTAAGAAACCCTTTCTCACCCTAGGACCTTTCTTTTTTAGTTTTAATCCATTATATATTTTTATTTAATATACTATATAAAGCCTTGTATGACTTTTTTTTTTTGAATATCAAAGTTGAATTATATATGATTCCTTTCTACATAATTTAGAGTTTTCCAACTCTTGTTCATATTTGCTAAGTAAGCTTATGTTGGAATAAACCAACTCATTGCAACATGGAAGCCTCTAATTCTTGGATTCAAATCCTTTCTCGCTTGGCTTTAGGCAGGAGGGGCGGTGGCCTGGATGGATGACCAACACATGGCTCTCCAGTGAATCTGAGCCATCCATCTGAGCTGACACCCTCTGTCGGCTTAGTTTGTCGGCTCAGTGTCGGCTCGAATGGATACCTCGGATTCTCCCGAGAGCCAGATTGTCATTCATCTAGGCTGCCACCCCTCCTACCCAAAGCCAGGTGGGAGAGGATTTGTTTCCCTAATTCCCTTGCAGTTTTGCTGGTCATATCGTTCACAATAACTAAGAAAGCCGCAAAAAAATCGTCTCCCGCGCGCCAGCCCTCCAGCCCGTCATCTGACAGGTTGGAATGCATCGGTATATGTGCCAGTGCATTCCAACCCGTCAGATGATGGGCTGGAAGGCTGGCACGTGGGAGACGATTTGAGTCCAATAAAGCCAATGAATGTATAAGTGGGCTGAAATTTCTTTTTTTATTGGGGAAGGTTTCAGGGATCCATTGGCGACACATCATGTGTCTACTCGTAAATAATTAAAAATATTTATATTTTAAGAAAAAATAATTAATGTAAATAAAAAAAATCTATGACAAGATATATGGTGAGCCATTAGTTTACAAAGACTTTTTCTTTTATTACTTGTATGTGTATGAGAGAGAGTGAGAGAGAGAAAGAGACAAATTTGGTTACTAATTAAAAATAAGGAAAAAAAATTATTTTTTTCAGTTGATTCTTAAACGAAGGGATAATATTGAAAAAGTCTACAACCAAGGTTCAAGAGGATAGCAACATGTAGGTCACTTTAGCACAATGTGATGTACTTCATACAACAGCATTTCCATTCAAATAGAATTTGAAAATGCTAATCCCGTATAAATGCGAGTGCTCAGCTAATCGGCCAAGGAGAAAATAATTTTTTTCTTCTTATCCACTTATTTTATGGGGTTTTTTATGCCAAAAATCATATATTATGTGTTTATGCCAAAAAATATGTCGCCACAAAAACTAATGAATAAGTTGGGCTTAAATCATATTCATATTTATTCTTTGGGGTAAAGTTTTTTGTCTAATTATCTATGGACTGTGAAATGATCCTCTGAAATGATACTCTATCTCTCCTCTTGAATATTTATATTTGTATTCTCATTGATTTTCATGTTAATTTAAGAATTATCCAACCGACAAAGACCTTTGAACATAATTTAGTTACTAAAACAATTTAATATATTTTTAATTTTTTCTTAAATGGAAAGACAATATTGAAAGAGTCTCCTCTTAAGTTTCAATTGAGGATTTTCAAAAATAAATAAATAAATAATAAAAAATAAAATAAAAAGTTCAAAAGAGATAAGGACAAATACCCAACTACCATGCATGGGTCCCATTGAACCTACGATGGTGGTCTGATGTGGGGCCATCTTTTGAAACTTGAAAGTTCACCGTAAAATGATGAAAGTGTGAAGCTCCTCCACCTACATTGTCGTCATCCCAGTTTGGAAATCAAACATGAATGCATGATTCATGCATGATGACCTACGCATTACATACGTCTATGGTCTATTCATAAAAATTTATCTGGACGGACGTCAAATACAATTCCCTTTCAATGGTTGGAACTCCTTATCCGTAAGGAATCTAGATTTCAGGCCATTAAAATTTGGGGAAAAAAAATTGTTTTAAAGTGTCAAAATGATGAAATCTTTTTCTTTTTTTCTAGGAAAATATGGGTTGTTAACATCACGAACTTGGGATATTTTTATAGCCATGGGGTGGTGATGTAACTCTTCACTCATAGGGTAGAGATATTTGGATGAAAATTTGTAAACACTAGAGAAAATAATTCCAACTTTTAATATACATGAATCATGTTATGATAAATTTATCATTAAAAAATTAGAGTTGATGTTTTTTGTTTGATTGCATGGGTTCTGTATCAGTGTAGAATACAATAGGAGAATAGGAACAAGTATCTAAGAGAAGAGGTAGAGACAGGAAGTCATTTCACAACACATGGGAGAGGGAGCAAGAAAACATAGCTGGTCAAAAATGTTTCTAAAAAATTACACTTTGGCATCCTAATGGTGAAGATTACTGTAAAAATAGGACCAAACAAGGATGATAACCTATTAAAAGAAATTGTTATCTGTTGAGAATAGTTTCCAGTGTTTTACCCCTCTTGAATACCCTCACATATGTTTTCATTGGCTCCCACACTAGTGTGGAGGGCTATGCAACTTAACGACGATGATGTTCTTCCATGACTCGTAAACCAACATTCTTTTAAATTAACACTTGAGTTTAAAATAAATGAATAAATAAAAAGCTGAATATAATATAATTAAACAAGTTGAGTAAAGCTTTATGCTTAATGAACTTTACATTATAAATCAAAGAATGCATTAATATTTATGACAAATGATCTCTGAGGTTATACTGTGAGCTACACTCTTTCATAACATAATGTTATATTTATTTTTAAAGAGAGAAAAAGAGTAAAAAAAGGCACCCTACATTTCCAACTTGGATTAATTTTTTCTTGAATTATAATATTTATTACATACATTATAATTTCTAATAAAAAATTATATATATTCCAGTACTATTTGTAAAATATTGCCTTTTTTTTGTGCTACATTATGAATGGTCTTAAGATTTAGTAAAATTGTTCAATTTATAAAATTCAGGAAAATGTTAAGTGCAGGGAGGTGTTCAGCTGCTTGAATAAACAGAAAGTGACCACTTATAATACTATATGGCCAGCCCATCGTGTACATACATGACCATGTATGAAAACCAAGTCCTTAGAGTTCTTTTGTTCAGTTTTAATTGTTTGATTAATTTTATATTTTTTTGCTTGAATTAAATACCAATATTACAGTTGGATTTCGTAAGAAAGTAGTCAGACTTAGATTTCTTGTAGCCATGCAGTCTTTGCAACCGCATCTGAGTAGTTGAAAATGCATCTACACGTACCTCGATACACTTCAATTGTTGCATGATTGCATACGATCCAGATCTGAAACAGTATCTCTTTATAAAACACTTTTAAGTAACCATTTTTAACCATCATTAGTGACTATTATAATAACCATAAAAAATTCTGACTAATAATTGGATCCACAAGGAAATATAGATTCTACCACTAGTTATCATCCAAGATTCGCCATTAAAGCTTGTTTCATGCTTTATGTCTTAATTATCAGACTGATGTAAAGAGTTCAAATGCTTCTACTTGACTAATTCATAAAAAAAGTTGGAATCATGAAATCATATAATTCAAAGATTGAAAGTGATGATCGACATGCCTTTTTCATAGAGAATTGCTTACCACTGACCGTCCTATGGCCCCACATGTAGCTAATACTGTTTCTCATACCACATTTTTTAGATTATTTTCCCGTGAATCTTTTAGATTCTTGAATGGATGATTCCATTTAGCTATCATTTTTTGTATTTTTATATGTTGATTTTGTTCCAAAGCTACGTATAATTAAATCCAACCTTTATGAGAACACTTGCATAATATAATTGGTGGTTGCCCAACCAGTTCAGTGCAGACACTAGGACGCCGTTCAGAAAATAATGTGTGTGGGCAAAATTGTCCATCAACCTTCGGAGAACCTTCTTCCTTTTTCTTTTTTTTTAAATTTATGGGATATACTTTTACAAATATCTATTCCTATATATGTAGGTACTAATTGTTACGATCCTATATTAGTATTATGAGAGTTAATTTCACATTGCTCCCGTAAAGAATTTGATATGGGTTGATATGATCTTGAGTTCTCTTACTTTTCAAACTGATTGTAGGAACGAGTTCTCCTAAATTCGTATCAATGGTATCAAAGTAGTCATTCCTTGGACTCTACCCTCGCCAAAGAAGAGGTGACCTACCATCAAGCAGAGACCCCAGAATAGAGTGGAGCCACTTGATGGGGTACATTTGATCCAAGGGGGTAATCATATGATTACGAGATCTGAGCCAATAGATTCATTGTTGTATGTAATGGACACTAAATACGGTGTTAGGGTTTCATTAAGGGCTGTCTTATTATAACAAAAATAATAATAATGGGATAACATCCATCAATCCGTTGTAGTCTAGTTGGTCAGGATACTCGGCTCTCACCCGAGAGACCCGGGTTCAAGTCCCGGCAACGGAAGTTTTATATTTTGTAATTAAATCTAATAAATGGGATTAAATCATTTTTACACCCTTTTTTACTGTTGATTACAATTTTACTGATGTGGGCCTACATATAACTTTTGATGCCCCACCCTTTTTGTGTAGGCCCACTTCCCTTCATGGCCCATCTGCGAAAAAAATAAAAACCCTTTATCCAATGCCTATTATAGCCCATTGCTGATGCAACAAACTTAAACAATTGGAAAGTTACGATCTATCCTATATCAATATAATACTATTAAATGGAAAAAATAAAAATAAAAACCCTTTCTTTTGATGCTAGCATAGCTCCCACTCCACCATTCAGACAAATATTTTCCTTAATTATATAGGTTCTGTTTGTTTCAATGTAAAATGCCAGAAAACGGAAGTAGTTTTCTGGTTAAGTAGTGTTTTATTTTTTTTCCCTATTTCTTTTAACTTAAAATGTAAAGAAAGGTATTAAGAAAGTAGAAAATTATTCATGGAGGAACATTTTTACGTAAAATATCATTTGCACGTAAAATATTTATAACACCGTTGCACCTTCTATGTGGGGATTTAAGTGTCATTTCACTTGGAAGGTATATTAGAAGGAATAAGTAGCCTTAGGGAAATGGTGTAATAAGGTTTATTATACAAAATTTCTTGTAAGTGATTCCTTTTAAAGCACATTCATTGGGTCATCACAGAAATTTTAATATTTACAAGAGAGGTGGATTTGGTATTCCATTTGAGGTTTATCACAAATCTAATGGTGATAAGACCTGGTTACAATATGTAGTTGTAACCCTGTAATCACATGGAAACAAAGCCACGTAATTAAAGCCTAACCTGGCTCTATCTTCTTCTTCATCTTCTTTTCCTTGGCCTGGCCTGAGGACGGGTTAGGGTTGAGTTTTTCAGGTCTTGAATTAAAGTTGTGTTGGGTCTGGGCCAAGTTAAGAGGACTCAGAGTTGGGCTGTGGTTTTAAAAATCCCTACCCAACCTGGCCCAGTTGCAGCTCTGGTTGAACCACAGGGGAACCTCACCCCATTATCCCCGAAACCGAACCTCCCTCAGTGGTGGTGGTGGTGGTGGTGGTGTGGGAGTCAATTCCATGACGTTTCCAGTCTTTTTGTTTTCAGCTATATATTTTTCTTTCTGTTTAGATTTTTCATTTTGTATGCTGTCATCATAGTAAAAAATTGGTATATTAAAAAAACAGGGTTTCATGGAGTAAGTGTCTACTACGACTGTGAGATGTGAAAATGAAAAATGGGGTTTGGATGATGAACTTGGGTAACTCCAAGAACTCAGAAGAAAAATGAGCATCTTTTTTCCTGGGGATATGAATATGATGACTTCTCCTTTGAGACCTCACACAGATGAGTCCAGCACTTGTGTCTATTTTTGTATTTCAACTTGGACAGATGTGATCGAGCACCTGGAGTCTATTTATGCATTTTGGCTTTGTTTTACCCATTCACATCTTCATGGATTTCTGTGTATTCATCTAACCCTTTCTTATTGTTAAGATCATCTCTCCTATGGAGGTCGAATTGTCCCAACTGAAGATAAGATGATATGGAATGCCAACAAATTTGGTAAATTTTCGATTAAATCTGCATACCACTTGATTTCTAATCTTTTTGAAGATATGGATAAATCTAAGCCACCTTCTTCAAGGATCAGCAACTGGAGTATGGTGCCCTTTGCAGTTTGGAAAAGAATCTGGTCATCCAATACTCTTCTCAGGATTAAGAGCTTCTTATGGAGGGCGTGTGCTCACAGCATTGCTTCGGGTGAAGACTTACTCTTACGCCAAATGCCGGTTGAAGGTGGTTGCAGACGGTGTGGAGTGCAGTTTGGAAAAGAATCTGGTCATCCAATACTCTTCTCAGGATTAAGAGCTTCTTAGGGAGGGCGTGTGCTCACAGCATTGCTTCGGGTGAAGACTTACTCTTACGCCAAATGCCGGTTGAAGGTGGTTGCAGACGGTGTGGAGTGCAAGTGGAATCCATTGAGCACATCCTCCTTTTTTGTTCATCTGCTAGGGCCGTGTGGTTCGGATCTTCCTTGAGCTACAAAATTCCGGATCCTTCAAATCTTACGTTCTCTCAATGAATGGATCAGCCAGTGGGACTCCCTTTTTAAATCCAACAGTAACCATGCCAAATTTGCTTGGTCCTTACCATCTTTTCTTATATGGAATTTATAGAAGGATAGGAATGACTCTCTTTTCAGTGATCCAGTCTCTGTTATCTGTAAAGCTGAATCAGCCTTTCAAGAATTTGTCTCCTCCAATGCTCATTTCCAAAGGTTGTTCTCTGGTGACAAAAGCAGTGGATGGGCCGATCAGTGGTGGTCTCCCCCTTCAAGAGGCTGCTATAAAATTAATACAGATGCGGGGCATATGATTCTCAATCTTCTACAGGCTGCATTGGAGTCCTATTTAAAGATTCCGTATGAAAATCAGATAAGAGCTTTTTCTCAGAAGATCTACTGCTCATCTGCCCTTCAAAGTGAAGCCTTAGCCATTCGATCGGCCCTCCAAATGGCCTAAGAAGATGGATTTGTTAATATCCAATTGGAATCTGATTGCCAGAATAAGCTGGTTCACTACATCAACAATCAGTCTATTCCTTTGTGGGGTGGGTTGAGGTGGTTATTGGGATCCACACTCTTGTATTAGCGGTTGATCCATGTATGGGATAAACTTATAATTGTGGTGGGATTCGGATTTCTAGGTTTCCCTATATATTGTCTTTGAGAACTGAACCCCGTAGGTGGAGAGTTATAGAGGTTTCTTGGTAATAAAGAATTCTCTTTTTCTCCGTGAACGTAGGCATCCCACAATGGGGTGTTGAACCACGTTAATCTTCGTGTTTTTTCTTTCTGTTTGCGTCTCCGATCCTAACAGTTGACACTCAACCTATTAAAGAAGACATACTTTTCCTGATCTCAAAATGTAACAACTGTCAAATTTCTTTCATTCCAAGGAAAGCCAATTGCGCGGCACATACCTGGGCCCAAAAGGCCGAGTATTTTTTGAGGAAGACTGTCGACCAAATTCCACTCCATGGCTGTTTAACCTAGGGTTGAAACCAAAGGTGTAACCCATTTTCCTTTTGCGCAATAGATATCAGTTTTACTAAAAAAAAATAAATAAATAAATAAATAAAATAAAATAAATCATCTCTCCTATATATTAACCTTTAATTAAGGCCACCTCTCAAGGGAGCTAGATTAAGCTTAACAATGTCATGCTCATGAGGGAAGATCACCCTGTAATCCACTTCCCCTTCTTTTAAATAATATTATTTTATTCTACTTCCACCCCCTTCCCCCTCCCCACCCCCAAAAAAGAAAAAAAAAATTCTTCTTTTTTAATTTAAATCTGTCATTGGTGCTTGGAATAAAATTTGGGCAAAAAGGAACTGTGAGCACCGAGGCACCGAAAGTGATAATTATTTCCTTCCTTTAGGAATACCATACCCACTGATCATCAGATTTTCATTATGGACTGAAGAGTACTGGAGAATTCAAAATGGTCCAGATGAAAAGATCTTGTTTTCAAACAAGAAGAGAAAAGATAAAGAGCATTAGACAATATAACATAATAAATAAGAAATAAATAGAATCTATCCTCCCCCACAGAAAAGCAGAAAAGCCAAATAGGTGGCGGATGAAGCAATGCAATTTGATCTCCGCACGTCCAACCTTCCAATGGAAACCGCTGAATGCGTTCATCTTTCAAATTGAATACAACCATGTCGAATCTATCAATATCATAACCAATACCTTTTTTCAGATAGTAAAGATCCTTGTAACTATGAAACATGTATAAAATAGATGGAATTCCCTTCACATCCAGATCCAGGGAAATCGTGGGCTGAAAGTGAAAAAGAGGAATTCACTCCCAAAAACAACATTCTGTCACCCAAGTCGTTTATCTTCACCCAGGTTGATGAACACCAGTTTTTGTTATGATCATGACTAGAACCCAGCAGCTTAAAGATCCTGAACCCACTTGTTTTTTCCTCTTTTTCAACAGTCTTACAATATGTATGTCGAATGGTGAATGATCTTCTGAATTTTACCTTTTTTTTCTACTTCCCTTGCAACCAGCAGCAAACCACCACAGGATTCCACCAGATAAGGCCTGGAAGAAGAACTATAACAATATCCCTCTGGTTGTTTGAGAAGTTCAACTAGCTTTGGACGTGGAGGACAACCACCACCATTTTCTACATTAATCACGTCACTGACAAAGATCTCAATGTCTGTGTACCTCCTTACTACACCATAGAGATGCTCCTTGTAGAATAAGACATCCAAGAAATTACCTTTCAGTAAACAAGTCCACATGCCTTGTCTCCAGGTCTACAGAAGGCTATTCCAGGAGATAAAGATGTAGCTCCACCAACATGGCTACAGCCACAACATTGGACGATTGAATTTGAGAAGAAGAAGAAGAAGTAGGACTTGATGATAAGACAACCTTTTCCACAGTCAAGTTGCTGATGGAATTTCCACTATCACAATAATGAGTGATTTTGTGTCCTTTAATAACTGGGTAAGATCCAAAGTACTACATACTACGGAATGTGTCCATGGGTGGAAGAGGGAGTTGGGCCCTGGTGAAAGGGTTGAAGATGTTTATGGAAGGAGTAGCTACATCTACTATAACCAGCCAACCATGAGAGGATCCAGGGCAATGCATGCTTCTAAATTCCTTTGGAAGACCATGGAGTTTATAAATCTTACCATTCTCGGTCAAGCTCAATAAACCCCAACTACACCTATTCTTATCCTCCGTATCTTTTAAACGATTAGGTAGCACCAAGAGGGGGAAATACTGATGCTGCAAAGATGGGCTGTGGTTGATGAGCTCATCTGATCTTGCAAGGGCAGAGTTCCAAGAGAAACATACCGAGCTAAATCGAACATGATCAGCATACGCACTCAACCTTTCGGTGATCAAAACAATCAAATCCTTGGGAAGCTCTGACCAGTCCTTGGGCTTATGGGGTTCACCTGCTGCAGCCATATCTCCACACAACAACAATTGCAGAAACAGATACCGAAATAAATAAATAAATAAATGAATGAATGGTGAAAAATCCATACATTTTCTTAAAGAAAAAAAAAATGAAGCCTTTTAAGAGAAATTGAAACCAGTTACAGCCCAATCTAAACTTCAAGTTTGATCAAAACCTACAGGTTCAATTCTAAGTTTGATTTTGATATGGACTTTTTAACCCCTGTATTGATTATCAATCATGGAAGGGAAAGGATCTCTGGTTGCCAAGACCACAAATCCAAAATACGGATGGAACAGAAATCATGAGCCGAGGATCTTTGGTCTATTATGCGTAGACCAAGGACGGATTCCCTTAGTTGGTACAGTGATCTACTGACCAGCACCCTTGATCCCGCATAAAACCCCCCTCTCTGCCCTGTCTTAGACTCTCTGTTTCTCCGGTCTTCAATTCTCTTTCTTTTTCTAAAATTTTCTTGAGGAGAAAACTCACCGACTCTCGTTCTAAGTCCCAGTCTCAGTCTTTCCATTCTCTCTCTCTCTCTCTCTCTCTCTCTCTCTCTCTTTCCAAACATACGAAGAATCGGCATAAACGCCATAGATGCTTGGATTTACTAATCACTGTTGATAGTTATACTAAAAAAAATATTACCAAAAAAAAAATCATACAAAAAAATCCGAGGAAAATCATGAAACTCATTGTTAAATGTTTTGATTCTGATTTAAAAAAAATACTTTTTTTTATTAAAGAATAATTCGATGGCATAGGATCTATTACTTTAATCTAGAAATCCTGTCTTGTGATGGTTCCAGCTGGTGAAAGTCCTTTTGAAAATATATTAATTTAATGTCAAGCTCGTCATTCGGTTTGTTTCAGCTTTGCTTTGGGTAAAGCTTTTGGAGGACGATCACCGAAGAATTTTTGTGGAATCAGACTGCAGTAAATAGAGAAGATATGTAATTTTATTCCATCTCAAGGGAGGTGAAGTGAATAAAGTTACTCATTCCCTTGTTCTGAAGGCTTTAACTAGTACAAGGATAGTTAATTGGCCCATTTACCCTTCCTTGGCTTCTTCATCTTTGTAAGGCAGTGCTTTGGTTTGTCCTTGTGTTCTTCCTCAATAAATTTTCATTTAAAAAAAAAAAAAAAAAAAAAAAAAAAAACTCTCATTCCTTCCCCTCCCTTTTGGTAAGCATTTGGAAACCGGTTAATGAATGGTTTGATTTTGATTTTATTCCATTTGTATTGAATTGAAACCAAATCAAACAGTTAAATCGAAACCACACCATTTAGCACCCTTAATTTTATCGGATCTCAGAAACAGGGAGGTAGAATCCACCCAACTTTGGTTTTATGCTTTGAGCCCATAATCAGAAACCTAACCAAACTCGGTTAAGCCCAGATATTCATGTTGACCTTAAATGTAAAAGTGAAGCCCATTCTTCAAGCTTGTAAGATACAGAGAAAACCCAACCCAACCCAAACTTGGTCAGACCATAGTGCCTACTGTAATATTGGTCTGTCTCATGTGAAGGCTCTAAATGGGCTCATGTTGATAAATGCTTGCCATGGATATATAAATTATATCCTCAACATGGACTTTCATAGTTTTGATCCATTGTGAATGAGGCCCGGATTTGGATCCCACTGACTGCCATGTGGCCCACATGTAGTTGTAGAGATTCTTTTTCAGTGAATCTTTTATATTCTTGAATGGTTGATTCCATTTAACTACCATTTGCACTATTTTATATATGTTGATTTTGTTCAAAAGCTAGACATTATTAAACCCAACCTTTTAGTGAATACTTGCATAATATGTTTGGTGGTTGTCCTATTGGTTCAGTGCAAACACCTAGGAGGTCGTTCAGAGAATTATGGGTGCGGGCAAAATTATCGTTCAAACTTCAATGAACCCTCCTCCTTGTTATATGGAATACAATTCTACAAATCATTGATCGCATGTATGTAGATACTTACGATCCCATATTAATCTTATAACGAATTAATTTGACATTGCTCTTGTAAAGGGATTTGATGTGTGTTAATATGATCTTGGGTTTTCTCACCTTATAAATCGATTGTAGAGGCAAATTCTCCCAAGGTTTATATCAGTGGTATCAGAGCAACTGTTCCTCAGACTCTACCCTCGTCAAGAAAAGGGTAACTTGACATCAATGGGTTATTTATGAGTGGTGCTGGGCTTGTGTTAATTGATACGTGTAATGGGCACTAGGTACATTAAGTTGGGTTTCATTAAGAGCTGCTTTGTTGCAAATAAAAATAATAATAGTGCGAGTATTCCCTTTATTTTGGGTTAAATAGGGGAGTTACACTTCATACATCCGTTGTAGTCTAGTTGGTTAGGATACTCGGCTCTCACCCGAGAGACCCGGGTTCAAGTCCCGGCAACGGAACTTTTTATTTTGTAAGTGTGTTCTTATTCTAGTAAATGGGGTTAAATCATATTTACACAATTACACCCCCTTTTTACTCTTGATTACAATTTTACTGATGTGGGCCTATTATATAACCTATGATCAATGTATTTGATCCAGTGTGACTTGGGCCAAATTTAAAAGATGATATGTAACGAAATGCAGCATCAATGGATAATATCGAACTGTTTTAGGAAGTAACACTTAGATCGGATGGTTAAAAATAATTTGGTTATACTGGATTTCTCCTTTATATAATGTTGGGAATATTTTCCCAATCCCTCCTGTCATTTGCTTTTATATCACCCAACCCCTAATTTTACTATTAATTTCACGCACCAGATCCTGATTTGTTAGGTGATGATGTGATAATGCTTAAAATATTATAATGACAAAATTACCCTTTAAACAATAGTAATTTACTGTTTTACCCTCTCCTAGTACCTTACCCAATCGTGGCAAGGTACTGGAAATTGATTTTTACCAAGAAGAAGGTTCGTGTGAAAATCGATTTTCTCCGGAGAAGAGGGTTTGTCCGCAAATCATCTGAATTTGTTAGAGTTTAAACTGTTGGAATAGTAGTTCTAGTTTTGCTACCATGTTCCATCAAAGATATTATAATGCATCATTAAACTCAGCAGATTCAATATCGTCTACTTCCCAGATGAAAGCCCAGAAGAAGCCTCACTATCCCGCTTCAAAATCGTAGTAATAAGGTTCGAGTTCTGACACCGTAACTTGCCCTGCAACCCTTTTCTCCGTCCCATTCTTTGGCAGAGGCGCACTCTCCTACTGATTTTCTGCAATTTGGAACTGTTTTGCTCCCGGAACATGAGATGTCATGGTGTTATGGGTATGAGACGTGAAGCACTTGAGATGAATTCGTGGCAAGGGAGGAGGAACAATAGCTTGAGGGGAACCATGAATGAGTTGAGAGGAATTAATACATTATACATACATAGGTGTTTACCATGATTTACTATATTTATTTATATTTAAAATAATTAATATAATTTAAAATCTACAAATAAGTTAAAAAAATGTTTATCATTGTGATAATCTATTATTATTTTTTTATATCTAATGATACACTATGCCTTGTAATTTATTCTAATAAACGATTTACAATAAATAATTAATAAACTTAAATATAAACCATACCAACTAAAGTCAATCGAAAGAATATTTTTTATTGTTTGTTTTTATCCCTCCCTCCAGCCGCCTCCAAACAAGAGAGGGATTTGGGCAGTGGGAAGTAAGGGACGTCGAATCTGACAAACAGGGTGACTAAATGACTCGGACATAGCCAGACGCTGTACGCGGCAATGGCTAGTGAGGATCATCGAAAAAGGGAAAAAGAAAAGGTCTATCCAGAGGTCCCTAGCCAACTAATCCCGTTGATAGCTACCTTTCTGACTTGTGCCTTTGGCATAAAAGCAGGCATAATACCAGTTTAGATGCATGGCATTGGGAGGATCTGATCATTCTTTTCCTTCTGAGTTAGCTATTCTATATGCATTCTCAGGGTGAACCATGGTGACAGACATATGGTCCTTTAATAAAAAAAAAATTACAGTGTTCCATTCTAGAATGTAAAGTTTGAGCTGAACATTGTTCTTTAATGTGCAGAGCATAAAGCCAACATGAAACAACTGCAAAAGTTTCGACCAGAGTACCATAAAAACAAAATTTTCAGTATCGTAATAAATCTTGTCAAACGTTCATGTTCATAAGCAGAATCTTCTTCCTAAACCCTGCTGTAATATCTTGTAATTAACAGGTGGTCAGCAAAATATATTCCTCTCATTCAGATTTTGGAAATAATTTCTTAATTGTTCCAATGAGTAGAAGGTGTGCTTCAATGATGCAGACATCTTTCACCAAGTAGCCATTTGATTGATCTAAGAAACTACTGAGAGGTAAGAAATTTCTAAAACCCCAACTTCCAGACTCTTTAAACCAATGCTGCACTGCACCCAAAAACAAGTAGTCATGAATTTGGGTACAAGAAAATGAATAAAGCCATAATTGCTTTCCAATTTTGATTTTATTTCTTAGACATGAAGATGTAAAGGAAATACTTGAGAAGGAGCTAATATGGTTATTGAGAATAGCAAAATAAGGCTTTCAATACTACTAACTCACGTTTATTTTCCTTGTGCTTGCCGTTGATCTGGTCCACTACTCGCAATTGAAAATCCAGATACACTCCTCGGTCAGGAAGAAATGTTGTTATGTCATCCAACTTTAAGAACAAAGAAAGAGATTTTCCTTCCTCTTCAGCATTGCCTTTGGGGTAGAAAATTATTTCCCTGAAATCAACAATTAACAGGCAGAGTTCATTTCTAGTTCAGTGGTAAGGTGTAAAAATGGTGGAAGAAGATATTGGTACCATTTAAGATCACCAGTAGTGAACACTGGAGATAAATAGGATTCTTTATCCAATTGAGAGAACCTCTCTATCTTCCAGGTATGGTTACAAGTAAGAGGTTCGGCTGTCATCGACAGACATTCCCCATTGCCTGTAAGGCTCTCTTTATGGACAAAAACTTCAGCTCCAAACACACAAGTGTCATTGACCAAGTATCCCTTAGTAGGGTCATTGAATTCTTTCAGGGTCATGAATCTGTCGAAACCAGATTGAATCTTTGTTGCACGAAATCTTTTTGGTATTCCACTGGCATCTATTCATATAAGACAATTCTTCAATTGTTAACAAATGAAAAGGTTGAAAATACATATAAAAACATGAAGAAACCGAAGGAGAAGAAGGAATTCTAAACACATCTGGACAGAAGAAGGAACCAAAAACCCAAAACAGTTTATGAATAAATGAAATTTGACAAATGTAATTACAAAAATCCACCTTGGATGAACAAGTAATTGTCCCTAAGTTGGTCAAGCACCGAAAACCTGAACAAGGCATGCACCTCCCAACCTGGAGAAAGGGAATCTGTTTCTACCATTTCCAAGCAGAGAGAGATGTGGTCTTCCCCGTTTCTATCCTTGTTTCCGTCTGGGTACAGACACAGTTTCCTGCAACGCACGAATTATGTGTTTACTAGGGTTCACAAGAAAAAAAAAAAATTTTGAAATGTGAAAACCTAAAATAAGTACCATGTGTAGCCACCGGCTATAAAATTGCCAGAGTTGTATCTTTCAAGTGAGGAGTTTGAGAGCAAGGAAAAAGACTCAATCTTAAGTGTGAAGTGAGTTGGAGGTTCATCTCTAATTGTTCTTGACAATTCTGCAGAATATGAAATGGAAGCAATTAAATTGACAGAAAAGAAACGAATTCAGTAAGGATTGAGTCGAAGTATATCCCACTGCAAACCTTCTTACCATCTTTTGGGAAAATCGCCATCTGGGGATAATGTTTTAAGCACTCACTGGACGTATTCATGCACCACAGAGCCTAGTAGACGACTACATAAGAAACAGAGCGAAGAGTGAAGCTGAAGGAAGAAGAAAGAAAATGAATCTAGACTTGTATCCACCTAACAGTCTATAACCGGTGACTTATCAATATCTTGACTGGTATTACAGGTTATATGTATTAGTGAATACATGGGTCATGGGCCATGGGTTAGGCTAATCCATGGGCTTTTAATTTATTCTACTATATCCCCTGTAAACTTAACTGCGCCGCATCTTCTCCTCCCAATGGTTCTGGAAGGACAGCGGCAACCTTATCCGGATGGCCGACACGTGACTCTCGATCAATCCGAGATGCACGTCCAAGCCGACACCTAGCTGTCAAGCATAGTCGATAGGGGGTGTCAACTCGGAAATGCATCTCAGATTCACCGGAGAACCACGTGTCGGCCATCCTGGTAAGGCTGCCGCTGTCCTCCCAGAACCATTGGGAGGAGACAATGTGAATCTGGTGGACACCATACACCGAGCTTTATACAAGTAGCCATAAACTCTTTCGATCCAAGCAGTTTTGGTGAAAATATTAGCGAGCTATTGTTGAGAAGACACAAACCGAGTAATAAGAAGTCTGAGGGTCATCTTCTCTCGAATAAAATGGTAATCGAGTTCTATATGCTTGGTGAGAGCATGTAAAATTAGATAAACTATGAAATGCAATGCACTCATATTATCACAGAATAACAACGTAGCAGAATTAGGTTAAATAGGTTTTATTTTTTATTTTTTTCTTAAACTTAAAATGCAAAGAAATGTATTAAGAAAGTAGAAAATTATATATGGAAGAATATTTTCACATAAATTATCATTTACACGTAAAAATTTTAAAATGCTGTTGCACCTGCTATGTGGAAATTTTTAAGTGTCATTTCACCTGGAATACATATTAGTAGATAGGGAGGAATAATAGTAGCCTTAGAGTAATAAAATCTAGGGAAAATATCACGTACTCCCCAAATAATTGATAAACATCACCTACCACCCGTTGGTTTCAGAAATCATCAATCACACTCCACTAACTGACGGAAGAGAGTTCAAATTTTTTCTAGATGTCTATACCCTTCTCATTTTAAACTGAGAAATATTAATCCATGTTAAAATTACCAACATGACCTTCTAATGAAAATAACACTATTTATTGTTTTCAATCTCATTGAAACCCTAATTTTTGGGTCACATAGCCACTAGGATTTATAATTTAGAGATTGATTGATACCACTGCTATTTAGGTTATGAGGTTACGATTTAGAATTATTCCCAATTCTGGGGAGAACAGGATTTCATATGCCAAAACCACCTTCTATGGCTGACCCAACCCCTCAATTCAACTATCCTCTCTTACTGGCCGACCTCACCCTTTCTGTCTTTTGATAGCCAAGCCCCCCACCTCTCCTATTTCTTCTCTTTTTTCTCTAACCTATTTATTTTTCTTTCTTTTCTCAGTCCCTAATTTCTCTCCTATTTCTTATCTTTTTTTTTCTCTAGCCAATTTATTTTTCTCTCTTTTTTCAATTGCTAATTTCTCTTCTATTTTTTCTCCTTTTTTTCTAACTGATTTATTTCTGTTTTTTCTCAATCCCTAATTTCTCTCCTATTTCTTCTCCTTTCTCTCCAACTGATTATTTTTCTCTCTTTTCCCAATCCCTAACTTCTCTCCCTTCTTCTCAGTTTTCTATGGAGAGTTATAAGAAATCTCTACTACTCCTTCAATCTCTCCTGATTTCTTCTTCATAGAGAGGGTACATCTTGCCAATATAATGATGGAAAGTCTCCAATTCTAATTTTCCATAAGCCAAGCAAACGACAAAAGGAGCGTACATTGCGAAAAGTGTTTCATCTTGAAGTTGATATAAAATCTTGAATCTTGTTATAGAAGCAGAGATTATTCTAACACTAGTGTTCTTCCTTGGATAGACAAAAAAAAAACGCATCAAGATGCAACATTTAGGATTATTCTCAATCCAAACCCTACATAATCGCGGTAAAGAAGGAAATAGAACAAAGGTAGGGTTAAAAATTAGTGAAGGGTAAAATAAAGTTTTGGTAGGGTTAAAAATTAGTGAAGGGTAAAATAAAGTTTTCCCCTAATAGTAAGGGCATTACTGTCAACCAAAAAATGGATTTAAACGTAACCGTCTTAACGGCTTGGTTCTTTTTGTTACACATTTTGAAAATTTGGGTGGTAGTTAATGATTTCTGAAACCAGTGGGTGGTAAGTGATGTTTCTCAAACTATTTGGGCAATATGTGATATTTTTCCTAAAATCTATTGCTAGGTTTCTTGTAACTGATTCCTTTTAAAGCACATTCATTGGGTCATCACATAAATTTTACAAGAGAGGTAGATTTGGTATTTCTACGGGTGTCAAAAATGGGTCCGGCGCAGTAGCAAGGATCGAGCCAGCCTGATATAACCTAAACCCAACTCGGACTGAACCTTAATGGACAGGTTTCAGTCTGGGCTTGTAAAGCCCGACACTGTTTCAGCCCAGACCGAAACCAGACAGGACCGGCCCGTTAAGAAGCTCGAACTAGTCCGAACCAATAATACCTAATCCGAACACCGGTAAGGTCTATCCGGGCCCAGTTTCTTAATTTTAGTAGTTTTAAATTTTGATGAATAATATTACACTGTTATAGTTTACTTCTTGATTCGAAAGATTATATGAATCTATAGTTGAAAAGAGTATGTTAATTGTTACAATTTACTGAATTACATACATATAGAAAGAATGATGTTAATTTTATAGATATAAATAATAAAATAGACTATATATCTTACATATAAAATAGGCCCGATAAGTTTGATAAGCCCGGTCCATACCGAACCAATCCAAAATCACCTCAATAAGCTCAGCCTGATAACAAACTTACACCGGACCAGCCCAATAGTTATTGTATCCAGCGCAGTCCAACCCAGTCCGAACTCTTAATGGACATGTTTTGGGCTGGGCTTATAAAACTCGACATCGATTCAGTCCGGACTGAAATCAGCCCGAACCAGCCCGTTGACATCATTAGGTATTTCATTTGGGGTCTAGCACAAATCTGATGGTAATTAGACTCTGTTGTTGCTGAATTCTGTTCAGTACTCAAGATGATGCCACGTAGCTGCAAGATACAAACAAATAATGAGTTAGGCAGATTTTACCCCGGGATCACTCCAATACCAAAATTAATAGATTTTCAGGACAAGTAAAATGGAATTTTAGTGTCTCACACTAGAGACAGTAGAGTTCCTTAAAGAGCAATGTTTTTACGGTACATGAATTATACAAGTCTCTCTCTCCTTCCTAGTGGAGAAAATGAACAGCATAAAAGAGGGTAGAAAGTAGTGGATTTGAAGTAAAATTGTATAATAATAGTACCTTAGGCTAGATAAAACTCGGTTCTCTGCAAATGATAATCTTCCTTCTTTTATAGAAATGTGATAAAACTTCTTGAGCAAGCTTCTCTCCCACATACCACCATCTCCATCACCAGATATAGAGGGGCAGGCTAGGATAGGGTAGTTACTACCCCTGAGGGATGGCGTGTACATGTCCCATCCTTTCTTTTCAACCTACTTCCACTTTCCTTGACTTAGAGTTTGTCCACGTCAACTAGTTCTTTGCCTCATCGATCGTCATTTTCCTCTCCTGGAGTAGATTTGATGTCATTTGTAATGATTCACCATATCTTCAGTTCTAGAAACTAGTCCCATTCGCCCTTAATTCATTTATGATTGTTGTTGGTATTAATAAGCATTAATGATTGAACATTAATTACCCACCTCATTCCTTCGAACTTGCCTTATCTCCATTAATGCACCCCAAGGTGGTAGAGTGTCTTCATTTTTCCATCGGTCAAACATAGTAAGTGGGAACCGATCATACCGAATGACATAAACACCCCTCTAGATGATAGCCACGTGTTATCCACATGTTATTCTTTTGTTCCTCTGTTCTCAAGATCAATCCAACGATCCAAAATTACACCATGAGTACCATCTTAAAGACACCTTATTAATCCTTTATCAACAGTCATATTTAACTCCACTTTATTTTCCCCGAAGAGACCCGATTACAATAATATGTAATTGTAACCCGATAATTACATGGAAACAAAGCCTATACGAAAAATTAAAACCCTTAAAATCCCTTTGACGGTTTTAGCTATCCTTTGCTTTTGACTTCGGAACTAATCTTGGCTAATTTATTGGTCTGGGGCCAAATCCAGGTGGCAACTCCTCGATCTGATTGAATTGGACCACATGCCATGTAGATTGAGCACCTCGATCCCTGTCTAGGCTTAGATAGCTAATTTAAGTGCAAGCCCATTAAATTAGTATTCATCATCCATTTGGTATTAGGCCAAGATCTACTTATGAAAAATTCCATATATATATATATATATATATATATATATATATATATATATATATATATTACAATAGGGATTCATATCCTCCCCAATCACCAGCCTCGCCTTGCCCAGCTCGTCCAGCATCTTTGGGTCATGCTCTCACCCAGGAGAGATCCAAAGGTACAGGGCCTTGGGCCGAGGCTTGTCCGGCCTAACCTGGCCCTATCTTCTTCTTCTTCTTCTTTTGATGATGGGTTAGGGTTGAGTTTTTCAGGCCTTGAATTAAAGTTGTGGTGGGTCTGGGCCAAGCTAAGAGGACGGAGGGTTGGGCTGGGGTTTTAAAAATCCCTACCCAACCTGGCTGTGTTGCAGCTCTAGTTGAACCAAATCCCAATCCAAGATGTAGGCAATGAAGACATAAAAAAACTGTGAAATATTATTGAAAGTGTAATGAAATAAATGAATTCTTTCTTATCTTATGATTGTATACCACTTTCTTAATTAACATTATATATATTTGTGAGTGTAAGTAATATTTTGCGAGGGCCATTGTGACTATTTTCAATGACGGTAATAATTGTCCTTCGCCTATTTTCCTCCACAGAAATTATATTATATTCATTAAAAACATTTACTTTTACATTTTCAAATTCCCAGTGCCTACTTTCCGCGACGGAAAATACACTTCCATCGTCTAAAATATTAGTACCGACCAAAGCCATTTTCCATCTTCTCTCTATTTCTGCATCAGCATTTACAACAACAGAATAGCAATGGTTATTGTTTCCGTTGTGCAGAATTTTGCGACGGTTTTTGTCCGTCATAGAAAACTACTTTTCTTGTATACATACGTACACACCAAAACCGATGCAGTAGAGCTTGACCAACATACCAAAAGTCCACCTAACGTTGGACTTGGATAGGTACCTTAACTCACCCATTTATCCATTTTGAGGACCACATGATCAAGTATCCAAATCCTCTAGGTTAAGTAGGAGAGGCTGCAACCCCTTTAGATGGTCGACGCTTGGGGTTTGGGTGAATCTGAATTGTCAGTTTGGGTGGAGGGTTCGGATTTACCCGAGCCCCATGTGTCGGCCATCTAAAGAGGTTGTTGCCTCTCCTCCCAAACATCTGGGAGGAGAGGATGTGGATTCCATGATCAGGCAATTTTTTCTTTCCCCCTTTCTGTTGATGGAGAATAAAAGAAAAAAAAACTAGCAAATTGTAAAGGCAAAAACCAAAGGAATCCGACCTACAGGAGACCCTCCACTCCTAAAAGACAAAAGCAGTTTTAATTTCCAAACGATCACATCACAAAATGAAAATGCTAACTAAAATTTGAATGCTCATTTGATGGAGAAGTTATGACTATTAGGGAAAAAAAAAGGGTTTTGCAATAATTTTTTGCCTTTTATTTTTAATATCCTCCCCTCCCCCTCCAAAAAAAATAAAAATAAAGTTATCTGATAACATTGAATTGGATCCCGTGCAAGTTTGGATTGAAATTGTCTCCCGCCTGGGTTTATGCGGGAGATACGGTTGCCTTGTCCCAATACGCAACACGTGGTAGGGATTAAATCGAATGCTAACAAATTCGTTGGTGCATAAGGTGATAACCAAACTGAGTTGTAGCATATCAAATGACCTTTTTGAATCTGAAAACAGGAATGCTGCAATCCTCCCTTCTCTTCCATGGCCGCTCCCTGATCTAAACCCTAACTTGAACCCTATTCAAATTTCTTCACTGTTCTTCCAGATGAACGCGCCACAATCTCTATCCAAGGATGCAGTTTCTGGAAAACAAACAACATAACAAAGGGATTGCAAATATTTTTCCTTTTGTTTCTTTTCTAGGTCCCAGCAACAAGAGATTGAAGCAAGAGGATGACTAAAGCTTAAGAGGAAAAATAGGAAAACTGCGAACAAAAACTAGATCTGGAAACTAACATGGATAAAAACAGAATCAAAGAAGAGGAGGATGAGAGATGCAAAACAGAAGAAATCAACCTCGCAGAAGCTCCAATCCGCGGTGAAGAATCTGACTGTGAAACCAGTCGTTCAACTACTCTAATTCAACTGATCCGAAGGTTAAGAATCGTGAGAACAACAATGTAGAGACAGAGAAGAAGCCAAAACCAGTCAAAGACTCAAACCTACTAAAATCCCCAAAATTCATCAAAAAATACCCATTGATTCTCTATTAGAGCTAAAACCACATTCGTTGAGCCCGTACCCGATTTAAATTAACGAACTCAGGAACACAATCAATCAGTAAGGATGAAAAAAATTAAGAAGACTAAGATGTAGAAGCTCAAAGAAAAATGGAATCTGAACCAGACGACGAGTTGCAGAAGAGTCGTTTGATATAATGTAACC
Source organism: Protea cynaroides (assembly GCA_028583415.1). Lineage (NCBI taxonomy): Eukaryota > Viridiplantae > Streptophyta > Magnoliopsida > Proteales > Proteaceae > Protea > Protea cynaroides. The sequence goes on along the minus strand of CM053265.1, from coordinate 85,290,589 downwards.
GACAGTAGAATTGATTTTCATAAGACTGATTTTTCATCACCTTTGGATTAAAATAGGATAATGTCATACATCAAATCAAGGCAGCCGTGTCTCCCGCATAAACCTAGGTGGGAGACGATTTCAATGGATCCAAATCCTCTCCTGCGGCAAGAGGGAACTTCGGCTGATCCAAGGGCTAGAGTTCAATCGATGCATATACCAATACATCGGTATGTGGGCCAACTGAAATCTAGCAAGTTCTTCTATAGGTGGCTGACAATCCAATTGAATAATGACATTTGGAATTTTCTTTAATTTTTTTTTCCTTCTAAATCCAAGTTAGAAGGTGGACCCTGCAGTGCTCTTAGGAAAATTGCTCCGAAAAATTACTTCCTTCAATCAATTACTCTCCATTAATTCGTCTGCCGTTCTGTCCACCAGTGTGTAGTAATGTCCCTTCTGGTGGATACGTAGTTGCCTATTTTTTTGTTGGGAGTTTAGTTTCGCATTAATTATCAAATAGTCTAGAATATTCTATAGATTTTGGGAGTTCCTCTTATAAGTTCAAACCTAATTGGAATTTTACGATAGAAAGTTTACATGGTATCAAAGTGAGTATTCACAGTCTCCAATTTTCATATGTGTCTGTAGTATGAATTGTCACAGGTGCAGATAGTGTTAAGAGTTTAGTCTCACACCAACTATCAAATAGCTAGTTTAAAGCTCCTCCTTTAATTACTGTAAAATTTTCATCCCAAAAGTTCGAACTAGTAGGTTGTTATAAAATTTGCACCACAAACATCATCTAGGCATGGAATTATCAAGAGATATAGAATTGAAAATAATTATAAAAATGACTTATTCATATAGTCCATGTAAACACCCATGAACTCATCAAAATAAGCATCAAAATCACCATTGAATGATGTACCACATGTGGCAAGCAAACAGTAAGGTTGAATCGTAGTCAAGAGTCAAGACTACTCTCCTTAAAATCGTAATCGCCCCTCATGGTGCAAACCGGTTTCTATGCGAATCGATTTCCAAGATAAAACAACCCTAAAAAATTGAAAAGTGTTGCACTTACTTTCATGGTTTACTCAGAGATTAAGTAGGCTATGCTCAATATATAGGTAGAGATCAAAAATGAAAAATAATGAGATTGTCAAAACCAAGTTACATTATCATTGCAAGGGTACTTAAACCTTGTCTCTATAAATAGGAGAAGAAGAAACACCACCAATGGTTGTCTCCAAAGAGTATACAAACATCATGTCTCTACAAATAGACATGTCTATTGACTATTTAGACATGTCACTAATAGTCACACCTATTGGTCCTTTTTTTTTTTTGGTAAAAACTTATTGGTCATTTAAGTGCCTATTAAAAAGAAACATACCCCTTTAACATCTCTTGTAAAAATGCCTATAAGGAAGAGACACCTTTTCAATACCACATAAACAAAAAATAAAATAAGATAATATTTTGAATCTAATAAATCCAAAACATTAAAATTACAACATGGAGGAACTTTAAAGTGTATAAGGGGAGTTAAAGATTATTTGGTAGTCAATGTAGACTAAACTCTCAACACTCCTCCCACGTACACAGGTGGCAATACATACTATGGACATGTGGAGATTGGAGACGATGAAAATCTACTCTGATACTATGTAAAGTTTCTATATCAAAAGCTCAAAATGGTAAATGGAGAAACTTCTAATATACAAAGAAGATTGAAAACTATTTAATAGTTAGTATGAGACTAAACTCTTCAACAATTACAAATATTAGTATGAGACTAAACTCTTCAACAATTACAAATAACATATGACCTTCGGTCTTCTTCCAATTCTTTGTATGATGTTGTGATTTAAAAAAAAAAAAATCTAAGAATAATTAAATTCCCATCCCCATCCCCATCCCCATCCCCATCCCCTAATGTCGGGGATGGAAATTACATGGAAATAAATGGTCATATTTACTTAATTGGCTTTCTTAGATTTAATAATGCTGCTAATGACATATACCAGAAAATGTACAAGTTTTGCCGGCCAAGCTTGGCTAGAGGTTGGTGAGTCATAAACCACGGCTGACCTGGGTTTTGCTCGCTATAGACAAACAACTAATGTCAAACACTTTGGAGGGTACTGCTTTCATTCCATATTGCATGCCAAAGTAATCTCTCTCTCTCTCTCTCTCTCTCTCTCTCTCTCTCTCTCTTTCTCTCTCTCTCTCTTAATATCTTTGTATGTATCAATTCGGCCATCCACTCAAATCAGCTGGTTGGCGAGCGAATCAATCTTCGAAGTTTTAAACCTGTGAAACATAACTGGCCGAGTAGGACTTTTGACTTCACCCCAAAGCCCCGAGTGGACTCGGGAGTGAAAAGTGGTTTATTCGGAAGTCATGTCAATTAGGGGTTTTATTATATTAAACTATGGGGCATTAAGTCGGATGATGAGGTCTTCTTGTTGCAAGTAATGAGTAAACAACGTTATCTTTTATATTTCATGCACGTGGTGGTTAATTGCCCTAGTTTTAAAAAGTAGATAAAACAAGGAATGCCTATCACTTTTCATTAGGTGAGACAGACTTTTCTTTCTTAAGATTTTATTCTCTTTCTTGCATGTACTACCGACTTCCAGACAAATAACCTGTCCAAAGATGAATAATGTCGTTATATAATTAAATAGAAAGAATCTAAATCAGATATGTATGAATTTTTATGATTTTATCTCACTGTTCTACAATCAATTGGATAATATATTAGCAATAATTTGACGAGAAATATTAGTTTTTTTACCCAGAAAAAATGGTTTGTGAATCCGTGAGATTTTTTTTTGGGTAATGAGAGATCCTTGTTCAAGAACTAAGAAGGAAAGATTCCATCCAAACAAAATCCAAAAAGCTCCAAGCATATAAGCAGCCACTATGAGGTAAATAAATAATATCTTTGACGTAAATTAATAAAAAAAAAGTAGGTCAAAATAGGTAACGTCAACGAGTTTGGATCATTCGCATGTACAAGTATTCTTTATGGAATTTCATCACTATCGATGTGATGTGGGATCCACCCCTAGAGTGTTACAATTAGTACATGTATATAAACTATTATCAAGGTTCATTGGTGTTAAAAAAAAAGAGGAATACAAATATTTATTAGGTTTTTTTTTAATTAATGACATGCACCTGTAACTCTAGAATATGACACATTCTTAAATTATTTTTATTTTATTTTCTAAATTTTTTTTAAGTGAAGGGTAAAATGGATTTTTCATAATTTTTTAAAAGTAAATTATCAATATGTCATTGTATTACTCATTTTTTGGATGAACATATGAAATGATAAGAATTACATTCACTATAAAAACAAAGGGAACAAATGTAGAATATTAAGAAAAGACCAAAACAAAAAAAAAAGTTTTAAATTATTGGACAACTTAGGAATTGTCAATGAGAAAATCCTCTATGTATTTGTTTATTAATTTTTAAGATTAGAATCAAATCACTCAATACAAGTATATTAAAGGTCTAAGCTTGTATGGAGGTCTAAACCTTCGATGCTCTTAACCCTAAAATCTTCTTGCAGCATTTGGGTTTCCCCATAACTACAAATCTCGTTAGTAGGAGTATGGGAATGGTTAGTGATGTGTGGTCATGGTGGTGGAATAGTGACACAGAAGCTAACCTAAAATGGACAGTGATTGCCCTCGCCATTACCTCCATTGTATTCTTTTGCCATGATAGGGTGCAAAAGAAATGGAAGAAACAAGAGAACCCGTTGCCGCCGGGACCTCGAGGCTTGCCGATTCTCGGGAACCTTCTAATCATTGAAGCAGATCTCCACCGGTGCTTTGGAAAGTTAGCTACAATCTATGGTCCCATCATGAAACTGAGAATGGGTTCCAAGCTATGTGTGGTTTTGAGTTCACCCTTGTTGGCAAAAGAGGTGCTCAAAGATCAAGATGCAATATTTGCCAATCGCAGTCCACCCATTGCAGGGTCTACTGTGACTTATGGTGGAATTGACATGATTTGGAGCCCTAATGGACCTAGATGGCGAACAATGCGCAAGGTATTGCTGGGAGTAGATGCCTTATATTCCGTCATGAGAGATGCTAGAATTGATATTTTTATGGATATATGGTATTTCAGTAATATATATGCACATATATAGGTTTTGCTATAAATTTGTAGCAAGAGTTTTTTCTCGATAACAAGAGAGAGGTCCTATCGAGTCACATAAATCTTTACGTTGTGTGATTTTTTCTTTCTATCTAGTTTAACTTTTCTGCATCTTGATTAGAGTTCGATTTCTACAGGTATTTAGTCAGAAGTTGATGAGCAACAAGAGCCTTGATGCTTGTTATGGACTTCGCCAACAAGAAGTTCATCAAATGATAAGAGATGTGTACTCTAAGATTGGCACTCCTGTTAACATTGGAGAGATGATGTTTCTAACTATGCTCAACTTGTTTATGAGTATGTTATGGGGTGGCACACTACAAGGGGAGGAAAAGACTGGTCTTGGGGTTGAGATCAGGCAAGTTATATCAGAAATGGTTGAATTGTCATTGAAACCAAACATTTCAGATGTCTTTCCTGTTCTTGCCTGGCTTGACATACAAGGAATTGAGAGAAGGGGGAAGAAGCTGTTGTCATGGATGGATCGTATCATTGATTCAGTTATAAGTCAACGCCTAAAAATGGATGAAGAGGAAAGCAAGGGACAAAAGGAGAAGAAGGAAAGGAATGATTTCCTACAATTTCTCTTGGAGCTTCAGCAAGAAGGAAATGCCACAACATCTTTAACCATGATACAACTTAAAGCTATGCTCCTGGTAATTTCCTTTTATGTTTTGGGAACATATTATTTCCATTCCTGGTTTTTCTAGTTAAAGACTAAAAATTCAATTAATTTCATTGCATGCAAATTTTTTCGAACATAATCTACACTAGAATTGGCAAAGAATTGTTTGTAGCTAGAAATAATAACTACCTAAATTTTAGTAGTAACTAATTTTCCTTTTTCTATAAAAAAAAGTTTTCAATTTGGAAGGAACATTATAATATGACTTGTGATGTTATTGGTGAAGTATCTGATCTCAGTTTAATCCGGGAAATACAATTCACTCTGCACCGCGAATTTTCTGAGGTGATTGCTGGGGAAGCTTTGAACTTAGGGAGTTTAGGGTTTCTTTGTATCGTCATGCGTTCCTAACCCTTTATATAGAGTGTGATCTCATAAGGAATCCAATTAGGGTTTATAGTTTCTTCATTAGAATAGTAGAAACTCTGACTGATCGCTCTGCCGTGAACGTAGCCACATCTTGGATGAACTATGTAAAATCATTGTGTTCAAGTGCTTCGATTTTTCTTTCGTTCATTTTTTTATATCGTTATTTTGTTGCGGTGTGAATTCCTAACAAATGTTAATGTCCTTTATATTTATGGTATTTTAACAGGATATTATTGGAGGTGGGACCGACACAACATCGAGCACAATAGAGTGGGCAATGGCAGAATTGATGCAACATCCAGAGATGATGAAAAAATGCCAAAAAGAAATAGAGGAAGCAGTTGGAATGGACAATCTGGTGGAAGAATATCATTTGTCCAAATTGTCATATTTGAATGCAATAGTAAAAGAAACAGTGAGGTTACATCCAGTGATCCCACTCTTGGTCCCACATTGTCCAAATCTATCATCCACAGTAGGTGGGTATACTATCCCCAGTGGTACTTCTGTCTTTATAAACGTTTGGAAAATGCATAGGGACCCTGAAGCATGGGAGAAGCCTTTAGAATTTCTACCTGAGAGGTTCTTGAATAATACTGAAAAATATGATTATAGGGGAAACAATTTCACTTATATTCCTTTTGGATCTGGAAGGAGGATATGTGCAGGGATTCCCTTAGCAGAAAAGATGTTAATGTATGTGTTGGCTTCTCTCTTGCATTCATTTGAATGGAAAGTGCCAAATGGGATGGAGGTAGACCTTTCCGAGAAATTTGGAATTGTGTTGAAGCTAAGTACACCACTAGTTATCACTCCTGTTCCAAGATTATCCAATGTCAAGCTCCATATGTAATGAAAAAGGTTTTGGTGTTGACTCATCTATCATCCAATGTATATAAATAACTGTTTTCAATAAATAGAGTCTTCACTAATTTTTGTAGCACATATGATACATTGCATCTTCTATTTATATCTTCAAGCACACTCCTCTGGCCTCAAAACATGCAGTTCCGAAAGGAGTAAAGGAGGAACTTGGGATCTTCTTCCAATAAGATGTCTTATGTAAAAGATTTATTGATCGATGATGTTCAATCTAAAAACCTGAATTTTGACCTTCAGGGTGGAGAGATCTATTGGGAATAGTCTCATATTGCTAATGAGATTGGAATCCTGTGGTCTTATATATCGAGAGTCCCTCCACTTACTAGTTTGAACTTTTGAGTTGGAAACTTGACATAGTATCAGAGCTCTAGGTTCCCCTCTCATAATAACTCTTAAAAAAAAAGGTCAAGTCATCGAAAGAGGGACGCCAGTTGCACAGAATAGGGACTATGGTCACCTAAAGAGAGATGATCACCTAAAAGAGGGACTATATGTCACCCAAAGAGGGATCAATCACCTAATAAGAGGGACTAGTCACCTGAAAAGTGTCATGTATTGCCACTTATACTACCACATATACACCACCTAACGGTGGAGTTACATGTAAGGGGAAGTATTGGGAATAGTCCCACATTGCTAATGAGATTGGAATCCTATGGTTTTATATATGGAGAGTCTCTCTACTTATTAATTTGAACTTTTGAGTTGGAAACTTGACAGTTAGTCCACAAATTTCCTGAATCCAAGGATCGGATTTAGGCTAAATCATCATACACGACACAGACAGGGTCCTCCTAACTAGGGAGTCACTGTAAAAAATCATCATACACGACACCGACATGGTCCTCCTAGCTGGGGAGTCAACAGTGCTGCTATTCTCCACAGAAATATGACAGAAAGTACAATGTTGAAAGTAAAACTGAAGATATAGAATGTCATCAAGAATCATTGTACACATAAAATCCGAGATGAGATTCTTATGTAGCAGATAGTGAGTCCGAATCGTCTCCTATGCGTACGGGCATAGGAGACGGGGCGGATACCGTTGGATGACCGCCACATGGATGGGGGGTCATCCAACGGTCTTAATCAAAGATGTGATCGAGTTGGGGTTTATTTAACAAAGTTTTTTAAATCGAAATCATCTCTGCATCGTCTTCTTCCCTTCTCTTCTGATCTTCATCGCCTCTCACCCTCATTCTCTAATCACCGGCACCAGTCAAATGACCTACTCTCTCGTATCCCAGTTGCGACGCCGACGCCTCACCTCAAGGCCTCACGAATGGCTATAGAACTGGGAGACGAAAAAACCAAAATGTAATATAGGTTTATTTTTAAGGAAAATGAAGGCACAGACACCCATTATCATCTCCCAGTTCCATTTTTCATTTCCAAATTATCAGCACAAGCACCCATTTTAGGATTGACAGTGAAAGCAATTCATGGAGGAGCTTGTACCGTCGCTTGAATGAAGACACTCGATCGGCCCGACTTTCCCAAATGCCCACCACCGGCCTTTCTCCTTTCTGGGTCTGGATTTATCGTCGTGGTCGACAGGGACGTCAAAGGCTGGCCTGAGTTGGATCCCTATTAACCTGGACTCTTCCTCTACTCTTAGTTGTATAACCAACTGGGCAAAATCTGAGTTCCAAGAAATGATTTTCCCTTGCCAGGCTCCCAATCAATCTAAAGTATTGTGGGTATTTGGTCACCATACTGGAACCTAATTCCCTTTTGTTGTGAACCCCATTTTTATTGGCACGAACCACTTTGTTTCAAGGGGCTTTTCGAGCTGTTTTAAATCCTTTCTTTTGTGGTTGCTATTGTTTTAGATGGTTAATAACTACAGCTCCTGAGGTCTTCGGTGGGGATCCATGTCCAAGCATCATGAAGAAGCTTTCTGTTCAGGCAATCTACAGCTGATGATGAGTAGGTCGTTTGATTGTCGCTGGTGATGAGAGAATGAGGGTGAGAGACGATGAAGATCAGAAGAGAAGGGAAGAAGATGATGCAGAGATGATTCAGATTTCAAAAAGTTTGCATCATCTCGTCTCTCAGTGTGTCAAATAACCATAACTCACACCTTTGATCAAGACCGTTGGGTGACCCCCTATCCACGTGGCGGCCATCCAACGGTATCCGCCGCGTCTCCTATGCCCGTACGCATTGGAGACGATTCGGACTCGCAGATAGTTTACTACAACCTGACAATCCGACTCAACTAAATTAATTTAAATATGTCATCACATCTATACTGTAATCGTGACCTACCTGACCACATTCATAACAGAAAACTGGCAACCTTTTAATCCTTGACAGAATGGGAGCCTCCTCACTTGAGCGGCGTTTAATTGCAATATCCAGCGGTAGGGCACTGGAAAGATCCAAAGTTAACCCGTTCGAAGGTAATTAAGACGATTGCCTTGTTGCCAGTGATAATCATAGCCAGAGAGGGATTACCCAACCAAGCACCCATTTGATGAGCGAACTCCAAATTATACAAAGGGGTGGCCAGGTACATCATGGAAATGAACCCAGAATTCTTGAATTACAGCATTTCTTACATGTGCCTGTGTAACGTTGTTTATGACAGAGATGGTTAGAAAACACAAGTATTAATACTTTAACGGCATTTATATGAACTGCTTTCTGTGAGTACTCCCGGATGAATCACAAGTATTAATCTTGAATTGGTTTCGGCCCCCATGAATCAAAACCTAATTTTTCTACTTTAATCTCAAATATTGTATTAATCTAAAATAATGTTGTGCTAATGGGTTGAACGGCCAAACCCCCCAGAGCTCAGCTCCGTGGAGAAGCTCGCTCGTGCACTAATTGCCGCCTGAGAAATCAACCCTCAAATGCAAGATCCCCACGATCGACAAATAGCACCGAAATAGATGAAATCGTAGATATAGGTTAGCCGTTTTGAGATAAGTCATCCACTAGGATTTTTACCAAAAAAAAAAAAAAAAGAGTCATCCATTAGGATAGTATTGATGGTTTTTTAAATATCCAAATTATTAGGTATAATTTGGATTCAAAAAAATTATTTGCGATATTTATTTCTAGACAAAAAATCCGAGAATTTTTCAGAATCATTAAATATAATCGAATTCAAAAGAATTATTCGTATTATTCAGTTTGGAAGAATAATTCACGATTAATTTGAAAAATTAGATAACTATTTATCAGATCCCCTCTGGCCATAATTGATGACGTATCCCCATCTCAAATTTGTTAAAGATAAAACTACCTCATCTATAATTTGCCTTTTTAATTTTAAAAAATTTAAAAATTTATTTATTACCTAATAGATATTAGGTTTTCACAAAACAATTATTCTCGTATCCACCACCATCGCCTCTATCACCACTGCTTCCGAAACAGTACTAAGAAAAATTTCTAGAAAGAAAAACATGGAATCCTATATTGTTCAGAGAAAGAACAAACCCACTAATCGTTCTGGATTTCTTTCTTGCTTGTTTGCTGAAATCAGGGGTTTCATTCTTTTAACTCTGTCTTTCATTCTCTGTTTTCCTCTCTCCAGCTGGGTTTCTTCTTTTCTTCTATGTTTTGATGAAGAAAATTGCAAACTCAACAAGAATCCAAGATGAGATTAGACGATTCAAATACCGGATGCGCATGATTATACTCGCTTTCATAGGTAACGATCAGCTTTGATGCATCATCCACAGCTCGCTCTACGTGCTTGTGTGCAGAGCAACTTCTTAGGCTACTGCACTTGTAGTAACCCTTGTTAAGATCCAAAAGCAACCAAAATCAGAAATTTTCTTACTTGATCCAGAATCACATGGCTTAAATGAATCAACCCTTTTGGTTTTAATTGATGGCTTTCAGATACGACTGATTGATTACATTTGTAAATGGAATTTTTTTTTTTTTGGTAAAAAATTTGTTAATGATTTAAAAAAACTAAGAAAAGAAAACATGAAAAAGACTGATTTGACATGAATCATTTTACGTACCCTGGATGCGGGGATCCTTTTAAAGGATTCAAATCTTCTCCTCCCTATATTTCAGGGAAGAGGGACCGCGACTCTAGTGGATGGTCGCCACGTGGCAGTTAAATTAATTCGATTCTTTCGTTTGAACCGACACTTCTTTATCGACTCGGCTTATCAGCTCAAACAGAGGGGTCGGATTCATCCGACCCCCACGCGGCGACCATCCATTGGGGTCACCGCCCCTCCTCCCGAATTACTGGGATGAGACGATTTGGATCCTCCTTTAAATGGTTTTTGCTCGTATTTTTTCCGAGTTATCGTCAGTTGGGACATCAGCTATTTTTAAGCTAATCGGAGGGACTCTCACCACCTTCTTTAGGATAGAAATCCTTTCTTGCGACAGGTGCACCTGTCAAGGGCTGGATTTTAATCGATATGCATATCGATGCATTGGTATACGTGCTAATTGAACTCCAATGCTTGGATTCTGACTGAAATCCTCCTGCTACACGAGAGGATTTCAATCCCCCTCTTCACCCCTGATTTCCTGTTTCAACATATTATAACATATGCAGATTCAGTCACGGGGGAAGGTACGGTTTTGGAAGCAGTGGTGGGGGTTACCGTGGTGGGGGCGATGGTGGTGGATACGGGTATAACGACTCCAGCACCAATGCAAGCGCTCTGCTCTCGCGGATTACGGAATCAATTCGTTTTTTATTTTTGTGAACCTAATATCTATTGCCTAATAAATAAATTTTAATTTTTTTTTAAAATTAAAAGGACAAATTATAGATGAGATAGTTTTGTCATTAAAGAATTTGAGATAGTGACACGTCATTAGCAGATAGAACACCTTGCCTTGATCCGGAACAGATTTGCAGATTGCACTAAGCTGATCTCAAATCGTCTTGAACTCAAGAAGAAACTCATTCAAAGAAACTGAATCTGACTTCTTCAAGAAATGGAGCTTGGAGCTTGAGCAAAGGCTGATGACAAGATCTTCCACAAATCAAGAGAGGATTTCGTACCCATTGCTAGCCCAAGAACTTCCTCAGAGAGAGTCCTTGTCATCCAAACTTTTACCAGTCGATTAGCCCGCACCCAAGATGTGTAATCTGGATTCGGAGATGTATTTCCATCAGCTGAAGGTATTTCTCGAACTGGAGCTGGAGTGTCGCCGAACCCTAATAGGTCCTGACTCTAAGAAGTTGTGTTTACCATAGAAGGTAGTTCCCTGTATTGAGTTTCAAAGAAACAAAATTTAATACAATCAAATTGAAAGGATAAGGATAAGTGGAAGAATCGGCCTTTGCTGGAACTGTCAGAGCCATTGTTGCGCTTCATACGTGCTCTGATGCCATATGGAAAATGAAGAAACAGAAGAAATAAGGAAGAAGAAGAACAGAGAAAGAAATACAGAAAGTAATCTTTATTTCTCAAAAGCTGAACTGAAACGTAAAGTACACGATTCACTTATTTATATTTACAACTGGTTGTACTCGACCGGGCCAATTGTAATGTGCCTAGCTACTACTAAGACTATTGGACCTGAACTACTAGATCCAGGACTATCCTTAACAAAAACTTCTTTACATGATCTGCAAATTCCTGTTGAGGAATTATTTTAACAAAATAAAACTATGCACCAGTACAACATGAATAAAGCCACACTTCAGGAGGAACTATGAAATCCTTCTGCATCAACTGTAGAGTTCTGCATTTGGTAATCTTGGAGTTGGAGTAATAACAAGAGGTGTTGCTATCTTTGCGAGGATTCTATATTTGTCCAATAGTTCAAGTTGTTCATTCCTCAGCATTTCCCACTCAAATGAATGCAGAAGTGAAGCTACCACATACAATGCCATCTTGGTTGCTAATGGAATCCCCACACAAATCCTTCTTCCAGATCCAAAAGGAAGATAATTAAAATTGTTTCCCTTATAATCATGATTATCAGAATCAGCCAAGAACCTCTCAGGGATGAAGTCTGAAGGATTCTCCCATTCATTAGGGTCTCTATGCATTTTCCACACATTTATAAAGACAGTAGAACCCTTTGGGACAGTATATCCACCAACAGTGCAGTCTGCACTTGAACGATGTGGGACCAAAAGTGGAACCACTGGATGCAACCTATGTGCTTCTTTTAAAACAGCATCCAAATATGGCAATTTGGACAAGTGAGATTCTTCAACTATGTTGTTCATACCAACCACTTGATCCAATTCTTCTTTGGCTTTCCTCAATTCCCCAGGGTGTAGCATCAGTTCTGCCATTGCCCACTCTACATTAATGGATGTTGAATCTGTTGCACCCGCAATAGCATCCTGTTAACAATATAAGTGTAGATAATCACATTCTGATTACATTGTTGAAACTATATTTAGTTATATGAACTTTTTATTCATCTTACAAAATAAAAAGAACAAATAAACACGATTTCTTTTTAGGGAAAAGTTAATTTCTATGGTCTACCCTCTGAGATTAGAATTCCACAATTCAAACATCTCACCCTTAAAAAAACACAAACCCCCCACCTTCCGTAATTGAAGTTCTCATAATACTCCTTCCATCCATTAATTAGAGCCATGATGACTCCTTTTCATGTTCTTCTCCCCAAAGAACCATCCCTTTCTTTTTATTGCTACTCTGTCAAATTTACACAAAGCCTAAAGCCGGATTTTAGCATAGGGGTGCCAAAATTGGGTTTAAATCGAAAATAAAAACCAAACCAACTCGATTCAGTCCAAATCAAGGTAAACTTTCCATTCAAGGATTGATTTTAGCACACTATTATGATCTCAAAAAGTAAGGATTGGCAATGGGTGGGTTGGCCAAATTAAAGGGATGGTCCGAGTCCAACCTGAGGAGTAATGTTACAATTCAAGCCCAAGGGAGAGCCCAACCCAAAAGACTAGTCTATTAGATGGGAGAACTCCAAGACTTAAGAACCATACTTGGTAGGTATGAGATTCGATGTGAGATCATAACATTACCGCCCCCTTTTCAAAGCCGACATCCACGTCGGCCCACTCTAGATTGCCCACTCTAGACGGATTTCACTCTGTTTCACCAGGTAGTCATTTCCCAGGTCGCTCCTTCTCTAGGTCACCCCTTCTGCAGTGCCGGCCTCTCAATGAAAGTACTAAAAGTTACAACTTAACCCGAAGGGAAAGCCTAACCCAAAAGACTAGTTTATTAGGTGGGAGAACCCCAAGACTTAAGAACCATACTTAGTAGGTATGAGATCTGATGTGAAATCATAACATGCAAGAAAGAAACTTCAAATGAGTCATGAACAAACAACGAAGCAAAACTTTCCTAGGCTATATATAGACTAGTTGAGGTGTTCTTGTGTTGGCCTTGCCAGATTTGAAGCTTAAAAAATCAAGCCAAAACTTAAGGTTCAGAAAAGGAAGAAAAAAACCCTAGCTACCAGTAAATTAAAGAAGAATGAAACATTACCAGGAATAAATTCTTAATATGTGCCATGGTCAAAGATGTGGCTTCTCCTTGCTTCTTAAGCTCTAAAAGGATCTGCAGAAAATCTTTGGTTTCATTGGTATCCTTTGACCTCTTCCCTTCAATCTCATCATCATCATCATCAACAACATCATCCTTATCACGCCGCTTATCTATAATCGAAGCGACAATACGGTCGACCTCGGACGATAACTCCTTACCTTTACTTCTGATCCCTTGTACATCCAATGGAGCAAGAATGGGTAACATATCACAAATATTAGGTTTAGCCACCAATGCAATCATTTTTTTTATAATTGGTCGGAGCTGAACTGAGATACTAACCTTATCTTCCCTTGATAACATACCACCACATAACATGTTCAAAACCAAATTAAACATGGTTTGAAAAATTACCTCACTAATGTTAATCTCTTGGCCAATCTTACCATAAACCTCTCTCACCATTTGTCTAACCTCTTGCTGGCGTAGGAGATAACAAGCATCAAGACTTTTGTTACTCATCAACTCTTGTGTGAATACCTTGCGTAGCATACGCCAATTTGAACCATTTGGACTCCATGTAATGTCATTGCCACCATAAGATACTGCCAGTGCAGCAATGTTTGGATCACGATTTGCAAATATTGCATCATGGTCTTTAAGGACCTCTTTGGCTATGGAGGATGAGCTTAATACTATATATTGCTTGGTGCCCAGTTGAACTTTCATGATGGGACCATAGGTTTCCGCAAGTTTCGCAAAATACCGGTGGATGTCAGCTTCGAGAAATGGAAGGATCCCAACAAAAGGTAAGCCTCGAGGTCCCGGCGGCAATGGTGGCTTTGTTGTTCTTTGGCATGTAAAGATACCAAGAGACCCCAAGAATGGTAACCAGAAGTGCAACCAATGACATAGAGAGTGAACCCTCTTCTCTAATTGTACCCATAATCTTACTCACAAGAACTAGAATCATATCTCTGACAAGGAAACAAACTGATCAGTGGAAGAGATGAAGAGCTAAACTAGAAATGGTACTAAGATTTACCTTTTCGCTTTGGTTTGAAAGTCACAATTCATTTATATATATATATATAGATAAATTTATATCATTTTATATGTTTATTTGAAAAAAAAAAAAAAAAACGTGCTATATAATAACAACTCTAAACAATGTCACAATCATAAAATCACTTTTAAAAATTTTATGAAAAACCATTTTTATCCATAAGTTAAAAAAACATTTAAAAATAAGACAAATGATAATAAAAAAAATGTAATATTCTAAATAATCCTTTAAATGTGTCATTTTCGCACAATCTTTATTATATAGATAACAATGTTGTCATACCATTAATAATATTTTCTCTCCATTATTTTAAGAAAGAAGACAAAAATAGAGTTATTGAAATAAATATGATTGGGGAGGGTCTTTATCAATGATTTTTATTGCATTAGGATTGAGGGTGTCAATGTGGTACCAGAATCAAATACTAAAATTAGCACCATTACGTTTATATTAAAATTGATATACTGTTTTTCAGTAATGGTTTAAGTGTATTTGATATAGCAAATTCCGTATTAAGATATACCGTAACTTGAACGGTATCAAATACTGCACGAATTGACACCTTTAAAGGAGGATGGGAGTCCTGTAATAATGAAGGATATTTCAAATCTTCAACATACATATAGGGGCAGAGTATTATGGCACCCAGATCCATAAAGTTTCTAATATTATAAGAATGGTTTTCTTCCATTGGAAGATAATAAGTTAGTATTTAATTTGAAAAGATTATATTGATGTGATCCTATTAATATTTTTAAGATAAAATTTATCTTCTTTCCATTAAATGAAGGATGGAGACAAACATAACCTCTGACATATAATAAATACATAATTAATGTTGAATTAGGTAATAATTACCACATCTTGGACGCATCACTCTTTGTTTCTCCCTGCTAAATTTCCAAACAAAAATTGGGCAACCCAGATAATTTTCAAGCAAATTTCTAGCACTGGTTGATAACAAGTAGAAATTTAATTTTAAGAGATGACATTGATGTGGTCCTACCAATATTTTTTAGGGAGAACCTACCAATATTTTTTAGGGAGAACATATATGAGGATTCCATGTTTTTCTTTTTAGAAGTTTTTCTTTGAACGTACTGTTTTGAAAGCGGTGGTCAGGGTTACTGTGACGGAGGCGATGGTGGTGGATACGGGTATAACGGCACCGGCACCATTGCAAGCGCTCTGCTCCTGTTGATCTGGGAACCAATTCATTTTTTTATTTTGTGAACCTAATATCTATTACATAATAAATAAACTTTTAATTTTTTAAAATTGAAAGGGTAAATTATAGATGAGAGTTTTGTCATTTAACAAATTTGAGATGGTGACACGTCGTCAGTTACGGACAATAATGGCCAGAGTGTGTATGATTGATACATATTTTCAAAAGTAGGGGGTGCTAAAAATATTATTGCAAATAAAGGCGGGTAAGTGAGATTAAATCATACTGCAAAGGATGTGGCAAATATTAAATTAAATGTCCAAAATTTATACCTATAATTTATCAGAACTCTTATAAAATCTCTTGAGTACTCCTCTCTTAAATATATCGGACAATAAGTTGTCTTTCGGTTGTGCCACAATCACATTGAAAAATAATTTCATGAATAAGAGTGGTGGCCTTAACTGAAACTTCTTTACATGATCTGCAAATTCCTGTTGAGGAGTTATTTTAACAAAATAAAACTTTGCACCAGTACAATATGAATAAAGCCACACTTTAGGAGGAACTATGAAATCCTTCTGCACCTACTGTAGAGTTCTGCATTTGATAATCTTGGAGTTGGAGTAATAACAAGTGGTGTTGCTATCTTTGTGAGGATTCTATATTTGTCCAATAGATCAAGTTGTTCCTTCTTCAGCATTTCCCACTCAAATGAATGCAGAAGTGAAGCTATCACATAAAATGCCATCTTTGTTGCTAATGGAATCCCCACACAAATCCTCCTTCCAGATCCAAAAGGAAGATAATTAAAATTGTTTCCCTTATAATCATAATTATCAGAATCAGCCAAGAACCTCTCAGGGATGAAGTCTGAAGGATTCTCCCATTCATTAGGGTCTCTATGCATTTTCCACACATTTATAAAGACAGTAGAACCCTTTGGGACAGTATATCCACCGACAGTGCAGTCTGCACTTGAACGATGTGGGACCAAAAGTGGAACCACTGGATGCAACCTATGTGCTTCTTTTAAAACAGCATCCAAATATGGCAATTTGGACAAGTGAGATTCTTCAACTATGTTGTTCATACCAACCACTTGATCCAATTCTTCTTTGGCTTTCCTCAATTCCTCAGGGTGTAGCATCAGTTCTGCCATTGCCCACTCTACATTAATGGATGTTGAATCTGTTGCACCCGCAATAGCATCCTGTTAACAATATAAGTGCAGATAATCACATTCTGATTACATTGTTGAAACTATATTTAGTTATATGATCTTTTTATTCATCTTACAAAATAAAAAGAACAAATAAACACGATTTCTTTTTAGGGAAAAGTTAATTTCTATGGTCTACCCTCCAGAGAGAGAATTCCACGATTCAAACATCTCACCCTTGAAAAAACACAGACCCCCGACCTTACGTAAATTGAAGTTCCCATAATACTCCTTCCATCCATTAATTAGAGCCATGATGACTCCTTTTCATGTTCTTCTCCCCAAAGAACCATCCCCTTCTTTTTATTGCTACTCTGTCAAATTTACTCAAGTGAACGAGGTTCCGATGGCGGAGTTGAGCGACAGCCATCAATTCTGCTGCGAATGTCTTCTTGAACTGTTCTCCTTTCTCAGACAAGTACTTGACGGCAACAGTAGTGCCATCGCTTGGTAAAAGGGCTCTGTAAACACGGCCGAATCCACCACTATCGAGGATTTCATCTTCGCTGAAACCCTTGGAGGCGATGTAGAGCTCAACAAAGCTAAAGATTCTGGGGTTGTTAGAGCCCACAACCTTTTGGGAGAGATTGACACCAGGAGTGTACTGGAAGTTGTAGGAATGGCTACCAGCTTCACAACAATTAGAAACTAGACCATCTCCATCTCCAATGGTACACCCCACGGACCAGAAGGTTGACGAAGCTGAGAAGCCCATGGTGCTATTGGCGGTAGGAATGAGCTCTTAAAGGAGTTGAAGGCTGCTCGATTTCATCAAGATCCGTTGGTAAAATCGGAAGGAAATGTTTGAGTTGCATGGCTACAGTTGATATCTCATAAATTGAAGCTCATATCAACTCTTTCAATTTTTTTTCCCATACAAAAAGGGTATTATTGTCGTTCAAGTATTTTCTAATGGCTGACATCAGCAACTAACGACTATGTTAGTTGCTTTTGGATCTTTTTGATAAACGTTTATCTAACTTGGGTGGTAAGTGATTTTTTTTAAACAACTTGGGTGGTAGATGATTTGATCAATTCTTTTTGGATGGTAACTAAAATTATCCCAAAAATATAATATTCTAAATACACCTTTAAATGTGTCATTTTTAGACAATCCTTATATATAAATAATAATGTTGTCATACCATTAGTAATATTTTCTTTCCATTATTTTAAGGAAAAAGACAAAAATAGAGTCGACGAAATAAATATGATAGGGGAGGGTCTTCATCAATGGTTTTTATTGCATTAGGATTAAGGATGTCAATGTGGTATCAGAATCAAATACTAAAATTGGTACAATTCTGTTTATATTAAAATTGACATACTGTTTTTCAATAATGGTTTAAGTGTTCAATAGCTATTTGGTATGTTTACGATTTTGGTACTAGTATATCGATGGTATGAACCATTTTTATACCGTTTTTGAAAACTGGTTTTATACCGGTATGTGCTTTGTTCAATTGAGTCACAGTCCGATCTGTCAAGTAAAGAAAATATACCTTGCTTTTCGTTTTTTTTTTTCTTCTTTTTCCATCATATATATATAACAGCAGAAAAGTAAGGATGCCAATATAATGCCGAAATCTGTACTGTTTTTGATACAACATATTCCGTATTAAAACATACCGTAACTTGTACGGCATCAAATACTGTACTAATTGACACCCTTAAATTAGGATGGGATTCCTGTAATAATAAAGGATATTCCAAATCTTCAACATACATATATGAGGCGGAGTATTATGGCACCCAGATCCATAGAGTCCCCAATATTATAAGAACGGTTTTCTTCCATTGGATGATAATAAGTTAGCATTTAATTTGAAGAGATTATATTGATGTGATCCTTCTAATATTTTTAAGATAAAACTTGCCTTCTCTCCATTAAATGAAGGATGGAGACAAACATAGCGTCTGACATAGAATAAATACATAATTAATGTGGGATTAGGTAATAAGTACCACATCTTGGATGTATCACTCTTTGTTTTCTCTGCAAAATTTCCAAACAAAAGTTGGGCAACCCAAGTATTTTTCTAGCAAATTTCTAGCATTGGTTGATAACGAGTAGAAATTTAATTTTAAGAGATGACATTGATGTGGTCCTACCAATATTTTTTTGGTAAGACATATCTGAGGGCAGGAACAAAATAGATTATAAATGTTGGACCACATCTAGAAGGAAAATGTTATATGGGTAAGAGTTGATAGGTAATTTGTTAAGGAGGGTCCAAGTTATCAAGAATATTGTCACGAGTAGACAAAATAGTTCATGATTCTTATTCGTGTGCTTGTTCTTACCTATTTTGACAAGAAGAAAAATAAGAAGTAGAGTCCATGCTACCAAGAATACTGTCACGAGCTAGACAAGATAGCTCACGATTCTTATCCTTGTGTTTGTTCTTACCTATCTTGACAAGAACAAAAAAAAAAGAAAAAAAAAAAGATAAAGAAGTAGTTAAGGAACCAACCTCCAATAATTAAGCAATTGCTTAAAAGATAATTCCTTTATAAAATCCCTTAATCCATTACATCCTCTATATATATTATAAACTCCTTTTGTAGATTAACAAATTCCAATAAACACTCCTTAGATTCCTTTGATGTAGATTAACAAATTCCTATAAACACTCCTTAGATTCTTTTGATAAAATCTCTATAAGTTAGGACCCCATCCCCATCAACTATTTACATCATATGTTGCTTATTCAACACACATTAACCCTTGAATTTAATTAATCCTTAAACTTACTAAGTTGTTGCCACTTTACCCCGAATGATATTATGATAATGTACACTCCTCCCCTACAACTTTCTAAATTAACTAACACTCCAAAGATGTATATGTGGTTTACACATTGCCTAAGTGTACAAAACATTCATTCCCCCTAAATTACACTCTTGTCCTCAACGGTATCTAGTCTTCATCATCCCTTGTCTGGTTCAGCCGGTTCATCACATTCATCGTTTGACCAACACACTTCGATGAGAAATAGCTTCTTGGAACAGTGGCTGGGGCCAAATTTTTCATTGCACTTGAAGCACAATTCCTTAGCTCATCACTCACTGACTTCTAGTGGAAATAACCTCGCAAATGGCATAGAGGACCCATTCAAGTCTAATGGGGTTGAGCTTGATTCCTTAAATGCTACTTTCATGGTATTGTGATGTTCATAATAACGTGAGAATTTTATTGGCGCAAACAAATTTGTTGGTTTGCATGTTTGGACGTCCACCTTCACATTATCTATGAACCCACTTATAAAGCAGCCCACTTGTTCCTCTTGCGCTAGTATACCTTTTCTGCTCATCATCATCTAGGTCTCTCTTTTACTCCTTTTTTTTTTTAATCATGATTAGGGTTGAGCTTTTAACAACATGAGGAAATCTTCCCATTAAGGAGAGAAGTAAAATCTCAGCCTCCATCTCCATCTCTGAAAGTTTCCATTTAATGTTGTGTTTGGTATGCATTCTTCGAACACATTATTAGAAATATAATCTCATAATGGAGAATGCATTCCTAATATAGAATGGGCAAAAGAGTAAGGCATTTGGATTTTCGCTTTTGGGATTAGAATGCACTAAATGCAAAATGGGTTACATAGTGCATTCTAGATTCGGATGTGTTCTCTAATGCATTCCACGGTTCGAGAACGAGAATGCATACCGAACGTTGTTTTTGTGATTTTTACCTAAAATGCATTCCAAGAACGCATAACAAACGCAACCTATTTAGTGTGTGTTTGACATAGGCCAACGTCGGCTTCTCAAACAATTGGATGAGGAGAGTGAGTTTACACAAACTCAAGACCAATTACAAGTTGTGCAGAAATTGATAGATTTGCCCAACTTTTAAAAAATGGTTGTAACTTTCTTAATACAAATGAGATTGGGGTGATTACAAATCCAATAGTTAGAGGAATAATGATTCTACAAGTTTTCTAACAAATTAGACTTCAGAAAACCAATGTAAAACCTTCTAAAATTTGCTTGAAATAGAGTCATAGTCACTGGATAAATTCGGAAATTGCAAGAATTGTAAATATATGTTGAATATTGATAGATATGGGCTAAAATACAATTCTTCTAGGTTGATTCTAGTTCCAAAGATATCTTGTAACTCTTTTAGGATGCAAGTGAAGTAAAAAAGTTTTAACTTTTCGAGGTTAAAATGAAACTCTTCAAGGTTTCAAGATTGAACTCAAATTGTTTCAAGAGAAGACTGATTTAGAGTATCAAATTTTCATTTCAATAATCATCTATTTTCTTACAAGCAAGATAGGCCTTTCATAGACATGGCAAAAGAAACCCTAAAAACTACTTCAACATCTCAAACGTTAAATATAATTGAGATCCTCTGGTTGAGATTACATCTTAACTTTTCTTGGCTAAAAAAATGTGAAAACTCTAAAAACTCTAATCCACTTCCATGGTTACTACAAAGGCTATTTCTTGTATTATCCAATGTCTTGATGTAAGCTCCAAGATATTAATGCAAGTTTTAATGGAGAAGACTCTAAAATCTTTGAGTAGAAGTTGTCATTTCATTCTTTACTAGAGATTTGAAAGGTCACCAAAATGGGTCTGGCTTGAAGGGGCCTAGGGCCGGACTTGGCATGTCCTAAGACTTTCATCTTGGTTTGAGGCTGACCTTTGCACTTGGTAGAATTGAGTTGGGCTTCGAGCTAATGTTAGGCCTATACTATTTAAATAAACAACACATGAGCTTAGACAGACCTATAAAATAAATAAAAACAAAAAACAAACACTATAAATTTTAAATCTAACCCAATTACAATACAATAATTAATCATACATGAAAATAAATCAAATGATGCAACAATGCATTCTAATAATACATGGCAAACACAACCTAAAAAAAATGTCACTAGGGACGTAGGAGCTTCTAAATGTAATGATTCTCGGTTCTTTAAAAATAAAAAATAAAAAAATTGAAAGACACAATTACCCTGCGGCAGTAGTGGCTGTGGTGCTTCCATCCCAATTCCCAAGCCCCATCTAGTTCCGGAAGATAAAGCAGAATAGAGATTAGAGAGGGAGACAAAGCGCAATTATCACTACGGTAGTAAAGCAAATAATAGAAAATGTTTCCAATTTCCAAAATTTCTTCTCTGAATCTAACACATCTAACACCGGTACAATCTGTTGAAGCAGATTCCAATTCTTCATCTTCTTCTTCCCCTGTTTACCAGCCAATCTCCCAAATTCCACTTCCCTCTTCAACAAAACCCCCTTCCCCAATTGCAGCAGAAACCCATTTGACTTCCACTACAACCAACAGAGACAACACCTTACCCACCATGTCAGAAATAATGGATTCATCAAGAGCCCAGAGGATCAATCTTCACCTCCAAACTTTGGGGCCCTTTTTCAGGATCACAGCGAGCAGCTTGGAGACCAAGAGAGAGCTTGGGAGGGCAGAAGGGCTAGTGAGGTTTTGGTTGGGAGGTAAGATTCTTCACTTAGACTCCATTAGATTGCGCAGAGAGACGCTGAGCATGGAGAAATCAATCTTTGGCATTGGTTTGTTCATTGGAGCCGTGGCTATTCGATATGGGTACGATTGTGGTTGCAGAGCTGCAGAGCTTCTCGCCATTAATGACTCGGACCTTTACCATTCCAAGGTTCGTGGTTTCTTTCTCATCTCATGTTTCCTGACGCTTGTTTTCGTGATGTTTAGAGTTGTCACGATTCACAATTTCATATTGCTAGAATTTTACAGAATGTTTACCCAAAATTTTTTTTACAGAATGCATTCTAAATATAAAATAAGAATGAATTAAAGAGTAAGATATTTCTGTTCTAGCTAGGCTCAGAATGCAGAATGGGTTAAATAGTGGGTTTGCAGAATGGGTTCTGTTAAAGAAGCATATTAAACACTGTTTTTGTCGTCTCAGAATGTGTTCTTGGCTTAGAATGCATTCTAAATGTAGTTTTAGTTCTTTGACAAATGTGATAGTTGTGTTAGGAATGGTCTGAGTATGTTAAATATTAAATTTTAAACTCAAATTCAATCAAATACACTTTCATGTGATGACATACCCTTCCAGCTTACAAGGAAATGACATGTCCTTCCATTTATCCATGCATCCTCTCGGGTAATCTTAGATTTTTTTTTTTTTTAATGGTTTGTCTTGCTTGACCGATTTTGTTTAGCTTGAAACTTGATATGTGAGCAAGGGACTTGGGGATCTGTCTTCAAACTTATAGTCCCGACCTGCCAAATGGCAAAACTAGCTTCCCATTGGAAGAGATTCCATCCTAAACTGTTGTATAGGAAATCCAAGTCCAAATGTTCCAAGTTCATATAATTATAAGAATGCAATCCATGGCACTGGCAAGTTGCACATGGCTTGTCTTGTGGGTGCCAATTTGGTGGTGAGTAGACCCCATTCTCTCTTATGTGGTAAATTTGAGCCTAATTTGACTTTACCAAGTATCAAAATAAAGTGAAGAAAATAGTGGGGAAAAAATAGAAGTATTGAAAAACTTGTTAATGTACCATGAGAAATAAAAGAAAAAAATGTATAATACAAGGTGGCCTGATGATTGAGTTAGGACCTCAGATGCAACAACTAAAAAACACATGATGTCCTCTTCTAATTCAGTGGTTCAAATTGTGTACTTAATATGCGATGTGATAGAAATGGGTTGCAAAAACTACAGTTCCAATCTAATGCCACTTTTTTAAGTTTTCTCATTTTGAACTCATGTTTGAGGCATCTCCCTGTTGTTTAGGCTGAAACTTTTTTCAAGGATCAAGTATTCTGGTTGGCCCAACCAGGAAGGAATGTTTGATTACCGGGACCCCTTTTTGCCATGTAGTTAGTTGTACGTGGCTGAAATTTGATGGGCAAATAGACTCCACAGTTCCCAAAGTTACATATCAAGTTTCAGCCTAAATAGAATTTGTCATATGACATAATGAAGTAGTGAGAGTTTCTGACTACCAGAAGGGGTGTAAAGATTAGTAAGGGGATGCATGGATATACATGGGAGGGTTTGCCATTATATGTGAAGGTACATGACTGAAATTTGGACGTACATAGGAGGGTTTTTCCATTACATGACAGGATGCATGACTGAAATTGTATCTAATTCTGGGTCCTCTATAGCATGATCCAACTCATATCTGCCTAGTCTAAATATTATCAGCCCTGGGATCTATAGAAGAACCCAAAAAATGGAATACAAAAGTGACTTCTCTTTGGTTGTTGCTGTTCTTTTCTTCTTTTTTTCCTCTTCATTGTTGTAATTTAACTTCTCAGAAGATCCCCCCATGACTTCTAATATATTGTTTAACTTGGTTTCTTGAAACTTCAAGCTTGTTAGGTTTTACACAAGAATTGGGTTCAAGGTCGTGCATGAAGTGAATGGTTCGTCTATTGAAGACCTTGCTCACATGCTAGTCTGGGGGGGCAAGGGGACTCGAATGGATGCCAACATCGAAGAACTTATGATAAAATGGTGCCGTAGGTTCACAGTTCACAGTTGAACTTATCAGACAATCTGGATGAAAGAGGATTCCAGCTCCCAAAGATTAGAGTTCCCTAGCCAAGAGAGCAAAGACTCTGCTTCCCATTTACTTTACAGAGCAACTCATATCAAAAGCCCTGCAACTGAGAGTATATTTCTATTGCTTATGCCTACTAGAGGAAAATTCTTACTTCATGTGCTTTTCTTCATTGTCATTGCATGTAAAGTGCCATGGTGAGGTGATAACCCTTAATGTTCTTGATTGTTGACTTAACATCGGTCCTCAAAATATCGACTTTTCAACCATTTGTTTTTTGTTTTTTTTTGTGTAAATTGATATTTTATTAAACTTAAGAAAGAGAACTCAAACAAGCTGGACCTATCAAAAGATGGAAGCAAAAGCAAAACCAGACAAAACAAGGGCAGAATACCCAAACACCACTAGGCCATCAAATAAGATGGAACCCACACTACAACAACAGAGATGACAATGCATGTTTGTTAATGCTCTATTCTACCATAGAATGAACTCATATATGGATTGAAACTTCCCAAATGATTAGAATGTGATTTACTGATATGGGTATATGTGGATATTTTGTAGGTTCCATTTAAGCTGCAACAATGCATATTTTGCAGCTGTCCTGGATACTCTCAGCCCTCGCACAATATAAAGGTAAAATCTTCCGAATGATCTCAAGCTGTTCACTTCAGTTTGTAAAGAGATGCTGTATAAAGCTTTATATATGTAGACTTTAGTGCTTTAAAGTTTGCTCTTGGAATAGTATCTCCATGAATGATTCCTACACAAGAAAGCTACAGTTGGGTTGGTGGACAATGTTAAATGGTCCAGGATTCTGGTGCAAAACTCTATGATTTAAGCTGGTTATCTTTTGTTTGTTTGTTTGTTGTGGGGGTGGGGGGTGGGGGGGTTCAATTCATTTAGTTTCTCTTTACATATATCCATCTATGAATAACTACTCCAAAAAAATCTTTAATCTGATAAATGCAAACACATACATGGATATATAAATAAAAGAATATTATGAATTTGTCATCTCTTTTCCCTGGTTGGAAAATTGGTTCACTAAAGAAAAAAAAGAACATCCCCTTGACCATTGTTCTCATTTGCACCATCATAGCTGTAAGCTTTGCAGCCACTGTAACCACATTCTGAATGAATGTCTACTGTGCTAAGAACCTATATATTGCCAACAAATTTCACAAATGAAGACCGTGAGGAGATATCTGCTAGAATCCTGCAACATGAGAGACTCTGATCCTTCATCAGCTGTTGCTACCGCTACCAGAAAGACTAAATTGACCAATGCATTTGTTTGAAAGGTCATGCTTTCGAGTATGCTCTAGGAAGTAGGTCTATTTGCCCAGCGAGGCTCTTGGTAACTTTTTTTTTTTTTTCCCTTATAAATGGTTGACACATGGCAATCATACAAATGATCTATGTTGGGGATATTCCCGAGCAGGAATCGGATAGGTCTCAGCCGATTCTGAATTGACCGATCCGTCCTATTGAGTTGTTATTAATTAGATATATGCAGTCCTTAAATTCTGGGGGGAATTGTACTTAAACAGTGGATTCAAATCGTCTCCTGCCTGAATATCAGCAGGAGACTTGGCTGAATGCAGTCGATGCCCGACACAGGCATCGGCTGAATCCGAGCCGGCCATGAATTTTATAAGGTGAAACGCAGAGTGCTTTCATCTTATGCATCAGCACGCCGAGGTCAGCTCAGATTCAGTGGATGCCATGTGTCAGGTATCGGTTGAAGGCAGTCGAGTCTCCTGCCAATACCTGGACAAGAGACGATTTGGATCCTTAAATAGTTAACCGTCACTCTTTCACATTATGGTCAGATGTACTTAAGCAGCAATTAGGTGTCTGTTTTCCCCTAAAATATTTTGCAGGATTTATTAAAAATCAATAATTCAAATTTATATAAGATTTGAAAAGAAAATGCAAAATTGGAAAATAACATATGGTGCACGCATCATGTCTAAACAACACACTCTCGTTGTAGAACCCATTGGATATGAGCAGTGATGGATTATGTACGTGGAGGGGTACCCACATATAGAGAGGATCCAGAATCCTCTCTTATTTGTACAACAGGGAAATAATTTTTCCATTAAATGGATCGTGTTGCACTTGCTGTTTGGAGTCTGTCTGCAGAAAATTAACAAGGAGATAGGCAAAGGAGGTCAGGCTTTGTGTCCAGAGGTTGCTCCAATGTTAAAGTCAAGGCTCTAAGCTACAAGCAAGGAGGTTGGGTCAGTACTTTGGAAAACCCGCCTCGAGGTGAGTGAAATGGGAGCAATAAAAAGTAATATATACAAAATAAATGAACATGTTGACCTCGTATAGTTAAAATCTATTTATAATAGTTGGTGACATGGTTGAGGTGAGATCTGCCTCTGACTTAGGATCAGGATCTGTTTGATAAAATTTTTGTTTTTGGATTTTAGATTTTGGTTCAAATTTAGATTCTACTCCAGGCTACTCTAAAATTATTTTGAAATAGAAACTTGTTTGATAACGTAATTCTAAAATAGATTCCAAAGCATTTTTGGATTAGAAATATGTTTGATAACACACTATCCCTCAATCGAAGTCTAGAATAAACAGTCCTAGTAGTGGTGGGTGGTGGGGTGGTGGTGGTGGGTAATGGCAATGGTGGTGGGTGGTGGTGGTGGTGGTTGTAGTGGTGGCGGCGACGTTGGTGGCGGGGGTGGTGATGGTGGTGGGTGACAGTGGCGGTGACGGTGGTGGTTATGGTGATGGTAGTGGTGATGGTGGCGGCGGTGGTGTTGGTGGTGATGGAGGTGGCGATGGTGGAAGTGGTGGGTGTTGGCGGTGGTGGGTGGTGGTTATGGTGGTGGTGGTGGTCAAGTGGGAGTCATGTGAGAGTTGACTCTTTTTTTTCTTCCAAAAAATTGATCCAATAGATTGGAACAAGTATTTATGACTCCAAAATTTTGGATTCCGAAGCCATTCTGAATCCGGTTCAGTCTGTGGGAGTTGGAATTCAACCGAACTTATCAAACGCGCTTCTACTCCAAAATAGTTCTCTGAGAACCAGAATCCATAAAATCCAGAAGCAAAAGTTTTATCAAACAGACCCTTAAACTGGAGATGACTAATGCATTCTCCACATACATGTTTTCACGAAGAAATGACAACTTTGTACTCACCAATTTATGTCACAAATTCGATGGTGTATCACACAGTTTTATATCTAAAACTCTAAACCCTACTCTTTCCATTTTTATCAATAATTAATTGGACCCAATTTGTATGTAGTCGACATAACATGGCTATATCCAACTGTCCGAATTTTACCGAAAAAAAAAGAAGAAAAACTGTCCGAATTACAGCATCAGCCGATTTCTCTAGAGTAATTAGACAAGCCCGTAGAAAAGGGATAGAAAATAGGTTTCTGATTTCTCTAAATACTCATCTGCATCCAAACTCTAATCCTAAAAATGGTATTCATCCAATCACATCTCAATAAATCATATTTTGAATTTATCATATCCGATAAAATCTGGAAGAAAAATATTAAAAATCATTATCTACAGAGAATGTAGGTATATTACCAGAAGATTATAAGAGTTACAGTTACAGTCCGTGTGGGCCCTGATTCATGAATACCGAATACGGTATGCTGATTGGAGTGGCGTGGAAGCTCTACCTATTTATTTTTTAATTTTATCTTAACGGTAGTTATTACAATCCTTAAAATTAGGAGGAGAATAATATTAAAATAATAACTTAGGAGGAGAATAATAAGGGTTGTAAGTTATTACAATCCTAGCTCGTTTGTGTATATATATTTATATATATATATATATACTGATCAACCATCAACCTTACGGCTTACTCCTTGATTACTAGATTATTCACCTAATTGCTTACTACATACTACTTCTTTTTCTAAAACCCTAAACCCTAACATTCCACCCCACTGCATGCCATTATTAATCATATCTTCCTTTCACTCAGCAACTCCTTCCTTTCATCAGACTGAAAACTTGAATTTATCTGATCAGTCAATTGAAATAGATAATTATTATGATGATGACTCTGCTTACTTCAACTCCCTCCCATCGGGTTACAGGCTCCGCCCTACTGGGATGAGCATATTCATCACTACCTATTGAAGAAAGTCAAGAATCAAAAACTACCCATGAATCAAATCCGAGAAATCGAACTCTACAAACATGATCCTGATTATCTTTCTGGTACGTACCTACTTACTGTATGCTAGTTCTTTTTCTTTTTTTTTCACTTCTTGAATCACCATATCTATCGGATGCATGCATGCAACTTAATTTCTGCAAATTAATATCTCTAAATTAATATAATTGATAGATTAATTAGGAGGTGGGTACGTAGGAATATATATAATAAATATGGGTGCAATCAGCACGTACGTGTTAGGATCGGAAGAACGCAAACAAACAAGAAGCACACGAAGAATTAACGTGGTTCAGCACCCCATCGTGGGATGCCTACATCCACCAGAGAAAAGAGTGACTTTCTTCTATTCCCAAGAACAGTCTACAGAATTCTCTACTTGACAGGCCTATCTCATCTGTCAGCCTTACAATGTTCCAGGCTATCTACCGTCTCGAGGAGAATCCTCTACAAACCCTTGTAGCCTTACTTAGGTTTTCCCACAGAGACAATATATAGGGAAACCTAGAAACCCTAATCCCACCACAATTATAAGTTTATCCCGTACATGTAATAGACTCATACCCTAATACAAATACTACCCCTTATAATTATGTGGACCCCACGAATACAAGACACCAACCCAACAAATCTCCACCGGCTTGGATTCGCAAACCACCTTGAAGAAAACCCGTTGATGTTGATTACGCAGAACCGTCTCGCCAAAACGCTACACCCAAACCAAAGATAGCCCACACCCCGTCGGGTGTCCCGTACGACTCACCGCCGCACGATGTGAAGTGACTCCATCTCTCCCACCGCCGCAAAGATCACCGAAAAGATCACCGTCACTCACGGTCCCTCCCCGCAACTCCCGGTTGCATCGGAACCCGAGTCTCTCACCACCGCACCTCCATTGCGGCCCTTGAGAACCGACTCCTTATCCCGACCCTTTGCAACTCGAATTGCACTGGAACCCAAGCCTCTCACCTCTCGCACCTCCAATGCGGACTTAGAGATCCGACTTCTTGTCCCAACCCACCAGTACTCCTTTACCCCGCGGTGCAGCATAAACTGGCCATTATGAGCACCGTACCAGGATTCAATCACACCGTCAGATCCAACACTCGATCCGACTAGATCCTCGAACAGCTACCATCGTCCCATCAATCTGAACACGATCTCCCAGCCGTCGTTGACCATCCACTCCAGTAGCACCAAGACCCACGTGCGATACCACCTGGTGTAATACCATCCACTCGACTACCACCAAGATCCACGTGCGATCCTATCACAAGCGAGAATGCCACATGTGATAACATCTTCCCCAAATTTATTTCCATACCAGGAAATCTTACTAGATGGAGATTCACCTTCGCCATCTCTTCTTGTCGGCACAAAACTATTATTTGAAGAAACAAAGAGATGCAGAAATTTCACCCAAAGAAACAGAGGCTGCTGTACGGAGCGAATAACTTGACTTAGAAAACTCCAATAAAAAATCTGACCGTACAGATTGACGAACTATGTGTCCTCTACCTTCTGTCCAAAAATCAGCCCAATCGGACCACGGATGACCTCCCGATCGTCTTCTTGATCACGGCTGCGCAAATCACCTACGCCCAGAAAAACTGCTACTCTTTTTTTTTCTTCTTATGATGCTAAACCCTAACCCTAATCCGTTTTTGTCCTATTTAAAAGATAAAATACAAGACAAAAAGAATGGGTTTAAAACACACAAAGGTTTTGACCTTTATCTACAAACCCTAAGCATCATTGTACTAGGGTTTCCCATGGAAACCCTTCTCACGGATTCAGTCCTTTTTTTTTCTTCTTCTTCTTCATACTGCGTACCTCCTTCGTTCTTCAAAGATGAGAGGTCTAAACTTGATGTCAAGACACGACAGTGTGTATTTGTGGGTTATGGTCAAGATGAGTTTGGCTACAGATTTTATGATCCGGCTGTAAAGAAAATTATCAGAAGCCGAGATGTTGTGTTTATGGAAGACCAGACCATACAAGATATTGATAAGGCAGAGAAGACAGTGTCTCAACAAAGTGATGATTTGATTGACTTGGATCTAGTCCCTTCAAAATCAGTTCCTGAACAAGTTGGAGATGTGGATCAAGACGATCAGCATGATACAGGTGATACTGATATTCCCACACAGGTTGAGACAGAGCATGATTTTTATGAGCAGCCGCGGTGACGAATTTCCACCACATGTTCCAATCGGAAGGTCTACCGTGAGATAGACAGCCTTCCACACGGTATTCTACAAATGAATACGTATTATTAACTGATGGGGGAGAACCTGAGTGCTTTGAAGAAGCCATGGAAGATGAACACAAGGACAAGTGGGTTGAAGCAATGCAAGATGAGATGAAGTCATTGCATGAGAATCACACTTTTGACTTAGTGAAGTTGCCTAAGGGTAAGAGAGCTTTGAAAAACAAGTGGGTGTATAGAGTGAAGCATGAAGAACACACTTCACATCCAAGGTACAAAGCTAGATTGGTGGTCAAGGGATTCCATCAAAGGAAAGGTATTGACTTTGATGAGATTTTCTCTCGAGTTGTAAAGATGTCATCCATTCGGGTGGTTCTTGGTTTTAGCTAGTCTTGACTTAGAGGTCGAGCAAATGGATGTGAAAACAGCTTTCCTTCATGGTGAATTGGAGGAAGAGATCTACATGGAACAGCCAGAGGGTTTTGAGGTAAAAGAAAAAGAGGAGTGATGAAGAGAAGAAAAACATGGAAAGAGTTCCATATGCTTCAACAGTGGGAAGTCTGATGTACGCAATGGTTTGCACAAGGCCAGACATAGCACATGCAGTTAGCACTGTTAGTCGTTTCCTCTCAAATCCAAGAAGAGAGCATTGGAATGCGAGTTAAGTGGATTATGAGGTATCTCGAGGAACGTCGATTTGAAATTATGTTTTGGAAGTGAGAAACCTTTATTGGTTGGCTACACGATTCGGATATGGTGGAGATGTTGATACTCGTAAGTCTACTCGGGTTATTTGATAACTTTCTCGGGAGGAGCCGTAGCTTGGCAATCAAGATTACGTAAATGTGTTGCTCTTTCTACTACCGAGGCAGAGTACATTGCAAGAACGGAAGCTTGTAAAGAGTTGCTCGGATGAAAAAGTTTGTGCGGGAGCTTGGCTTCAAGCAAGAAAAGTATGTGTTGTTCTCGTGATAGTCGAGTGCTATCCACCTTGGTAAGAATTCTACTTTTCACTCTAGATCAAAACATATTGATGTGAGATATCATTGGATTAGAGATGTTTTGAATTCTAAGTTGCTAGAGATTGAGAAAATTCATACCGACCATAATGGATCAGATATGTTGACAAAGGCTTTACCAAGAGAGAAGCTTGAGGTTTGTCGTTTGATCGCTGGTATGATGGATTCCTCCACATAGTCGTGAGGGGGAGATTTGTTGGGTTGGGTTTCCCTCTTATGTAGAGGATGACCCATTACTTATAAGCCCATTAAGAGTAAGGGGGTTTTAATTAACTTTCCTATTTATAGTTGAATTAGGGTTTTATCTCTTTAACCCTATAAGAATGAAACAAGGAGAAAAAGAGAGGTGAAGTGAGTTGCTATCCGCCCAAAACAGAGAAGAGAAGAAAGCTGCGTGGTTTCAATCAAGGTGAGGAACGGAAGGTCATCCGTGGTCCGATTGAGCTGAAATTTGGACAGCAGATTCGTAACTGAGAGTTCTTCATTCTGAACGGTGCGATTGACGATTGGAGTCTTCTAGATCAGTCCGATAATCAACGTTTTCACCTATTCGGGTGAGATCTCTTTCAATCTTCATCTTGATATTTGAGTTGTTGATGGTGTATTCCTAGAACATGTTGTTCTAGATGTTTTAGATGATATATGCCAAGAATATTGTGTTCTTGAGGAATGATGTTATTGTAAGCCTCTAGTTCTAACTAGAGAAGACTCTTGTATTCCCATATTTTGGTGATAGTGAAGAGATTTGAGTGGACTTCGATCCCGTGGTTTTTACTCCTCACATTGGGGAGGTTTTCCACGTAAAAATTTCTTGTGTTATGCGTGTGGATTCTATTGTGCTTGGAATATTATTCTCTATTTGATTATTTCCTATCAGGTTCACTCAAGGATGGAAAGAGATTATCACTCTCTTTCCTATCAGTACGTACGTACCGTGGTTACATTACATGTGTATTGGGTAGGACTTGCTCTAAATATTTAAATTTTTCGGGTGATCGAGCTAGCTTTCCCATTTAATTATTACGTATGAATCCAGCTTATTTGTTAATCAGTATGTGTGTGACTCAATTGGTAGTCAGACCACGAACCTCGTATAAGTTGAGTTTATTTATACCTAGTTTATTTAGGTTTCTTCCTCTTTACGTTTAAAAGGTTAAACCCTAGCTAGATAAGTGGCTTGGCTTACTTTCTCCGTAATTTTACTGTCACTGGTTTAGGGTTCATCTTTTTTATATTTCTACCCATTATAGAATCTTTCTTGGATATTCCCTACTTATATTTACCGGTTAATTATAAGGTTGCTTGCAGTTTTCAGTTCTTCAATCCATTCGGGTGCATGTAAATATATATTAATTTTTTTTCTTTGATTTCTCTACAGAAAACTACCCATCCAAAGGGGACATTAATGAATGGTATTTTTTTACATCCAGAGAATGAAAATATAAAAATGGAAGATGGCCAAATTGTACAGTTGGAAAAGGCTTTTGGAAAACCAGTTCTGGAGATCAAAAAGTCAAAAGAAATGGTCAAATTATTGGGTACTGGAAGACATTAGTTTTTGATCAAAAGACCGACTAGATCATGCAAGAGTACACAGTGAAAGAAGATTCAACAATCCACCCAACTAGTAGCGCCCCAAATGATAGGAAGGTATGTATGTTAATTGCAGCTTGATACAGTAATTGCCTAATGTGGGTCATTATTTTATTGTGATCATGGTTATGTATCGGTTATTCCAAAAATTCGATACCATTATAGTGACCTTGATTGTGATTCATAAAATCAACTTTTTTTTTATTCCTTTTTTTTTTATTTGTTATTTAATCAATCCTTAATGAAAATTAAATTTCTCCAAACAAACATTATTTTTCTTTCACTCCTATTTATCTGTTTTTCTTTTCTTCTTTGTAGTTGGATGAGTGGGTCTTATGTAAAAGATTTATAGGCACCCACATAAATCCAAGGAAGAAGTCCATAATACTGAAAGAGCTATGCAGATTGGAAACGTTGATCGTTTTGATGGCGATGAAAATTCTGTCCCTGCAAATGCTCCTGGTCTAGAATGCTTCACTGACGAGGAGGAGGCTTGCATTGCAAATTCTCTTCTTCCAAGATGCTTTAGTTACGATCTAGAGGCTTACATGGATTCGATCAACCTAACTGATGTGAATGAATACAGCAATTGTCTTCAGTATAACCTTGCTCCACTACATGGGGATTCATTTACTGTAGTTTGAACCAATTTCTTCCAATCCACCTATGCAGTTCCCAGAGGTTTACGAGCAAGGTAATTACAATTTCTCATCCGGGTTTGACTTCATCAACACAAACTATACGAATAACTACAATTGTGATATTGTTGAGGATCAAAACCCAAATTTCAGTGGGATGCCACCATCACCAAGAAACTACCTCTAAGACACTATTAGAGAAGGGGATTCTCCCTATTCAAGGAAGAGGAAAATATGACAGTTCTCCCTATAAATTTTTTTTTTTATTATTATTAGTAACCTCTAGCTGTGATTAGAAATGATTGTATTGTGCATCTTTTAATATCATATTGGAGATTTATCTGCACTAGGTCCTGTGGTTTTTTCCCTTCCACCTTGAAAGTGTTTTCCACTTAAAAAAAATTGTTTCGTCTCTTGTGTTTTGCCTGATTGGATTTATTTCTGTTGCTATATCTTTGTGCATATATTTGTGATTGTCTATCTCCATTGGTTTGCATACAGGAGAAAAAAAAGTGTGCTTTCCATAACAATCTGTGGAATAAGCATTTCTCAAAAGGCATGTAATGGATCAGTTATGTTTCTTTCAAAATCAAATTTATGATCTTAGTATGGGATATCTTTTACTTAGGAAAGATAGGAGAGCCTAAAAATGTTTTCTATATTGTGGATAGATGATTTTTAAAAATTGACAAAGAATAGGTATAGCAAGTAGTTTGTAGAACTATGTAATGGATCAGTTTTTTTTTATGTTTCTTTCAAAGTCAAATTTATGATCTTCGTATGGAATATCTTTTCATTAGGAAAGATAAGAGAGCCTGGAAATCTTTTCTACATCGAGCTACGATGGATGGTTTTACAAAATTGACAAAGAATAGCGGTATTTAGCCCATCAAGACCAGAGTCTAATAGCAAGTAGTTTGTAGAACATGTGAATTTAAAGAGTGACTTTATTAAGAGATCACAGAGTATGCTTTTCTTGAAGCCCATGAAAAATTTGTAACAGTAAACTGATTTTAGAGTCATTCGGTAATTGATTGATGTAAACACCCACTGAAGATTTATAAGTTATGGAGCATTATCCACCTTACAGAAATTTTTAAAAAAAATTAGAAAACTACTGAGTTAGGTAAGTAATATTATCCTATTGAGCTGTGGATAAATGTGAACACAGTAAAAAATCAGTCCCTAAAGCATCTATTTATCCCTTATTAAGGAATGGTAACTAGTCATGGTTAGATTCAGAAGGTTAATGGGTGGATAATGAAGGTGGACTTGACACCCCATTTTGCAAAGCCATAACATACCAAGCAAAGTTATATCAATAACAGGATTTTTGTTTCCCCTTCTCTTTTCAACTTAACCTTTTAGATTGCAAGAAAATCCCCAAACTCTGCCAAAAATATGTTCAGATAGTGTTCAGATACAATCAGATTTCAGGAAGGTAAAATGAAGTTATATCAATGCCTTGCAAGCAAATGTAAATACAAACACCAATTTCAGGAAGTTAGTGCCAAAACTGAAGGCTAGTTCATTGGGAAGAGTCTGATCTTAAAATTCTGATAGCTCTCAGCCAGAAAATTAGAGAGGATTTTATTAATGGATGCAGCTTCAATACCACCAAGGAGTTCCTAGATCTTGGTGCCATTAGTGGGTCAATTGGTAGATTGTCTTCCTATTGAAATGTATGCCTTGAGCAAGAGCATGACTACTAACTGCTCCTATGCAGCATTGGTGGGGGAACAAACTTGATGTCAAATCCCAATTGATCCATTTGGGAGAACTGACCTTATCAACCTGAAATTGGCTGAAAAATTATTTTTCTGATCAAGGAAAGGGGGTTCACACATGGGACATTTGATTTGAGATATTATGAGGGCAATCTCAAACCCGGATTTGTACTAGACAAACAACCATGTCACTGAAATTTTTTATGCCTGTTTTGTTTCATATCAGTTGATGAGATTTGTCTCCAATAGATCTGATGGTACTATACAGATCAGGATTAGCAGTTCAAAGCTTTTCCAAAGATGACACTCCATTTCATTTATGGGATTTATTTTGGGGATCATGTCTGAATAAAGTCTTTTTTTTTGGTAAATGGCTGAATAAAGTCTAGTGCTACAGGAATGTGGAACTGGGATCACCTTTTAATGGATTAGGTAGCTAACCCAAATTAACCTCCTGGGAGTCGTGCAGTTCACTGAAATTCAGATTATCTTTAACGTTAAGGAGAACCTACTTGTGTTTGCTCTTGGTGAATGCAACAAAAATTTACATGAGACACCTCAACTTGTTAAATGATCAAAAGGAAATCTGAGACTTACGTTGCAGGGTTGCAGGGGATGGAAGGTAGAGCTTTCGATGCTTTAGCTAAGGAGAAATCTGTTGATAGAGAGAGGAGATTACAGTGGTTGTTAGTAACTGAAGAGGAGGTAGTTGCTAACTCCAGAAGACAGAAAAGAGCTCCCAGACCTTCCTGATGAACTTGAAAAATATTAGCATAGAATATGTGAGGAATGATATCATCAAAGGAAAATAGATAATTTAGGCTGCGTCTAGTATGCATTTTCCAAATTAAGGTGTTCTTACCGTATAAATGAGAATATCTTAAAGTGAGTCATTTTCGTTCTGAGTTCAAAATGCAGAATCATGACATTTCTGTATGTGTTCTTGACCAAGAACATATTTAAAGAATACAATACCAAACGGAGCCCTTAGTTTCGTGGCATGATGATCATAAAACTGAAAAGAGGATGGTTAATAGTGAAAGTCATTACACGTTTGTCTAAGCATTTGAGTAGATGGTGGAGCCGAATCTCTTGACTATTGAACATGTGTTTGATAGATAAATGGTAGATAAGACATGACTGCCCCAAAAATCAAGTGGGTTCCAAGGAAGAATGAGCTGGCTCATATGACCTATTCTGCAGTTGATACTCAGTAGATTCAACTGAAAAATTATCAGATCAAATGGAACCCAAGATTTATTGGGTTGGAATTGGGCTTAGTTTTTAGATATCAATTAAAAAAAAAAACTGAAACTGGACTGGACCGACCTATAAAACCAACCCAATAATGAACCATAAAAGCCCATTAATTCAATCTTTTAATATAGATACATGTAGAAAACTAAATCGATAACAACCCAATAATGGACTGATAAATGTCCATTAAACCAACCCAATAAAAATGAACTGAACAAACAAAAACCAAATGAAGTTGTATTTTTTCTTAGGATTGGGTTTTGTGTGTGATCAGTAATGCCTGTAGTGGATTGAGAGCGAGTTGTATGAGACGCTTTGCGATCCTTCCATGAAAGGTGTAGCTGGTCTGAGTGATTCATGATTTCTAGTTACTCTAGCAAGGGGGAAGATGGATGGTATGGGACGCTTGCACTTCCTCTTAGTGGCACTGCTTTACATTGACTAAAAATAACCTAACAGAGTCATGATGTCTTATGATGGGATTTGGCCGGGATCGAAAGCTAGGTTGGGTTACGGTCCAGTAATATGGAATAATAGGTGGATTGGTTAGTTGCACATTTACCCGTATAACTGTACCCCTAGCCAATAAGGGGATTATATATTGGCATAGGTTCAATAAAAAGATGATATGACCGTAATTGCGATGCTCCCCATTGGGACGTAGTGTGATGGGTAGGCGAGTCAACTATGGAACTAGACCAAACAATACTGATGACACCATTACTTTTATACAATCTTGGGACTAAACAAAGCATGAAGCTAAGTTTGAATTAAATTGTCGTAAAGGGGATTAGATAAGTAAAGTTGCCAGCCCTAGAATAAAGTATGGTAAAAGAATTCCACACCAGTAGTGTAGGGATGTTTTCCCATGTCTTCTTTCATCCTAACCACGTATAAACTCACACTGACCCTCTCTCTTCTACCCCTTGTTGATAAAAGCATTGCACATGCCATGATTGGTGTGTCGTGAGAATTTCCCCCCTACTACCACTCCCTTAAAGGATTATCAAATAGTGCAAGTCTTTAAAAACAACTCCATGAAGTGAATATTAATAAAAACGAGCAATGATAGAACAATGTGAATATGCAATTGATTCTAAGCCCATTCGGTGAGGTGAGAGACATTTACAAGACATTTCTATGTTCCAAGATATCCTTCATAATCAAGCCATTTTCTCACATAATCTTTTCCCTTTATTCTTCTATTATATTTAGGCCTTGTTCATTTTATTGTAAAATTTTTTATGCAGATAATATTTTACATGAAACTTTCATTCATGTAAAATTTTCCTATTTTCAATGTTTTTCTTTGTAATTTACATTAAAATAAACATGAAAAAAAATTATACAATATAATTTTCTTTTCCATCATTATACATGAAAACAAACGAAATTAGGTGTTGTTTTAAAATATGAAAAAAAAACAATTGAAATGGTATGGGCATATTTTTTTAAGAAATTCATGATATGACATATGAGCTAACTGCAACCAATCCCTCTTAAATAAATTTAATAAACTTCAGTGACAAAAATACATGATCAGTGAATGAATGACTTTTTGTACAGTCCAATGTTGATTTGGTTTGTAGGGATTGACAAGTTTACCAAACAAATATATAAGTAAATATATAGGTGTTGTCTTTTTGCATATATCTTTATAAACAATATCTTAAAAGATGTTTTTGTATTAGTTAATCATGTTTTTGCTTAGTATGATCAGGTCCTTTTTTAGATTGAATTTCTTAGTGTTGATGATGTACAAGGGCTTTTAATATCTACTACATAAATAAAAGTTATCTTTTCTTTCTTTGTTAAAAAATGATTTTTCATAGGTTATTTGTTCCCTTGGTTAATTTATTGAAAATTATTTTCTCCATTCCATACAGGGTTGGAATAGGATTAGTCAATGATTTACGGATTTGGACTATCAAGAGAGTAGCATACATCTTCTCAGGAAAAAAAAATTATCAATTTTTTCTTCCTCCTTAAAATAATTAACAAAAAAAAAAAATTGAGTAGGCATATTATCTGGTGTTACTTCCTCAAAGATACGTTTTAAAAAAAAATATGCCACTTGTTAATAGATACCTAATTAGAAAAAAAACACCGTTTGTGTGACGCTGTTTAGGCCAATGGTCGGGTCAAATTGACATTCTCTCGGCTTGCACTAGAGGTGATTATATAATCGATTCTTCCAAGCCATATCTGCAATCTCATCATTCCCTTCTACTCCCCCTTGCCCCCAACCTTGGGGTGGTGGATCATGACAAAAAGAAAAAGGTTGATTGTAGGATTTGATAAGAGACTAAAATGTAAATTAAAAAGACACGTAATCAATCGTTTTGTTTCGTTTCATTGAGGCAAGAATTTGTAGGGAAACAATGGACCCCTCATGGCCTCATTTTCCCACGAAATCCAAATATTTTGATGGAATGAAATTTAGAATTAAGAATAATATCTTAGAAGACAAGACTTGAGAACCAGAGATAGGAGTCACGGGAGAGACGCTACAAACGAGGCGTAGGACCCATATTCCCTTGAACAATCAGAATCTTTTCTCGTGATTGTATGTTGCATAATTTGTTTGGCAATATGCATAGTTTTTTTTATTATTTTTTACTTATTTATTTGGTGGTGGTGGTAAAATTGTACTACCACGGGAGAGACAATTTGGAAGGATTCATTGTCAGCAATGGATGTTTATAAGGTAACTAATCATTGGTAAGAGGATGATTATGAATTAATTTGTAATATTTTTTCATTGTAATAGGAAAGGGGGTGCAACATTTGTTTCGGAATTGTTTATTGAAACTGGATCGAATTATTTACATCGGAACTGAGATACCATTTAGTAATCAATTCGGTTCTGATTTGTAATTTGACACCGTTTATCGAAATCAGACCAAACCGTTTAAACCTTCGGATTACACCGGTTAGACAACGATTAAACCGAATAGAGTATATATCATTTGTTCCTTAAAAGCTAAACTAATAAAACCTAATCTCATTTCCTATATTATTAATATATTATTTTCAAGACTAAAAACCCCAACCCCAATTAATATACTATTTTCTCTTGAAGTCAGTCCTAACTCCAATTAAAATACTATTTTCCCAATAAAACAACCCTAACCCTAATTAATACACTATTTTCTTAAGATTCAACCTCAATTCTCAAAGCCCTAAACCATAAAACTAAAACGATAAAACTGTAAAACACAATACGCATTAACCATTACTCCATTAGGCATAACAACATTACAACATGAGAGACTATCTGAAAGGACTCATTGTCAGCAATGGAAGTTTACAAGGTAACCAATCATTAGTAAGAGGATGATCATAAATTAATTTGTTATATTTTTTTCCATCATAATAGCTTAATAGGTAGAAAAAGACAAAGTTCATTTTCTCTTTCCTTGAATATCACTATATTTTATCATTAGAAATAAATATTGATCAATAGTACGCATGAAATATTATACAAAAAATTTTACATCAAAACAAACAGAGTCTTGCATGGGTACTTTAAGAGAGTTTAAATGTTTTTTTCCAAAAAAGTTCTTATTGTAAAATTTTTAAAGAATAGTTCAGATTAACCATGTGTTACATTTCATAATCAAATTCAATCAAGTATCATCTCATTTATTTCTAATAATCTATAGGACCTTATATCGGTCAAGCTATCCATAGTCTTCAATTTCTAATACTGTGATTTAGTTGTTCACAAAATTATAATCCCATCTAATCTTTAAACATGTCATGTATAAATTTTTGCTCTATGTTTGTTACTTTCTCATCTCTAATAGATCCTCTAATCTATACGATTTTTCGGACTTCTACAGTCGCATCGGGCAATTAATAAAGTCAAAAGATCCATAATAAAACTTTCTTGTATGACCCGTTTAGAAGCTTCCCCCAATCAGATTAGGTTCTCGAGGCCAATTATTCTCCCCGTATAAGTACCCTTCCATGGAACTCATCATTGTCCATGGAGTGTGGGATCCATTGGATATGGAAGATGATGGATAGGGTGTCAAAACCTAGACTGTAACGGTTAAACCGATCGAGCCTGATCTAAAAAGATCGAAATCAGATTGACTGTTTAATAATCAGTTTAGTAATGGTCTTACATGATGTATTAATTGGGTGTTCCTGATGGTGACCAAAAAACCGACATTGCTCGATTAAAAATTGACTAAACATTAAAACAGACATAAACCGATCTAGACCGGCCGATTAAAGATTGATCAAGGGATTTTGCACCTCTCTCAAGTGTCTGCTATCTTTTTATAACTGTATCTCTTTCTAACATTTTCTTTCTCCAGCCAATTGTGGGACTAAGTTTTTCACATTCCATATATTCCAGTTGTTGTCTCAATGTACGGCTTTAGTCTCATATCAACTAGCGCAACTAAAGATTAGAAGGAATAGAAATCTATAAATAAGAGTCATTGATTGTGTTGGTCATTTATCGATTAATAATAGATGGTTAATCATTTAAAATTAACCAATTGGTCTAACCACAATTATAGACTAGTTGGTATGAGCTTGATTACATTGTTTCTAGTTTGTTTGATAGAAGCCTGATTATAGATAAGTAACCGACTGACAAAATATAAGTAGATTAGTTAAACAGTGTGGTTATAATTCTAAGTCTTAAAATGGTGGGACCTATTAGGCCCAACCGAAACCGAATATATCTCACCCCGCAGTTTAGAAACCTATATGGGCATGCCTAGACCGATGACCAAAAATAAAAAAATAAAACATTAGATAAGTTCAAAACTATATGAAGAGACGGTCTAAATCTGCTGCTTGCATGTCTAAGTTTCAAACCCTTAGATTAGACTTGGAAAATTAAATGAAAAAAAATCAAAGGATATAAAATTAGTTAGGCAAAATGGCAATATATTTGGATGCATGGGATGTGTAAGATTGAATTTCGCTGTCAAATTTGGCATAACTCCCACTATAAAACACATTTTAATACCCATTCACCAGTTAAGAGTTACCAAACCACTTTTTATGTGTCACTGATTAGGTGGATCATTAAATAAATTAAGAAGTCTCACCTAATGGCGGCTTAAAAGTTTGATTTTTTTTTTAATGAAGGTAATAATCTAATAGTAATTAAAAGAAAAATAACATAACTATGGCAGTTTAAAAGTCTGTCATTTTAAATGAAGGTAATAATCTAATAATAATTGAAAGGAAAATAATGAAACCATGGCGGTTTAAAAATTTGCCTTTTTAAATGAAGGTAATAATCTAATAGTAATTGAAAGGAAAATAAAAATAAAATAACCATGGCGGCTTGAAAGTCTACCTTTTTAAATGAAGATAATAATCTAATACTAATTGAAAGGAAAATAATGTAACCATGGCGGCTTAAAAGTTTGCCTTTTTAAATGAAGGTAATAATCTAATAGTAATTGAAAGGAAAATAAAAATAAAATAACCATGGCGGCTTAAAAGTCTACCTTTTTAAATGAAGGTAATAATCTAATACTAATTGAAAGGAAAATAATATAACCATGGCGGTTTAAAAGTTTGCCTTTTTAAATTAAGGTAATAATCTAATAGTAATTGAAAAGAAAATAACTTAACCTTCCAATCATTTTCCTATTATTTTAGAGGTTAATAAAAAAAATTTACATTTTGAACAAGGTATATAATAATGCTTCTCATAAATGCATTTTCTTTTTTTCTCTTTATTAATTATTTTGTCTTATTTATGAATCAATAATATTTTTTTTCCAAAGAATAATGTGTATGATTTCAATATATGATGTCAGTGTACCAATCCTCTTCTCTTTTCAGGTCATTTAGTATAATTGAGCTCCACTGTGGTTTTTTTTTTTTTTTTTTTTTTTTTTTTTTTCTGAATCCAAAGATCAAAATTCGGCCAAATCATCATATACGTTAAAAAAGGAATCAGCATTGTTGTTTTGTTCCCTATAAATAAAGCTGAATATACAACTTTCAAAATAAGGTTGAAGGTGGACAATATCTTCAAGGATTACATGGTACTGAAACACCACCACGTTTCCCAAATAAATAATTTCACCACCCGATGAATATCAAATTCTAGAATCAATCGCTTCATCCTTTCCTTGATTACGACCAATAGAGCTGCCCGAATAGTTTAGACTTTTCCAATAATAGTGAGAGCTAAACAGGAATACACCCCTTGTGATCTCGTCAACAATACCATAATCTCCCAATCATCTCAAATTTAAAACCGACATCGGTATTTAACTGGTCAGAAAAAATGGAGTTGCTGGGAACCGAAACTCGGCCAAACCTTCAATATACCGGTCGTACCAGCTATGTCTTCCTCTCCGCTGCCTTCCCAATTACAATTTGATTAATTTACAATATGATTAATAGTCATAAACGTGCCTTAAACATAAAGTCTGGTTTGAACTTTAGAGGCCGGTTTGAACCTTAGATGCCGATTTGAACCAGGTGAAAATGGAATACAGCGAAGAGTAAACTAACTGCTAGAGAATAAGACGGGAAGAGAACATCAAGAAAATGAAAGGAGAAAAAGGCTGTACGGTCATTTTTGAAGAAAAGGGCCAAAGGCGTGTCTTGTTTCTTGGCATGGCCGGTGTCTGGGGATCCACATCCTCTCCCACCTGAATTTGGACGAGAGATTTGGTGGTCTAAATGGATAGCCCCCACCTGGCTCTCGGGTGGATCCGAGCCTTCCATCCGAGTCGACAGGGGCACCTGGCTCTCTGGTGGATCCGAGCCCTCCATCCGAGCCGACACCCCGTTCGGTTCAGTTTGTCTGCTCTGGTGTCTGCTCAGATGG
Source organism: Protea cynaroides (assembly GCA_028583415.1). Taxonomy (NCBI): domain Eukaryota; kingdom Viridiplantae; phylum Streptophyta; class Magnoliopsida; order Proteales; family Proteaceae; genus Protea; species Protea cynaroides. Next base: position 85,246,612 of record CM053265.1, on the reverse strand, counting down.
AGGGCTCGGATCCACCCCAGAGCCATGTGGTGGCCATCCATCCCGGCCGCCAAGTCTCCCGCCCAAATTTAGGCGGGAGACGATTTTTGTACGATGTCAAGAAGTTTTTGACACAGAATCCTTTTGAGGGAAAGGGATTGGGGGCGTTAAAAATAAAAGTATTATGGATAATTCGTAAATAGGGAGACAGGTTTACAAGATCTGATGGACACTAAGGTATCAGTATCAATTAAGCATTGATTCAGAAAAACCCCTTAATATCAATCATACAAAAGGGGTTTTCATTGTCTACGTGTATCTATACGTATCATTCAAAAAGATGTTTTTCAAAAAATATTTAAAAAATTGTATTCTATAAGAATACTTATTAAACACATATAATATGTGTTAAAAACATTGATTTGTTTAAAATATAAAAAAATTAACGGTTTGGTTCTTCTACCGAGGGACCCAACTAACAACGGCTTCATCCCTTCTCTTATAGTCCTCTGTTTCTTCTTCTCTTGCGGCTACTTTTTTCTCGATTCTTCTCTTCTTTTTCTTTCCCTATCCTCAATCTTCATCCACGTAATTAAACCTCGCCATTAAGATTGATTATTTATGACTTTCTGTTTTTGGTTTATGGTTTTTACTCTAACAACAATCGACTGGTGGATGTTTTTATATTTAGATGCCACCGCAATCAATGAGTGTTCACGTGTTTATTTGGTCACTCACTTCCCACATAGTAATTTGATAACTCGGCCTTATTCAAAGGGTTTATCTAAAATTTGCAATTAAACATTTGTTTTATATATGTATATATATAATGGCACGATGTTATTTATTTTTATTTTTTTCCAGCGCTTTGGGCCATAAAAATGTGTAGTTTTTTTTTTTCTTTGGCAATATATATAGTATATGATGATATATCTCTATTTATAAATATATATTTATATGTTCGTATTTTTATTTCAAAAAAATATATTAAATGTGTATCGTATTATTTTCATACATGCTTTTTTAGTAACATATATTTAAAAAGTATTATTGATGTCTAATTTGTTTAATATGTGTATGTATCAGATTTGTTTTCTGGGTTTAGAATTATTAAGAAATTACTGCAAAATTAAAAAAAAATTTAAAAAAATTCTCCATATAATCGGGCATGGAGAGCGAGCTTAGTTTAAGTTGAATGCATCTCTAGCAAATCGGATAGAGTTCGGATTGAACTATATGCAAACTAAGCCGATTTATGATGCCAACCAAAATCTCTCACCTACCAGTACCCCAAATTATTAATTTCTAAGATAATTCATTTGCACTTGCGTGTTCTTCCACGGAATTTTATCGCCGTTCATTTTCAATGGGTTCCATACTCCAGATATGGGTCCCTTACTCAACTCAATTGTTCCTTGTTTGGGATCTTAAGAATTGAAAGATGGAATCTTAGTCCTACACGTGAAATGGGGAAACCACCTACCACTTTCCATTAGAGGCCCGGCCTTAAACCAAAAAGCTTGGTGGGGCAATAGGGGTGTCAAACGTGAAATATCAAAATCACTTATTACTCTCTATTTTCGGCCTTACCCCAAAAGGCTTGCTCGGGCTGTAGGGGTGTCAATCGGTGTGAACTGCCTGTGAATCACCAAAGACAGCCTAGTGGTCGGCGAGTCCACCAGGAGTCAGTCTAGAAAGAACTGTTAGTCCACATTTTGGGAAATTTTTTTTATGTTCAGTGGCTAGAAAGAAAACACTTGTCGTTCTCACTTAAGACTTAATCAGTTGCCATCAATTTTCAATTTTTAATACCTTATATCGTGATCGGCAAGTTTGACTTATCAGTCCTCATTTGGAGACATTGACGCGTTTATTTTTTGTCCAGTCAGTCTCTGTCCCTAATCGATTTTATGTCAATTGGTACGTATTATCACCAGTTGATCCACAGTTATGTTATTCGATCTTATGCTAATCAACTCAATCCTGCCAATGGTGTTCTGCAAGAATTTTTTTTTTTTCCTTTTTTCTTTTGATTCATTGTTGGAGTTGGAAACAAAACTTCATTCCCTCTTTGTTGTTTGGGATATAGTTTAACCAAATTGGATCTGTTAGTGAGAGCATCGAGGATCTGGCAATGTCCAAGCGTGCTGGTTGGTGTGTCACGGTTAACTATGGCCAGTTTGAAACTTCTAACCTTTTATGCTGCATAGGATTATTTATTCGGTTATTCTAACTTTAACACTGTAAATTATTAATGTAGTGAAGAGACAAGATACTTTCGTTGAATAAAATAAAATAAAATTTTACATATAAAATTTTACATGCCAAATAAAAATTGACCCATTATTTTAGTTAAATTGGGAACCCACATTTTAATAGATGTAAACCCATTATACAAATTCCATGCTATATGATCAGGTTCTATAACTAAATTGCGTAACTTAAAAACAATTTAAATTATTTTATATGAACCAATCAATTTTTATTTGGTTTATTATGTTTAAACCGTTTTTATCGGTTCAAACCCAAACAAAACAAATATTATTTAACTTCAATTTCGGAAACCAAAATGAAACCCATTAGTAATATTTTATATGTTCAGCTTTAAACAGTTTGATTCAATTTTGATAAATAATTCCAGTTCAAAATTCACACCATTGTCTATTGTTGCCTTGTGAACTCAATTCTTTTACAATAGGAAACTGATTGATCTGAAACTTGAAAAGTGAGTCAAGTGATGGATGATTTGTTCAGAAAGCTGTAGAGGAAATCGATCTATCACAAGATAGAAATAGCCATATAGGTGCTAGCTTGGTTTGAGGACTTGGTTTGGGTTGATCGATTCTAATCAATTTGGATCAGAATCCACCAAGGTCGATACTGAGTCACACCCTGATTGAGTATGAATTTAGGTCAATTTTCACATGTGCAAGCCTATTCTAGCTCTTTTGAAGGCGGATCCTCCAAACCAATTTGATCATGACTACTTGAACATTGGGTGGTTGTGATTAGGGTTACAAGAGGGTTAGGTTGGGCCGGGTTTCTTAAAACCCCAGGCTAGGCCAGGCCCAGTTTGATCCCGACTCAGGGCCTAAGAAATCCAATCCTGATAGTAGGAAGAAGAAGAAGAAGACAGGGTTGGGATGGACTGAATTGAACTCAACCGAATCCAGATTCCAAACTTGACTAATGGTTAGAAATTGCTAACCCTGACCTGCCCTCACGGCTAGAGTATGGGTATAGAAATCCTCTCCCGCCTGAGTTTGGGCAGGAGAGTTGGCGGCTCCGATAGATGGCCGCCACCTGGCTCTCGAGTGATTCGAGCCCTCCATCCGAGCCGACACCCCAGCCGACAAGCTGAGCCGACACTCCTGTCGGCTCGGATGGAGGGTTCGGATTCACCAGAGAGCCACGTGACGACCATCCATCCGGATCGCCAATTCTCCTGCCCAAACTCAGACGAAAGAGGATGTGGATCGAGGGGGGGTTCAGACCGACAAGACCAACTTGCACAGTGATGGAAACCAGAGAGTGAAGGGAACCTATCCTATTCTAACATGTCATACCCTCTTAAATGATTTGTTTATTAATAAATGGGTCCCATTAGGGTCAACAAAGTTTCGAGTCAAGAAAGGATGCTACTTTTTGGTTTGACCCCCCTAAAACAAGGGTTTATATCCCTTATAATCCCACATGAAAAATGAACTTTATCTCCTTATTTTAATGTACAGAAATAAATACTCTCACCAAACCCAGGTTCAATTAAAACTGGTTCAACCACTTTCACCTTAACACCTTCTAACTGTTAAATTGAATCTGTCTGGTTTGTCTTTTTTCAAAAAGAATGTAACTAGTACTACTAACGGTTAAAATTGCCTTGGATAATCATAATCACCAGCTCTTCTATCCTCATTTCCCTCTTTCTTCATCTCTTTCTCTTACTTCCGTTTTGTTTTGAGAGAATGTCTGTAGACCTCTTCTTCACCTCATTTCCTTTGCTCCAAACCCAGATACAACAACCCACCAAATGGCATCTTTGAAAGAACTACTAGCCGAAGAAGGATTCGAACATGGGAAACATCACAAGAATCGAAGAAGGGTGAAGCCCAAAGATCGAGTTTCATCTTCTGATTCAATAGTATTGCCTATTTACGTCTGCCATGATCGAAAAGGCTTCGATTTCTCAACTCAGAAGACTGAGAAGGCTATTGTACGAAATGGGTCCTCTGTTTTATCTTCAAAAACAGTGGATTCCAAGTCAGGTTTACGGAACCAGAAGCCAGCAATCGATGAGGCCGCCATCCTTGCTGTGATATCAATTCTCACCGGGTATGTTGGGAAATTTAGTAAGAATCGAAATTTTCGTGAAATGTTGCGGGAAAAGTTCAATTCATGTCTGGTGATTCGAAAAGAGGATTTGAATGATGGGGTGCTAGCAAACATAGAACTGGGAATCAAAAGTGTTGAGAGAGTGGTAGAGAACCATGAAACAACAAGGGAATTGAAGATGAAGTCATTACAGAATTCAAAAAGGTTATTGAGCAGTGTTGCTTCCTTGAGTTCTCAAAAGGCAAAGACTGCTTCCATCCATGGTATACCCAAATCATATCTCTCAGCTTGTGCAGAGCTCTATCTTTCAATTGTGTACAAGCTCGAGAAGAACGACCGTGTATCGGCATGGCATCTTCTGCAGGTCTTCACTGACTCGCCATTTCTGGCTAGAACACACTTACTTCCTGACCTTTGGGAGCACTTGTTTCTGCCTCACCTTCTTCATCTTAAGATATGGTACGGAAAAAATGCTGAATTAGTCTTGAGCTCAGATTCCCGTGAGAGAGAAAGAAGGATGAAGACTCTAAGTAAGGTATACAATAATCAAATGGATATGGGTACTTCTCAGTTTGCTTGTTATTACAAGGAGTGGCTCAAAGTTGGAGCTAAAGCTCCTCCCATCCCTTCTGTGCCTCTTCCTTCAAGACCAAATTATGAACTTTCAGGGAAGAAAGCATCTAGGTCTCCTAGTATGTGGTCTCCCATCAATGAAAACTTGTAAGTCAGATCAGAACAGTCAAATTATTTCTTGCTCTCTTAATAACAGTTAATGTTGATTTTTGAGAATATCAAGGGGAATTGACTTATTGCCTTGTGACATACTCAAACATCTGAAGGTATCAAGCAGTCTTTGGTCGAAACCATGAACGGAAGTCTTTGGGACTTGAAGATAGTAAAAATGGATACCTAACTGATACACTGGCTATGGCGAAGAACGAAAGAGCGTTTAGCGATGAAGACAAACTCCAGCTTAGCAGCTCTGCTCATGTGGGTAACTCCCCCTCCCTCCAAATTGATTATACTGAATGTAAAATGAAAAAATAACTTATTCATAATTTCACAAAATTTTCTGTTGTCTTCTTGAAATGGACAGAGTGTCAAGGGAGGTGATCAAAGATCATTGATAAAAAACTGCAAAAATGCCAAAGCAAAGGTGGTGCCCCAGACCAAGAAAACAGAATATTTTCCCTTCTTGTGCCGAAATGAAACAGCAACGAGTACACTTCAAAGAAGTCATATGTTAAAGAATGAGACAATTCATAAGGAGTCAAATTCTCATCTTCCTCCAAGTAATCTGAGTACTGCAATTTCCACCATTTGCACCTCAGATAGCCTCAGTGACTGTGAGATTGCAATCCGTGTGGTTGCCAAAACTTGGCTGGATTCAAATGGAGATCTGGCTACCGAGGCTAAATTATCTAAAACTCCTTTGATTGAGGGGATGCTTGAGGTCTTGTTTACTTCAGAAGATGATGAGATTCTAGAGTTATCAATATCAATTTTAGCAGAATTGGTAGCAAGGAATGAGGTGAACAGTAGGATATTACTGAATTCAGACCCACAACTTGAAATGTTCATGAGACTTCTAAGAAGTACTCGTCTATTCCTGAAGGCATCTGTGCTGCTTTACTTACTCAAGCCAAAAGCAAAACAGATGCTATCAATTGAATGGGTGCCACTAGTCCTCCGTGTTTTGGAGTTTGGGGACCAGTTGCAGACCTTGTTCACCATTTGCTGCAGTTCTCAAGAAGCAGCTTTCTATTTGCTAGTCCAACTTCTTACAGGTTTTGACGAGGACAGAAATGCAGAGAATGCTAGGGAAGTTGTTTCCCTTGGAGGTTTGAGCTTACTGATTTTAAAGCTTGAAAAAGGTGATACACTTGGTAGGATGAATGCTGCTTGTATCATATCCTCTTGCATCCAAGCTGATGGAAGTTGTAGACACTATTTAGCCGAGAACATAAACAAGTCATCTATTCTTGAACTTCTTGTACTTGGAAACCAAAGCAGGTCCAGTGACCGTGACAGTGTGCTGTCTTTACTAATCGAGTTGATCTGCCTTCGCAGGTATGTTCTTGCTTACTAGTTACAACTTTGGGGTATTTTTCAGAGGTTTATTTTCAAGCCTGATAACTTTGCAAACCTCACCAGAAGAACCCAGGTCAACAAGTTCTTAAATGGATTGAAGAATGAAGAAGGCAGCTTGAACACAATGCACATATTGTTGGTCTACCTCCATCAGGCCCAGCTTGAACAACGCCCATTGGTAGCAGCCATATTATTACAACTTGATCTTCTGGTATTCTTCGCAAGCTGCTCTAGCTGTCTCCTTTATCCATGCTTCTATGTTCCCCCCACCCCCATCTTCTTTTCTTCCATTTCATTATTTCTGCACAGAATTTCAAATAGTTTCCGATGGATTAGCAGTTGTGTTGCAGGGAGATCCTCTGAAGTGCAGTGTGTATAGAGAAGAAGCAGTAGATGCCATTATAGCATCTTTGGATTGTGAAACATGTGAGAAGGTCCAAGAACAATCAGGGAGGGCTTTGTTACTTCTGGGAGGTCGTTTCTCTTACATGGGAAAGTCCTCTATGGAAACATGGCTGTTGGAGCAAGCTGGCTTTGATGAGTGTTCAGAGGATGATGCATTCGATGGCAAGGAAATAGTTGTAGACAATTTTGTGCAATTGGTATGCTTGTTACTCCACTAAAACTAATAATTGGTTCATTGATGATCAAAACCATACAAAAGAAACTACAAAAATTGAACCGGCCATTCTAAAAGCTATTTGTCGGTGGAGGATATATCAAGTGCAGTATAGTATCAAATTCTAGGACCTAGCACAAAAACCTATTTTTTCCATCTTGATCATGCAGACATTTCCAATTTAACTACTGATGCATTGTATTAAAAATTCATCATATCTTCTGAATCATCTTAGAAAAGTATTGGTCAGTTGTTGCAATCAAGTTTCACAAAGATAACTAGTGAAAAGTGGCAATGTTAGCTGCTGCAAAGTATTTCGGTAAATTACAGCCATGTTTTATAAAGATTCAGGATTGGCTAAATTACATTCTGCTAGGATTTGTATTTCTGTAACAAAATATTTATGTTAGTTCTTCCCTTGGGGTGACAGAAACTCTGATTTAGCATTTATTAACTGTTCAAGGTCTCTTGGAAACTTGCCTCATCTTTTAGACAATCAATATATAATATTTCATTTGCACCTCCTGCATAGTAAGCATATGAATTAGATGGTCAAGACATATTATGTATGTTATATTAGTCATTGTTACTTTATTCTATTTCATGACCAATCAATTCACTCTGTTCTGTACTTTATACCCAGAATGAGGAAGATGAAGCCACAAATGATTGGTTGAGGAGGACAGCAAGTGTCCTGCTCACTAGTGGCAGCAAAAGATTATTGATTGCTCTTACAAAGTCCATGGCCAATGGCATCCCATGTTTGGCCAGGGCTAGCCTGATCACAGTGGCATGGTTGAGCAGCTTTCTTTCCTCAATTCAAGATGCAAGCCTTCAGTCCATGGCATGCTTGATTCTTGTGCCTCAGCTGCTAGAATCTTTAAAATATGACAAAGCACTTGAGGAGAGGGTTCTTGCCTCTTTTTCATTAATGAACCTCATCAACAATTCAGGTATGGTATCTTACTATTTGTCCTTCATCCAGTCTCTTAAAAACTTGGAAGATCCGTCCTGGTTTCAGATTTCATCAATGGTTTTTCCCCATTGTTGGGGAAATGAATTGAAATAGACGGATTAACAACTAATGACAATAAACACTTCTTATATAAATTGTCTTCTTTTATATTATCATGATTAAAAGGTGGCCATTCCCCCAACCAAACCTTTGGATATCGTAGTATAGCATGTATGAAGCATATGTAAATCAGAAACTGCGCTTCAGGCTTGCAAAGTCAACCTGCATTTATCAACTCTCAAATTCTGAAATTTTTTTTTTTTTTTTTTAAATTTTTCTGTTCAAATTTACAGAATGCATCTCCATGGTTTCACGGTTGGATAAAGAGTTGATAGGCCCCCTACGGAACCTTACCCTTGTGACCTGGACAGCAGAACAGCTTCTTTCAATTGCTGCAGAAAACTCAACCAATCAGTATCCTGAGCTAGAAATCATGCCACCATAGAGATACTTAACAAGGACTGGGGAATGTCAATTGCTTTGAAGGTAGCTATTATGGTGGGGGTATAGTCTTGCTGCCATGAGATGGACTGTTGGTCCTGTTCTTCTTCTCCCCACCCCTGCCCTCCTTTTTTATTGAGGTGCATTAGCCATTCCAGAGAAGTTAATTTTCTTGATAAAATATGTATAGGCACATATGTCGCTTAAATTATATAGCAAAGGTATGGTAAAATTTCTCTCTCAACTGTAAAATGAAGGTTTGTTCTGTGAGATAATGATTCTTTGCATGCATATGATTAAATAAATAATTGGATTAATGACTACAGATACCCTGGTAACCCTTTCTTTTGTCAAGTTCTTTGAGAGAAAGAAATGACAGTCACGGCTTTAACTGAGTTGGACTCCAATTACTCACCTCAGATCCAGGTTCAAACTCAGGAACGTTAAGAACAAGAGACAATCTTGTTCTTATTCATGTTTTTTTTTTGGTGGGCTACCTGACGACGGCGCTGGAAGATTACCTGAGGTGGTGGAGGTCTTTGACATCTATAACAACAATTTCTCTGGCACTCTATCGATTCAGATCGTCAAGCTCAAGTGGCTTAAACATCTCTGCATCTCGAGGGCAATTACTTCACCAGCGAAAACCCTGCTATATATATACTCCGAATTACAGAGTTTGGAATACTTGGGGTTGAACGGTAACAGCCCTTTCCAGAAGGCGCCTATCGAACCTGAAGGAGCCCCTTTGCAGTAACTTGGTCAAATGGCTTACCTGCGGAAACTTCCTCTCACAGATTTAGAGTGCTGTCCCAGGAGAACCCTGCAGATTCAGTCCCTCCTGCAGTCAGGCCTTCTCCTATTACTCAATCCTGTGTTACCCTTTCCCCTGGATTAACCCCAAGTCTTCACCTACTAAGCCCGACAGAATCAGGACAATTCGGATTTGTATAGAATCAATCCATGGTTTTGGTATCCAATTCCAGGGCAATTTGGATTTGTATAGAATCAATCCATCGGTTTAGTATCCGATTCCAAGTTTTTAAACCTTATCCAAAGATCTTGTAGTGACTCATCCCTAATGCCCCCCTAAAACCAGTTCTTTTTATAGGCTGTCTCCAAAAGACATGCCCAAAGATACAGAGAACTTCTTGGCCAGGAATATGAAATGCAAGATGAAAAGATCTTGTAGAATTACAGGAGAAGTGTAAACAGTGGAAATAAGAACCCAAATTAGCAGCTGGTTAAGATCCAGACAAGTTAAAGAACCATCCTGTTTCCATATCAAAGAAGACAAAGCAAGCTACATTCATATATCAATCATAAACTGTTTGATAATATAAAACTAATTAAGCATCAAATAAAATATAAAAAAACACCACAACCACTCAATCCCGACAGGGATCCTCTCCAATCGGTACGGCAATTGGAGGAAGATGAGTGGATGCTGGATGTGCGCCACATGGCCATCCTCAAATTGGACGCTTAATACCTTCTCAGTTGGTTTTTGGTTTCCTATGCGACTGACACAGGGAAACATAAACTTAGGTTCCCCTGCAACCAACCGAAGGGGAGAAGAAAACCAAGACCCCCGGTGGCTGCCCACTGGACGGATTTTGGTTCCCTCTCCACTCTCCCTTTCAGACTTCGTACTTTAGTTTTCAAATCAAAAATAGGGGGTGCCCAAATCAACTACATGTTTATATCAGTTTATCTTTCCACCTTATTTTGCTATTGTGACCTCTTTTAGAAAATGTCAAAATGTGCTCTGTTGATTTTTTGGATTGTGCATCTGTTATTTGGATGTGTGGCATTTTCAGTTGGGATTTTTCTTTTTCAGTTTCTCGGCATTTTGAATCTGGCTTGGGTTTATTGATTTCAGTTCTCTCTCCACTCTCCCTTTTAGACTTCGTTTTCTAGATTTGTGGTTTTCAAATAAAAAAATTACCAAAGTTGAATGGATTCTTAGAGAAGGGAAAACCAATTTCAGTGAAGATGAGTTTTTGGTGCCACATAACTATGGGATGAAATTATTACCAAGCTCCAGTTTCCCTTATCATTGACTTCATCAGATGTGCATTTACAGTGGAATAATTTGTTTTTTTTTTTTTTTAATGTTAAAACTCCCTGATTCCCCTCCACAACGAAAACTTTTTAATTCGGGGAGTTCTATTACAAAGGTTACTGCACCATCTCATGAGTCTCCAAATCTGGCTATTGAGTTGTCCTAACTGTAACTCAATGCCTTCCCATGGATTTAAGAGATACTCTCTTCCATCTATGTTTACAACACCAGCATCACTTGTTCATTTTGTTCAAGAGGTCTCATAAGAAAGATGACATTGAGAGCATATTAGAAATGCAAGCAAATAAGAAATACTGAGAGTTCAAATATACTGTTAAAAAGTGTTCTGAAATCCATCCTTAACAATTGCAACCTCAAATAAAAACTGATTTGTTTCGCATTCCAAAGTTGATTGGGTCCCTCCTGATGGTGCCTTTGCCCTTTCTTTTTTCCTTGCTAATTTGGCTGCCCTTCTTGCTCTACCCTTGGTTTGGGTACTGCCGTCAGAGGGTCCAGTTGATGTCTGTGATCTTGTTTGTCTCTAGGACGTGTTCATATTGAGAAATGCTATAGTTTAGGATTTCAAGTGTGTGATCCTTCATGGATCGATTCTATATTTAAAGAGAGAAATGTACAATTGTAGCAAATCAATTTACACAGTGTCTACAGCTTAGATTCCTAACATAATTACATAGTAAAGAGTTCATGCATGGACAACTCCTGTATAGATAATATTGAGATCTATGAAGATCCTGCCGCATCAACACCTGCTGGAGATATTCTTGGTGACAATTGAGATATTGTTCTACCCCCTCAAGCGAAACGGGCCTTCATGCAAAGTGAGCTTGCCCCTTAACAATTTGAACCATGTATGGGCTAAAGGCTTGGTGAGTATATCAGCTATTTGATCGTGAGTGCTTACGTAACGAACATCAAGCAACTTCTTTGTCACACGATCACGAACAAAGTGATAGTCGATCTCAACATGTTTGGTTTGAACATGCATAACGGGATTGGCTGCAAGGTAGGTTGCACCAATATTGTCACACCATAAGACAGGAGCCTGAGCAAGCTTGAAGCCGAGGTCATGTAATAGATACTGAATCCAGGTGACCTTAGAAGCAGTATTGGCAAGGCCTTTATATTTCGATTCGGTGCTGGAACGAGCCATCGTAGGTTGCTTTTTAGAGCTTCAGGAAACTAAATTGGTACTGAAAAACACACAATAACCGCTGGTAGATTTTCTATCATCAGGGCAACCAGACCAATCCGAATTGGTGTAGGCTAATAAGGACAGGAGGGACAACGGTTGTAATGTAAGGCCATAATGAATGGTTCCCTTGATATACCGTAGTATACGTTTCACAGCCATCCAATGCTCTAGTGTAGGTGCATGCATAAATTGACATACCTTATTAACAGAATGAGATAAGTCAGGGCGAGTGAGGGTGAGATACTGAAGGGCACCGACAGTGCTTCAATATAGAGTGACATCAGGAAAAGGTTCACCAGTTTCCTTACTAAGCTTGGAACCACTAACCGCCATCGGGGTGATACATGGCTTTGCATCTTGCATACTTATGCGAGCCAAGAGATCACAAGCATATTTGGATTGGGAATGTAAACTATCGGCGAGATGGTTCACATGAACACCAAGGAAGTAATGCAGAGAGCCCAAATCCTTCAGTGTAAATTCACGATTGAGTTATCGGATTAAAGTTTGACTAGCTATAGTGCAACTACCGGTGATGATCAAATCATCCACATAAATCAAAAGGATGAGTGTATCCTTGTTATGTCTTTTAATGAACAAGGAGGAATCTACAGTGGATGTCTGAAAATCAAGAGATAACAGATGGGAACTCAGACGATGGTACCATGCTTGAGGTGCCTGTTTAAGGCCATACAAAGCCTTGCTAAGGCTACAAACATGATTTGGGTACTGGGGATCAACAAAGCCTTGGGGCTGAATCATATAAACTGTCTCTAAGAGATCACCATGTAGGAAGGCATTGGTAACATCCAGTTGACGAAGAGACCATCGATAGGTGTAGCCAAGGATAATACGATCCGAATAATGGTCGGTTTCACAACCGGACTAAAAGTTTCATCATAATCATACCCATACTGCTGAGTGAAACCACGGGCCAGCCTTATAATGTTCCAACGAACCATCAGACTTTGTCTTGATACGATATATCCATTTACAGCCAACGACATTCATAGAAGGAAGAAATGGAACTAACGTCCAGGTACCATTCCGCACTAAGGCGTTAAATTCTTGAGACATTGCAGCCCGCCATTGGGGATCCTTCTGAGCATGAGTAAAACAGGTTGGTTCCACCATAGTATTAAAACACTGACAAGAAGGATGAAGTTTCGCTTGCAAAGCTGTAGGAACTTTAGGTTTGTAAATATTATTCTTGGACCGAGTGATCATATGATGACCAACATTTTCTTCTGATTGAGTTGGTGGCAGAGAAGTACCCTCAGAGGACGAGTCTGTAGGGGTGGGAACGTCGGTGTCTAGTGATAGCACCGGTCTAGTTGAGGGCGGCACATCTGAGCTGTGCACAAGTAAGTCTGGGCCAGGTGGAGCAGCAATAGGTGGTGGAGAAGCTCTTGAGTCAAGCAGTGGAGACACCATAATGGGGTTGGATCAACACACCCCTTGATTCATAATTGGCAATGGAATAGATAAATAAGTTGACATATCTTTTTGTGGTTGATGTTGTGGCATAGGAATAGACTTTGAATAAGGGAACTCCTTTTCTTTGAATACAATGTGCCGAGAAATATATACACGCCCACTTGAAGGATCAAGGCAATGGTACCCTTTATGTTGAGTAGAATAACCCAAAAAGACACATCGCAAGCTTCGATTGTCTAGTTTAGAGGTGCAATACGGAAGCAGCCATGGATAGCATGTCACCCCGAAAACTCGTAGGGCTTTATAATCCGGTGCCTGGCGAAACAAAATTTCAAATGGGGATGCATGTGCAGTACCATAAGAGGGCATCCGATTGAGGAGGTAAATTGCAGTGGCAAAGGCATAATCCCAACAGTGCTTGGGAACATGGGAATGAGCCAAGAGTATGAGTCCAGATTCCACAATATGACGATGCTTACGTTCGGCAACGCCATTCTGAGCCTGTGTGTGAGGACAAGAAAATCTGTGGAGAATTCCATTAAAGGCCAAGTATTTAGTAAACAGCAGGTAGATGACACATAGTTCGTCAATCTGTAAAGTCAGATTTTTTATTGGAGTTTTCTAAGTCAAGTTATTCGCTCCGTACAACAACTTCTGTTTCTTTGGGTGAAATTTATGCATCTCTTTGTTTCTTCAAGTAATAGTTTTACTTATTGTTGTTATTGGGGTTGTATAACCATTGGAAAAATTAGAACTAGGTTTTGTAACCTCTATTTGATAATAGTGAAGTTTCGATTTAGGCTTTCGAATCGCGTAGTTTTTTACTCTTCAATTTGAAGATGTTTTTTATCGTTAAATTCTTATGTCTCATATGTGGTTGATTTATGTTCATTGTTTACACATATTATTAGGGCTGAAAATATTTTTGTGATATACTTGTTACCTTCTCATAAGTTCGATCAGGTGTGGGAGTGATTTTTCCCTAACAGGAACACTATGATTTTTTTCGACTTTACTTTGTTGAGCTCAGCACATCTATCAATAAGCTCCAAACACATCTCCCCAAATGCTTGGATCTTCTCTAGACAATGCTCTTGAAAATAGTAAGGAGCTATATATTTGTTTGTAGCTAGCCAATTTCCAGTAGCAACAACAGCTGCAATAGACAGGCTTGATGCATTTCTTTGGCTCGGATGATTTACATCAGCCCCAATAAACATCACAGGATCATTGCCCTCAAGACTGGGAAGCCGGTCGAAGAGCTCAAAGTTACTATTACTAAGCTTTGCATTGATCTTAAGAGAAAGGTATGCCATGTACTGATGTGAACCAGTGTTAAAAAGGTTGTTCAAACAATACTGTGTTACATTGCCAATCTGCGTCTCACAAATCCACTTGAGAACATCATAACCATGATGTTTTACGGTCATTGGATAGATGAGAAGCTGCAACTAATGGTCTGCCTTCAAATATCCCTTATTATATAAGAAGCTCAAGAAGCTTGTCAATATCAGAGAGCATGTACATATCAGATTGTTCAAGGAAAAGAGATTCCCCATACGTATCCCTAGTTTGTTGCATCTCATAATTATTTATTGCTTGAATCTATCATTATTCAGCCTCAGCTTCTGATTCTGATCATAGGAAGTAAAGGAAAGGACTGCCCACCTTTCCATATCATTCCCTTCCAATATAGATCTCTCTAAAAGATTCTATCGGCAATCTTCCCTTTTCAATGGGCATTTAAAAGCTCTGCTATTGGCATCACCAAGTTTTAGATGTGGTGATCTGATTACGCAGACATTCAACTGTGCCATCTATGTGCTGGCTTCAATTTTAAACTTATTCATTGTTTCTCCTCTGTCAAAACTAACAAAATAATAATCTGGAATTCTCCTTATTTTTAATCTGGTTTTTTCTCCTTATTTTTCTTCTTCTTCTTCTTCTTCATCGATTCTGGTCTTTTTTTCTTGCATTGGTTCTAGTTTCAGTTGCACTCTTCTCCTTCATCAGGTCTTTGTTTTTTTCTTTTTGGATGGGTAGACCCTTCGTCAGGTCTTCCTCTTCTACTTCTTCTGTTTTCTCACTTTTGTTTGATTGGATTTGGTGAGGGCTGAGGAAGGAGCATAGAGCAACTTGTCAACGTGGCATCATCCATCCAATGGATGCAGCATGTTATGCTGCAATAATGAGTGCAGCAGACGAGCCCGTTCCAAAAGTCCAGAATAACATTCTGACCAAAGAATAGGAAAAAGTCAGCATTGTCAAAAGAATCGTAGCCGTTCGATACGTTCTTGGATTGTTATCGTAGGGCTGAACTTGAAGTTACATAAACATTAGACTCAAGCTGGGGAGAAGGAAGCTATAAATCAGGGCTATGGCTTCAGTTCGAGGGGGTAAGCTTTCAAACCTTTTTCTCTCTCCGGTTTCTTCCGCTCTGGTCTTTGCTTCGAAGAAGAGAAGAACGAGGTAAGATTCTTTATTCTTCTTTGCTTTTATATGTTAAGATTCTTTCTTCCTCTGATTCTCTCGAGGAGAGTCTCTGTTGTCTCGTGGCCTTGTTTTGATTCGTTGATTAGGGTTTCGAGTTTGCGATTCTTTCTGAATTAGGGTTAGGGTTTCGTTTTGTTTTTGTTTCTTGTTACTTGTGGGATATTTAGGGTCTTTCATGGTTCTGAACGTTCTCCTGCAGAATTTCGGTTTGGACCATGTTAATCTGATTCTTTCCTTTGTTTTCCTATGATCTTTTGACACCCTTTATGCTTTTGTTTTGCAATTCTGCTTCACCGGATGTTGTAGATTTTTATATTTTATTCCAATGGTCATCTTTATCCGATTTTTCTCTACGGTTGGAGACAACGGTCTTGAAGGATCGTCTAGGGTTCTTTAATTTTTATCGTAAAATATGCTTAATCCAGTAGTTGATTTTTTTTTCCCTAAATGATTCCCCTTACAATAATTTTGTGTTGTTTTATGTTTCACACTGTTATTGTTTCCTATTACTATAGTGTGGTTGTTTCTGAGCTTCTGACGTTTGATTCTACCTGTACATTTTGTAATTTTTCATTGCATTGATGAGAAGTAATTATTGTAGAAGAAGTTGTGTTTCCACCTTTTAGTTATATAAGTATTTATAGATCATTGTCAACCTTGGGATTTTATGCCCTGTAGAAGAAGTAAGAAGTTATTGTTAGGGAAAACCCCATTTTAGATTAGCAGCCGAAGCCCTTTTAAATTGGATGGCTTATCTGTTATCTCTCTGTTGGAGATTCTCAGCTGGCCCTTTAAACTTTAAATTAGATTACTCCATGCCAGTATTTTGATTCTTCAACATAGCCCAATGAAGACAAACAATTTAGATGTTTATGTATAGAAGTAGCAATTGTGTATGAGAATTCGAAATGTTGAAATTGGAAGTGGATGTTGTCATTGCAGATGGCGCGTACCAAACAGACAGCTCGCAAGTCCACAGGTGGAAAAGCTCCAAGGAAGCAACTTGCTACCAAGGTGGGTTTCCTCCTTTCCTTTTCAGTTGTTGTCTTTTGGTCACAAGAGATTGGAAAACAAGTTCTCATTTGAGATATATATTGTAGGCTGCACGTAAATCTGCTCCAACAACTGGAGGAGTGAAGAAGCCCCACAGATACAGGCCTGGAACTGTTGCCCTTCGGTATGCATTGGAGCATCAAATGAGTTTTCATGCTTCTCGAGTTTCAAATTTATGGGTTATTAGATTGTCTCTGTTATTTTATTTTTTCAATTGCTTTGTTCTTTTATTTTTTTCAACTGCTCTGTTCTTTCCAGTGAAATTCGAAAGTATCAGAAGAGCACAGAACTCCTTATCAGGAAACTGCCATTCCAGAGGCTAGTCCGTGAAATTGCTCAGGATTTTAAGGTGATTTGGGAAGTTTGCTGTTGATACTGTTCTGCTCTTTTGCTGTGCTATTTCTCTTTTCTGAAAATCTTGGTTATGTCTCTCATATAATGATATCTGGTATTGCAGACGGATCTGCGTTTCCAAAGCCATGCAGTTTTGGCTTTGCAGGAGGCAGCAGAGGCATACCTCGTCGGTCTGTTCGAGGACACAAACCTGTGCGCAATTCATGCTAAGCGTGTCACTATCATGCCCAAGGATATCCAGCTTGCCCGTAGGATCCGTGGTGAGAGAGCTTGAGGAGAGACGATTGATGATACCATATTCATCCGGTGCTCATCCAATATCTTCCTTTGTTTGCTGTATAATAGCTACTTAAATGTGTTCACAACTGCTTTTGTGCATGTCAATATGTTGGCAATTACAGACCTTCATCGTACTGACTGATGTTTAGAAGTAGAAAGGCTGTTTGTTTTCTTTAATTGGTAGATTCTGTTGGAAGATTTCTACAGTAGTGGACAAACAATTCCCTTTTGATTACCTACCAGTTTCTTGATTAAATTTTTTATGTTCTTGTTCTCGTCTGTCATTAAAGCAAAGGTTTGAGGGGGCATGGACATGTATGAGAGAGGCTTTGAGTGCTCTAGCGTTCATGGATTAAGTGGTGAGGAAAGACATACATAATTTGAGACTCTCGACATGGTTATGTATACACATGATATATTTAATCGTTCTCATTTAGTTGGGATAAGGCTGAGTTGAGTGTTTTTCTCATGTTTGGATGCGATTAATTTTCTAGAGGCATTTCAAGAATTGTCAGGAGCTTTCCTTTTGTGCTTCATTTTAGATTCATGTTTTCAGTGTTGGGCCGTGTGCTTCCTTCTCAGATTCAGGTTTTCATTTTTGGGATGAGGTCATGGTCTAAGTAAGTAATCGTACTGACATCCTGCCGGTATCAGACTGGGAAAGGAAAAGTTGCAGGAATGGGGGCCAGAATGGGGAAGTAGGGTTATTCGATTCATTCTAATGAATCTGATTTTAATTCCGAGACCAATTCCGATATTGAATCCTAAATCCATGGATAGGAAGAGGCAAATACAGGTGCTTCAGGTCCATCGAGAGTGGCTGTGCTGTAGTACAATATACAACAACCTTGGCCAATTTATGTGAGAATGGCTTCTTTTTTTTTTTCAGTTCGGTTTGAGAAGTAATGAATGTAAAATAAAATCGAACCGAGCGAACCAAAGGTTTTAATTTTTCAAACCAAAACCAATTGGTTTGGCTTAATTGTTTTCTCCTATATAGCTGTTTCTCGTCAAAGTTGCATAACACGACATTTCCTCCCACTCATGAACACACCCACACAAATAGAGAGAAATCGGTGATTGAAAATTTGCACATTCTGGAGTTGAAAGAGTGAAAGTCTTATCAAATTCGACAGAAATAAAGCGATGAGACAAGAAAATTAAGCAGATAAGAAAATAAGAGATTTGTTTTTAATCAATTTAATCATTTAATGGTTTAATTGGTTTGAAACCAAACCGATTCGTAGACTATAAAATTAAAAAGAATCGATTTGTTACAATTCAATTCGTCTTTAAATGGTCAATTTTGATTAAATTTTTCAGTTCCCATTCAGAACACCCTTCGGATAAATAGAAAACCATTTGGATGGTTGGTATGTCAAATTCCATGACCTATTTCATTCATAGGGGCCAATTCTAATTATCGATTTTCTTGTTTCTTTTTTTTTTTTTTTTTTTTTTTTTGAAAGATCTTGGTGGCTGATTTGAGTTGATATGGTAAATTAAAGCAGTAGGGTAGATAAAAAAGGATTGAACTCGTGGATCCACGACAGGTGGCACTCAACATGTTCGACGATTTGAAAGAAAGCGACAGTAAAGATGCGGATATTGAAAACATAAACATCGAATCAAAACGAACCCAATCCCAAATTCGAGAAAACCAAAAACCAAATTTGAAATCTCTTGCAAGCATTTTCATTGCTCAAACTCTCCATCTGCAAAAGTCTCCCTTAAACCTTGCAACTTCAATGGAAGTTGCAAAACTTTGCCACTCTGCAAACCTCTTCCCCCAAGCATTTTCAAGTACCAAAACATATGGGATACATTTTGGTACTTGAAAATTAATTAACAAATTTAAATATAGCATTTATTTTTTTGAATAGTGTTACGGTTGGAAATCACCCGCCAGTCTGCAATTTAAGCAACCTATAATCACAGAAGTTAAACAAAGGAGTTGGGCGACTAAACCCCGGGTACACTCCGATCCCTAAATTAGATTTCCAATGTAAACAGTCAAGAGATAGCAGGAAGCTATCTCCAGTTTAGGAAAAGAGGGGAACGATGAAAGAGTTTGAGCGTATGAGATTGTGAGTGAAGGTGAACAGTGAATAATGAGATCCGATTACCTGAAGGGATCGTCCTCTACTTATAGAGATTAGGAAGAAGCATAGAGGTACCAGGACTCAGGGAAGTTGATTGCCTATAGGACTACCAAGTGTCGCTCTGAGGGACGCCCAGGTCATAGACTCCGAGTAGGAGTGGGAGACTGTAGCCAAGGAAGCTAAGTCGGTCAATAATGAGAGACACATGTCACCATATGAGTGGTTGCATGGCCGTGATGATCGGCAACGTATTGTACTAGGAGAAGGACTCCTATGACGTAACCTAGTTGCCTTAGGACTCTGATTTCCGACCAGAAAACGTAACCAAGTAGGACTATGCCACTGACCAAGCACCGTGTCCTGATAGGATTGTATCTCCATCCGCGAAACGCATCCGGATAGGATTGTGACTCCGAGCGTGAAAAGTTAAGCGCTACATTGTTTGTCTGGTCAGCCTAGCCGACGTTGAGTTCCACGTATAAGAATTTCATTGGATGATGCTTTTCTCCCATAACAGTTAGAAAACTCATTTATTGGATAATTCAACCGGTGCAAGCTGAGGCTTCTTTGTTAAATATAGCATTGTCTACTTGTAAAAAATCCAATTACAAGTAGACATTGTCACCAAATTTTATGATGTTAACAATCCAATTACGAGTAACAATGTCCTCTCTCAAGCTCCTCAATGTGTCCGACAATGTCTTCTGTGGTGACCAACAATTTCTTTGGCACTCTATCGCTTCAGATCGTCAAGCTCAAGCGGCTTAAACATCTGCATCTCGGCGGCAGTTACTTCACAAGCGAAGTCCCAACTACATACTCCGAGTTACAAAGTTAGGAATACTTGGGTTGAACAGTAACAGTTTTTCCAAAAAGATTCCGGCAAGTTTGAACCGCCAAGCCAACCTGACAGAGCTCCTTTGCACCAAGTTGGTTTGGCTCGAGAAAATTTAAATGACTTACCTGTGAATTCCCTCCCACAGGTTTAGCGTGTTGTTCGAGGAGAACCCAGAAGGTTCAGTCCGTCCAGGAGTCGAGTGACGAAAAACAATGTGTGACGAAAAACACAGAAACATGTTCTTCAAGGAAAAATGGAAAAAAAGGAAACACAGACGAGAGAGAAGACGAGAGAGAGCTTGAAGATGACAGAACGGATGATCCAACATCTTCAGAATCCTCTTCTCAGTCTTAGACCTCTCAATTTTGTGCTTGAATGCCAGTTCCTCTCAACATCTTCATGATCCAACATCTTCCAAGGTCGCCACTTCCGATACGACGGAGAAGCTTGAAATCTCCAAAGTTCAGGCCGTCCTTTCGGCTAGAAGAAGCGAAACGTATGGCTTCCCAGGCAGAATCCGATGACTTGTGTGGCTTCAAGGGGAGCTTCTCTGGAGACAGAGAAGACATTTTGGCAGGGATTTCAAGACCGTCAAACGAAAGACGGCCTAAGCTACTGCAACTCTCACTGCTCATCGAGCTATGACTAGAAGAAACTCGAACATTTTAGGAATGAAAACAAATAATGGACCTCTCTTTGCTGTCTACAATAGAAAAGAGCTTTTACTACCCCTACCGAGCATCGCCTTTCTCTTTTTCTTTTCAATAGCACAGTCTGATACCTAACTACCAGTCAAGAAAGAAAAGCAGAACTACAAGAATCTAAACAAGCAAAACCAGAGAAGACGATTGTAGAACTTTCAAAAACAGAGGATTTCACCAATTCTAAGGAATCACTTTCAAAAAGAAACAAAGATTGCGGCCTTGGGGAAAAAAAATTACAGAGAAGGGGGAAATGGCGTCCGCGTCTTCTCCTTTTTTCCCTCTCCTCTCTTGTCTTCTCCTCCAGGCCTTTTGCTTCGTGATCCCTCTTTTCCCCTCTCCTCTCTCTCTCTCGTCTTCTCCACCACTCTGGTTTGGCGTCATTTCCCTCTTTTCCCCTCTCCCCTCTCTCTCTGGTCGTCACAAATTTCAGTCGGCCGTAGAGAATTTCAAAATTGAAGTTTTTTTCACTGTTACGCCAGCTAACCTCCCTCTATACACCACTTTTTATTAACACCGTCGGATGACCGCATTTCCACGTGGCGGCCATCCAACGGTCTCCGCCGCGTCTCCTATGCCCGTACACATAGGAGACGATTCGGACTCCTAGGAGTCAGGCCTTCTCCTGCTACTCAATCCTGTGCTTCCCCTCCTATTAATAATTAGGCCTTTTCCCTCTTTGAGATGCCTGTTAAGCCTCGTTTTGCTCCCTGTAATGGAAGGAACAGCAATCCTTTTCGTACCAGAAACCTTCTACCAATCCAAGGCCTCAACCTTTAAACCATCACCCTCGAGTCTTTCCCCATATGCAACTCCTTGGTTCTGACCCCTTATGTTGAACAAGTCCTTTTTGTCCCCCCCCCGTGACCCGGCTCCTCTCAAATCCAATCACTTTTCAAGTTGTGATCTGATGGCTGGAGTTTATTCTGCACGCATACTAATACATTGGTTTGTGCGTTGAACTGACTTTAGCCACTGGATCACTAACTTGAGGGCAATTGAACTTGAGAGGATCTTCCCCCCCCCTCCCCGTGGGATTCCCCCCCACCCACCCCTACCCCTCATGCCACCCCCTCCACTTCCTTCTTTTGAGAATACCTCCAGTACCGGTCCACTCTCCTCTTATGCGAACCCCCAGCCTGCTCCCCCTTCTCCCAAGACTTTGTCTTCTTGTCACTTAATAAGCTTATGATCATGAAATTTCTCCATATTGTAAATAGGCTAAAATGCTAAATTAGGAGAAATTAAAGAAAAGGTTCATTTTAAGAGGTACCTTTTTTTTTTTTTTTTTTTTTTTCCGATTCAAATTTAAGAAGGAACCATCTTATAAAACCAGAACTATCACAAAGGAAATCAGATCAAAATAAGTAGAAAGGGATAATTTGATTCGTAATAGACCAACATCAATACCAAAATCAACCCCAAGTTTTCACCTACTAAGCCCGACAGAATCAGGCCAGGACAATTCAGATTTGTATAGAATCAATCCATCGTTTTAGTATCCAATTCCAGGACAATTTGGATTTGTATAGAATCAATCCATCGTTTTGGTATCCAATTCCAGAACAATTTGGATTTGTGTAGAATCAATCCATCGTTTTGGTATCCGATTCCAAGTTTTAAACCTTATCCAAAGATCTTGTAGTGCCCCTAAAACCAGATATTTTTCATAGGCTGTCTCCAAAAGACAATGCCCAAAGATCCAGAGAAGTTCTTGGCCAGGAATATGAAATGCATGATGAGAAATTCCTGTAGAATTACAGAGAAGCGTAAACAGTGGAAATAAGAGCCCAAATTAACAGAGCTGATTAAGAACAGAGAAGTTAGAGAACCATCCTGTTTCCATATCAAAGATGACAAAGCAAGCTACATTCATATATCAGTCATAAACTGTTTGATAATACAAAAACTGATCAACCATCAAATAAAAAGAAAAACATCACCAACCACTGACATGAAATTGCCTCGATTCAACACCAACAGAATCTGACCCTCAAACAATCACACTCAAAAACATCATAACATATTAATCCAAAAGGACTGAACCTTAGAACCACTGTATGTAGCCTATTAAGACCATAATAAGGGAAGTAGATAAACAACAGTAAACTAGATCATTGTAGATTTCAGCCTAATCTTTTAGATTCACGCACAAACTCCTCAACTATGCATGGCTGTACAGATAAGGAGATTGAACCTGACTAACAGACTGTAACCATTTCTGGATTATCATGTGAAGAACATGATGTCCTCAAGATCGCAATGCAACTTGAAGATATTTGGATCATATTGCAACCCAAACGAAGAAGATGATGATGATGAAGATGAAGCACAACCAACCTCCCAAGCCTCATAATACAGTCGCACCCTATACGCCAAATTATCAGCATAGTATGCAGGTGGGACCAACGAGACAGGTTTCGTGCATCGAGCATAGGTGTAGCACAGGTTGTTAATGATCTGCTGCAGCTGATCCGAACTGAACTTGTGATCATCCCACAGGCAGTAGTAATGAGTCGGTTTGCTTGTCCCCAAGAGTCCATAATGGCTGCAAAGATAGAAGTCAAATTCCCAACGTTGCACAATAGTTGTATCTACAACTGTACCTGGAATGACATTGCCATTACGGGCTCCTTGCCTCTCGTCCATGGGGAACAGGCGAGTTTGGTGCCGCTTCTGTGCAGTCACAAGTGTGATAGTCGGGGAGTATCCATTACGCTCAATTGCCTTCTTGAGATCCATTAATTCTTCGTTCAGAACCATATCAAACTGGGAGTCACTAACTCCATCACGGAACACTATGATTTTCTTCGGCTTTACTTTGTTGAGCTCAGCATATTTGTCAATAAGCTCCGAACACATCTCCCCAAATGCTAGGATCTTCTCTACACGATGCTTTTGAAGCCGGTAACGTGCTACATATTTATTTGCAGCTGGCCAATTCATAGTAGCAACAACAGCTGCAATGGACGGGCTTGAAGCATTTCCTGGGCTCGGATGATTGACATCAGCCCCAATAAACATCACAGGATCATTGCCCTCAAGACGAGGAAGCCGGTCAAAGAGCTCAAAGTTACTACCTCCAAGCTTTGCATTGATCTTAAGAGAAAGGTTGGCCAGGTACTGATCTTTAGTTATGTTGCGACGATCACTCAAACAACATTGTGTCACAATGCCAATCTGCGTCTCACAAATCCACTTGAGAGCCTTATAACCAAGATGTTTTTTGGTCATTGGACAGATGAGAAGCTGCAACCGCTGGTTTGCTTTCAAATATACATTATTAAGGAGCTTACGAAGCTTGTCAGTATCAGAGAGCACGCGCATATCAGATGGTTCATGGAAAAGAGGTTCGCTCATGCGTATCCTTAGTTTGTTGCATTTCATAATTAGCTGCTGCTTGAATTGATCATAGTTCAACCTGTCCCTCCGATCATAGGAAGTGAAGTCAAGGACTGCCCACCTTTCAATATCCTTCCCTTCCAATACAGATCTCTCTACAAGGTTCCATTGGCAGTCTTCCCTATCCAACGGGTATTTAAAAGCTCTACCACTGGCATCACCGAGTTTTAGATCTGGTGCTCTGATTACACGGCCATTCACCTGTGTCATCTCTGTGCTGGCTTTAATTTCAAAGTTATTCATTGTCTCTCCTCTGTCAAAAATAACAAAATAACAAAATAACAATCAATCTGATATTCCTTTAATTTTGAACCAAATAACAACTTCTCAATCAACATTTCACAAAATACTAGAGGCAATTATTTTATTTTTTTTTTTTTTTTTTTTTTTTTTTTTTACTGTGATTAACAAAAGATGAAACATTGAAAACAATTTAAATTTTTTAGTTTTTTCTTTGTATGAAACAGCCAACATAAAAGATGTGTGAATTAAAAAAATCCAAACCTTGGTCAATATGACAATAAATGACAATATTAACAACAATGAGTACAAGATCTAAAGAAAAGTTAGTTCACAACCTATATCATCATGAAATCAGATGATCCAACCTCAGATTAACAATGTCTGAGGAATTACATTACTATTTAAAGGATCTACAAAAACTACTTCTACAGATTGGTGTTAAGATATCCATCCCATAAAACTAGCTTTTGCATAGAAGACAATTCCAAATGGAAATATCAATTTTATCAACAAAATGATGACCTGTCTATATCATCTGTCGATATCCAATAAATGGAAATTACAACAGCAAGCAGAACTCAAAAAACCACATATATAAATCAAATATATGTATAAATATTGAAGTTTATGTTTTTTTCTTTTTTTATGGGGTGTGGGGGGTGGGGGGTAGGGGTAACAATTTTAGTTGTAGCTGTACATACCTGAGAGGTCCATCTACCGCCTGAACCATGTCATGTATAAGGCTCCTTCTTACCCAAGGCTTCACCAAGGACATGTCTTTCAATTTTCTTTCTGCATAATCGTCCAAAAGATCCTTTGGATACCTCTGCCCTTCTACCACCACACAAAACTCCATAGGTACAGCATTTGACTTTGCCTTCTTTCCTAAATCCAAGCAAGGGAGATTTCCATATCTGATCTCCTTGTTGTATCTGTCCCTGAAATAATCCACCAGCCAAACATCCTGAGGTGGGTTAATACCCTCCCGGTCCTCGAGTGTGAACCTCAGACCATTAGCAGTAGGACCTGTTAATCCCTTGATTGTGTAATTCTGCTGGGTTTCCCTATGAGTCACAGTCACTTTTAATTGTTTCAAGGCCTTTTCAACATTACGCCTCAACTGATTATCAAAATGATCAGTTCGGAACCCCTCCACATGCTCTTGGAGAAAGTCTAGCACTGGGATTGGCTTTCGAAATGGTAGAACAGAATAGTCCACACATAAGGCTGCATCCTGAGATGTGAGCTTCAAGCTCTGCTGAAAACCCTTGCAAGCTACAACACCATAACCAAGATCATCAACATCTCTATTGTATCTCATGGAGTAGAAGCCTTGGCCAACTTGAACACGATGCTTCTTTGGATTCTCTTTCATGACAAGATCCATCGCCTGCAATATTTCACGAGGGATACGTGCGAGCATGCCATTTAAGTAAGCTGCCAAGCTTCCAAGCTCTAGCTCCTTCACTAACTCTATAGTGAATACATAGGGTTTGACAACCTCTCCCTTGGGCACATTGACTGTAAATTTCCCAGTGGGTAATTTTACTCTACTAACAATGATCTTCCCCCCATCATAAGCAGTCATAGATGAAGGAAACTGAATTGGGTCATCAGAGAATACTTTGTTTTTTACAGCACGTATATCAGAATTTGAAATTCTGGGAGGCCCACGAGGCTTGGATGACATCTCTGGCTCAACATCAATGTTGTATTGTAGCAGAGTCAATTTGAGATTTAAATTGACGCGGAAATGATTAGCAAGAAGGCGAACCTGACGGACACGTAATGTGCCCCCATTATCAGGTCGTCTTATTGGGATAATACTCCCAGACTCAGGAAGAGGAGGTGATGCTGGCAGCTTTCCAGAAATATCTAGAGATCTTAGCCCTGAAATTGGTGGATCTGCATATTGAGGTTCAAAACAGAAACGAAAACAAGCTTTAGTCAAGCTGCTAGAACCTATTGAAATATTTTCATGTTTCAACAGAAAACAAAGTGCTTACCAGAGATCATGAAGTGAATAAAAACAAAAAATAAAAATAAAAATACCGAAAAAAACACATTGGTAGGGAAAAAGCAAATTCAATTCACAATTTAACGAAATCATCGAACACTAAATTCTTTAAAAAAAAAAATCATAGTGCTTACCAGAGACGGACTCAAAACTCTTGGAACTATCAGCTGTAAAACTCTTGGAACTACCAGCTGCAGGATCGCCCTTCCAAGCTCCTGGACCACGTACAGAAACACTCGAACCACTCCAAGCCCCTCCACTAGTCCCCACTACCGAACCCGCCCAAGCCGAAGACGGCCTAGGGGTCTCTGCAAACTGACCCTGAGTCGAACTAGTAACTTGTCTGAAACTCCGATCAGGGCCTGATGCCGGCCTTGGTTCGCTGGATTGACACTGATAAGAAGTAGGTCCCTGCCTAACACCCTGATCTTGGCCGTAAACCGGTCGATATTCCCTTTGCTGAGCAGTGGAACTCTGGTAGCTCGGGTAATTCGAAGGATTCGAAAACTCACTGTATTGTTGATCACGGTTTTGACTTCTCCCCCTCCCTCTTCCTCTTCCTCCATCACCTCCAGGGTTCCTTCCTCCTCCTCTCCCTCGTCCTCTCCCTCCATCACCTCCTCCAGGGTTCCTTCCTCCTCCTCTCCCTCGTCCTCTCCCGTAGTTCTCCATTGAAACACACAGAAATCAAGCTCTGGCACCAAAATACAAACTACAAACGTTCACGACATCGCTTTGTTGGACAAGACGGACTGGATTGGAATTTATACATAAAAAATTGGTTTACCAGGAGTTTCGAATTACGGTTTTACCCCTTAACCGTAGTTTACAAGTTATGGTTAGGAAAGTACCGGGAAAGTAGGGAGTAAAGGAGTTTGTGGGCCGGGTTTGCATGGGTTGTACATCTGTATTTCGTCCGCCTTACCTTATGACCGTTAGATTGGATTGCATAGAGTTAAAAGATTCTGATCTAACATCTAAAGTGTATTAGGAAGGACCCAATTCATAGAACTTTCCAGATGACACTGGAGTTCTCCAAAGTAGTTACTAGATGGGTCATGCAGTCTTCCATATTTTCAAATGGTTTGGTAAAGGTAGATTGTGTTTGGGATTATAATAGTAAAAAAGATTCCAATCGAATGGTTGTGATTAAATAAAGATATTACTGTTGTATGGCCCCCATTTCATGTAGGGACCTCATTTGACTGAAAGAAACCTTCCACACGAGGACATTGGAGAAATCCCAAGGGGAGTACGACGCCTACTTCAGAGGCAACCAAATCCTCTCCTGCGGTCCTGCCGCCTGCCAAGGGTCGGATTTCAATCGACCCACCCCCCAATGTATTGGCAGACGGTCAGACCGAACTCCAGTCCTTGGATCTGCGGCAGGAAGTTCCTGCCGCAGGAGACGATTTGGATCCACTTCAGAGCTAAGGAAGCCAATCCCTAGGGAGGAGGAAAGGACATTTTACAGGGTTCTTTTCTCTTTCCCTTTATTTTATTTTAATGTGGATTTCAAATTTTTAATATAATATATTTTTCTCTACTTTAATAATATGCGATTGTGACTGTGACCTTTAACAAATTCTAAAGACCCTTTTTTACTAGAAAAAGTGAAAAGAATGAAAAAAAATTAAAATCTAAAGGCATTAATTTTATATGGATTGCTTAGTCTCCAAACAAAGCTTCCATGATAAGGTTCACCCATATTTATTGTTGGAATACTTGTCAATGTGACCACTACAATTGAGAGTTGAGTAGTTGAAAATCTAAATTCGATTGTATAAGATTTGATAGATTTTTACGGAACGAAAGAATCCGATATCAATTTGTATCCGTATTCGTTTAAAGGTATCTAGATCCTACCACATCATAATCTGTATCTGATTTATTTACTTCTTTTTACAAGGTTTGAGGATTCAGGATCGGATGAATCGAGAATCAGATCAGGACTGATTGTCATTGATATCAACTCACGTCCATAAAGTACGGGATTTCTAGGGGTTTTTTTTTTTTTAATGTTTTTTAGAGTTCTTGTGGTCGATTTCACCCAATTCATTTTGATTCAGATTGAAATCAATAGCGACAAGTTTCATCACCGATTCAAATTTAATCGTTTTGACAATCTATATAAATTTAAGTGAAAACTCTCTCTCTCTATCCACAATGACAAAAGAGTTACATCAAGCTACGTGAAAGTTTAATTGTATATCTTTCTTGGATACTCTCTCTCCTCCACTTGTCCACTTGGATGGTTCATGTATTGTCTACTTAGACGATTAATCGATGATTATAAGATTCTAAACCACAATCAAACCGATTATCGATGTGGAAAATTTAAACCAAACCAATTAATTTTGGTTCATAACTGATATCTTTAACTGAATTGTATTCGTAGATTTTACCAAAAACAAAAATGTCCTTGTGGAGAATCTCAAAAGTAGCCTGCCCAGGGAAAGGAGACAGCCTCCATTAACATTTATTTGAAGCTATTGATGGCGTAGAAGGAAGGGATGAAACTGAGATGGTGACATATAACAGACGGCCTTGGTCGGTCGGTAGTTCTAGAAAAGGAAAACGAAAAAGAAGAAAAGGAAAGTTAGAGGAAAAAAACAGACAAAGAAAAATTAGAAACTGACGACAGAAGGACGACAGAAGGTATAGAAAAATGTAACACTTATAACGGCTAAAAAGTGCTGATTTCCCATTCACTGTTACGCAATGACTGCATGACTATAAAAAGTAATTCCATTCTTTTCACCCCCTGTGCTCCTCAGGGTTTGGATTATTTCTCAATAAATCTATATATATATTTTTCTTTTTACTAGGGGTGCAACTGATTGGATTGGGTCGAGTTTTTCAAAATCTTAACCTTAATCCTAGTTAATTAAACTTAATTTTAATCCAACTCAATCTTCTCAGGGTCAAAAAATATTCAATCCTAACTCTGATCTTAACAAGGTTGATTTAATCCTAACCTATCCTGATTGACCTTCACAGGACTAGGTTGGGTTGGGTTAATCTTGATTAACTCTTATTTAGGGTCGGATTGATCCTGATTAGCCTGAAATATATAATAAATTGTCAAATAACATACATATAATAATTATAACTTAAAGATATAACAAACACAAATATATATATATAATACATTTTTATGCGAAAATTGAATTTGAAATAAAATCGACCATAAAGGCGGTATATGCAAGATGCAAATATTATTTATATAACATAAACTGAAAGTAAAATGAAATACAAGTTACAATCAGAAATGAAATATAAAATGTAAGTTTGAAACATGAAAACAGAGTACTGAAAGAACTTAAAAGAACTTACAGGACACTACTACAATTTGATAGCAAGTAGGTTACAAGTTTCAAGGAATGATGAACCTAAAGCTATGGAGGTTTAAGTACAGAAGAGATGCTAAGAAACTAAAGGAACACTCTTGATGAAGTCTCCCGCCTTCGAAGGTGAATGCTCTCTCTAACTTCTATCTTCTGACTCTAGTTTGCCTCCCCGAATGAATAGGAGTTCTTCTCCATTTATAAAAGAAGTCTTGATGCTGTTTTGGATGCATTGGGGCATTGGATTCCATTGTAGTGCAAGTGTGGGGCCATACTTTTGATAAAAGAAAGTTGATTGAAATTTGTCTCTCCTGTTGCTTTTTCTTTTTGAATGTTGAAATGCTTTTCAAAAGAAAATAATTCATCTTTTGACTTTTGAATTATTTCCAATCACTTTTGCTTTTGCAGTTGTCGACAGTGAATCACAGGTGTTGAATCTTCTAGATCCACATCGAGGCATTCCACATGTTCGAAGATACTGTTTTCCCCTTTGGTTTGGATCAGAGTTTGTACCGTATTAGTGTGGACCTGATAATGACTTGACTATCTAGACTGAGATAGTTACAGAATACGTTTGGATACGATTACGTATTATACCCGACTATCTATACTAAGATAGTAACAGAATATAAATGGATACGATTTCGTATTATACCGAATATATTTTGATACGGACTGCATTAGACCTGAATACGTTTTGATACAAGTGGTATTATACCTGAATACAATTTGATACAGACTGTATTAGACCTGTGCCATTCTTTTAGTGACGTCATGCCGACGTGATGTAGTCTTTTTGACAAAGACTCAGCCTTTGAACGGATTTCATATGCCTTTACCACGAGTCGTTTGCTGTGGGCTAGTCAAGACTTTAACCAGGTCTTGGTCCGTTATGCCCAAGTTGGGACTTATTTGCGGGATCCTATTTGGGACAATTTTTTGTTATGATTGGACCGTGATCTTTGTGTAACAAATTATTGGGCTAGTTCTTCAAGACCGGCATATACAGCAGGGTCAGAGTCTGGAGCATAAGGATCTTGGGCGAGCTGTTCTTGAGACAGGTGAACGGATCCATGGGCTGAACCGGTGGATTCATCATCTGTAATTTGAGGTTCATTTTGCAAGAGAGACAATTGAACTTCAATTTCTGCTTGTTTGACCTTCAGGATTTGATATGGTGTTGATGGAACTTGCTGTTCTTTGAGGATAGCATTTGCGGCTTCAATGCCGGTTACGGCTTTGATAATGTATTCTTTTGTACAAAATTTTGTGTCACAATTTACCCACCATTTGACATAGAAGGTTCTGATGAGGAAAGAAATTTGAAAATCCTCAAGATGTTTGATGATTTGATCATAACTCCAATACATGATCCATGTCAGATGACAAGTGATAAAGAACCGGAGTAATGGTGGTTGAGATGTAATTGGAGTGGCATTGGCACAAAAATATTGATAAAGACTTTGAATTTGCTCAGGCAAGATTTCAAAAATGGGACGAAGATGTTCCACCATAAGGAAAACCATGCCGGTAATTTGTTATGGAATCGATGGTCAAAAGAAAAGAACCACGAATGTTGATTTGTAGTATTTTGAAATAAGAATGTTCTGTGCCAAGCATCAATATAATCAAAATAATGATAATTTGGGGATTGATAATTTTAAGAGAAAGATTTGGGAGTCAACGGGTGTTGGGACCACTTCAATGATGATAATTTTACAGATAATAACAGTTGAATGAGTTACTAATCCGGGTTTGATTTTGTCAAAATATTGTTTGATTGTGATTGAATCAGTGTCTATGAATATAAACTCATAAAACTCCTGAGTTTTGAAAGGAGATTTATTATAGAAGTGTCAATCTTTTCAGAAATATTTTTAAGCAATTTGGAGAGGATTATCACATCCTCGGACTTATGGTTCATCCAAAGGAAATAATTCCTCATAGGGAACTTTTGTGAAATATTGAGGTCTATTTGCCAATGATTTTGGAGATGAATTTTGGGTGGTAAGAGTGGGGTTTGCATGGATTGTATACTTGTATTTGTCCTCCGTACTTTATGACCGTTGGATTGGATGGAAAAGAGTGAAAAGATTCTGATCTAACATTTATCATGTTGTGGGTTCATTTAAGGTGTATTCTGAAGGACCCAGTTCATAGAACTTTTCCAGAAGTCACTGAGTTCGAAGTTCGAACTCCAGTGGAGCAGACGAGCAGTAGCTAATAATTAATGGATGTGATGTGATTATGTTTCCACTTCATATGAGCCTCAATTGACTGCCAGAGAAACTCTAGAAAGCTAATTTTACACGGATTGATGGGTCCCCAAACAAAACTTATGTGACAAGATATTCGAATTCAATTCATATCTATATTCGGGTAATGTATTTGATTCAGATGTATTGTATCTAAACTTAAACAATCCCTAATATAATCCATCTAATCCAAATAGATATTCAATTAATAAATAAAAATTTAAGTAACTAATACTCTTGAGAGTTGTTACAGATTTTGATAGGTTCTACCGATCGAAGAAAAAAGAATCATGAGACATGGATTGAGGGTGTATCTTTGAAGAGGAGGAAGGTCTGGATTATAAGTCAGGAATATAAACGGATAATTGAAAATATGATATCAATTTGCATCCATATTCATTTAGAGGTATCCCGACTCTAATATTCGAAGCTTAGGCTTTTTTCAAATATCTTGCTCATCTCAAACACACTATAATGGATTTTTTTTTTTTTTTTTTTTTGGTGCACACTTGTAAAAGGGGCAAAATACATTCATCCTCGAAAGAAAAACAACATGATACAAAAAAGAATGAGGTCCTCCAAGTTTTGTCCACCGGTAAAACGAATAACTATAACAAGAGATGATGCACAAATGACAAACTAATAAAGTAAAAAAATCGAAACACTACCCAAATCACCGGATACGACCGAAAATAACTGAGATATCAAGTGGTGGTTAGATCTTAATCTTCTCGTCCAACAAAGAGAAAATAAGAACCTAGCTCTTAGATTTAGAAAACATATGGATCCTAAGAATTCTATATAAATAAGGTTGAAAACAACCCATGCTTACAAATACAATCCCCATCAAATTCTGATATTGTTTTTGTAGTTGTAGGGGTATCGGATTTTCTTTCTGACACCAGTGTTCGCTTTCAGGTCGGTGTAAATCACTTCCCCTTCTATTTACAAAGTTTTCATCCTACTCCCTATTTATGCGTTTTCTATAATACCCTTACTTCAGCGCCCACAATCCCCGCCCCCCATTTTAGAATCAGTGTCCCGTCTACCCAAAAGCCCAAATTAGCCACATCAGCCTTCCATATGAGTCATGATGAAATTTTGTGTGGGAATATCTCTTCCTCATTGTTTGGGTAGAAAAATATTTTTCTTATAAAATGAAACGTTAGGGTAGATTGGTGGGCCCATAAGTGTATAGGTATAAAATACTCAAAACTCACTTAGAGGTGGGAGGAGGGTTGGGCCCCTTTTTCTTGGATTGGGCTTGGGCTGATAAAGTTCTAACCCCAAGTCACTTGGGCTTCAATTCTTCCATTTTTTTTATGGTAGGGTTATGGGCTAATGGGGTGGGAGGCAGTCTCTCATTGGACCCACATTTTTGGTCATGAGAAACCATCTTCTGGAAGCACAGAAACTGAAGTCATCTACCTATTATAGTTGATTTCTTTTTATTAGGGATCGATGAGTCAATTGATCAGATCAGTCCTGGACGATCCCAAATTAACTCAGTTGATGTGGCCCCGCAAGGGTTTTGCACCACACCCCTCAAAAGAAATATAAGAATTTTGTATGTGTTATTTGTCAAATTTTGGATCTTAATTCAAATAATATGGCCTAAGTAGGTATTGCACATTTTTCTTTTATTTTCAAGAATTCAAATTTGTTGTGATATATATATATATATATATATATATATATATATATATATATATATATATATATATATATATATATATATATATATATATATATATATAATTTTTTTTTCTTTTTTCCTTCTTCTAATAACAAGAAGTTGAAGTCCGACTAGGCTCGAACTTGGCAGAGTGAGACAAGGGCAAATATTTACTGAGAGTGAACGGTCATGGTTCCAAGAGAAGAGTAGGAGCGACGAGCAGTTGTTGACATTGTGAACTTAGAGCCAACCATCTTATAAGGGTAATTTGGAAATTTTAAATTATTGGGGGAGAAAGAGAGGTAGAAATTTACTATCGGAGAAGAATAAAAAGCTCCATAGGAGACATTTTGTAATTATAAAACAATTGGATTGATAGAATATCTTATGTATTTGCATTTATGCATATTTGAATTTCTTTATAAATTTAATTTCTTGGAATGTAATCTTACTTTTTTACCCTTTGAGCTTAACATACTTATTTTGTTGGGTAAATTATAAACACTTCCCCCTTACTTTGGCTAAATGATACGAACCTCTCTTTGTAGCTTAGAAATTACATAAGCCTCCCTTGCATTTTGAATTAGATTGCATTCAACTACTGTCCGTTTGTTGAAGAACGTTAGTTGCTGACATCACTTGGCCAAATTAACATAAATGACCAAACTACTCTTGATATGTAGTGAAATTCCAAATTTACCCTTCAGATAGAAAAATGTCTTCTTCTTTGCAACAACCCTGACAACACTTTAAATAGTCCGGATCGAACTGATTGAAATCGATCCAGACTAAATTGTTACCGTACATGTTTCGGGTTTGTTAATATGAAAGATAGGAGAGCCCGGAAATGTTTTCTATATTAAGGATAGATGGTTTTTAGAAATCGATAATGAATTGGTATTTAGCCCATCAAGACCAGGGGTCTATTAGCAATTAAGTAGCTTGTAGAACTTGGTGAATTTAAAGAGTGACTTTATAAGGAGATCACAAAGTATGCTTTTCTTGAAGCCCTTGGTTGTGTATGTCGTATTCTACTGTGGATGCAAGAAGAATCATGAAGAGGAAGGCAGAGCATGACTGCATCCTTGGTTAGTTTTTTCTTCCTAATTATTTTGCTCTTCTCTTCCTAACTCTAATGGAGCTGGCTCTGGTTTGTTAACCAACCCTGTTTGAAAATGTGAATTTTTTTGTTATATATGAACCACTAATTAACAAAAGCCTTTCCCAGCAGAAAATTTTATGAATCTTTGTCTTTTAAGACAACAATATTGGAGAGGCGCCAGCCATGATCACATGGTATGCATGTCAAGTGAAGACTAGTCGTGCGATCACGTCTGATACAATTGAACGACCGTAGGCCATCTAAGTCTAGGCCCATATATAAAACAGTCTTTAATGCTTAAAAATAAATAAATAAATAAATTGTTTCGATCCTTCATTTTTCTTCCCGATCTCAAAATCATAGGGCCCATTTTCTTGCTATGGGTTCCTTAACATTGCATTTATCTCTGTTCCAACGGATTATTTCCCACCAAAAATTCTTGTTTCTCAATCCCATTCCAGGCCGTGTTTTGCTCTTTACTTAATAAAAGTACAAAGCGTTTAGAAATTTTTTTTTATTGTTGTGAAAGGACGTTGATTTATGAGGAGTTGGAAGAATGGAGAGAGACAGACACTACTCTGGATCCATGGATTAGAAATAGATCAAACTATTTTTTAGTTGGTTGACTATGATATGTATTTTGTCAAAACCACATACATTCTCTCTCTCTCTCTCTATGGGTAAGGGTGTCAATCACTTCAGTTTGGGTTTATCAATTGGGTATCACTTGGTTCAAGATATAATGAACATAAATCAAAAGAGAACCGATTATTATTTAATCACTTCAAATTTCCCAAACCAAAACCAAAGTAATAATCGGTCCAGTTTATTCGATTCCTTATTAGTTTTTCCTCCATAACCTTTTATCGTTAGTGTTGCATAACAACACAACATCCCCCCCCCCCAACCCTCACACATAGATGAATCAATTCTATGAAAGCAGCAAATTTTAGTTAAAATAATGGGGAAGTCCATCAAATTTGGCAGACTTTATGCGATGATGAGAGATGAGCAAGCACGAGAGGAAGAGAATAAGTGATCTTATAATATTCAACCGATATAACGGTTTATTATTTATCATTTTGCAATCAACGATTTCACATTGGTTTCTATTCGATTTATCAGTTCCAATTCACAATTAATTGACACCTTTAATCCCTTAGTGCACCATGTCTAAAACTCTAAACCATGGACTCTTTTAGTCATTTTCCTAATAATTAATTGGACTAAGAAGATATACGGTGGCAACTGCGGCATGCATTGATCCTTTATCCATTAACATAGGGGCAAAATTGGTATTACACATCCACAAGTCTCCCATTCCCCTCTTAAAGCATGAGCTGCATGGCAATTAGCTACAATTTATACGGATGGGGGTGTCAATTTTGGGACCAAGCTGATATCTCGGGTGGATCCGGCCCAAAACCATCTTGGGTTGAACTGTTACCAGACATGTTTTGAGTCGAGGTTGAAATATCCTACCAGTCCTAGTCCAGGTCCAGTCTGGACTAGAGCAAAACCGACCTAAAAAATTTAACTGATGAGACCGAACCCAATAATGGCTAGGACCAAACTAATCTAATTCGAATCTTAAACCCTAGCTTCAATACTTCGGCCTTAATGGGTTTCCTACAGAGCTTCCAACTTCAACCGGCCCAATAACAGCCCAATAAAGCTAAGCTAAGCCCAATAATAATTCAAACCAGATCGACCCGTTAGTTAATATGCACAGTGCAGCCCACTAACTCGAACCTCATAATGGGTATGTTTCGATCTGACCTTATAAAGACTGATCTGATTTTTGACCAAGACCAAAACCGACCGTTTAGACTATAAATATACATACGAAAATAAATAATTATTAAATTTAAACTGAAATTTGGAACTTGATGATTCACATGATCATCTAAAACGACCAGAACTGCCAACCGCCTAACCAAATAATTCTTTTAATACCTATCTACTTCAAAATCCCAATCCTAATATGATTTTAAATAACGACCCTTTTTTATTTATCCAATCATGAGTATTGCCATTCTCACGTGAATTCGAAATTGTTGGATATTCGTAAAATATTTTACAATTTTTACTAAAATTAAATATAAAAAATAACTATTTGAAATAGAGAATATTTTACTAAAATATGATAAAAATAAATAAATTAATATCAATTTCAAAATCTGGACGCTTTTTTCAAAATAATGATGACATCCTCATCATTGGTAATATCTTGGTATCCATAACCCACTCCATCTCCACCATACAATTAAATTCTTTTCTTCAATCAATCAATGATGTTCAAATATCAGTTTTTTTTTTATCTTTATCAAACAATTAAATTCTTAAATATGTCTGGGATACATAGGTAATTTAGAATATGTTTCAGATTCAGTCAAATGATTAAATTGCTATGTTTAATCGGCATTCAAAAATTATATTACTTGTTTTAATTGGCATAGACTTTGAGATCGGGTTTAATGGATTTTTTCTGAACCGGTCTAGTTTGGTTCATTTTGCTATGGCATTTGACCTTCTAAATTGATTTCCAAGTAACGATTTGGTCGAAATATGTTTTGGGCTTGATTTTCGAATATGTCCGAGATACGTAGACATTTGAAAATATAGGTATTTACAGACAGTGGTAAATTGGAATTTTACCAGAAGAAGATTATAAGAATGAATTAATAGCTAGAAAATATAGGTATTTACATATAGTGGATATTTAGTGGGTAATTAACGAAAATTATAAGAGCTCCAATGAATAGTACCCAGAAAATATAGATATTTACGAGAGGATTAAGAGTTACAACGTGTGGGCCCTCATTCATGATACTTAATCTCGTATGCCGATTGGGGGTGGCATGCGAGCTTTGCTTATTTATTTTATATTTTATAATAATATAGTTCGATTTTTAATTAGGCCCTGAAAATGCAATTAAATTTAATTTTAAAGAAGTAGACCCAAGTAAGGTCTCTGCTTAGATAACTTCATGGATACAATGTGGCCTCACATTTTTGCATGGCTCCTCATCCATTGGACTCGTGACTCTTTGAGTCTCGTTTAATTTAGAATTTGATCTTAAGAGGGATTATTCAAACAGATAACAACAATCCTTAAAATATGGCCCGTTATCCATCCCTGTAGTACATGTAATCGATCGTATTCGTATATATTCAATGCAACCTGCAGATTAACCATGCATACACGTTGCTTAAGTTTTTTTTATTTTATTCTTGTGAACCCTAATTTATTTCCCCACTGCAATAATGTCTTCTCTTCCCTCTGCAACTTCATCATCACGACGACTTCCTCCTTCTTCACCTGCAGTTGCAGTTGAGGAGATTAATCAGATTGATCAAAACGAGAACATTAATGTAGCTGCTGTTCAGGAATATGTAAGATCAGAAGCGGCAGCAGCAACAGAAGCAGAGATGGATGAAGAAGATGATTATGATTATAACGATGCTTACTTCAACTCCTTCCCAAGTGGTTTCAGGTTCTGCCCTCATGATTATGAACTTATCGTTCATTACCTACAAAAGAAAATCATGAAACAACAACTACCCATCAACAGAATCCGAGAAGTTGAATTCTACAACTATGAACCTGAATATCTTGCTCGTACGTATTATATTATGTTGGTTGATCACTTCTTAATTATTTTTTTTAATTATTTGTAATTTTTTATTATAATTTAAATTTTGATGATGATTCCTTGCCTGTTTTAATTAATTGTGATATTTCTTATATTAATTAATTTATTCTTCTGCATGCATGCAGGTAAGTACCGACCCTATGAAGGTCAGAAAGAATGGTATTTTTTTACGTCTAGATATCGGAAATATCAAAATGGAAACCGGCCAGATCGAGCAGCTGGAGGAGGGTACTGGAAAGCCACCGGAAAAGATAAAGACATCATAAGCAAAAGCAATGGTCAGCATGTTGGGTTTAGGAAGGCATTAGTTTTCTACTACGGAAAGGCTCCCAGTGGACAGAAAACTGACTGGATCATGCATGAGTTTCGGGTAAAACCAGATTTTGCAAAGCCACGAATTAGAAAGGGAGCAAATGATATGAAGGTATTTATATTAATTGTAGGTCATAGGTAGCCGTTGACAATTGAGTCTACCTTCCATATTCCTTAGCTTTGTTTGCTCTCTTTTCTATATATATATATATATATATATATATATATATATATATATATATATATATATGAGATAACATCTACCCATAGGTAGAAGTGCAATCCAATACCGATATGGTTGCTCCGACCATGATTGTGATTAATGGACAAATAAATTTCTCTAAACAAATTAAAATTATTTTTCTTCACTCGTATCTAATTTTTTTTTTTCTTGTAGTTGGATGATTGGGTCCTAAATAAGATTTACAGGAAGCCATATAAATCATCGACACAGATACAGGTCGACAATGCAGAAAACCAAGTGGAGGATGTAGATGTACAGAATGGTAATGGTATTGGTTATGGTTTTGAGGGCAATGAAAATTCTGTCCCTGCAAATGTGCCCAATAATTCCAATTTTTCAGAAACTACAAATAACTTCAATGATAACGAGATGGAGGCTAATGGGAATTCTGTCCCTGCAAATGCTCCTAATAATTTCAATTTTGCAGAAACTACAAATAACTTCAATGATAACGAGATGGAGGCTAATGGGAATTCTGTCCCTGCAAATGCTCCTAATAATTTCAATTTTGCAGAAACTACAAATAACTTCAATGATGACGAGGTGGAGGCTTACATAGGTTCGATCAATCTACCTGATGAATACGACAATTCTCTTCAGAATATCCTTGATCCACTACCTTCAAATTCCTATCATCAGTGTAACCTTGCTCCACTCCCTTGCGAGCAAGGGAATTGCGATTTCATACCCGAATATGACTTCGTCAACACAGACTATATGAATGACGGCTACAATTTTGATATTGTTGAGGATCAAAACCAAAATTCTAACGGGATGCCATCATCACCAACAAACTATCCAGATGATTCACCAAAATACTAGTCTGATGACTCAATACAGGAATAAATTTTGGTTTTATATATATATATATATTCTTGAGTATTGATATTTACGGAACATGAAGTTCTTGGTTTTATTTTGGAATTTGTTTTTGTAATTTATTTTTTATATTCTTGAGAATTGATATATATATAAGTTGTTGTTTGAATGTTAATAAAAAAAAAAAAAAATTATAGTCTAATGTACACAGCCACCCTTCATTTAGTTGGGGGCAGGAATGGTTTATATGATTGCTGGAGTTTTATATTTACTTGGGGGTAGGAATGGCTTTATATGATATTGCTGAAGTTATGGTCATATCTTTATTGCGATTTCCAAATTTGGCAATTGATTGGGTCACCTTCATATTTTTTATCTTGGTATTTCGTGTGGATGGACAAACATAAAATCAAATCTGGGTTGAGAAATTTAGACTTTTCCAATTTTTTGGATTGGAATTAGAATATGATATCAATGGTTAAGAATCTTTTAGAGAACTAATGGCTGGAGTTAGAGAGTAAAAATCTTAATTTCATTCAACTTAATCTGAAGGGAAAAGGAAGGCTGCGTAGCATGTTTCAAAGAAGAAACAAATATTCAATCAAGGATTGGTTTGCATCAATTCCAATTGAAATCAGATCTGAATTGGTTGAAATCTAGTGAGAATCAACCAGAATCAACTGAAATCAAAAATGGAATCAGAAAGAAGAAACAAATATTTCCTCATATCTTTAATTTTTTGGAGCTTTTTATCCAAAGTCTTGTAGATCTAACCACAAGATGTGAGTTTCATTAAATATTCTTACTATTTTGTTGATTCAAAAGACCAAAAAAATAAAAAAAATAAAAAATCTAAGTGCATGTATTCAAAAAGGTTTTTGAGAATCAAGCATAATTGGAATCAAAGTCAACCGATTTCAATTCAATCAATCGATTTTAATCAGAGTTCTTAGAGTCTGCAGATAATAGTGAAGGCCAAATAGAAAGAATATACATTTTTTTTTTTTGGAATACTTTTGTTATTAAAAAGAGATACCTAATAAAAAATTCTACCCGGAAAGGGGACGCTTAACGAAGAAGGATGAATCGGATTCTCCATTCACTCACCCAAAGTCCACTAATTTACAACTTTGAAGTACTGATGCGATTCTCAAATCAACTTGCATTATATGTGGTCTACAACTTCTTAAGCCAAAGAAAAGTAAACTGAGAGACTGAGTGAGAGAGAGAGAGAGAGAGAGAGAGAGAGACCAGGTGAGATCGATTCGGTCATTAGCATGGTTTACGTTCACGGAATCGAAATGGGTATCCATCACTATGAAACTGATATGTATCGATCATATCAGTTTGTATCGGTCATATTCTCTGAGTTCGCATACATTTTTTTGCTAACGACGTTTAACCCAAAAGCTTGGAGAGGCCTATCCAATGTCATAAGCCAAGTATTTGTATACACTATCAGACCCATGCATGTGGCCATGGAGCACAAACTCCTTCCATCACAGTCACAGACCTATGAGCTATATCAATCACCCAAGAATCCTTATCGCCCATTGTGAAAACCTACGACGGATTCACTCCGAACACCTAAAACATTAATGTTGATTGGATTGAAGAGATTGAAATTTTAAGAAGAAGAATAAGAAGGTGAGTGGTAGGCCAAATTCTTCACAAAACAAATGTTTGCTTGGCCGGATGGTTTGCTTGTTAAAGTGGGAGTTGAGTGTCGAGTTTCCTCTCTTGCATATGTTCCTTCCCTCCTCATTTATATGCACAGAAATCTTCATCTGTGCAGTCAAACATCGAACAATTAGAATAACATCGGGATGTGTGCCTATATATCCTAGCCATCTGATGTGGAGAGGATTTTTATCTCAGTTATATAACTTAGAATAAGACCATCCAAAAAAAAAAAAAACTCTTCTACAAATTAATTATTCCCATTAATGGCATCTAATCTTCCACATATTTATCTTGAGAAGGAGCTATCACCCTTACATTTTCCCATTGTGTAAACTTAAAGACCTTCACAAGTTATTACCATTAAAAAAAAAAAAAAAAAAAACCTAACTTACAAGAAGAAAAGTAACAAATTAAGGAAAGCAATTAAACCCTTAAACATCAACCCTGCAATATGGAGAACCAAGTAAAGGCACCTGACCAAAACAACCCTTCTTGAACCCAACAAACATCTCACATTTCACATAAATCACATACCTCCTACTCCTAAAAACACCAGCTTTCCACCTTAATTCCCCCAATAACACCAACCTCAGTGCCACCACTCCATAACTCTGATCCACTTGCAACCCATTTGTTGTATCAGGTGATACCGACAAGTCATCTCCTCCCAAAATCGGTGATACCACAACTGTGCTATGCTGCTCCTGGAATAACGGTGGTAACTCAACTGCTGGGGTTATGGCCTGGTTATGATAAGAGATGTAGGCAGAAAGGCGTTCATAGTAGATTGAAACTCGGCTGTTAGGGTTGTGTGTGATGACTGTGAACTGCATGTTGGTTGATATGAATGATGGTGAGGAGGTGTTGAGATTGTAGATGGATGCACCCACGACTGAGAAGTGAGGTTTGTGGGGGCGATAGATGAGCCATACTGTAAGAGCTGTTACACCAGCAAGGAAGAGGAAGATACCCATGAAGATCCAGAGAGGGAAGCGTGAGGAGTTTGGTGAAGACATGGGATGTTTTTTGTGGATGCAGGTAAACTGTTCTCCAGTCATTGAAGGTGGTTTTGAGAGAGAGAGAGAGAGAGAGAGAGAGTAGGTTCAAGAAGAGGGAATTACGAGTTGTGGGTGGCTTGTGAGCATCATGGCAAATGAATGGGAGTGAAAAAGCTGAAAGGGAAGAATCCTCATGCCAATTGGTAGAAAAGGGAACCGAGGAGGAGACGGGGAAAGTTACAGTTAAAGTGATCTTTGTCTTTCTATCTCTCTCTCTCTCTCTCAAATGGCAGGGGGTCCTAGACTCCAAGCGAAGCTTCCACTCTTCAGAGGGTTTCTTCTCAATAATAAAAAAAAAGAAAAGAAAAACAAAGGCCAAGGTTGTCTGTCCGTTTTGCCGCCAACACTCTCTCACATGAGGGTGAAATGCCAGGAAAACCTGAGGTGGAATGGTAATTAGCTAGGATCCAAATCGTCTCCTGTTTAAAGAATCAACAGTTTGAAGCATCAACAGGAGACTCGATTGACTTGTTTTGATGAAGGACATGTAATCCTGTCTTTAATCCGACGGTGATCAAATGATCCATTGCAGGAGATCAACCTGTGAGCTATAAGCAGGCGATAAGGCCCATTTTGAAAAACATGTTTCTCTGCTCATCTCGGCCTCCGCCGTTCCTGCCTTAAAGAGAGTTCCAACGGAGTATTGTCATGAAGCTCGATGAGAGTTACGTGCCATCGTTTCTTTTCTTATGCTCAGCCTTTAGAATCATCTGGAAGTTCGTTCATCAAACCTTTAATATAAGATCTCCATTTGAATTTCGTGCTTTGTCGGACAGGGGAGAAACGAAAGAGATACGAAGGTGTCGATTCGATCTCACAGGCAAAACTTGGGTCATTGTTCTTTCAATTCACTCTATCGGAATGGCGACTGCATCTCTGCAGATTGAAAATTCATTTTCTGTGGAAGTTTGTCTATTTTAAAGTTCTGAATCCAGTTCTTTTTTTGCGATCAAATTTTTATAAAATCTCATAGGTTGTAGTTACTTAGAAGTTAGAACACGAAAGAGATGAGGGGCTTTTGTTCTTTCATGCCCACTCACAAAGAGAGGCCTTTGTTCTTAAAAGAAATAAATATTCGGATAACCTTAGGCTGTGGGATCAGATGGGATCCGATAGAGAGATTAGAGATGAAAATCGCG
This sequence comes from Protea cynaroides, assembly GCA_028583415.1. Lineage (NCBI taxonomy): Eukaryota > Viridiplantae > Streptophyta > Magnoliopsida > Proteales > Proteaceae > Protea > Protea cynaroides. The sequence continues at coordinate 85,202,651 of CM053265.1, read as the reverse complement.
GAGAAGAATGCCTATCGCAACATTCTGCAAACTGCATTGCAGTGAGATTAGGACTCCTATTTTTTCCCTCTTCTGCCCTGAGATGCAACTTCTTCTGGATCAACAACTTCTTCTGTTTTTGGATTCTACCTTCGTCCATCGGAGATCGATAGATCTCGGTGGTGGTGAATAGTCGATCCCTCTTCTGCTCTGAGCCGCGGGAGTTGCAGAGCAACTTCGGAGGAGAAGAAGATGCCAGATTTGCAGTTGTAGAGCTATCCCTGTTTCTCCTCCCTTCTGAAATCGCGGGATAACATGATTTTCAAAACAGTCCTTTGTTCGGGTGTTGACAGCTCACAGGTTAATCTCCTACAAGAGATCCTTTGATCACCATCGGATTGAAGATAGGACACATGTCCTTCATCAAGACAGCTCAGTCGAATCTCCTGTTGATGCTTCAACAGGAGACGATTTGGATCCTGTAATTTCACTGCATGTGAGAGGTCGCAGGAAATATGGTTAGGATACAGTATTTTCTCCTAGAGATAAGGGAAGGGTTCTTTATTCGACTATGTGGTTCCTACACTGGTATAGAAACCAATGAGACCGTATGCACTTGAGACCTATCTTCTAGTCCATGTTTCATCACTCAATTAAGGATCAACCATCAGGTCAAGCAGGTGTTTGCAAACTTGAGCTCAAGACTCAAGAAAATTAGTTAACACGGACGGTAAAAAAAAACTTTAAATGGTACGGTACATTTAAAATGATCAAAAAATTAAACAGAACGGTCAAAAATATGATCTCGTTTTTAAAAACGGTAAAAAATCGAAAACGACTGATATGGGTTATAAACGGCAAAATTCAAATAGTACGGGACCAAAAAAAATTATATAAATAAAAAGAGAAGAAAATCTAAAACAACCATGCATCAGAAAACCCATAATAGTGGATAAGATAGCGAGTAATTAAAAGTTGGGGGTTGATTCTTAACAAGAAGCCATCCAAGCCACAACAAGGCAGATCAGTAATGTAGGTTGTAATCTAGTGGGTTGCAGGTGTAATCTAAGGGTAAATTTCTCCCACCTCCCCTATAGGAATCCTAAAAGGTTACCACTCCTTAACTTGACTTTTAATGTCTCCCACCTTTTCTATTTTTTAAAATAATCCCCCCCATTCAATTAGGTGATGACATTTATCATCGCCAATATTTTTTAGACTATTATACCCTTAGATTGATTTAAAAGAAATTTTATCAAAATTGTTTAATCAAATTTAATTTTAAAAAAATATATTAAAAAATTATAAGAAAAAATAAAACATGAGATTTTAATTTACTAAATAGATTTAAGGATAATCAATTTAATTAATTAAAATTCCAAATCAGTCCTCCTCTCTGGGATCCTTTCCTCACCTCCACCGCTCATTATCCATCCTCATCGTCTGTCCATTTTCTCTCCACCTCTGTCATTTCAATTCCATGGCCGCCACTATCACCGCCCTAGAACCAATCAGCCCGGCCAGCACACGGCTGGGATGGATCAAAACGAGAGTGATGGGGCAATCCATGTCTCTCATCTCATCAAGGCCAGCTGCTCCTTCACTGTGTCTTCAACCGCACCCAATCCAAGGTCCAGTCCCTCCTTGACATGGGCACCCGCTATGCTCCCTCCCCTCTGAAAGTCGCTGCCCACTCAGATGTTGTTTTCTCCATCATCAGCTACCCCTTCGACGTCCAGTCTGTTCTCATCAGCTCCTCTGGAGCCCTCCAAGGTCTCCTCCCAGGCGGCATCCCGTCGATATGACCACCAGCGACCCCTCTCTTGCTGTCAAGCTGAAGATGGGGGAGCAGTTGCAGAACGGTAAGAAAGACGGTAAAAAACCAAAACAGAGAGAGAGAGAGACCGTAAATCTGTTTAGTAAATTAAAATCTCATTTTTTTTATTTATAATTTTTAATATATTTTTTTAAATTATATTTGATTAAACAATTTTGATAAAATCTCTTTTAAGTCAATGAGGGCATAATAATCCAAAAAATATTGGTATCATAATCAAATTAAATGAGGGAGATTATTTTCAAAAGGAAAGAAGGTGAGAGACATTAAAAGTCAAATTAAGAGGTGATAGCCTTTTAAGATTCCTAAAGGGAAGGGAAGAGAAATTTACCCAAAGCATAATGACCCATATACTAACAATGATTGACATAAATAAAAAAAAATAATCCACAAAATACTTTAGTTTTCACTTACAACTTTATAATTTGTTCAATACAAATAACTCTAATGGTCTAGCACGCCCATCACCATTAATTAAAAATCTAACTAATATGAAGTATGAAGGACAATGGAAGTGTCTCCAATCTTTAGACTCTAAAGAGGACACCAGCCGCACAAAAGGTTAATTCAAGTATTGCACATTAGTCAAGAAGCATGTTAGGAGATTTTGATGGTTTTTTCAAGATTTTTTAAGTTTGGAAATTAAATTTTGATGGTTTTTTCAAGATTAATCAGTCTTGGAAATTCCTCCATCTCAGTCTCGTATGGAATCCATCACTTTGGGTAGCGTCATTAATGCAATAGTCTGTTAACCAAAAAAAAAAAAAAATTAATGCAATAGTCTCTTTGGATACGCCATGCCATGAGACATGCATTTATAGTTAAGAAAAAATTTCATCTACACCTTATCAAGGATTGTTAACATTATATACACCTATAAGATTACAAAAACATCACCTAGGTTCACTTAACTGACGAAAATCACTAAAATTATTGAAATACAGTTTTACCCTTCATATTATAAATTGAAAATCTTAAAAATTATGTTGTTTTACTAATTTGACTTTCAAATCAAATTTATATTTTCTCTCCTCTTTCTTTTTCACTCTCACCCAAACCTAAACCCCAAACGTAGGAGCTCATTGTTTGGTGTTCCGGCCTTGATTTCTTAAATCTTGTTTTTTCCACGTTCCCAACAGCTCAGAGCAGGAAGAGTCTCTATTTACCTGCTGAAATCCCAAAAAAAAATCATCTTTAGCAATTAAAAAAGGAGAGAAAATAGAGATGGAGAAGTTCCAAAAGAAGAAAGACGCCTGTAATAGCTTTAATCTGCAGTGTAAATGTAAATAGTCACTTTATTTTTTCTAAATGAAATAGCATTTTCACATGGTAACAGAGCAGGTTTCTGACTCTTTGTTTTTCGTTTCTTGATCTGGAGATCTTCAGCTATTAGCATTTTCTCTTCGATCGTTCGTCTTCGATTGTTCCGGCAACGTTCTTCGTCTTCGATCGTTTGTTTTACCTGCAAACGATCATTCTCTTATCTCTCAATTCAATTTTTCTGTTCAATTTCTTTTCTTCGGTCATTCTCTCTTTTCTTGTTTTCGTTGTTGTTTAATTCATTGTTTATCGGAAAAATTTTCTTTAAGATTTGAAATTTCTAAGTGGTCATTGCTGATCATATGAATTCATTGTTTCTTGACAGTTTTCAAACTTTTATTATCCTCAAAATTTCATTGTTTTCTTGAAAGTTTTATTGAATCTAGGGTTTACGAATTCAGTTTCAATTTCTTCGTTGTTTCTTGAAGGTTCCATTGAATCGATTTTGGATTTGTGTAGAACAATCTTGGGTGTCTTCTTCTTCTCCACTTGGCTTCTGCAAAACCCTAGTGTTGAAGCGGATCTACCAGATCATTCTTCTACTTCCGGATTGGTTCTCCCACCAAATCATTTTTCCCTTCTTATAGACTTAAACCAGGGCAAACATTACCAAATCATGTTCCTCAATTTTTATTTTTTCAGTTTTAGGTTATCACTTCTCCTCCATCAAACTCATAGAAACTTCCCCAGCAATTTCAGTCTTTGAATTTCTCGATTTCTCTGGTGCTTCGAGATTTCTTGGCATTGACTGATTTGCAGAGAAGAGTGATAAATACCTATTGAAATCTAAGAAGGAATGAGAAAATGAAGAAATTCAAATTAAAATGAGTTTTGAAAATCTAGATGGAAATCTTGGTGAAATCTGAGAGATGATATTGAGGTTTTAAAAGATTGAAGAAATTTGAAATAATAAAAAAAAATCAAAGAAAATCGAGATAAAACCCGGTGAACCAAGAGATCTAAGAAATGAAAAGAAGAACGAAAATAGAGCAGAGATCATGAAGAAAACAAATCGAAAGTCCCAAAAACCAAATCAAAATTTGATCTTGGAGCTGTCCACCCTATTAAATCTCTCCACCCGAACCCCTCTATGTTGAGTCAAGGAGACCTTCACAGTCACCGACGAAGAAGAAGAGGTTAGAGATTTTGGGGATAGGGTAAAAAAATCAAATAAATGGTATATTGATCTTTTTAACCGACCAAAAGGGTATTCTCATATGTCAAAAATTTCAATCCACCTGACGTTAGCATCTAACGGGAATCAACTGACGGAGTGAACTTCTTTGATTACCACAGCCAAAGCTTTGGGGTGTAAATGAAGTTTTTGCATTCTTGTGAGTGTAGATGATGTTAACGATCTTTGATGGGATATAGATGAAATTTCTTTTATAATTAAACATAATCGTTTATTAAAAAGAAAGAAAATACTGCACATTAATCCCCCTTGGAAGTATGGGGAAAGAACAAGGAAAAAGTGACTTCATAAAAGTAAATGTAGTGGGAAATGAAATATTTAATTATGTAGAAATAATTCTATTAAGAATTGGGCAGTTGAGCAGCTGTATATTTTATTTTTTTAATTGAAATTTATTGATTTGGCAGCCGTTTTTTGCATTGAAAAGTATGGGTACGTGTTTTATACGCTTATATTCGGCAACCCTTGCTGTATGACATTTTTTCCATATCGTTTAGTATGATACAAAAAAACGTATTATACGGTAATAATATAATATGAAAAAAATACCATATAATACACATATTAACTAACTGACTCAAAACCACTTATATAAAGGTGTTAAACGGTGCAGTTTCGGATTCACGATTTGATTTTATTTCAATTTGGTATGTAAAGGGTGTAATCGAAATCGAATTGTTTGATAAACGGTTTGAAAATCTCTACTGAAACCGATTAGTAAACGTTTTTAGTTTACCAGTTTTTAAATGTTTTTTGGGTTCATGGGATAAATGGTTCCAGTTTGCCAATTTTTAAATGATTTTCAGGTTAACGGTTTAAACTGTTTTCGTATAGCGTTTACGAACAATTTAAATTATCGATTGCTAAATCACACTCCACGGATGATGGATCAAAGGTGCAAGTCGAGCCAAGAATAGGAAGAAACGAGAAAGGAGAGAATAAGAAAATAAGGTTTTAATTCTATGCTTTATTTTAGGTTTTGATTTTAGTAATGTTGTATCCTCTACTTTACTATCTTTAATGCTGTACCCTATATTTTATATCATTAGGCTTTACTTTTTGTCCTAGGAAAGTGGTAAATGGTAAGTCATAAAGTCTTCACTCTTTTAAGTTTAAAACTGAAAAATCAACTCAAAAGGTTGTGTAATGTATAATCCATACTATCAGTCTTGGGAAATGAAAAGGTCATTAAATCATAAGGGGAGAGCGCTAAGAAAAGACCAGGATTCATACAACCCTAGCCTCTACAGAAGTTTGGAATCTCTTAGATTTTAGACATTGGATGTGAAGTTAAAATTGCCACGGCTTGTCTTGTGAAACAGCAGCGAGGAACTAAACCCAAGCTGTAATAAAACGAGATCAAACTGCAACAAATTGTCATCCAACTGATGCCCCCCAATATCAATTGAAGTTCGGGGCCTGATTCCTCCATCCACAAAACCAACACACAGCACATCATTCTTGACACTCACCATTGAGTTGGCCCCAAAGATCCTCCAATACACGTCCTCACTCTGGAACACTAGATCGATGGTGGGCACAGCTGGTCCCACCCGAGTACTTGCAAGTTCTTGGAGCTGAAGCAAGCCCCAAAGAGTGACACAGATGCCACTCTCATGATCTTCATTGATGCTGCCTTCTCAGTGAAAGCATTGATAAGCTCCTCATAGATTGAGGTCTGCAGAGTGTAATTCGTCATTGTACTGATCTTGTGCCACCAAGTCCTTCTCTGTCAAAGGATAACAAGGACGAGCTTCAGGGGGATGGGTGTGCCATCGATTCTGATGGATGTCACTCCAATGAAGTAATCAATGGAGGGTTCAAGCTCTGCGTAAATTGGTAATGTTTTGGGTGGATTAACAAGGAGGGGAGTGTACATGAGCAACTTAGACAGATCAACATGACTAGGTAAGAAAATGTAAGGCACATTCCCAAAGATCATGACTCTCTTAGCAGTTGTTGAAGATGGCATACAGATAGCAAACTTGTGGGCAACCTTTAAACTGTATTTGAGTCGTGTGTGTAATGCAGAGTCTATTCTTGCAAGGCCTAATATTCCTTTAACTCCTTTGGGCAGGCCTTTCAAGAGGTATGTAGCTCCACAGACGATTGGGAATCTGTGGATAAATGCAAGAGCAGCAAGATATGATCCATTGGTGAATGGTACAACAACAACATCTACACCAAGCCATGCTCCTACCAAGGGGGTATCGACGAGGGGGTTCTCGGCAAGGACACCGCAGGTTCGATTGGTGCATCCAGGTCGACGAGGTCCATAGCAATCAACGCAACTAACACCTATGTCACGCTTGCAACGTTTGGATCGAGTTGCAGTTTACTGGGTGGTACGTTGATGACAGATAGATGTCTGACAGATAGATGTCATCACAGTTGACCCAGAGGTATTTGCCGCTGAGATGGACAACCGGATCTTCAGAAACCAGGGGAGTTTTTGTTTTGATGCTGGTCACATACGGTAGGGTCTTGGCTGTCAGGTTTTCCATTCAAAAGTTTGAACTAGTAAGTGGAGGGACTCTCCATATATAAGACCCTAAGATTCCAATCTCATTAGCAATGTAAGATTATTCCCAATAATCCCCCTCATGTAACCTCACCATTAGGTGGTGCATATGTGGTAGTATATGTAGCAATATATGGCACTTTTCAGGTGACTGGTCCCTCTTTTTGGGTGACTGATCCCTCTTTTGAGTGACTGTCCCTCTTTGGGTGACCATAATCCTTCTTTTGTGCATTTTGCGTCCCTCTTTTGGTGACTTGTCCTCTTTTTTTTTAGGGTTATTATGAGAGAGAACCTAGAGCTCTGATACCATGTCTAGTTTCCAACTCAAAAGTTCGAACTAGAAAGTGGAGGGACTCTCCATATATAAGACCTCAAGATTTCAATCTCATTAGCAATGTGAAACTATTCTCAATACTCCCTCTCACATGTAACCCCACTGTTAGGTAGTGTATATGTGGCAATATATGACATTTTTCAGGTAACTAATCCCTCTTCTTGGGTGACTGATCCCTCTTTTTGAATGATATCTAGTCCCTCTTTTTGGATGATCGTCCCTCTTTTTAGGTGACTGGTCCCTCTTTTTGGGTGACATATAATCTCTCTTTTGGGTGATTGTCCATCTTTAGGTGATCATAGTCCCTTTTTTGTGCATATAGCATCACTCTTTTAGTGGTTTGGCCTCTTTTTATGGTTATTATGAGAAAGAACTTGAAACTCTGATACCATATCAAGTTTTCAATTCAAAAGTTTAAACTAGGAAATGAAAGGACTCTCCATATATAAGACCCCAAGATTCCAATCTTATTAGCAATGTGGGACTATTCCTAATATTGACATCCTTGATTATCTGGAAGATTATCTCATTGGATGTGTCTGAGACTGAGACTGAGATAAATAGAGTGAGAGAGAGTAACAAGATGAAGAGATTAAAAGAAGAACCATGGTTGAGGATTGAACAGAAGATTTTAACTGTTGGGATGGGTGTTTGAATTTTGCAGATATGACTCATGCCTATAAATAGGCCGGAGCTGCCTTGATCAGTACTGCCCACTTGAGAACCCTCCTCCATATAATCTGGTTATCACGTGCAATCCTTGTTTCCATTTTGTTTTGTTTAATATCCAATGGAGAGTGTTAGCCAATGGAATGGTAGTTACTGTGGATTTTTTCCATTGAAATTTAAGAGAATTGGATTTTAAAATTTAGAGTTTGTGGATTGAAGGTGAGGGACTGCAGGCTTTGAATTGACTCTATTTTTTTACTAAAAAAAGAAAAGAAAAAGAGTTGACTCTTTTTAAATTTGGGACTTTTAATTGTGCGACCAACCATGTGAAGAAAACGTAATAAAATTTGGATCACACATTGATTGGTTTAAAAGTCAAACAAGTTAATGTATTAAAAATATTTCAAACATTAAAATTTAAATTTCGTTTTTGTTTTGGAGGAAAAAAATTTTGGTTTTGTTTTGAGTTCGTTAAATTAGTGGGATTTTTATTTTCTCATTGTTTAGAGACAAATGAGAGTAGAGGTCTATATGGAAAATGTGTCTTCATACATTTTGAGTCTTTGAAAAGAAGTCTCCTTCTTAAGGGAAGTGTTTGGGGTCTGAGTTGTCTTAACATAGGTGCAGATGTGGATTCAGACACGTACCCTTACGTATGTAACCTTTTGGAAACAAGGTGTCCTATACCCATTGAGGGGAAAAGATACACCCATACGTATAAGGATACATTTGGTGTCCCTAATGATTTGTACAGTAATCTATATGTAGAGATACCTCCCTATGTATAAAGAGGTTTAATCCAGACCATTGCATCCAAGTACCTCTTGGATCAAATACAGAATATTCCTCCTATCAGGTCATTATATAAGGGGGCTGGGGTGATTTGGGTAGTTCATATTAGGGAATTATGCCTCTCTGAATTCATTGAATACAGATCATGCACATGCACAGCCATATACAAGAACTTTCACTTTTTTTTAATTATATACTTTGAATAAATAAGAATTCATCAACATATCTATAATAGATCTAGAGGTCATAGAATCAATTCTTTTATTTTACCAACATGTTGTCATGATACATCCATCCAAAATCATCATAAAACAGGGTTTCCGAGGTATATATTTTATTGTAAGAACCTTCTCACAGACTATGTATAGCTTTAGTGGTTTTAAGATTGTTGAAAAGAAAATTAATTCTTTGTAGTACTATTTAAACAAAAAAAAAAAATTAAAATAGGAGATTGCTTCGATTGATTCTCCATCTGAATTATCATGTCAGTGGCAGAAATGAGTGTGGGGAATAAGTTTTTAGAATTTATTACTATGAAACCTCCTTACATGGCACATGGTTAGTCCATTCCAATATTTGAAAACTTATCATGATTCTTTTGGACTCAAGAAATCCTTGAATATTACGTACATGGCGAAGTGAGAAGATGATTTGAAGAAGATATGAAAGAATATACATTTTTGAATCATGGTGAGAGGTCATATTCTTTAAGTGAGAAGATGATTTGGTGATCCATAGCTAGCTTGTCGACCATGATTACAATTTCTGTATTAGAGATAGTTTCTCGCGATAAAGAATTTAATTTATACCTCTTGCTTACCTACGTGAACTGCTTGCTCTTCAACATCACAGGTGGGCACACAATCCTTCAAACACAGAGAAAAGCAAGAAAAGTAGGACAAACTGTGGACACAAAATTTTCATAAATCCTCTTGGGAAGACACAATTCCCTTTCTCACTTCTCAGTGTGGTGGTCCTTTATCTTTCTGGATGATCTGGCCATCTCGTGGCATCTACTTGTCAATTGTGTTTCTTTAATATCCAATTGAACTGATATCATAGGAAGTGGTGAATACATTGGATTTTTTTTATGAGAATTGGATTTTAAAATTTAAGAGTTGGTGAATTAAAGCAAAGGGATGACAGGCTTTGCTGACTGAAACTTTGGGATTTCAAAAGTATCCTAGGCAGATGGTGGTGCTACCTAGTACCTGCCATGTGAACAAAACCTGATAGAATTTGGATTAGATATAAAGGACTCAGGAGAGAGAAAGCAATAGCAGCATTTCTAGCACGGTTCAGCTGGACAAAATCCTCCTATGCAAACCTGGTAGTAGGAATTTTCCTGCTGCCTGCACTCATATGGAATCCAATTCCAACTATAAAGGTATTTTAGAAAATATTAAAACCTACGGGCGGACTTGTGACCCATCCATTGGATAAGAAGTAGATTCCAGATCAGCAAACATGAAACTGGGCAGCAGCAAAATTCAGATATTGTTCAGATTTCAATGTAAGTAAAGTCGAGAGTTCTCTCTCCCCATGTCGATTATTGGGTTTTTTTTTCTGTATCCAAGCCATCTCTTTAGTTAGTTATTCTGTCAGTGCCTGTTGAGTGTAAGATCTCTACCCATAATCTTGTGGGGGAGGGGGAAGATTTTCATGAAGCATAAGATTCGTTTTATAGCGAGAGATTTTTGTATTGAGGGGGTGGCTTTTTGTTGATCTGACTGCTTCCAGCATAACATGCATGGTCGTGCATGAAACATTTTGCTTAAAAGAAATAATTAAGATTTTAATTAATCCAAATTTTCTCAAGGGATAATCCAAGAATAATAAAGTAAATCTGAAAAATATAAAATATTAGGTAAATTTCTCCCACCTCTTCTTCAGGAATTCTAAAAGGCTATCACCTTCAACTTGATTCATAATGTTTCTCATCTCCTCTGCTTTTGAAAATAATCTCTCTCATTCATTTTGGTGATGACATTCATCATCACTAATATTTTTTGGACTATTATACTTTTAGATTAACTTAAAAGAGATTTTATCAAAATTATTTAATCAAATTTAATTTAAAAATATATTTTAAATTTAAAAAAAGAAAACGTGATATTTTAATTTATAGATTCAACGTCATTACCGTTCATCGTCCTTCCTCCACATCAAAAAAACTATAAAACACCTGCTGTTGCTGCTGAAAATTGGATCTGCAAGTTTGCCCGTATCCTACGAAACAGAGATAAGAGGTTAACGGAACCGAGACAAGATTAATTTTCGGTGTCCGCTCCAATGATAAAGTTAGTAACAGAGCAAACAGTCCAAAGCTATACCAATAGGGTTAGCCTGGAGGGTGTGGGGATGAACAGAATTCAAGAAGGATGCCAGTGACTGTCAACCAAGAACTTAATTGTATCAGAATGCCCTTACCTCTTGCTCGTTTACCATTTTATATAAACTGAGAGAGAGAGAGTTCTCAGTAAACTTTGACCTTAACCACCTAACCGTCAGGAGCGTGTGCGACATCCTCGCAATACCATAGGATAGAGATCTAATGACCAATCTTAATGTCGTGTTATTTGTGATCAATAATCTTCACAACTGTCAACGTGGTTATTCCAAGAATAGTTAAAGAACTATGCAAGCACGCCTTACTGTAGTCACGATGTCTCTTCGGTTAGTGCCAAGTACGGGACAGGTTGCTAAAAACACGTGCAATGAGAGACCCAATGGATGACCATGAAATCCGATTACTTAGGTGACGAACCAGCGAGACGCAATTTACTAATAATGATAAACGTCATCTCGCATGGAAGGATAAATTGAACCAACCAGGAGACGTGTCAGCGTTCAATATGTGGACACCTAAGGGCACGTGTCCTCTAGTCACCGAAAGACAAAATATGGCATTAACACCTGCGGCAACTCTCCAAACCGTAATTCCACCACCAAAACCCCACCATGCTGCATCCTCAATTGCTTCTTTGGGGTCTTCTCCCTGTTTCCTCGGCCAAAAGCTCCTCTCCAACACCTACAACTCTCCAACACCATAATTCCACCACCAAAACCCCATCATATCAAATGGCAGTCCTCTCCAACAACACTTCCTCTTCTCTTCCTACTCTATCTTGTGTCAGATTCCGGTCACCTCGCATCACCACCATCTGCACCTTGGCGGAGAAGACCATGTCATCTCACCTTTAATCTTCAAATATGGCTTCGCGGCATTGCTTTATGAGGTTCTAGGTATTCTAATGGCTTCCACCTCTTAGGATATCAAGGCGGCGTATCGGCGATTGGCACGCAGTCTGTCATCCCAATTTCATTGCGATAGATCGGAAGGGCACATCAACTGATGAATTCATGAAGATTCACGCCACCTATTCCACGCTCTCTAATCCTCAGAAATGTGCCAATTACGACTGTGACCTCTTCGGCCGGCAACGGATTTATAGATCTCCGTCATCCGCATCGCCACCGGCATCGTCAATGACTGGATATTCTCGCCGAAATTGGGAGATAGATCACGTTTTCATTTTTTAATTTACTAAATCTCACCTAAATCTATTTAATAAATTAAAATATCATGTTTTCTTTTTTTAATTTTTAATATATTTTTTAAATTAAATTTGATTAAACAATTTGATAAAATCTCTTTTAAGTTAATTAAAATATCACGTTTTCTTTTTTTTTTTTAATTTTTTTAATATATTTTTTAAATTAAATTTGATTAAACAATTTTGATAAAATCTCTTTTAAATTAATCTGAGGGTATAATAGTCTAAATTTTATTGGTGATGATGAATATCATCACCAAATTGAATGAGAGAGATTATTTTCAAAAGCAGGGGAGGTGGGAGACATTATGATTCAAGTTGAGGGGTGATAGCCTTTTAAGACTCCTGGAAGAGAGGTGGGAGAAATTTACCCTAAAAAATTTGTAATCTATCTGATAAGATAAACTTGCTCAATAATAGTTATTAGATCCCATTACCAATATTAACTACCTTATTGAAATATTCACTCCCATTGGATAAGAACAGTGCTAGGTGTCGCTCATCCAACCATGACTAGCTCCTCTTCCGTTGATACGGCAACTGCAGAGGATCTTTGAAGGTTCAGGTACTCAAAATCGGGCAAGGGATCGGCTGATCCGATACTGTAACCTTGGAACCAATATAAATGAGCCAATAATCTCTCTCCTTAGTCTTTTATCTCTGATCCAAATTTTATCACGTTTTCTTCACATGGTTGGTCGCACGCCATCCACCATGTACATTTTTAATAGTTCCAAAGTAGAATAGAGTCGACAAAGCCTGCAATCCCTTACCTTACAATCCACAAGCTCTAAATTTTAAAAACCAATTCTCTTAATATTCAATGGAAAAAACCCACAGTAACAACCATTCCAGTGGTAACAGTCCCCTCTGGATATTATACTGATCTTACAAAGAAGAGGACTTTACAAAGAGAGAAGAGGACTTTACAAAGAGAGAACTCAAGAAAGACTCAAAAGATGGAGGAGGGCTCTCAAGTGGGCAGTACTGATCAAAATTCAAGACAGCTTCGTCGTCTCTGCAAAATTCAAACATCCATCCCAACAGTTACAGATCTTTTGTTCAATCCTCAAACATGGTTTCTTCTTTTAATCTCATCTTGTTATTCTCTCTCACTCTGTTCATCTCAACCTCAAATGCAATAAGGTCCAATGAGGTAATCCTCCAGGTGCCAAGGACGCCAAGACACTAAACTCCCCTTGTTTCTGAACGTCTAGTTGTCCATCTCGGCAGCAAATACCTCTGGCTCAACTGTGACAACGTCTATGTATCATCGATGTACCACCCGGTACATTGCAACTCCTGTAGTTGCAAGCGTGCCATGGCTGTTAGTTGCGTTGATTGCTATAGACCTTGTCGTCCTGGATGCACCAATCAAACATGCGGTGTCGTTGCTGAGAACCCACTCGTCAGTACAGTCACGGTAGGAGTATCGCTTGGCGAAGATGTTGTCGCTGTACCATCCATCATCGATGGATCCAGTCCTGCTGCGCTTGCATTTATACTCAGATTCCCGATCACTTGTGGAGCTACATACCTCTTGGAAGGCCTGCCCAAAGGGGTTAATGGAATATTAGGCCTCGCAAGAACTGAAACTGCATTACACACAACTCACATCCAATTGATTGCCCACAAGTTTGCTCTCTGTATGCCATCTTCAACAGCCGCCAAGGGGGTCATGATCTTCGGTAATGGGCCTTACATTTTCTCACCTACTCATGATGATCTGCCTAAATCGCTCATGTATACTCCCCTCCTCGTTAATCCGGTGAGCACATCACCAGTTTACTCAGAGGCTGGACCCTTCGTTGAGCACTTCATTGGAGTGAATCCATCAGAATCGATGGCACTTCCATCCCCCTGAATACATCCCTGTTATCCTTCTATAAAGATGGGTATGGTGGCACCAAGATCAGTACAATGATGAATTATACCACTCTACAGACCTCAATCTATGAGGAGCTTATCAATGCTTTCACTAAGAACGTAGCATCAATGAAGATCAAGAGAGTGGCATCTGTGTCACCCTTTGGGGCTTGCTTCAGCTCCAAGAACATTGCGAGTACCCGGGTGGGACCAGCTGTGCCCACCATCGATCTAGTGTTGCAGAGTAAGAAAGTGTATTGGAGGATCTTTGGGGCCAACTAAATGGTCCGTGTCAAGAATGATATCTTGTGTCTTGGTTTTGTGGATGGAGGAATCAGGCCCCGAACTTCAATTGAAATTGGGGGGCATCAGTTGGAGGACAACCTGTTGCAGTTTGATCTCGTTTCATCAAAGCTTGGGTTTAGTTCCTCACTGCTGTTTCGCCAGACAAACTGTGGCAATTTTAACTTCACATCCAATGTCTAAAATGGAAGAGATTCCAAGCTTCTGGAGTCTGTACTGGACAATAAGGGCTGTATGAACCCTGATCTTTTCTTATCTCTCTCCCCTTCCTTTTGGGTGCGTCATAGTCAAAGATGTTAGAACGATTGCAAATAATCACTGCATGGGTAGTGATTACTTAGTCAGAATCTACAAACATGCAGCTACAACCAAAGATTGCCTCCATTTCAGTTTATAAAAATCTGCTGTAGCCCTCGGTGGAAAAGCAGATTATTCAACGTACCATGGAATGAGTTTTTTCAATCACCTCCACCACAAATTCACTGCTTTTGAGATTACAACAGTACAGCCTAATTATCATAGTTAACTGCAGCTTGCAGGGGAAATATAAAGCATCACTTCACCTCATGAATCCCATATTGCCTTCCCTAGTGGAACAGAATTTATGAAAATGCCGTATACATGATAATTAATATCTCAGTGGTTACTGCACTTCCCTTCCCATCTTGTCTCTCTATGTTTGACGGATAGTGTGCCTGTCTGCAATGTTGAAGAACAAGTCGTCCACGTAGGTAAACGAGGTATATAAAGATTGCATTCTTCATCGTAAGCAACCATCATACAGACATTATCATCATGGACAAGCTACGGATCACCAAATCTATCTCCTTATTTGAAGAATGAGACCTCTCACCACTAACAAACTCCTCCACCTCACCATCAACCACGATTACACTTCTCCCAGCTTCCTTCTTTATACCTCTATCACTCATAAGCTTTCTCACCTTCAACACATCCTCCCACATCCCCTCTTCAGCATAGATATTCGACAAGATAACATACACCCCGCAGTCATCTGCCTTTAGCTCCACCAGCCTCCCTACTGAGACTTCTGCAAGAAGCACGTTCTGATGTGTTTTGCAGGCAGCAAGAAGTGATCCCCAAAGGGCAGAGTTTGGCTTCATAGGCATAGACTGTATCCAATTTTTAGCTTCATCTAATTGCCCTGCGCGACCCAGAAGATCTACTAAGCACCCATAGTGCTCAAGCTTAGGCTTGATACCATAAACACTAGTCATCCTCCTGAAGATATCCAAACCTTTAGTTACTAAGCCAGCATGACTACAGGCAGTTAAAACACTCAGGAAGATCAAATCATCCATTGGCATTCCTAACATCTCCATGTGAGCAAATAGCTCAACAGCTTCTTCTCCTAAGCCATTAATGCCAAGTCCTGCAATCATAACATTCCAAGAAATAATATTCCTTTCAGGCATTCTATTGAACATTGTGCGTGCCTCCTCCAGGCTCCCGCCTTTCATGTACATATCCAACAGAGCAGTTTGACCTATCACGTCCAATATAATTTTGTTTTTCTGTATGTAGGTATGTATCCATCTCCCTTGATCAAGTGCACCCAATTGAGCACATGCTGATATGGCAATCATGGTAGAAATGTTATCTGGTTTTGTTCCATGGTGAAGCATCTGATTAAAGAGATTCAAGGCTTCCTTCGAGTTCCCAAACCGGACATAGCCATCAATCATGATACTCCAAGAGATCACATTCCTCTTGGGCATCTCTTCAAATAGGTCACGAGCAGCAACCATTTCTCCATGGTTCACATATCCATTTATCATTGAATTCCAGCATGCCAAATCTCTTTCGGGCATCCTGTCAAACAGTTCACGACCACGAATAATATCTCCAAGTTTCTTCCCATACCCATCAATCATAATGGCCCAAGTAAAAACATCTCTCTCCGGGATTTCATCAAACAACTTCTGAGCCTCACCCATCTCTCCAAACCTTACGTATCCACTGATTATCGAATTCCAAGAAACTAAATCTCTATAATGAAACCCATCAAACAATGTCCGACCACAAACTATAGCACCACACCTACAATACATACTGATCAAAGCATTTCTCACAAATAAATCAGAAAGAAACCCTCTCTTCAAAACCTCTCCATGAATCTCCCTCCCTTCATCTAAACCCAACATCAACCCACAAGCTTTAAGAACATATGGGTACGTGTGGTTATCTCCGGACATATTTTTGCTTTGCATCCGACCATAGCAATGGAAAGCACGACAAGGATTCGAGCTTTCAATATAGCCTCTAATCATGGTATTCCAAATGAAAGCGCTGGGCTGCTCAATTTGAGAGAACACGAGTTCTGCATAATTCATGCTCAGAGGGCCTGAAATTAATGAGATTATCAATCGGCTTACGGCGAAAGTATCGGAGATGAGGTTGGTAGTGATCAACTGGGCTTGGATTTGGAAGATCTCTGAAGCTGTTTTGGATGTTTGTAGGAGGGAGAGAAGTGGGTTCTTTAGTACAAGTTTGGAAAAGGGCGAGTGAGCCATGTTGAGAGGACACACTCATGAAATACTCCATCTTTGGGATTGCATGCAGAGGGTCAAGGATTGGGGCCAGGATTGACGGTTTCACGTACTAGGCTCTCCCTCTGGTATCTGTGCTGGTACTCCTGAGGTGGGTACGGTATATAAAAACCCATATCGGACCGGATTGGATCCCGTTTTTGAATCTTGACCCAGCATTTTCGGTTTTGGGACATTTGGGAATGCCAGATGGGGACAGGTGTACTGAAAGCAATAACCTATAAAACGCCTAACTATCCACCTTCATTTGCAGTTCGCTTTCTTCGCTCTTTCATGTTTGCAACAACATTTAAGTTTAGAGATCTGTGATTTACTCCGTAAGCCCTTTTTTCTAATAATTTTTAATCTTACTTAGCTGTTGCTGATTCTGCTATTGCAAACTTTTAATTTTGTCTCTTGTTTGTAAGGATTGATTTTGTTGTTTTAATTTGTCTCAAGAGTTCTAAAGAAGCATTCATGGTCTCTGTGTAGTTTTCTGGTTTTTGAAATCTAGCATTTGATTTGATCTTTTTGAACATTAAAAGATTTACAGTGACTGATATTTAGAGGGATGTATTGTCCAATTGAGTTACTCCATATTTTGAATTTGATTAATTTGGGTAATTGCATTGGCATACTTTTCCCCCCTCTTTGTTCCGTGGAAGTTTGATTAAGAGTTAAAGAGAACTTATAGAGAGGGTTTCATCTATGAATAGTCGATGTATCTGGAATTTTCTAGCATTGTGGCTGCATTTCTATTATATCTACAGAGCAGTTCTGGTTTGCCTATTCTTTCAGATCTCACCCCTAATTTTCACTATTTTCTCATTCTTGTTAACCTGTGTTGTAAGTTTTCTGTTTTTCTTCTTCTTCAGTTGGGACTACTATAATGGCTTTGAACTCTCAAATTGCCTTTTGAGGCACTACTTTCTTTCTTAATGCTTAATTTTGCAATTTTTTAATCCTAGCTATATAACAGATCTTAATGCTTACTTACCCAAAAAAACAGATCTTAATGTGGTTGTTTTCTTAAATAAATTTAGATGTGATATAGAGTTCTTAACAGATCTGGAAAGATAACACCCAATAAATTTAAATGTGATATAGAGGTATTAAGGTGTTACATGGTTTGGTTTCGGTTTGGTTCAGTATGTGATAGATGAAAATCAAAATTGAATCAGTTATTAATCGGTTTCCAATATTGATTCCGAAACTGATTTTTAAACAGTTTCGGTTTAACATTTTGGTTTTACAACCAGTTTAGGTTATCAGTTAATGTAATCGGCTTCTTAACGGTTTGCTTTTGCCAATAATTGGCTCAAGATGTTACTTTTCGACCTGGTCCCAATTGGGACCATATATGCCTAAGCCCACTGAAGAAACATACTGTTGGTTATTTTCTGTTCGATTTTAACGATTGAGATTGTTCATTATCGGTTCTAAACATATTAAGGTCTAACGGTTTATAACCGGGTTGAAACTACTGATTTACCGATTTAAAAAAGAACCAAACCGTTAATTAAGAGGTTCCATTTTTAAACCAGAACCAAACCATTTAATTATTGGCTTCGGTTTAAATAGAAAAGCTTCAGCATTTGTTGAATATACTGTAAACTCATATTTTTTATATGGTAAGAAGAATAGTCATTTTTATTCAGAAATAACAAAACATATAAATGAATCAGTGAAAATTGCAACCAGGACCCTTAAATCCTGACCCTTAACTTGAAACTTTTTTTTTTTTTTTTTTAACATTTTAGAAGCTGAATGAATTGAAGGGGAAAAAAATTTGTTGAATGAAGAATAGTCTTTAGCTTATGTTTTTATCTCTATATATATACATCTGATGATTTATCCCCCTTTTACTTGTCATATCATAGCAATGTTTGAGAATCAGGCAGCCCAGCCTCCGGTTCTAAGATCTCCCTTGATTCCCCAACCCAATCCCTTTGGGACTGCATCATATGGAGCTGGTTCAGGACTCATCCGAGGTGGACTTGGAGCATATGGAGAGAAAATCTTGGGGTCAAGCTCTGAATATGTGCAAAGCAATGTAGGTAGCATCTTGAAGCTGGTTGCACAATTACTTGATTAGAAGTGAAAGTAAACAAGAAAATCTTACATGCTTATCAATCCTTAGATCTTCATACTCTGTTTGGTTATTGCAATGAAATTGTTTCATTCCCAACTCCATCTTCACTTTTATACATGACCTGCTGTTCAGAGATGGACTAATCTTGACAGGTACATTTTTGTTTTTTTTTTTTTTTTTTGGATACTTTTGACTGCTACTTGTTTGTTACTTAAAAGGAGAATATGAAAATTTAGCTTTGCTAAATGAAACCCTCCTTGTTATTTGCATTTTCTCTTGAGAAATGGAAATGGAGAGGAGTCCATTTCTGGTGGAGACTATTAACACTTAAATGCTTTGCAAACCAGAATGTAATCACTACATGTGAAAACCAAGTACAACCTTCATGATTGGTTTCATCTTTTGAATTTTCAGGTGTGAACAATCATGGCCTTCTCATTGTCCATGATGAATACCAAAATATTCTTGTTTCTCCCTGGCCAACCATCCAGATTGCCTTTGAAGGAAACCATTTGGGATGTTACAATTATTATCCAACTCTTGGATCAGAGCCCATAATTCATACCAAGTGGCCCACTCTAACGGTTTGAAAATTGAAGCCAACTTGGCAAATTTTGTATAAGTTTTGCCAGGGGTCAAAAGTCACCCCTCATGCCGAAACTTAAAACATATAGCCCAACCACTGTTAAGGTTGCGCATGCATGTGCTTCAAGTTTCTCACTCAAATTCAATCAAATACCGACCCATGTAAAATCATGTATACATGTACTTTTCAGCCATCCATGCATGTCCATGCACCTTCTCTGAATCCCTTGATTTTCAAAGATTTATTTTTTCACTTGGGGAACTCCATTAAGATGGAAACTTTGACATGTAAACAGGGAACTTGGACTCTACCATCAACAAAATTTGGGCCCAAAAAAGAAGGAAGATCATCTTTTTAGATTACTCTTCATCTCAAATACTGATTGCATGCTTCATGAGTGCAATAAAAGCAAATCTTGTTCATAGTTGTTGGTGGGTACTTTTTTCCCTAATTGTTTGGAAATGAACAGATAAGCAGGTACTTCTCTGATCCCCAGTACTATTTCCAAGTGAATGACCAGTATGTGAGGAACAAAGTGAAGGTTATTCTATTTCCATTCCTACACAGGGTAAGCAAGAACTGTTTTGATGTTCTTCTGGCTAGCTTTTTTTATTATTATTATTTAAATGAAAGTTACCAAATACAAATTCCTCTTCTGTAATTCCTCCAGGGGCACTGGACAAGGATTACTGAGCCAGTGGGGGGCAGGCTGTCATATAAACCTCCTATCTATGACATAAATGCCCCTGACTTGTACATTCCCTTGATGGCATTTGTAACATATGTGGTTCTTTGTGGTTTCTCATTGGGTCTTGTTGGGAAGTAAGTCCCTGATTTATATAATTTTTAACAGGTTCCTTCACATTAACATTTAAATTTGACCTCCAAATCGTGTTATCACTTCCCTCATATTTTCCAGGTTTAGCCCTGAAGCTTTAAGCCTGCAATTCACAAAAGGATTATTAGGCTGGTTTCTGCAAGTCCTGCTACTTAAACTATCATTGTATTCATTGGGAGGTGGGGAAGCACCTTTATTAGACATCGTGGCATATGGTGGATATGCTTTTACAGGTATGTGCCTGGCTGTTCTGGGGAGGATCATGTGGAGCTATGCATACTATTTCCTAATGCCCTGGACATGCTTGTGCATGGGTGTCTTCCTGGTGAAGACAATGAAGCGTGTTCTGTTTGCAGAGGTAAGGAGTTATGATTCAAGCAAGCATCATTATCTCTTGCTTTTCATGGGTTTTGTACAGGTCCCTTTTTTCATTTGGCTTGGCAATATTGGGGCATGATTTTTGGTGTGTGTTAATTTTTGTTCTATTTTCCTTGTTAGTATTACAAATGGCTGCAATTCTCTCTCTCTCTCTCTTTTTTTTTCTCTTTTTTTTTTTCTGTTTGGTATTTGTTTGTTTTATTGACAATTTATTTCTTTTTAATTTTTAATATTTTTATAATGTCTGTCAATTCTATTCTCTCTCATTTATCTCTCGAAAAATTTTGTTTTCTCTTTCTTTTGTTAGGCCGACAGTTTTGTGTTAATCTACAAATTTTTGTAATTTTAATTATACCATGGACTGCTTCCTTCTCAATCTCTGTACCATTTAGAAAGATGCAGAGTAATCTAAAAAGATGATCTTTCTTCATTTTTGGGCCCAAATTTTGATGATGGGTAGAGTCCAAGTTCTCTGTTACATGTCAAGTTTCCATGGAATTCCTCAAGTGGAAAAATAAATCTTTGAAAATCAAGGGATTCAAAGAAGGTGCATGGACATGCATGGATGGCTAAAAAATACATGTATACATGATTTTATATGGGTCGGCATTTGATTGAATTTGAATGAAAAACTTAACACATGCATGCGCAACCTTAAACTAGCCCAAACTGATAAATGGAGGTCTCGATATTCACTTAATAAGTTAAGTATGATCGACATAGGAAAAATCAAGGAAAATGAAAGTAGAATGGTATATGGCTGTGTTTTATATTTTTCAGAATCTAATTCAATCAATATTCTTCGATTTTTTATCTATATTGTATTCCTATGTATGCCTATGCACATTTATCAAACTCTGACCACTATTTTGACCACTATTGTGTACTTTCTCATAAATTTGGATTTTTAAATTTCTAATTGTCACGTGGAAAATTTTGATAACATATTAAAACATGATGTGTGAATAAGAGACTTGAAACCCTATGTACCTATCTACAAAAGTGACGTCAGAATAGCATGGCAAAAAATACCCAAGTCAATTCTTATTCTTTGGTGGTAATTTTTTTTTTTTTTTTTCTTTTTTTTTTTTATAGATGGACCAGTTATAGATTGTCTTATGTGTCGAATTCCAAAGCCAAATCTAATAAAGCAGTTATTCATCCATTGTTCTTATCCTTTTCACTTTTAGAGGTCTATTTCAAAAGATTCTTTTTTTTAATGGGTATTTTTTATAATTTTATTTTGTCATGTGACAAAATCTATTTTGACTGAGAAAAGGAACATAATCAAATGACTCCCTGACCTTATTCACTCTACAAAACTTGAGGCGGCACAAAAAACTAGTGTGGCAAATTTGTAATTTTATGAAACCTTTTATTATCTTCACTGAATTTTTAATGAATTTATACTTTCTTACTGGTTCGTATTATCAAATCAAGACTAGGAAGAAGATCTTCTCCTGTCATTCAGTTCATCAATCGTCCACCTAATAAGCTAGCACGGTTGAGCGACAAAAAAAAGATCTGGGTCTTCGAAACCACTTCCCTTACTTGCATTGGTTTTGAGATGTGTGTATAGGAAATTAGTACATTATTGTGTTTAAAGAAAACCTTCTAAATTAAAAGGGTTGGAAAAGAATCAAAGGCTAAAAATTTATTATAATCAAATCGGTTACATTCAGTGGGCTCCATTTTTAATACCACCTCCAATATTTGATTATAAAAAACATTTGAATGGAAGACCATGTTCTAAAACCACAAAATCCCATTCTCATTCAACTTGTGAAGTTGAAATCCACAGAATCCATAAATGGAAGAGAGAGAGAGAGAGAGAGAGAGAGAGAGGAATTTTTACCTCTGTTGAATGCTGACTCTCTTCCCCACCACACAAAACAAATGTTAGCCACCAAAGAAGTCTGAAGTACCTTTATTAGTATTACTTTTTCTCAACATTATAGGGATGGGATTTACATCGTCTCCTCTCAGTGGTTTTGGGAGGATGGTGGCAATCTATCTCGGATGGTTACAACGTGACTCTCGGTGAACTGAGACTCATGTTCGAACCGACACCCTCTGTCGGCTTGGCTTGTCGGCTGGGAGTCGACTCAGACGTGGGTCTCGGATTCACCGAGAGCCACGTGGACCATCCGGGATAGATTGTCACTGTCCTCCCAGACCACTGGGAGGAGAGGATGCGAATCCGTAGGGATGTCCATGTTAGATCCAATCAATTTTGGATTAGGAATGATCGACTCGATCATTAAATGTGCTGAGTTTAGATCCAGATCGATTGTTAAAAGGTGGTTACGATGTAAGGGTGTAGGTTGACCGAGACCGACTGATTGACACCTCTACTTCCATGCATCTTGTTTTTCTAAACTATACCGTTCTCGACTTCTATATTCCTATGAGTCAAGATTTTTAGAACCCCATCTTATTCAGTCTCCATATCAAGAACTCCAACAAAAACTGGCCATCAAAGTAACCTTGTATTACGATGGTAAATGTGTTTGGGACCATAATTCTAAATTGAGGTGTCAGACACATGCAGTATCAATCATATCTAAAATCAATCTGATCAGAATTATATCTGTTTACAGATCTAATAGAAAACAGACAAGTGGCTGATGCCATATATAATAATATATTAAAACAGGATCAGATCAGGGATTGACCAAGTTCAAAACCAACACGAATAGATCAATCCAACCGATTACTTGAACCATGTTGGGGATACTACTATAGTTCCATATATGTATCAAGAAAAAGTAAATATTATAGGTTTAATAGAAATCATAACCAAATTGGTTCTTGTTTTTTAAACCAACACCGAATTGATTAACAAGTGGTTTACCAGTTTCTTACCGGTTTCAATTAATCAGTTCATAAACAGTTTCTTACATGATTTATTGGGAAGGAGATTATATTTTGTGACCATAATAGGTCAACAACAAAACTCTAAACATTAACTAATAAACTAAAATTATCATATCACATAGGCATGCATGACATTATGTCAAGGCATAGCCCATTAAATTTATATACTATGTATGAAATATTATATATTTAGTTAGACATTTAACCGATATTATTCAGTTTTCTAACT
The DNA here is from genome assembly GCA_028583415.1 of Protea cynaroides. Classification (NCBI taxonomy): domain Eukaryota; kingdom Viridiplantae; phylum Streptophyta; class Magnoliopsida; order Proteales; family Proteaceae; genus Protea; species Protea cynaroides. The sequence continues at coordinate 85,178,729 of CM053265.1, read as the reverse complement.
GGTTTTACTCAGTTTTATTTAATAGAATTTTTATCGGTTAATCGACAGATCAACACTTCTAAATTACAACTGAACCAATTAACTATATTAAAACTAAAACCAAACTGATTACTTTCTGTTCGACTTAACTCGGTTTTTTTCTGATTGATTTTGATTCAAATTTGACACCCTGAATTAAAACAATTCGTTGGTGTGAGACATCTATGGGGGACAATTTATTTTAATGGTTATCAATGAATATACTTCATGATTATAATATTTTTAGGGGCTTAAAAGAATAGTAAGATTAACAGAAGAGAAGAGACGTCTGAAGGAGAGAGCAACAGAATTTATGATCAACTATCTAGAATCTTTTAAATTCATGTAATGTAAGAGGTGGATATGGATAATTTATTTAATTTATATTTAAATAAAAATATGTAAAACCTTGGTCAACATATAAAAATTCAAAACTTGTTTTTTCAATTAAGATCTTGGTAACCATGATACGAGCAATTCACCCTCATTTTAATATAAACAAATATATATTAAGATCTATAGATTTTGGGGAAAAAATTGTTGTCCGCGAGAGTGTACATGCACCAAGACACGGGAGTGATTAAATAACTACCCAACCCCCGTAGTTGGATGTATATGTGTGCGCTTCAATCGGTCTCTGTGCTGATGTAGGAACCACACAACTTGATAGAAAACCTTTTTTTTAGATTGTATTACTTTGACAAATTTTGCTTGGGTTGAAATTTGATATGTGCAATTGTTTGTGGTCTGTCTATCTTCAAAATTTAGGCCTCATTAAATACATCACGTGTCAAATATTTGGACTACCACAAAGTTGAGCCTTATCCAATTACACATGCAAATATTTTGAAAAAAATTTATGCCATGTATTAACACCCAAATTCTAATCCCACCCCACTCAGCTTCATCTCCCCCAAGGTGATAGGGCTGGATCCCAAGATTTTACTATTATTACCAACTGATGCTCATTTACTGGCTGCACAAGCTGGCATTTCTAATTACCTAATGTTCTTTATCAAGTTCGGATCATCTATGTACATGTACTTTTTATGGGAGCTCATCATTGTCAATGTGGTGTGAAATCCCCTAGATATGGATGGTAATGAAATCCCTAGGACGATATAAGTATATGCAAGTGAACTATTCTCTTATTTATCAAATGAACCCATGTTTATTTCCTTGATGTTTAACAAGTGGGACTGGATACGATTTCAATCCCCTAAAATGTGACGTGGTTACTAGGTGGGGAATGAATATGGACTCTTGCCACTTGGTACAACATAATTTTCAACGGACTCTTTTAAAGTAAACCAATAAGTTAAATTTACCGTCACAATGCAAATTAACTTTGGATCTATTGTGTGTGAGACAGAAAAAAAAGGACATTAGACTTGGTCGTTTACACCCTATTAGAATGCAAGACTCAAGGCTTCCTCTTGTGGTATAGAAATCCTCTCCCGCTTGAGTTTGGGCGGGAGAGTTGGCGGCCCGGATGGATGGCCGCCACCTGGTTCTCAGGTAGATCCGAGTCCTCTATCCGAGCTGACACCTGAGCTGACAAGCTAAGCCGACAGGAGTATCGGCTCTGATGAAAGGCTCGGATCCACCCAAGAGTCAGGTGACTACCATCCATCCAGGCCGCCAACTGTCATACCCAAACTCAATCGGGAGAGGATGTGGATCCCTTCTTGTGTTTGAGTCCTCCTTCCTGCATATGTACGATAGTCGTCATGCACAAGTGTGACAATTCAAACCCACGTCTATCGCCATGCACATCCGTCGTGATTCAAACCCAATTGGACACGGACAGCACCCCCCTAAAAGAAAAAAAATAATTGATTCAACCTCCCTTGTAACCCCACCCGGTTACATTTAGACGCATCCCATATAAATTATAATCGGTTCCATAACTGTCATTCCATGGAAACGTTTTCAGATAGTGGGAACCTTCTCACACATTGTCATATTTGTGGAGAGATTTTCATATTTTAGTTAAATTATGTTAAAGGTTACATACGGAATGCAATTTTTTAAATGCATTCTAGGTCAAAAAATATTTTATGATTTATAAAAACAGCATTTGGTATTTATTTTTATTATTATATCAAGGAATGTGTTCGATAATGCGGTCTATTATGAAATGAGCTATTTAATTCATTTTATATTATGATTTTATAATTGAAATGTCTTGTTCTTTAATTCATTCTCATTCTTCACATATAATTGAAAATCCAAATTCTATTCTCATCCATATACATTTAGAGGTATTTGTATCTAACGGGTGATATTTAGATTGGATCATGTCTAACCAATATTCGATCCCTTTACATCTCAAACTCTAACAGACTGATTCAATTTACAAGGACAATTTTTTTGTCATCTATTTTTTTTTTTCTTTTTTTTTTCACGACCCATGCATAGTTAGGTATCGGATTCGGCGATTCGTATCAATTTTGTACCTAAAAATTTTAACCCGATCCTTCTTTTAAATATATATATATATATATATATATATATATATATATATATATATATATATATATATATATATATATATATAATATCGATTACGTGTTAATTTCTTATTGGATCAGCACACCAATACTGGAAGTTCGACCGTGCACACAAAGACCAAACACGCGTGGGTAAGAGCCGTAAGACTGGATCGAAAAGTGAAGATAATATAGTCGGATCCTCCATTTTTTTTTTTTAATGAAAACGATATTGTCGGAGTGTGAAAGTAGTCAAAAAGTACCATTTCTGCGCTGAAACTTAAGGCGCCGAAGATACAATGTAGAGGTAGAAAAACCAGAGACGAAAGAAGCTGAAACCCTCTTTCTCATTCTGAGTAAATTTACCCAAGGAACTTAGTATCTTTCTTCCTCTTGGCAGATTTTGGTGTAATTTGAAAATGTTCACCAGAGCTCTTCTCCTTGTTTCTGTTCTTGTTTTCTGTTGCTTTGGAACATTTTTATGTGTTGTGACGAGGTTGCCTCAAGAAGAAGGTTCAAAATATCTCAAATCAAGAAACAAACTCTATCTTTCTCTTTTTCTGTCTGAGTCTTTGTTGATTGCGTTTACATTTGTATTTGGGTAGCTTAGCTTCAATATTTGAACGTTAAATCATGGCCACTGTTTGTTTGATGAGTTTTTTGGTTGGTAAATGTGTAACAGTGGATGCCCTTCAGCAGATAGCCAAAACAATGAGAAAAAATGGTTGGAATTTCTCTGTTGATCCATGTAGTGGAGAATCGAGCTGGGTAACGCCTTACTCATTGATTGGATACGAGAACAATGTTACCTGTGACTGCCACTTCAAGAACAATACCGTCTGCCATGTGGTATCCATGTATGCTTTATTTATTTATTCTTTTTTGGTACTAAATGTTTCTATTAAATATGCACACAAACTATATTCAAAGGAGATACCTCCAGTGGGGAATCTCTTGATGAAGTTTCGGTTTAGTTTATTCGTGTTGAAAAATTCAAACTGGAACTCGATTTGCTGAAACTGAGGTTCACCAGAACAGAGAAATAGGCTGAATTTGGAGGAATTTGATAACTCGAAGCAGAGAGATCAGACAGGTCTGATTTCCTGGTCAAGTGGTCTTCTCTACTACCGCAATAGCTATGTCAAATATCACTAAAAACAGAACATCAGAGAAGATTGTGCAGACAACTCCTAGTATTACTAAGAAAATAGAGTGGCAGTATTAGAAATAGTAATCCAGCAGTTTAAATTTAGCGATATGCACCCGAAATCCAGAGATCATTTAACCAGAATCTTATGTTTTAAATTTGAAGTTATTCTGATCAATAATGAGAGAGACATGATAGAAGACAGAAAGCTGGAAATAGGTATAAGTCAGGGGTGCTGCTGGTTTCAGAAAAGAGTAGCAGTACTGCTGGAAATCCATCACCATGAATGCACACAGGCAAATCTTGAAAAAACATAAATATTCATAAATTCATCGGTGAGACCATTTACTGCTACATCTCTAGATAGATTTGTCAAATTGATTCTTTAACACTCCTTTAATGACACTCCTATAATGACTTGGAACTCAAATTACTGCATGGAAAAGCCAAACCATACTAGTATTTGATAATCCTACTCAAACTAAGAGTCTAAATACTCTCAAAACAGAACATAGACATGGAATGAAATCTAAACTCAAATTCCTAATGATTTTAGGACTTAGCTTACTTTTAACATAAAAAGGACTCAAATAACCCCACAAATTTGGACTAATCTAATCTTACTTGATTAATCTCGTAGTCCTAGATCTTATCCAAATTGTACGCTTATTAAAGTAGCCTATTACAAAAACCCTTGAACGGTTGGACCAAAGGCCCAACATGTATACAACCCAACCCAAAGGTTATTTTCACATTTATGATTTATGTGATTTATCTACATCAAATCTAGTGAAGGGAATTCATCTCATCACATGACGAATCCATCTTCTACTGCTTTAAACCACATTACACTCAGAATCAAAACTTGTGTAAACTCCAACAAAAAATTGTGACTCTTGGGACTTGTTATATTCCTTAGTATTGACCTTCTAATAATAGATTCATAACCAACTTGAAAAAAAAGTTTATTCCAACTAGGAATGAAACTTATCCAATAAAAACTTAAGAAACAACTCAAAATTCTATTTTGAGTAGACAACTTAGGAATCAAACATCTATTACTAATGGAAAATAAATCAATTCTTAAGCATAAAGTTAGGAACCGAATAATGGGAAATAAATGAATTAGACATCAAATAAGGAAATAAGGAACCAAGGTTGGATTTAGTTTGTTGCCTGTGAGCTGGCCTGGCTGGCCAGTTGATTGTCTCATGGCTGAGGCTGGTCAGTCCCTCTTCTTTTCTTCCCACATTATGGGGCTGGTACATCACCATAAGGACTGGTCAGTAGGATTGTTTTATTGTCTTTTCACAAACAGAGAATAAACTCCATAAAGAATTAATGAGGTAGCTTAAGATTTTGTAGTCTTTTCTTTTAATATTTATAGAAACAAAACATAGAAGAAGAAGAGGCCTTAATTTTGCCTTGAATTACAGGTTTCTCAGAGCTCAGAGTCTTCAAGGCATACTTCCTCCAGAGCTGGTCAGGCTTCAGTACCTCCAGGAAATGTAAGAGCATTCTCAAAAACAATGGCTCGTGCTAGGTTTTCTACGTAGTGCAGACTAATTTTTTGAACTATGGGAATTGAACACGAAAGGAAACTATTGCAAGTCTTTTTTTTTTCTTTGCAGAGATCTTACAAATAACAAGCTCAGTGGTACCATACCAACCCAGTGGGCTTCCATGGAACTGCAGTATATGTAATATCCTGGTGCTCTGTGGTTATTTGCAAATGGTCCCTTCTCTTTTGTTCCCCAATGCGTAACATTAATCAAGGATGTTGATGCAGCTCTCTTACTGGAAACCAACTATCTGGAGAGATCCCAAAGGAATTGGGAAATCTTATCAGTCTCAAATACCTGTGGGTTTTTGTTTGATTTGATTTTTCTTTTTCAATTTATTTTTCTCTCTGTCTGTTGAAATACTTTTCCACAAAAATTCTATTTGAAATGCTTTGGGATACACTTGTAATCTGCTACAAAATGATCTTAAGAGGTATTGAATTTTTAGGAGCCTTGAATCCAACAAGTTTAATGGAACTCTTCCCCCAGAGCTTGGGAATTTGGTCAACTTGGGGACTTTGTAAGACTTTTCATTTCCTATTTACATTTATTTATTTTTATTTTATATGTTTTCCCTCTTTTTATTTGTTCTTTTTTAAAATGACATCATTGTTCAAAAGATCATTGAGTTTAGCTGACATTGTGATTTTTGTGTTTGTAGGTCGCTTTCATCAAATAATTTTACAGGAGTGTTGCCAGTGACCCTTGCCAAGCTAACAAACTTGACGGATTTGTGAGTGCTTCGAAACCACTTCCATTCCCTCTCTCCCTTTTTTAAGAATCTCATAATTTTGTGTTTTTTCTGGGTAAAAATGTAGTGAGATAAGCGATAACAGCTTTCGTGGTCCAATACCAGATTTTATAAAGAACTGGACACAGATGAACAGATTGTAAGTTCAAATGCCTCCTTAAGAGTAAGAAACTAAGATTCCCAAGCTAGTCATTAAGAACCTATTTTGTTCAAATTGTCTTATTGAAGAGTAATTCAAGCTAGTGGACTGGAGGGCCCCATTCCCTCATCAATTTCTCTTCTGGTTAGACTAATTGACTTGTAAGTAAACCTCTGTCAGTTCATGTCACTGAAGTTTCATTGTATGCTTTTGTTGTTCAATTTTCTAAAGTTCACTATGTGTAAAATTTCAAAATTTCAAATTTCAGTAACTGGTCATCATTGCAACTTCATATACAGGAGGATAAGTGATATAAATGGGGCTGAATTAAACTTTCCAATGCTGAAGAATATGGAATCCATGCAAAGGCTGTATGTATTTTAGTGGATATCTAATACTATGATCTGCTACTAACCCTATTGAAATGAGATGAATTTTACTTGATGTTTCAGAATATTGAGAAATTGTAATATTTCTGGAGTGATCCCTTCATATATCTGGGAAATGATGAATTTGAAAACCTTGTAAGTCCACACTTTTGAAACTTGGGCTTCATTTTCTTTGGCATTATCTCAGTATTTTCTTAATCTTGATGATTTTTTTTTTACCTGAAAAATGTGTAGTAGAACAAAGCGTAGTATGTAACTCTTATGAAATCATTTTCCATTCTCATCTTCAAACCTCAACACATCAGACATGGGTCCCAGTAGTTACCTTCATCTCTTTTGACAACCTCCAGCATGGCAATAACCAATAGCTATGCAACTAAGTTAGAAACAATACAAGAAGAACATCAGTCTCACCCATGAGAAACCAAAGGCGGGTTTACAACCTTTTGACTTGTTTCGTAGTTAAGGGCTTTTTATTTATTGGTGCTATTGAGGCATTGTGTAAACTGAAGAGGTGATACAAGGAGGAATATTAGAAGGTCTGATGAAAGGTTTCTTTTCCACCCACCAATGCGTTGCTGAACCCTCTGTATAGTGTTGGAGATTGGAGAAGAGGTGCTGCTTGGTTCTGCCGAATGCAGTGGGCAGCCCCAAATAGATGCCAAGATTCCTCGATTTTGTGAATCCCAGAACTTGGGATATTTAGTTCTGGCGGGAGAGGAATCTTAGGACTACTGAACAGGATGGAAGACTTTTGCAGATTTACATGTTGACCAGAGGCAGAGCAGTAGTCGCAGAGGACCTATTGGATTGCTAGCTGCGGACGTGGAAGCCTTGGAAAAAATCATGAGATCATTGGCGAACATATGGTGTGACACAGAAGTGCTTGGTTGACTCGCCCTAACGGCCAATGCAGGGTTAAGGGACTCTGCCTGGATGAAATGGCTGGAAAGGGCAGCCTGACGAAGGATAAATCAGTATGGGCTCAGGAGACACCCTTGTCTGAGCCCATGCTGAGGGACCCAGCCAATGACTGAACCATTCAGTTTTACGTGGTATTCAACCGTTGAGACACATTGTAGAACCCAATTGATCAAACTGGATCAAAACCCATCCTGGACAATAAGTTATCAAATTTTTATTTGCAATCCCCTCCCCCTATCAGTCCACTTCTACATCTTTATCTCCTGGGGAAATTGGTCTGGTGGCTTTTCTTCTTAATAAAATCTTATTTTGATGACAAACCCAAAAAAAAAAAGAAGTCCTTTTACCCCATAAAACTTGTATGCTCTTTCTATGCCACTTGTGTCACGTGCTCTAAGGAAATACCAAAATACCTTTGTGGGCCCAAATGAGATCATGCTGTTCTGTCCCCACATCTGTCCCTCCTAATGGAAAGAACTCAATCTCAAGTTTTAGTGCTTGATCTAATGGGGTTTCCAAACTTGTGCCTGTTGAAATTCTTATATAAAATCCTTTCGTATAAGATCAAACTTGGTACAAAAAACGTAGTGCACAACGTACTTTATAAAACCCTAATTGTATTCCTTAGAATAACAAAATCATTGTGAGCTATAGATCCAGCAGCAACAATTGGTGGACTGATCTAGTTTCTCAAATTTAGGTTTCATTTCAAGACTTCAACTGTATTAGAAACGAAGGCTAGAGATACATCTAAAATGTCCTTTTTCACTTCCTGAGCCATAGATGTAGATGTTGAGATACTTCTGGTTGTCAATATGTTCATTGGTCTCCTCTAGTTAATGTGCTTTAAGCTGCGCTACTTTCATAGTTGTCAAGGCGCCAAGGTGAACCAAGGCATTAGAGGCCTGATGGGCACCTAGACGAATGAGGCGCCCGCCTAGGCGACTGAGGCACCCGATTTACTAAGGCATCACAAGGCCGCTTGGGCACCTAGGCAGCGCCTTGACAACTATGGCTACTTCTTTCCACTTCTAGTGAGATTTAAATTTTGACATCCTTCTCAAATTCAGTATTAAACATAATTCTTTTTTCAATTTATATATTTCACTTTCAGCCATGTCTTTTTCTCATATTAATCCTTTAGATTTGGCTACAATAGTAGTATCTCTTTATGGTGATACACATACACTATCCATGGTCATTTATCAATATATTGTAAAACATTTTCCCAAATCAGAGAGACCGTTCATGATTTGAATGCAAAATTTCCTGAACACTATATGACTTTCAATCATTCAAAACCTTGAACCTTGTATGCATCATCATCAATTTACATGCAACATTTAATAAAAAGCATCTTCCTCAAATTCCATATAAAGTTGGACCATCTCTAGTCTTCTAATCTTAAAATGACATTATCAACGTATTGAAACCAGTTTTTCAATATGTCTTCCATTAGTCACATGTAATTCATTTTCCATAATGAAGCATCAACTTCATTCAAAATTTAGCTATCTCTTAGATGCTTTGTCCTGATAACAATTAATGTAAAATCAAAAGTAGACTTTGATGCATTGCGCAAGTGAGGTAGAAGTTATCCTGTTCTCTCCTAATTGGATCTGTCAGATTGGTGATTTTTTTTTAAAGAAAAAGAAAGTCATTATGCTTTCAATAATTGAAATAAGTTCAAGAAGATATTCTTCCAAGAAAAGAAAGAAGAAAGGAAGAGGTCCAATCTGCAAGTTATGGAACAAGAAGATCAGTCTAGGATAAAAGAGATCTGAATGTCATCACCAATTCTGTCACCTATTTTTACACCGAATTTTGGGGCATGAAAGAGAGGAATTTGAAGAAGTGCCTAAAATAGCAGTTATATAGTTCTTTTGAAGAGCTTTCAAAATTCTAATGAGCAATTGGTAATTGAACACATATATGTGGTTGATGAGTTTTGATCACAATATGGTCATAGAGTTATGAATTTTCTTATTTTGGAGTTGTTTTTCTCTTTTTACTCTCTTTATTTAGTGACTTCACCATCCGTGGATTATGTTAGAATGTGGGTTTTAAATTCTGTAGGGGTTTCTTCTTGCTATTTTAATCGGTAAAGTAGACCTGTTGATTAAATTAATTTATCAGAGACAAGATTGTTTTCTCCATTGAAGTCTGAATGAGATTCTTACTGTGCTCTGAAGATCACCCTTTTTCTCCTATTTTTTCTTTGCTATTTGATCTTCTTTTTCCTTATTCCGAAGCATTTTGCATCAATATCTTACAACAGTTTTTGTTTTAGTTGCTTATCCAATTTTTCCTTAGATTATTTTTGAACTTCAGAGGAAGCTTGATTTTCACTTTTGTTTTGTGGTTAGTGATGTTAGTTTTAACAAGTTAGTGGGAGGCATACCAGAACTCAATGGAGGGAGTGTGAGAAATCTCAAATTCATGTAAGTAAAGAAATCAAAAGCCCCAAAAGCTTAGAATATAGTTTTTGAAATTTTCAATATACTAGTTAACCACTGAATATCTGGTTTGGCTTTTGACTAGCTATTTGAGTGGCAACTTGCTGACTGGTCCTATACCAGACTGGATCTTGAAGAAAGACGGGACCCTTAATACACGAAGTTTTGTGTATGTTTCTCATCATGGATGCCTGTTGTTTCTTTCAAATTTTTAATATAATTATAAACGTATTGATCAGCTTCTTTATAACGATCATAATTAATGTGTTTTCCTTTTCTGCTTATTTTGTAATGACTAAATTTTTTTACAACTTCTATTGTTTGTTGAATATACATTTAATGAAAATATTCATTGTCTTCATAATATAATCAAAGATCTCTCTTGGCATGTTTTATTAGTATTGGGGATATTGACAGCAAGAGAAGTACAGTTTATATTGCATTCTGGTAATACATCTCCTGAAATGCTTGTGGATCTTGATGTTAGATATTTCTTTAAGAATTAAGAAACAACTCATAGATAGGGTCGAGATGAGAAAATTGCCATGCAATTGAGATAAACTTCCGTTTCACTGAAAACTGCACAAGAGACTTGTTGATACGGTGGGATGTCTTGAGATGATAGGTCTTATAAGTCAATAAATTTTGTTGCAAATGCCTAAATTGTACTTTTAAGCCTGCTTTGGAAACATTCAGCTTCATTAATTTTTTAAATTATTGCTTTTATAGGGGCCCATGGTCTTTTTAGGTGGAAGATGTTTCTTTATGTTGTGAACAAGGACTTGGTTTTAAGTAGTTGCAATAGGACTTTAGTTTCCTACTTGAACTAGATATTTATCTTTGTAACTCTTTACTTCCTATTTAATAGATGTCGCAAGAGGGAACTACACATACTGATATCGATTCTGAGAATCGACATCATATTTCCCTTCTTTGCTTTCTTCCTCCTCCTCCTCGGTTCCTTAGTTACTGGTTTCTGTTGTTTGGTATTTAGTTACAAGATTCATTGTTAAGAATTCATTTGCAATAATAGGCTCTCTATACCATTCAGGTGTTCAGATTATATCAATAGAAGTTCTGGTAATGGGTTCTTATCAATGGGATTTAGATTGAAAAATCAATGTTGTACGTATTTGAGAGAGTAGGAGGAAAATGCCACCTTTTTGTTGGGGTTGTCGTTGATGTTATTATTGTAGTGTCAAAGTGTGTAAGCCAGATTCTATCGAGCTGTTTGGTGTCAATTGAGTGTACCCAGAGATTTGAAGATGATGTTTGCTAACTGGCTAGTAGCTTGGGGAACATTATTTTGTGCAGTCAATTGGAGCTTGTGGAAGTAAAAGAATCAATGAAATTTCAAAGAGAAGGCTTTATGTACTCCTAGTATATATATTCAGATTTTGGTGTCTTCGATCAACTTAACCTAAGCTTTTAACATGATGGCTGGGTTTAGTGAAAGCAGGTTTTGGAGAAGGATGAGATTTTTATTGGAGGAATAACCCCTCCCGCATGAATTTCCTGGAAACAACCAATTTTATTTTAATTTTAGGTACTTGCAGAACATTCTTAGACTTTCTCAAAGTTGAGATCGTTAGATGACTTGTACTGAAGATATTGTAAACTCAACTAACTGACTAGATATGGGATGTTTGACGATTTTCCACATTGGTGTCAAATGACCAGAATTTTTTTTTTATTTTTATTGTTGAGCCACATTGATTTCCATTCAATCATTGGATAGGAAGGCCATATGTCAAATTTCATGGTCCACCCCATATATTGATTTTTCTCGTATTTTAGAATTTAAGACCTGTTAGTGTGTTGATATACATTGTTGTGGCCCTTCTTTAACATCTCTAGCTTTTGGGATAAGAGGTTGTGACATGGTATCATAGCCAGCCAAGAGGTCAGGTGTTACATCCCTGGTAATATGGTGTACTGTTATAAACTTATAATGCCCTTGTGGTGCCACATGATGGCTGGGTTGTTTGTGTTGTGTTGTGCGGCCCTGCCCCCTTAGTACCATGTGATGGTGTCACATGCAGAGCCATGTCTGTGGGCCTGCATGTGCGGTACTGTGTTGATATACAGTGTTGTGGCCCTTTACACCTCGAGCTTTTGGGATAAGCGGTTGTAACATAACCATTTTCCAACAACCCTTTTGCAAAGCTTTATATAGATGCATGAAAAAAAGCATTTGGGCATTTACACATTTTCATTATGTGTAACACTCATCCTCGTCTTCAAATTGCATTAGAGTCTTTTAGTTTTCAATTTAAATACCACTATCATGTTGTATAAACTGATGCTACACTGAAATATTTTTATGCAGTGACCTTTCCTACAATGAAATTACATGGGAAGGCCCTGATCAACCTACTTGTAATGGAAATGTGTAAGAATAATTCTTCTATAGTTTAGCTTTTGTACCCTGTTGTTTCATGTGGCTGATCTCTCAAGTTTATAATTGATTAACCTTTTTCTTTTTAAAATATTGTCAGAAACTTGTTCCAAAGCTCCTCAATCAAGAGCAGCTTGTAAGATTTTCTTTTCTTTTTTTTTTTTTTTTTCCTTTTTTTTTTTTTACTCTTAAGGGTTGTGATTCTCCTAGCTTAATTCGAAAAGAAATTTATGAGCATGTTGTTAATCCATGAACTTTGGCCGAGGGATATGAACCTATATGATATCAGCCACAAGGTTTCAGTCTCTGTGGCTTGAGTTAGAGTATCTTTGCCTTCATGAAAGTCATATTAGTGATGTATTGTTTGTGTTAATAATGAAATTACATAATCACATTTTGATAAATCCTAATATAACTTGTTTTTCGCCTGTTCTAACTTCTGTGCCTTTTTTTTCCAATAGGAATGGACTGAATCCATGCATGGGTTATTCTAAATGCTCACAATGTAAGTATTTGGACTTTGAATTTGAAGATGAAGACTTTGGGAATAATTTCCAAGTTTGCATATTAGTTTTTGTATTTGCTTATTTAATGTTTATGCAAAAACAATGAGCCGTTACTGTCTATAAGATCGGTAAAATAGCAGTATTAATTATTAGAGTTCACTTGGAAGTTTGGAACAAGAATTGAAAACCAAGATGGATATTTTCAATATAAAAGGATGAAGTTCCCAACACACTATTACACATTTAAGTTCTGGAAATATGACACTACTCAAGCAATTAGATTTTGGTCCATTGGTAGATTTTGGTCTAGGATGATACAAAAATTGTTGACCAGAATGAGATAAAACCATTCCTACAATTGAAATGGTGGATAATTATGCCATTTTTTTTTTGGATACATTACTGATTAGTAGTTTAGTAATAATGAAAATATGTGGGGGCATGTACAGTTTATGTTCGTAATTTATATTAATATTACTTATTTACTAAATAATCATTTTTAAATTAAAACAATATATTATTTAAAAGAGTACAAATGCATGAATATTTTATTTTTCATCATAGACAATTTTTGTGAAATTATATGAATTTTTTTTTATGCTTCTTGCCTACCTAGCTTAATAGGCAAGGTACAGGTGGCCACTTCTCACCTTCCCCATTGATATACTCATAGTTGTCAAGGCGCCAAGGCAAACCAAGGCATTGGAGGCTTGACGAGGCGCATAAGGGACCAAGGCGCCCGATTTCCAAGGCTTCCCAAGGGCGAATAGGCCGCGCCTAGGCGACGGCTTGACAACTATGGATATACTTACCTGCTTAACTAGGGATAAATAAAATTTTATATGTAATATACATGGAGTGCACCCCATATTTGATGTTTATTAGTTTATACATATATATCTTGTAGCCCAGCCCATATCAAGACCTGCTAACCTAGGCCTATTACCAATTACCAAATCCCAAAATTTCAAATCGTAAAGAGCCCAACTTCATCGTTGTTTTTGAATTTCTATTTTCTATTTAAAAAATTAAAGTAAAGAAATCTCTTCTCTCCCTCATCCATCTTTGCTAAACTTAATCCTGATTTATTCACATCATGTGTCCTTATCCCGAGAAAAATCTATACCTAATCCTGATTTTCTCTTCTCCCATCTTCCTCTCCCAAGAGAGAATTAGCCCCAAATCTAAACCCTGAAACTTGTTCAAGTGACTGGAAAAACCCCAAGGGGATAGCTCAGTTAGCAAGGAGCCTACGCTTTAGGAAGTGGTAGGTTCTGATTTCAACTCCTCTTATTGTCTTGGGGCCACTCACACGGGGGTGTTAAGTGTTCTTCCTTTTCTGCTTTGGGTGCAAGAGGAATGGTTCTCATTCAACCCCGGAATGAGCCAGTCCATGGGGTTCTGGGGTCAGTATGGGTCCGCGGGACTAGTCAGGTTGAAGGTTGGGATACCCGTCGTTAGCAAAAAAAAAAAAGAAAAAAAAAAAGAGATGAACCTGGAATTGTTATTGAAGCTCCGCTCCTTCCTGAGAGGTCAGACCTGTAATAGCTGCCAGTTGAATGGGTAGACTTTTGTTTCAACCTGCCACGTGGCCATATGCGGCCCAGAAAAGAATTCTGGTTGTATAGACCAAAAATACCAGTGATAGTGGTTTGCTTCAGAACCCAAAATCTGTGTTAGTTGTAACTAGGTTTGTCAATGACTCAACATGGTGAGACATTACACCTCCAGTGTTAAAAAGGGGAGAACAAAATTTTCTATTGTGATTTTGTTAAAAATCTATAGCTTTGAGTCAAAATATAACAGTTCAGTCTTTTGGTCAAAAGAATGATATGTTCAAGAAGTTGACTACAATTATGTTCCTTTTCCTCTTCTGAGTAATAAATTTGATTCAATGGAATTTGATTTTGGTGCAGGCTGAAACCAAGAAATTTTCAACAAAAATCACTAAAATACATATAAATTCAGAGACCGACTCCGTGGCATTAATATAATTTGTATAATGTCATCTTAAAATCCGAAAAACGGGATCCATGTAGCCAACCCCATTTAGTTGGGATAAGGCTTGGTTGAGGTTTCACCCAAAAAAAAAAAAAGAAAAAAAAAGGCTTGGTTGAGTTGATTTGCATCTTAAAATCCTAACCCCACTCCCACCCCCAACCCAAAATAAAAAGAAAAGGAAAAAAAAAAAGGAAAAAAAAGAAGAAGAAAAAGAGAGACAATAAAAGAGCAAGTTACAAAATATCAACTACATCTTAGGAGGATGAGGCCAAGTTCTAAACCATTGTGTTTCTGGGAGTGTTAATTTAATGGTAAAGATGCACAGGAAATATGTCAATGGTATGAGAGAGATAGTTTTCAAGGCCAAGACCCACTGATCCTTGATTCTTTTCTTTCCTAATAAGCCAAGACCCAACCATGTATAGTCACAAATGACACACCCCCTCTCTTGCAAATCTGGGTGGGGTTAGAACAGGGGTGGAGCTGAGATTTTTTATTTGGGGGTGGGGGTGGGGGAGCAGGTTTACTTGTCAATTGTCAGTTGGTTTTGGATCCAGTTCAAATCTGGTTCAAGTTCAACTGGAATTGACTTTTATTGTTATCTAAATTCCTTCCAGTTGGTGAATTCTATCTCTTTCTTACTTCTGGAATTTTTGGTTGACCCCTAGATGACCTAGGCCTGAACAAGGACAGGCCTTGTGACTTATCAAGTCAGACATGAAGTAGAATCAAATTGCATTTTCTTCTTATATTTCATGGCCTATATGTAACAAATAATCTGTTATCATATAAAGCTTATTATGGAATACTGACCATTGGATAGAGTGGAGACCATATGGATTGACCATTTATCAAATATCAACGCCAAACTGAATGATATTGTTCACAATGTATTGGACCTTTCCCCTAGTATCATCAACACCTATGTGTTGTCCAAAATTGATCGGTTGATTGTACCATTGGTGGTTACAATTTCTGAAACTTAAGCAAATGAGCCAAGGATGACCGATGATGTGGACAACACGTTCGCAAATACAGAGTATCAACCAAAATGCTATGTGGCAAATAAAAGGCATCCAGGGGTGACCCACCTAATGATTCTTTCCATAATCCAGTTCAACATGATCATATAAAGCACATCCAAGTTGATCGTCGGTTCATAAAGGAAAAGATTGATTCTGGGTGTATATGTACCTCATTTGTAAAGGCTGGAGATCAATTGGTAGATGTTCTGACTAAAGGACTCAACTTCCAACCATTTTATACTCTTCTAGGCAAGTTAGGCATTAAGGCATCTATTCCCCAGCTTGAGGTAGTTTGTAAGGGTACATAGGGAAGTTTATGTATTAGTGTCTTATGGGAGAATATCTTTGTAAGTGAGGGTAAATTGGGAACTTCAGTTTAGAAGTTGTTAATGACAATTGGGGGAAAGGAACGAATTGAGTTTTATTCTCTAGTTCTACCATTACCTCTCCTCCTCCTCCTCCCCTCTCATCTTCCTCCCCTCTCATCTTCCTAGTCTTTCACCTCGAGGGACCTGCAGTGGGGTGCCAGCTGGAACTAGCAGGGACTTAAACTAAATTACTAGCCTAAACAGGGGACAGTTTCCTACACCAACAGTTTGGGAAGCCATTACCAACATTTTTTGTCTGCCACATGGAAGACTCTGGTTGGTCCCAAAGTTGGATACATATTGCCCATGTCATTGTCTAGTCATAGGTTAGTTTTCGAACCACTGACTTCTGTAATGTGGTGTTTGAGTGCCATCTGTGTGGGAATATCTCCCATATTGTCCATGTAGAATCATTTTTCCTAGAGATATCCTTTGTACTTCGTTTTTAACAAATAGAAGTTTTAACTCCTTGCTTCATTTATTGGGCACATTTCCCTTCTTGCTTCATTCATCGGATGCATTTCCGTCCTTGCTTCATTTATTGGGCACATTTCCCTCCTTGCTTCATTCGTTGGGTGTGTTTCCCTCCTTGCTTCATTCATTGGGTGCATTTTCCACATTGCTTCATTCATTGGGTGCATTGCTGCATTTCGACAGATCGAATCTCAACTTTGGTTAATGGAAGCACATTAGGATTCTTTGGGATCTTTAGAGGCATTAGATAAGGGTGTCCCATGTTGCCTACCTCGTTCTCTCATCCATGGTTTTAAATTTCGGTCGAAACTAGTGGTTTTCATCGAGATATCTCGGTTTCAAGCTAGACCGAGACGAGATGAAGGGTCATTACCAGATTTTGACCAGGTTTTGGTGGTTTCGACCGAATCATGGTCGAACCATGGCTCTAAAATCCCATGTTTCAACCAGATTTTTCTGGGCCTTGAAATCTTGCTTTCCGAGTTCACCCAAAAATACAAGGTTTCGACCTATAGCTTGGTTTCAGGCTTGACTGAAACAGGCCTCAAACCTAGATTTGGATCCTTGCTCTCGTTATGGAGGTTCTCTTAAGGAGCCTTCATGTTAAGGCAGCCCATAAAGAGATTGACTTTTTTGTGAGATGCAAACATATTGAGCTAATACACCTGGTTCATGGATGACAAGGTGATTTTATGCAAGGCCAACTCCAAATCTATTGGAGCCATTTCCGCCTCTCTTCCACCTTTGGTGCCATGTCGGTCCTTGGAGTCAACAACTGCAAGTTTTCCATCTTTCTAATTGGGGTTGATAAAGCTACTAGTGAGCATCTAAGAAGCATTTCAGGTTTCTCCCGTGGTTCCTTACCTGTCAAATATTTAGGCTTCCCTTTGATATCTTTCAGATTGGCGGCACACCATTGCTCTCCTATCCTCAATCAGCTCTGTAAGTTAGATTCCTTTCCTACGTGGGCTGGTCAGAATTGATCAAGTTGGTTTTGCAGAGTTCTACCTCTATCTTGCAGGAGTTTTAGGCCTACCTCGTTTTGTCATTTTTAGGATTGAATCATTAATGGGTTCTTTTCTTTGGAAAGGGACTGACAATAACAAATTCTTGCACACCATCAGCTGGTCTTCCATCTGTCTCCCAAAGCAAGGAGGGATTGGTTTAAGGAGAGTCAAGGAAGTTAATGTTGCTAGCATGCTAAAGCTTATCTCGAAAGTGGCTGCGAAGAAGCAGAGTATATCAGTGGAGTGGATATACACTAGATTCCTGTGGAAGAGCTCTATTTGGACAGTTTCATGTGCAAAGGACTCTTCCTGAGCATGGAAGATGATGTTGGGGTGGTACAGACATCATCAGGTTATGGATTGATGATGGCTCCTCCAATCTTATTTGGTTGGATAACTGCCAACCACATGGAGTTCTCATCAAGAGGCATGGCGAAAGAATTAGATTCGAGTAGGGCAGAGATAGGATGGCTCTTGTCTTTTCTGTCTTATGGGAGGGGATTTGGAGGCCAGGTTTGTCTCAAGCTTGGTCAGCTTTACTTTCAGTCAACATCTTAGGGAGTGGTGATCTAGTCAGATGGATGGCAAATTCATTGGGCATCTTCTCCTCCTCATCAGCTTGGAAGATTGTCAGGTCGCGTTCAGCAAAGGTCCCTTGGTTCAATGTAATTTGGTTTCTTAGCCACCACAATTTCATTGCCTGGAGTGTCTTTTCCTGTTCTCTCCCTATTGGATTATTGCTTAATTAGTCGTCAGAGACATGTAGGTTGGCAAACCAGCTGTTGCCTTTGCTGGTCAGCCACCGAGGATATCCTTCATCTATTTTTTGAGTGCCTCTTTTCATCCCAGCTATGAAAAGGAAGTTCTCATTCTGCTGGCCCACCTCAAGGCATGTCCAAAACTTCGAAAGGGAGTGGAGAATCCGCGAGGTCTTTAAAGGGAAGTCATCATCCGATGTGCTTGGAAGATTGACTTCGACGCTACTGTTACAGAATTCAGAATTAGTAAATGGTAAAACTGAGAGAGAGGAGGTAAGATTGATTGTTCTTAGCCTCTCCTCCTAGCCACCATTTATAGATGTAGACAAGACTAACAAGACAGATCTAGGACTCTATAAGTCGGATTCTTAGTTACAAACTAAATAACTAATAGACGGATCTAGGACTCCACAAGTTAGAGTCCTACTTACAAACTAAATAAAAGAAGGATAAAAGATAAGTAGAAAAGGAGATAAGCATGCCACATGGGCTGTTAATAAAATCAGTATTGGGTATGAATAATCAGGTCCATTAGTAAACGCTTGAATACTTAAATCACTTAAACTAATTGGTAATGGGCTTGGCTAAACAGACCTATTCCTTTACTATAATATTAATTAACACCCCCCTTAAGCTGGAGCATGGGGAAATGTACAAGATTCAGTTTGGAACAATGTAACAGCAGCAACAGTAGTAGTAGCAACAGTAGTCATGGCAGCAACGGTAGAAGTAGCAATATAGTATAGGTCATTGTGAACCACGTAGTAGTAGCTTGCTATAGTAATAACACAATATAGGTCATTGCAAACCAAGTAGTAGTAGGCTCTTCCATGAGCAAAGAGGTAGTAAGCTTCAACACGAGCAAAGGTAGTAGTGGCAGTAGAATCAACCATGAGTAAATCTGTAGCAGATCTATAAATGAAATAAATAAAAGAAACCAGCAACAGGGATTAAGTTTTAAAAGATCTGATCTGGTTGAAGTAGCCGATGCAGATCAGGTTCATATCAGGTTCAGGACAGTAACAATGAGGTAGATGTGAGGATAGGTCTCGAAGGCAGTAGCAGTCAACAACAGTTTGTCAGATCTGAGTAGATGTGAACAGCAACAGTAGTAGTGTCAGGTCAGCAGCAGGTCATGTAATGTCGACACTAGGAGTACAGATCATCAAGGTAGTAGAGCAGGTCAGTAGTTCTTCATCAATAGGACAGCATATGGATGCTTGCGGCAGCAAGAGAAAGGCAGCAGAGTATGCTTTTAACAGAGGTAGCAGTAGCATGCACAGTAACAGAGCAGCAGGGGTAGCAGAAGCAGCAATGGTGGTTGTACACGAGAACTGAGAGCATTAAACGACTCTCAAGGCGGCTCTGATACCATGTTATAGAATTCAGAATTAGTAAATAATAAAACTGAGAGAGAGAGGAGATAAGATTGATTGTTGTTAGTCTCTTCTCCTAGCCACTTTTTATAAATGTAGAAAAGACTAACAAGAAAGATCTAGGACTCTATAAGTCAGAGCCTTAATTACAAACTAAATAACTAATAGACGGATCTAGGACTCCTCAAGTCAGAGTCCTAGTTACAAACTAAATAAAAGAAGGATAAGAGATAAGTAGAAAAGGAGATAAGCATGCCACATGGGCTCTTAATTAAATCAGTATTGGGCATGAATAATCAGGTCCATTAGTAAGCACTTGAATACATAATCACTTAAACTAATCGGTAATGGGCTTGGCTAAACAAGTCCATTCCTTTACAGTAATATTAGTTAACACCATTGATCATATTTGGATGAAGCGACAGCTTAGATCGTGGACTGTTAAATCTAGAAATCCTCCTCAGATCTGGAAGGCCATTGGCTTCGAATTATGGGGGGACTCTAGTCCCCTTGTCTAGACCTGACCTGGATACCGTTGGAAACAGGTTCATTGTCAATTTCTGACCTACCTATCCAATTTAATGTGGATAGGACTTCCCGTGTTCTTTTTGTGTAACTCTATGTGCTTTCTCTTGGTCGACCCCATGTAGGCCTCCAGCCTCTTCCTCTGTATTCTCTGTGGGTTCTTTTAATACAATTCTTTTATTCACCCTAAAATTTTTTTTTTTGAAAATCCCAACTTCAAATATAAGTAGGAAGTAAATTGTACTTTAAGAAATAGAAAAGTATCTAATGGTGTAGTGATAAGCCTGATTTTAAACTATATGAACTTTATCCTCGAATCCATTTGTTGATATTGAACATTTGGCACTTTGGTTTCACTTTTCCTTTTCTGTATTTGATTACCTTATAAGTTCAGTTCTCTTTGTGGTAGATTGGCATTCATTGTACATAAACTGTGGCGGAGGGGAAGTCACTATTGGGAAAATCAAATATGAAGCAGATGAAGATGCAGGTGCTGCTGCTAGATCTTTTGCAGTTGGGGATAGGTGGGGATTTAGTAGCACTGGAGACTTCATGGACAACAATGCTGATATAGATTCATATATTGCAACAAATGTATCTGTCCTCTCAATGAACAATTCTGAATTATTCACAACGGCACGCCTTTCTCCTCTCTCTCTCACTTATTATGCACTTTGCTTAGAAAATGGGAACTACACTGTGAACCTTCATTTCGCGGAGATAGTTTTCACAGATAACAAAAAGGATGAACAAATTAGCAGCCTTGGTAGGCGCTTATTTGATGTCTATATTCAGGTAATGTATCATATTAGTAAAATTATATTCTTTTCTTTTTAATTCTAAAATGAGCTTTCATTAAAGTAATCTTTTGCAGGGGAAACTAGTATGGAAGGATTTCAATATCAAAGAGGAGGCAGGTGGGGATAATAAGGAAGTCATAAAACCAACCATTGTATTTGTACAAAATAATACTTTAGAGATCCGCTTTTATTGGGCTGGAAAAGGGACAACAAGCATTCCTACCAGAGGATTTTATGGTCCACTTGTATCCGCTATTTCTGTGGTTCCCAGTAAGTTAATTATTTTGTATGATCCTCATTTTCAATTGATGATGATATTTTTCTCTGATATCAGTGTCTGCGTATTATTACTCTTTTATTATTTTCTATCTCTTTAGTGTTTCTGATTTTGCTTCAACATTTGAATTGTCTAGTTTAATTTATAGTTTAATGTTCCTATATTGTAAATTGAATTCCTTACTGTGATTGATCTAGTTTATATGGAGTTAAATTTCTCTTCCAACTTAGATAACTTAGAAAGTAAAAGATGCATAATAAATCCAATGTACTTACTGTACTAGAATTCAATCAAAGAAAAGATTATCCCTGAATATAATTTTTATTACTAAAACCTACATCATCCTCTATGAGTTGAGAAGTGTTTTGAGGTGCACAAACTGGTTAAGTATGTGAATAGATACAGGTTATTGTATTTCTAACTTTTATAATTTTTATATAAGTGAACCATGGGAGTCGAGTAGGGTATCCTCCCATCTTCTTTTACTGGTCTTTATTCCTTCTCATTTCTGCTACTGTTAGAGATGGTCTGATACCATTACACTTTCATCTTGGTCACTCTGCCAATTGTACTAAATAATGGGTCTAAGATCTTGGACTGGTGATAATAGGGCAAACATTGAACATCTAGGTAATGACATAATCTCTGGAGCTTGCTTGTTGGTTGCTAGTTGCTACTTTGTTTTGCTCTTGTTCCCCCTGGTGTAGAGCAGACCATCCTTTTCCCGAAAGAGATATTTTTATTCCTTGACAGCTTGTAGTAGGCTCCTAGCTACTTTTATCAGATTCACCATCATATCTGTACGTATATTTAACATTGAAGACCATATGTACGAAGTCTTCCAGCTAATAAGTATGATAGGCATTAGCATGATCTTTCATTGAACATTATGTGGTCCACCCATTTCATATTTCAGCTTGTGTATTGGCTGGAATCCTTCATTCCTGTACTCAACTATGATCTGATTTCCATGTGTGAAGGACTGATTCTCTTTGTTCTTATCCATATGATCCATGTATAGCTTCATTCAACCCTTTTTATTTTTCTAAAAAACGAATTTTAGTATTCTTGTTTAAAAAAAGAAAAAAAAGAAAAGAAAAGAAAAAACAGGGTGATATCATACAGGAGCTGTAGCTGAACATGTAAGGTAAATATGTGATCATGTTGTGCTGGTGTATTGGTTGGAGAGTGGCATGTGGATCTTTGATTATATACCTGGCAACAAAGCTCAAAGACATTTCTGCTTTATCCTGTAAGAAGAAAAGCTCCGTTACCACTAATAGGGTCTAATGGTGGCCTGCTAACCCCAAATTTTCGTACTTAGGCTTCTTTGGTTGCTTTCCGAATAAGATGTGTGGGAGGGAAAGGTGAGGTTAGGGGTTTTCCTTAAAAATTTGCTTGGTTGTGTAGGGAAAATTTTGAGAGCAAATTGAGGGAAGGGGTTTCCTATTTTCAGTGGGATACATTTTTTGGGAATCTCCTTCCACAATTGTCTCTGAGATGGCATTTTTTTTTCGGAGTAGTCAACCAAATGCGTGTTCAACATTTTAGGGAACAACTTTTCCTTCCTAACCTTCTCGGAAAGCAACCAGATGCAGCAGTAGAAATGAATAGATGCATTGCTTCTGTTGTTCATAGACTTCTTTTCCCCCAACCCCTTCTAAGGAAACAACCATCCAGTAATAAAGGCCATTAGAAATCCCTTGGTCATCTAGCCTGCAGTAAGCAAAACAGCAGCAAAGTGAGGTTTTCAAGTTTGTCTCCTTCATGTTTGTAGCGTACAACCCAAGGTTTTAGTTGCAGGTATCGGGATCGGGTATGTCTGGCGTGCTGACACATGGCCGATACTGATTAAAACTAATTAAAAAAGGGAAGAATTGACTATTGGATTGGGATAGGCTAGGGCTGAAACCGATATGAATCGGCCGAAACGATACTGATTCCTAAAACCGTGGTACAACCTCAATATACAGTGAGAATAATTATGTGCTAGTAAGAAGCATATTTAACCTTGGGTTCCAGCCCTACGTTGAAGTATAATGTGCCTTCTCAGAATTAAGAAACTCATTTTTCAGCTCTCTTTTTTAATGTGCTGTTAATAAATTTCAACAAGAGGGTGAGCCACACGGAATCCATCCTAGACAAGCCGCTTAAAGTTCATTTTACCCTTCAAAATTTCATGATCTTAGATGAGAGGCATGGCACCAAATACAGTCTCCCATAGTGTAAGCTTGGATGATATTACGTAATCCATATCAATTATGATAACCACTTGTAAGGTGGAAGATAGCTCATGAGACTCCACTGGAAAATCACTCATGTAGTCAAAAAGCGTTGCGAGGAAATGAATTCCCTATATGTAGACAACTTCAGCATCCAAACGGGCATTTCTCAAGGGTTTTGATTCGATATTCTTGGAGAATTATATTATCTTCCCTCTTTTTTTTTTTCTTTTTTTTTTTTGTGAATAGAATATTTATTAAAAGAAGGCGAAACTATACAACACTGGCTCCCCAAATTAGGGGATCCAAAAAGGATTCTGACAATCAGGGTTCCCAGGAAGTCCTATCCACATTTAATTGGATAGGTAAGTCTCAAGCATTAACAACAGTCTGTTTATAGGGGAGTCCATACAAGGTCTCTCAAAGGAGATGATGTTACCAGACTTCAAAGATGACAGAGTCCCAAATCTGACTAAACTTTCTGGAGTTCCCTGCCCATGCTCGGAGATTGCACTCTCTGCATATGTGGTAGACAGATGCACAGAAGGCAAGTCTACCAACATGGTGACAGATAGAATTCCTCCCTAAGCTGTTTTAATCCATTTCCATTCGTTATTCAAGGTTCGGATCCTCCTATGAGAAGGCCAGCACCTGGAGAGGATTCCCTTCCAGATTTGACATGAAGGGAGCCCTTGAAGAGGAGATGGTCAGCGTCTTCAATGGCTGATCAGCAGAGGCCGCAGAGTGGTTGAAGAGTAATATGCCATTGTTGAAGAAAAGCCCTGGTGGAGAGGGAACTTGTAATTACTCTCCAACTAATGAAGCTATGGTGACGGATAAATCCGTTAAACCAAATGATGTCTGTAACAAAATAGAATAAAAGCTAACCAGAACCGTGAGAGAGAGAAGAATAGGGAGAGAAAAAAGAAAGCTCGATTCTACTGAAAAGAGGTAGAATTGTTAGCTCATTCTGTCCATCTTATTCTATATATATAAAAGAAGTCTCTCAATTACAATAGGAGTCCCAGTAACCTACTATAAAGCAGATAGGACTGTGTAGTATTTTAGATAAGAAAGGACATCTAAATAAACTAGGTAACCAATCTAAATAGAACCATTAATTAACTAGGACATAGAGTCGTCCTTTAATTCTGCTAATAAGGACAGAGAGTCCCACTCCAATACAACTTTTGATATTGCCATTGTGTGGACTAACCTAGTGTAGTTTAACACATCCCCTCAGCTGGAGCACGGGAGAATGTATGAGCTTTAGCTTGAAACAATGTAGCAACGGAAGTAGCACCAACAGAGAGAGCTTTAACTTGAAACAATGTATCAACAGAAGCAGTAGTAGTAGTAAAGTAGCACAGTATCGGTCACTGTGAACCAAGCAACAACAGCAGCACAAACTTCACCTTGAACCAATGTATCAATGGAAGCAACAACAAAAGTAGTAGTAAAGCAACACAGTATAGGTCACTAAATAAAGGTTGCATCATGTGCAATTGAACAAAAGGTTGTATCTTGTGCAACTGATAATAGTCCATCGCCAATAAATAGACCTAAATAAAGGTTGCATCTTGTGCATCTAAACAAAGGTTGCATCTTGTGCAACTGATAATAGTCCATCGCCAATGAGTAGACCTGAATAAAGGTTGCATCTTGTGCAAGTGAACGAAACGTTGCTTCTTGTGCAACTGATAATAGTCTATCGTCAATGAGTAGACCTAAATAAAGGTTGCATCTTGTGCAACCATGGATCTAAGAGTCGATCGAGATGGGTCGAGATCTTGACCTTCTCGCTGATCTCGAAGGGGTCGAGACGAGAACTAGCGTCGAAACTGGATCTCGACCAGTCTCGACTAGTTCTCGACCTGTTTCGACTGGTCTCGACCAGTTTCGAACTGATCTCAAAATATCTCGACCAGCTTCGACTGGTCTTGACCTTTTGAACTAGTTTCGAACTGGTTTATGCTTTTAAATATGAATCTCGGTCGAGATCTCGACCGAGACTCATTTCTTCATCTTCTTTCTTCTCTTTTCATACTTCTCTCCACTGTTTCTTCTCCAATTTTCTTCTACGGTTCGATTTTGAGCTGTTCTTTCCAAATCTTGCCAAGATTTAGTTGTTGGAGGTTCCATTTTATCAAATCTTTCCACCAAATAGTTGAGGTATTGTTTTTTTTCCCCTAAAACTTACTTTTTTATATGAATATGTTCAATATATGTTGGATCATCGTGAAATTTATATATGTGAGAGTCATTAGGCCGATCTACAACCTCACTCTTTCAAAATTATTTTCTTGCATATATATTTTTTATTTTGATTTTCTGTTAAAAAAAAAGGGTATTTTTCAGCAATTAAAAAATAAAAAAATATGATAAATATTAATAGATGTTGTTGAAAATATTATATGATGAACACCCTTGGCCGATCTACGCGGCCATGGTTTCATTTTTTTTTTTCTGTATATATATATATATATATATATATATATATATATATATATATATATATATATATATATATATATATATATATATATATATGTATTTTATTTTTTGTTTAAAAAAATAAAAAATACATTTTTTAAATATTAATCGGTTTACTTTCAAAATATTATATGTTGAACACCGTTGGCCGATTTACATGGTCACGGTTTCAGTTTTTTTTTCTGTATATATTTTTATTTTTATGAATTTTTTATTAATAAATCCTATTTTCCAGAAATAAAAAATTAATGAAAAAATATTAATACTTATCTGTTGGTGTTCGAAATAATATATGTTGAACACCATTGGCCAATCTACAGTTTCATGTTGTCGGATTTTATTTTTGGAAAAATAAATTATTTTTATTTAATATCCAAAATTAATAATAATATCTAAATAATTATGTAAAATTAAGAAAAATTAAGAAAAATATTTTGTTTTCTTATAAAATAGTTTTAAAATTTTGAAAAGTAATTTCAATGTGTTTTGAGTTGTATTCGCATATTTGATGCTTTTATGTTTTTCCATTTTAAGTTTTATTATTATAAATCTATTGATTTAAATTTCTCTATTTATCATCTTATGTAACAGTGCCTCGTTCTAAATATAATGGTTGCTTCGGGTTCTCGTGAGGGAGGTGATGATGCTGGTCACACTGACATGGCTTGGTAGTATTGGACCGCCATTGACGGTGATAGGAAGAAGACACAATGCAAATTCTGTGGGAAAAAGCTTATGTCTGGTGGGATTACCAGATTTAAGCAACACTTAAATGAGACTTCTACAGACGTGGCAAAGTGTGCTATAGTTCCTGTGGAAATTACTAGGGCCATAGCTGCACAGGTGAAGGGAGGCCAACAGAGAAGGGCAGAGAAAGAAAAAAGTAAACAACAATTTGAGGAAGCAATCCGAGGCACAGTGCGTGGTTTGGATGATGATAGTTCAGATGATGGTATAGATACCAGGGGTTTGACTGAGGAAGAGACTAAAGATCTGAGACGGGCAATAATGACTAGTAAAGTCAGCCATGAGATGGACATGGAAAGGTTGAGGCAAAGAGCCTTAGGGGCAGGTGGTAATGGATCATTTCAGCAGCCTAAAGAACCACAAATACGGAGTAAGGGGGTTGACTTTTATTTTAGAAGATCAAAAAGTACTAGAGCACAACCCCAGACACCACCACCTAATACTAGGGATGAGGATTATGTTGAGATTCTACAGCAGGATCCAGCAGTTTTTAGAAAGGTTGGCGCCAAACAGAAGAGATTGAAGAATATGTGGAGCTGGAAGGGTACAAAAGAATTTATTAGGGATGCTTATGCTAGGTGTTTCATCTATAATATTATCCCAGCAAATACCAGTGGTGGCCCATACTATCAGCCTTTCTTTGATGCAGTTGTTCATGCCGGTCCTAGTGTTAAAGCCCCCCACTCCATATGAAGTGATGAATGTCTATCTCCCAAGAACTAAAAAAGAGCTAGAAGTTTGGATAGAAGGGTTAAGGAATAACTGGGGTACTTATGGGGTCACTATTATGTGATGGTTGGACTGGTCCCACTAGAAAGTCCATCATCAACTTCATGGTCTACAGTGATGAGAATACATCATTCTTGAAGTTTGTGGATGCATCTGCATTCATAAAAGATGCTAACTACATCTATGGATTGTTACAGACAGTGGTGGATGAAGTTGGTGCTACAAATGTGGTGAAAATTGTGACAGACAATGGCAGCAACTACAAGAAGGTAGGAGAGATGATGATGACTAACTATAACCTTTTCTGGACTCCATGTGTTGCCCATTGTACTGACTTGATGTTGAAAGACATGGGCAAGATCCAAAAAGTAAAGCAAGTGGTTGAACAAGCACGCCAGGTGACAACATTTGTATACAACCATGGCTATTCTTTGAACTTGTTGAGGGAGAGATGTAGAGGGGACTTGGTAAGATCCGGCATTACCAGATTTGCTACCAACTACATAGCACTAAAGAGCTTTCAGGTAAAGATGGTGCTTCAGATTGATGTTTGCATCTGAGGATTGGTTTGGGTTGAGGGAGTCCAGCTCTCTTGCTGGGGTTCAAGCATAAACTACTATAGCTTCATAGGAATTTTGGAGAACACTGAAGGATGTAGTCAAAATTCTAGAGCTAGTAGTGAAGGTGCTGAGATTAGTAGATACAGCATTTCAGCCCACCATGCCACATTTATATGCTGCCATGGATATGTTGAAGGACCGTATAAAAGCTGTGCTTCCACGTGGAAACAAGCATTTTGTAAAGATTATCAAAGATCGATGGGAGAGTCAACTGATGCACCAATTGCATAAGGTTGGTGAGTATATTTAATAATGTCTTTAATTTAGTTCTACTTAATAGTTAGTACTCTATTTTAATCTAGAGGTGAGTTGTATGGTTTAAGTGCTGAATTATTTGAATATCCATATATTACAATGACTAATGGTTATAAATTTTGAAATGGGTGTAAATTAAAACGTTCAGAGATGGTCTTGGGAGTTTTGGAACTCCCGCCGCAGTGGCTGGACGAGATAAGACCAATCCTGGTATGGAATTATGGAAATTGAAATTTTCAAGTAACATGTCTTATTTAATGTGTATTAAAATGTGTTCTTCTTGTGCAGTTGAGTGGTGGTTGTTGTATGACGAGTATGCAGCTGAGTTGAGGAGAATAGCAATCAAAATCCTATCTAAGATATGTTTCGCATCTGGGTGTGTGCGAAATTGGAGTACTTTCTCCCTTATCCATTCAAAGAGGCAGAATAAATTGGCTCTCAACGGCTAAATGACTTGGTGTACGCCCATTACAACATGAGACTGAGGGTACAGTACTTGAAATTTGAACAAAGAAATGAGCAAGAGCTGGTCGAGCTAGCCGACGTTTTCTAACTATCTTCAAATAAAGAGGATCCCTATGTGGAATGGGTAAGAGACAGAGCAGTTCCAGTGATGGATGAGCCTGGTGGGATGCCCGACCCCACTGTGTCTGCTCCGATGGGTTTTAATCTCGAGCGGTTTATGTCTTCGGATGAGGGTCGTGTACACGCATAGTCGTCTAGACTGTTTGACCCCCCAGCTGGTGGTGACCCAGAAGGCGATGATGATACAATGGATCAAAGTGGCTGGTCAACTTCTGATAGTAGTGGTGATGATGGTAGTGGTGGTGATGATGAGGGTGGTGGTGGTGGTGGTGGTGATCCTAGACCGACTGTACCCATTATTAGATGGACCGGCAAGAGTCAGTATACACACTCTACACAGGATCCAGATCATGGTGGACGCGCATCTTCATCACGGCCTACGACTGGATATACACGTAGGTCTCGTCAATGGGAACGCCCTTTGCAACCAGTGGAAGAAGAAGAAGATCGTTTCTTTGACATCGTTCCTGATCCTGATATTATGCTTGATGTTGAAATTGTTAGCATGTCCACAAGCTTTGGAGGACTAAGCATTGAGGGTAGCAGTGGACGGGATCAGGGGCAGTGGAGTGCTCATGGATTTGGCACCACTTCGGCGTACGGTTCTTATTCCGGTGATGATGATTGTATGATGGGAAGTGCATATGATTATTCCGCTAATATTAGTAATGTTAAATTACAGACTGGCTCAAACTTTGTGGATAATCTCTTTTCAGTCCCAAATTTGCAAAGAACCACGCCCCCACACCAGCCAATATATGCTCACTTTACTCCACATTATAGTGAATTGTATCTAAGGTTAGGTATCTTTAGAAACTTCTCGGATCATGTGTATGAGAAATATGTGGAAGACTACCAGACCTTCTATAGCCGAAGGATGTCGTGGCAAGACTTTGTTTATCAGACCGAGATATATTTTCTTCAGCAAAATCAATCTGATCAGATGGAACCTACACGTCACTCTACATATGATTAAACATTGGGATGGACTGATGGAAATGTATTATTTCATTTTGAGTATTTAAGTCTTTCATATAATGAGCACTTGTGTTGTGAGTTATGTCATTTTGTTAGATTTATGATTTATGAATGTATGATTTTCCAACAATGTGATTACTTTTTATGCTTCAAATGTGTTTATATATGTTAAATAAGTATTTTCCTGCAATAAAAAAAACTGTGGAAACTCCCATTTTTAAACTCTCATTTTTACCCTTTGGGAGTTTCGGCAGGTTCTCACCGAGATCTCCAGATCTCGGTAATCTCAGTTTTCTCAAGGGTGGAGACACCCTCGAGATCCGAGATTTCGAACTATGTGTGCAACTGAACAAAGGGTTGCATCATGTGCAACTGAACAAAATGTTGCATCTTGTGCAATTGTTGTAGGCTCCCAACACGAGCATGTAGTAGTAGGCTAAGCTCTCTTCAATGAACTTGAGCATATATATATATATAATCTCCTCCTCCTGTAGAACATTCCACATGGACAAATTATGACAAGAGACGTCAAACTGTGGGATATAGATGCGGTAGTAGCAATAAGTAGCATCTCAAAGGATGAACAACACCATGTTTCCCATAAGTAGAAGCAGCCGCAAATAAGAATCAAATTTGAAGTCGATCCGACGTTTAGATTAAGAGATATGAACAAGTCCTTACAACATTAGGACTTTGGAAGTCAAAATCCGAACAACTGTTGTCAACCAGAATTGGTATTCACGTAAACATCAATGATTCAAGCGGACTATCAAAAGACGATGTCAATCCAACGGTTGGATTGAAAGTTATGAAGAAGTCCTCATGTGATAGAACTCTTTATAACACAACATATAGCAATGTTTGATCCAATCAGAAATAGAATCAATTCCCCGCAGAATTTGCCGTTTGCTTATTAGGACCAAGTTAACAGCCAATGAGATAAGGATATATCAAAATCAGAATTAAAAGTAATTAATTCAGATTGATTCCAACATTTACCCAACAACAGTTCTGGAATAGGATAAGACTCCAAAGACGTCCTATTAAATCTGAAATAGATTAAATCTAATCTCGACTGGGTAGGAATTGATTAAAGTAAATAGAATATTAACTTCAATCACAACAACAAAATAATAGGAGAAACAGACCCTGTTTTATTGGATAAAGGAACTTTAAACAAGTACTTGAGATCGACAGCAGCAAGAGAATATTCCATTGATAGAAGCAAAAGGATAGGAGCAGACTCCAATAGGTGGATGAATACTATTGCTCAAAATTAGATTAACTCTATTGAAAACAATAGAATGAATCGAGTAAGCAAAGAAGATCCTATCAACTCGTTTAACTTCATACAGCACCAAAATAATAGGGGAAAACAGAACCTTATTTATAGGAAAGATAAAATTAGGATCAGATTGATAAAAATGGAAATAAGATCCAATTAAACAGCTCAACAGAACCTCGGATCCAAGAGCAGTAACAAAACAGTAGTAAAATTTCAGATTCAGCAACAAAATACAAACAAATGCAGATCTGAGAGCAGCAGTGGAATTGAGAACTAAAGAGAACTCAGATCTGAAACTTAAATTGCGGAACCAGAAAGCTTACTTGAATCTTAATGGAGGATGCGAAGAGATTCAGATCTGTAACTGTAGAGAATGCTTACCAGATCTGCAGAGATAGAAAAGTAGAATAGACATGATACCATAACTAGCAGGGGCAGCAATGGTGGCTGCATGCCACAACGATGAACTTAGACGACTTTCAAAACAGCAGATCAGATCAACCGCTCTGATACCATGTAACAAAAGAGAATAAAAGCTAACCAGAACCGTGAGAGAGAGAGAAGAATAGGGAGAGAAAAAGGAGAGCTCGATTCTGCTGAGAAGAGGCAGAATTGTTAGCTCATTCTGTCCATCTTATTCCATATATATAAAAGAAGTCTCTCAATTACAATAAGAGTCCCAGTAACATACTATAACGCAAATAAGACTGTAGTATCTTAGATAAGCAAGGACATCTAAATAAATTAGGTAACCTATCTAAATAGAACTATTAGTTGAGTAGGACATAGAGTCCTCTAATTCTGCTACTGAGGACAGAGACTCCCACTCCAATACAACTTCTGATATTGCCATCGTGTGGACTAACCTAGTGTAGTTTAACAATGTCAAACCACAGGACCTAGTTATGCTGTTTTCCTGCAAATATACAATCAGAGTCGAATAAGACTTGTTGACCAAGTTAATCAGAACACTAGTTCACTACATGATGGCACTAATGATCCTATGAAAGAAAATGAACATCAAAGAAACAGTATGATAATTAAACATGGACTACGGCAACAGTAATAACCCTTGACTAAGAAATATTACTATTGTCAAAATAAAGTGTGAGCCTTATCCAGAAAAATTCAGAAAAAAGAAAGACTAGCACATCCTTAAATAATCATTCATTTGGAAAGGCTTTGTTCAATTACTTTTGTAGATTACAATGCCCATATTTAATAATATAGCAACCCCCCATGTTCTGGCTGCACAAACAAGCTTAGCCTCGTCCTATGCAGTTGAGATCCAAAATAGGTATGGATAAGAGAGTGAGGACGAGAATTAGAGGAAAATAGAAAGAAATTTGTTGTGATAGCATATTATGCGTCACGACTTTTTCTTTATCCACAAATATTTCCAGTATTTACTGGAGTTGGAAACAGTGACTGACAAGACAAAGGTTCTATCTATCTAATATGGGGCTACAGATAGAAAAATAAAAGGTATTAAGAGAATAAATGAGTGTTGCTGGGTAGCCTGGGTTTCTGCCTTTCCTTTAAGAAATGGAGATTCAATTATACATTGTGGTTAAAGAACCGAGAAGTCTATAATTGCTACCTTATCTGAAACTTTGGATTTTCTATACTATTTCTTAATCAAACTTCCATTGGATTTAGTTACTTAAGAGCTGTCTAACCTCTTTTATGTTGCTATAACCTAGTCCTAGTCATAATTTATATGATGTGTGATTTCTCCAATTCTACACCTATGCTATTAAAGGAAACTTCTTCACATTAATAACATCATCTTAAATGCTTGTTATTTTGTTTTTGCAGATTTTGAATCTCCTTCCGTAGGTGGAAAGAAGAGGACTATGTCTGTCCTTATTTCAACTTTTTCTTTGGTGTGCCTTATTTTTTTGATTCTGGGTTTACTTTGGTGGAAAGGCTGTTTGGGAAGTAAAAGCAGAAAACCGAAAGGTAAGGAGTAATCCACTTCCCTTTATTATAGTGTGATAATAAAACTAATACAAATTCAGACGCTACTGAACTTTGATCCATTGCTACTAAATTTAGATCCATTGCAACAACCATCAATTACTTTAATAATATTTGGGTGTCCATCCACTGATTTTAGTTCATACTTCCAAGCAGTAGGAATAGGATTGAAATGCCACAGTTTGTACACTTGATTTCAAATAATTAATAAATTTTTGGTACCTATAAAAGTATAAAGTGTCAGTTCCTTCTCAGAAATCATTACTAGATTGATTATGAATTAAAAAGAGAGATTGTTGACTTTTGGAAGAACATTGAAGGAATTATCACGAGTACAGACAGTTAACAGATATGATGTAAAACTTCTGTAGAGATCTAATTTATCTAGTTTCCATTGGTTTGCCAACATTCTTATAATTGGTAGTTGGGCATATAAATTTTATATTTAATGATTTGCAATTCTATGCTAGTAGATTATGAGGTTAGATAAACAGGGTTCTTATTTCTGATATGCCTTTTCTTCCTACTTCGCTCTTTTGGCAGATCTTAGAGGAGCAGATCTGCTAACAGGTTCTTTTACCCTAAGACAAATTAAAGCTGCAACTAACAATTTTGATCCTGCAAACAAGATTGGAGAGGGTGGTTTTGGGTCTGTTTACAAGGTATTTCCCTAAAAGCAGTTATCTTAATATTACCATCGTGGTGGGTCGACCAGATAAACTATATTTCAACATCTATATCTGATGCAGGGTCTATTATCTGATGGTACCCTAATTGCAG
Source organism: Protea cynaroides (assembly GCA_028583415.1). Classification (NCBI taxonomy): domain Eukaryota; kingdom Viridiplantae; phylum Streptophyta; class Magnoliopsida; order Proteales; family Proteaceae; genus Protea; species Protea cynaroides. The sequence goes on along the minus strand of CM053265.1, from coordinate 85,144,662 downwards.
TAAAGCAACTGTCTTCTAAATCAAGACAAGGAAATCGTGAATTTGTCAATGAGATTGGCATGATTTCTGGTTTGCAACATCCGAGTCTCGTAAGGCTCTATGGGTGCTGCATTGAAGGAAATCAATTATTACTCGTGTATGAATACATGGAAAATAATTGCCTTGCTCGTGCTTTGTTTGGTAAGTTTATATCATTTATTTCATTTCAGTGGTCATTTTTTTTTGGATGGGTAATTTTTCAGTGGTCTTTGATAGCACAACTAAGGTATCTTACATGAAATTTATTCCATAAGAAACAGGCGATGAACATTAAATCTTCACTGAAATTGTCTTTCAACCCTGCCTGTTTTAAATTTTCTACCTGCCTGTTAATTGTCAAGATCCCTGGCTTCTTAATCTCTTTTGGGATAGCTTTCAATGTACTTTATATTTGATAATTCGGAGACAATATTCTTCCAACTCTAGTGGATTTTTCACACATTATTCTTCGGAGTTGATAATATTTTTAATCTATTCCACTGTAAAATATCTATATAAGCTGCCATTGAATATACTAGTAGGTTCACTTTATCATGAATAATATCTGAGCAAGTCATCTTGCATAGTTGCCTTCCATTGCAACAGAAGCCCTTGTCGTTAATAGCTGAGCGGGTTTCATGCCAAATTGCTTATGCCTGCAACAGAAGTAGTTGTGTATAATTTAACCCAGAATGATATTTCCATGTAGTGATTATCACAAGCAAGGGTTACTGGTGGAATGAACTTAATGATTAACAGAAGGGAAAGGACCAATGGACATGGTGTGAATGGGAAGTTCAATGTGAAGGATGGGAGGAACAGAAGATGGAGTTTTGTGAGAAGCAAAGAGGATTGACAAAAAGGTGGCAGAATGGAGGAATTAGCTGGAAGTGGGTAGAGCAGTAGGCAAATGTGAAACCTCAGAACAAGTCATCGCTATGGAGGAGGGAGTGTCACGACCCATTTCTGGATGCGGCTGTGATACTCGGGTCGCTTAATAGTGACCCGAATCACCTAGGATCACGCGCATGTTGTAAACCACCAAACCACCACATAACAACTCACAAATATAATATCCAACATAATCAGAGTAAAACAGATAGAAGTATAGCAGCAGAATTATAACATAACTCAAATAAAATAACCGATGCCAACTAATGGTATTTGTATTAAGACTGTTAATTATCCAAAAACATACATCCCTAAAACGTAACCAGTATACTGTATATACAAATATCTGGAAGAATAGATCTGCACAAAAACCTACAAGGAAGAGACTATACAGTCTATCTACAGAGCTAAGAGAAAGATGTCACTCAAGGGCCGTAGATGCAGTCGCTGCAGATGCCATCACCATGGTCCTCCTCAATAGGCTCCCCAGTAGTACTAGTGTCCACAATGGGTGAATCTATGGAGTCCGCCACCAACAATGTACCTGCATTAGAATCTGAAAAAGAGTATCGATACAGGGGTGAGCTCACATCCCAGCTCAGTGAAAGGACAAGCTAAATGCACATGCACATGCACATGCACATGAATGCAAATATGAAATTTATTAATTAAGTCTAGTGTAATGGTCTGATAGTGTCATCTCACGATTCACCACAGTCCCTGACTCATGAATCCAACGCTCATGCATAGGAAAAATGTACGAGGCCCATAGTCTTGGACCACAATCACACCCCCAAGGATGAACCACCACGCATGATCCCTGATCTGTAGATTGTCATCCTCCGGTATAGGCTTTGTCATGGCATCCTCGGTCCTTGAATGTCGGGACTCGTTCTGTCACCACTACATCGTTATATGGGGGAAGTTCGGGTCCCTGACCCTCCCTCTTTATCGAGCCTATGTCAGTACATAACCCCCTACTGGTAAGGATTCAGACCATGGTATGAAATCCTAACTGCATAAATCTAGATGCTATCACAAATATAAAGGGGCCGTACTCCAGTAGAGATCTCCAACCCTAGTCCCATTGGACGTCGTGCTTCCACTAGAGTGCTAGCTATGCAAAGCCATGTCCATATGGCCCATGCGTCATCAGTCCTTCGGTGCACGCATGCCATATAGACTAACACTTAAACGTCCATCATTCAACAAGTTATTGTAATGTAATGCATGAATAGTATATAAGCAAATATCATGACATGTGGTTCATGAATCACATACAAACATACACTATGATCCTATTAATTCTACGGAACCCAATCCCTCACTTGATGGCGAGAGCAGTAGTGAAACTGAAGTCAGCAGAAGACTTCACCCAGAAACCTACACAGGTTTACGTAAACATGTGTATAAGTTTTATGATTAGATTATGAGCTTATTAACCCAAGTGGTCACACCTACAAGTCCGTTGTGTGAGTCCTAAGCTCCAGTCAAATCCCAAAGGAAACATATACCCAAGTGGGCTATTTGCAAACCAATTGGCAGAAGGGAGCCTGGTGGAAGTATCCACCAGTAGATATACACCGGTTGGATTACAAGTAGCCCGGTGGAATGTTCATGTCTAGCCGACAGGGAGCCTAGCGGATTGTTTTGCCGTTACACTTCTGCTGGTTAAGCCCAACCCTTAAGGGGCCACTTACTGAAAGGGAAACGGTTGTTCTCAGTCGGCTGGCTACACTTCCGCTGGTTGAGCCCAACCCTTAAGGGGCCACTTACTAAAAGGGAAACGGTTGTTCTCAACCGGCTCTGTATCAGGTGGTTGCTTATCAAAGCATCCAGTCAATCCAAGGGCAAGCCAGTGGATAGTAGCCCGACGAATTGTTCCGGCGGCCTATATAAGAGTGGGGGTCAGCTGGTAGATAGTAACCCGGTGGATTGTTCAGCCGGCTACATCTATTGACTTGAACCCCTGTACAACCTTATGTTTACCACATATGGTTTGAAAGAAATCTTCGTCAATGGGCGAACAAGTCTAGAAGCTTCAACCAGATTTGGGAGGCAATTAACTTTGATATCCAGGGCAATGTTATGCCTCTTAGATTACCTTGCACGGATACTGCTAGAAATAGATTTATTTTGTCTTCTTGGAACATGGGCACTCGTTGATTTTGGAGTCCTAGTTGGTTTTTCCTTGCTTCTCTTTTTCTTTTGGGCTTATGGCCTAGTTCTGTAAAGAGCCTGGCTCTATCCTTTGGATACCCAGTTCTGTTTCTCTCCCTTTCAGGGTGTTGTTAATATATTCTTTTATTCACCCAAAGAAAAAAAACGGAGCCGGATGCAAGGGTTGCCCTTGCTGCCGGCTCACATCCGCCAGCTGAGCCTAAGAACTAGGCTCAACCTTGTTCAGCTGTACAAGAAGTGGGGGAAATCCTTCCCTACCTCACATTGGTTCCTCTCAGGGGTGGGTGGCAGTCCCCCACCATTTAGTGGCCTAACAAGTATAAAAACACCCCCTATTGGGGTGTGCACCATTTTATGGCAAAAACCTAGGTTTTCCTAGGTCTCATTAATGGTGGCAACCACCACCATTAATGGGGGTCAAGGTGCTTAAATGGAGGAGGGGGTTTTGAAACACCTACTTAGATGTGTTGAGGGGAGAGCAAAGATGAGGCTTGAATCTCCTTTTAAGTCTTCCAAAATCCTCCGAAGGGCTGTAGCACTCCTTCACCAAAATCCCCAAATGTGGGATTTGGGTCTTATTTATAGGATGTGAGAGGGTCTGATATCAGAACCACGGCTAAGCCGGAGGCAGTCAACCGGCTGCAGTTGCCTCCGGCTCCTGTCAGCCAGTTGGGCTGAAAAGGCAGCCTTGTGTGCTGCTTCTAGCACCCGACATGACGGTGTTGCCCCTTGGGCCACTTGAGGTCTCATATACCCTCCATGTGTCCGGGTAGAATTCCTTACCTAGGATTCTGGTGTACTGATCCGATCCGCATCGAGTCCACCTGCTGATGACGTGGGAAGACCTGGCACAGGAAAATCTCAGTTAGTATGGGATTTTGGGTGTGGGTCTTACATGGAGTAAAAACAAGGTGTTGTGCTTTCACTGTTTCTCAGCAGGCTAGTTCCTTAAAGGGTGTTCCTTGTAGGAAGAAATTGCAAATCAGGCTACTAATGGGATGGCATGTAAATTAGTTGGCAAAGCTTAAAAAGTTACTCCTGTTATTTATTTATTTATTTATTTTCTCTTGGGGTAGGGTGGTGGAAGTCACCATGTCAACGTATCCATTTTTGTATTGCCATCAATGAGGTGATGTCTTCTTCACTGGTTTGAACTGGAAATTCCAAAAGCAATGAACTTGAATTTGATAAATGGAGGGTTTTTTTTTTTGGAGACTTATAAATGGAGCTTGTTGGTTGATGGAATCAGTACAAAAGGAAGAAAAGTTGTTCATTGATTGGTAGTAATTTTGATTGGATAGGATATCTTCCTCTTTCTCTTGCCATCAGTCAGTGTGGCTTTGTGAATTCTGGAATGATTTGAATCATTTTTTCAAATATAAGATGAAATAAAAGGTGGTGTTGGGTTGCTGTTGCACTTTTAAGACTTCACAAGTCTGCAGTCCAATTGGAAGAGATGGATGATTTGAACGTCTGAATTTTAGAGAGGGGGAGGGGATAAAAACAAATTTTATGTGACTAATACTACTGTTGTGCTGTAAATTCCAGATATGGTGTTGAGGAAACCATTGTGCTGGTAGGAGGAACACGTGTGGACTTAGCATTCTGGTCAGAAATTAGAACTGAAGGTTTGTTTTCCAAGGGCATCTTAGAGGACAAAACCTAAGATCTGGTCATTGCTACAATAAGATGAACTACTAATAATGATAGGGAAGGGGAAGGCTTTTGATACATTAGGGGTGGTTTGCAAGGAGGTTGTCACCTCTCTTTATTTTGGTTGCTGGGAATAGGGTCAGTTTTTATTGCCAGGTGGCTCTGCTATCAGTCTTTGTCAGTGTAAATTGTTCTTTGGTGGCATTTGTAAGTTGTAACTCTTTCTTGTTCATTTTGCTATGACAGGCTTGGTACAAAGATTCTTAAGATCATCTCTAAATTAGTCTCAAATAGAAAGATAAATAAGTAAAGTCCTTAAGGGACTTTCATTAAAAGTTCAAATTGTTGATTATTTCCATGTATCTAATGGATGTGCTGAAAGAGTTAGACCACATCCTTTAAAGTACATAAATCAAACTTCCAGAACACTTCAAAAAGAGAGTGATTTCTCCCTCTCAATGGGATCTTTTTTTTTTTTATCAGTAAAGAAAATATATTGAACGAAAAGAGAAGAAAACAGAATGTACAAGCAGGTTAAAACAAAGCAATGGATGCATTGAAAGGTTGAGCGTACCCTACTTGAAACTGTAGTATAAATAAATGCATTGAAGGGTTCAATGTAACCTCGTTGAGAGGCTAGTGCATAGTGCATTAAACAAACTTGGAGAATCATGTCGATTAGCCCTTGGAGACTTTTGGGATTTAAAATTTTTTCTAAATTGCATTTTCCTCTAAAATTTTATAGAATAGTCATTCGATTGGATATGATGTATGGTGCAGAATGTTGGGCAATTAAGAAGCATCATATAGATAAACTTAGTCTAGCTGAGTTGAGGATATTGAGATGGATGTGTGGCAAAACTAGGACGGATAATGTGAGGATTGATCGTGTTATAGCTGATTTGGGAGTATTTTCGATATATGATAAGCTGCGAGAAAGTCGTTTGAGATGGTATGATCATGTTCAATGGAGGCCTTTTTAAATGATTCAGTATGGAGGAGTGATTTGGTTCAAATCGAAAGGTTTAAAAGAGTTAGGGGCAGACCTAAGATGACTCTAGGGGGGGTGGTGAGGAAAGACATGTATAGCTTAGGCCTTGTGTCAAGTATGACCTCGAATAGAGCTGATTAGAGGCAAGGATCTATGTATCTGGCCCCATTTAGTTGGAATAAAGTTTTGTTGTTGTTGTTGTGCATTTCCTCTAAAAGGTCTTTTTGCGCAACAGGACATCCTTTCTTTTCTGTTTACCACCACTGGATAAATCCAATCAGATTTCTCAGCAGATAAGGAGGCTATGTTTTTAACTTTATTAGAGGATTTGAACTTTGAAACTTGGGGTTGGTTAGAACTTCATGATAAACAATCTTGGAAGAACTCATGGAATGTAAGCATCAACTTGAACATTGATAGGAATAAGATTACTGTAATCAGGATTGAAGGTTAAGAGATAATGATCCTTGCCAAGCTGATGGGATGTGAGTGGAATAACAGCCTTTAAACTACTTGGCGTGTCTTCTTTTCCGTAATTTTAATCTATGTTATCTTTTATGCTTGTTTCTTGTATTGTCTTTTTTCCCCCCCAATTCTAGTTGGCCTTTATGTATTTTGCACAAGCAATGAGATTGGTTTCAGTGCTTTTTGCATTCTTTTTTAAAGTTCTCATTTCTAATTGATTTTTGTATCAACCCAATTGTGAGGTGAGGGAAGAAAAGAAACCAAACCCCAATCCGTTCTTACACTTTTTCTTGTCTGTCATTATTGTTCTGTTTAAACATTTGGTTCTCCAACAACTACATCTTGGCACCAGCATATTCAGCAGGAAATAAATAATGAGAAATATTTATTAATTGGATCGTTTGTATAATTTATAGGTCAAGAGAATGTGAAATTAAAACTGGACTGGCCAACCAGGCTTAATATCTGTGTTGGGATAGCTAAGGGCCTTGTCTTTCTTCATGAAGAATCAAGACTGAAGATTGTTCATAGAGACATCAAAGCTACCAATGTACTACTTGATAAGGATCTAAATCCTAAAATATCCGACTTTGGTTTAGCTAGGCTTTATGAGGAGGAAAATAGCCATGTTAGCACCCGAATTGCAGGCACAATGTGAGTCACATTCTCTCCTTGCAAGAATTAACATACTCAATTCTTGGTTTAGTACTAACAGCCCTATTTTTAGTGAAACAAGTTACTTTTTTGAACAAAATACAACTTTGTGAGAATTTTGATGTGCAGTGGATATATGGCACCAGAATATGCGCAGTGGGGTCGGTTGTCATACAAAGCAGATGTTTATAGCTTTGGAGTTGTTGCTTTGGAAGTTGTTAGCGGAAAGAACAACGGATATTTTATGCCTAAAAATGATTGCATGTGTCTTGTCGATTGGGTAATCTGGACTTCTTTGCACAACTAATGCTAATTTTGGTTGCCATGGCAAAATATTTGTACTTAGCCTAATTTTGAGATAGCATGACTGAATTTTCTTCTCACTTACTCTGACCTTTTATTTTATGTATGGGTTCTTCAGGCCGTTGCTTTACAACAAAAGGGAAGCTTAATGGATATGGTGGATCCAAATTTGGGATTTGAATTCAATGATGAAGAGGCAGAAAGGATGATCAAAGTTGGTATCTTGTGCACTAATGCATCTCCCACATTGAGGCCTACAATGTCCGCAGTGGTCAGCATGCTAGAAGGCCAAAGAGTTGTTCAAGACATATCGGATGATTCAGATCCAAGCATTTCTATGTTGAGGTCTACATCCATAACAGACCAATGTCAAAATGTGCAAAGTGGAACCCAGTATGAGAATTCTTCATCAGATGGGATATGGATTTGTTCTTCCTCAACACATTCCCATGATCAATACCCATCTAGTTATGATTCTCAAAACAGTATTTATAGTGGCAATGCTTCTTTGTTGACCATGAGTGAACAAATCAATTTAAGTCAACCCAACTCAACTCAACTTAGCCTTGTCGGATCTAAATGGAGTCGAAAAAGTGAACCTTAATAGGCTTACAGATTTAAGTGAACCCATAATAGGCTTACAGATCTGTAAGCTCATTTTTTTTCTGAACAACTGATTGTATTGGATCCTTGATTAAAATTTATTTATTAGCCATGTATGTGTTGTATCTGTTGTCTTGAAATTTTTACACCTGTAAAAATGAAAGTCTTTGTCACACTATTGTCTTTATAGAGATATCAGAGCTATCTTGAAGGATATAAGATGACTCTGATACAACCAAAGGGAATTGGTAGATTTCTAATTTTTTTTAACTTATACCTACCTTTTTCGTTTTTGAGCCACATGGCATGCTATGTCAGACCAATGCCCACTAGTTCATCAAAGCTTAGTAGGATATAAAAAATAAAAAATAAAAAATAAAGGAAAGAAAGTTACACTACAGGGTTTTGGATAAGGTTACCAATAGTTCCCAATAGTACCTACCAAAAGAAAAAGGAAAAGAATAGTTTATCCATATATATTATTGATGAACCCGTTTGGGAACTCATATCCTCTTGCTCTTTTGATCATTGGACATTCTTTTCAACTAACAAAATGGGTAAGGAGGTTCGAAACAGAGGCTAGCTGCAAAAGAGTGTCTGAATGTAGATAAATTTTCTTATATTGGTTGAAATGCACCAAAGAGCAAAGAACAAAATAATGACTTCTTTTTTAAATTACTCAGACATCCCTTGACAATTGATTTATTTCACAAAATTAACTTTATTTTATAAAAATTACACAAACCACCCCTATAATAATTGTTAATAACAGATTAATCCACACAGTTAATTAAGAATTATCGGGAGAATGTTCGAATTTTTTTTAAGACACTAATACCCTTAGTGAACGTAAAATTACGTAAATAACCTCTATAAGTTCCCCAAGTTCATCTTCTTCTTCTCTATCTTCATCTGCTCACGGAGGCGTCGATTTCTGCCACAACATCCAGAATGGCGTCTCAGACCTGTGGTTTTTCATACAGCGCAGGGCTTTTGGTTTCGTCTACCGCGTTTCCTCCGCTTTACAGATTCCTATGCTCTTCGATAGGTCTTTTGGTTTCGTCTACCGCGTTTTCTCCGCTTTACAGATTCCTATGCTCTTCGATCCGCTTCCGTAGGAATGGAATCAATGCTTTCAGTTTATGGATCTTGTTGAAGGCGATATGTTCTCGTTGATTAAAGAGGAGCTGGCAGCAAGCATTGGGAAATGTACTGTGTTTTGGAAGTCGTTTTCGAGTTGCAGAGGAATGCAAACAGAGGGAAACCAGAATACTGAGCGGGACTCTAAAAGAAAGAAGACAGTAGGGAATCGGAAGTTAACACTGTTATTTTGTGGGTTGAATATAAAAACGGAAGTTCGTCACAAATAGGAGAAATCGAGAAATAGGAGAAAACGAAATAGGAAAAGAGGAGAAATCGAGAAATAGGAGAAAACGAAATAGGAAAAGTAAGGGAAAAAGTTCGATTCTTTGCAAGTCGATTCTCTGCAAAATAAATCCTCTGCAAAGATCGATCGAAGATTCATATGCTTCTCATCTGGTTATCACGGACAAACAGGGAAAGGAAAAGAAACAGTGAGAAGGAAAAACAAAGAAGGAGTCTTTCGACCGCTTCGATCCTAGATTTTCGACGTATCACTCTCTAATATAGTTTTAGATAATGTAACATTCTCCATCTGGTTTTGGATGACGTATTATTCTCTGATCTGATTTTGAACGACATTATCATTCCTGATCTGGTTTCAGGCAACAGTCATTTTCTCCGATGACGATCTGATATGGTTTTTGGCAAAAGTCATCTTCTCCGATGAAGATCTGATATGATTCCGGTGACAGAAAAGCTAACGCTCGGAATTTCTCTCTGGGTTTTCAAGCATTGTTTAACTAAACAAGGGTAAGGAATCAAATTCCTCTGCTTCTAAGTTTTTGGTTGAATTCAGATGACAATCACACCACCAACTGCACCAAAACAGATAAAGAAATTCAAACCGTAAAAAGACTGAGGGTTTACCGGAACCTGGTTAAGGTTGCATTGCTTGTGAATATCTGAATTGCAGAGAGACGAAGAAGATGGAAGCAAAGCCTGGGCGTTAGATTTCAGATTGGCTAACAAATGGAATAAACTTTTACCGGGAACAAACAGTTCCTAGGGCATTTTTGTCTATCAAAATTTAAGTTAACATCGTAAACAATATGGTAATGGACTATAATTCGACAGAAATACAGAATAATTCTATGTATTAAATCATTTGTCAAAGGGTGTCTGAGTAAAATTTTCTTTTATTTTTTATATGTACCAAGAAAGAAAGGATGGGAAGACAAGATCATAAAATGATGATGGCCTAATATATTGAATGTTGATAATGCCACCTATTAACACCTAAGGTGAAGATATTCATTTTCATCAGGAGTGACAAAAAACTCGTCCCACAAAGTAATACTGATTTTCTCATAAAAAAATAAATAAAACAAGGCTAATAATTGTAGAAATAGAAATATAAAAAAATCTTAAACAAAACCAGTTAATATGATACCTTAAAAATAATATTCGAAACATGAAATATTCAAACATAGTTTTCTTAAACTTGGGTAGCTTAGTTGTAATTTATTAATTTGCAAAATGACACCTTTAAAGGAATCATTATGAGTATCCAACTTCAAAAAAAAATTTAAAAATTATTTTCCAATTTTTTTCATATATGAGGCAGATAACAATTTTTTAAAAAAATATTACTATATAAAAGGGAAAATCAATCAAAATTAATGCATGACTTTATTTTATTGTAAAAAAAGTTAAAAGAAAGAGAAGTGAAATGTTTAAACTTAAAAAAGAAATTTTATCACATGACTATGTAATTAATCCTAAATCATTCTATATTTAGTTATTAACTTTCACTTTTCTTCGTATCCAATCCCTTACATTTGAAAAGTAAAATAAAAATTACTTGTAAAAATATCATTACAAAATAATGTATGAAATTTAAGTAGTTTATACAATCTTGTTAAATAATGATGATAAAAATTTCTTTTTCAGGTTGTAAAGTTTTCATTTCCCCTCCTTTTATTTTCCTTTGCAATCCAACGGAGTCTATATTCTTGAAATTGATTAGGATATTAAAAAAATACCTAAATTGGTTAGTCTTTAAGAAACGAAAGCAACGAAATCAGCAATAGAAGAGAAAACCATAGCAAATCCATTTTGTTGAGCATGGGCAATTTATGTCAAGTCCTTAATTTTTTTTTTAACCAAAATGTCCGCAATTTAACCATAAGAAACATGTGGAATATTAATTTTTGGTAATCTTTTTTTATTTCTTTTTTGCTGATAAAAGATTAGTTCGTATTATATTTTTTAAAATAAAATTGTCTCATGAAAACCAATGTGACTTACCTTCCAAAAAAGCATATAAAAAGACTATGCTAGCTGATGATTTATTTGTGGGATCAGTTTGTCTTGAACGTTGCCAATAAACCAAAGCAAGTGCAAGGTGCCCCAATACCAATGTACAAAGAAATTTTGGAGTACATTAAATAACATTATTATATAATACTAATTTAATTAATGTAATTTATCAAAAAAAAATTAATGTAATTAATGTTTGCACACCTCAAGTAAGATTAGATGAAAACACTAAGAAACAATTTTGAGAAATATTGTACCTTTTTTCGTGTGGAAGAACATATGGATATATTAGTTCAAGAATTAGTCAAGGTGAAAAGATTACTACAAGTGGAGATCTAAAAAGATATGTTGGAAGAGATAGGAGAAGTTATGAAAGAATTGATAGAGGATTTGGTTTTGGAGATGGGTATGAACTATGAACATGGCACTCTAAAAAAAAAGCTTATGATGCTTCCAATAAAGTTCCCAAAGAATTAATTTGGTAAGTTTTAGGGAAGAAAAATGTTTCGTATAAATATATGAACATAGTTAAAGATATATACAATAAAGTAGTGATTAGTGTAAGAATTATGGGGGCATAAGATAGCAAATTGTCAAACAGTTGGATTACATCAAAGATAAGTTCTAAGCCCGTATTTGTTTGCACTAATCATAGATGCATTGATTAAATGCATTCAAGATTAGATCAATTGGTGTATGCTTCTTGTCAATGATTTGTTTGGTGAATAAAAAAAAAAGAAAAAGATAAATGTAAAATTGGAATTATAGAGATCAACTTTAGACTTAAAAAGTTTTAAGATAAATAGAATAAAAACAAAATACATAGTATGTAACTTTAGTAATGTGATAATTTTAAACACCTAGTTCAATCATAAATAAAGAAGAAAAAAAATAAAGGATGATGTTGTAGAAATAAACTAAAAAAAAAAAAATCTAATTCAAAAGTAACCACAATACATGATAAAGTTGCGAGAAACTCGTTTGAGGTGATATGGATATGTCTAATGGTGGCTTTTGAATGTAGAAAAGTGATTTGATTCAAATTTAAGGAACTAAAAGAAGCAAGGGTAAGCTTAAAATAACTCTAAAAGAATGACAAGGAAAGACATATATAACTTTGGATTAGAATCAAGCATAGCTTTGAATAGAACTAACTATAGAAAAATGATCCATATAGCTTACCCCTATTTAAATTTTTTTTGGTAAAACAGAAATCTATTGATTAAGAATACAAGGAGCCAAACATCGAGCTTACCCCCATTTAGTTGGTTGAGTTGTATTTGAGATTTGTTTAATATTTTTAAAACAAAAATAAATGCTATGTATAATGAAAGTTGCACAGAAAAATTAGATATTGCTATAATTTTGTCAAGTCGAAATGACGATGAAGCTCCAAATATCATACCAAGACCATGCATGTATAGCAAATAGGACATGCATTGAGACCTATAGCAAATGCCTGCTCCATAAAGTACAAAATTCTTGAAGCTTATTATGTTGTAATCTAATAATAAATATAGTAATATTAGAACTATTTTTTTTTTCTGGGAAAAGACATTAGAGCTATCCTAAAGAATATAAGAGAATTGATAGATTTATTAAAAAAAAATTTAACCTGTACCTACCTTTTTTTGTTTTGGGGCCACATGGCATGCTATGTCAGATCAATGCCCACGAGTTCATCAAAGCTTAATGGGATTAAAAAAAAAAAAAAAGTACACTATATGTAGGGTTTTCATAAGGTTACCAATAATTGGCAATAGTACATTAACATTTACCAAAATAAAAAAAAATAATTTATCTATATTAATGATGAACTCGTTTGAGAAGTACTCATCTCTTCTTGCTCTTCTGACCATTGGATATTCTTCTCAACGAACAAAATGGGTAAGGAAGTTCGCAACAGGTAGCAGCTGCAAAAAAGTGTCTCAATGGTAATATGAACTAAAATAAATTTTCTTATACACGTTGAAATGTACCATAGAGAAAAGAAAAAATGAATTCTTTTTTGTCTTTTTATTTTTTGTATCTACCAAGGTGGGCTCACACAATAGTGGCCCAAAGAAGAGAGGTTGGGAAGACAAGATTATAAAATTATGGGTATGTCTCATTATATTGAATGTTGATATTACCTCATTTTTCATCGACATTAGTTTGTAACCCTACTAAATACACCAAAGGTGAAGATATTCATTTTCATTGTGGCTGATGAAACAATCGTTTCTGACAAAATAATACCAGTTTTCTTACAGTTAAATAAAAAAATTGGCTAATAACAGTAGAATTAGAAATATAAAAATTTTAAACAAAACCATACACCAAACATAATATTTGAAACAAAGAATCATTACCAAATAATGTATGAAGTTTTTTTCTGTTTTTGCTAAAATTATGTATGAAATTTAAGTAGTTCATAAAATTATGTTAACTAATGACTATAAAAATTAATTTCTTTTTTAGGTTTGAAATTTTCACTTCCCTTCCTTTTATTTTCTTTAATTTGCGATCAGACGGAACCTATATTGTTGAGATTGAATAGAATAAAAATAAAAAAAAACCCAAACTGGTTAGTCTTTAAGAAACAAAGGCAGATCCTTTTTGTTCAGCAAGGGTAATTTATGTCGAGTCCTTAATTTTTTTTTTACCAAAATGTCCTCAATTTAACCATCAAAAACATGTGGAATGTTTTTGGTAATCTTTTTTATTTTCTTTTTTGCTCCTAAAAGATCTTAGTTTGTACTATATTGTTTTTAAATAAAATTGGTTCATGAAACCAATGTGACATACCTTCCAAACAAGCAGATAAAAGGACTGTGCTGATGATTTATTTTTGGGGTCAGTTTGTCGAGAACGTTGCCAATAAACCAAAGCAAGTGCCAGGTGCCCCAATACCTATATACAAAGAAATTTTAGAATACATTAAATAACATTATTATATGAGATTAATTTAATTAATGTAATTAATGTTTACACACCTCAAATAGGATTAAATGAAAACATTAAAAAACAATTTTGAGGACTTTCTACTTTTGTTTTGTGTGGAAGAACATATGGATAAATTAATTTAAGAATTAGTCAAGGTGAAAAGATTACCACAAGAGGAGATCTAAATAGATATGTTGGAAGAGAAGGGAGAGGTTATGAAAGAATTCATGGAGGATTTGGTTTTGGAGGTAGGAATGAAGAAGGTACTTTAGAAAAAGCTTATGATGCTAACGATAGAGTTCCCAAAGAGTTAATTTGGTCAGTTTTAGAGAAGAAAAATATTTCGTATATATTAACATAGTTAAAGATATATATAATAAAATAGTGACTAGTGTAAGAACTATGGGGGTATAAAATGGTAAATTCTCAAATAGTTGGATTACATCAAAGATCAGTTTTGAAAGTCTGTATTTGTTTAAAAATCAAAGATGCACTGACTAAAGGCATACAAGATCAGATCAATTGGTGTATGCTTCTTGTTGATGTTATTGTTTTGATGAATAAAACAAAAAATACAGATAAATGTTAAATTGGAATTAAAATATTTTAAGATAAATAGAATAAAAACAAAATACATAGTGTGTAACTTTAGTAAAAATAAGATTGAGAGTGAAATGATGAAAATTAATGGAAGGAAGATACCACCAAGTGAAGCTTTAGGTATATAGGTTCAATCATAAATAGAGCAAAAAAATTGAGAATGATGTTGTTGAAAGAAACTAGAAAAAATAAAATAAATAATAAAAAAAAGGATCTAATTCAAGAGTTACCCTAATACCATAGTTTGTCAAGGCGGCGCCCAAGCACCCTTGTGACGCTTAAGAAAATCAAGCACCTTGGTCGCCTAGGTGCCTCGTCAGGCCTCCAACGCCTTGATTCGTCTTGACGCCTTAACAAATATGTTCAATACATGATAAAGTTGAGAGACACTCGTTTGAGGTGCCGTGGATATTTGTAATGGTGGCCTTTGAATGTATAGAGGTGATTTGATTCAAATTTAAGGAGCTAAAAGAAATAGGAGTAGGCTTAAAATAACTCCTAAAGAATGGTGATGGAAGACATGTATAACTATTTACCAAAAAAAAAAAGAAAAAGAAAGACTTGTATAACTTAGGATTAGAATCAAGTATAGCTTTGAATAGAACTAACTAAAGAAAAATGATCCATGTCACTTACTCCCATTTATTAGGATATTGATTTGAGTTGTATTTGACATTAATTTAATATTTTTAAAAACAAAAACAAATGCAACGTATGAATGAAAGTTGCACGGAAAAATTACATACTGCTATAATCTTGCCAAACCAAAATGACGATGAAGCTCCAACTACCATACCAAGACCAAGTGTAGCAATTATGACATTGAGACCAATAGCAAATGCCTGCTCCATAAAAATTACAGAACTTATGAATTATTGATAACACAAACAATAATCATAATAGGAACAAGAAGAGAAAATAAAAAAGAAGAAAGAACAACATTTTTAGTCAACAGGATTGTATTAATTAAATATGTAATATCATTATCATATAAAGCCCATGATGCACTAACTAATAGTTCCTAAAGTATAATTTTTTGATTAAATTCTTCACATTTCAATAGTGGGAAAAAAAGAGAAGAAAAAAATTAAGTAAAAAAATTAATTTCCTCAATACAATACCAATGCTCTATTTATTATATTGGGCAGGTTCTATGTCCACTGCATGCCCTTTAGGATCTGACCTAGGAGGTTAGGATTGTTTGATTTCTTCCTCTGTATTTTTTTTCCAGCTTTTAAATATATTATATTTAGTGATAAAAAAATATTCTATTTATTAATGGCAGTGTGAATTATTCATAAATATGTAGCTCTACTCCCAATAGATTGAAGTTTAAGTTCAAGTATCTTTGGTGTAAAAAAAATGGAAACATCTTTTCCAGTTTCTTTGACAAAGATGAAACAAATCTTTATTTTTTGTAGTCTTTTTAAATTACATATCATTTCTCCATACATATCATTTCTCCAAATATAATCTTTAATCATGTAGTAATTCAACTGAAATTCTTGGATATGGCATTAAAGTATTTTAACATACATGTCTATTGCTCAATGCTCATGTTTCAAATATCTATAATACAAGATATTGGCATAGAAATATAGATCCGTTGTGTAATAATAATAAATCAAATGTATATACCAAGATACTAATATATATAGGAGATAATTAGTTTTGGTCTAAAGAACCAAGATTATATATACTAAACAATAATTAGGCCATATTAAATTTTGAAAGATAAAGAGTTAATATCACACATCAATCTTTGCCCATCATCTTCATGAAATTAGTATTAATATTTATTTATAAATAGAACAAAGATACATGAAATTTTTTACTAACTCTTTCTTCGCCAAATCGAACGCTGAGGGTATCAATGCCATTTTCTTTATCTCCATCGGTATCTGGAATATCCTGTTTATTGCAACTAATGTTAATATGGCTTAAGATAAAAAATGGCCATCAATGAATTTGCATGAAAATCAAATTATGATCTAATTTATATGATTTTAAGGTATATACATAGTGGTTGGATGATTAGATTTTGCAGTTACAATAACAAAGAAAAACAAGCAAACACTTTCCTTTGAACTCAATTTAACACTAAATTCACTAATTATTTATTTATTGATAAAGTTTCACAAAATTTCTTATTGAAGTTTAGGGTTCAAAAAGGGAAACCTAAATATTTCACTTACAATATTTTCCAAACTATAGATTTTTTATCGATCAAGCAATAGATAAATTTATAGGTCAAATCATATATCTTTTTATTCTTTTAGGATTTGGATAGGAAAATGGGGTGCAGGAACCCAACCTCCTCCATATATAAAGGTTCTTATTTAATTTTTCTATGATTAACTAATAAAAATTAATTGGCCACAATACATTATTATTAGGCCAAAAAAACAAGCAAAATGAATGAAAATAAAGAAAAACACACTACAAGAATATGGGTCTACGGTGGCATTTGACGGAGGGCTATAACAGCGTTGCCAAACAATCACCACTATATATATATATATATATATATATACAACATGATGATATTTCTTATAAAACACAGCTATTGAAATTATCAAATATATAATGTGGCATTTATTAGGAAAAGCCGCTATTTATATAATATATTGCGGCATTTTCTTAGAAACTCGGCGTTTTCAAGGAAGGGCAACTATTGACATTGTACAACGTGGCGTTTCCAAGGAAAATGCAGCTTTTGAAATTGTATAATGGAACGTCGGAAAAATCTTCAGTAGTGAGGCCACTCGTATAATGAAGATCCTATCCATTCAAAGTGGATTGATATGTATTTCAAAGAAATCAAAGTGTATCAACATATATGCTGATCGACATTGAATGTATGGAATCCCCATTACAGCTCACTATATGAGATCTCATTACAGAGAATCCCAGTCCAAAGATCTAATACCCAAAACCTTTTCCTGTTCATGGCCTTTTTCTTTCTTCTCCGCGCCTCACTCTGATCAGTTCTCTGTATTAAAATTGATTACCACTGTATTCGACATTTGATTACTCAACGTCTTCTCGATGTTCACACTCTGAATCGATTCCCTCCTCTCTCTCCTTTTTCTCTCAATCTCTTCGTCTTCACTACGAATCACCCCCATTGCGCACCCTAACTGAATCTCTCTCCTTTTCTCATTTTTTTTCTTAATCTCTCATTCTCTCGCTCCTTTTCTCTCAATCTCTTCTTCGTTTTCATTGTCGTTCCCCGTGCCTCATTCAACTCTCATCTCTCTCAATCGATTCTCTCTTCTCTCCTTTTCTCTGTATCCCTTCGTCTTCACTGATAATCACCCCACTGCGCGCCCTAACTAATTTTCTCTCCTTTTCTCCTTTTCTCTCAATCTCTCCTTCTCTCTTCGTTCCTGCACGCCCTAACTGAAAATCTATCGTTTTCACTCCCAGTCTCTCTTATCTCTGCCATTTTTCTTTTAAATCACCCCACTACCAAGGCCTGCCTCTCTTATTCTGCTCTCAATCGACTACGCATGAATCTCGTCATGCTTTTGGAGAGATTCTAGGCACCGAAGCACCTGTGGACTGTGACGTTGGGATAGATACCGGATTCCGACATGGTTGTGGCTCAGGTATTTTTCCCCCTCTTCGCTTCATCTCTCAGCCACTGCTTTATGCATGTACTCTCTCTTCCTCTCTTACTCCATTTCTCTTCGATATCACGTATTTTTTTAACGATTTCTACTAGGATTTGGTGAAGCATTTTAATGATTTATGTGAGGATTTAGTGAAGCAAGCAATGCTCTCCTCTTTCTGTCAGGTAAATGATCTGTTTGCTTGGCACTTCTAGTCATGGATCGATTTGTTCCACCTAATACAGATCTAATAGGTGTTTTGGAATGTTGTTTGGAACCTCCCAATTGTAACATCATCCAAACATAAGAAGTGATTGCTCAGCCATTAACAAATCTGTCTTCATTCTACCCTTGAAAATGTCCACACCCAGGTATCTCGTTGGAAACATACAAAACGAGAAACCCAACATTGTAGCAATCTGACTTTTCCTGCTAGACACCATCTTGCCAAAAATGAGGACTCAAGACTGTCAAGACTCAAGACCCTCAATCCTCAACAAAGAACCTCTACAGCTAGTATAAACAACAATGAGGACTAGGGGTCTCCATGCTGCAAATCTCTAAAGACACCAAAAAATCCTATTGGACTACCATTTAACAACACCGAAACATGAGCTGACTTCAAAATCTGATGCACCAATCCAATGAGAGAACTAGAGTATCCAAACCGCTGCATCACAACAAATAGAAAATCCCAATCCAAAGAATGATATGCTATTTGCACGTCCAATTTAAGAGCCATACTACTCCCTCTAGTTTTCTTGTCTATGCTTGTAACTAACTTCAAGGCCATCCCAGTATTGGTAAACATCAGCCGCCCTTCTACAAACACACCTTGCTCAAGAGATATCGACTTCCCCATCACCAATCCCAACTGAGATGCCATAATTTTTGGGTTAATTTTGAAAACAAAATTCCAACACAGATCAGCCTGAACTGAGAGATCATATTTGTATTCTCCACTTTGGAATCAACTTAATGAAATTATTGTTGATTCCCTTCCTTATACAATCCGTCATAAAAAAATAAAAAAAAATAAATAAAAAAATAAAAACCCTTTGAATTGCACTGCAAACATCACTAACAATAATATCCCAACATACTCTTAAGAAGTTCTCTGGAAAACCATTTGGACCTGCAGCGTTGTCAACATTCAAATAAAAAATTGCTCTTAACTTCGTCATCTGAAGGGCACATATTTAACTGCGTATTTCCGCCTCAGAAATCATAGACGGGATGCAATCAATGCTATTCGCATGCTCTGTATTGACCCTACTCGTGGAAATCCTCAAAATACTGCACTATATAATACTCCAACTCCCCATGGTTAAAATTCATTCGACCATCCTTTCCTTGTAACTCCCTGACTACACACCTAGCACGATGCACAGCATTCATATAGAAATATCTAATGTTCTGATTACTACTCTCCTCAGCCACTTGACTCTAGATTTTTCAGCCCACAACTTTTTTTCAAGAGCTAGAGCCTTATGATGATTCGTCTTCGCCTCCAATTCTTCTTGAAATAAAATATCATTGAGCTCCACCGTCTCTATCACTTCTTAACAATCAGCCAGAGCTACCCTTGTCCTTAGCACTTCCACCGCTATAAAAAGGAGTCTCATGATCGAGTCCTACCTCATATGGATAGCGATCCAATCCAAACACATAGCATGGTAGCAATAATAGCAACCCAATCTAGACACATCAACATGGTAGCAATCCAATCCAATCACCCACGCACTATCAAAGAATCAATTAACTAGCAATCCAATCCAATCACCTAACATCAAGGAATCAATTACCTACTAAAATGTAAACTCTGATGTACACAATATTTATAATAGGTGTAATCAATTGTACAAAAAATCATTATAAATATATCATTCGTATCTCATTGAATTATTGAGAATGAGATTATTCAATAGCTTTCTCAGAGCCTACTACATTGTGGTCGGATTTTTTTTTTTTTTTTTTTTTTGAGTTTTTTTCCATAGCTTCCTCCACTTCAATGGCGGCATCATCTTCTCTTGGGATGTATTCTCCTTTGGAGGTAATGTTTTCCATATCCTCAACATCAAATTTGACTGCAACAACTACCTCTTATAGCGTGCTCAATTTATATTTGTCTTCCGTCTGCATGACTATATGGGCTATGTAGATGGCACCATCAAATGTCCGACACCAACTATATTTTTCGGCTCATCCACAGACACAACCAAAACAACCATTGCCTCTAACACTATGAATACTACCTATACCGAATGGCAAAAACAAGATCAACTGATCTTATGTTGCATGTTTTCTACTCTAACGGAACAATATTCTCTTTAGTTGTTGGTCTCAATACCTCTGCTACTGTTTGGATTACGCCTTCCCATTCTTCAGCATGTATCATGCAATTGGAGTATCAGTTCCGCTCTCTGAAACAGGGTACAATGTCCATAGCCGACTATGTTCAAAAGGCTAAAACCATAGCGGACCACTTGTCTGCTGTCGCTAAAGCAATCCCGGAGCTTCAGCTAGTGCTCAGCATCTTGAGTGGTCTAGGGGCAGAATATAACAGTTTTGTCACCTCAATTACTTTTCATCTCGAACTCATCTCTCTTGATGATCACTTTCTTGGTATTCTTTATAACCAAGAGATGTTGATTCATAGCCAAACTCCTGAAGTTAACATATCTCTGCTTTCTGCAAATAATGTTACCAAGCCAATTCATGATCAACACTCTTTCAATTGTAGTGGCAGAGGATGAGGAAGAGGCCGTGGTTGTGGTCTGTTTCACCAGAACCATTTTGAGAACCGTCCATGGATCACTTGTTAGGTTTGCAATAGAACCGGTCACTCAGCCATGCAGTGCTTTCAGAGGTTTAATCCTCAGTACACTCATAATCCACCACCAGAGGCCATGTATGTCTCTCATCAATATCCAGGAACTGATAATGCTCGGTACCCTAATTCTGGAGCAACTCATCATTTGACATCCAATATGGCCAATCTCACCACTCCATCATTCTACACTAGCAATGATCAGGTTCAAGTTGCCAATGGATAAGGTTTGACAATCACTTGCCAATGGATAAGGTTTGACAATCACCCATACTGGTTCTTTTTCCTTACAACTTCCCATAACTTCTTTCAATCTCAAGAAAATTTATTTAGTTCCTCAAATTCAAAAAAATTTGCTTTT
This sequence comes from Protea cynaroides, assembly GCA_028583415.1. Classification (NCBI taxonomy): domain Eukaryota; kingdom Viridiplantae; phylum Streptophyta; class Magnoliopsida; order Proteales; family Proteaceae; genus Protea; species Protea cynaroides. The sequence continues at coordinate 85,123,171 of CM053265.1, read as the reverse complement.
TGTTTCACATTTTACTAAAGATAATAACTGTTATTTTGAATTTCATCCCACTTTCTTTTGTGTTGAGGATCAATTCTTGGAAAACCTCCTTTTGCACGGCCAGAATAAAAATGGTCTTTACAGCACCCATAGTGCACTTACTTTAAATAAACCAAACCAATCTTCGTCTGTCAGTCATGTGAAGACAAGGTTTTTTCTAAGAAAATGTGGATCATCGACTTTCGCCTTTGATCTTGTCCACCCACGCTGATGGATAGTAATGATTTAGAGTCGCCACCTAGATTAAGGTCTAAGACCTCAAAATATAGTCTCATTATAGGATAAGACTTCTATTGACTTATGACCCAATATATATCGGCTTTGGCCTATCATAAAATGAGTAAGCATTCAAGGTACAGTTTGGGAAGGTGTTAGACACCCAAAGCTGTCCGATTCGAAAATCGACCTCCTATGTGATTCTACTTTCTTTAGACTCTATGGTTCTAACTATTTATGATCAATGGATGATGACTAGGGCTCATGGGGGATCATATGCCAAGTTACTAAGTCCTTCTAACCTAAGTTCAGTCAAACATATTCTGAAAATAAATAAACAAAATAATATACAGTAAATCGAATCGAAGATGGTTCGGTGATGGACTGAATCTGAGATGTCCAGCCCAAATTGCCTACGTATTCTAATCCTAAAAATCAAGTTTATAACGTAGTTCGAACGGATTGTGATTAAAGTTTATGGATATGATTTATGTTTAAGCTTCATTAGATTCAATTGTTCAAGTTGAGGTTTATGCTTGATAGATGATTGAGATTGAATCTAGATAACTTATGTGAATCAAAGTGAATATGGATATGGATATGGATATGGATATGGATATGGATATGGATATGGATATGGAGGACTAAGAAGACTAAGATGTAGTACCATACTTGGAGAATTCTCCAAGTTGCCTACGTATTTCAGAGGTCTTGAAAATCAGGTACAACGTAGTTCGTTGTGATGGGTTATTGATAGATACGAATAGATTGATGATAGATATGGATAACCTAAAGGAATTAAGAATGTGCTCATGCCTTCGGGAATCTAATTTGAGTATGCATTCAGAAATCTATCCCTTTGGACAGGATTTAAGAATGTCTTCGGGAATCTATCCCTCTGGATAGGATCTGAGTATGCCTTCAGGAATCTATCCCTCTTAACGAAGTCTAAGTACGTCTTTTAGAAATCTATCCCTCTGGACAGGATTTGAGTATGCCTTCAGGAATCTATCCCTATTGACAAGGTCTGAGTATGTCTTTCGAGAATCTATCCATCTAGACAGGATCTAAGTAATTCAAAAGATCCAATTCATTAATGTGTGCTTTCAAGATCAAAGTGTGGAGTCGTGTTCGAAAATCTCTACAAACTGTCTACGTATCTTAGGGTGATGCCCTAAGAATCAGGATCTGCGTAGTTCGAAATGATTCATTTTATTGAGTTCAAGAATGTGTGCTTTCAAGATCAAAGTGTGAAACCTAAATGCTCTATGGCTGGCTTCATATTACATCTATCTAGGTCTTTGTACTCTAGGAAAATGAACTAAGGGGTAGGGATTATCTTAAAGCTACCCTTGACCTAAAACCCTAATTTAGAAGCGTTGGATTAGGTTTTATTATTCTTGATTAATATTTTTATCATTTCTCATTTTTATCCTTCCCATGAATATGGATGCCTACATGCATGTCCCCACACCTAATGTGTTTGCTAGGTGTATAGATATGACAGTTCGATTAGGATATTGCAGGAAGTAAGTTATTGCCAAAAATAATATAAATATTCAAACAAAGCAAGAAATAAGCATGGCATCTCATGACATAGCAAGAAACATATGAATCAATATGGGAAGAAAGCATGGCATTTCATGTTTCTTCAATCAAAGTATGTTTTATTGTGTCAGATGGGATTCTTTAGATCTATGGTTGAGGTCTAATGTGAATCTCTCAATGCATCAAAATCAGATCATCAATCTAACAGTCGGATCTCTTCAAAACATGATAATCATGATTAATGACTCAGAATTCATCAAAAAATAGCCAAGATCAATGGCTCAGATTCATCTAATCAACTCATGATAATCATTCAACGGTTTAAATCACTTAAAATCATAATCCAACTGTTCAAAATCATTTAAATCACTCTTGATCAAGATTCAATGGTTTAGATCGTTTTAAAACACTCATGATCAAGATCTAATGGTTCAATTCCTTTAAGACACTCATGATCAAGATATAATGGTTCAGATTTAAGCATCAACACATCTAAAAACAATGGTCCAAATTTGATCATTAAAACATCCAAGATCAATGGTCAATATTAAATCACTTAAAATTTCAAGATCAATGGCCAATAATTTTCATCAAAGTTTCATAATAAATGGGTATGATCAACTCATTGAAATTCTAACATAAATACTATATTTAATTCATTAAAATTTCAATCATATGGTCATAATCAATCTCATAAAATTAAATCATGTGGTCAGATCAATTTCATTAAATTTCCAATCATATAGATCAATCACATTAAATTCATATCATGGTTGAATCAATCTCCTAAAATTCAGATCATGTATCAATTTCATTGAATTTCCAAATTTAAAGGATCATAATTACATCAAAATTCATGATCAAGATTGAAATTCATGGGATCAAATTTGTTTAAACACTGTACTAACATGATTAAACATCTAATTTTATCAAACATTAATATTTAACACAGCCATGATTATCAAATTTTATCAAACATTATACCCAAGACAACAAAAAATCAGAGTTCAACTCATATATGACCGATCCCATGGTGAAGGTTTCAAAGGGTAATGGCGGCCAGGTTTATGGAGGCTGTGAGTGGAGTGCTTGGTGGCCAGTAATGGTTGTGAGATCTGGTATTCAAGGAAGCATCAGGAGCTAAGGCCTGTCGGGTTTATGCAGGTTCCATGTCATGGTGGGGGTAAGGTGCAATGCATGATGTGGTGGTTCGGCTATGAGTGGTACGGTGATGGTTTTGATATGCTGTGGCTACGGTGAGGCATGGTGGATGAGGGCTGCAGCATTCATGCATGTGAGGTTCGGGTATGAGTGGTTGGTTGCTTGCTGAGATGGGGTGATGAAGAGAAATGACCTGGTTTCTCAACTGTACAGGTGGTGATGGCTTGAGAAGAAAAGGTGGACTGGACTAAGGTGTTGTGCATGAGATGAGTGATCAATGGTAAGGGAGAGTGGTGCTTGAAATCGGTGGGTGTACCAGGTGGTGACATGACTGCATCTTAGATGGAGGATTGCTGGCTCTCCCCTCTCTTTCAAGTGCTTCCCCTCTCTTTTATCTCTTCCTCTCAATCTCTCCATATTCTCTCCTTCCATTCTCTTCTCTTTCCTTTATTATTTTTTCTTTATTTTCTTCTTTCCATTCTTTTTAATTCCTTTATTTTCCAATATCAAAGAATCAATTAGCTATTAAAATGTAAACTCATAATATCTGTAATAGTTGTAATCAATTGTACATAAAATCATTATAAATATACCACTCGTATCTCGTTGAATTATTGAGAATGAGATTATTCAATAGCTTTCTAAATCTCACAATATGGGATATAATGGGAGTTGGAGCAAGGATGTAAATCAGTTCATAAATAATTTATTAGTTCGGTTCGATACAATTCAAGGTTGTTATTGGTAGAAACCAAAACTGAATTGATTAATAATTGTTTCTTATTTTCAAACTAAAACCTAACTGATTAACATCCCGTTTATCAGATTCTTATCGATTTTGATTAATAGGTTCCTTGATGGTTCTTACTTTGGTTTCTCACGACTAAGGAATGGTTGAACTCAAACAAGTGATATGTTGGATAAATTATAAAGTAACAAGCACTAAAAATAGAGGTGGTCACCCAATTTTTGAAGTCGTGAGAGTGGGATCTTATGAAAGGGTGCTTGACCATTCACTTCTATAAAGGAAGATTATCCTTCAATTTAAAAGTTAATAGTAAAATATTATGTAGTTAGGTAGTTAACAACCGATTTTACTCGATTTTCCTCCCAATTTTATTTGATTGATTTTTTATTGATTAATTGATGGATTAACGGTTCTACACCACAACTGAAGCTATTAACAATGTGTATAACCAAAACCGAAGCAATTAATTTCGGTTAGATTTGGCTCGATTTGACACCATTAAGTTGGACTGGGGGACATGGAAACGAGGTTACCTTATAACAAGGGGGAAAAAAAAAAACTAATAAAAAAAATAGCCAAAACTGCAAATTAAAATTTCATGTTTATATATAATATAATGAAGTACTTTACCTTTAGTATCACTCCAGAAAGGGTGTACAAACACATCATCATTGTCTGAAAAATTATCGACTTTGTAATAAGATTTGGCCTCCCAAGTACATATTTCTGCAAATAATAATGAAATAAATATTGGATTAAGTTGCCTCTATGTGATCACAGTAGATTCAATGTGATGGAATAACATGGTACCAAGTTAATCCTCTATCAGAAATGATTGGTTAAATTTCATGTTTACTCCAAAAGGAAATAATAGAATTAAATTTGCAACTTCTATACATACCTGGATATGTATAAAACTAAAGATATGAACACCAAAAGCCCAAACGAGCACTGTGCTTGATATAGCAAGTAAAGGATGCCTTTTCCATCTAAGGAAGGGAAGCTTAACAAAAAAAAAAAAAAAATCAATAGATTCATATATACTATTGTGCTCTTCTTTATCCATATGTCTGACATAGTCTTTTAAACATTGACAAAATTTGCCTGCCCTTTAGCAACAAAAAACATATAAAAAGAAAAAGAAAAAGAGTTAATACCATGTATGAGAAATTTAAATTAATGGAATTATAGATTATTATATATTTGTGTCTTCTTACACAACTACTTTTGGGCTTTCATACATTTTTTTTTAACTTCTCATTCAATAGATTCATATATAGTTAGATTGTTTGCTGTACAAATTTTAGTATTTTACTACATAAGCAAATTCTTGTAATTGATGTTTCAGAAACTTCAGCACAAGAGAAGGGAATGAATATGAACTTATTTCAATGTAGTGATTTTTTTCACCCAAGCATGATTTAGACCTTTGGACCACCCACAAATTTCAATGGCTTACTTTTATAGATCGATTTTTTTTAGGGCAATGGATTGTTGGTTGACATGACCACAGTGAAAAAATAACTTTTTGATGATATTTTGCTCCAAGATAGTGAATTTGAGAGTAGTTTTTAAAATCCATTAATTGGGGTCCTATAACATAGAATAATGATTGGTGGACAATTATACTGCAAAAGATTATATATTGCACCACCATCCAAGAATTTTGTTCTCATTTTTTATTTTATTTCCATATTTAGAGTTTTTTTTTTATACAATTCTCTTAATTTATATATTATGTCTAATTATCAAGTAACTTAAAGTTGTAGTTTTATCAAAGAAGCAGATTTAGTCTTTTCCCTTTTTCCCTTCTTTTTTTTTAAATTTTTTTTTATTTTAAATTTTCACTCTTTGATTTTCTGAGAGGGTATTGTCCCTTAGTGACCAGGCAGTCTACTAGGTAAATAGTAGTATCAAGTTATTCATTTAGCAAAATGATCATGGAAACAGAAAAATAAAATGGTTGCAAAGGTGGTACATTAGCAGAATATCCAGTTCCATATATGAAGTTGACAACTATGAAACCCAGAAGTGCTGGAGATTTAGACATAAATACAATGCCAATGCTCTGCAAGAAAACAAACAAATGAACAAAAATTAGATCATTTTAGTAATATAAGAAAAAAGTATTAAAAGCTTCTTTCAAAGCCTTTCTATCAGTTTAATTGGAAGAAATGTGGGTTGTTTAATTAAAATCTGTACATATTATGATGAGCATATATACCAGCACGCAAATTAAGAACGAGATGGCCACAATATCTCTAGTTGAAAACTCTCCAGAAGCTAATGGAAGATATTGCTTGTTAATCTGGGTACCCATAAAATTAATGAAAAAACATTATCAAAAGGCAACATGGCTATAATAATTCTATTCAAATCTATTTTCTTTTTTATTTTTCTTAAAGTCATCCATAAATATTCATTCTAACAAATTAATTTAACGTAATTTTCATTTTCAAAATATTTCCACTCAATTTATAATTGTATGAAATTTACCTTGTCAATTTCAACATCAAACAACTGATTAATCCCCACTATATAGATGTGATTCAATGCTTGCAATACCATTATCTGAAACAATAACAATTTTTTTTAGTAAGAATATAAATCCCATAGATCATGTTTGTTTTGTTGTAAAATTTATCATGAATAATATTTTATATGAACATTTTTTTCTTTGGCTCCATTTGTTTTGATGTAAAATTTTACATGTTAAAAAAAATTTCCCACGTTTTTTTCCAAGAGATAAAAGAAAGACGAACTTCATTTTCCCTCCTCCTTAGAAATCACCAAACATTGTAAAAAAAATAACATGTAAAATGTTACGTGTAAAATTTTCATGTAAAAGTTTACGTCAAAACAAAGGAGCTTTCACATAAAATTTTCTTAATTATCAATACTCTTTTTTTCCCTTGTATTTTACAATTAAAGCAAACACTAGAAAATCTTATTTTACAGAAAACAAATATTTTCACATTTTAACAAAGACACAAATGGAGCTTAAGAAAGAAAGTGTTATCCTTCCTTCTTACCCTTATTCCTCACCTGCAGCAATCCGATAAAAAATTTTGGAGAAAGATCAGCAATTGATCCTATTGGCAGAAATGCAACTGATAATATCACCACTTCCTGATGAATCAAAGTGGGTAACACATTTATTATGTTAAAATATAAAATTTTTGAAAATTTATTCTTTTCTTAGACTTAAATCATTTTATTAAAAAATAAAAGGAAAAAAATTATTAATCAAAACTTACAGTTCCCACCAAGGAGTAAGGCCGGCAAAAGTGATAGAATGCCTCCAATTTCTTCAAAATATGGCTAGGATAACCATCCAGATGTTTTGAGGAAAGCCCCTTATTATCTAACATATATTTTTTACGAGGAAGCTTTTCAATATATCCTTCATTGCCGACTGATGCTGAAAGTTTTAAGCTTTTCTTGACATTCCATTTTCTACGGATATCATGTGGATACCTCACCGGTACTTGAAATGGAAAAACAAAAACGTGAGAAGTGTATATATATATATATATATATATATTAAAGAAAAAGACAAGAAAAAAAAAGGTCATATTATTAGGTAGAATGATTAATAAAGAAAATGATATATATATATATATATATATATATATATAGTTGTTATTGTAACAAAGGTTTGTTACATTTAGAAACGTAACAAAATAAATCTGGACCATTCATTTTTACTATTTTTTTAATCTAGCCCATTCAAATTTAGAGAGTGTTATAATACTGTTTAGAGTACTCGTACACATGCATGGACATACGCGAGATGCATGCCAATACAAATGGGGTATTTGATTGAATTAGAGTTTGAAATTTAACATGTGGGTAATCTAGACCATATTCTTTCTATCCAATGGTTGGAATGAACATATCATCTACCCATGTGGCAGAATAGATTCCTTGTTACATTTGAAAAATTAACAAACCCTTGTTAAACCCTTGTTACAATAACATTTCCCCATATATATATATATATATATATAAGGTTCCTCGCATTTCTAGCATGGGTAATCTCTTATGCTATACCAATCACCATGTTCGATATTGTTAATGGGAGCCCATAAGGTCAGTGGGCGAGAGAATGTTATGTAAGTTGGTGGGAAATAAATCTCCACACTAGAAGCGTAGGGATCTTTTTCCCTATTTATTTACTGCTCTCTAGTGACAAAGAAAAATTTTCAAATCTTGTATCAAAATAGGTGGCAAAGAATTTTTGCATAAATTTGGGGAATTCCTATGGCCAATAAATTCCCATATGAAACTATTGCAATCGGAAATGGAACCGCCTTCCTGGGTGTTAGTCAAACCTGTGAATAGAAAGACAAAGAATAAGAGGTCGGGTTTTGGAACCTTGGGCCACTTCGATGCCAAAGTTAGTATTCTGAGTACAAGCAGATATGGAGCTCGGAATGAGAATATGAGAATACGTGCTCTGAGTATCATTGGGATTGTAGAAACTAGAAAGAATTGAGAGCAAAACGTTGAATCCATTTTCCTTCAAAATTTGATTTATTTATAGAGAGTGGCATCAGGTGGTGTAAAGTTGAATTTGCCCCTAAGTGGATTAGCTCAATAGCTGGTTACATTGTATGTGCTATCCGTTATGTCTACGCAAGGTTAGCAGTCTGAAGGTTTTGCCATACATGTCAACCGTTATTGTTTAACAAGTTACGCGTTCAATCGTGATGGCTGAGTATGGATAAGACTTGAGGGATGACAAGGTCAGACGTTATGGAACTCTGAGACTTGCGCAACTCAGATGCTGACTAAGTTCGACACTTGCGAAGCTTGGATGCTGACTAGGCCGAGTTATGTTGTTGACACGTGTTCTGCCACGTGTCAGTTTCTGATTAGTGGTGTGTATAATGTCCATAACTATTGCCTCTTGCTCTTTTGGATCTGAAAGATTCAGATGAGCAATAGTTTTTTGACTTTTTTCAGCCCAGTTGTGTAAGTCAGGGTCTGCACAAGAACTTACTAGATAGTACACCGAATGCGCACTTAGTCGGGTTCAAGCTCATGTTGTTTCTATAGAAGACACAAAATGCTTTTGTCAGGTCATATATGTGGCTCCATGCTTGCTTATTTTTTACTAAGAAGTAGTCCACCTAGACTTCCATGTGCAGTTGATCTATTCCTTAAAAACTTTGTTGACGAGTTGCTGATAGGTTGCCCCGGCATTCTTGAGGCCGAAGGGCATTACTTTTAGTGGTGGAGTCTTCAGTTCATCATAAAGGCTATGTTTTCTTCATCGGGCTTATACATTTGCATTTGGTTATAATCCGAGTAGGCGTCCATAAAAGTTTAGAGCTCATGACCAGTTGTTGCATCTATGAATTGGTTTATTCGAGGTAGTAGATAGCTATCTTTAGGGTATACTTTATTCAAATCTGTAAAGTCAATACAAATCCTCCACCAACCTCCTGATTTTGAAACCATTACAACATTGGATAATTTGTTGACTTCTTCATCTACGACTATTTGACTCTCGGCAGAAAAGCTCCTCTTCTTTTGTCGAATAGGTCAATGTTGAAGGTATACGTTGAGATGATGTTGGATAAACTCTCAGGGAGTACCTGACATATCTAATGACAACCAAGCAAAGATGTCTAAGTTTTGCCGTAAAAAGGCGATTAGGTTAGTGCACTATTCCCATGGAGTAAGGATCCAATATGGAGTGTCTGATTAAGGTGATATTGAAATTTTGACGAGTTCTTCTATTGATGTGCCTCTTTCTTGTTTGAAATCATCTCTTAAATTGTCCAAGATGATTAATTGCACGGACGTGGCTTTTTTATTTGTATCTAGGTCGGTGGCATAGCATTTGCAGGATAAGAGTTGGTTTGCCTTGCATTATTTGATTTCGTTGGCGGTTGGGAACTTCATGACTAAGCAATAAATAGTCTGCTTAAGATGATATTGTGGGTTGACTTAAGGTCCACCACTAGGAAGTTCATGGCTACGGTCTTCTGCCTTGGCTTTTTGCCAATAATGGCATATAGTCGGATTCCTCTGACACAGACGAAATCCCCCAAAAAGCTCACCAAGGAAAACTTGGTTGGAGTTGTACATCTTCCATTAGCACGCGCTGGAAGGTATGGTAATATAGGATGTCAGTCGAGCTCCCCATATCGACAAATAACTTCGCTACATCACGGTTATAGATACGCATAGTTATGGCAATCACGTCGTCGTGCAGGGTTGCTACATCGATGAGATCTTCATCATAAAAGGTGATTAAATCTCTAGTACGAGCTTACGAGCTTTCTTCTTCGACCACTCAATGAATGAGCAAAGGACTTGAAGGAGTAGGACGATGTATTCCCTGAGGTTGGGCCTCCAATGGTTGTCTGTATTCCAGGGACTCCGAGGACTACGGTCTTAGTTTTGTAATCCCAACTGGCATATTCATCCTCTGTTAGCTCAAGTCGGTATACTGGTCTGGGCTGCAAATTCTTCACTGAGTTGTTGGAATGGGGCCCAGGGATGTCGGACCTCTACTTTATCAAAGGTCCAGGATTAAAGGAGCCAAATCAAATCATGGCAAAAAATGGTCGAGTACCATTAGTAGTATCGTATTCAGGTTCTTGGTCGTTCCTTCAATGTCGGCCTGGTTGACCATCTGCTTCTACGCTACAGTTGGTAGGAGACCAAATTCATCTTCTTTCTTCTCTTCCTTAAGGCTCTTGGCCTCGGTCTTGGAGAAGCAACTCGACATATTGATCTGTTGGTGTAGGTGTTCTTGCGGGCTCCTTGCTGCGAGCAATGTATTGTCTACAATATCCTTGTCGGATGAGATCATCAATCTCACTTCTGAGGTATCAACACTCGTCTGTATCATGACCATGGTTATAGTGAAACCGGCAATAACGGGTCCGATCATGTCTTTTCGGGTCTAATATCAATTTTGGGTGGCACTAGAAGTTTTCATCATCCTTTAGCAGATGGAGTATTTTCAACATTGGGACACTCACTGGAGTTTAGTTATCAAAGCTCTTGTATGGTGGTCGAGAAGGGTAGTCTTTGCCCGACCATTGCTTCTTAGACTCACTCATAGACTGAGTTTGATCATGCTGCTCAGCCCACTTTTTATCCAAACTATCAACTTCAGGTTTTTTTTTTGGGTAAGTAGATAATTTAATTAACCCAAAGAATGGAGAACACAGCAAGCCACTACTAGGAGAGAGAACCCCTAACGGAAAACCAAACCTCAAGAGAGGAAAAACAGGCCCGCAGGCTAAAAAAACAAAAGAAGAGGGAATCCTCCCTCCACCTAAAAAGAAAAAAAACAAGAAGGATCAAGATCCTTAAACAAGAACTACATCAATTTGGACTACAGCTTATGGACTTCATCCTCCGGTGGAGAAACGCCATCCCAATCCATCTGTGAGGATTAAAAATGTGATCTTCCACCATCTCTGATGGATGAAAAAAAATGATTTGGAGTCGCCACCTAGATTAAGGTCTAGGACCTATAAAAATGTAGTCTCATCATAAGAAAAGACTTCTATTGACTCATTTCACTCAATATCTTGGCTTTGGTCTATCAGAGAAAGGGTAAGCGTTCAAGTACAGTTTAGGAAGGTGTTAGGCACCCAAAGCTGTCCGATCCAAAAATCGGCCTTATATGTGATTCTACTTTTCTTAGACTCTATTGTTCTGATTTTTCATGGTCAATGGATGATAACTAGGGTTCATGGGGGATCCTATGCCAAGTTGCTAAGTTCTTCTAACCTAGGTTCAGTTAAACATGTTCTCAAAGTAAATAAATAAGAAAAGTAATATACAATATATCAAACCAAAAAAATGGTTCGGTGATGGATTGAATCTGAGGCGTCCTAGACATCTCAAATTGCCTACGTATTCCAATCCTGAAAATCAAGTCCATAACGTAGTTCGAACATAATGTGATTAAGATTTATGGATGTGGTTTATGCTTAAGCTTTCTTAGATTCAATTGTTTAAGTTGAAGTTTATGTTTGATGATGATTGAGATTGAATCTAGATATAGCCTATGTGGATTGAAGTAAATATGGATATGGATATGAATATGGACATGGATGATGACCTAAGTATGCTAAGATGTGATATCGTACTTGGAGAGGTCCTCCAAGTTGCCTATGTATTTCAGAGGTCCTGAAAATCAGGTACAACGTAATTCGTTGTGATGGATCAATACTCTCAAGGATTAAAGAGGGGCAGATACTCTCAAGGAGCAAAGAGGGGCAAATACTCTCAAGGAGCAAAGGGGTAAATACTCTAAAAGAGCAAAGGGATAAATAGTCTCAAAGAATAAATGATTTGATACTCTCAAGGAGCAATGGTTTAATACTCTCAAGGAGCAAAGGGTTTAATACTCTCAAGGAACAAGGGGTTTAATACTCTCAAGGAGCAAGGGTTTAAATAGCAAGGATATGATACTCTCAAGGAGCAAGGGTTTAATACTCTCAAAGAACATACTGTCAAGGAGCAAGGGTTTGATACTCTCAAGGAGCAAGGGTTTAATACTTTCAAGGAGCATACTCTCAAGGAGCAAGGGTTTGATACTCTCAAGAAGCATACTCTCAAGGAGAAAGGGGGTTGATACTCTCAAGGAGCATAGGGTTTAATACTCTCAAGGAGAATACTCTCAAGAAGCAAGGATTTGATACTCTCAAGGAGCAAGGGTTTAATACTCTCAAAGAGCATACTATCAAGGAGCAAGGGGTTTAATACTCTCAAAGAGTAAGACTTGATACTCTCAATGAACAAAGGGTTTAATACTCTCAAGGAGCAAGGGTTTAATACTCTCAAGGAGCAAGGGGTTTAATACTCTTAAGGAGCAAGACTTGATACTCTCAAGGAGTAAAGGTGTGAGTCCGTGTTTGGGAATCTCTCCAAATTACCTACGTATCTTAGGGTGCTGCCTTAAGAATCAGGATCCGTGTAGTTCAGAAGTGGATTCATTCATTGATGTGTATATTCTTTCAAGATCATGGTGTGGAACTGTATTTGAAAATCTCACCAAACTGCTTACATATTTTAGGGTACTGCCATAAGAATCAGGATCCGTATAGTTCGGAATGTGCATTCAAATTATTCATGTTTATATTCTTTCAAGACCATAGTGTGGAACCATGTTTGAGAATCTCTCCAAACTGCCTACATATCTTAGGGTACTACCCTAAGAATCAAGATCCGCGTAGTTTGGAAGCGGATTTAATTCATTCATGTTCTTCTTTCAATATCAGGGTGTGGAACCTAAATGCTCTATGGTTCGATTCACATCACACCTATCTAGTTCTCTACTTCCTAGAGGAAAATGAGCTGAGGGGTAGGGATCGTCCTAAGCTACCCATGACCTAAAATCCTAATTTGGCATGTGTTGGGCTAGGCTTCATATTTCTTGATTAAGATTTATCATTTTTATTCTTACCCTTCCCGTGAATGTGGGTGCCTACATATACGTCCCCACACCTAATATGTCTTCTAGGTGTACAGATATGACAGTTCGATAGGGTGTTGCAGAAATTAATTTATTGCCAACAATAAATATCATTCAAGTATGGCAAGTAACAACATATATCTCATGTATAGCAATAAAGCATGGCATCAATATAGCAGCAAACATGTGAGAGCATTGATCAAGCATCGATCATCAACAATGTGACCAATATCATATTTGATCGACTACTCAAATTTGATGTAATCGATCATCATCAATGTGATCATGATCATATTTGATCGATGGTTCAGATTCAATTAAAACATTCATAAGGTCAACCCAACCATTCAAACTCAATTAAATCACTCAAAAGGATAATCTAACGGTTAAATTACTCAAGATGATAATTCAATCGTTCAGATCACTCAAAATCATTCACAGTAAAGATCCAACAGTTCATATCATTCCAAATGATAATCTAACCATTCAAATTCCTCTAAATCATTCGTAATTAAGATCCAATGGTTCATATTCATTTATATCACTCATGATCAATCCAATGGCTCAGATTCAAATAAGATGCTTATGATCAAGATCTAATGATCTCAAATTCTTCTAAAGCACAATATGATGGAAATCTAACGGTTTAAATCATGCCTACAAGGTCAGACTATGAAAACTGGTCAGACTCATTTTCAGATTCAAATCAGTAATGAAAAAATATTCATAAGATATTCTTCAATCATGCAAAAAATAATCTGTTAACTTGGTTGTCTTTTAGACTCATGTGGCTACCTTTTCCTTCAAGGAAGTGATATCTAAAAAAGTCTCTACAGGATATTTATGCATGGATTTTTATGATTTTTACTGTAATCAATAGATTTTGTGGTCCTTTGACAAAATATGCATATGGGACTTCATAATATTTCAAATAGGCTCAAAATATATCTTCTGAAAGAGGACTCAGAGACCTAGATTCTGTCTCAAGAAGGGAAATCCTAACAGGGAACCAAAATGGGTAGAAAATGTACCACAAGTGCGGGCATGTGCACTGGTCAAGTCTGTTCCAGATTCTAACCGGTTGCACCATAAATTTTATATAAAATCAACCACTCATTGAAAATAGAATTCAGGCATATGGTCATGTAGCTAATTGATAATCTAACACTTCATTAAAAAATATTGTGTAAACAGAAAGATCCTCAAGGCTCAAACATCACATCCCAATCATGCAATTCAGAGTGTTCTAACTGACCTTAAAACAGACCATGGTGCACTTCAAAAATCATATGAAATCCATAAAAAATTAGAAAAATTCGAATCTAGTGCCAAATTTTTATGACTTCATATCTATCACTTTCTCTGAAGGAAGGATTATCAAATTATGGCTGTAAATTCTATTTTTAGAGCTTTTCTAATGAGAATTTGCACTATACCCGAGAAGGATAGTAGCATCAATGGGGCTTTATTATCTCGACTTTCTCAGCTCCAAACGAGTCAAAATTTGTAGGAAAACTTTCTAACATATGTATGAGTATCTCATAAAATTTGGGCTCGAAATTCATCAAAAATTTATATAAGATGCATGTCCCAAAATCAGATTCCAGATCTGAAATCCACCTTGTGAAAAACATTAAAATACTCAAAAATGATCATATGACATTCAATTTTTCTCCATTGAGTACTTTAAACATATTACAATACATAAAAAATATCAAACATGAGCATTATAGCATCAACATACACGCAATATAACATCTCTGATCATGATTTATCAAAAATAAACATATTCAAGCAATTTTCGATATGTTAGCATCATGAAATCATATCAAAATCAAAGTTTTGGTTACCGCAATGGGTGAGGGGCCATGAATTGTAGGTATATACTAGAAAATAACAATGGAGAATGGACTTATCGCTTTGCAGAGAGTTCCCTCTCTCTTAGCTTCTCCTTCTTCCTTCTCTTCTTCTCTCTCCCTTCTTTTTCCTCTTCTCTCTCAATTTTCGTCCCCTTCTTCTCTTAGACTCTCTCTCTGCCTCCCACTTCTCTTTTATTTTCTTAGACTTCCCTCCCACATATAAGCTGCAACTCGGAGGGTGGACAGGGAGGCACGACAAACGATGGCATCATGATATCCGTGGAGGAGTGTCATGGCTACTAAGTATCAAGATGTTGCTTTGGGTTAGTGCTACCATCGTAGCGCTCAAGGGTCAGCATGTTGAAGTGTAGAGGGAATGGGGTTCCCATGATTTCATCGGAGAAGGCAGTCTCCATGACGTAGCCTAACTGGGGTGGTGCAGTTCGGGGTTGTTCGACCTCTTGCAACCATTGTACAAGGTCGTGCAATTGATGCTCGACAGACCCTTGGGGGTCGAAGGGAGAGGAGTCGTTCTTGGCTAATGCTGAAAGTTTAAAGCTTTTCTTGACATTCCATTTTCTATGGATATCGTGTGGATAACTCACCGGTACTTGAAATGGAGAAACCAAAATGTGAGAAATCCATCAAAATTACAAAAATAAAAAGGTCATATTATTAGGTAGAATGACTAATAATAAGGGTTCTCTGCATTTTACCGTGGATAATCTCCTATACCATACCAATCAGCTAATAATGTTCAATATTGTCAATGGGAGCCCATAAGGTCAAGAGGCGAGAGAATGTTTGTTATGTTAGAAAGTGAAAAAGAAATCTCCACCCTGGTAGTGTAGGGATCTTTTTCCCTATTCATTTATTGCTCTATAGCTCTGTTAGTTAAAAACGCGTACCTTACTGTTGTATCATATTCGACCATTTAGTACACGTATTGTCGTATTGACCTCATAGATACGGTAAAATACTCCATACTCCAAGCCTTGTTGTTTAAAACACATATCGTACCCGTATCCATATCCGTATTTTAACCGGTATCTTCCATGATTAATGAATCGATTAATCCTACATCGTTTAATACTCTTATTGCTTTCTACATGTAATCGATGTGGGGTTAAAGGCTGGTCACTTCCTCATAATTGCTTCTAAACTCATTACTTTATTACTTTTTTTTCATAGTTTATGACCGGACATGTCATAAATATCATGTGTTCCCATAGATTTAGATATATTTCTTCAATTTATGAGAGTACATTGCTGTTTTTTTTCGCCGTACAATATTATATCTGATCTGTTTAAAACCTGTGCTTGCCGTTTTAATTTTTTTTCCGTTCTCGAAATGTTTGACATTTTTTTTACCGTGCCGTTCTTGTTTTTCTCCGTTTAAAACCCATTCTGTTTCGTTTCGTTTTTTTGTCATTCCCGTTTTAACTAACTATGCTCTATAGTGACAAAGATATAAAATTTAAAATATTGTATCAAAATAGGTGCAATTAAGTCTTTGCATGGATTTGGGGGAATTCCTACCACCAATAAATTTCCATATGAAACAATACCGATTCACATGTTTGGCTCCCTAAAACCAAAGATCCTCTTGAAAGGGGATTAATAAGGTGCATGAACATAAAGAAAAGATATACCATTAGATGAAAGGGTAACCATAGAACTTGATGTTGAAATTGGACATATAGCCAATTTGAACCATTTCCTTATAATCTAACTGCCACAATTACCTCGTCACTCATCCATATGGATGAATATATAGATGTACCAATTTTTTTTTTTTTTTTTTGTGTCACTGATCACCAACTACAAAAAACATTCATATTTCTTCAATAATTTTGTCAATCAGACGTTACGGATTTCATTCTTGGCAAGTCTACATGCATTCCATGTTTCCAAGAGTCATTCTAGAACAAATTGTTGAAACATGCATGCATGTAATGCCCATTCATACTATCCATAAAATTTCAGTTTCATCTATATACAATTTAGAAGAATTAAATCTGTGTCCATCCATAATTATATTTTTTGAGGGCTGACCAGGAATTTATGTTTTTTTATTTTTTTAATACTTAAAAGAGAGTGTCTATTAAAAGTATAGGAAGCTTGGTTAAATTTATGTATATGAACAAAAGAATAGTTCGGATCACCTGCATGTACATATACTCTTCATGGAATTTCATCACCGTCGATGTAGTGTGGGACTCACTGGATATGTACGGTGATGGGATCTCATAGAGGATACAAGTACATGCAGACAAACTATTCTCCAAAAGATCGGTAATTAGAGGCAGCTTGGACGTTAAATCTGTCCTAAGAAAAAACGACAAAGAAAAATGGAAAAAGAATGATAATACATACGTCTTCTTCTAGCAGTGAAGCATAGTGAGTCTCTTGTTAAGTAACCTACAAATAAATAAATGTAATCAGCTCATAGACGAAGAAGAAGTAGATTTAAAATAATAAAAATCAGAGGGAATTACGGTACAACAGTTTAGCATCTTGCCTCTTTCATGAGGCGAGTACTTTCGGAGAGAATTAGTTAAAGAGACCGGTTTTAGGAGCGCCTCCATCTCTCTCTCTCTCTCTCTCTCTCTCTCTCTCTCTCTCTCTTCTGTTAGGTGGATGTGTATGTTCATGTTCTTATAAGGAGGAGATTAGGGTATTATATATACATGTTATATATTATTATTTAGGAAGAGAATTCTTTGATTGACGTTGTTGCCTCTGTCTATAAATCATAGGCAGCAAGGATAGATTGTTCAGTAAAAGGGGCGACGGATGAGGAGAGAGATAGAGAGATCACCGTATACGTGGTGTGGAACCCACCTCTAGAGTGTGAAACCCATTGAATATGAACGGTGATTGGATCTTAAGAAAGATACAAGAACATGCAGGTGAACTATTCTTGCAAAAAATCAATCTTCTTTAACATAAATAAGTTGAGTATGTTACAAGAGAGTAACTAGTCGTTTCTAAGTCAAATTGAGTGTCGTGGAGACTATAAAATGAAGATTAAATCATGCACCAAGAGTGGTAAGTGTCTTATTTGAAAACTTATTTGGAAAATTGAGTACAAAGTTATTCATGGAATAGCCAATGAGAGAGTTATATAAAAGAACTAGACAAACTCCAAATTCTTCATTGGCGGCGGCGTAGTTTTAACAACTTGAATAACCCCTAGGATAGTTCAGTTGGACACCTCACATTTAAGAGTTCATGAATGGTTTACCTATAAAAAAAATGATTTTTAAGTTACTGCTAAAACGAGTTGATTTCCACGGGAACCATGGTATATTATGAGGTTTAATTGCCATTGAGGTATGTTCATTGAACCCCTGTTTTGAACCTTTCTACAGCGGCCACCATCCAAATCACCGTTGCAAACCTCTCTCTCTCTCTCTCTCTCTCTCTCTCTCTCTCTCTCTCTCTCTCTCACCCTACGCAATCCTCTTCCATAGAGTAGCATGTAAACCCCTTTTCCTAATCGCCCTATATGATGCCCTTGATGCCATTAGTATCTCAACTATTTATTTGGATCTTTTGATAGCTTCTTAACTAGGCATCATTGGTTTAAAAAAAAAAAACACTAGGCATCATTGCATTTGTCTTTAATACTGTTATTTTTTCTTGATTTATTTAAGTTGGTAATTTTGTCATACAAGAGTAACAATTTTTAGTAGCAAAACTGAGAATTATAAAAGAATTTCAAAAGTAAGTACACTCTTGAAAGATTAAGAGGCCACTTGGGTTGCTTCAATATAGCAATCAAATATGGTAGTCTCAATGGGATCGATTCTGACACTTGGATTACTTGCTCATTTCAGGAGCCAATGCAGTGTTGCTTTCATGAGCTTAATTAACAGTCTTGCATGAACCCGATATTGTTTTAAGGAGCTTAACAAACAAACTTCACAAATTACACTCCATGCATGATTGAAAAAAGACTTGAGTTACTTCAATATTGCACTCAAATGTGGTAGCTCAATTTGGATCGATATTGACACTTGTTCTTTTTATTCATTTCAGGAGCTAATAGTTGCATTGTTGTGCTGTAGATTCTAGATATGATGTTAACGAAACCACTGTGCTGGTAGGAGGAACGCATGTGTGGACTTAGCATTCTGGTCAGAAATTAGAACTTAATGTTTGTTTTCCAAGGGCATCATAGAAGCAAAACCTAAGATCTGGTCACTGCTGGAATTAGATGAACTACTAACAGTGATAAGTGTAAACGATGCACCTGGGAATGGGCCTTCTTTACACAGGCCCATTTTTTTATTGGATTAATTTAATCATTGGGTTATTTTATTATTATGTAAGTAATGGGTTCAATTACAATGGCCCATTACCAGTTGTGTCTGGCTAAATAAGATGCTGGAGTTGTGCCCCCGTATTTTTTTTTTTTTTTTGGGTAAAGAGGGTTGGAGGATTTAACCTCTCTTTATTTTGGTTGCTGGGGAATAATAAGGTTAGTTTTTATTGCCAGGGCTCTGCAATCAGTCTTTGTCAATGTAGTTTGTTCTTTGGTGACTTTTCTAAGTTGTAACTCTTTCTAGTTCATTTTTGCTATGAGAGGTCTGTTAAGAAGATTCTTAAGATCATCTGTAAATCAGTCTCACATAGAAAGATAACTAAGTAAAGTCCTTAAGAAACTTTCATTAAAAGTTAGAAAACATCATCTAAAGTATATATATATATATATATATATATATATATATTGAAGGCTTCAATGTATATCCTCGTTAATTGAGAGGCTAACGCATTAAGCCTATAGCATGACTATATTTTCTTCACTTACTCGGCCCTTTTGTTTTATGTGTGGCTTCTTCATGCCATATTTTACAACAAAAGGGAAGCTTAATGGAGTTGGTGGATCCAAATTTGGGATCTGAATTCAATGATGAAGAGGCAGAAAGGATGATCAAAGTTGGTCTCTTGTGCACTAATGCATCTCCCACATTGAGGCCTACAATGTCCGCAGTGGTCAGCATGCTAGAAGCCAACGAGTTGTTCAAGACATATCGGATGATTCGGATCCAAGCATTTCTATGTTGAGGTCTAAATCCATAACAGACCAATATCAAAATGTGCAAAGTGGAACCCAGTACGAGAACTCTTCATCAGATGGGATATGGATTTGTTCTTCCTCAACAGACTCCCATGATCAATACCCATCTAGTCATGATTCTCAAAACAGTAGTTATAGTGGCAATGCTTCTTTGTTGACCATGAGTGGACAAATCAATTCATGAACTCAATCCAACTCAAGCCAACTAAGCCTGGCTTGTCCAAACTAAATGGAGTCGGAAAAGTGAACCTTAGTTATTATTTCCCATAATAGGCTCACAGATCTGTAAGCTCATTTTTCTGAACAACCGATTGTATTAGATCCTTGATTAATATTTACTTATTATCCATGTATATGTTGTATCTGTTGTCCTGAAATTTTTACCTGTAAAAATAAGTCTTTGTCACTATTGTCAACTGGATTTATCAATAAAATATTGAAGGCAAAATTCTACAGGAAATTATATGATTCCCAAAAGTCTTATCATACTATTCTATCTCTCTCTCTCTGCTTTTCTGCCCCATACTGAATGATCTGCTGCCATGGCCCACACTTAATTATCGAACCCTCCCCCTCTGGATAATTATGGAAAAAGTGCACATGGTTAATCTTTAATTTGAGTCGACCTTTTCTCTTCCATCCCCTAGCCTACATAAGTTAATAAAAAAAGTCTAAGTGCATCTCTAGATGAAGGGAGGGTTATTCAATATGTTGTAATCTAATAATAAATATATAGATATTAGAGCTATCTTAAAGAATATAAGATGGCTCTGATATCATGAAAGGGAATTGGGAGATTTCTTAATTTTTTTTAACCTATACCTACCTTTTTTCTTTCTTTCTTTTTTTAACCACTTGACATGCTATGTCAGACCAATGTCCAAATGTCCATGAGTTCATCAAAGGTTAGTAAGGATTAAAAAAAAAAAAAGTTACACTATATGTAGGGTTTTGGATAAGGTTACCAATAATTCACTATAGTACATTAACATTTACCAAAAGAAAAAGGGAAAAAATAGTTTATCTATATTATTGATGAACTCGTTTGAGAACTCATCCCTTCTTGCTCTTCTGACCATTGGACAGTCTTCTCAACAAACAAAATGGGTAAGGAGGTTCTCAACAGAGAGTAACTGTAAAAGAGTGTCTCAATGGTAATACGAATGTAAATAAATTTTCATATACACGTGAAATGCAACAAAGAGAAACAAACAAACAAAAAAATGAATTCTTTTTTGTCTTTTTTATTTTTTATGTGTAGCAAAGTGGGCTCACCACAATTGTGGCCCAAAGAGGGGAGGTTGGGAAGACAAGATCATAAAATCATCACTTTCCACTATATTATTGAATGTTGATAACGCCCCTATTTTTCTTGGATCTTAGTCTATAACACTACTAACACCCAAGGTGAAGATATTCATTTTCATTGTCGGTGCCAAAAAACTCATCCCACAAAGTAATACTAGTTTTCTCACAATTAAATTAAAAAAAAAAAAAAAAAAAAAACTGGCTAATAAGGGTTGACTTAGAAATATAAAAATCTTAAATAAAACCATACCCTATACATATTAATATTTGAAACTAACACGAGGTACTTCTTAAACTTGGATACCTAAGCTGTAATTTAGCCATTTGAAAAATGGCACATTTTAGGGAATCATTATGAGTATCCAACTTCATACCTTTTTTTTCAAATTATTTTTCAAATTTTCTCATATATGAGGTAGAACACAAATTTTTTTTAAAAATATGACTATGTAAAAGTGAAAACCAATCAAAATTAATGCATGACTTTGTTTGGTTGCAAAGAAAATTAAAGTGAAAAGAAGTAAATGTTTAAACTTAATAAAAAAAAATTTTGTAATCATTAAAGCACGTGATTATCACATGACTATGTAATTAACTCTAAATTATTCTATATTTAGTTATTAACTCTCACTTTTCTTTACATCCAAATCCCTTGTATTTAAAAAGTAAAATAAAAATTACATGTAAAAGTATCATACCAAATAATGTATGAAATTTAAGTAAGTTTATAAAATCATATTAAGTAATGATTATAAAAATTTTCTTTTTAGGTTTGAAAGTTCACTTCCCTTCCTTTTAATTTCCTTTGCAATCAAACCGAATCTATATTCTTGAAATTGAATAGGTTAATAAAAAAATACCCAAACTGGTTAGTCTTTAAGAAACAAAGGCAGATCCTTTTTGTTGAGCATAGGTATTTTATGTTGAGTCCTTAATATTTTTTTTTACCCAAATGTCCTCAATTTAACCATCAAAAACATGTGGAATATTTTTGGTAATCTTTTTTATTTCTTTTATGCTCCTAAAAGATCTTAGTTTGTATTATATTTTTTAAAATAAAATTGTTTCATGAAACCAATGTGACATACCTCCCAAACGAGCATATAAAAGGACTGTGCTGATGATTTATTTGTGGGGTCAGTTTGTCGAAAACGTGGCCAATAAACCAAAGCAAGTGCAAGGTGCCCCAATACCTATATACAAAGAAATTTTAGAGTACAATAAATAACATTATTATATGAGACTAATTTAATTAATGTAATTAATGTTTACACACCTCAAATAAGATTAAATAAAAACATATAAAAAAAAACAATTTTGAGAACTTATGTACTTTTGTTTCGTGTGGAAGAACATATGGATAAATTAATTCAAGAATTAGTCAAGGTGAAAAGATTAGCACAGGAGGAGATCTAAACGGATATGTCTGAAGAGATGAGAAAGGTTATGAAAGAATTCATGGAGGATTTTGGTTTTGGAGGTAGGAATGAAGAAGGTACTTAATTTAGAAAAAGCTTATGATGCTAATGATAGAATTCCTAAAGAGTTAATTTGGTCAGTTTTAGAAAAGAAAAATGTTTCAAATAAATATGTGAACATAATTATAGATATATATAATAAAAATAGTGACTAATGTAAGAACTATGGGGGCATAAGATAATAAATTCCCAGACAGTTGGATTACATCAAAGATAAGTTTTAAGTCCATATTTGTTTGTGCTAATCATAGATGCACTGACTAAAGGCATTCAAGATCAGATCAATTGGTGTAAGCTTCTTGTCGATGATATTGTTTTGGTGAATAAAACAGAAACACGGATAAATGTTAAACTGGAATTATAAAGATCAACCTTGGAAATAAAAGGTCTTAAGATAAGTATAAAAAAAACGAAATACGTAGTTTGTAACTTTAGTAAAAATAGGAATAAGAGTGAAGTGATGAAAATTGATGGTAGGAAGATACCACAAACTGATAGCTTCAGGTACCTAAGTTCAATCATAAATAAAGAAAAAAAAATAGAGGATGATATTGTAGAAAGAAACTAGAAAAAATAAAATAAAGAATAAAAAATAGATCTAATTCAAGAATTACCCCAATACCATAGTTGTCAAGGCGGCGCCCAGGAGCCCTTGTGACGCTTAAGAAAATTAGACGCCCTGGTCGCCTCGGTGCCTCGTCAAGCCTCCAACGCCTTGATTCGTCTTGACGCCTTGACAACTATGCTCAATACATGATAAATTTGCGAGAAACTAGTTTAAAGTGGCGTGGATATGTGTAATGGTGGCATTTGAATGTAGAGAGGTGATTTTATTCAAATTTAAGGAGCTAAAAGAAGTACGGGTAGGCTTAAAATATTTCTAAAAGAACGATGATGAAAGACAAGTATAACTTAGGATTAGAGTCATGTATAGCTTTGAATAAACTAACTAAAGAGAAAATGATCCATGTAGCTTACTCCTCTTAAGTTGGGATAAGACTGAATTGAGTTGAGTTGTATTTGAGATTAATTTAATATTTTTAAAACAAAAACAAATGCAATGTAAGTATGAAAGTTGCACGGAAAAATTGCATACTATATAATATTGCCAAACCGAAGTGACGATGAAGCTCCAACTACCATACCAAGACCAAATGTAGCAAATACGACATTGAGACCAATAGCAAATGCCTGCTCCATTAATTACAAAACTTATGAATTATTGATAACACAAACAAATAATCATAATAGAAACAAGAAGAGAAAATAAAAAAAAGAAGAAAGAATAGCATTTATAGTCAATAGGTTTGTATTGACTAAAAATGTAACATCATTATCATATAAATAAATCCAATGATGCACTAACTAATAGTTCCTAAAGATAGTTTTTTTTTTTTTTTAATTAAATTCTTCACATTTCAATAGTGGGAAAAAAAGAGAACAAAAAATTAAGTAAAAACAATTAATTTCCTTAATACAATACCAATGCTCTATTTATGATATTGGGCTAGGATCTATGTCGAATTCAATGCCCTCTAAGACGTTAGGATAGTTTGATTTCTTCCTCTGTATTTTTTTTTCCAGTTTTTAAATATATTCTATTTTGTGATAAAAAAAAATATTCTATTTATTAATGGCAGTGTGAATTATTCATAAATATGTAGCTCTACTCCCAATAGATTGAAGTTTAAGCTCAAATTTCTATGGTGTAAAAAAAAATGGAAACATCTTTTCTAGTTTCTTTGACAAGGATGAAACAAATCTTTATTTTTTGTAGTCTTTTTAAATTACATATCAATTCTCCAAATATAATCTTTAATCATGTAATAATTCAACTAAAATTCTTGGATATGGCATTAAAGTATTTTACATACATGTCTATTGCTCATTTTTCAAATATATACAAGATATTGACATAGAAATATTGATCCGATGTGTAATAATAATAACTCAAATGTATATACTAAAATTACTTAGAGATAATTAGTTTTGGTCTAAAGAACCAAGGTTAAATATATTAAACGATAATTAGGCCAAATTAAATTTTGAAAAATAAAAAGTTAGTATCATACATCAATCTTTGCCCATCATCATCATGAAATTAGTATTAACATTATTTATAAATAGAACAAAGGTATGTGAAATTTTTTACTAACTCTTTCTTCACCAAATCGAATGCTGAGAGTATCAATGCCATTTTCTCTATCTCCATTGATATCTGGAATGTCCTGTTTATTGCAACTAATGTTTATATGGCATAAGATAAAAAATAGTCATCAATGAATTTGCATGAAAATCAAATTATAATTTAATTTATATGATTTTAAGATATATACATAGTGGTTGAATGATTAAATTTGGTATCACAATAACAAAGAAAAACAAGCAAACACTTTCCTTTGTACTCGATCTAACACTAAATTTACTAATTATTTATTTTTTGATAAAGTTTCATAAAATTTCTTGTTGAAGTTAGGGTTCAAAAATGGAAACCTAAATATTTAACTTACAATATTTTCAAAACTATAGAATTTAATAGATCAAGGCAATAGAATTTATAGGTCAACTCATATATCTTTTTATTCTATTAGGATTTGGATAGGAAAATGGGGTGTGTGCAGGAACCCAACCTCCTCCATATAAGATTCTTATGTAGTTTTTCTATTATTAACAATTGGCAACCATACACTATAATTAGGCTAAAAAAAAAAAACACACAAGCAAAATGAATGAAAATAAAGAAAAACACACTACAAGAATGTGGGAGGGCTATAGCAGCGTTTCCAAACAATCGCCACTATATGTATACGTAACGACGACATTTCTTATAAAACGCACCTACTGAAATTTTCAAATACAGTGTTTCCTACGAAATGCAGCAATTGATTTTTCTAATACGACATTTCCTTTGTAATGCAGCCATTGAGTTTTTATTATGCGTCATTTATCAGGAAAAGCCACTATTGATGTAATATACGGCAGCGTTTTCTCAAAAACGCAGCTATTGACATTGTACATTGCAGTGTTTCCACAGCTATTAACATTATACAATGCGGGTATCCTAGGAAACACAGCTATTGACATTGTACATCCTGGCGTTTCCTAGTAAACGAAACTATTGACATTGTACGATGCGGCGTTTCCAAGGAAAAGCAGCTATTGACATTGTACTGTGCAATGCCGGTACAGGTCGAATACCCATAACCCTTTCCTATTTACTTCGCGCCCTTTTTCTTTCTCTCCCCGTGCCTCACCATGATCAGTTCTCCCAATCGATTCTCTCATCTCTCCCCTTTTCTCTCAATCTCTTCGTCTTCACTAAATCACCCCACTGTGCACCCTAATTGAATCCCTCTCCTTTTCTCCTTTTCTCTCAATCTCTCATTCTCTCTCCTTTTCTCTCAATCTCTTCTTCGTCTTCACCGTCGTTCCCTGCGCCTAACTCAACTCTCAACTCTCTCATCAATTCTCTCCTTCTCTCTCCTTTTCTCTGAATCCCTTTATCTTCACTGAAAATCACCCCATTGCACGCCCTAACTAAATCTCTCTCCTCTCTTTGTTCCCCGCGCACCCTAATTAAAACAATCTCTCTTATCTCTATCATTTTTCTTTCAAATTATCCCATTGCCAAGGCATGCCTCTCTTATTCTACTCTCAATTGACTACGCATGAATCTCGTCATGCTTTTCAAGAGATTCTAGCCACTAAAGCACCTGTGGACTGTGACATTGTGATAGATGTACCGGATTACGCGTGGTTGTGGCTTAGGTATTTTTCCCTCTCCTCTTTATCTCTCACCCACTGCATTATTTACCCTCTCTTCCTCTCTCACTCCATTTCTCTTCAAAATCAGGTATTTTTTAACTATTTCTGCTAAGATTTGGTGACGCCTTTTAACGATTTCTGCGAAGATTTGGTGAAGCAAGCAATGCTCTCCTCTTTCCGTCAGGTAAATGATCTGTCTGCTTGGTAGTTCTGGTCATGGATCGATCTGTTCCACCTAATATAGATCTAATAGCTGGTTTGGTCGTTTGCGGTTGTTTGGAATGCTGTTTGGAATTAACGTTGTTTGTTTGGAACCTCCCAATTGTAACATCATCCAAACATAAGGAGTGATTGCTCGGCCATAAACAAATCTTTCTTCACTCTAGCCCTGAAAATGTCCACACCTAGGTATCTCGTTGGAAACATACAAAAAGAGAAACCCAACATTGTAGCAATCTGACTTTTCTTGCTAGACACCATCTTGCCAAAAAAATATTTTGCTTTTTGTTAGGTTTATCCGTTGCCCGGCAAAATCCTGATACTGATCAATGCACAACTTCAAGGCACGCGCATCTCGCATACCTGTTTTAATGAATATAAAAATATCATCTACATAGAGTAAATGAGTAATGGTACTAACGCTGTGAGATCTTTGGAGAGCTGAGATTGCTCTTAAGTCTGTCAAGACCCTCAATCCTCTGCAAAGAACCTCTTCAGCTAGTATAAACAACAATGAGGACTAGGGGTCTCCCTGTCGCAAATCTCTAAAGAAACCAAAAAAATCCCACTGGACTACCATTTAACAACACCGAAACACAAGCTGACTTCAGAATCTAATGCACCAATCCAATGAGAGTACTAGAGAATCCAAACCGCCTCATCATAACAAACAGAAAATCCCAATCCAAAGAATGATATGCTTTTTGCACATCCAATTTAAGAGCCATACCACTCCCTCTAGTTTTCTTGTCTATGCTTGTAACTAACTTCAAGGCCATCCCAATATTGGTAAAGATCAGCCGCCCTTTCACAGACACACCCAGCTCAGAAGATATCAACTTCCCCATCACCAACCCCAACCGAGATGCCATAATTTTTGGGATAGTTTCGAAAACAAAATTCCAACACAGATCGACCTGAACTGAGAGATCATATTTGCATTTTCCACCTTTGGAATCAACATAATGAAATTATTGCTGATTCCCTTCATGATACAACCCGTTGTAAAAAAATACTTTCAACTGCACTGCAAACATCACTAGCAATAATATCCCAACATACTCCGAAGAAGCTCCCTGGAAAACCATCAAGACCTAGGGCGTTGTCAGCATTCAAAATAAAAAATTGCTCTCTGAACTTTATCATCTAAAGGGTGTGCATAGTTGTCAAGGCGTCGCCTAGGCGCCCAGGTTGCCTTGGGTCGCCTTGGAAAATTGGGCGCCTTGGTCGCCTAGGCGCCCAGTCAGGCCTCCTTCGCCTTGGTTCGCCTTGACGCCTTGACAACTATGAGGGTGTGAGGACCAAAGATTGAAATTTAAATTTGAAAGTTATCCTCAATTCCATATTTAATTAAGATGTTTAAATTCTCTACACTCAATCACACAAAAAGAGATCGAAAGGCCTTCACCTTAAGATCTCATCCACTCACGCCAGTGGAGGGTAAGAAACTGGAGTCGCCACCTAGATAAGGTCTAGGACCTATAAATGTTGTCCCTCATTGGAGGGACTCTAATGACCCACGTAATGGAACGGCTACATCTCATCTCACTAAAGGCGGGTAAGCACCAAATTACGAGTTGGGAAAGTGTTAGGCACCCAACTCGCCCAGTCATTGACCGGTCTCCCTAATCCTATCATTTCCTAAAGTTTTATGTATACTTTGAGATTATCTACATAGACTACAATATGCACAAGGAGATTCTAATAAGTTTCTAATTCACCCTATACTAATGGCATTACACTAACGATGTACAGTTCTACAACTAACAATATAAGTACAAAAATAAAATATACAAGTGAAGAGAAAAGAATGACTAATTATACAAGGAATGATATACAAAAGAATAAATGAAAATGAATGAAAGAATAATAAAACAAAAAAAAAACAACAAAAGTATGACCGAGGTTTGAAAACATCCTAAACAGCCTACGTATCCCTATGTGGCGGGAATCAGGCCAAACATAGTTCAGGCGGACGTCATATACCAAGTGTGTGCAAAAGAGGGACGCTCCCAAAATATTGGAACTCATCCCAAGGGTAGAGACGTCCCCACAACTGTAGGACCCATCTCAGTGTAGATGACTCCTATCGTTAGAAATCCCCACGGTGAGGTACTCTCTGAAGAAAGAAACTTACCTCAATTTGAGTGTGTGTGCAACAAATGATGCTCCCAAAATATTAGAACACATCCAAAGGATGAGATGCTCCCATAATGGTGGAACACATCTTGGTGTAAGATACCCCTATCGTTAGGAGCCCTCATGATGAGGTAATCCCTGAATAAAGGGACTTACCTCGATTTGACCGAGTGGAAAACAAAAGTTCCCACAACCTACATATCCCAAAAAGGGAATCAGGTCGACGTAATTTCAATGGATTAACGATCCATGGAAATGCGTGGCCCATACTCAGGAAAGGCAATCCCCTCAGCTCCCTACACAAGATGGTTATCTAAATCTCACTCATATCCCAGACCCAGGATGTCCAGGTGGGCCACCCATTGGGCCACCAATCCTAAACATACATCTACCCCATCACTGATTTCATTAAACATTTCTTTGTACAACGTTAGCCCAATCACTCCTGAAGACTAATCCTAAGGTTGGGTGGGCCTCATTCTAAATGGGGGCCACAATAGGGTGAACTCATTGGAGTCCCCTAAACAATCATATCGCGGGAATGGTGTATCCTAATATGCATCTATCATGGTGTTCAAGTGGAGATACACATTTGGGGTAGGCACCAGATGTTGACATAACCATCTACTCAATTTAGACATGCATACATGTTATAGTCTAAGCATGATGTGAAATAAACAATTTAAACTAAAGAAACACATATATGGCATTTATGATAGTAATATCTTACCACAAAAATGGATTAGAGCAAAAAGGGGTCATATTATATTCACCAAATGGGCAGAATCAGCCCAACACAAACAAGTCTGCTTCAGGAGAGAGAGACCAACCGAAACACAACCCAAATGGCCCCAAACCAAACAAACTAGTCTACTCTAAGCCCACTTAAATCAGCCCAACCTAGGCCTAAGCCAAACTCAAAATAAACCAAGTCAACAAGACCAAAAGAGACAAACCAGCCATGATCCAAACTGGGTCAACTTGAACCAAGCCCAATTCGGGTTAAGCCAAACTGAACCCAAACTAAACCTAACCTAACTGAACCAGAGCAAATCTAACCATAGAAAACTGAACTAATCTATGAACTAAGACCAAACCAGATTCGACTTAAATCAAAAACACCTAACCTAAGATGAACCAGTCTAGACCAAACTTGACCTAAGCATACCTGAACCAAAACATAAGCCCTGAACCAACCCCAGTCTGACCTGAAACAGACCAGACTGGCCAGACCCTGTACCAAGCCAGACCTACCAAAGCCTAGATAAAACCAAACCAACCTTGATCAAACAAACTCAAACCCAAACTCAAATTAAATATGAACTGGACTAGCTCCCAAACCTTCTTACTTAGAAAAGGAAATTGACCATCAGCTAGGGCCGCACTCACATATCCTAATGACGGAAAAAACACTCTAAACCAGGTAAGAAAAACAAAACATCAACCGAGACCATGAAACCAGAAATAAATCTATAAATCTAAAAATCCGATCGTATTGCCAAAGAGAGACCCTGAAAGAACTAATAATAATGGATGGATCACGAGACGAAACACAAGAAAAGGAAGAGAAATAAACATACAAACTTGCTGAAACAAACCTGTGGCAGAAAAAAAAAAACAAATTCCTAAAACAGAAAGAAAAAAACTAAAAAAAATAAGAACCTAACCGAACCTATCTATTGCAGGGTAAAGTCAACAGAGAAGAAGATATACAAAAGAAAACAAAAACCCCTACCTGAAACTAATCATCTTAATAGCCCACTAACAAAAGGGACAAACCACATAACCGATTAAACAGAGATAAGGCTCAAATCTGAAGAAGAAGAAGAAGAAGAAGAAGAAGAAGAAGAAGAAAGCCAATGATCTTGATCAAATGCATTTTCCCAGGCAAGGAGTAGTAAACAGAGAACTCCAAATAGAATTTGCAGGATTGAAGAACATGACACATGGCAGGAAAGGAATCTAGACAAAAATAGACTCAAATCTCTATGAACAACAAAAGAAACCTGCCTATATGCACTGCCTCGGGATGAAGACCAAGCAACCTCTGAGTCTACTTATGGAGCCCATGAGCCATGTTGGACTACTGAAGCATCGGGGACACCATAGAACAACAAGAGAAAACTCAGTAGGAAAAATATTAACGGCTCCTACACTAATAGCCCGTATATAAAACAGAAGCAAATGGTGTGAAGACCAAGAAGAGAAAAGAAATAAAAAATGGTAAGTAAACAAAGATGCAAACTCCTAAACCTCTGAGAGAGAAATTAAAATACCATTGCAACAGGAACTAAAAGTGCCAGACAAGGGGGTAAGGTAGAACAAATTCATTCATGACCGATATCGAAAGCACAAGAAGAACTCCAATCTATATAACAGAAAGTTAAAATAAAAGGGTGGGGCTTACTTGAACCAATAGTAGTGGCCGCGGCTGCTTCTTTTCGAAACCCTCGGATTGTTGCAGCTCCTCGCGACCCCTCTCTGTCCTTAAGAAAACCAAACCGCCGACTCTCACGTTTAACTCAGTCTCTCTCTTAACTCTCGATTTCTCTCTGCTCTTTTTTTTCCAGCCTCTCTTCTCAGAGATTTTTTTTTCTATTTTCCCTGAAGTCCCTCTCACTCACTCAAATCCGCCAATCAACCCTCCAATCTCCTTCCTCTTCATTCGGACCTAAACCCAGCAAAAATCCTCTCTCCCTTCTTCTCTCGATTCTCTCTCAGCCCCTGGCCGACCACCGAAGCACCTCTCCTGGTTTTGATTCCCCTTTGCTTCCTATCTCTCTCTCACTCTTCTGCTGCAACTCAGGCATAAAAGAAAATGCAGGCGCCAACTCTGATCAGATCCTAACAAAACGAAAAAGAGGGAGAAAGAAAAGAAAAGAAAAATAAATAAAATAAAATAAACCTCTCTTACCTTCTTCTCTCTTTCCCATCTTCTCGGGTTCTCTTCCTCTGCGAAACCCCTGCGGCTCCCTCTCTCAATCTCGATTTCTCTCACTGCTTCTCACTCTCCCTCACTGATTTCGGTTCCTTCTCTGCTTCTTCTCGATTCTAACTCCTCTTCTCGATTTAACTCCCCCTATTATCGATCAGCTTCCAGAAACCTAAAAACCCTTCTCTGGTATCTCTCTCCGATTTGCCTTTCTCGGCCCTCTCTTCTTCTCTTCTTCCCCCTTCTTCCGTCGCTCTGCTCTCCCTCCCACCCTCTCTGATTTTCCCCTAATGAGAAAAACCCGGAGCAAGGGCTCAAGGGTGGGTTTCACCCGAAATGCCAATTCTGCCCCTTGCATTAGATGGTCAAATGACCAAAAGGCCATACCAAAACCTAAGTTAGAAAATAACAAAAATAAAAGATAAAACTACAGTATACCTAAATTATTTTTATGATTAATTTTTTTTTTCACCAATACACCCCTCTTGTCACACATGAGGTTTGACGGGAGATTCCCTGCAGTGGCAAAACCAGGGTGCTAACAAAGGACAAATATTTAACTACATATTTCCGCCTCAAAAATCATACAAGGGATGCAATCCATGATATCTGTACTACCTCTATTCTCATGGAAATTCTCAAAATACTGCACTATATACTACTCCAACTCCGCCCCATGGTCAGAATTCATTCAACCATCCTCCCCTTGTAACTCCGTGACTGCACACCTAGCACGACGCACTTTGGCCTTCATATGCATGGAAATATCTAGTGTTCTAATCACCACTCCTCAGTTACTTGACTTTAGGGGTTTGTTTGATAAAACTTCTGCTCTGGATTCCTTGCTTCCAATTCGAAGTAGTACTTTTACTCTAGGCTACTCCAGGATTATTTGGAAGTAGAAACAAGTTTGATAATGCAGTTCTGAAATGGATTCCATAGCATCTTTCGAACAGACGTATGTTTGATAAACACACTATTCCACCAATCAAAGTCTAGAAAACTGGTGATGGCAGTGGAGGGTGGTGGTGGTGGTGGGCTGTGGTGAGTGGTGGTTGAGGTGGGTGGTGGCGGTGGTGAGTGGTGGTGGCGATGGTGGTAGTAGTGGTAGTAGTGGTGGTGGTGGTGGCGGAGGTGGTGGTTTTGGTGGTGGTTGTGGGTGGAGGGTATTGGTGGTGGTGGTGGTAGGTGGTGGTAGGTGGTGATGGTGGTGGTGGAGGCGGTCAAGCCTTTGTTTTGTGAAGAAGAGAGGAGTGTGAGAGAGGAGATGTTCTATTTTACTTTCTTTCTTTTCCTAAAAATTGTTCCAATACAAAGAAGCTTGTTTTTTTACTCTGAAAATTTGGGTTATGAAGTCAGTTTGAATCTGGTTCACTCTTTAGGAGCAAGAAACCGTATATACCAAAAGCGAGTGTACTCCAAAATGGCTCCTTAGGAGTCAGAATCCATATAATCCAGAATCTAGAGTTTTATCAAACAGGTCCTAGATTTTTTAGCCCACAACTTTTCTTCAGGAGCTAGAGCCTTATGATGTTCCGTTTTTGCCTCCAATTCTTCTTTAAATAAATTATCATTGAGCCTCACCGTCTCTATCACTTCTTGACAACCAACCAGAGCTACCCTTGTTCGTAGCACTGCCACCGCAATAAAAAGGAAACATATATGATCAAGTCCTATTTCATATGGAATATAATTGGAGTTGGAGCAAGGATGTAAATCAGTTCATAAATGATTTATTAGTTCGGTTACAATTCAAAGTTGTTATTAGTAGAAATCAAAACCGAATCGATTAATAATCGTTTATAAACCCCGTCAAAGATTGTTCATATCATCTACACCCACAAGAATGCAAAAACATCATCTACACCCCAAAACTTTTGTTGTGGTAATCAAAGAAATCCACTCCGTCAGTTGATTTCCGTTAGATGTTAACATCAGGTAGATGGAATATTTCAGAGACGATAATACCCTTTTGGCCTATTAAAAAGACCAGTATACCCTTTAGGTGGATTATAATATAAAGGAAGATCTTCACGATGAAAGCTGTTCTTCTCAGGACCGTTTTCTCACCGGTTCAATACTCCATGGTTTCCTATTCACCGAAGCTCTCCTTCTCTTGTACTAGCATAATTCAGTCACCTCTGCACTGTTCTCCCGCGAAAATAAAAAGTTGTCTCCGTCTCTGTCTTTGCCATCGTTGCATTTCTAGATCAATGACAAAGCTTCGAGGAGTACCTGGCGAGCGAAGTCAGAAGCTGATGAGGCATGCTCACTGAAGAATGATTCAGATAGATTTTCTAAGTTGCCTTCAGCTGGATATCGGTTTTTTCGGAGGAGAATGAGGAAAAGCTGGAGTTCTTCGGCGGTTTGGAAACAGGAAGGTGGACAGGCCTCATGCTCTGATCCATCCGTCATATTCATATAATTTACCTCAACTATGTTTACAATTCTGCCTGTTCAGCTTCTTCATCATCTTCACCATCACCACGCTCTCTCTTCCTACTCTCTTCTTCGGCAGTCGGCATCTGAAACCTGCAAACAAGGCAAGATCCATGCATCCTCAACCATTTCTCTATACAACCAGTAGCTGCAAGCTCCAAAGAAAAGCTGAGATGGCCCGCCATTCTGATTGTTTTATTGCGTTGCCTGGTTCCTCTTCTTCATTACTCCAAATGAAATTGAAAACTATATCAAATAGAACAATCTCTCACACTTTCTTACAGATCAACTGAATCACAGATTTTGATAAAAGGGATTTTAATTTTAGGGTTTTATACCAAATGGGATCTCCGGTGAACTTCTCCACTTTGATTTACAAATTGCACGATTGAAACCGGCATTCCGAAGACGTTCAGAAATATCTATGCGCAAACAGTTCCTGCCTCCACCGGCGGTCGGACTCCGGCGGACACAAACGTTCCCTGCTATATGAGATTCTCTTAAAGCCTCTTTAATGACCTGTCTGATTCTTGATTCCACAGAATTACTCCTTGTCAAGATCGCCTGTAAAATTTGCAATTTCAATTCAGGTGAGGACATTGATGAATAGAAGATTCCGATG
Source organism: Protea cynaroides (assembly GCA_028583415.1). Classification (NCBI taxonomy): domain Eukaryota; kingdom Viridiplantae; phylum Streptophyta; class Magnoliopsida; order Proteales; family Proteaceae; genus Protea; species Protea cynaroides. The sequence continues at coordinate 85,088,161 of CM053265.1, read as the reverse complement.
TAAAAACTTACATTTTAAAACTGATGTAGTGTTTCCCCTAAAGCTTTTCTCTTTTCAGCGTTGCTACCATTCTTATCTTGTTCTTCGTCGTCACCATCGCCCGCATCATCAGTGTATTTACCACCTGAAAATGAGGATGTAGGGTTTATGAGGATGAATCATATTCGGTGATTGAGATCCTTTGATGCCGAAGGCAACCCTTGTTTGCTAACGGCATCTCGAAGCAGAGATTCCAGACTCCTACCGCCTTCGATCACGATCATACCTTGTGTGATAGGGTTTACGAGGATGAATCATATTCGGTGATTGAGATTTTGTCTCAAGCTCACGTGTTGTCGGAAAAATCTTCACGTCGTCGGAGAAGAAGGCCGTTTGGAATAAATATTTTAAGTTTTTTAAAGCTAAAAAGGTAAAATATAAAAATGAAAAGTAAAACTATATCTTAACAATTTTAGTGATTTTCGTCAGTTAAGTAGACTTAGGTAATGTTTTTACAATCTTGTAGGTGTAGATGATGTTAGCAATCCTTGTTGGGGTGTAGATGAAATTTTTTCTTTCTTATTTTTCAAACTAAAACCTAACCGACTAGCTTCTAGTTTATGAGATTCTTATCGGTTTTGATTAATAGGTTCCTTAATGGTTCTTACTTGGTTTCTTACGATTAAGGAATGGGTTTAACTCAAACAAGTGATACATTGGATAAATTATAAAGTTACAAGCTCTATAAACAGGAGTGGTCACCCAATTTTTGAAGTCGTGAAAGCGGGATCCTATGAAAGGGTGTTTGACCGGTCACTTCTGAAAAGGAAGATTATCCACCAATTTACAAGTTAATAGTAAAATATTATTCGTGTAATTAGGTAGTTAACGGATTTTACTCAGTTCCCTCCCAATTTTATTTAATCGGTTTTTTATAGATTAATCGATGGTTTAATGACCACAACTGAAGCTATTAATAATGTGTCTAACCAAAACCGAATCAATTAATTTCAATTAGTTTCGACTCGATTTTAGAATTGACACCATTAAGTTGGGCTCGGGGACATAGAAGGAGGTTTCCTTATAAAGGGAATATATATATATATATATATATATATATATATATATATATATATACCCGAAGGTGCAAATTAAAATTACATGTTTATATATAATATAATGGAGTACTTTACCTTTAGTATCACTCTAGAAAGACAGTACAAACACATCATCGTCGTCTGAAATATTATCGACCTTGTAATAAGATTTGGCCTCCCATGTACATATTTCTGCAAATAATAATGAAATAAATATTGGATTAAGTTGGCTCTATATGATCACGGTAGATTCAATGTGATGGAATAACATGGCACTAAGTTAATCCTCTATCAGAAATGATTGGTTAAATTTCATATTTACTCCAAAAAGTAATAATAGAATTAAGATTTACAACTTCTATACATATCTGGATATGTATAAAACTAGAGATATGAACACCAAAAGCCCAACCGAGCACTGTGCTTGATATAGCAAGTAAAGGATGCCTTTTCCATCTGGGGAAGGGAAGCTTAAAAAATAAAAAAATCAAGTAAGTCAAATTTTTCGAGGGTCGGATTGTAAGAGGTGGCTAGTAGGTCAGTCGGCTACACAAATGAGGAAAGGCTCAAGGAGCAAGCTTCACCTGTACTCTGTAGCGTGGCCTATCAGACTTAGTGTAGATTCAAGTCGACAGACATCTGCAACGACGTCGCTTACAATTCTCATAAGATCAAATTCTTGTTTCTATTTTTACTCTATCTTTTAAAACTTGTGGGGGAATTGTTGGAAAAATCAATGTAAAAAGGTTTTTCCAAATAAAGTTTAAAAAGATGTAAAATACAAAATTTTGATTTTTTTGTTTTAGTTCAAAAATTTTGCTTTCGTTTTGGGCGGGAATTTCGTTTTTTCGACTTTGAGTTGGCCTTTCCAATGTAGGACTTTTTAGTCCCACATTGCTTAAGGAGTGTGGAGGAGATGTCTTTATTTGTAGGGAGTGTTGCATATCTTTTGAGCCCCAAAATGGAAGCAATGTTTGGTTGATTCACACACGTCCGCGCGTCGGACCAGACCACTACCGCGACCTGCTACCTGCCACTGTGACCATGACGCGGCGCGGGCGTCGGGAGTGGGCATGGGCGTGGGCCGAGGGCCGAGGGCCGAGGGCTATGGGCTATGGGGTTTTGTCGGATTCGGACACACCCCTACCTAGATACTCTTTTGGAAAGGGTTCATGTGTAGAGATGTATCTCTACACATAAAAGGGTGTCATCTAGACTGTTGATCTCAGGATCTAAGATCTGGATTAATCTGGGCGGTCCATCGGGAGGGTCACACCCCATCCAGTGGACACATCCAAGAGGTACTTGGGCCCTATAAATCGAGCCCGACCCCATGCTTCATTCTCATTCGAAATCAATACGATTTCTCTCTCTCTCTCTCTCTCTCTCCCTCTCCAACTCTCTCTCTTCCAAAGGAGTTGATCCTAGCCGTCGAAACTCGGAGTTCTTCAAAAAGAGTTGATCCTAGTCGTCGGGTCTGCTTATACCTGTCAGTGTGTGCACGCTGGGTGGGTATCCTATATAAGGGGTTGTTTTATCTTGCAGGTAGATTTGTAGGAGACTTACTGCACCAATAGAGGGCAAATACTGTCTTAAGGAGAGTGTACCAACATGATTCAACCCCCTTTTATAACTTCGAATTACTACTAATAAGGTACGTATAGTTATTTTATGTATGTTTCAGTTTTAACTATATGATTATAGTTTATATATATATATATATATATATATATATATATATATATATATATATATATATATATATATATATATATATATATATATATATATAGATACATATATCTACGTATGTATTTATTGATGATACATGTGTGACTATTGTTTACTACATGGTTTTTCCTGTTACAATCATTCTAGTCCATATAATATATAACTGAAGCTCTATTATAACGTTAATTTTTAGATAACATGCAGAAATTAAGGTTTTATGTTATGATACTTCAACACACTTAAGTGAGTTCGGTTCCTTGATTCTGAAAATCTTCTGTTTTTAGTATCTAATCTCATATTGTTTGGAGTAAGGATTCAAATTTCAGTTTCATGCCTGGTATTGGTTAGGCCAAAAATCAAATTTTTGGCCATTTCGGCCAAAATTGTGCTGAAACCAAGTAAAAAAACTCAGATTTCAAATTCGGTTTTGATGGCAAAAAAAATTATTATTGAGTCCAATTTTTTTTTTTTTTTTTGTAATGCAATTTAAACCTTTTTAATATATCCATTGAATCATTTATACCAAAAAAAAAAATTAGAAATAGTATTTCTATGTCTACATCATATCCTGCTAACGTACGTAATGAGTGAGAATGATAATAAATTAGAAACAAAGTAACGAACTAATGTTATATAACTTATATTGTTATCACAACATTTCAAAACATTCTTTAATTATCAATTACATAGAATAAGGAAATCCACTCAAATCATGACGAGTTTCGTGGCGCATCTAATCCCCGAGACTGAATCCATTGTTATTGCCAATAAATGTTCTCTCATTTAATCACATATGCATCTCATTCATTAACTTTATATACAAATTTATAAGAAAAAATAGTTTAAGGAAGAAATGGTTACCTTTTTGCTTCAAATCTTAAAAACCTTAATGAAACGAAGTTCAATGCACTTTGGAGTGCGAGGAAATGATAGAAAATGAGAAGAAAAATGGAAGAAATGAAAAATTTTTTTGGAAGAAAATCAAATTTCACCGAATTTGATCGAAATTAGTCTATTTGGGAAGAAATATGGTCGAAATTGATCAAAATCTATCGAAATCGATCGAAATCTACCAAAATATGAGACTAATTGGTTTTGACCTATAGTTTCGTTTCAGTTTGGCAAAAAATCGAAACATTTCGGCCAAAATTGAAAATTTCTACAGAAATTTGGAGCTAGGGTTTGGAGGTATAAGAGTGTAAATCCTGACAAGGCAAAGACATCAAGGATGGGAGGTCAACGGGCAAGGAAAACTCTCGAGATTGCGATTGGAGGAATTGGAAATGAAGGGTTCTTCACTGTGATTGTTGCAGCAAAGGATGTTCACAAGGGGAATCCCGACCCTGAGATGTTTGTTTATGCTGGTCAGTTTCTCAAATTCATAGTCAAGCGACAGTAATAGAGCCCATTAATCTTGTGCTGGACCGACCCCGTGATGGATCTGTATGGACTTCCAGTTAATCTCGCCAGAGCTAGAGATGGATATGTACGGACTTTCGGCTTCTGATTTCTTCCACATAGACGATCTCCTTGACTTCTCCAATGATGACTTCTTTTGATTAACCATAGTCCTTCAATCAAAGGGCGTCGTCAATGGTGGTCTCAAGCTTTATGATTTCAGCTACCGCGACAATCTGGATGGAGAGGAAGACGAAGATAGACAAGGCCAACATAAAGTTTTTTTTTTTTCCCCAATTTGGAGGCTATTATTATCCCAAATCATTGGTGATGCTAAATCCTATCACCAAATAGATTGGAAAGAAATATTTAAAAAAACAGAGGAGGTAGGAGACATTTTGTATCAAATTCTGGGTGATTGCCTTTTAGGTATCGTGTAGGGGAAGTGGGAGAAATTTATCTTTAAAAAAATGATTTTTGAGCTACTGTTAAAATGAGTTGATTTCCTTGGAAACCAAAGTGTATTATGAGGGTTGCTATTGAGATGTGTTTATTGAACCCCTGTTTTGAACCTTTCTACACGGCTGCCGTCCAAATCACCGTTGCAAGTCTCTCTCTCTCTCTCTCTCTCTCTCTCTCTCTCTCTCCTTTCCTTTTCTCTTCGATCCTCTTTAAAAAAAAAGTCTAAGTGAATCTGTAGATGAACGGAGGGTTTCCACAAAAAAAAAAAAAAAAAAAAAAAAAGACCAAGGGAGGGTTATTCAATATGTTGTAATCTAATAATAAATATGATAACATAGTTATCTTGAAATATAAGATGGCTCTGATACCATGAAAGAGAATTAGTAGATTTCTTATTTTTTTTAACCTATACCCGCCTTTTTTGTTTTTGAGCCACATGGCATGCTTCGTCAGACCAATGCCCATGAGTTCATCAAAGCTTAGTAGGATTTAAAAAAAAAAATAAATAAATAATGTTACACCATATGTAAGGTTTTGGATAAGGTTACCAATAGTTCCCAATACTACATTAACATTTACCAAAAGAAAAAAGGAAATATAATTTATTTATATTATTGACGAACCCGTTTGGGAACTCATATCCTCTTAGTCTTCTGACCATTGGATGTTCTTCTCAACGAATAAAATGGGTAAGCAGGTTTGAAATAGAGGCTAACTGCAAAAGAATGTCTCAATGGTAAATATGAATGTAAATAAATTTTCTTGTATAAGTTGAAATGCACCAAAGAGCAAAAAACAAAAAAAAAAAGAATTCTTTTCTTGTGTTCTAATTTTTTGTGTGTACCAAGGAGGGGAGGTTGATAAGACAACATCATAAAATGATCATGGTCCACTATATTGAATGTTAATAATACCTTCATTTTTCATGGATCTTAGTCTATAACCCTATAAACACCCAAGGTGAATATATTCATTTTCATCATGGGTGATGAAAAACTCGTCCCACAAAGTAATACTGGTTTTCTCACACACACAAAAAAAAAAAATAAAAAAAAATAACTGGCCAGTAATTGTAGAAATAAAAATATAAAAAATATTTTCAAACAAAATCAGCAAATAAAATACCCTGAACATGAGGTACTCAAACATAGTTTTCTTAAACTTGGGTACATTAGCTGTAATTATTTATTTGACAAATGACACATTTAAAGGAATCATTACGAGTATCCAACTTCACACTTTTTTTTTAAATTGTTTTCCAAATTTTCTCATATATGAGGTAGATCACAATTTTTTTTTAAATATTACTATATAAAAGGGAAAATAATCAAAATTAATGCATGACTTTATTTGATTGCAAAGAAGTTAAAAGAAAGAGAAATGAAATGTTTAAACTTAAAAAAGAAATTTTTGTAGTCATTAAAGCACATGATTATCATACGACTATGTAACTAACTCTAAAAAATTATATATTTGGTTATTAACGTTCACTTTACTTTGCATTCAAATCCCTTGTATTTGAAAAATATAAAAAAATTACATGTAAGTATTATTATCAAATAATGTATGAAATTTAAGTAGTTTATACAATCAAGTTATTATAAAATTTCCTTCTTAGGTTTGAAAGTTTTCACTTCGCCTCTTTTTATTTTCCTTTGCAATCAAACAGAGCCTATATTCTTGAAATTGATTACGATAATAAAAAATACCCAAACTGGTTAGTCTTTAAGAAACAAAGGCAGATCCTTTTTGTTGAGCATGGGCAATTTATGTTGAGTCCTTAATTTACTTTTTTTACCAAAATTTTCTAATTTAAGCATAAAAAACATGTGGAATATTTATGGTATTTTTTTTGGCTGATAAAAGATCTTAGTTTGTATTATATTTTTTAAAATAAAATTGTTTCATGAAAACCAGTGTGACATACCTTCCAAAGGAGCATATAAAAGGACTGTGCTGATGATTTATTTTTGGGATCAATTTGTCGAGAACGTTGCCAATAAACCAATGCAAGTGTAAGGTGCCCCAATACCTATGCACAAAGAAATTTTAGAGCACATTAAATGACATTATTATATGAGACTAATTTAATTAATGTAATTTAAAAAAAATCAATGTAATTAATGCTTACACACCTCAAATTAGATTAGATGAAAACGGTAAGAAACAATTTTGAGAATTTATGTACTTCTTCTTCTTTTTTTTTTCTTTTTTTTTTTTTTTTGTGGAAGAACATATGGATAGATTAGTTCAAGAATTAGTCAAGATGAAAAGATTACTATAAGAGGAGATCTAAATGATGAATATGTTGGAAGACATAGGAGAGGTTATGAAATAATTCATAAAGGATTTGGTTTTGGAGATAGGAATGAAGAAGGCACTCTAGAAAAAGTTTATGATGCTAACGATAAAGTTCCCATAGAGTTAATTTGGTAAGTTTTAGAGAAGAAAAATGTTTTGTATAAATATGTGAACATAGTTAAAGATATGTACGATAAAATTGTAACTAGTATAGAAACTATGAGGGCATAAGATAGTAAATTCTCAAATAATTGGATTACATCAAAGATCATTAATTGCTAAGCCCGTATTGTTTGAGCAAATCATAGATGCACTGATTAAAGGCATTCAAGACCAGATCAATTGGTGTATGTTTCTTGTCGATGATATTGTTTGGTGAATAAAACAAAAAAAATGGATAAATATAAAATTGGAATTATAAAGATCAACTTTGGAATTAAAATGTTTTAAGATAATTAGAATAAAAAAATTAAAAAAATAGTGTGTAACTTCAATAAAAGTAAGACTGAGAGTGAGGTGATGAAAATTGACAATAGGAAAATATTACAAAGTGATAACTTTAGGTACCTAGATTCAATAATAAATAAAGAAGAAAAAAATAAAATAAAGGATGATGTTGTAAAAAGAAACAAAAATAAATAAATAAATAAATTAATTAATAATAAAAAGATAGATCTAATTCAAGAGCTACCACAATACATGGTAAAGTTGCGAGAAACTCATTTGAGGTGGCATGGATATGTGTAATGGTGACCTTTGAATGTAGAGAGGTGATTTGGCTCAAATTTAGGGAGCTAAAAGAAATAGGGGTATGCTTAAAATGACTTTAAAAGAATGGCAGAAAAAGACATGTATAACTTAGGATTAGAATCAAGTATAGCTTTGAATAGAACTAACGAAAGAAAAATGATCCATGTAGCTTACCCCCATTTAATTGGGATAAAACTGAGTTGAGTTGTGTTGAATTGTATTTGAGATTACTTTAATATTTTTAAAACAAAAACAAATGCAATGTATGAATGAAAGTTGCATGAAAAAATTGCATACTGTTATGATCTTGCCAAACCAAAGTGACGATGAAGCTCCAACTATCATTCCAAGACCATGTATAGCAAATAGGACATTGAGACCAATAGCAAATGCCTGCTCCATAAATTATAAAACTCATGAAATTGATTACTTAGCAATTATTAATAACAAAAACAAATAATCATAAAAGAAACAATAATAGAAAATAAAAAAGAAGAAAGAAAAGCATTTTTAGTCAATAGGTTTGTATGAACTAAATATGCAATATCCCAATGGTGCGCTAACTAATAGTTTTTAAAGATAGGATTTTTTTTATTTATTAAATCCTTCACATTTCAAGTAATGAGAAAAAAAAAGCAAAACATTAAGTAAAAATAATTAATTTCCTTAATACAATACCAATGTTCTATTTATTATTATTGAGCTTGGTTCTATGTCGAGTGCAGTGCCCTCTAGGATCTTTCTCGGGGGCTTAGGATTGTTTGATTATATATATATATATATATATATATATATATATATATATATAGCAGTGTGAATAATTCATAAATAAGTAACCTTACTCTCGATCGATTGACATTAAGTTCAAGTTTCTTTGGTGTAAAAAATAATGGAGACATCTTTTCCAGTTTCTTTGACAAAGATGAAATAAATCTTTATTTTTTTTGTATTCTTTTTAAATTACATATCAATGTCCAAATATAATCTTTAATCATGTTGTAGTTCGACTAAAGTTCTTGGATATGGCATTAGAGTATTTTACATATGTTGGAAAAGTCAATGTAAAAAGGTTTTTCCAAATGAAGTTTAAAAAAATATAAAATTCAAAATTTTGACTTTTTTGTTTTAGCTCAAAATTTTGATTTTCATTTTGGACGGGAATTTCGTTTTTTTCGATTTTGAGTTGGCATTTCCAATGTAAGACTTTTTAGTCCCACATTGCTTAAGGATTGTGGAGGAGAGATCTTTATTTGTAGGGAATGTCACATATCGTTTGAGCCCCAAAACGGAAGCAATGTTCGGTTGACTTACACACGCACGCGCGCCGAACCGGACCTGACTGCGACCTGCGGGCATCGGGCGTGGGCCATAGGCTATGGGCTATGGGCTATGGGGTTTTGTCAGATTCGGACACACCCCTACCCGGATACCCTTTTGGAAAGGGTTCATGTGTAGAGATGTATCTCTACATATAAAAGGGTGTCATCTGGATCGTTGATCTCAGAATCTGAGATCTGGATTAATCTAGACGGTCCATCTGGCGGGTCACACCCCATCTAGTGGACACATCCAAGAAGTACTTGGGCCCTATAAATCGAGCCCGACCCCATGCTTCATTCGAAATCAATACGATTTCTCTCTCTCTCCCCTACTCCAACTCTCTCTCTTCATTTTCTGTTTAATCGAAGAGTTGAAACTCGGTGTTCTTCCAATGGAGTTGATCTTAGCCGTCGGGTCTGTTTATACCTGTCAGTGTATGCACCCTGGATGGGTATCCTACATAAGGGGTTGTTTTATCTTGGAGGTAGATTTGCAGGAGACCTACTGCACCAATAGAGGGTAAATACTGTCTTAAGGAAAATGTACCAACACGACTCAACCCCCTTTCATAACTTCAAATTACTACTAATAAGGTACGCATAGTTATTTTATGTATGTATCAGTTTTAACTATATGATTATAGTTGATATATATATATATATAGATACATATATCTACGTATGTATTTATTGATGATACATGTGTGACTATTGTTTACTATATGATTTTTTCTGTTACATATCATTCTAGTCCATATAATATATAACTGAAGCTCTATTATAGTTTTAATTTTTAGATAACAATCTTAAGGCAGTATTTATGTTATATATTGTAGTGATTGTTATCATGGCTGAATCTGAAATAACCACTGAAGTTGGGTCTGCCATAGGAAAGATGTGCATCGTGTCTGAGTTTGACAGTATCGAACCATTTAATGGTTCGAATTTTAAACGTTGGAGACAGATGATGCACTTCGCCATGTCCCAATTGGGAGCTATCTTCGCCCTTACTGAAAAGATGCCTAAGGAGTCTGATGACCTTGAAATAAGGTCCAAGAGGGTTGCATGGATCAATGCTGACTTCCAGTGCAAGAACAGAATCATGAATGCTATGACCAATGATCTATATAATGTGTATTCATCCTATGACTATGCGTATACCATATGGGAGGCTCTTGACAAAAAATATTCTCTGGAAGATGCTAGGTGTAAGAAGTATGTTACTATAAATTTCTTGAATTTCAAAATGAAAGAAGATTTGAGTGTATCCATGCAAATGGACATGTTCCAAGTTTTGATAGCAAGCCTTGTTAAAGAAGGAATGTCACTGCCAGAACAATTTATATCTGCATCATTAATTGAGAAATTACATAACTCCTGGAGTGACTTCAAATCACACATGAAGCACAAATCTAAAGACTGGACTCTTGAGCATTACATAATGCATATCAAGATAGAAGAGAAGAACCATGAGACTGACAAGGTGGAAAAAGCCAAGGAAATCAAAATCAAGGCTAATCTCGTGGAAGGCGGTAAAACTGAAAAGAGAGACAAGTCAAAGAAGTTTCTTTAGGTGAAGAAAGAAGGAAAGTTCAAGAAGACCAAGGGAGGTTGCTTCTTCTGTGGGAAACCGGATCATTTCAAAAAGGACTATCAGGTCTTCAAGAAGAAACTGGAAAATAACAAAACTAAGGTCCATCTCACTGAAGAGGACATGTTTGCAGCTGTAGTAACTGAGGTGAATTTGGTTGAAAAACCAAAAGAGTGGATCATAGACACTAGAGCTTCCAAGCATATATGCTCTGACCGATCTGTTTTCATAAAATATTCTTCGATCAAAGAAAGTGATTTTGTGTATATGGGGAATTCTCAAACCTCACCAGTGATGGGCAAGGGTCAAGTAGCTCTGAAGCTGACTTCTGGAAAGACTCTTGTTTTGAATGAATTGCTATATGTCTCAGACATTCGTAGAAATCTGGTTTCTGGCTTCCGTCTGAAAAAAGCTAGAATGAAGCTCAGCTTTGAAGCTGATAAGGTCATTGTACTACAGGGGAACAAATATGTAGGGAAATGATATGCAAGTAATGCCCTATTTGTAATGAGTGTTGAAAATGTTATGAATGAAATTCCTGCTTCTTCTTACTTGATTGTGTCATTTGATGTTTGGCATGGTAGACTGGGACATCGTAGTATACCTTACATTAAAAGACTATCTTACTTAGGATATTTTTTCAGTCCATCTGAACCCTCACAACATAAATGCCCAGTATGCATAGAATCAAAAATTACTAAAAAAAACCTCATAAGTCTGTAGAAAGACAAACCAATCTTTTAGAATTAATACATAGTGACTTGGCTGATTTTAAATCTCATAAATCAAGAGGAGGTAATAAATATTATATAACATTCATTGATGATTATTCTAGGTATACTAAGGTATATCTTTTAAAATCTAAGGATGAAGCTGAGTATGCTTTTAAAACATATAAGTTAGAAGTTGAAAATCAGCTTAATAAGAAAATTAAAAGGTTGAGAACCGACAGAGGGACTGAGTAGTATGGCACTCATAGCCTATCTCTGTTTTGTGAAGAAAATAAAATAATTCATGAAATTACTGCACCATACCAACCTGAGTCTAATGGTGTAGCAGAAAGGAAAAATAGAACCTTAAAAGAAATGATGATTTGCTTTCTTATTAGCTCTGGATTATCTTATAATATGTGGGGGAGAAGTTATCTTATCTGCTTGTTATATTCTTAATAGAATACCTCCTAAAAAATCAAATCTTATCCCTTTTGAACTTTGACATGGTAGAAAATCATCATTTAATCACTTAAGGGTATGGGGATGTTTAGCCAAAGTTAGAATACCCAAATCGAAGAAAAGAAAGTTTAAACAAAAAACTTGTGATTGTATTTTTATAGGATATGCTCTTCATAGTACTGTTTATAGGTTCTTGGTTTTGAACTCAATTGAAAATATTTTTGATGCTAACACCATCATTGAATCTCGTGATGCTGAATTCTTTGAACATGTGTTTTCTAAATTGGTTAGAACTACTTCTAATGAGAATCATAATGAGATCCATGTTATAAAAATGAAATTACTGTAGAACAAGAATCTGACGAACTTACTACTAAATTACTTAGGAGAAGTAAAAGACAAAGGAGACCTGCTAACCTAGGTGATCATATGTTACTATATCATGTGGATAGAAACCCCTTTACTTATCAAGAGGTTGTAACATCTGCAGATGTTGTATTCTGAAAAGAGACTATTAAAAGTGAATTAGATTCTATTATCCAAAATCATACTTGGGAGTTGGTTGATCTTCCACTAGGAACAAAGCTTCTAGATACCAAATGAATTTTTAAAAAGAAATTAAAACATGATGGATCTCTTGACAAGTTTAAGGGAAAGTTGGTAGTAAAAGGGTTTAGACAAAAGAAGGATATAGATTATTTTGATACTTTCTCCCCTGTAACTCGTATTGTAATCATACGAACTTTATTTGCTATTGCCTCTATTTATAACTTAGTAATTCATCAAATGGATGTTAAAATAGTTTTTCTAAATAGAGTTTTAGAGGAAGAAATCTATATCAAACAACCTGAAGGATGCATAATATCAGGACAAGAACATAAAGTTTGTAAATTAATTAAATCTTTGTATGATTTAAAACAAGCGCTTAAACAATGGCATGAGAAACTTGATCAAGTATTATTAAATAATGATTTTATTATTAATAATTCTGATAGGTGTGTATATAGTAAATTTAATAATAATGGCGAGGGTATAATTATTGTTCTTTATGTTGATGATATGCTGATAATGAGAACAGATTTAAATATTATAAATTTAACAAAGAAAATTCTTATGTCTAAATTTGATACAAAAGACATGGGAGAAGTTCATGTCATTTTAGATATCAAAGTTACAAAAAAATCCAATGAGATAATACTATCTCAAACACATTATGTGGAAAGCCTACTAAAGAAGTATGGATATTATTAGTGCTCTCCAATAAAGATACCTTTAGAGGTAGGGAGTCATCTCATAAAACACCAAGGTGAACCAGTCTCCCAAAAGGAGTATTCCCAGATTATAGGTTCAGTGTCATACTTAATGAACTCAACAAAACCGGACATAGCCTTGGCAGTAAGAAAATTGAGTCAACATACTCATAACCTTAGAAAAGAGCACTGGGAAGCTCTAACAAGGTTATTAAGGTACTTACAGGGAACAATAAACTATGGTTTACACTATAATGGATATCCCTCAGTCATAGAAAGATATTGTGATGCTAACTAGATATCTGATACAGAAGAATCCTTAACCACAAGTGGTTATATATATACTCTTGGTGGATGAGCGATTTCATGAAAATCTGTCAAACAAACCTGTGGTTCAGGTTCCACTATGGAGGCAGAATTTATAGCCTTAGAGAAGGCTAGGGCAGAAGCCGAATGGGTCAAAAATTTGGTGGTAGAAATTCCGTTATGGCCTAAACTTATGCCCCCAATATCAATACATTGTGATAGTCAGGCGGCCATTGCTAAAGCGAAAAACAAGATATATAACGAAAAAAAAAGACACATACGCCTGAGACACAACCTTGTGAGGCAATATATAAGTGAAAGAACGATAGCTATCGACTTTGTAAAATCAGAAAAGAATCTGACCGATATATTTACAAAACCTCAAACTACCAAGGTCATAATCGACACATCTAAAGGAATGAGCTTAAAGCCCGTGTCATAAGTCATGTGATGGAACCCAATCTATGTGATAGGAGATCCCTGGAATTAGGTTCAACGAGTAAGAACGAAGTCACGCAGATGATTTGTTTAGTACTATCAAAATTTGCTCATTCTAGTTAGATGGTAAGATAGTACTCACCACAATGAACAAAGGATGAATCTTAAGGATTCTTAGTTAAGTCAAGCTATCCTAGAGGAATGTGGGGGTGTGTTAACTGTGGTGCACACCATGGGCTGACCTTATTGAATGTAGGGAGTGGGACCGCTATCAATGAGAGTTTTAAGGGCAAACTCTCATAAACATTCATGAACCAGGATAGGGACAAGGCCGGTTTAAAATCTGTCCACCTTTAAGGGATTTTTCGAGGGTCGGACTGTAAGAGGTGGCTGGTAGGTCAGTCGGCTACAGAAATGAGGAAAGGCTCAAGGAGCGAGCTTCACCTATACTCTATAGCGTGGTCTATCAGACCTAGTGTAGATTCAAGTCGATAGACATCTGCAACGACGTCGCTTACAGTTCTCATAAGATCAAATTCTTGTTTCTGTTTTTACTCTATCTTTTAAAACTTGTGGGAAAATTGTTGGAAAAGTCAATGTAAAAAGGTTTTTCCAAATAAAGTTTAAAAAGTTGTAAAATTCAAATTTTTGATTTTTTTGTTTTAACTCAAAATTTTGGTTTTTATTTTGGACGAGAATTTCGTTTTTTCGGTTTTGAGTTGACATTTCCAATGTAGGACTTTTTAGTCCCATATTGCTTAAGGATTGTGGATGAGAGGTCTTTATTTGTAGGGAGTGTCGCATATCGTTTAACCCATCTGGACCGTTGATCTCAGGATCTGAGATCTGGACGGTCCATCTGGAGGGTCACACCCCATCGAGTGGACACATCCAAGAGGTACTTGGGCCTTATAAATAGAGCCCGACCCCATGCTTTATTCTCATTCGAAATCAATACGATTTCTCTCTCTCTCTCTCCAACTCTCTCTCTCCATTTTCTGTTTAATCGAAGAGTCGAAACTCGATATTTCTTCCAAAATAGTTGATCTTAGCCGTCGGGTCTGCATATACCTGTCAGTATTTGCATGCTGGGTGGGTATCCTACATAAGGGGTTGTTTTATCTTAGAGGCAGATTTGCAGGAGACCTACTGCACCAATAGAGGACAAATACTGTCTTAAGGAGAGTGTACCAACACGACTCAATCCATTTCATAACTTCAAATTACTGCTATTAAGGTACGCATGGTTATTTTATGTATGTTTCAATTTTAACTTATGTATAGTTGTATATATGTATCAATATATAAATATATGATATATATGTTGATATATATATATATATATATATATATATATATATATATATATATATATATATATATATATATATATATATACATCTACGTATGTATAGATTGATGATACATGTGTGACTATTGTTTACCACATGATTTTTCCTGTTACATATAATTCTAGTCCATATAATATATAACTGAAGCTCTATTATAGCATTAATTTAGTATAACAACATACATATCTAATGCTCATGTTTCACATATCTATAATACACGATAATTGGCATAGAAACATAGATCCGATGTGTAATTATTATAAATCAAATGTATATACCAAAATTACGTATATATTAGAGATTCTTAGTTTTGGTCGAAAGAATCAAGGTTAAATATACTAAACAATAATTAGGCCATGTTAAATTTTGAAAGATAAAAAGTTAGTATCACACATCAATCTTTTGCCCATCATCATCATGAAATTAATAATCATACTTATTTATAAATAGAACTAAGGTACGTGAAATTCTTTTACTAACTCTTTCTTCACCAAATCGAATGCTGAGGGTATCAATGCCATTTGCTCTATCTCCATCAATATCTGGAATGTCCTGTTTATCGCAACTAATATTAATATGGCTTAAGATAAAAGATGGTCATCAATGAATTTGCATGATAATCAAATTATAATCTAATTTACATTATCTTTATGGTATATACACAGTGGTTGGATGATTCAATGTTGCAGTTAAAAAAAAAAAAGAGCAAACACTTTCCTCTTAACTCGACTTAATACTAATTTTATTAATTATGTATTTATTGATAAAGTTTCATAAAATTTCTTGTTGAAGTTAGGGTTCAAAAATAAAAACCTAAATATTTCACTTACAATATTTTCAAAACTATAGATTTTTTATGGATCAACGCAATAGAGTTTATAGGTCAAATCATACATTTGTTTTTATTCTACTAGGATTTCAATTGGAAAAGGGGGCATGCGGGATCCCAACCTCCTCCATATACGGGTCTTATTTAGTTTTTCTATGATTACCTACAAAAATTAATTGGCCACCATACACTATTTATTTGGCCCTAAAAAAAAAAAAACCAAATGAATGAAAATAAAGAAAAACAATTACCACATTCCTAGGGTGGTGTGTCCCATCCCACCCCCCCCCGGGGACATTCTTTTGATTCTTCTAATGTTTATAAATTTTGTAAGGGTGCAGTCTAATGTCATAGTATCTTGGGTCACTAGAAACTGAATTATTGAATACTTCACTGTGATTTAATTCAAACTTTAAAATATATGAAGCTCTATTCAAATTTTACATTATTAATGTGATTTTTAATATCAAGCTGTGAATTATTTAATAAGAAAATTTTGTTTTCTAGCTCCATTAGTGACAGATTTTGGTGTCAAAGATTATATATGCAGCAGATAATGAGAGATCAACTTCCCCTTCACCAACCCCAACTGAAATGCCATAATTTTTGGGATAATTTTGAAAAAAAAAAAATCTAGCAAAGACGGGCTTGAACTGAGTGATCATATATGCATTCTCCACCTTTGGAATCAATCTAGTGAAAATTATTGATGCCCTTTGTGATACAACCTATAGCCCCAAAAAAAAAAAAAAAAAATTGAATTGCACTGTAAAAACATCATTAGCAATAATATCCCAACATACTCTGAAGAAGCTCTCAGGAAAATGGAACCAAATCCTCTCTTCCCCGACTCTCCTGCTCCCATTCCATCTCACCATTGAAGTGTGTTGAAGTTCGAACTGACTCACACTTCAATGTTGAGATGGGATGAAAACCGAAGAATCGGGGAAGAGAGGATTTCAATTCGTTCCCAGGAAAACCTTTAGGACTTGGGGTGCTGTCAGTGTTTAGATAAAAAAATTGCTCTTTTAACTTCATCATCTGAAGGGCACATAATTAACTGTGTATTTCCACCTCAGAAATCATTAACAGGGATGCACTCTATGATTTCCGCATTTCCTCTGTACTTCCCCGACTCTCATGGAAACCATCAAAATACTGCCCTATATACGGATTCACATCGTCTCCTCCCAGTCATTCTGGGAGGATGGTGGCAACCTTCCTCGGATGGTTGCCACGTGGCTCTCGGTGAATCCGAGACCCACGTTCGAACCGACACCCCCCTGTCGGCTTGGCTTGTCGGCTGAGTGTCGGCTCGGACGTGGGTCTCGGATTCACCGAGAGTCACGTGGCAACCATCCGAAGAAGGTTGCCACTGTCCTCCCAGACCACTGGGAGGAGATGATGCGGATCCCCCTATATACTGTTCCAACTCCCCCCATGGTCAGAAATCATTTGACCATCATTCCCGTGTAACTCCCTGATTAGACACTTTACATGACGCACTTTGGCACACATATGGAAATATCTAGTGTTCTGATCACCACTCTTTAGCCATTTGACTCTAGATTTTTCAGCCCACAATTTTTTTTTCAAGAGCTAGAGCCTTATGATGTTCAGTCTTTGCCTCCAATTCTTCTTTAAATAAGGTATCATTGAGCCCCACCATCTCTATTACTTCTTGACAATCAGCCAGAGCTACCCTTGTCCGTAGCACTTCTACTACCATAAAAAGGAGACCTAAGAAAATGGAGACCTATGATCGAGTCGTACCTCATACGGGATATAATGGAAGTTGGAGCAAGGGTGTAAATTAGTTCATATATGATTTATCAGTTTGTGAGGATAGATATGAGAGGTGCTCTCGCCTTTCTTGGGATTTTTGAAATTTTGATTTGGAGTCGCCAACTAGATTAAGATCTAAGATCTCAAATGTAGTCTCATCATATGATAAGACTTTTATTTACTCATGACCCTTAGATCGATTTTTTGGTCCATCATAAATTGGATAAGTGTCAGGTTACGAATATGGGAAAGGGTTAGACACCCAAAATCACCCGATCGAGATCGATTTCCTATGAATTTCTTATGCTAGACTCTATTTATTGAACCGAATCAAACCAAGTGATTTGATATCAATGAACCAAATCTGGAATCTTCCAGATTGCTTACGTATCTCGAACTTCTTTCAAAAATCAGGTTCTCCATCGTAGTTTAGGTGTGATTAAAGTTTATGCTTGTTCATGATTAAGTTTATTGTTCAAGTTGAAGTTTATGCTTTAAAGGATGAGAAACCCTATGGGTCGGGATTGGATAGCCCATGTTGATTGATAGATAGTCATAATGGATTTAAAAATGGATAACCTATGTGGGTTGAAGTACATATCCATAGTGAAGTGGATAGTCCATATGGATCGATAGATCCGAATATGGAGATTCCTCTAAATTGTCTACGTATCCTAGGATTTGCCCTAAGAATCAAGATCCGCATAGTTTGACCATTTGATATTTGGATAACTGGTTCTGGGTCAGAATGTGGATAATCCTTTCTGGGTTTGAATTTGGATAATCCTTTCTGAGTTTGAATATGGATAGATATCCTAGTGGATTTATGGATAGTCCATGTAGACCGAATTTTTGGACCATATTTGAGAATCTTTTCAAGTTACCTATGTATTCTAGGGTTTGCCCTAGAAATCAAACCCCACGTAGTTCGAAAGGCAGTCCAGGTGAACTGAAAAGGGAGGTTTTGATAGGTATACCCTTGAGGGTAAAGGTGACATTTTCTAAATGATAAGGATCCTTCCTAAAATATGACTCTTGGGAGTCAAATCTCTATGTGTACCTATTCTAGGTCATTGTACTCTAGGGAGCGAGATATGAGGGATCGTCCTAAACTACCATTTTTCCTAAAACGCTAGTTTTGAAAATTTTGGTCGAGCATTCTCTTTCTTTATTAAGATTTTTACGTTTTCTTTCCATTTTTCCCTTCCCATGAATGTTGATGCCTACATGCACATCCCCACACCTAGAATTATCTTCTAACAGTGTAAGACCCGCACTCCATGAACCCGATCTAAACCTTTAATTCATGTCGTAATAGGTCTTCCAATCATCACCGGGCCAGACGGGACGAACGGATGACAACCAGGTATGAAAACGGATCAGACCTAAATGATATTTTTCATACCGGTCGACCGGTATCGATGATATCGATCGATCGATATACCTACACAGGCAGACCACTTAGATCCAGAAACAGATCTTTACGGGTCTCACTTTCCAAATTTCGAATCAAAGGACTTTCTTAATGTAAGGGGGTTTCCTAAACTCAATCCTAGTCTATTTAAGGACCCCTAAACCTTCTTAAATCTCTTTCATTGATCCTCACAAACCCTAGAGAGGAGAAAGAGATCGAAGAAGGAGAAGGAGCTAAGGAAGGAGAGGGAAGAGCCGTCATTGTCGTTGGACAAAGAACACTAGATCTACTGCGAACCAACAGTAAGTGCTTAAACCTTCCTCTAAGTTAAGCGTTATAGTAGGCTAGTCATGATTGGATCAATACCATGCAATGCGAGGTATTGATCTAAATTTAAATTTGCCGTCAAACCCTAATATAGTCGGTAAACCCTATATTCAAGTTCTAGGTTGAAGATCATCGAAACTAGGACTTGAATGGAGTTTGAAACAACTCTAATTCAGTGCTCAAATCTAGAATGTATAGCAGAAATCCTAGAATCAATAAGGATTGATCGACGGAAGGCGAGAACCGAGCGTATGGTCTTCCGAAGACATACCGATCGACCATACCGGTCGCACCCTATGCGACCGGTATCTCTCGAAGACTGGTCTGTGGGGACCGATCGACCATACCGGTCACACCTTTCCCCACAGTGTCGCGACCGGTACCCGCGATCGGTCTGCACTGTGAAGAGTGATCGGTCTGCACTGTGAAGAGTGTTTTGACCCAGTTGGTTTTTTAACCAACGTAAACCCTAAGAAAATTATTCTAATTCAACCCTAACATCGTGTAGGACCTTGTGATAGCGAGTTTGGATTCTGTGGCGCGGAGCAAGTTAGCAATCAAGCGTCAGGTAAGAGAATCGGACCTAAACCCTAATAATTTAATAACAGTAAAACGTTGTTAATAATTGTGATTATATGGAATGATGTTTGCGCATACTCGCATGTCATCTTTACTTTCAGTTATTATTATTGTTCATGCATACTCGCTATGTTAGGATGTGACTGTTAGGCATGTGATTGTTTTCGTTGGTGTGTGGAATGGGAAGGGCCTGGGGTCTGGGATCATTCCTCACACTACCACCTTTTTGTATCATTCTGTTTTAGCATGCTTGGTGCGGATAGGGTATCAGGGGGAGGAAGTGGCACTGTGGTCTCCGGCCTAGCCACTAGACTCTAGCTCTATCTCCACCAATAAAAGGTGCTTAATTAGGTGTTGCATGGGGTAGCAATGGGTGACTCAAGGTTGCTGCCGTAGGGATGGAGGTTGCTGTCGTAGGGATGGAGGTGGCTGCATGGGGGTGATAGGGAGAGATAGGGGGTGATAGGGAGAGATATAGGGTGATGGTGAGGGTTGGTCTTGGTACAACAATGGGGTGTTCGGCCATGGGGGTGTGTGGTGCTTTGCATGGCCGTGGGTAGGTGTCTAATGGACAAGAGAGTTGGGTTGATGTTGGGTGGAGGTGGCAACATGGCTGCTTCCCTCCTCTCTCTCTCTCTCTCTCTCTCTCTCTTTATTCGGGTTCTCTCTCTCACTCTCTCTTTTCTCTTTACATATATTAAAATATAATAGAGAGTTGAGTTACTGGCTTCTGTCTCTCTTTCTGTCATTTAATGAGTTATTTCGGCTTGTAGTTTTGCATGGAATCTTTCAGCTACTTTTGTCCTATTTTTTACATCCACTTTGAAGAGGACTGACAATGGAGCACATTGGTGCTTGAATCGCCTGATTTGGATGTCAGATGACCAAAATATGAAGAACTGAAGTTTAAACGGTCTAATTTACGATAATTCAGTCTGCAACTCTGCATGGGATCTTTCGGCTACCTCTGTCCCAAATTTTCCTCTTCCACTTTGAAGAGGACTGACAATGGAGCACACTAGCACTTGAATAGCCTAATTTAGACATTAGATGACCAAAATATGAAGAATTGAAGTTTAAATGGACATATCAGCTTGCAACTCTGCATGGGATCTTTCAGTGGCCTCTCTCTTGGATTTTCCAAGTCCACTTCGAAGAGGACTGAAAATGGAGAATAATGGTGCTTGAATCACTTAATTTGGACATCGGATGAGTAAAATATGAAGAACTGAAGTTTAAACGGTCCAATTTATGATAATTTGCCCAAAAATCCTTAACTTATGATAATTTGTAGAAAAGCTCTTGGAAAAATTATGCATATTTCAATCCAACTAAAATCACGATATCTTCTTTGTTTGATATTCGAATTGAGCGATTCTAATCTTATTTCGAAGATAATTCCACGACCTACACATCCATGCAGGTTACAGTCCATGACCTTGCTGTAGGGCTCCCCGAAATTAGCCTCGAAGTTGCCACCAAAAATCCAAACCTTGAATTAGGATCCGCAACCATTCCAAATGTGCTCACCTAAGCTCCTAGACACCGCGGGGGGGGGGGGGGGGGGGGGGGGGGGAACTCTGGCTTGGCTTAGAACACCATAGGAAACATGTAGAGACTGATCAACCATCGGTTTGAGAGAGTTTCACTCACCTCTCCTATAGTTTTTCAAAATTCTCTCACCTCCCTTTGTTTGTTGTCTGCACTTCAAGGAGACCCTGCTCGACTGGGGATGGTAAAAATGAAGCCCTTACACAGTTCTATTTGGTTCAGTTAGATTCAAGGTTGTTATTAGTAGAAACGAAAACCAAATCGATTAATAATCGTTTCTTATTCAAACTAAAACCTAACCAATTAACAACCATTTTATCGGATTCTCATCGGTTTTAATTAATAGGTTCCTAAACAATTCTTACTCTGTTTCTTATGATTAAGGAATAGTCTAATCATACAAGTGATACATTTGATAAATTATAAAGTAACAAACTCTATAAATAGGGCTGGTTGTTCGATTTTTGAAGTCGTGACAACGGGATCCTTGGAAAGGGAGCTTGACCATTCACTTATGAAAAGGAAGATTCTCCTCCAATTTAGAAGTTAATAATAAAATATTATACATGTAGTTAGGTAGTTAACAAATTTTACTCTGTTTCCTCCCAATTTTATTTAATCAATTTTTATTGATTAATCGATAGTTTAACTGTTCTAAACCACAATTGAAACATTTAATAATGTGTAAAACCAAAACAGAACCAATTAATTTTGGTTAGATTCGATTCGATTTTTTGTCGATCTGTTTCATTTTGATTTCTCGATCTTAGTTTTGGTTTAGATTTGATACCATTAAGTTGGCTGGGGATACGGAAGAAGGTTTCCTTATAACAAGAAAAAAAAATCCCAAAGGTGCAAAGTAAAATTTTATACTTATATATAATATAAGGAGTACTTTACCTTTAGTATCACTCCAACAATGGTGTATAGAGACATCATCGTTGTCTGAAATATCAACGACTTTGTGATAAGATTTGGCCTCCCAAGTACTTTCTGCAAATATAACGAAATAAATATCGGATTAAATTGGTTCTATGTGATCATGCATAGAAATGATTGGTTAAATTTCATGTTTAATCCAAAAAGTAATAATAGAATATTTACAACTTTTACATACCTGTATGTGTATAAAATTAAAGATATGAACACCAAAAGCGCAACCGGCCACTGTGGTTGATATAGCAAGTAAAGGATGCTTTTTCCATCTAAGGAAGGGAAGCTAATAAAAAGAAAAGAAAAAAAAAGAATATCAAGTAAGTCAACTTATTAATGTGCTTTTCTTTATCCATATGTTTGACTTAGTCTTCTAAACATTAACAAATTTGCCTGCCCCTTAGCAACCAAAAAAAAAAAAAAGGTTAATATCATGCATGAGAAATTTATGAAATTATAGATTACTATGTATTCGTGGCTTTTTTTTTTCCTTTTTTTTTTTGGGTAAAAATGTATTTGTGTTTTTTTACACAATTTCTTTGGGGTTTTTGTACTTTTTTTTTCTTTTCTTTTTTTGAAAAAATTTCACGTAAACCCCAAAAAGTATTGGTAACATCATCTATCACCACAGATTTGAAAAATATCAACCCACCCACTTAACTAACGAAAATCACTTAAAATGTTGATAGACATTGTTACCCTTCATATTATAAATTGAAAATTTTTAAAAATAGGAAAAAGAACTAGTTTGACCTTCTATTGAAAAAGTGGAAACGACGATGTCGAGGACGATGAAAACAGACATGCAGTCTCATTTTCCAGTGCCCGTGCCAGAGCAGTAGCAGAAGGGGACGACGAGGTTGGGGCAGGTTAAGATCAGGAAGACGAAGCCTTGCTCTCGAGATATTTGGAGAGGATGTCGTCGTTCGCTTCTTCCCCATCTCTCTCTTGCTCTTTTCTTGTCACAGGCAACATCGGAGCGGCCACGAAACTAAAAGCACAGAGTCAGTTTTCCTTTGCAATCCAGGAAGAAAGGTAATACAGATCGGAATACGAGCAAACAATTGAATTGAACAAGGTTTTCTATTAATTATCTAGATCTCTCTCTGCGCAAAGACCAGATTAGGCTTCTGCAATTCGTCTACTTTGAAGATAGGTTTCGATCTTACCAGAGGCTTCTGCAATTCGTCTACTGCTACAAAGGAATTTCTAGGATTTAATTAATTGACGATTTTCTTCTGGGTGTTTGATGCTTGTTTTAATGGATTGATGATTAGCAAGAGAAGTTAAAGAATCGAGAATGAAATGGGCTCTTTTGGTTGTTTCTGTCTTTTGAGGAGTGGAAAGTGGAAAGAAGAAGTGAGAGAGAGAGAGAGAGAGAGAGAGAGAGAGAGAGAGAGAGAACCTTATCGACGTGAGAATGGAGTTGGGAAATGAGCTCGTCCATCGCTTTAGAGTTACAAAGGAAAGAATCAGAGTTGCGGCGATACCATCCGGTAAGACTCCCAAACAATACTCTCTTGTTATCTGTAGGAGATTGACGCTGCTTCTCCCCACAGGGATTGATGAACTTGCTCTCTTTGCCAATACTCTCAGACTCTCTCTCTCTCTCTCTCTCTCTCTCTCTCTCTCTCTCTCTCGCTTCTGATTCTCAATACTTTACATTAAATTCATTACAACTGTTAAACTCTACTCATTATCTCGACTCTGTTCATGCATTGTTGTACGAAATAGAGCTTTGACCGTGTTTGTTGCGACACTTCTTCATCTTCCTTTCTCCAACGTATCGCTTTGGTCGTGTTTGCTATGACGTATCATCACTACCGATCGATTCTTTGCAAGTCTTCCAATTTGTGTTTATCTCAGTGACAATTTTATTCCAAGCTGAAATGCGATTTTATTCTGGTGGATCTCTTTGGTACCTTAGGAAGAGAAGAAGAGCAGAAGGGAAAAGAAGAAGAAAAATTCAGAAAGAAGAAGAAGAAAAAGGTAAAATGGTCTTTTAACTTTACTCTAAGGGCAATATTGTCTAAGAAAATTCCATTTGAGTTGACATCAGCATCTAACGGGACTCTGTTAACGGGCTAGACCTCTTTGATTAGCGGTGCAAAGATTATGAATGGTAATTGATGATGTTAGAAACTTGTAGATGGTAGATGATATTGCCAATACTTCTTGGGGTCTACGTGAAATTTTTCCCCCCTTTTTTTTTCATTCTCATTCAGTAGATACATATATAGTTAGATTGCTTGCTACACTAATTTTACTACAGAAGCAAATTCTCGTAATTGATGTTTCAGAAACTTCACTAGAAGAGAAGGGAATGAATATGAACTTATTTTGAATGTAGTGATTTTTATCCCCCAAGCATGGTTTTGACCTTCGGGCCGCCCACAAATTTCAATGACTTAGTTTTATAAATCAATTTTTTTTAGGGCAATGGATTGTTGTTCGACACGACCACAGTGAGAAAATAAGTTTTTAGTGATATTTTGCTCCAAGATAGTGAATTTGAGGTAGTTTCTGAAATCCATTAATCAGAATTCTGCAACATGGAATAATGACTGGTGGGCAATTATAGTGCAAAAGATTCTATTTTTTTGGATAAGATGATTTATTGAAACCCAAAGAAGAGGAGAACACAACATGCCTCCATTAGAGGGGAGAACCCCAGGGGAGGACCATACAACAAACAATGCACAAAAAAAGAGGGAAGAACCTCCCTCTGCTAAGGCAACTACAAGAACTCAAAGACCCAAAACAGAGATTTCATATAATAAATTTAGATCCTAAAAACTGCATCCTCTGGTCTGGACGCCCCATCCCAGTCCATCGTGAGATTAATGCCCTTAATGCTGTCGCTGGAATCCGTAAAGGGGAAAACAAACAGCATGGAACTCTTAACAAGATGCAAGAGCTCCTTAGAGAGGGGATTCCTGGGGTGTGATTAGTTGAATATCTTCCTAATGACTCCAAGAACATACATTAGTCATAGATAGCAAATAGGATTATGGAAGAAGAGTCAGGAAAAAGAAAAACTATCAAAGAGAGACAAAACTTTGTTCTTGAATACTTTTTCTCATTCTTTTTCAACCTGTTTTTTAGTTTTCTTGGTCTACATATATATATACTCAATAAATTGTAAACCTCTTTTTTCGAGTCCCGTCTAGTTCCTGACAGCCATCATTCATGATTTGACGACATAGGGTACAGTAGACTAATAGACTTTCGACCCCCTAGGTCAAACTGTTACATCATGTCAGCCACTTTTCGACCCCCTGGTACAGATCATTATATCACGTCAGCCACCTTTCGACCCCCTGGTACAGATCATTATATCACGTCAGCCACCTTTCGACCCCTTAGGATTGCTTTTCGACCCATTTGTGGGCCAGGTCCTTCGGGATTCCCAATCATTGTCCCTATCATGGTTCTTTTTCCCAATAATATTTCACCTTTCCGCCGATTCGAATCGAGATCTTCTGATGCGGCGGGTCAGATCAGAGTATTTAGCATTAATGGTTATTGTCGGCATTTATGACCATTGATAGTGACCCATCGATGGCCCAGATACCCCGGTCTAGTCATTACCCCCAGGGGTCGAACTTAGACATCTTTCACGAATTTACCATAATACATTCCTTTGCAACGTCCTGGATGATCGCCACGTAGTCGTATCCTGCGGTTAAGACGAATGCCACGTGGTTACCTTTGGTGACATGCTTCATGCGGATATTTTCCCCCAACACTTAGGGTCTTCAACAATTAGATCTATGTGGGGAGTCCCTGAAGATGAGTTGGAGACCTTCCTCACAAGCCAAGCCACTTCTTCTCTCTCTTCTTACGAGGAACGATAACCATCATCTCCCTCCCCATCAGAAAGGTAGAACTTTTGCACCGGGTCTAACGAATTCAGATTAGCTTCATGATGCTCATCCAATGCACCATATGAAGATTGTAGAGGGCGATGGATTGCAAGAGGAACCGGGTCGATGGAGGGAATGACATGGTCCAGTCTAGGATTAGAAAGCAAACCACTCGCGAAATCTTGAGATCTAGACGCGGAGTGGGAGTTCTTTTTGCAGCAGAACATGGAGAAACTAAATGAAGGGCGAAGAGAGAGGGCAAAATCAGAGTGAGGATGGATGAGATTTCGAGGGGACTGGAGACTGATTCATTTAGAATCATCAAGATTCAGAGAGGAGATAGAGCGGTTAGATGACAGGACTGCAGTGGAGGGAGATGAGGAGAAGAGGGGAGTAAGGGGCTCACCACCCGCCAATTGCAGGGGCAGCACCAAGCCAAACCGATCACAAGGGTGTTCGGATGACCGGCAAGAAGCAGGGAAGGAGGGGGGGTTAGAGAGGATAGGCAGGCCTCAAGCACATCTAGATTACCAGGCTCCAAATCATCCAAAGGGCTCAGAACAGAAAAGGGGTTTGCTGTAGCAAGGGATGGAACCGGACTGAAATCCTCTCCAGCGCGTCAGCCCGTCAGCCAATCATCAGATGGAATGTGTGCCGATGTATTCTAGCCCATTAGATATTTGACTGGCGGGCTGGCGTGTGGGAGAGGATTTTTTTTGCGATGGAACCAGGGGACAACTGCTGGCGGCAGAGGCCTCTGACGGAGGCATAGGAGAAACAGAGACCAGGTTTGCGCGGGTAAGAGAGGGAGAATTCAATTTTTGAATCTCCCAGGGCACTTTACTCCAAAGGAAACCCGGATTTGGGCCACTTCTGCCTGGCCGACCCGAAAACAGCCCCATCTTCTCCTTCGCCCGACAATGAAAGCGTCTCGAATCATCTTTCGCTGGCGCCACCATGCATCCAAGAATTCTTTTCTCATTTTTTTTATATTTTGTTTCCATATTTAGAGTATTTTTTTTTATACAGTTCTCTTAATTTACATATTATATATAATAATCAAGTAACTTAAAGTTTTAGTTTTATCAAAGAAGCAGATTTAATCTTTTCCCTTTTCTTTTCTTTTCTTTTTTTTTTATTATAATTATTACTCTGATTTTCTGAGAGAGATTCTTTTAGTGACTGGGCAGTCTACTAGGTAAATAGTAATATCAAGTTATTCATTTAGCAAAATGATCATGGAAACAGAAAAATAAAATGGTTGTAGAGGTGATACATTAACAGAATATCCAGTTCCACATATGAAGTTGACAACTAGGGCAGCCAGAAGTGTTGGAGATTTAGACATAAGTACAATGCCAATGCTCTGCAAGACAACAAAAAAATGAACAAAGATTAAAAGCTTCTTTCAAAGCTTTTCTATCAATTTAATTAGAAGAAATGTGGGCTGTTTAATTAAAATATGTACATATTATGATGAGCATATATACCAGTATGATATCTAAGAACGCGATGACCACAACATCTCTAGTTGAAAGCTCTCTAGAAACTAACGGAAGATATTGCTTGTTAATCTGAGTACACATAAAATTAATGAAAAACATTAAAAGGCAACAAGGCTATAATAATTCCATTCTTTTACCCAAAATAATAATAATAATAATAATAATTCTATTCAAATTTACTTTCTTTTTTATTTTTCTTGAACTCATGCATAAATATTCGTTCTAAGGAATTAATTTAACATAATTTTCATTTTCAAAATATTTCCAAACAATTTATAACTGTATGACATTTACCTTGTCAATTTCGACATCAAACAACTCATTCATCGCAATTATATAGATGTGATTCAATGTTTGCATTGCCATTACCTGAAACATGCAATAACAATGTTTTTTGATTAGGAATACAAATCCCTTAGCCCATGTTTGTTTTGTTGTAAAATTTTTCTTGTAAATAATATTTTAAATAAGAATTTTCCTTCGACTCCATTTGTTTTGACGTAAAATTTTGCATCTTAGATAAAATTTTCAACGTTTTTTCTAGGAGGTAAAAGAAAGACAGAACTTCATTTTCCCTCCTCTTTAGAAATCACCAAACATTGAAAAAAAAAAATTAACATGTAAAATGTTACATGTGAAATTTTAATGTAAAACTTTACGTCAAATCTAACGGAGCCTTCATGTAAATTTTTCATAATTATCAATGCTCATTATTCCTCGTATTACACACTTAAAAGAAACATTAGAAAAACCTATTTTACAGAAAGAAAAAAATATTTTCATATTTTAACAAAGAAACACATAGAGCCTAAGAAAGAAAGTATTGCCCTTCCTTTCTCACCCTTATTCCTTACCAGCAAAACTTCGACAAAAAATGTTGGAGAAAGATCAGCAATTGATCGTACTGGCAGAAATGCAACTGATAATGTCACTATCTCCTGATGAATCAAAGTGGGTAGCACATTTATTATGTTAATATATAAAATTTAAAAAAAAAATCATTTTTTTATACTTAAATCGTTTTACTATAAAAATAAAACAAAAAAAAAATCATTCAATTCTTATCATGATTGACCGAAACTTACAATTCCCATCAAGGCGTAAGGCCGGCAAAACTGATAGAATGTTTTCAATTTCTTCAAAATAAGGTTAGGATAACCATCCACACGTTTTGAGGAAAGCTCATTATTCGCTGACATATATTTTTCATGAGGAAGCTTTTCAATATATCCTTCGTCATTGCTAGCTAATGCTGAAAGTTTAAAGCTTTTCTTGACATTCCATTTTCTATGGATATCATGTGGAGAACTCACCGGTACTTGAAATGGAGAAACCAAAATGTGAGAAATCCATCAAAATTATATATATATGACAACAAAAACAAAAGGTGATATTATAAGGTACAATGACTAATAATAAGGAAAATGTATGAGATATATTTATCCGTAAGGGTTCTCCGCATTTTAGCGTGGGTAATCTCCTATGCCATACCAATCAGCATGTTTAATATTGTCAATGGGAGCCCATAAGGTCAAGAGGTGAGAGAATGTTTGTTATGTTAGAGAGTAGGAAAGAAATCTTCCCACCGGCAACGTGGGGATCTTTAATTTTCCCTATTCATTTACTGTTCTATTGCTTTGTAAGTTATAATGTGTTTTAAACGCGTACTGTACTTCCATACCGTATTTAGCCATTTAGTACACGAATTGTCGTATTGACTTTAAAACTATGGTAAAATATTCCATACTCCAAGCCTTGCAGTTTAAAAAGCATACCATACTCATATCTGTATCCATATTTTAATCGGCATCTTCCATGAGTAATGAATAGAATAATCTCATATCGTTTAATACTCTTATTGCTTTCTACATGTAATCGATGTAAGGTTAAAGGTTGGCCACTTCCTCATAATTGCTTCTAAACTCATTGCTTTATATTTTTTTCTTAAGGTTTATGACTGGACATGTCATAAATGTCATGTGTTTCCATTGATTTAGGTATAATTCTACAATTTATAGGAGTATATTGCTGTTTTTTTCAATCCGTTTAAAACCCGTAGCGTCTGTTTTAGTTTTTTTTTTTTTTCCATTCTCGAAATGTTTGACCTTTTTTTTTTACTGTACCTTTCTTTTTTTGCTCCGTTTAAAACCCTTTCCATCCCGTTTCGTTTTATGGCCGTTCCCGTTTTAACTAACTATGCTCTATAGTGACAAAGATATAAAATTTAAAATCTTGTATCAAAATAGGTGCTAATAAATCTTTGCATGGATTTGGGGGAATTCCTTCCACCAATATAATGAAACAATACCGATTCACATGCCTGGTTCCCTAAATCCAAAGATCCTCCTGAAAGGTGATTAATAGGGTGCATGAACATACACAAGGAAAGATACATCGTTAGATGAGAGGGTAATGATAGAACTTGATGTTAAAATTAGACAAATGATCAATTTGAGCCATTAATTTCCTTAAAATCCAACCACCACAATTGCCTCAACCCTCTTCCATATGGATGAATATATAGATGTACACACCCATCATTTTTTTATTTTTTTGTCAGTCACCAACCACAAAAACATTCATCTTACCGATTTCATTCTTGGCAAGCCTACATGCATTTCATGTTTTCCAGCAACGATTCTAAAACAAATTGTTGAAACATGCATGCATCTAATAACCATTCATAGCATCCACAAAATTTCAGTTTGATCTATATACAACCTAGAAAACCTAGATCCGTGTCCATCCATAATTATATGATCTTTTTTGAGGGCTGTCCTAAAATTTATTTATTTATATTTTAATACTTAAAAGAGAGTGTCTATTAAAAGGAATCTTGGTTAAATTTATGTATAATGGTTCAGAAGCAAAAAAAAAAAAAGCAATGGTCACCCTCCCTACTTTCACTCTTGCAGCCCAAGGGGTTTCGTTAAATCATCAACTTATCTAGCCCAAGGTGATTGTATGAACAAAAGATCGATAATTAAAGGTAGCTTGGACGTTAAATCTGTCGTATAAAAAGATGACATAAAGAAAAATGGAAAAAGAATAATAATACATACTTTTTCTAGCAGTGAAGCATAGTGAGTCCCTTGTCAAGAAACCTACAAACAAATAAATTTAATTTCCTCATAAACGAAGTTCAGAAGTAGATTTAAAAGAAAAAAATCTCTTTAAGGGAAGTACGGGACAACAGTTTAGCATCTTGCCTCTTGCATCAGGAGGCGAGTACTTTTGCAGAGAAAATGTTGAAGAGACTGGTTTTAGGAGCGCCTCCATCTCTCTCTCTCTCTCCTGTTAGATGGATGCGTATGTTCTTGTTTTTATAAGGAGATTCAGGCACTATACATGTTATATATTATTATTTAACAAGAGACGTCGGCAACGATAGATTGTTCA
Source organism: Protea cynaroides (assembly GCA_028583415.1). Taxonomy (NCBI): domain Eukaryota; kingdom Viridiplantae; phylum Streptophyta; class Magnoliopsida; order Proteales; family Proteaceae; genus Protea; species Protea cynaroides. The sequence goes on along the minus strand of CM053265.1, from coordinate 85,056,827 downwards.
GTGGAAGGGGAAACAGAGAAGAAAGATAGAGAGTGAGATTTTGTGTAAGTTCTCACTCCACCAATCAAATAATATTTTTCCTATTATTTATTTGAGCCCAATGCTTACAAGAGTGGTCATGTAAGATAGAGTTCGGATCACCTACACGGTATATGTATTTTTTATGGGATTCCATGAGTGTCGATGTGGTGTGAGACCCACTTCTAGATTATGAAACCCACTGAATATGGACAGTGATGGGATCCCAAGAATGATAGAGCTTGCTGCAATTTTTGTTTAAATCCATCTTGTTTAAGAAAAAAAAAAATTAAGAGTATGTTACAAGAGAGTAACAAGTTGTGAAAAAAAAAGTTAAGAGTATGTTACAAGAGAGTAACAAATTGTCGTGGAGGCTACAAAATGAATATTAAATCATGCACTTGGAGTGATAAGTGTCTTATTTGAAAACTTATTTGGAAAATTGCGTACAACATCATTCATGGAATAGCCAATGAGAGAGTTACATAAAGGAACTAGACGAACTCCGGATCTGTCCCAGCAGCAACGGCATGGTTTTAACCATTTGAACAACCCCAAAGGTAGCTCAGTTAGCAAAGATCAACACCTCACATTTAAGAAATCATGAGTGATTTACCTATAAAAAAATAATTTTTGAGCTACCGCTAAAATGAGTTGATTTCCTCGAGAACCAAGGTGTATTATGAGGTTTGCTTTTGAGGTGTGTTCATTGAACCTAAGGGTGTCAACGGGCCAGTCCGGGTCTGTTTCGGTTTGGGCTGAATCGATGTCGGGTTTTATAAGCCTAGTCCAAAACATGTCCATTAAGAGTTCAGGCTGGGTTGGGCTGCGCTGGACACAATAACTATCGGGTTGGTCCGGTGTCGGTTTGTTATCGGGTTGGGCTTATTAAAGTGATTTCGGGCTGGTTCGGTCCGGACCAGGCTTATCAAGCTTATCAGGCTTATTTTATATTTAAGATATATAGCCTATTTTATTATTTCTATCTATAAAATTAGCATCATTCCTTCTATATACATGTAATTCAGTAAATTGTAACAATTAACATACTCTTTTCAGCTATAGATTCATATAATCTTTCCGATCAAGAAGTGAACTATAACAGTGTAATATAATCCATCAAAATTTAAAACCATTAAAATTAAGAAACTGGGCCCGGATAAACCTTACCGGTGTTCGAGTTAGGTATTATTGGTTCGGGCTAGTTTGGGCTTCTTAACGGGCTGGTCCGGTCTGATTTGGATTTGGACTGAAACGGTGTCGGGCTTTACAATTCGAGATCGAAACCTCTCCATTAAGGTTCGATCCGGGTTGGGTTCGTGTTATATCGGGCTGGCTCGGTCCGTGCTATCAGGCCGGGCCCATTTTTGACACCCTTAATTGAACCTAAGGGTGTCAACGGGCTGGTCTGGGCCGATTTCGGTCCGGACTGAACCGGTGTCGGGTTTTATAAGCTCAGCTCAAAACATGTCCATTAAGAGTTCGGGCTAGGGTGGGCTGCGCTGGACACAATAACTAACGGGCTGGTCCGATGTCGGTTTGATATCGGGCTGGGTTTATTGAGGTGATTTCGGGTTGGTTCGGTCCAGATCGGGTTTATCGGGCCCCTTTTATATGTAAACTATATAGCTTATTTTATTATTTCTATCTATAAAATTAGCATTATTCCTTCTATATGTATGTAATTTAATAAACTATAACAATTAACATAATCTTTTCAACTATAGATTCGCATAATCTTCTAGATCATGAAGTGAACTCTAATAGTGTAACATAATCTATTAAAATTTAAAACCATTAAAATTAAGAAATTAGGTCCGAACGGATCTTACCGGTGTTCGTGTTGGGTTTTATCGGTTTGGGTTAATTCGGGCTTCTTAATGGACCGATCCGATTTGGTTTCGGTTTGGACTGAAACGGTGTCGAACTTTACAAGCTCAGACCAAAACCTGTCCATTAAGGCTTGATCCGAACTGAATTCGAGTTATATCGAACTGACTCTGTCCGTGCTACCAGGCCGGGCCCAGTTTTAACAACCCCTGCTTTGAGCCTTTCTACAGCTGCCATCGTCCAAATCACTATTGCAAACCCATTATCAGTTATGGGACTTTTGTGTCTAGTTAAATAAGATGCAAGAATGTAACTGTACTATGTAGACTGGGAATAACTGTTGACTAGGTCTTCCACTTAGTTCGATTGGAACTGGTCCTGTTTTTTCTCTTTTCTTATTTCTTTACATGCAGCTGCAGCAGACGAGGTGTGCACAGTCGATTCCTCTATTATGAGAATTGACCCCTCTCTCCCTTCTTCCACTTTTCTCTCTCTCTCTCTCCTCTCTCGCACGGTTTCAGTTTTTGCTGGTTTTATTTATTCTAAATTGTTACAATAAGGAAAGGAAAGGTTTTTGGTACATTTGTGTTAAGTTTTCGTTTTAAAATAAGTTCAAACTTATAAATAGAAAGGTTTTTCATATATATAAGACAATTAAGGTCCAGTCTTTTAACAAATATGGGGTTATTCCTGTAATCCCTTCATGTGTTGTCCCTCTATTGGGTGGCAATACATATGACATATGATCCTTCTTTTGGATGATTGTATATAAAAAATCTGGAACTCTAATACCATGTTAAGTTTTATCTTAAAAGTTTAAACTTGTAAATAGAAAGACTTTCACATATATAAGACAACCAAAGTGTCTATCGATCTTCTTAATTAATTTGGGACTATTCCCCACCGTTTGCAGGGGCTGAAGGATTTTTTTCTTTTTCTTTTGGGTTTTTTTTTTGTTTTTTTTTTTCTTTCTTTCTTTCTTTCTTTCTGATAAAGAGGGTTGGAGGATTTTACCTCTCTTTACTTTGGTTGCTGGGGAATAAGGTTAGTTTTTATTGCCAGGGCTCTGCAATCAGTCTTTGTCAATGTAGTTTGTTCTTTGGTGACTTTTCTAAGTTGTAATTTCGAGTTCATTTTTGCTATGAGAGGGTTGTTACGAAGATTCTTATGATCTCTAAATCAGACTCAAATAGAATGATAAATAAGTAAAATCCTTAAAGGATTTTCTTTAAAAGTTCATATTTTTTATTTTTTATATGTAGTTGATGAATGTGCTGAAAGAGTTTGAAAACATCCTCTAAAATACATAAATCAAACTTGTATAACACTTTAAAAAAGAGAAAGTGACTTGTCCCTCTCAATGGGATTTTTTTTTTTTTTTTCAATAAAAAAAATTTATAAAAAGAAAAGAGAAGAAAACAGAATGTACAATCAAGCAGGTAGGTCAAAACGAAGCAATGAAACTGTAGTATATATAAATGCATTGAAGGGTTCAATGTATCCTCGTTGAGAGGCTAATGCATTAAACAAATCTCTTGCAGGTGCTCTGATTGGTCCGTTTGATTATCCTGATCCGAACCCATCTCCTCCTTTCATTGACCCAGTGTCATTAGCAAGCCGCGGTCCGCTTCAGCAGTCGGATGGAGATGTGGATGAGCATTTTGTAGATTCCCATTCGTCTTTGAATCTATTGACTATTCTATTCTATTCCTTGGAGACTTTTGGGATTTTAATTTTTTATTTTAAATTGCATTTTATCTAAAAGTATGAATGGACGTTTTCATATAAATTGCCCCATATATCATAATCAGTCGAATAACTATTCCATGTTGAGGTCTAAATCCATAACCGACCAATATTAACATGCGCAAACAGGAACCCTTTAATGAGACTTCTTCATCAGCCGGGATATGGACTTATTCTTCCTCAACACAAGCTCGTGATCAATACCCATCTAATCATGTTTCTCAAAACAGTAGTTATAGTGGCAATGCTTTTTTAGTGACCATGAGTGAATGAATCAATTCAACTCAACCCAACTTAGCCTTGTATAAACTAAATGGAATCAAAAAAGTGAACTTAATTATTATTTCCCATAATAGGCTTACAGATTTGTAAGCTCATCGTTCTGAACAACTGATCGTATTGGATCCTCGATTAAAATTTACTTATTAGGCATGTATATGTTGTGTCTGTTGTCCTGAAATTTTTACCCGTAAAATTGAGTCTTTGTCACAGTATTGTCATCTGGATTCATCAATAAAATATTGAAGGCAATTTCTACCAGAAATTATATTTTTCCCAAAATTCTTTTCATACTATTCTCTCTGTGTCTCTCCTTTCCTACCCCATGATCTGCTGCCGTGGCCCACCCTTATTCATCGAACCCTCCCCCTTTGGATAATTATGGAAAAAGTGCATTCATGGTTAATCTTTAATCTGAATTGACCTTTTCCCTTCGATCTTCTATGGCTCTACATAAGTTAAAAAAAAAGTCTAAGTGCATCCGTAGATGAAGGGACGGTTATTCAATATGTTGTAATCTAATAATAAATATAGTAATATTAGAGTTATCTTAAAGAATTTAAGATGGCTCTAATACCATAAAAGAGAATTGATAGATTTATTAAAAAAATTTAACTTATACCTACCCTTTGTTGTTTTTGAGCCACATGGCCTGCTATGTCAGACCAATGCCCATGAGTTCATCAAAGCTTAATAGGATTTAAAAAAAAAAAGTCACACCATATGTAGGGTTTTTGATGAGGTTACCAATAATTTGCAATAGTACATTAACATTTACCAAAAAAAAGAAAGAAAAAAAATAGTTTCTCTATGTTAGAACTCATATCTTCTTGCTCTTCTGACTATTGAACATTCTTCTCAACGAACAAAATGGGTAAAGAGGTTCTCAACAGGGAGCAGCTGCCAAAAAGTGTCTCAATGGTAATATAAATGTAAATAAATTTTCTTATACACGTTGAAATGCAACATAGTGAAAAGAACAAAGAATGAATTCTTTTTTGTCTTTTTATTTTTTGTATCTATTGAGCTGGGCTCATCACAATGGTGATCCAAAGAAGCGAGGTGGGGAAAACAAGATTATAAATTCATGGTTATGTCTCATTATATTGAATGTTGATAATACCCTCATTTTTCATGGATTTTAGTCTGTAACCCTACTAAATACACCCAAGGTGAAAATATTCATTTTCATTAGGACTGACAAAAAACTCATCCGACAAAGTAATACCAGTTTTCTCACATTTAAGTAAAAATAAAAATAAAAAAGACTGGCTAATAACGGTAGAATTAGAACTACAAAAATCTTAAACAAAACCATACCCCAAACATAATATTTGAAACAAAGTATCATAACCAAATAATGTTTGAAATTTTTTTCTTTTTTTGCTAAAATAATGTATAAAATTTAAGTAGTTTAGAAAATTATGTTAAGTAATGATTATAAAAATTTCCTTTTTAAGTTTGAAAATTTTCTCTTCTCTTTTTTCTATTTTCTTTTGCAATAAAAAAAGAACCTATATTCTTGAAATTGAATAGAATAATAAAAAAAATACCCAAACTGGTTAGTCTTTAAGAAACGAAGGTAGATCCTTTTTGTTAAGCATGGGTAATTTATGTCGAGTCCCTAATTTTTTTTTTACCAAAATGTCCTCAATTTAACCATAAAAAACATGTGGAATATTTTTGGTAATCTTTTTTATTTCTTTTTTGCTCCTAAAAGATCTTACTTTGTATTATATTTTTTTAAATAAAATTGTTTCATGAAAACCAATGTAACATACCTTCCAAACGAGCATATAAAAGGATTGTGCTGATGATTTATTTGTGGGGTCAATTATTGAGAACGTTGCCAATAAACCAAAGCAATTGCAAGGTGCCCCAATATCTATATACAAAGAAATTTTATAGTACATTAAATAACATTATTATATGAGACTAATTTAATTAATGTAATTAATGTTTACACACCTCAAATAGGATTAAATGAAAATATTAAAAAACAATTTTGAGAACTTATCTACTTTTGTTTTGTGTGGAAGAACATATGGATAAATTAGTTCAAGAATTAGTCAAGGTGAAAAGATTACCATAGGAGGAGATCTAAATAGATATGTTGGAGGAGATAGGGAAGGTTATGAAAGATTTTATGGAGGATTAGGTTTTAGAGGTAGGAATGAAGAAGGTACTTTAGAAAAAACTTATGACTCTAACAATAGAGTTCCCAAATAGTTAATTTGGTCAGTTTTAGAGAAGAAAAATGTTTCGTATAAATATGTGAACATAGTTAAAGATATGTATAATAAAATAGTGACTAATATAATAACTATGGGGGCATAAGATAGTAAATTCTCAAACAGTTGGATTACACCAAAGATCAGTACTAAGTCTGTATTTGTTTGCGATAATCATAGATGCATTGACTAAAGGCATACAAGATCAAATCGATTGGTGTATACTTCTTGTCGATGATATTGTTTTGTTGAATAAAACAAAAATGTGGATAAATGTTAAATTGGAATTAAAATGTTTTAAGATAAGTAGAATAAAAACAAAATACATAGTGTGTAACTTTAGTAAAAATAGGATTGAGAGAGAAATGATGAAAATTGATGATAGGAATATACAACAAAGTGATAGCTTTAGGTACATAGGTTCAATCATAATTAGAGGAAAAAAAAATTGAGAATGAGGTTGCTGAAAGAAACTAGAAAAAATAAAATAAAGAAAAAAAATACATCTAATTCAAGAGTTACCCTAATACCATCGTTTGTCAAGGCGGTGCCCGGGCACCCTTGTGACGTTTAAGAAAATCAGGCACCTTGGTCGCCTAGGAGCCTCGTCAGGCCTCCAAAGCCTTTGTTCGTCTTGGCGCCTTATCAACTATACTCAATACATGATAAAGTTGAGAGACACTCGTTTGAGGTGCTGTGGATATGTGTAACGGTGGCCTTTGAATGTATAAAGGTGATTTGATTCAAATTTAAGGAGCTAAAAGAAATAGGGGTAGACTTAAAATAACTCTAAAAGAACTATGATGAAAGAGTTGTATAACTTAGGATTAGAATCAGGTATAGCTTTGAATAAAAATGATCCATGTAACTTACTCCCATTTATTGGGATAAGAGTGAATTGATTTGAGTTGTATTTGATATTAATTTAATATTTTTAAAACAAAAACAAATGCAAGGTATGAATGAAAGTTGCACAGAAAAACTGCATACTGCTATAATGTTGCCAAACCAAAGTGACGATGAAGCTCCAACTACCATACCAAGACCAAGTGTAGCAAATACGACATTGAGACCAATAACAAATGCCTGCTCCATAAAAATTACAAAACTTATGAATTATTGATAACACGAACAATAATCATAATAGGAACAAAAAGAGAAAATAAAAAAGAAGAAAGAACAGCATTTTTCGTCAGTAGGTTTGTATTAACTAACTATGTAATATCATTATCATATAAGGCCAATGATACACTAACAAATTGTCACATCTTAATTCCAACTAAACCAGAAGTGTGAGTGAACCATCTCCTAACCAAGGCTCACACCAAGATCTCAATAGACCGTAACCATAATCAGAGAAATATAAATAGCAGCGGAATTAAATAATAAATGAACTGAGTTTGTTAATTATAAATAAATAATAAATCCAATTATTTCCAACCACAACGTAAATAAATAAATCATTTACATCGTTTAAAAATTATCTGAAAGAATAAATAATAAAAACCTAAAGAAACACATAGTAAGAGCACTCGCATGAGGCATCATGCTCGTTCTCTACTGTCTGTGTATCTATAGCCGCCATTATCCCATAAGCTAGAGCAGTCATAAAGTCCTCCACAGTGTAACCTGCATCAACATCTTAAAAATATGATTTATACACGGGGTGAGCTCACAATTTAGTCCAGTAAAGCACAAAATCAATGCAACATACAAAATGCATGAGATAACATTACAATTGAGTCAGGTATAACTTGCAAAGTGCAATGGTAAGGTTTGGCAGCCACCGCACCTCCATGCATAAGAGTGTGAGTACACACAACAGTCAGGTTCCAATCCACACTACTGCTATTGTCCCACATCACTCACTTTGATCTAGAGATAGAGTTAGAGTTTGGCGGGTAGGCCGAGCCACCATCCCACGTCTTCCCCTGATACTCTACACCTCACCAACACCTAAACCCCTGCTGGTAAGGGCTTGCAAGTGGGTTCTGTTTCTAACCAGTCTTATATGTCATCACAGTATCTATGTCCTACCCTAGCACAGCTTCCTATGACATAGAGATAGGGCTCGAGTCTGGTGGGCAGGCAGAGCCACAATCCCACGTCCTCCCCCTGATCCCCTATTCGCACCAAGCTCGCTAAGATAAACAGCAATACGAAAGGTGTTAGTGTGAGGATATATCCAAGGCTCTACTCCCCTTCACATTCCACACACTAACGAAAATATTCACATGCCTAAACAAACAACATTCCTAGCATACGAATAAGCATGAATAGATAATAAAATTAAATAGCAAGATGAAATGTAAAATACGTAGACAACAATCAACAAATACAGATATAGAAACAACGATTTACTATCCATTATTAGTTAATTATGGTTTAGGGTATTGTCCCTTACCTAACAAGTGATAGCAAGTCTGCTCTGCGTCATAGAGTCCACTCACGCTGTCTACAAGTCCTACAAGATCATATTTATAGATTAGAATTAAATTATTAGGGTTACAGTTGGTCAGAACCAAGTCTGGCCAACAACTAGGCTTCGGTAAGCATACCGATAGCGGTACCGGTTTCACTATCTCACTATAGTGAGACCGGTATGTGCCTGCGGTATATACCGCAGACTCTTTGTCCAGCCAGTATGTGTCGACGGTATATATTGTAGGACCATACCGTAGGACTCTTTGTCCAGCTGGTATGTCGTGCGGTATGTACCGCAGGACTAGAGTCCAACCGGTATGCCCTATGATATAGCATACCGCAGGACCTCTTTGTCCAACCGGTATGGGTCCGACGGTCCGTTCTCGGACCTCCTTTTTCCATGGGTCATTGACTGGGTTTTAAGGTTCTTCCTAAACCATTCTAAGGTCAAGATATCTGTAAGACCCGTATCGAACTAACCGGTCTTACCACCTTGAACCAGGTCTACCCATCATGGTCGAGCCCAATGGACCAAGTGCGTGAAGGAGATAACGATCCCAGGTATTAAACTGACCCAAAAATACTAAAATAGGGGGGAGGGTCGCACACCCAGCTAGGCAGGGTCAGACCCCCCCCAATATAAAAGTCAAACCCTGAGTTTCTAACTGGGGGTCGGACAATTTAGAACCAGGGGTCGACGGGATCTCCGACCCCCTCATTGACCCCCAGTCTGTCGACAGAAACCGTGATTTGGAAACTTTTTAAATTTCAATGGGATTCTTTCCTAATCTCAATGGGATTTATTTTTGGAGTTTCTACTCTATAAATAGGACGTCCCTAAGCCTCTTTCACTCCTTTTAGAACACTAATTGGATTGAGAGAAAAAGAAGAGAAGGAGAAGAGAAGGAAAGTGGAGAAGAAGACCAAAGAGAATGCTTCAGAGAAACAAGTCAAATTCTCAGGTATGGATACCATCTCCATTAATTTTTTAAGACCTTAGAGTAGATAGTGAAGAGGGTATGATCTAGGAGAAACCCAAATCATCCGTCCATGGTTAGGTTTCAATGGAAACCATGGAGGAGATTATTAGAACCATGTAGGTGAATAAACTATAGTTCTAAACTATAGAACATGTATGGAATGGATTATAGAAGCAAACCATAGGACCCAAACATGAAAGAATGGACTGTAGGATGAAAATCTCGACTAAACCCACGGGGGGTCGCATGTGAGGTCGATGGAGAATCGACCCTACCAGACCCTAGCATCGACCCCCAGTGTTCGGAAAGTCCAGATTAGCGGTGGTCGCACCCAGGGTCGATGGAACATCCGACCCTGGCATCGACCCTACTACAAGGGGTCGCAGAAAACTGCTACCCTACCTGCCACCCGTCCTGCGACCCCCAGTTAACAGTAGACTTTTAAAAATTAGAATTAATTATAATTAAATTCTATCGACTTGATTAGGTCTTCTAGTGATATAATAGTGATATTAAGTTGATTCTTAAAGCTTGAAAGATGATCTACAATCAAGCAAAGGTGATCTAAAACAACCTCATTGTATTCATATATTTAGTGGCGTTTATTCTATAATGTCACTAAACAGTAAGATAAACCTTTCTGTGTGTACATCTATGTACAGTGGCGTTCTGTCTATAAATGTCACTGAACAGTGCTTAATACACTCTGTTATGTATATAGATACAGTAACGTTCTGTCTGTAAATGTCACTAAAAGAAAACTAGATTTTTAGCGATGTTGAAAACACGTTGTCATAACAAATACAGTCAATGTTCTTTAACTTTTAGCGACGTTCAGAACGATATGTCATAAAAAGTGCAATCACATAAAACAGTGACGTTCGGTTAGTAACTATGATATAGTGATATATAATAAACAGAATTTAGAAAAGTTAAATGTCACCCACTGAATAACCGAATCACCTGGTTCAAAAGGTTTGGGTCAAACCGAAAACAAACCAAAACCAAAATTATTCGTACCGGTCCAACCAAATGGGTTCATATCCGGGTCATAAATTGGTTCTTCGGATCAATTCATATGGGCATTCGGGTCGGGTCTCGAGTTGACACATATAGTATTCGGTTCGGGTCTCAGGTTGACCCTAGAAAACAGTAATAGTCATAATGGGTTTGGGTTGGTTCGGTTCAATCAATAACCGGATTGGCTTTATCTGGTTCACTTGCTTGAAACAGGTTGAACCGAGACCACTTAAAACCCTAATTCCTTTTAGATTTACTCAAAAATCCATCAAATTTACTAAAGATGTCATCCTTATGATTTCTCATTCTATTCTCTATTATAGATCACAAAAGCCTATGCGGCGGCTCTGATACCATAATGTAAAAAAACTACAAACCATATGCATGTCAATATGGGGAATAAGATTTGACATACCCGTAGTGTAAGGATTTGTTCCAGCCAATGTCTGTCCAACCGATGTTGTCCTCTTCTGATGTACTTTGATATGCCCTGCTCTACAAACAAAAGAGAAGAGAAAGGAGAATGATTTCTATGCATTAACTGTATTCTCAGACAGAGAACATGATAAAGTTCTCAAATTTCTATCAGTGTGCACAGGACTCTATCCATTAGTATTTATAGACCAACCGTCTCCTTCCATCAAGGATGGACAATGATCTAGATGCCACATGTCACAAGATCCTAATGTTAATCATCCAACTTAGGTGGGGCCAGGTGACTTGTGGGCCACCCGACTTACATTTGTTCCACCTAATACAGATCTAATAGGTGTTTTGGTTGTTTGTGAATGTTGTTTGGAATGTTGTTTGGAACCTCCCAATTGTAACATCATCCAAACATAAGGAGTGATTGCGCGGCCATCAACAAATCTTTCTTCACTCTACCCCTGAAAATGTCCACACCTAGGTATCTCGTTGGAAACATAAAAAACGAGAAACCCAACATTGTAGCAATCTGACTTTTCTTGCTAGACACCATCTTGCCAAAAAATATTTTGCTTTTTGTTAGGTTTATCCGTTGCCCGGCAAAATACTGATACTGGTCAATGCACAACTTCAAGGCACGTGCATCTCGCATACCTGTTTTAATGAATATAAAAATATCATCTACATAGTGGAAATGAGTAATGGTAGTAACGCTGTGAGCTCTTTGGAGAGCTGAGACTGCTCTTAGTCTGTCAAGATCCTCAATCCTTTGCAAAGAACCTCTTCAGCTAGTATAAACAACAATGAGGATTAGGGGTCTTCCTGTCGCAAATCTCTAAAGAAACCAAAAAATCCCATTAGACTACCATTTAACAACACCGAAACACAAGCTGAATTCAGAATCTAATGCACCAATCCAATGAGAGTACTAGAGAATCCAAACCGCCTCATCACAACAAACAAAAAATCCCAATCCAAAGAATGATATGCTTTCTGCACATCCAATTTAAGAGCCATACTACTCCCTCTAGTTTTGTTGTCTATGCTCGTAACTAACTTCAAGGCCATCCCAATATTGGTAAAGATCAACTGCCCTTTCACAAACGCACCCTGCTCAGGAGATATCAACTTCTCCATCACCCATCCGAACTGAGATGCCATAATTTTTTTGATAATTTTGAAAACAAAATTCCAACACAAATCGGCCTGAACTGAGAGATCATATTTGTATTCTCCATCTTTAGAATCAACTTAATGACATTATTATTGATTCCCTTCGTGGTACAACCCGTCGTTAGAAAAAAAAAAAAAAAAAAGACTTTGAATTGCACTGCAAAAATCATTAGCAATAATATCCCAACATACTTTGAAGAAGTTCCCTAGAAAACCATTTGGACATGCAGCATTGTCAACGTTCAAATAAAAAATTGCTCTCTTAACTTCATCATTTGAAGGGCACATATTTAACTGCGTATTTCCACCTCAAAAATCATAGACGGGGATGCAATCCATGATATCCGCATGCTTTGTACTGACCCTACTCTCGTGGAAAATCCTCAAAATACTGCACTATATACTACTCCCACTCCCCATGGTCAGAATTCATTCGACCATCCTCCCCTTGTAACTCCCTGACTGCACACCTAGCACGACGCACGGCATTCATATGGAAATATCTAATGTTCTGTTCACCACTCCTCAACCACTTGACTCTAGTTTTTTCAGCCCACAACTGTTTTTTCAAGAGCTAGCGCCTTATGATGTTTCGTCTTTGCCTCCAATTCTTCTTTAAATAAAATATCATTCAGCTCCACCCTCTCTATCACTTCTTGACAATCAGCCAGAGCTACCCTTGTCCGTAGCACTTCCACCGCAATAAAAAGGAGACCTATGATCGAGTCCTACCTCATATGGGATATAATGGGAGTTGGAACAAGGATGGAAATCAGTTCATAATGGATTTATTAGTTCGGTTTGGTATGATTCAGGGTTGGTATTAGTAGAAACCAAAACCGAATTGATTAATAATTGTTTCTTATTCAAACTAAAACCTAACCGATTAACATCTAGTTTATTGGATTCTTATCGATTTTGATTAATAGGTCCCTTAATGGTTCTTACTTTGGTTGAACTCAAACAAGTGATACATTGGATAAATTATAAAGTAACAAGCTCTATAAATAGGGGTGGTCACCCAATTTTTGAAGTCGTGAGAGCGGGATCCTATGAAAGGGTGCTTGACCATTCACTTCTGAAAGGAAGATTATCCTCTAATTTAAAAGTTAATAGTAAAATCTTATACATGTAATTAGATAGTTAACAACCGATTTTATTCGATTTTCCACCCAATTTTATTTGATCGGTTTTTTATCGATTAATTAATGGTTTAACGGTTCTAAACCACAACTGAAACTATTAACAATGTGTATAATCAAAATCAAACCAATTAATTTCAGTTAGATTTGGCTCGATTTGACCCCATTAAGTTGGGCTGGGGGACATGGAACGAGGTTACCATATAACGAGAAAAAAAAACTAATAAAAAAAATACCCAAAGGTGCAAATTAAAATTTCATGTTTATATATAACATAATGAAGTACTTTACCCTTAGTATCACTCCAGAAAGGCACTACAAACACATCATCGTTGTCTGAAATATCATCGACTTTGAAATAAGATTTGACCTCCCAAGTACATATTTCTGCAAATAATAATGAAATAAATATTGGATTAAGTTGGTTCTATGTGATCATAGTAGATTCAATGTGATGGAATTACATGGCACTAAGTTAATCCTCTATCAGAAATGATTGGTTAAATTTCATGTTTAATCCAAAAAGTAATAATAGAATTAAGATTTACAACTTCTACATACCTGGATGTGTATAAAACTAAAGATATGAATACCAAAAGCACAACTGAGCACTGTGCTTGATATTGCAAGTAAAGGATGCCTTTTCCATCTAAGGAAGGGAAGCTAATAAAAATAAAAAATAAAAGAAAAAGAAACAAAGAAGAAGAATATCAAGTAAGTCAACTTACTAATGTGCTCTTCTTTATCCATATGTTTGACTTAGTCTTCTAAACATTAACAAAATTTTCCTGCCCTTAGCAACAAAAAAAATTAACAAAAAAAAAGAAAAAGAAAAAAAAAGGAGTTCATACCATGCATGAGAAATTTATGGAATTCTTACCACAAAAAAAAAATATGGAATTATAGATTATTATGTATTTGTGCCTTTCATACACAACTACTATTGGGCTTTTATATTCTTTCTTCTTTTTTTTTTCTTTTTCTTTCATTCGGTAGATACATATATAGTTAGATTGCTTGCTATACTAATTTTATACTACAGAAGCAAATTCTTGTAATTGATGTTTCAAAAACTTCACCATAAGAGAAGGGATTTCAATATAGTGATTTTTTTCACCCAATCATAATTTTGAACTTTAGGCTACCCACAAATTTCAATGGCTTAGTTTTATAAATCAATTTTTTTTAGGGCAATGGATTGTTGGTCAGCATAATCAGAGTGAGAAAATCACTTTTTGATGATATTTTGCTCCAAGATAGTGAAGTTGAGGGTAGTTTCTAAATCCATTACTAAGGGTTTCGTAGCATGGAATAATGATTGATGGACAATTATAGTGCAAAAGATTCTATCTTACACCACCAACCAAGATTTTTTTTCTCATTTTTTATTTTGCTTCCATATATAGAGTTAATTTTTTTTATACAATTCTCTTAATTTACATTTTATATATAATAATCAAGTAACTTAAAGTAGCAGTTTTATCAAAGAAGCAGATTTAGTCTTTTCCCATCTTTTCTTTTAAAAAAAAAAAAATCACTCTGATATTCTAAGAGGGTATTGTCTCTTAATGACTGGGCAGTCTACTAGGTAAATAATAGTATCAAGTTATTCATTTAGTAAAATGATCATGAAAACAGAAAAATAAAATGGTTGTAGAAGTGATACATTAGTAGAATATCCAGTTCCATACATGAAGCTGACAACTAGGACAACCAGAAGTGCTGGAGACTTAGACATAAATACAATGCCAATGCTCTGCAAGACAACAAACAAATAAACAAAGATTAGATCATTTTGGTAATATAAGAAAAAAGTATTAAAAGCTTCTTTCAAAGCTTTTCTATCAGTTTAATTAGAAGAAATGTGGGCCGTTTAATTAAATCTGTACATATTATGATAAGCATATATACCAGCATGATAATTGATAACTAAGAACGAGATGGCCACAATATCTCTAGTTGAAAACTATCCAGAAGCTTGCAGAAGATATCTCTTGTTAATTTGAGGGTACACATAAAATTAATGAAAAAACATTATTAAAAGGGAACATGGTTACAATAATTATATCCAAATCTATTTTCTTTTTTATTTTTCTTAAAGTCATCCATAAACATTCATTCTAACACATTTAACCTAATTTTCACTTTCAAAATATTTCCACGCAACTTATAACTGTATGACATTTACCTTGTCAATTTCAACATCAAACAGCTGATTAATCGCCGCTATATAGATGTGAAGCGATGCTTGCAATGCCATTATCTGAAACAATAACAATGGTCTTTTAGTACAAATACAAATCCCTTAGATCATGTTTGTTTTGTTGTACAAATTTTCATGTAAATAATATTTTTAATAAAAAAAATTTCTTTGACTCCATTTGCTTTGATGTAAAATTTTATATGTTAAAAAAAAATTTCCAATGTTTTTTCCCAAGAGATAAAAGAAAGACAAACTTCATTTTCCCTCCTCCTTTGAAATCACCAAACATTATAGAAAAAATAACATGTAAAATGTTACACGTACAATTTTTTTGTAAAAGTTTACCTCAAAACAAATAGAGCTTTCACATTAATTTTTCTTAATTAACAACGCTCTTTTTTTCTTCGTATTTTACAATTAAAACAAGGGAAATTTTCATGTAATACCCAAATAGTTTGCGAAACATCACTTACCACTCACGTTTTTTTAAAACATCACCTACCATCCAAAATTTTCAAACATTTATCAAAAAGATCCAAAACCTTATGACGGAGCCGTTAAATGTTAATGTCAGTAGTTAACAAATTTTATATTGACAGTAATACCCCAAAAGCCTAAATCCCCCAAAATGATATTATCTCAACATCTTCATCATCTTCTATAAAAATAAAATAGCAGAAAATTACATGTATCATCTTCAAGCGTTCTTCAGTTTTCCCCAAAACATCCGCCACAGCATCACCACTTCCCAGGTGATATCAAATGCTGGAGCGCGTCTCCATTCACAATCCAGAAGCATAACAGTAGAATATTATCAGTAAACAGGCCTGAAGCACCATTGATCCACGTCTAGCAACACAGCATCAGAGATATAATATAACTTATTTTAATAGCTGATATCGATCGCCGAACAAAGATTCTTCCATTCTAGTATCGAATATTCCCTGATGAGATACCTTATCTGAATCATATCTTAATGGAATTTTCTCTTTGGCTTTGTCACAAAAAGAATGAAAGAGGATTGGCGACACTTGACTGATAAAATTTCCTAAATAAAACACATCGTAATTCCTCCCAGATTGAAAGAGAAAGGAGATGGCGTTGAACATAGTCTTGGCTGCTGTTCTTGAATTTTTTTTTCCGTGAAGATCCTTTCAATCTTGGATGTGATTCTTCAATCTTGGATGCCGTTCTTGAATTTATTTTTTTTTCGAGTTCAGATCTGGTGTTCTTTGGTTCTCGATCTGATGTTTCTTCGAATGATTTGATTTCTGAGCTTTCAGATCTGGTTTTTCTTTTCCGTTCTTCTAATTGTGTTTCTTTTTCACAATCTGTACTTCATTTAGTTTCTTAGATTTTCTGAACAGTCTACTTAGGGTTTCAGCTTCTTGCTGATTCTTGTCTGTGATCTGCACTCACTGAGTTTCTTCTTGTCGTATCTGGTTTTCTATTTCTGCTGTATTTTAGTTCTTCCTTCATTTTTTTTTGTTTTTTTTTTCTTCTATTTTCTTTCGTGCGTCCCTAAGCATTTCTTCTTTATCTAATTCTAAAAAAAACCCTCCAACAAAATTCAGATCCGAGAAATTTGAGAGAAAAAAAAATTGTTCATAAAAAAAATTGCAGAAAAGAAGATCAAGGAAGTTGGGTGGTAGTTAATGTTTTCTCAGTTTAAAATGAGAAGGTATAAACGTTTAAACAAAATTTCAACTCTGTTTCGTCAGTTAATGGGGTAACATTTGAGAATTTTAGGTGGCAGATGATGTTTTTAAAAAACATGAATGATAGGTAATGTTTCGCAAACTATTTAGGTACTAGGTGAAAATTTGCCTTAAAACAAACACTAAAAATTCTTATTTTACAGAAAAAAAAATATAACCACAATTTTAAGAAAGAAACAAATGGAGGTCAAGAAAGAAAGTGTTGTGCTTCCTTTCTTACCCTTATTCTCACCTACAACAATTCAATAAAAAATTTTGGAGAAAGATCAGCAATTGATCCTATTGGCAGAAATGTAACTGATAATGTCACCATTTCCTGATGAATCAAAGTCGGTAACACATTTACTATGTTAAAATAATAAATTTTTAAAAAATTATTCTTTTTTAATACTTAAATCATTTTATTAAAGAAATAAAAGGAAAAAATTATTAATCGAAACTTACAATTCCCACGAAGGAGTAAGGCCGGCAAAAGTGATAGAATGCCTCCAATTTCTTCAAAATAAGGCTAGGATAACTATCAGCACCCCGGTTTTGCCACTGCGGGAATCCCTTGTCTCATTGGGCATCCTCTATAATGGGACGGGAGGGGCAATTTAGTCATTTGGGTTTAATAAAAAAATTCTTCTACACCCCAACAAGGATTGCTAACATCATCTATACCCACAAGATTGCAAAAACATCACTTAAGTCCACTTAACTGACAGAAATCACTAAAAATATTGAAATACAGTTTTACCCTTCATACTATAAATTGAAAATTGTAAAAATTATGTTAAATGATTAATTTGATATTTTAATGAAACTTATATTTTCTCTCTCTTTCCTTTTCATTCTCACCAAAGCCCTAACCTCTAACATTGGAGTCCCCTCTGAGTGTGCTTTTGAGCTTGTGAAATGGTTATGGCCATCATTTCCAGTACTCCATTCTTGAAATTAACATCAAGGACACTGTCAGCGTTCCTTTGTTTGAACCTAATACCTGCATGACGAAGCTTGGTCACGCTTTGGATTACCTAGGTTGTGGGTTTATCCTTCTGTGATTCTTTTTGAGCTGAATCTGTAAAGGTGGATCTGAGTAAAAAAATTTGTAAATCAATGAAAATGGAACCTAAAAATATATATTCAACATTATGTTGAGTTAAACTTGTTGGGGTTCTCAAGCGCCACTCGGATCTTCTCTGTGTCTCGCTGAGGGAATCCAACTACCACGAAGAGACTGAGTTGAGCTGATCCAGGTTGAGACCTTCCATGGATTGCTTAAGGAGGAAGCCTCAGGATTCCAGTTCTTCGTTGGAGATTGAGAATTTCAATTTATGTTCTGCTGTGCCATTCTCGGCGGAGGGTTATTCTCACTAACATCCGACACCCAATTGGCATCCCCATTATTCACGAACATCTAAATATGCAGAAGGTTGAAGACCTTCTAATAAGTGAGGTTCCTCTTTTTGGAACCTCGTCGACTTATTGTAATCTGATTCTGCAGAAGGTTGAAAACGACAAATCTAAGGGGAAGTTTTGGTTTTGAAGAAAGAGGTAGCAGAGAATAGAAAGATTATAAAAGAGGGAGCTTCGCGTTTCTCTAATTTTTAGAAAATGAAAAAACGCAGAGCTTTGCGTTTCTCTGCAAGCTCCCCAACCTCCCTCCACAAACTCGCTCATCCGACCGAAAGCCCTCTTCAACATTCGTTGTCTTCAACCCTCGTCTTCAACCTTCCTTTACAAGTTACGACTCTGTCTTCGACTTCAACCTGCGGCTTCTATTTCTAGCAACGGTTCGTTTTTAACCCTCGATTGCAGCTTTAGACTTCAAACTTGAACTCTTCTTGTCCTTATCCCTTGACTGCAACCTACGAGGTTGTGACTTCATCTTCAACCTTCCTCTGCAAGCTCCCCGATCGAAAACTCTTATTGTCTGGCGAATACTCGATTTTGATTACTCTAAGAAAATCAAAATTAAAATCCAAACAAGAACCCTGAGTACAATGCTCATAATGGGAATCATCCGTCTGCAGTTCATAACGACAAACAGGGCAAGAATTATGCAACTCAAGCCATGGAAGAATACAATCACAATGATAAATGTGCTTACAAGGGATCTATTTTGCCTCCATCCCTAACTCAAACGTGTCCTTACAAACTGCACACTGGGACGAATTGGAAGCCAGCAATTCATCCAAAATGGTAATGTTTGGGAGTGCTTCGACGACGGATTTTGATGCCGGAGCGTACCGTAGAGATTCAGATCGTTCTCTGCAAGCTGCTGGTTCAATTGCTCGAGACCAGGGTCTGTATAACATGATTGTGTTTGCCCTGTTCTTGATTTGGGTTTGAATCTCCCAAATTTTTTCCCATCTCATCAATTTAAGGTTTCTTCTCCTTTTCAATTTGAAATTGAAATTTATCAGGCTGAAATTCCGGCAAAAAAAATTTCATTCTTCATTTTTACCAAAAAAAAAAAATCAAATAAAGGGTATAATGGTCTTTTAACCATGCTAATAGTTTAATATTGTCCATCAAATTTTTCAATGCAGCTGACATCAGGATCTAATGGGAATCTTGTGACGGAATGGACTTCTTTGATTAGCACAGCAAAAATTTTGGGTGGTAGGTGATGTTTTTGCAATCTTATGGGTGTAGATGATGTTAACTGTCCTTGTTAGGGGTGTAGATGAATTTTTTTCTAGAAAAAATAAAAGAAATTAAATAATTAAACCAAAAAAAAAAGGAAAAATACAAAATCGAAAAAAATGCTTCCGTTGGGCCGGTTTGGTCTGTGAGTTTTTAAGACAAGATCTTTTAGTTTTTATTTTATAAGGTTTGGGTTTGGGTTATTGAGTTTATGTAATTGGGCTCAAATCAGAATAGGCTTGAAGTCTTTAGGTCTATTTAGTAGGGGCAATTAGGTCCTTTGGGATTCATAAGGGTAAGATCGAAACCCTAAATCAGGGAGATTCAAGAGTTGGAGAGGGGAAGAAGATTTTTTTTTCTCAATCGGGGATTGAGAGTGAGAGAGAGATCAGAGTGAGAGCCGATATCGGGAAGTCAGAGAAGGTGTAGAGAGAGAAGAGGAGTGAGCAGAGGTCGTCGGCGGTGAGGTTGCAGCTCGAGGGTGAAGAAAAAGAAGATGTGGAGAAAGAGGGGCTGAGAATTTTGGAAAGGAGAAGAGAGGTTTTGAGAGGAGCGGTGCGTCGGCGGAGAAAACCAGAGAGAGCAAAGAGGGGGGGTTGGGTTGTCGGCCAGCAGAGAATAGTGAGATGGAGTGAGAGGGTTTCATGGAATCGGAGAGGGTTTAGGTTTGCTGCCGGGATTTAGGATCGCACCAAGAGAACAAGAGAGAAAGAGGGGTAGCAGCGGCGGCCGGCGGCATCCATCAAGAAGAAGAGCCGCATCGGCAGCGGCCGCTGAGGCAAGGAGACAGGAGATACAAATCAGCCAAGGGGTCGAGCTTGCCGGTGGCCAGGGATCAAATCGGAGTAAGAGGAAGTGGATTTGACAACAGATCAGGTAGGTTTTCGTTCCTCTACTTCTAATCATCCGTTCGGGATTTCTATGTGGAGTGCATTTTTTTTATTCTTGCCATTTTCTTCTCCCTCTCTCTATTTGGATTAAAAAATAATGCTGGTAATTCTATTCACTGTGGCATTGATTTCGATTTTTACCTGTATGAATGTTTCTTGGATAGTTTCAAATGGAGAGTACACTCTTCCTGTGTCATTTGTTTGCATCTTCCCTGTGAAATAGAATTGATAATTCTTCTCCCCACATGGATATCCCAGTATCAGTTTGCAGGTACAGCTTGATAGTAAGGTTCCCCCCCCCCCTCCTTTGTATTAGCACTTGATATGGGTATTAATGGAGTCTAAATCTCCCTCTCCCCATCAATGCAGCATTCGGTTAGAGTCTAGGTGAGCTCTATCTTATCATTGGTTGTGGTTGGAGTTTTGGTCAAATAGGATGTTTAAGCTTTGCCTGGTATATATATGTATATGTATTCTCATTTATTTTTGTGTTGATTATGTCATGTGTATGTATATATAATATGGAAGTAACGGTCTTGTATTTCTGTATATTCTCTTTTTGGTTGTTTTTTTAAATAAGGTTTGGTCGGGATTGATTAAGATTAGTTGTGGTTTCATTCCCCGAGGGTAAGCGTTGGCATTTAAGGTGTTAGTTTGTTAAGGTTTCATTAAATTTATTTTTCCAGGAATGCATTTCTGCAGGCTAGGTCCTCTTTTGTTTGTTTGTTGTTTTTTTTTTTTTTTTTTTTTTGGGGGGGGGGGGTAAATAGATAACTGCAGGCTAGGGCCCTGTTTGTTTCTTTTGCAAAGAAACAGAGGGTTTTGGTGGGGATCAGTTAGGTTTTCTTCTGTTTCTTCATATAAGGGTTTGCTCTATGGTTTTGTGTTTTTTTTTTTTTTGGGTTTGTTTCTTGCAATGTCTAAATTGGTTTGCTTTGTTTTTTAGGGTGGTGCTCTGCTAGATTCTTATGCCTTATGTTTAGTATTTTTTTTTACCAGTCTTGCTGTTTAGCCATATTAGTTAATTGCCGTTTTGGGTTTTGGCTTTCTTCTTTGTTGTGTTTTTGTTTCAGCTTTACTAGTTTGTGTCTTAGTCTTTATTGCTGGATTCCCTTGGAGTTAGTTTGCTAATTCTTTCTTCCCCATTCAGTGGAATTGCGGGAGTGATGTTTAAGCTTGAATGCATTTTTAGATTCAGTTTCAGGGAAATCCGAGTAGGACTAGTTGAGTGGAGGCTAGTTCGGGTCGTATTGAGTTATTTTATATTGTGTCTGGTTTTGTCTAATTAGGTGTTAGTTCAGGTCAGACTTAAGTCTAAGTTGGGCTGAGTTTATGTTCTGTTTAGCTTGAGTAAGTCACTTCGGGCTTAGGTCTAAGTTAGCTGGGTTTGGTTCAGGTCAGCCCAGATTCTGGTTTAGTTTGGCTCTGGCTTAGGTTAGTCCTAGGCTGGTTTAGGTTAGTCTAATGTCGGGTTCGTAGGTTCTGGTTCGTTAGACTGGTTTGTTCTGGTTTAGGTTAGGGCCTGGTTTGGTTTGGAATACGTTCTGTTTCTTGTGTTTGAGTTTGGTCTGAGTTGGTTTTAGGATTGGTTCGGATGGCCTACGTGGGTCTGGTTTAAGTTAGGCTTAAGGTTGGGCCAGTTTTGTTTGGTTTTGGGTTCGGTTGATGTTTTGTTTCAGTTAGATCCCATCCTTCTCTTGAGCTGATTTGCTGCTGCTGGGCTGCTTCGGCCCATGTGATTATGATGGTATGATTTCATATTTTTTCCATAAGCTACTTTACGGTGGGATGTTAGTACCATGTTTAAAGCCATGCATGTATTTATTTTGGTTTAATTTTTTATTTTTTTTTGGTAATTGGTTTAAATTGTTCATTTCACATCATGCTTAGACTATAACATGTATGTGTCTAAATTGAATAAATGCTCATGTTAATATGTGGTCCCTACCTCAAAAGTGTATCTCCACTTGAACACCATGATAGATGTTAGGATACACCCCGAATATGATTGTTTAGGGGACTCGAGCGAGTCCATCCAAGAGTGTGGGAAATCGTTGTATCAAAACTGTATTAATGAAAATGTACAATTGGATAGATGTATGTATAGGATTGGTGGCCCAATGGGCGGCCCACCTTGGTATCCCGGATATGGGATGTGAGTGAGATTTAATGAACCCCCGTAAGTGGGGAGCTGAGGCGTTTGCCTTTCCTGAGTGTTGGTCACGCGTGTCTATGGCCGTCAATCCATGGGAACTACGTTTGACCTGATTCTTGAGAGACAGAGGTCTCGAGAGATACATAGGCAACGGGGGAGTTTGTTCATTCTACGTACGGTCAAATTGAGTTAAGTTCCATGTGTTATGGGATTATCTCATCGAGGGGACTTGTTGATGTAGGGAGTACCTCATACCGAGTTATGTTCCACGATTTGTGGGAGCATCTCACCCTGAGACGTGTTCCATGAGCTATGGGAGCGTCTCACCATCAGATGCGTTCCAATACTTTAGGAGCATCACCTTTGCACACACTTGGTATGTACACACCTGCCCTGAACTACGTTTGGCCTGATTCCTGCCGCATAGGGGTACATAGGTAGTTTGGGATGTTTCCCAAACCCAGTCATACCTTTGTTGTTGTTTTTATTGTTCTATCATTCTTTCGTTCATTTCATTCATTGATGTTTTTGGCAAGTCAAATTAACCGACGAATCAAAACCCTTGACCGCCTTTAGTACCCCTTATTATAAGCACTACCAATGGACAGTTATGCCCTTTGGCTTATTTAATGCCCTGCAAGTCTTTCAGAGATGGATGGACAACATCTTCTCTACTCTCGACTTTTGTGTGGTGTATATTGATGATATTTTAGTCTTCTCTAAAACTCGAGATGAACATACCAAGCATCTTGAAATTATGATTGATTTATTCAAAAAACATGGAATAATCCTTTCTCCTAAGAAAATCGAAGTAGAACAAACTACTATCGAATTTTTGGGCTTAACCATCCAAATGGTATTCAATTACAAGACCATATTCTAATAAAATTAAAAGAATTTTCAGACACTCTCGTAGATAAAAAGCAATTACAAAGCTTTATCGGAATTCTTAATTATGGTCGACAGTTTATTAAAGATCTCTCTAAAAAAGAGAAGTCTTTACATCGGTCATAGTTCAGAAATTCGGCCAAAATTTCGGATTTCGGCCGAAACCTCTCGGTTTTGATCAAATCCGAAACAAACCATGATGCCCGTACCTCTTTTACATAAATTCGGTCCAGTTTCGGCCAGAATTTCGGTCCAAAATCTTGATTAGACCGATATTTGAACAAAACCGGTTTGAACAAATACAAACCACAGAAAGTTTTTAACTATTTTAATTTATGAGTTAGGCCCATTACTGTCGTTAGTCACTTTTTTTTCTTTTTGGTAAAAGTGACGTCAGTCACACCACCCAGTCTGTAGTGTACATTGCTTTCCCAGCTATCTACTTTATAGCATTTTGTCTTCTTTCAATTCTTTTAAATAATCCATGTGGGACTAAAAGACTAAAAGAAATGTTTGTTACCAAGTTTTCCTTCTTATAATATTGTGATTTTTTTTCAATTCTATAAAAGTATCCATGTGGGACTAAAAACTATAAGGGTGTTTTTTGTATTTTTGTTCTTCCTTCCAATGAGTTAAAGGTTCATGTGGGACTAATAGGAGTAAAATAATATTAAATACAAACAAGATAGACACGTGTCTCTCTTAACAGAATCTCTCTCTTAGTCTCTCGATCTGTTGATCCGAAACTATGTTTTTTTTTACCATGTTTCACCGAAATTTGGGCCTAAATCATCGAAATTTTGGTTTTTGGCCTGGCTGAAACTCGGCACGAAACCGAAATTACGATCCTTGACATCGGTTGCTCAAAAAAGATCAACCCTTTGAATGGACTACGAATGACACTAATGTAATCCAATCTCTTAAAAAGGAAATTCAACATTTACCCCCTCTGTATTTTCCTAAAACAGGCGATTACATGATTCTTGAGACAGACGCCTCCAACGAACACTGGGGAGCTGTTCTCAAATGTAAACCACTGAAGAATCCTAAAACAGTGTGGTTATAATTCTGACAAATTCAAACCTGCCGAAATTAATTATATTATCTACGAAAAAGAACTTTTAGCTATTATAAATGGATTAAAACGGTTTAAAATTTATTTAGCATCTGATAAATTCCTTATAAGGACGGATAATCAGGCCGTCAAGGATTTCTTAAAATCTAAAAAGCGGGAGGAAAACCCTCGCCGAATAAATTGGTTTAATTTTGTCAGTCAATTTCCTTTTGAAATAAAATATATTAAAGGTTCTAACAATGTTTTAGCTGACTTTCTTAGCAGGGAATCTGAAACCGTCTCAGCTAACAAAAGCACTTGACGCTTCAAAATGTCTGGAAAATCTCCAGATAAATTTGATAAGAGCCGTGGTAAAAAGTCATTCATTCACCCATCCAAGCCCAAAAAAGGGAAGCTTTCATTCTTTCCCAATCCCCGAAGAGGTGGTATAAGAATCACTGATCTAGACTCTTCCGGTCACGGACCTACTGGAACTTATCCACAAAACACTGGATATTTTGTTCCTACTTTTACTCCCCCCCTTTGGACCAACATTCGGACCAAGCGTTCCCCATCACCCATCTGAGCTGTAACTCGGAGCTTGGATAGGAAGGCACGACAAACGACGGCGTCATGATATCCGTGGAGGAGTGTCATGGCCACAAAGTATCAAGATGTTGCTTCGGGTCAGTGCTACCGTCGTAGCGCTCAAGGATCAGAATGTTGAAGTGTAGAGAGAGTGGGGTTCCCATGATTTCATCAGAGAAGGCAGTCTCCATGACGTAACCGTGGTGGTGCAGTTCAGCATTGTTCGACCTGTTGCAATCATTGTACAAGGTCGTGCAATTGACACTCGACAGCCCCTTGGGGGTCGGAGGGAGAGGAGTCGTTCTTGGCAAGTTGCATTGACGACCGATCGAACATCTTGATTTGGATCGACACTTGGTCCCAGCCTATAGCAAACTGGTACGCGTTGGGAACGTTCGGGTGTATGGTTGGTGGAGGTAGCCTCGGGTTACGAGTTTTGGTCCCCTTGGACCGGATGGTGTGCGTTTGTTGTGGTGACGCGAAGATTGAACCCTCGTTGGTTGTCTAGGGCAAGAATGATTTCACGCTGCTGAGTTCGGGCGAGGAGGCAAAGAATGAGGCTGGGGATGTGCCACCGGCACTGGATTTGGGGGCACCACCCCCATGTTTATATTGATGGGACAGGCGGTTTGCAAGATTCTAGTGAGTTGCTCGATCCACCGACTCATCGTGTCAAACTATTTGCAAGTTACAAACTGAAGTCGTGGAGGAGGACTCTGACCGATCTCCTGACTCACCTCGTTGCTATGTGCATCATTTTCTTCTTTTCTGATGCCATCCATCTGGGGATTGACGGATTGGCTTTCGTGTACGTCTGTGCATACTTGGGTGTAAGTGTTTACAGGAACTTAAGCTACAAGGCCCCACGGTGGATGCCAAACTGTTGCTGTCGGAATACAAACCGCCTTTCTGGGTGCATGTCGAACCTGTGAATAGAAAGACAAAGCAGAAGAGGTTGGGTTTTGGACCCTTGGGCCACTTTGATGCCGAAGTTATTATTCCAAGTACAAGCAGATGTGGATCTCGATATGAGAATACGAGCTCCAAGTATGAGTGGCACTGTAGAGAAAGTCGAGTACAAAAGGTTGGATCCATTTACCTTCAGGATCTAGTTTATTTATAGTGAGTGGCATAGGGGGTGTAAAGTCGGATTTGCCCCTGAGTGGATTGAGTCAACAGCTGGTTACATCGGATGTGCTATCTGTTACGTTTGCGAAAGGTTATCAGTTTGAGGGTTATTTCCCCTGACTTGTTGGTCATTATCGTTTAACATGCTGCGCAAGCAGTCATGCGGGCTGAGTATGGCTAAGGCTTGAGGGATGACAAGGTCGGGGATTACAGAAATCCAAGACTTGCGGACCTCAAATGCTGACTAGGCCAACAAGGCCTGGCGTTACGGAAGTCCGAGACTTGCGGAGCTCAGATGTTGACTAGGCCGAGTTCTATTGTTGATGTGTGTTTTGCCACGCGTTTATTTTTTATTGGTGGATTACATAATGCCCATAACAGAAACAATATCGATTCATATGCCTGGCTCCCTAAATCCAAAGATCCTCCCAAAAGGCAATTAATAGGATGCATGAAACTGCAAAGGATGCACGAACATACGTACACAAGAGAAATATACCATTACATGAGACTATGAGAGGGTAAGGATTGAATTTGATGTTGAAATCGGACATGGCCAATTTGAACCATTTCCTAGATATCCAACCGCAACAATTGCCACATCACTCTTCCATATGGGAGAATAGATTTACACACCCACCAACTTTTTTGTCGATCACCAACCACAAAAACATTCTCCTTTTTTCAATAATTTTGTTAATCAGACCTTATGGATTTCATTTGTGGCAAGTCTACACGCATTCCATGTTTTCCAATAGCGATTCTAGAACAAATAGTTGAAACATGCATACATGTAATGCTTAAAAGAGAAAGAGAGTGTCTACTAAAAGGAAGCTTGGTTAAATTTATGTATATGAAAAATTACAAAAAGAGAAATGGAAAAAAAATAATAATACATACTACTTCTAGCAGTGAAGCATAGTGAGTCTCTTATCAAGAAACCTACAAACAAACAAATAAATTTAATTGGATCATAAACGAAGAAGAAGTTTTCTACCAAAAAAGAAAACAGGAAGAAGTAGATTTAAAGGAAGAAAAATCTTGAAGGGAAGTATGGTACAACAGTTTAGCATCTTGCCTCTTTCATCATGAGGCGAGTACTTTCGGAGAAAAGGTTGAAGAGACCGGTTTTAGGAGCTCCTCTATCTCTCTCTCTCTCTCTCTCTCTCTCTCTCTCTCTCTCTCTCTCTCTGTGGTGGTTGGTGTTCTTGTTCTTATAAAGAGGAGATTAAGGCATTATACATATTATACATTATTATTTAGGGAGAGTTCTTGAGTGACGATAGTTTGTTCAGTAGATGGGAAAACGGAGGAGAGAGAGAGAGAGAGTGAGGTTTTGGCGCTAAGTTTTCTCTGCTAGCTCCATTTAAATAACCTTTTCCTATTATTATTTGAGCTGAATGCCTACAAGAGAGCAGCAAGTTGTTGCTAACTACAAAAGCAGTATCCTGGAAACTATAAAATGAATATTAAATCATGCACTTAGGGTGATCATAAGTGTCTTATTTGATGACTACTATTTTGGAGGATTGAGTTCAATACTGTTCATGGAAAAGTCAACAAGTGAGGGAGTTGTATAAAATAACTAGACAAACTCAGGATCTGTTGCCTGCCGCATAATTTTGTTAAATCAAGCACTTAGGGTGATCATAAGTTGCTTATTTGACTAGTATTTTGGAAGATTGAGTTCAACACTGTTAATTGAAAAGTCAATGAGAGAGTTATATGACAGAACTAGACAAATTCGATCCAGATACGGCACCGATGGCATAGTTTTAACAACTTGAACAACCCCTAACAACTTGAATAACACCAAGGGTAGCTCAATTGACAAGGATCAACACCTCACATTTAAAAAGTCATGAATGATTTACCTATTAAAAAATAGATAAATTATACCAGAAGTATTTGACGTTTTAAGAAATCATATTAAGAAATCATATCCGAGGTATCTTATATTTCAAAAATCATACCAGAAATACCTCTTTATATCTATTGTCTAAAAAATTTTTACTATAAAAAATGAAAATCTTGCCACACCATTGTCGTCTGGATTCATCAATAAAATATTGAAGCAAAATTTTACAAGAAATTATATGAATCCCAAAAGTTGTCCTTTTACCCAAAAAAAAAATAGTCTTTGTCATAATATTCTTTCTTCTTACACTCTTTTTCTGTCTCTACTGAATGATCTGCCGTCATCCACACTTATTCATCGAACCCTCCCCTTTGGATAATTATCTTTGATATAAATACCCAATAGAAAATGTGCATTCACATGATTCATCTTTAATCTGGATGGAACTTTCTCTTGGATCCTCTACATCAGTTAAAAACAGACTAAAGTGCATCCGTAGACTCAATATGTTATCATCTAATAATAAATATCTAGGACTACAACAGGGCCGGGTTGGATTGGGTTTTTCAGAATCCTAACCATAACCCTGACTATTTAAATTTAACCCTAATCCAGTCTAATCCTGCCAGGGTCAGAAAATATACAACCCTAACCCTGACCCTGGCAGGGTTGGGCCTAACCCTAACCTCCCCCAATTGACCCTGACAGGGCCGGGTTGGGCCGTGTCAATCCTGATTAACCCTGATTCAGGGTCAATTCAAATTGACCCTGATATTGACCTTGATTGACATACAACAAATTACAGAGGGAGACACGGTATCAAACCATATCTTCAGTCTTCACTTTCCTTCCTAAACATTATCAAACACATATTGTAGTACTAGTACTATAGCAAATCACAATGAAACAACTAAATGACTCCATCTTCTCTCTGCTCTCTGCAATAAATCCAAACAAACAGAATAAATCTGTAAGAAATGAGATGTACAGACAAAGATCATCATCTTATATATCTGGCGATTTGAAACCCTAAAAAAAAAAAAAAAGTAAACAGAAATATCTTAGTTGAATATAAGATGCCAAACAGTCCTATAAAGTAAAATAAGTAAACAAAAACACTTTAAGTTTAAGACCTACTAACAACTCAAACCAACCTTCGCTTCCCATTTCAATCATCCATAAAGTAAAATAATAAGTAAAGCAAAAAAGGACAAGAAAGAAGAGAAGATACGATGAAATACCGAACACTCTTTTACTAGGGTTTCAAAATCCTATTCTGTCTACTACTTTTACTTGACCAGTATTCCACTTCTTTTCAGTAGAAAATTTTCCCAATACAACTAAATAGAAGGAAAAATAACAAAGACAACCTGCAAACGGAATTGTAAGAAGAAAAAAAGTAAATAAATAAAATGATGGGAACAACAAATACCTTTCGGAGAGGTTTTTTCCTTGAAAATATGTGCGATGCACCGATGACACTAGGGAGAGTTGAGAGTCAAGAGAGATTAGGGAGAGTCAGAGAGATTGAGGGACTAGGAGTCTAGGAGGTGCTGTTGAGAGTCTAGACATAGTCGAGAGATTGAGAGAATAGGTGAGACTGAGAGTCGATTTAGGGTTATATATATATATATATATAGGGCCGGGTCGGGCTCAACCCAAGGGGTCAACCCTAACCCAACCCAACCCTGCCGGGTTGATAAAAAATTAAGCCCTAACCCAACCCTATCAGGTTTCGGGCCCGGTTCAACCCTGTTAGGGTTCAGGGCGGGCTTGGGTGGGTTCGGGTCGTCAAAGTAAAACTTACACCCAATATCTTGATATCAGCACTATCTTAAAGAATGTAAGATATATCAGTTCAAAAAGACTAAGTGCACCCGCAGACTCAATATGTTGTCATCTAATAATAAATATAGTGATATCAGAACTATCTAAAAGAATATAAGATGCTCTGATACATGAAGAAAGAAATGATAGATTTCTTAATTTTTTTAACCTATACCTACCCTTTTGTTTTTGAGCCACATGACATGCTATGTCAAATCAATGCCCATGAGCCTACCTCTAGGCTCAGTCTTGTCAAAATCACACGTGTCTTCCAACGAGACAGATATTTTACTCCAGATTTCATCTCAAGTTTAGATAATAAATTCAAAGCTTAATAAGGATTTTTAAAATAAATAAATAAATAAGTCGCACTATATGTAGGGTTTTGAATAAGGTTACCAATAGTTCCAAAATATTACATTAACATTTACCAAAGAAAAAGGAAAAAATAGTTTATCGATACTATTGATGAACCCGTTTGGGAACTTATCTCCTCCTCTTGCTCTTCTGACCATTCTATTAAGTTCTTCTCAACGAACAAAATGGGTTAGGAGGCTTGCAATACTGAGTAGCTGCAAAAGAATGTTTCAACGGTAATATGAATGAACGGAAATAAATTTTCTTCACTTTTTTTAACTAAAATGCCCTCAATTCAACCATCAAAACCATATGGAAGATTTTTGGTAATCTTTTTTTTTTTGTTCATAAAAGATCTTAGTTTGTATTATATTTTTGTAAATAAAATTGTTTCATGAAAACCAATGTGACATACCTTCCAAATAGCAAGCTGATAAAAGGACTGTGCTGATGATTTATTTGTAGGGTCAGTTTGTCGAGACCATTGCCAAAAAATCAAACCAAGGGCAAGGTTCCCCAATACCTATATACAAAGAAATTTTAGAGTACATGAAATAACATTATTATAATACGAGACTAATTTAGTTAATGTAATTAAGGGTTACATACCCCATATAGGATTAGATGAAAACACTAAAAAACTTTTTTTTTTTTTTTTTTTTTGTGTATGGAAGAACACATGGATAGAATTTTTTTTTTTTTTTTTTGGGTAGATAACACGTGGATAGATTAGTTCAAGAAATAGTCAAGGTGAAAAATTACTACAGGAAGAGAGATCTAAATGGATTAGTTGGAAGAGATATGAGAAGTTATGAAAGAATTCATAGAGGATTTTGGTTTTAGAGATAGGAATGAAAAGGGCACTCTAGAAAAAATCCCATGATGCTTATGATAAATTTCTCAAAGAGTTATATATATAGATAAAAAAATCAGCTACCACCCAAAATAGTTTTGAAACATCACCTACCACCCACACTTTTCAAAAAACATCAACTACCACCCAAACGTTTACCACCATTAATCAAATAGATCTACTCTGTTAAACGAATCTGATGTCATCCAAAATTGATTTTGAATTGGACAATAATACCCTAAAGGATATGTTGAAATACGGTTTTACCGTCCCTCAGTTAACTCACCATGCACCCCCAAAGATGGTTTTTTTTTTTTTCCGATTCTTTCATTCGTCGTCTTCTTCCTCCTATGCCACTTTTTTTCTCTTTCTATTTATCATTATGGTCTTCCATCTTCTTCCTCTTCCTCGTCTGCTATTCTTTTTTTTCCTTTCTATTTTTCGTTCTGGTCTTCCGTCTTCTTCTTCTTCCTTATTTGCATCACTTCTTCTTTTATCGACAGCTTTCGATTCTGTTGATTCTTTCATTTGATTCAACTTCTTCTTCTGTCTTTACTTCTTCCTCCTCCTCCTCCTCCTCCTCCTCCTCCTTCTTCGTCCTTCACTCTAATGAGCATAACTGTTTCACCATTTTACAGAGTTTCTATTCTTTTGGATTAACCAACTGGAGATACGAAGATGGAATTTCAATACATGAATATTTTGTATGAATAAATAAATGTTACCCTTCATACACACATATCTGGTGGAGAGAGAGATTGAAAAGAGACAAAAATAGGAAAAAATTGTTAGTTTTTTTTGAATACCTACTCTATTCAATCATCATTTTCCCATACGAATAGATGGAATCTAGATTTTTTTTTCCTCCTTTGAAGGTTACTGTTTCATCTAGAGATGGCCAGATGACATGAAGATTAGTCATCTACAGGTAGGCCCAGAGAACCTGTAGAACATCACCACTATAGTAATCTATAATCATCAAAACCTCTTTAATTTGTTAACTGTTTAATCTTTGACTAGTCATCCGTTTCTATTGACATTCTAAATCTCTCAGCTCATCTTTACTTGTTCGTCAACTATCATGTTGCATTCACCATCCAACCAATACTGCAACAGATCCTTTGCAATTACCCAAATGAGAGTTTTGAATTTTTACTGGTTCGATCTTCTAAACGTTCCAAATGGTAGGATGTGAATGAAACCGTCTCTCAACCCAGGAAGAAGAAGTTAGGTTTACGGCTTCAAATTGGGAAATTAGGTCTACGACTTCAAATAGTTCAAGAACTTACTGTCGTTGAAGGAGACCGTCGCTGCCTTTCGCTACAGTTCTGCAATGTCGAGTAGTTGTCTTCCTCAGTATCCAAATGTGAGAAGCAGAAAAACCAAGAACATAACTCAAGAGAAAACTGAAATTTCCATATTTGAGAGGCAAAATCTCGTAGGTTCCCGGCTACTTATGGGAAGAAAAACCCAGAAGCGAACCTACTTTTTCAAGAAAGATGGAGATAGGGAGAGAAAGGATCTGAGAGCTCCGGAACTCCCTCCCCTTGGTTAGGTTGTTGGAGAGACAAATCAAGCAGGAGAATAAATCCCATTCAAACCATCCAATCCAAGCACTTGTCGAGTCTTTTCCCACCCTTTTCTCGCCCAAATACTCACTCCACTCTCTTTTTCCCCTAAATCGACTCTGAAGAGCTCAAAACCAAATAGAGAAGCTAGTTCTTCAAGCGGATGGCGTGAAGACTCTGATCCTTGGTTCTTTTCCTCTGCTTTATAAAATGAAAATGAGAAGGGTTATATTAGTAATTTTACTAGCTTTTAAAAATTTTCAATTAAAAACAGAAAGGGTAAAAATGTTTAATGCTGATTTTCGTCTCTTCCGTTAGTTACTTGGGTGTATTTGATATTTTTTGAAAGATGTTTCGAAACTATTTGTGGTGGTAGCTGATTTTTTTTTCATATATATATATATGAACTACGGGGGCACAAGTTAGTAAATTCTCAATTAGAGTTGTGATGCAACCAAGCTCCACCATTAAGCCATTATTGAGATATGTCCGTATCAAGGTCCAAGCTCACAAAGCCCATTTGGGTTTGGACCAAGGCATGAACCAAGCTACAAAAAAGAATCAAAGAACTTGGCCCTAGCCTTCATGAGACCAGTCCCCTTTGATAATCTTTCAAGTCACTAGTGGAGAGTGTTTAAAGATTTTAGAATCTTCTCCACATTGGAGCTTGCGTCAAGACATTGGAGCTTGCATCAAAATTTTAGAACTTACATCAAGACTTTGGAGCTTACATCAAGGCATATTGGAATAACCCCTTGCATGGAAGAGTCCATTATTTATATAAGTATCTAGAGTTTTCTATCTTAAGTTTCAAGTTTGTATTTTCAGGCTTTGGATTGTAAAAGTGTTATTGTCTTTTTAATTGCTCTATTATGCCTTTAGTAGACCATTGAAGTTAGCTTGTAAAGCAGACAATTGAAGTAATTCTTATGAATAAAATTTACCTAAGTGCAATACCTTAAACCTAGCAAAGTTCTCCCTAGAAACCTTGAAGAAGTTTTATTTCATCCTATAAGCATGAGGATTTTATTCTCCACCTACATTCTAGAAGAGTTATAAGCCACCTTTAGAGTTGATTTACATCTTAGAAGAAAAGTCAATATACCTTTACTCCGTGAAATGATTACATTTTTGTTTTTGCATCCTAAAAATTTTCCAGAATCTATTTTTTGCAATTCATGTTACTTTTATCCTGTTTTGATATATCTTCCACTCAGAATCTGGGAAAACATTCTTCACAAAATTTATAGCTCCATATGTTATTTTTCATTTGCGACTGGAATAATCATTCTGATCTGTATTAAATAAGGAACAACTATTCTTTTGAAGTTGTGCAAGTCTATTAAATTCTGCATAACTTGTGATTACTTTAAGTTCGTATAAATTCACTCTCCTGATCCATTCTTTTGAGAAGCCTAGGTTGGCTTACGTCAAGATGGATTACATCAAAGATCAATGCTAAGTGCCTGTTTGGTAACACTCTGACTCCGGCTCCCTAACTCTTGCTCTAAAATTATTTTTGAGCTCCCATTTTTTTCCGAAGCTCATTGAAAGCAGAAGCCTATTTGGTAACACTGCTCTGGAATCGATTCTAGAGCTCATTGAGAGCAAGAGGCTGCTTTGGAATCGATTCCAAAACTCATTAAGAGCAAGAGGCTACTTGGTAAAAATGAATCTGGATTGTATTCCAGATTTGGTGGTGGTGGCAGCGGTGGTGGTTGGTGGTAGGCATAGTTGTCAAGGCGCCAAGGCGATGGAGGCCTGACTGGGTGCCTAGGCGACCAAGGCGCCCGCCTAGGCGACCAAAGCGCCCGATTTTCCAAGGCGACCCAAGGCAGCTTGGGCGCTAGGCGCCCCTAGGCGACGCCTTGACAACTATGGTGGTAGGTGGTGGTGGGTGGGAGGTGGTGGTGGTGGTAGCGGTGGTGGGTCGTGGGTGGTGGTGGTGGTGGTGGATGGTGAGTGGTGGTGGCTGCAAGGGTGCTGGCAGCGGTGATGGGGGTGGTGGTGGGTGGTGGCGGTAGTGGGCTATGACTTCCGATTTTTTACTCTCTCTCTTTTGGCTCCGGGTTTAGAAAAGCAACTATTTTTTACACTCAAATTTTGGCTCTGAAAGTCATTTTTTGAACTGGTTGATTCAGTGGGAATTAGAATCAACATGGTATTACCAAACACTTTCTGGCTCCCAAATGTCTTTCTGGGAGTCCGAATCAAAAGCAGAGTGGGAGCAGAGTGTTACCAAACAGGCAATAAGCCTATATTTATTTCATAGATCCATTGACTAAAGGCATTATGCTAGATCAGATCAATTGGTGTATGCTTTTTGTCGATAATATTAATTTGATGAATAAAAAATATGGATAATTGTAAAATTAGAATTATAAATATCAACCTTGGAATTAGAAGTTTTTAAGATAAGTAAATCGAATAAAAACAAAATACATAATGTGTAAATTTAATAACAATAGGACTAATAATGTTTAATAACAATAAGAATAATAATGAAATAATGAAAATTGATAATAGGAAAATACCACAAAGAGATAACTTTAGGTACCTAGGTTAAATCATAAAAAAATAAAAAATAAAAAAAAAATAGAGGAGGATATTATAGAAAGAATCTAGAAAAGATAAAATAAGAATAAAAGATAGATCTAATTCAAGAGTTACCCCAATACATGAGAAACTCGCTTGAGGTGGCATGGATATGTGTAATGATGGCCTTTGAATGTAGAGAGGTGATTTGATTCAAACTTAAAGAGCTAAAAAAAGCAGGGGTAGGTTTAAAATTACTCTAGAAGAGTGGTGAGGAAATAGATGTATAACTAAGGTTAGAGTCAAGTATAGCATTGAATAGATCTGAGGAAGAAAAATGACACATGTAGCTTTTACCCATTTAGTTGGGATAAGACTGAATTGTGTTGAATTGTATGTGAAATTAATTTAATATTTTTAAGATGAAAACAAATGCAATGATGAATGAAATTTGCAAGGAAAAATTGCATACGACTATAATCTTGCCGAACCAAAGTGACGATGAAGCTCCAACTACCATACCAAAACCAACTGAAGCATAAAGGACATTGAGACCAATAGCAAATGCCTGCTCCATAAATTGCAAAACTTGTCAAATTGATTACTTAAAGCAGTTATTAATACACAACAACAGAACAATAATCATAATAGAAACAAGAAGAAAAAAAAAAAAACATTTTTAGTCAATTGGATTGTATTAACTAAAATATTTCATTTCATTGTCATTTAAAGCCAATGATGTACTAACTAATTGTATTATTAATAATTCTCCACATTTCAAGTAGTGGGAAAAAAGAGAGCAAAAAATTAAGTAAAACAATTAATTTCCTTAATACAATACCACTGTTCTATTTATTATTATTGGCTAGGTTCTATCTTGAGTTCAGTGCTCTCTAGGGTCTGTCCTATTGGGCTAAGATTGTTAGATTTTTTTCAGCTTTTAAATATATTTTATTTAAATGTTTTATTTATTAATGGCTGTGTGAATAATCCATAAATAAGTAGTCCTACTCGCAATAGATTAAAGTTTAAGTTCAACCTTCTTTGGTGTAAGAAAAATGGAAAAATATTTTCTAGTTTCTTGGACAAGGATAAAAGAAATCTTTATTTTTTTGTATTCTTTTTAAATTACATATCATTCTCCAATTATAATCTTTAATAATGTAATATCCAGTAAAGTTCTTGAATATGGCATCAGAGTTTTTTTTTTTTTTGGGATAAAGCATTAGAGTATTTTACAAACATGTTTATTGTTGCTCATGTTTCACATATCTATAATACAAGATATTGTCATGGAAATATTGATTCTATGTGTAATAATAATAAATCAAATTTATATATCAGAAATTACTTATATATAAGAGATTAGTTTTGGTATAAGGAACCAAGGTTAAATATAATAAACAATAGAAAAAATTTAATCTATCATTCAAAAAGTATATGAAACACTATTTACCACCCACAGGTTTTTGAAATCATCAATAGCCCCATTTAATTGGTGAAATAGACTTAAAATGGTGTTAGATATTTTTATTCTTCCTCTTTGAAATTGAAAAACGTTAGAATTACTAATTTGACCTTATAACGATGACAATCCTAGTTCTGTGATCCAACGACTTCATCTCATTGATTCGCCGACAGCGCACTTCATCACTTCCATTTCCACGAACCCAAATTTATACCTCCATATCTCCACTTCCGCTTCTGCATCTTCTTCCTCTGTAATCGCTGTCATCTCTGCTGTTCTTGCTCCCATAACTCTCTCTCTCTCTCTGTCTCTCTCAACTAAAATGCTGAACTATGTCTGAAAAAGAGAAACCTGTAAAACGTCTAACTCTTACCAGTTAATCAGCGAAGATCAAAGGAGCTGTAGAATCGATTGCAAAACCAGACAAAGATGAAGAGGTCGTCTGTGAATCAATTGAAAAACCAGACGAAGCTAGAAAATGAGAACTTTGCCGGAAACGATTGAGGAAGAAAAACCAGAGGAAGCTGAGCTCAACGGAACCAGAATCTCTCTCTCCACCTTCTTGATTTCGTTCTGGTTCGTTTTTTTTTTCTTTTTTCTTTTTTGTTCGCTTCTTGATTTTTGAAGTTTGAATCCTCCATGGAAGCATTATTTCAACTATATAAATGGAGGTCAAACTCCTGTAGTTATCCTAATTTGAGACAGAGAAAGAGACAGATATGGTGATTGTGGCTCTGTTTTTGTTTTTGGTTTAATTCTAGGGTAAGGGAAGCTGAATGGATTCCTCTTCTCCTTCTCTCGCGTTCGTTGGTTTCCTCGATCGAATGCGCCTCTGTGGATATAGAATTGGTGTTTGATTTCATATGGTCTTTAGGGGAAGAAACCTAAACCCAGTGAAATTGCTGTCTGTTGCACGAAGGCAACAAAGAAAGCCTCACTGGGTTAGCCTGAGCTCGTGCAGTCACAGCAACTCGATCCATGTCGAATAGAAACTGATAACGAGAATGGCAGACGCAACAGCATCTTATCACCAATCCCTTATGAAAAGAAAGGTTTATGAAGAAATGGGTTGTGGTAGAGTTAGGAATAATTTCTTTTCCTTTTCTTTATGTTTTCTTTTTGTTTTTTCCCTTTCTCAAGTTCTCCTTTGATTTTAAGGATTGATCGATCAAGAGAGACAGAGACAGCAATGTGATGTTGCTCTAAATCAGCCTGCCTGAGCAGTCTCGACCTCCACGAATTTGGAGATTTATCAGATGGGTTAATGAGTACCCTGCTTCATTTCCGATTTTCCGCCCTCAAACGGAAAGAGAACAGTGTCTGGAAAAAGGAAAAAAAAAAAAAAAATCCACAACAATGGTAATCTGCCACCGAGAAACGGCTGCATTCTCAGTTCGTTCTCTCCTTTTTCACCGCCTTTTAGAAGATTGCTCCCATCCAACCTGGTGCCTTGCCCCCGATTAGGATTTTTGCATTTCTTCTGTATGTCCGACAAAAGCAATCGGCAATTCTCCCCTCTTCCTCCTTCTCAGTCACCGTTTTTTAGATTTAGGGCTAAGATAATAGAACAAATTTCATCTACCCCTCACAAACTATTTTGAAATCCATCTAACTCTACATCTTTCCAGATCCGTCATCTATCACCCAAACTTTTGACACCATTAATCAAAGAGACCCCATCCATTAGTTGATGACATCATCACTAATTTAAATTTTTCTGGGATAATACTGCTCTTATTGTAATGGTAAAAGACCATTTTACCCTTCATCTTCTTCTTTCCTCTTCTGGTCTTCCTCTTTTCTTCACTGTATTTCGTACAAAACTTCTTCATCCTTCTTCCTTCTTCCTTCTTCCTTCTTTCTTGTTTTGGAAGCAAATTCCCTTGGGTAGAACCTTCTTTGCCGGACTCCATCACCAATGGCGAGATCTTTTCCCTTGCTTTAATCAACATCTTCGACACCAATGCATAAAAATCCCAACTGAAAAGACCAAATGACGAAGCCCAAAGACAGATTAATCAAGTAACTCACAGTTGAAGAGCTTCAAGGAACTTGTTGTGCTCTTGCTCGGTCCAACTCTCTCTTGATTTGGTGATTGCAAATTTAGGTTTCTGGTTAAACACCACCCAACTTAGAGTTTCTCCGGTCCTTAATCCAAGATCTATGATTGGTCGTTGTGTTCTTTAATATACTGAAAATTACTATTGTCAGATGGAAACCCTAATAAAAGTTCTTTCATTTATTATGGAATTTTCTTATCCTTAGGCAATTTTTTGGCTTTTCTAAACTGTGCAAATCCTTTAATTCTGAAAATAGTTCAGTATGTTCACAGGTAATTACAACAGAAATGTTTTATATATATATATATATATTTTTTGGTAGAAAAGGAGCTTCTATATAAATGCTTTTCTAAACAAGTTAGGAATAATGAATCAGATACAGAGTATATAATATCATGTTAGCTAACAAAACCCTAAAGCGGAGGAAACAATTTTTTGAATAAAAATTCAATTAGTCAAATATCGATTTGCTTTTATAAGTAGGATCGGTAGTGTTTTTTCCAATAAATGGGAATCAAGTAGATGGCTGATATGGTTTACTGAACAATGGCAACTGAGATTTTCATTTGCTGCAGAGGCTACGCTTGGGAAGCTAAGATTAAGTTCTCGCTGGGCTCCAGGATCATCTTCAATGAAGACGATAAAGATAGAGGCTAAACAGTGCCCCTTCCTTCTTGCCCCCTCAACTTTGCTGCTGTTGCTTCTTCTCAGCGGCTGCTATGAAAATGAGGGAGAAAGAGGAGCCGTGTGAGCAGAGGGAAAACCAAATATGGGGAGAGGTTTCTTTTGGTTGAGAGTGAAAGAATGAGAGCAGAGATGGGTTACGACCGAGGGAAATAGAGTGAGAGCAAAGGAAGAAGAATAGTGAAAGGAGACCTTGTGGATCAACTCCAATCGGTGATTCCAGTTGTAGAATCAGGGATAGAAGCTCCACGGCCAAGCCCATTGCCGCCATTGACTCTCTCCTTTATCCTCCTTGCTTCTGGTGTCAAAGTGGCAATTTTAAAAAAATTCCAATTTCAAAGAGAAAGGGGAGAAATGTTCACTTTTTAAGTTTATTCTGTTAATTATGTGGGGGCGATTGATGTTTCTGAAAACTAATGTGTAGTAGATGGGTTTTGACATAGTTTCTGGATGGTAGATAAAATTTATTCAAGATAATAAGGTACAAAGTAAAATGGTTTTTTACCATTACAATAAAGGCAGTATTGCACTTGAAATTTTCAATTTGAGATGATGTCATCTTCTAATGGGATTTTACTAATGGGGTGGGTCTATTTGATTAATAGTGTCAAAAGTTTGAGCGGTAGATGATGATTTCGAAAACTTGTGGGCGGTAGATGGTGTTTCTAAACAATAATTAGGACATATTAACTTTTGAAAGATAAAGAGTTAATATCACACATCAATCTTTTGCCTACCGTCGTTATAAAATTAATAATTTTTTTTAGGTGAAGGTCCGAATAATTATATTGATTATTTCATGATTTTTTTAGGTGAAGGTAAGAATAATTATATTGATATTAGCAAATAAATTACAAAGAACACATGAACTAGAAAAAGAAACAAAAAGAGGAGCCCTACCCCACCCTTAGCATTGCCATCAGCAGAGTAGGCCTTAACACTCAAACAAAACGAAACTATGGTCTCTCTTGAGCAGCCCATGAAATTATAAATAGAACAAAGGTATGTGAAACTTTTTTACTAACCCTTTTTTGGCCAAATCTAATGCTGAGGGTATCAATGCCATTTTCTCTATCTCCATCCATATCTGGAACATCCTGTTTATTACAACTAATGTTAATATGGCATAAGATAAAAGGTGGTCATCAATGAATTTGCATGATAATCAAATAATAATCTAATTTATATTTTATCTTTCCTTTTTTTAGTATTTTGTATATAAGAGAGATATGTGCCTGGGAACACTTCCCATCGCCTAAATTAGGACCTAAAAGAATCTGG
The DNA here is from genome assembly GCA_028583415.1 of Protea cynaroides. Lineage (NCBI taxonomy): Eukaryota > Viridiplantae > Streptophyta > Magnoliopsida > Proteales > Proteaceae > Protea > Protea cynaroides. The sequence goes on along the minus strand of CM053265.1, from coordinate 85,015,812 downwards.
TGTATCCATTCTAAAGATGTGAAGATGCATATCAGTGCTGAAGTACATTTAAGGTATATACATATTTGTTGGATAATTAAATTTTGCAGTTACAATAACAAAAAAAAAAAAAAAAACAAGCAAACACTTTCCTCTTAACTAATTACGAATTATGTATTTTTTTTTTTATAAAATTTCGTAAAATTTCTTGTTGAAGTTATGGTTCAAAAATGGAAACCTAAACATTTCACTTACAATATTTTCAAAACTACAGATTTTTTATGGATCAAGGCATTTAAATTTATAGGGCAAATCATATATCTTTTTATTCTACTAATACTTCATAGGTAAGGGAGGTGTGCAGGAACCCAACTTCCTCCATAGAAGGTTCTTATTCAGTTTTTCTTCTAATAAAAATTAATTGGCCACCATACATTATTTATTAGGCCAAAAACAAGCTAGCAAAATGAAATGAAAAAAAAAAAAAAATTAGCACATTCCAAGTGTGGTGTGTCCCACTTTCACCACCTTGTTGACATTCTTTTGATTCTTCAAATGTTTATGAACTTTCTACGGGCAATCCAAGGTCATAGTGTTTTGAGTCACTAGAAAAATGAATTATCGAATATTTCACTGTGATTATGTTCAAAAATTTTAATATATGAAGTTTTTTTTTCTTTCAAGTTTTACATTATTATTATGATTTTCTACATCAAATTGTGAATTATTATGTGATAAGAAAAAATGGTTTCTAGCACTAATAGTGACAGGTTTTGGTGTCAAAGATTATAAATGTAATATGATAGCATTTGGTCATTTTGATTATTGAATAGATAGGAAGCTATCTCTAACTAGTCTATTGACAAAATTTAGTTCCTAATTTCAACTCCGTACCAAAAGTCTATTATGCCTATCTCTGAGTCCGGATCACCTGCACTTACTAGAAGAGTTACTCTTCTAATATGTTCTTTTGATGACAAGTGTCCTAGAGTTAATGGTACTAATTTCCGTTAGCTAAATAAATTTTATTTTTTAATTCTTTTTACTAAGGTAATTGATTTGGTGAATTGACAATCACAATTTTTAAGGTAAGTTAATCTATTAGAAATAAAACTAAATGATTTTTAAGGTAAGTAAATCTATTAGAAATAAAATTCTAATGATTTGATAAAACTCTTAACGATTTTTTAATTTGTTTCTTTTTATAATTTCTATTTTCTTTTATCCATTACTTCCTATTTTAATTGTGAGCAAACTAAATTAGTTATTTTTTTCAAAAATCATATTTGAATGTCAAAGAAACTTCTTAATTATCTAATGTTTTGAAACCATTGGGGAAGAAGCATCAATCTAAGGTTCATGATGAAGAAGATAATGTTCATTCTCTTTGTCATGAATTCCCCAATCAAAATTAAAGTGGAAGGAGCATGAGTAAAAAGTGATGTATGCAAGAAGCAAAGATAGTAAAGAGGAAGTAATAGATAAAAGAAAATAATAAAAATAAAAATAAAAACAAATTAACTCCAAGACAAAAAAGAGTTGGAAATAAAGAGAAAAGGGTAATCACGTTTTTTTTTTTTTTTTTTTTAATGAGATAAAGCTCGGTTGAATTAAAAAATTGTGATTTTATTAGAGTTTTATTTCTAATTGTTTTTCTTTTTAAAAATCGTTAAGAGTTTTTTTCTAATTGATTTACTTACTTTAAAAGTGATTAGAGTTTTATTTCTAATAGATTATATACCTAAAATAGTGATTGCCAATTCATCAAATCAATTACTTAAATAAAAGGTCTTAAAAAAACAGAATTTATTTAGCTAACCGAAGTTAGCACCGTTAACTCCATAAAACACTTATCGTCCAAAGAACGTACTACTAGTAAGTGCAGGTGATCCGGACTCCCTATCTCTAACTAGTCTATCCATCATTTCTTGTTTTACAAACTAACTTATCAGTTTCGATTAATAGGTTCATAAACAGTTCCTACGACTAAGGAATTGGTAAACTCTAACATGTGAGGGACTTTTTAGTTCCACATCTAATACATTTGATAAATTGTGCAACAAACTCTATAAATAGGAATGGTCTCCTGATTTTTTATGTTGTGAGAGCCAAATCCTAGGAGAGGGGGCTGGACCTTCTCTTCCAAAAGAAAAGATTCCCTTTCAATTTAACAGTTAATAGTAAAATATTATACATAGTTAGCCAATTTTACTTGGTTTCTTCCCCGTTTTATTTAATCGGTTTTTTTATCAATTAGTTGACAGTTTAACGGTTCTAAACTGTAACCGAAGCATTTAATAATGTGTACAAAATCGAACAGATTAATTTTGATTCAGTTCGACTCGATTTTTTATCGGTAGGCTTCGATTCGATTTCTTGATCTCGGTTTTGGTTTAGAATCGAAACTCTTAAGTTGGGCTGGAGGATATGGAAGGAGATTTTCCTTGTAAGGAAAAAAAAAAAAAAAAAAAACCCCAAAGTTGCAAGTAAAATTTCATACTTATATATAATATAATGGAGTACTTTACCTTTAGTATCACTCCAGCAAGGGAATAGAAACACATCATCGTTGTCTGAAATATTATCGACTTTGTAATAAGATTTGGCCTCCCAAGTACATATTTCTGCAAATAATAATGAAGTAAATATTGGATTCAATGTGATGGAATTAAATGGCACTAACTTAATCCTCTATTAAAAAGGAGTGGTTAAATTTCATCTTTAATCCAAAAAGTAATAATAGAATATTTACAACTTCTACATACCTGGATGTGTATGAAAGTAAAGATATGAACACCAAAAGCGCAAACGAACACTGTGCTTGCCACAGCAAGTAAAGGATGCCTTTTCCATCTAAGGAATGGAAGCTAATAAAAAAAAGAAGAATATCAAGTAAATCAAAATTTTTTTTTTTTTGGTAAGTAGATAATTTAACTAAACCCAAAAGAACAGGAGAACACAAACAAATCACCACTGGGAGAAATCAAGTAAGTCAACTTACTAATGTGCTTTTCTTTATTCATATGTTTGACTTAGTTTTCTAAACATTGACAAAAAAAAAAAATATTAATACCATGCATGAGAAATTTATGGAATTATAGACAAAACCGTCTTCTTACACAATTACTTTCGGGTTTTCATAATTTTTCTTTTACTTCACATTCAATAGATACTTGTATAGTTAGATTGCTTGCTATACTAATTTTACTGCTGAAGCAAATTCTTGTAATTAGTGTTTAGAAACTTCACCATAAAAGAAGGGAATGAAAAAGCTAGAACTTATTTCAATGCAATAATTTTTTTTCACCCAAGCATGGTTTCGACCTTTGGGCTACCAACAAACCTAGATTTCTGTGGATTAGTTTTAAAAATCAATTTTTGGGGTGAGGGATTGTCGGTAGACACAACCATGGTGAGCAAATAACTTTTTAGTGGCATTTTGCTCCATGAGTTTAAGAGTAGTTTTTAAAATTTGTAAATCAGGGTTTTGTAATATAGAATAATGATTGGTGAACAATTATAATGCTAAAGATTCTATTCGGCACCACCATCCAAGATTTTTTTCTCATTTTCTATCTTGTTTTATATTTAGAGTTATTTTTTATACAATTCTCTTAATTTACATTTTTTTTCTGGTATTCAAGTAACTTAAAGTTGTAGTTTTATCAAAGAAACTGATTTAGTCTTTTCCCTTTTTTTTTTTTAATTTCACTCTGTGATTTTTTGAGAGGATAGCGTCTCTAGTGACCGGGCAGTCTGCTAGGTAAATAGAAGTACCAATTTATTGATTTAGCAAAATGATATTTAAAACAGAAAAATAAAATGGTTGTAGAGGTAATACATCAGCAGAATATCCAGTTCCATATATGAAGTTAGCAACTAGGACACCCAGAAGTGCTGGAGATTTAGACATAATTACAAGGCCAATGCTCTACAAGACAACAAACAAATAAACAAAGATTAGATAATTTTGGTAATATAAGAAAAAAAAGTATTAAAAGCTTCTTTTATCAGCAGTTTAGAAGAAATGTGGGCTCTTTAATTAAAATTATCTGTACATGTTGTGATGAGCATACCAGTATGATAGCTAAGAACGAGACGGCCATAATATCTCTAGTTGATAACTCTCCAGAAGCTAACGGAAGATATTCCTTGTTAATCTGGGTACACATAAAATTAATGAAAAACATTAAAAGGCAACAAGGTTTTAATAATTCTATTCAAATTTATTTTCTTTTTTATTTTTCTTGAAGTCATGCATAAATATTCATTCTAACGAATTAATTTAACATAATTTCCATTTTCAAAATATTTCCAAGCAATTTATAACTGTATGACATCTACCTTGTCAATTTCGACATCAAACAACTGATTCAACGCCACTATATAGATGTGATTCAATGCTTGCAATGCCATTATCTGAAACATGCAATAACAATGTTTTTCAATTAGGAATACAAATCTCTTAGACCATGTTTGTTTAGTTGTAAAATTTTTCATGTAAAAGATTATTTTAAAAGAAAATTTTCTTTTGACTCCATTTGTTTTGACGTAAAATTTTAAATGTTAAATAAAATTTTCAATGTTTTATTCAGGAGATAAAAGAAAGACGAACTTCATTTTTCCTCCTCCTTAGAAATCACCATACATTGGAAAAAATAAAATTTAACATGTAAAATGTAACACAGAAAATTTTAATGTAAAACTTTACATCAAAACAAACGAAGCCTTCATGTAAATTTTTCTTAATTATCAATGCTCAATTTTTTTCGTCATATTTCACAATTAAAACAAACAATAGAAAATCTTATTTTATAGAAGAAAAAAAAATCTTTTCATATTTTAACAAAGAAACAAATAGAGCCTAAGAAAGAAAGTGTTGCCCTTCCTTTATCACCCTTATTCCTCACCTGCAACAATCCGACAAAAAATGTTGGAGAAAGATCAACAATTGATCCTACTGGAAGAAATGCAACTGATAATGTCACCATTTGCTGATGAATCAAAGTGGATAACACATTTAGTAAGTTAAAATATAAAATTAAAAAAAAATCGTTCTTTTTTTTTAATACTTAAATAGTTATACTATAAAAATAAAACAAAAGGAAAAAAAAACCATTCAATTCTTATCATGATTGATCGAAACTTACAATTCCCATCATGGCATATGGCCGGCAAAAGTGATAGAGTGTTTCCAATTTCTTCAAATGAATGTTAGGATAACCATCCACATGTTTTGAGGAAAGTTCATTATTCGCTGAGATATATTTTTCATGAGGAAGCTTTTCAATATCTCCTTCATTGCTGACTAATGCTGAAGGTTTAAAGCTTTTCTTGACATTCCATTTTCTATGGATATCGTGTGGATAACTCATCAGAACTTGAAATGGAGAAACCAAAATGTGAGAAATCCATCAAAATTACAAAAATAAAAACCTTCTAATTAATAAATAAAAAAAAGATAACGAAAACAAAAGGTCATATTATTAGGTAGAAATGACTAAGGAAAATGCACGAGATATATTTATCGGTAAGGGTTCCCCGCATTTCTAGCGTGGGTAATCTCCTATGCCATACCAATCAAAATGTTCAATATTTTCAATGGGAGCGCATAAGGTCAAGAGGCAAGGGGTAATCTCCAATGCCATAGCATGGGGATCTTTTTCCCTATTCATTTATGACTGCTCTATAGTGACAAAGAAATAAAATTTAAAATATTGTATCAATAAGTGCCAATAAATCTTTGCATGGATTTAGGGGAATTCTTGGCTTATAAATTCCCATATGAAACAATACCAATTCACATGCCTGGCTTCCTAAATCCAAAGATCCTCCTGAAAGACGACTAATATATAGGGTGCAAGAACATACAAAAGAAAAGATATACCATTAGATGAGAGGGTATTGATTGAACTTGATGTTGAAATTGGACACATGGCCAATTTCAACCATTTCCTAAAAATCCAACCACCACAATTGCCTCATCACTCTTCCATATGGGAGAATAAATAGATGTACACACCCACTAATATTTTTTTTGTCGGTCACCAAACACAAAAACAATTCATCTTTCTTCAATAATTTTGTCAATCAAATATTTACGAATTTTCATTCTTGGCAAGCCTACATGCCTACATGCATTCCATGTATTCTAACAGTGATTCTAGAACAAATGGTCTAAACATGCATGCATGTAATGCCCAACCAAACTATTCATAAAATTTCAGCTTGACCTATGTACAATCTAACTAGAAGAACCAGATCCATGTCTATCCATAATTATATTTTTTGAGGGCGGTCCTGAAATTTATTTATTTATATTTAATACTTAAAAGAAAGTGCCTACTAAAAGGAAGCTTGGTTAAATTTATGTATATGAACAAAAGATCGACAGTAAAAGGCAGCTTGGTTAAATCTGTCCTACGAAAAATTACACGAAGAAAAATGGAAAAAGAATAATAATACATACTTCTTCTTCTAGCAGTGAAGCATAGTGAGTCTCTTGCCAAGTAACCTACAAATAAATACATGTAATCAGCTCATAAACAAAGTGGTAGTAGATTTAACAGAAGCAAAATCTCTAAGGGAAGTACGGTACAACAGTTTAGCATCTTGCTTCTTTCGTCATAAGGCGAGTACTGTCGGAGAGGATATGTTGCAGAGACCGGTTTTAAGAGCGCCTCCATCTCTTTCTCTCTTTCTCTCTCTCTCTCTCTCTCTCTCTCTCTCTCTTCCTTCTGTTAGGTGGATGCGTATGTTCTTGTTCTTATAAGGAGGAGATTAGGGCATCATACATGTTATATATTATTATATAGGAAGATAATTCTTGAGTGATGTTGTTGCCTCTGTCCACCAATCATAGGCATACGTGACGATAGATTGTTTAGTACAAGGAGAGAGATAGATTGAGGTGTTGACTAAGTTCTCACTTCACCATTCAAATAACATTTTCCTTATTATTTATTTGAGCCGAATGCTTACAAAGGTGGCAATGCAAGATACAGCTCGCTGCTTCTTTTTTTTTATGTCAATCTTCTTTAAGAAAAATAAGTTAGAGTATGTTACAAGATAGTAACAAGTTGTTGTTAAGTCAAAATCAGTGTCGTGAAGACTATAAAATGAATATTTAATCATGCACTTAGGGTGATGAAAGTCTTAATCGATAATTATTTTTGAAAATTGAGTCCAACATTATTCATGGAATAGCCAATGAGAGAGTTATTTAAAAAAACTAGACAAACTCGGTGGCTTGCATAGTTTTAAAAAACTTGATCAACCTAAAGGGCTAGCTCAGTTGGTAAGAATTAATACCTCACATCCTTCTGGGTTCAACTTTCTTTGAGGTTTATGTATCAAAATAAAAAAAAAAACTTGATCAAACATGGAACTAAATAGTAAAAGGAAGGGAATGTGAAAGTGAAATTTGTTTAAAAAAAAAAAAAACTTTTATAATCATAATTATATAACCTATTTAAAACTCTCAATTACTATATTTTGTAATTATATTTTTCAAATGTAATCTTTATTTTTCTTATTTTCAAATCCCAAGGATTTGATTGTTGAAATAATATAACTTTAATTACCATAATTGGAATGTTTTGGAATTAATACACAATATTTCTAATATTTTCATTTTTGTTTTATGTTAACATCAATTTCCTTCCAATCAAACGCAGCGGATGGTTTTCTGAAACTGAACAGTATATTTCGGTTTCTAGATAGAGCAGTTTCATGCCCAGACCAAATCGAAAATCAGAGCAGCAGTTCAGGTTTGATTTATTGGTCTAACCACGGGTATCTTCTAATTTAAAAAACGAATAAAATCCAACTTGAATAATTTTTTTTATTTGAGAATTTCTAGTTTGCAAACGGGACTTGGATCCTCTCCACTCATTCAACCAATCGATCATATCATGATCCAACAACTAAGATCACTCAGCACCACCCCTGGAGTTGATCTTTTTCCTTACTAACCAGGTCAAATACCAACCTAAAATCTGTCAACATCAATTTACACTATCTTGCACCCCAAAAAAAACAACAATTTACCCTCTCATTCAAAACGTTTCGATAACTTGCGTTCATTTACAAAAGAATACAAAATGTTGGCTGCTTCTGTAGGAGATTGAAAATGTATTCATTATAAAAAAAATAATAATAGTAATAAAACAAAAAAAAAAAGGCCAAATACTTTAGATAAATTAAGGAATTCATATAGCCACTTTTTGACGAGGTGCCTCCCAAAGACTCCCTACAATAAATATCCCAGAAAAAAGAACATCTTTAAAATTAAAAGCCCACCATTTGTGCTATGATCTCTCACTTATGGTATGGAAGTGATTCCATTTTTTAATTGGATTGTCTTGATTCAATTTCAAGACTAAACTCCAGAACAAGTCTCTAAAGAAACTCAAATGAGGAAAGAAGACAAAAACTCAATTAATTCTTGCGTACCCTAAATCTTGCATTCTCCCCCTTACATAGGGTTACAAACTAACCAATTAATCAATTCTATTGACCATTTCAATTCCATATGCATCTGGCCATCTAATGAGATCAATCACACCACTTCACTAAACAATGCTACTATCTTTCTAAGAGTCGTATTTCTCTGACCCGTATCAGAAAGAAACAATAGAATCTTCCGAAACAAAGCAAAACTTAGGGAGCACATGCATTGTCAAGAGTATCCAAGTCCATGTCGAGATCAGGCTCAAGTGCAAAACCTTTATCCTTGCGGGCAATCCCTCCTTCAGGAAACTCCATTTGAAGCACAGCACGTCAGTTGATGTGAACTTCTGTTGATCGGGCTGTTGTGTTTGCAGTGTGGTTGTTTTGTTGCCCTCGTTGTGGTCTGCTGGCCTTGCCCCCTCTCTATTGGGTGGTTGGACTTCTTTTGCCTTGAATAATTGAATAATTTCATAAACCTCGGTGGAAGATTAATAATGAAAGGATCTAGTTTTTCGTTACCCATGGTGAAGAGGAATATCTTCACCTGTTCAGCGGAGTTAAATTAGATTTCAAGAATAGTGGGGGTATATATTACTGACATTCAATAAAAGGGGAGGGTCATTTATGATCTTGTATCCCTTTGGTTAATTTTTTTCACCCTAGATGAAGAAAACTTTTTCCATAATAGTGAAAAGGGTAAATTAAAGTTTCATGAGCATCCTATCTTGATAAAACTTAAGGTAACGACCCATTTATTTGTAGCTTTGCTAGATCAAATGGGGTTCACTTTTGTATGAAAAGGTTGGTAGAGTTAACGTCCCACAAATGGGATTTACAAAGTGGCAAAATAATAAAGTTTTGAAAATCTATAGACTAAAGGATATTGCATGGACATACAAAAATAGTTGAATAGCAGAAGAATTGAACCCTTCATATAAATTGGCCAGGGAAGAGGGACACTAGGCCTTACTCCAAACCCAACACTAGGGAAGGGGGACACCAGACAACTCATAAAAAAGACCATATTAAGTCTAATTTGATGTAATCCCAATTTGTCCTCAAAGTCATACTATTATAGCTCAAATTTGTCCTCAAGCACGGAAATGCTTAGGATATATGTAAAATATTCTTAAAGTGTAATATTCTCCCCTCTCTCTCCAAACACTTTCTCAAGTCTCTACCCCTAAACATGAGACCCCCCAACCCTCGTTGCCTCACACTTCTCCACTTAAGACCCCTCTGTCGTTTTTTTTTTTTTTTTTTTTAATTTATTGCAACCCAAGAGGGAAAGAGAGCACAAACAAACTTTCACCAGAAAAGAACCCCCAAATGGAAGGATAAAAAAAAAAACAAGACTAAAAGGCCAACCTCCATAGGAGAGGGAACAAACTTCCCTCTACCTCAAGCAAAATTATGTTATATCATGATCACATCTTTGAATAAGATGGTCAAAACAATTAGAACTAGGTCTTTTGAATTTTAAGGACTTGATCTTGAGCTTTAAGTCTTCTTTGATCCCCATTACAATATCTTCTTTGGAGCTTGATTTGTTCTAGAAGTTCATATTGTTCCTTTCTATCCAAACATGGTATCTATTGTTGCTCAATGCGAGATGGACAAGTAAGAGGTAGATGGAGTTCAGCCATTTTTGGAATTGGCTATGCTAGCTAGAGCATTTGAGGAAGGGTTTAGCCGTGCCGCAGCGTCCTTCATCATTTGGTTAAAAGTGGGAAAAAAAAAGGAATATCTTCAATATGCATGGTCTTTGTTTGGAAGTAATGTCAAAAGGTTTTTTAATGCATTTTAAATATTCTTCAAATTAAATCAAATCAGTAGATGGCTGATACGAAAATTTTATCCATTGGATTGGCCATTTGTAAAGCTTCAAGACAAAAAATTAATCACATATATTTTCAGAGAGGAACATGTATTTTAGTTCGGAGACGGAAATTCTCTGTCGCTGAAAATAAGAATTGCAATAGAGACATCCCTCTCGGTGGATAAGATTTTTTTTTCTCTAACTATCCAAATCTCATAAAAATAGAAATAAAAAAGATTAATTATTTGTTTTTTAAGGCACATGATGTAATGCCTTTCACATGAAACTTACCAAATGAGTTAAGTGATCTGCACCATATGGCCACAAATTTTGTGATGATTCTTTTTCGCAATGAATCCGTGAACAAGATTGCATGGTAATATGGTCACAAGATTCTCAACTCACAAATGCTTTCCAACTTCCAGGGCTCTCCACCTTTGTAATTAAAGAGAGATTTGTCATATTAACTTGTTTCAAGGATCCCTTCTCTAAATTACTCATCAATGGCCGCCACCACATCACTGCCAATAATAGGCAATGTTAAAGGGGACAGTTTTCGAACACAATCAGATAGGACCTAGTCTATCCCAAAAAAAAAAGAATCCAAATTTTGTGGATATAAGAGGATGTCAACGTTTCTTATTCACATGTCAAGTTTCAAATGAAGTTATAAAATAGAGTTTTGTAAAATCCTAGATTATGAAAAAATGTAAAATAGTGGTCGAAGTATTGTAATCATGTATGGACATATATGAGAATACATAGGATTGATTTTGAATATGAAATATGATCCGTGGCTAATCCAGACTATGTCCACTCCACTCTTTCTTAATAAGATCTTACAAGAAGACAATATTTTTTTTAAGGTGGAAAATAGGGAAGCAACTTGGTCATGAGATGATTGTTCTTTCTATTTCATGTCTTTTTCCCATGGATTTTTTAGAAAAAAGAAAAAATGGCTTGAAGGTAGGAATGTGTATATAGCGGATAGAAATCCTCTTCATCCGTCCAGTTGTCCAGCCGTCCAGTCGAACATCCAACGGTTGGGATACACTGGGCACATATCCTAATGTAATCTCAACCGTCCAATATTCGACTGAACGGATGGAGAAGATCTTTATATGCGTATAGCATTGTCGTGGTGCATTCATAAAGTTGTTAGTGTTTTATTTTTCAGATTCATAAGATTTATATATATTTTATTTTTGGTTTTATATATTTTAGGTACGTTCTCCAACCACTCACCCAAAAAATATACATTAGAACCTCCTCAATTAAGTGATCAATCTTCAAACATTCTCTTGTAACCCTCCCACGGTCCCACCATCAACGTAACTTTTTTTTTCTTTGGCAACATAACCAAAACTTTTTACCAAAAAAAAAAAAGAACATGATCAAAACTTACCAATGTAATCAAAAGCTATTAATCCTAAACCATGCAAAAACTCAACATCCAAACACCGCCTTAAGGCAGAAAATTCAAAAGATAAACGACATTACATCAAACTTCATTGAACCTATTAGATTACTTCTGTACACAGACAAGATCAATCAAACACCCTGCAGACATGCACGTGTTGCAAAGTTACTGGCCAGTCGATCATGATCATCGTGGTGGGCATGAGACACGATAGACCGCAGCACAGTCGATACATGCTCCCCAACACTGACAGGGGAAGTAGTGTCCACAACAATTTTTGGAACATCTCCAACGTCATAGTCGGAGGACCCACCATATCCCTCCACCAACTGCTGAAGATCCTGCCACGTTGCAGGCTTATGCCAGCTGGCATCATCTGCAGCTCCCCTCATCTCGAGACGTCTACGCCACTCTGACTCATCATGAGATCTACACTCCACTATGACCAAATGGGCCCCAGTGGATGCTGCCAACGGTAACAGTCGGTCGAGGTGGGCCCGGCGAGATAAGGGTGAGTCAATAACGACGGCGAGTCCTAAGGCCAGCTGAGTTGAGGCGACTCGCCAAATTACTTCGTAGGAAAGGTCGTTAAGTAGTTTAGCAGCGGCGCCGCCACCGGTGGTGACATCGGTGGACAGGGATTTTTGAAGAGTGGCTGTGCAATTACGGACGTCATCTTTGTCGATCAGAGGGCATCGGAGGGACGTGGCTAATGCGTGGGCCAGGGTGCTTTTACCTGTGCCTGGGTGACCCTTCATGGCAATCATCACTGGACCCACAGCTTCCATCTCTCGCTCTTGGGTTTTCTCTCTTACTCTCTCGTTTCAGAGGTCTGAAGAGAAGGAAACAGAGAAAGATAATTTATAGGAGGAACGTATGGTAAGAATCCAAGAGAATGGATAAGCTTTGTAGACGTGGCTACATAATATTAATAATAGGGTACGGAGACTAGTGACTCCACACACGGACCACAGTTATTTCCTAAATATGAAAATGGATGCTGGATCTGGGTCCAAGGTTTTATGATCCATGATCCATGATCCATGATCCAACATCCATGCCTGGCCCCACAACTGTACTTTTTCTCGGCGGGGGGAGGAATTTGGGGTCATAATTCTAAATATAGCCATTGCTGAGAAACTGTCACTAGATTCTGTATTAGACTTGCATGCTTTCTGTTTGTTTGGATGATATTCTGGGTAGGAGAATTTCCAGGCCATACCAATCAACGGGTAAGAATGGGTATTGTCAGAGAAGGACCCACAAATTCACACAAGATGGAGGGTTTTTTTTTTTTTTTTTTTTTTTTCTAAGTATGACCCTAAAGAGAGTTGAACCCACCATATTTTTATTTTGAGGTATTAATCTTTTGCCAACTGAGCTATCTCTCCTGGGATCATGAGAAAAAATCCAAAACCGTTTACGACTATTATCTGGTTATAAAAAAAAATGAAAATACGGATAAAGTAATAGAAGACAAAATGTTGTTCAAAATTCAATAATGAATAATATTATAAAATAAAAATAAAAACAGCAATCAGTGTTAAAGCATTTTTTTGTTATTTTTCACTACTTTGGATGTGCTTTTTTTAACTAATCCAATACAACCCACACTACCGGAATGAAATTTGATCATGTAATTGTGAACTTGCAAATTCAGTAACTATGATGACAAATGTCAGCGCCCAAGTACAAGGCTTAAAGATTTGTTTGTCATTTCCCAAAGAGTGTCTCCATGTCCTAACTCCTTATCATCAATCAAATTAAATGACAAGGTGTAATTCAGCTATCACTAATTCCATGGAGCCAGTCCCTGACCAAAAGGAGAACCAGACTCACCATTTTCTTCTCACCATATACCTCACTTGAAGATGTGATTCAAGATATGGCTGTTTGAAAGATTAAATAAGTTTCCCATGAGATGAAGATAAAAGTACTCCTAAACCCTATTGATTTTACATTAGCATTAGTGCCAGAAATTTTCACAATGTTCAGCACTGGCATACTTTTTTATGAAAAGCACCAGCATTGTAACTTGTACAAAAGGCAGAAGAGAGGGGGTCACATAAAACATCTAACTGCGGTGCAAATCAGATACTCCATATAAGACAATTGGGTAACCCAGAGGCAGCTACCCTTTCCCCCCTCTACATCATACCATCACAATAACACCCAAAGACCCATCATTGCAATTGTGGTCTGGCTCCACGATGACGCTTAAAATGACCACCTCGTCCGCCATATGGCCCAAACCTACCGGAACCATGTCCAGCCAAACTCTGTTGGGCATTTAGGTATTGATTTGTAGCTACTGGGAAGACCTGATGTGGATTAGCCACTGGGGGAACTGCCAAATATGGGTTTGTGACTAATGGAGCGAATGGTTGTGGTGGTGGACGTGAACTGACATAGCTATGTACAGGTGCCCTGGGATTGTGATAATAGGGCAGATTTGCCATTGTAGCCACTGAAGCCAGTGGCAGGGGTGCTGGTGGCTCATTTTGGCGTTTGTTAATAGGTGCAGGTCTCTTGGGTTTGTGATTATTGGATGGGGTTTTATGGCGTGTGTTATCATCGCTCATCAACGACCTTAGGAAAGTACTGCTACTATCTGGTACCATTACTCTGCTTCCCCCTTGACCATGAAACTGGACCTCCTCCCCTGCTGCGTCTTTGTTGATTCTAGCTGCATTGACCATTAGTGTTAGCGACTCAATAGATTTTGAAGGTAATGAGATACCACTTAGCCCATCATATGACAGAAAGCAGGCAATCGCATATACAGATGCCCCAAGAGCCGGAGGTAGAACTTCACGTGAATTGGTCACCTGCCAGACGAAAATTTCTTCCATCAGTAAAGAATTGAGAATAACAGGTTAGATAGGTAAAAGACATGGAGAATATGCCAAAGTATGGACAAATAAACCACCATAATTATTAGACTTCAACAATGGCTGTCACAATAAACAACTTCATTAATCATTCGAGATTCTAGTATTGTTCTTGATTAGATTAACCAGAAAAAGCAGGGGGTTGGGAGGCTATGAAAGAGGCAAGCAAATACTCAAATATACAACATTATAGATTGGAAAACAAGAGGCTACATATGTCAGTTTAAATCATATTTTATAACCACAGGTCATTTTGCATCTTAAAATCTTTCCCATACCCACTTGCAACTATATTAAATTCACATATTGACATAACATCAAATTCCACTGGCTGGACACCCTACTCCCCCAAAAAATAAAATAATAAATAAATAAAGCCTGTGACAATTTTCTTCTACTTCAAAATGAAAATCCCCACTTCTCATTTATCCTCCCAGCTTTGATCATTGAGCAATAAGACGGCTAACTTGGAGCTTGAAGAAGCACCCCAAGTAAATCTTACAGAATGTAAACTTAGGCTGTGTTTGGTATCATTTTTGTTTTTGGTTGTTGTCTATTTATCAAAAAATATTTTTGAAAATCATTTTTGATCAAAAATAAAATATTGTTTGGTAACTGCAATAAAAAATAGATTGTATAATGGGAAATAGATTTGGTATACGAAAGTTTAAAAATAATTTTTATTATTGTTCAAGGAAGAAGAGATACAGAGAGAACAATCTTCTCTTTGATTTCAAACCCCGGGGTGCCACTGCATGAATCATATTTAGTTTTCTCACAATATCTGCTTAAGCCACAAGAATAAGAAAGCTCCTGGAAGAATTTGAGAATTTTTCTAAGCTAAGAAGCTCCCAAGAAGCAGATACAGAGAGGTGTATGGCCCACCATGGTTCAAAAGCCGTGAACCCGGTGCAAGACGAATTTTTATGGAAAAATGATTGTTTTTTTTCTTAATGATCAGAATGAGCTAGCAAGACCCATTACCACACTTCCTCCTATTGAATCTCTTATGATCAGAGTAGATTTGATTGGGGTCTCAAAGGAGATAAATGAAGCTTTGGACATGGACTTTCGTTCTTCTTCTTATCTATGTTTCTGTTTCTGTGATCCGTTTTGATGATTTTGGCTCCGGTCAACAAATGAAGCTAATCCCAGGAACTGCTGGTGAAGAAGAAGAAGAGGGTTGGAAGATTGAAAGTGTTCGTTTATGAGCTCCCAATTAATTTCAATGAAGAAATAGTTCAGAGAGATCCTAGATGCCTTACCCACATGTTTGCTGCTGAGATTTATATGCATCGTTTCCTATTAACCAGTCAAGTTCGAACTCTGAATCCTGAAGAAGCTGATTGGTTTTATACTCCAGTTTACACCACCTGTGATCTTACTCCTCAGGGTCTTCCAATGTCCTACAGATCTCCAAGAATGATTTGAAGTGCGATTCAATTGATTTCTTCAAACTTGCCTTACTGGAATAAAACAGAAGGGTCAAATCACTGCTTCCTTGTTCCTCATGACTTTGCTGCTTGCTTCCATTACAATTAAGATGAAGCTATTCAAAGATGGATTCTTTCTATGCTCCAAAGGGCTACTTTAGTTCAAACATTTGGTCAGAGAAATGATGTTTGTATGAAAGAGGGTTCAATTATAATTCCTCCATATGTTCCACCATACTGCTAGAGATAGCAGTCTCGAGCCCTAACGCAAGAAAGAAGGAAGACGATTTGGGATTTTATTTATTTTTTTTAATTTTAATTTCTTGGAAGAATGATGCTTTTATAAAAAAGGGGAAAATTACTTTCTTACCCTCGATTTTGTATATGTGCTTTAAGTGACTTGCACAAAAATCAACAAAAATAGATTTTGGCCAAAAATCAAAAAGAGGTCTCAACCTCTTTTTGATTTTGGGCTTATTTTTATTTATTCCTTTCATAAATAGCAACAAAAAATGATACCAAACACCTACAAAAACAAAAACAGGTCAGAAAAACAGAAACAAAAATGATACCAAACACAGCCATAGTCAAACAAAACAATATCCCACAATACTCAACCCCAGTGTTGGAGGGGAAAAGAAGCATCTCAATTGATCCAATCAAGAGAAGTATACATGATCTGTTTTCTGACCCTTTAAATATGCCACAGTTGGCCAAAAATCATAATCAACAATGACAGAAGGGAAGCAATAGCTCTATCTTGATAAAATCGAAAGAGTACATGCTCTGTTTTCTGACTGCTTAAATAAGCCACAGTTTGACCAAAAATCATATAAAATGCGACCTAAACAAAGACAAAAGACCCTCTACTTACTACTATCTAACCAGGAACAAACTAGTATAAACCAAAGCAGTACACAGAAATAAAATAAAAAAAATGAATGAAATCAGAAACTAAAGAAACTAACAGCAGGTCACAAGTTGGCCTATTTGCCCCTAACTTTCTCCACTTTGCTTCGACTCAACTTCTAGCAGATTTTACTAACAGTTACAACCACCAACAAGATCAAACTTCTCCATCAACGTGGCCTGTCCTATCTTCTTCACTTTCTTTCCCATTTGCCTCGTAGGCTCTGTTTTTTGTAAGAATAGAGCTATAATCTGATTAGCATCAAAATGCCAATCAGAAAATGATTTCTAGTTGACAACAGATCGGAAATATATATATATATATATATATATATATATATATATATATATATATGATTGTAATCACCAACCAAAGTATAACTTCCTTCACTGGGGCACACTGATGTATATAGAACTTTTCATGGCAGGGTATATATATATATATATATATATATATATATATATATATATATATATATATCCAGCAAGAATCATGTAATTCACCAACCAAGTCAAGGTATAATCTTAACCTTCACTGGGGCATCACACTGAATGTATTGAATGAGAACTTTTCATAGGCAGGGTTTAGTACTATTAGATTTGAGGGAACTGCTTTTGCAGTAACTGAAAAATATGATCATGTGACGATGAAACACCTTAACCATATAAAAACTTAAAATCATCAACTTCATAAGAAAATTTGAGGCATAGTTGATTATATTCTTGGGAAAAAACTTTCCAGTAACAGAAAAATAAATAAAAAATGTCAGTACTGCACTTCTTTAAATCCAATAACTAGAAAAAAACACATACACGAGCAGTTGAACATACACAAATCACACAAGAATGCTCATATACTTCTTTAATATCTAAATATTAGAAATAAATACATGCATACACTTAGAGACATCCACAAACATGATAAACACAAAATTTTTGTATATTTTACTTCTTCAATTTCCCATAAATTAAAAACAAGTGCGCACAAATAAAAACATATACGTAAACACACAATTTGTCCGTACTGCACTTCTCTAATACCCATACGAAGCTACAGGATACTTGCATGCACACAGAGAGAAAAATATGTTAATATTGCACCATTATAATAAACAAAATTAGAAACAATGTAACAAACTTACTTTGAACAAGATTGCTGCCGCTAATCGCTCCCTCAAGCAGTAAATCTGAGCAACATCAAGTGCTGTAGCCTCGAAATTGAGCCACCGATCAACAACAACTGAAACAATATTATCAGGAGATGACATTATTCTTTCCCTGCGTTCTCCAGCAGATGTTGTATGCATCTCCATTTCACCTTCATCTGTGCCAGATGCATCAGCATCTTCATCACTCTCCACATCTTCATTCTGCTTCGAAGGAGCAACAACCATATCTGTTGCAAGCAACAATAAAGGGTATGGTCCAACAACAGTACAATTCTTTATGTACATGCCGCCATCACCTCGGGTTATCTCATCATATATGAGAAGGGGACGACGGTTGGATCTATCCAGCGACAATTTAAAATTGGAGGAGTGAGGATGCAAGCGGACCTTAGCACCACTAGCTGTCTCCAGCATAGCCTTTTGTGCAGATAAAAGTGGTGGAAGCATTCTCCCCACCATTGGATACAAACCTGCAACGAGAACTGCATGAAGTATTCCCGGATCCCTTGCATTTAGGCTACAACTTGATATATCTTCAGGGATAAAGCCATTCCGGGTCAGCTCACGTTGCAGTTGCATACGCAAGGCAGACAACATACTCATGACACTTGAAGAGACAAAGTACTGTGCACAAAACTGCTTTTCTTGACCCTTCTGCTTTGCACTTTTCCAGCAGTCAAATGCTGCAACAACCATAAAATGGTCACTATGCCCACCATACAATGAAGCAAGCTCAGTCTTCGCAGCTGCAGCTCGCTTCCTTTCATCTGAAGCCATAGGCAAAACAAAGGGATCTTTAAGATCTGATGCACACGCTAGAGTCAAAGCTGGGTCAAGGCAATTCATTATTATAGAAAAGAAAAGCATCTTGCTAATTGATGGATGAACTGGTAGAGAGCCAAGTTTCTCCCCTAGTTCCGTAAGCCCTTCATCCTGTGACAAGGCTCCAATATCTTGAAGAACTGTAATAGCATTGCGTATGGATTCAAGAACTGGAGGGTCCAATGTTTTATGTAAGAAATCTACTATTCTGCAATTTGGATCAATCAACTTCACCTGCCAGTTGGAAATATAATATAAGCAACACAATGCCTAAAATAAAATTAAAAATTAAAAATTAAAAAAAAAAAAAAAAAAAAAAAATCTACTATTGAACCTCTACCATACTATGGAAAAAAAAAATAGAAGCATAAGCTGGCATATTTCGCAAGCAAACTTTTAATATACTCCAAAAATTCATAGAAGGTATCATTAAACTTTAGGTTTTATTTTGGATCATTTAAGTAAGAGAGAAAACAATAAGGTCTAAGCCTTCCACTAGATCCCCCTTGTTACTTCTTTTTATATAAAAAAGGGCAAAACTAAAAGGTAACAAGGTCGGTGACATTTTGTCATTGCCACCAACTCATGCTCACATGGAACATGGAGGACATGGATAGCCAAGGGTTGCTCCATGTTATAAAGGACCCCAAACACATCTCACGAGTCCAATTTCAGCACAAAATATGCACAAGAAGTGGTCAAACATGAGTCTAAATTTCATAATTCACAAGAATCCCATTTCAATTTAAATGAATTTAATGGAAATGACATGTGGTCCTCTCAGGAGGGCTTCAAGGAGGTGATTAAAAATGCTTGGAAGAGGATTCATATGGACCCCTGTCATCCTTTAATGAGCATTGCTAGGAAATTGCGGGAAGTCAAACGGGATCTATCCTCTTGGAATAAAAGAGAAATTGGTAATATCTCCCATGCCGTCCAGAATTGCAGAATGGAGCAACTGGAAATGCAATTTAAGCTGCAGAATGACCCTGAGGATGGAACCATGGCAGCAGCAGAAAAGTCTATCTATTCATCTGGCCTCCTTGATTATCCAAGAAGAAAGTTTTTTCAAGCAAAAGTCCAGGATCAATTGGTTGAAGCTGGGTGATAGGAATACGAGCTACTTCCATAATTCAGTCAAAGCCTCCCATAACAGGAACCACATTACTTCTCTCACTTCTTTTGTGTGTGTGTGTGTGTGGGGGTTCGGATGTGCAAGGCATCAAGCAGATTGCAGAGTCTCATTTCCTTAACCTTTATAGTCCGCCTTCTCTCCCAGCCCTAGAACCTATTCCAGCCGGCCTTTATGATTCGGCATGGACCATGAAGCAGAGTCGGGACATTTCTTCAAGGCCTTCTGAAGATGAAATACTCCTGGCAATCAAGTCTATTAAGTCCAATAAAAGCCCCGGGTCCAAATGGGTTCAGCATGGGCTTCTTCACTGCAGCTTGGGATATTATTAAAGAGACCTCTTTCTGGCTGTCTCGAGTTTCTTTACGAACATGTCCCAGATCAAGGAAGTAAACCAAACTTTCCTTTGCCTCATCCCTAAGAAGGACGGAGTGTGCTCCATTGGCGACTTTAGACCCATCTCTCTTTGCAACACCTTATACAAAATTGTTGCTAAGATTCTTGCTCTCAAATTGAAAGGAGTTATTGGTTGTCTAGTAAGCCTCAACCAATCAGCCTTTATTCAAGGCCGAAATATTTCGGACAACATTATGATATGCAATGATCTTGTACAAGGGTTTGACAGAAGAAATCATCCTCCTACAGCAATCTTAAAGCTGGACCTTCATAAAGCAAATGACCATGTCAGATGGGAATTTCTTATGGAAGCCATGGCTCGCATGAATTTTCCTCCTTCATTCCGTGTTTGGATATGGCATTGTGTGTGCTCTCCCAGATATTCAGTTTGGGTTAATGGTAGCCTAGTGGGATCTTCAATGGCAAGCGTGGGATTAGGCAAGGCTGCCTGATTTCCCCTCTCCTATTCACCATTGTCTTGGAAGGTCTATCCAAGTCCATTCAAGCCAACGCCCAGCAGAATCGATTGGATTACTTCCCTAGATGCAAGGTGTTAAAGTTGACTCATTTGGCCTTTGCGGATGATATTATGATCTTTTCCAACGGTAATATAAAGTCCATGACTTCTATTTCTGAGTTGCTTGAATCTTTCACTGCCATGTCAAGGTTATCCATAAACAAGCAAAAATCTTACATCTTCCTGAGTGGGGTTGAAGACTCGCTTCATGAGACCCTTAAAAGCACAGTAGTAGACTACCCCTTGGAGAGCTTGCCTGTCACCTATCTTGGCTTACCTCTCATTTCAGCCAGATTTTTTGCTCATCACTGTACGGTCATCCTTGACAGATTAAAGAAAAAGCTTTAGCTTTGAAAAGCAAAATTTCTCTCCTATGCATGTAGACTGGAACTTGTGAGAGTGGTCATGCAAAGCTCTTACCTTTATTGGTCTAGGATCTTCGGGATTCCTAATATGGTCGTACAAAAATTGGAAAGCCTAATGAGTGCTTTCCTATGGAAAGGGGGAGATGACAACAAGTTCTTTCACATTATTGGGTGGGCCAAGATTTGTATTCCAGAAGAAGAAGGAGACCTGAGCATTCGAAGAATAAAAGAGGTTAACAAGGCTTGCATTCTGAAGCTGGTTTGGAGAGTTGTGGAGAAAAAAGAGAACATATGGACCCAATGGAATTACAGCAGGTACTTAAAGAGACTCTATTTGGACTGTGGTCGCTTCCAATGACTCCTCTTGGGTTTGGAGGACTATTCTCCACCACCGGAAGCTTGCCCTCCCTCACATGAAGTCCCTCATTGACGATGGATCTTCTACTCTTCTCTGGCTGGATAACTGGCATCCCCATGGCATTTTGATCTTGGCCTATGGTGATAGCATTCAGCTCAACTACAGGAGAGAGAGAGAATGGCTACAGTGTCTTCAATCTTGACTGATGGGATGTGGACCCCGGGTCGAGCCTCCTCCCATGGACTGTTGCACGCTTGGGAATCCCTTATAACGATCATGCGAAGACCAAGTGGAAGTGGTGACCTTCCCACTTGGACGGCCAGCCCAAATGGTAACTGTTCCACCAGCTCTACTTGGGATCTTGTTAGATCGCGCAAGCCCATGGTTCCATGGCACCATATCGTTTGGTTTAAGGGCCACTCCCCCCGGCATGGCTTCGACTTATGGCGGGCCCTAACATCGTCATTGCCTACTAAGTCTTTATTACTTAGTAAGGGCATCATCCAGAATGCTAGATGTGGTCTCTGTTGGGCTGCTGATGAAGATATCCACCACCTATTTTTTGAATGCCCTACATCCAAAAGAATCTAGGGAAAGGTTATTGAGAAATGCTGGTCGCTCCAAAGAAGGATCTGCCCTTTTGATCAAGAATGGAGATGGATTGTTGAAAAGTTCAAGCAAAGAACTACTAGTGATACGGTGGTCAAACTAGCCTTTGCAGCCACGATCTACCACATATGGTTTGAAAGGAACATCAGATTATGGACAGGAAAGTCAAGGTCCTTTGATCAAATATGGGAATCCCCCCCTTCCCTTCTCCCGGTTATTGAGAGAAACAGATTCATTCTGTCCTCTTGGGGCCTCCCAACTGGGTAATGTTGTAGTGATCCTATTTTTGGCCATGTTGGGCATTTTGTAGTGTTCCTTGGGGCGTGGCCTTTGTAAGGAGCTTGGCTCTATCCTCTGGATACCCAGGTTTGGTTCGTTTCCTTGTTTCGAGGTGTTGTTAATATATTCTTTCATTCACCCAAAAAAAAAATAGTGGAAATATTGCAATTTCTTGTCCAATTTTGACTAATTTTTCACTATTTGTTCTAAGTTGAAACTTGACTGGTGAGATGGGTACTACCGTGTGATCTTCTATCACCTTGACCCACCCTCATCTGTCCATTTCGCCCAAATGGAAAATTTCGGAAAATATAACCAAACCAGCCACTAGACATGGCCCCAGTGTTAGGAAACACCCACATCCCTAAGATTGATTTTAATGATAACAAACACTTGAAGATTACTAATATCTTCAATAAGTGATAATGCAAGAATGATCTAGTCAAGACATTGACTTTATTCCAAGCATCAAAACAAACATGAATGATCAAGTCAAGAAGTTGACCTTATTCCAAGAATCAAGACATGACAAGATGTCCACGTCTCAAGCATCAAGACGAACATGAATAGTCAAGAAGTTAACTTTATTCCAAGCACCAAGACATGACAAAATGTCCAAGTCTCAAGTATCAAGATAAATGAAATTGTCCAGGTCCAAGTGAAGAACAAGAAATGAAGAATAAGAAGAATAAAGTAGGAAGACGAAGACCATGTATTATAGTCTAAGGCTATTATGTGAAATAGTCGTAGGCTATTACACTTGTACATGCATGATGTAACATTGCTTATCATGAATCTCATAAATTAAATTGACTCTAGGAGGTGTCAATCGACTTCCCAAATTACTTAGAAAAGTTGGGACCTAGATTGATTCAAAGCCCACAAAGAAAGGCTTGAATAATCTTAAAGGAAAAACCTGTTGACTGGAATTCAATCAGGTACCGGCAGATCCACCGGTCAACCAGACAATTGATTGGATGTAAAAATATCTCAGGAAATACATCTACTGGTGCCTCACTGGCCGACCAGAGAACGACCGGCAGATGGTCAAGATATCTCACCGGCAGATACACCGGTCGACCGGACTTCGACCAGATGCAAAAAGAGAGCGTCTCAGGAAAATCTACTGGTGTCTCACCAAAAGTCTTTCCAGCAGTCATATAACGGTTATATTCATAGTGGCCATATTTCAGCGGTCGACTAGATGGAACAAACTGGTCGACTGCTATCAGTAAAAAATCTATCCGTTGGGACTTAAGTTGGCCAACCACTTTGGCCATTTGTTGGGCCTATAAAAGCCCTCATTAATAATGAATGGACAACAACCATTCATCTCAATTAAAACTACTATCTTGAGCTCCAAATTGCAAGAGGCAATCAATACTTCCCCTTGACCTTGAACAAAGAGTTGTAAAGTTCCTCTTTAACAAAAGATTTGTAAGAAGGTGTTCTTCCCCACCTACCGTACTGAAAGGGGGAATAGTAGGACTCAAACATAGACTTGAGGAAGAGTGGACTAGCTTGGGGGATCCCAGCTTGGGACATCCCAAGCGAACCACTATACATCTTGTGTTGTAATTTGTTTAAATTGTGCCAATTTACTTGCAATACTTGTTTAAACTTTGAAAAAGTTATAATCCGCCAAGGAAAACCTTTTCACCCCTCTCTACGCTTATCTAACACGAGGCACTAGTAATTGTTGTAAGTCATTCAGGTAACCATGACAGGCAATAAACATAAACTAAACTAAATAAGAGGTTAGAAACAAAAGCTTACCTGCAAACACAGTTCCTCAATTGGCATCCGCTTGATTTCAGGAACTTGGAAATCTTGCAGAGATGCTGCTCGAGTTTTGGAAAACAGATGGTAACATATTCCTGCCTGACAGCGGCCAGCACGCCCCTCTCGCTGCTTTGCACTAGCTTTAGAAACCCAAGATGAACGCAGTGTTGATACATTATTGTATGGATCATAACTTTTTTCTTTCATCCGGCCACTGTCTATAACATAAACAACATCATCAATGGTGACTGCTGTCTCAGCAATATTAGTAGAAAGAATCACTTTACGGCAACCAGCTGGCGGGTGTCGAAAAACCTTCTTCTGCTCTGCAGACGGAACCATAGAATGAAGAGATATTATCATAAACTTCGAGGAATCCTTAAAAAATGGGGAAGCAAGTAGTCTCTCCAGTGTTTTATTTATATCATCCCATCCTGGAAGGAAAACAAGTATAGCTCCTTCCTTTGAGTCTGTACATATCTTTCTTAACAACTTCTCTATAAGAAGAGCATCAATACGTTCAGGATCTACAGTTTCAAGATATTTTTCGATGAGTTGCTGTTCTTCTACAGACTGTGTAAGAGCATTCGCAATGTGTTGTTTTATAATTTCAGCAGCTTCACCCTGGTTTTCTCTTTCTGCCCACTGCAATGCAGTTGTCCCATCCTTAGCACGTAGATGGCAGTCCGCACCAAACGAAAGGAGCATGCAAACATCACCAACTCTACCTTTCCCAGCAAACACCATCAGTGGTGACACCCCAGTCAAAGAATGTTGGTAATTATATATTTTTGGAGTTTCCTCAGAGGAAACTAGTTCTAGGAGAGGATCAAACTCATCACTCGCCCACGCCAAGTTGATAGCTTCATCCAGGGTAACTCTCTCCTCTTCTGTCAGCTCAGTAGTTACTAAAGAAGAATCAAGATGGTTATCCTCCGTTGATTTCAAGATAGAAAGTACATCCTCCAAGTAGAAACCCTTGACCTACAGAAAGAGAGACAAAATTAAACCAACATTACAAATGAACCATGAGAAATGGATTGTATATAATGAATCTCCATGGAATGGTATGTACAGGATAGGTGAAACCCGGAACTCGGATAACTGGGCAGCCACCAAAATATTGTGAAAACCGTTCAGCATCAAGAGTAGCACTCATAAGTATCTGTAGGCTTGAAGAATTGAAAATAATTATTATTCAATTCAATCAAGACGGAACTGAAATTATTTTTTTATGAAGAGAGAACTAGAGAACAAGGCAAGGATTTATACTGACCACTCGTAGATGAGGACATGAAGGGAGTATATCTCTGCAAAGATTGAAAATGTCATGACAGAATTATTTTTCCCTCAAAAAATTAGAGAAGAAAAACTAGCCGAATTGCTAGTGAATCCGGTATAGTTGTAATTGCAGGGAGCCCTCTACAGTCATTGATCAATAACCTTGTCACCATCTATATTACTCTCCTCTAATTAAGTTAAATATTCATGAACGCATCTGACTCCACGTGACCCAATTTCTTCCAAGTTACGAGTCCACATCAAACAACAATCCATGTACAGACAGGCATGGACCATATACATGTAACCTTTTTTTAGCATAAAGCAACAAAAACAACATTAAGACTTTTTCAAAAAATACCTGAGAATTGCTAGCATAAAATCAGAGAAGCGATCCCTTTCATGAATTTCATCCTACAAATACAAAATGTACCGTGAGACCATAGACCACCCTAACCCATCAAAGATCACACGAGAAAGCTAAATCATTAATGTGGAATTGCAACTCTGAAGATATGAACTAAAAGAAAATTGTATACGTATATAAAAGAAAGCTGAGGAGAACTAGGACTCAAGGCTCTGTTTGGTTGCAAGGGAAATTAAAGGGAAGATAAGTGAGTTTTTCAAACCTAAAAAGGAAACTTTTATAGCTATAAAACAGCATGATTGTATAATCTACCTAAATTTCTTATCATATTTACTAATGATACTTATTACATATAACTTTTATTTTACTTTTCAAATGCAAGGGATTTGAATGCCAAGTAAAGTGTAGGTTAATAACTAAATATGCAATGATTTGGAGTTAGTTACATAGTCATGTAATAGCAGGTGGTGTAAGAATTACAAAAGTTTCCTTTTTAAGTCTAAAGCTTTCACTTCCTTCCCTTTAATTCCCCTTGCAACCAATCAAAGCCCAAATGAAGACATAGAAGTTGGAAAGATAAACAAAAATTAAGAGGCCATGAGTTCAACTCTCCTCGGGGCCTACCTATTGAAAAACAAAAAAAAAATAAAAAGTATTTGTCTATTCAAAGAAAAAAAAGGAATGCATTTTCACAACTTCCTTTGACGTAGATTCCAAATTTATAAGATTTTCTCCATCTTAGAGTGTTCTATAATAGGCGTAGAAGAACAAATTTCATCATAACTCTAGATTAGACCAGTTGTATCCAGGCTAAAATCATATATGGTTCATGTGGTTTGGTAATTCTTTTCTAATTGAAACTGATTAAAGTAAATAAATACTTGATTTCCTGGGAATAAACAGAAGATAAAAACTTTTAGATGACGATAAACTTATGCTAGTGGAGTTAATCTCTTAGTTATTTATATTGGGCAGGTTTCAGATAATTTGGCCGAAATTTCCATTGCAGTCAACAGACTGATATGTTTCAGATGCTGGAATTTATTATTTTGGGTCAATGATTTTTCATTCAGCTTCAAATTTTTCAGTTATTTTTTCTTGTAAGTAATGCTTTATTGATGGGAATAAAAACATAAATGGTATTACGATCCTCCATCAGGACGGAACACAGCTCAAAGAGCTATCTCGAAAACATAATACAGAGGTTCTCATCTCACAGCAGTAATTACATCCCAATATATGTTCTTAGGCATCCCACTCCTTGTTTTAACAAACAATTTGCCACTTCATGCGTACTTCTCGGACTCCACAAAAAGGTGAGATTCAGCCAAGATACAAGGCGTTCAAAATGCCTGATCAAGTAGTAGGATGGACGCCATGGCCCTTCTCATGCCTTTCTCATCCTTTCTCTGACATTCGCTGAATCCCCTCCATGATAACATGAATCCTTCGGAAATCAATAGCTTCATCCCTATCATTTCCTTGCGTATCTTGCCCCGTATCCACCGTATCCATGATACAATACGTCTCTTAAAATCACCTCATCGATACGATACTGATACACGATACTTTAATCCTTGCTCATGGGTCTTTCAAAGTCCCATAGAGTTTCTCCATGTTAGAAATCAATGCATGAACCTTTTTTTTCTTTCTCTTGCAGCATCTTTTCCTTCAGAGTTGTAATGGTTCCTAGGGAAGGCCAAGGTGCCATGGCTCCTTCATGACACCTAAGTGAGCACCATATTACATGGTATATTTTCCATATTCGAGGTATGTTTCCATGTCCCAAGCATGTTTTCCATATTACAGGTATATTTCCTTCGTTATCTAGGTATGGGCGCATAGAAACATAAGGTGCCTCGGTGCCTGGTTGCCTTGGGCATCAAAAACCCCTTGTCACCTGAAATCGCCTTGACAACTGTCCTTTCTTGTGTATTAATTAAATCTTTCCTTTACTCATCTTTCACCATCTACCCATACATATAATAATTACATGTGGGACAAAATTGGAACACAAGTGAAGATCAGTGGAAGGTAGACCCACTAATAACAGTCTCCTAAAAATGTGATTTTTCAAAGAAGGCTCCCTGTGGGACAGAAGGATATATAGATAACAATTAAGGATATAGGAGTATAAAAATTGCGAGACCGGATTGCGATGCTATGGGCCATACCAGAGTTAGATAACTCAACTGGAACAAGATATCCAAATTTCAAAACGATCCAACGGTCAGATTGAAAGACATGGAAGAATCCTAGTTGGAGGGGAATAGGGTAGGTAACTTTAGTATTTAAGATCTGTGCTGCTGATGTGGATGGATCAAATTAGGTAGCAAGGCATTAAATCAGGTACAGGATAAGATGCCCAAAATTAGTGCTGATCTGATGGATGGATCTACAATTAGAAACACTCCTTGAAGAAATGGGAGTTCTCTAATCTAAGTTAGCAGCAAGCAAACAGTATTTGAAATTCAAATTAGAAGAGAATAATAACTCCAGCTATTGGTAGCATAATTAATGCATTAAGTGCTGGTTAAACCATAACCGAAACCCATCATTAAACCTGAGAATAGAGCAATAATGGCACTTAACAGGTCCTGATTTGCAGGAATAAGAATACTCAACAGAATATCAAAGCCGAGAGTGGTAGAGAATCCATGTTTATATCAGATTTTAACGAGATAAACTGAGATCTACCACTGATTATAGATCTGAAAATAAAGTGGAAACAAATACGTACTTGATTAATGAAGAAGAAGGGAGAGAAGAACAGAGGATGAAGAAAAGAATAACCCAGAAAAGGGAGAGAAGAAGAACTCAAGAACCAACAGGTCACGTAGGGAAAAAGGCAGTAGCTCAACAGCCAATAAAGTTAACAATAAAACTTCTATTTCATTCCATCTCTTAAAACTGAATAATTATGCGGCTATAGCATGAATTTAAAGAGAAATAACAGAAAAGGACTCCTACTCTAATTACATCGATTACAGATAGACTCCTAATAAAACTAACTTGAAGATAACCCAAATAAATACTAATCTGAACAAACTCAAATTAAGGTAAACTCCTAATAAAATACTAAAACTAAAACAAAAGCCTAAACCTTAAGCAACATAAACTCTAACTAATATGGACTCTAACACCTAATCTCATATGCAAATAAAAACCCCCAAATATGGTCTCATAAAAGAGACCCATTACATTAATAATCCCCAAAACAAAAGGCCAAAGGCCCATACCCATCCTTGGGCCAAAATACATTATTGTGAAGCCAAGATGGCTTGATTGGGAGCCTGTCTCTGCTTCAGTAAAGCTCCATGGTTTTACTTATGGTTTCTACTGAAAGAGCTAGCACATCAGAAAGGACTAGACTTGCCAAAGCGCTCCATGACTTCCACATATGTAAAGCAAGGTTCCAAATTTTGGTTTCGGACCTGGTTTTGGCCAGGCCAAAAACCAAAATTTCAGCCGAATCTGCAGAAACCAGACCGAAATCTGGTATTTTTTTTTGTTGTTTTGAAATGCAATTTATGTGGGAAAAAAAAAGAGTTTTTTAAGCCCAATTTTGTCCTATGATGCATTTTTAACATTATTAACATATCTATTGAATTCTTTTCACTAAAAAAACATCCTACATAGTTTTTCTATGATATAGACCATATTATACTAATGTGCGCTGCTATGAAAGTATCCAGAATGCAAGTTTCTTTAAATTTTAAATATCAAATTACATAATAAATGGAATGGAAGTCACTCAAAGTCAATCCAGTACTCGACTACCATTACTGCTGCTG
Source organism: Protea cynaroides (assembly GCA_028583415.1). Taxonomy (NCBI): domain Eukaryota; kingdom Viridiplantae; phylum Streptophyta; class Magnoliopsida; order Proteales; family Proteaceae; genus Protea; species Protea cynaroides. The sequence continues at coordinate 84,986,039 of CM053265.1, read as the reverse complement.
CCAAATAATGGGACTCCGAGTTCACAACATAGTCTGGCCAAGTTGTCTAACATACATAAATATGAACTCAATCCATCAAGTATTAAGTTGTCTAACATACATAAATATGAATCTTGCTTATAGTGTGTAGATTGAATGGAGAGTAGAAGATTTGAGTGAATAATGCAAGTTTTAAGAAGAAAAAGGAAATTTTTCAAAAAAAACTTAACTAAACAGTGATTTCGACCGAAATTTGGACCAAAACCGAAATTTGGTACTTTCCCATTTCAAACCCTGGTTTTGTTTTGGACCAGTGAAATTTCAAAACATTTCAGTCCGAAAACGAAATTTCGGAATCATGATGTAGAGGAATAAATCCAACTCACATTATTTTGATTTTGAAGGTAATGGGCAGGAGAATTAAGGTTTTTGGGCAGGACAATAGGGTTTTTTTTCCCCTTATCAGTTTGTTCACTTTGTTGAGAGTACGAGCAACATTAATTGCAAAGTCTTTGTCATCAAACCAAAATGACTCTAGGGGCGTATTTTTCCTTCCCAAGGTCCTTTGTGGGTGACTGCCATTGTAACCATTATGCATTTGCCTCAAATGCGAAGATGTTGTTTGGGGTGGTCTGAAAAGTAAAGATGAAAAGGCTTAAGATATCACAAGAATAATAGCAAAAGCATCCTAACTAAAGCTTACCCAATATTACAATATTGAAAGCAAGCTGAGTAAGGGAAATTTACACTAACCAACTTGACAGGGAACAGTGAAAGAACAGATTTACTTAGTTGTACTATTACTTTAAGGGCATTCCATTCAATAGAGAGCATAATACACGTAAGAAATTCATAGTGACAGCTTCTCTAATCTATTTTCCTTCACTCATCTGCTCCTGTTCAATCCCACCCCCCCCCCCCCTCTCTTTCTTCTACTCTTCTTCTGCAGATCAAAAATACAACCCAACCGCATAAATAAGTGATTATTTGTTATGTATCAGGCCAATGTATGATTACAGATCAAATATATACTAGCTACAAAACATGACTTGTTCAGCTACAATGATTAACAAAATAGAGCCAATTGATCTGTAATATAGTTGGGGTTGTGCCTGGCCCTTCAATGGATCTGAAGTAGGCTGGATCCGTCGGATTGGAATATTTTTAGGGTTTATTTTAATTAAGGAAATCATTGTAATTTGATTTAGTTTTTATTTCTTTCCATAAAAAAAAGGATGGATTTAGCCTTTAGCTAGGAGTTTTTAGGCTAGTTAGGAGTCTTCTTTAATCAGGAGTCTTCTTTGGTTATCATGTTTTATTTAGCATTTTTTTATGAAAAAATTTCATCTACACCCCATCAAAGATTGTTAACATCATCTACACCCACAAGTTTGCAAAAACATCACCTAGGTCCCAAAACTTTGGCTGTAGTAATCAAAGAAATCCACTCCGTCAGTTAATTCCCGTTAGATGTTGACGTCAACTGAAATAAAATTTTCCATGGACAATACTGCCCTTAGAGTAAAGTTAAAATACCATTTTACCCTTCTTCTTCTTCTTCCTTTCCTCTTCTTCTTTCCTCTTCTGCCCTTTCTTGCTATGAAACCCTAACGTATAGCCACCATGGGAGACGATGATTTGGCTCGTCAATCGTCTGTTCCATCACAATCTCGTCGGAAATCGGTCCATCAAGCTCTTGGCGGTGGCGCAAGTACACATATTTCTTTCTTTGCATTTCCGGTCCCTTCTTAACTGGAAGACAATTTAGATGTTTATGTATAGAAGTAGCAATTGTGTATGAGAATTCGAAATGTTGAAATTGGAAGTGGATGTTGCAATTGCAGATGGCGCGTACCAAACAGACAGCTCGCAAGTCCACAGGTGGAAAAGCTCCAAGGAAGCAACTTGCTACCAAGGTGGGTTTCCTCCTTTCCTTTTCAGTTGTTGTCTTTTGGTCACAAGAGATTGGAAAACAAGTTTTCTCATTTGAGATATATATTATAGGTTGCACGTAAATCTGCTCCAACAACTAGAGGAGTGAAGAAGCCCCACAGATACAGGCCTGGAACTGTTGCCCTTCGGTATGCATTGGAGCATCAAATGAGTTTTCATGCTTCTCGAGTTTCAAATTTATGGGTTATTAGATTGTCTCTGTTATTTTATTTTTTCAATTGCTCTGTTATTTTATTTTTTCAATTGCTCTGTTCTTTCCAGTGAAATTCGAAAGTATCAGAAGAGCACAAAACTCCTTATCAGGAAACTGCCATTCCAGAGGCTAGTCCGTGAAATTGCTCAGGATTTTAAGGTGATTTTGGAAGTTTGCTGTTGATACTGTTCTGTTCTTTTGCTGTGCTATTTCTCTTTTCTGAAAATCTTGGTTATGTCTCTCATATAATGATATCTGGTATTGCAGACGGATCTGCGTTTCCAAAGCCATGCAGTTTTGGCTTTGCAGGAGGCAGCAGAGGCATACCTCGTCGGTCTGTTCGAGGACACAAACCTGTGTGCAATTCATGCTAAGCGTGTCACTATCATGCCCAAGGATATCCAGTTGCCCGTAGGATCCGTGGTGAGAGAGCTTGAGGAGAGATGATTGATATACCATATTCATCCGGTGAAGAGCTTGAGGAGAGATGATTGCTACTTCTATACATAAACATTTCTTTCTTTGCATTTCCGGAGAAGAAGGTTGTTTGGAATAAATCTTTTAAGTTATTTAAAATTAAAAGGATAAAATATAAAAATGAAGGGTAAAATTGTATTTCAACAATTTTTGTGATTTCCGTCAGTTAAGTGGACCTAGGTGATGTTTCTGCATTCTTATGGGTGTAGATGATGTTAACAATCTTTGATGGGGTGTAGATGAAATTTTTTCTTTTTTTATTTAGCAATTGATGTGTAAAGTCTATTTGTAAACCTCTTTTATCAATGAAATGTATGATGAAGAAAAGAATGGAGATTTGAGAAAAAGGGTTTTTGGGTGCCTACGGGCAGAGCATTTTCTGCTCTCCCTCTCTTCCTCTCTCAGTTGGGCCATCTCTCTCACGGCTGGTTCCCTTCCCCACTCCTGTGGAAGCTCATACTTCCCCTACCAATATGTCGATAGGTATTCTTTCTCTTACCCTCTGGTTTTCCCTCCTTTCTCGGACCCTCTTTCTCTTCCTAATCCCCTGTTCTTCTGATTTCTTGTTACTATTCCCCGTTACTGATAACGAGCCCAGTTCTGGTCGTTAAACCCAACCCCACCGAAGGTCTTTGATTCCTCTCATCCCTTCCCCTTTCCCCTAAAACTTTGGGTGAGACTTCCCTGACCCTAAACGACCTTAACCCTAGGCCCTTACCTGCAGAAACCATTTAGACTTAGAGAATCACACTTCGGAATCAGACCTGCAACTCCTCTGTCCGCCAGATCTGTTTCAGGTAATTAGTAATTTAGTACATGCTTTATGTGTGGTTATTGGATCTGATTTCAATGGGAAGCACGAGGACTATGGATAGCGATCCTCTACTTGAAGTTTCAGCTTGGTTGGAGTTCAAACGAGAGAGTTCTCTCGATTTTCCTAAAGTCTGGTCACCTTTCCTATTACAAAATCGTGAGGAAGAAGAAAACCCCTTCCCCAACGTAACTGCCCTTTTTCCCTTTATTTTATTATTTGTCCCTTTTTGGTTTTAGTTAGTTTTCCCATAATACCCCTCTTTAGGTGTTTAATTCTGCTTTGGCCTTATTTTAAATTTCATTCCAAGTCTACCCCTGTTACTTTAACTCTAATTCCTATCCTGTCCTAAGGGATTGTTTGGTAACTCAAGTTAATGCCAACTTCTGATTATTTATTAAATTGCCATTGCACCTCATCAACTGGTTCTATGTTATCTTGGGTGGACCCATAGCAGACCTGATTGGGTTTTTCTCGATCCGGGTCCGCATCAGGATCCATGTGTATGAATAAGCATGAAAAATGCACTGCAGCTTGTTTTTAAGTTTCTTTCAAGATATGAACATATATCTGGACATCTAGACAGATTATTCATATATACACACTTATCTAGGGTCGAACGAACACCACGAAAAGAAGAAGTCAGAAAAGTATGTAGCATAGAGCGAGATGACAAAATGACTGATTACGCATCCAAGAATAAAGAAGGTAACATAGTCAAAAAATGTACAACAACAAAAAATAAATCAAAAGAAATGGAACCATTACCACAATGATGTGCGTTATTTCTAAAAAATCATTCAATGTATCAACTGAAGCCTCTTTACTTGATGATGTAGTGCCTTTGCCTTTGCCAACTAGTACCCTCAAAATAACACCATTCGTGCAAAACATAATAGATGAGTTCTTCCCACCTTTTGTTTCCAATCTTATCTAGTGATGCAACAGAAAAATCAAGTTAAAAGGAGAATATAATATGACCAAAAACATTGTATACGGAAATGGCAAAGAACTGTAATCCAAAATAAAAATCTAATATCATCATTATCTTTGAATATCGAAGTGAACAACACACACACACACACATACGCAGAGCGCGTGCAAGAGAGAGAGAGAGAGAGAGAGAGAGAGAGGAAGAGAAGCGAACATTTTCAAAGGAATAAAAAAAAAAAAAAAAGGTAATATTTCTTTTAACTAATATTATTGTAAAGAAATTGGCCTAATTAGCGAGGCCCATTACCGATTAGTTTAAGTGATTTCTTATTTAAGTGTTTAGTGATGAGCCATATTATTCAAGCCCGATACCAATTTAAGTAAGAGCCCATGTGGCCTGCTTATCTCCTTTTCTACTTCTCTTATCCTTCTTTTATTTAGTTTGAAACTAGGACTTGACTTGTAGAGTCCTACATCTATATATATTAGTTATTTAGTTTGTAACTAGGACTCTGACTTGTCGAGTCCTAGATCTGTCTAGTTAATCTTTTCTACATCTATAAATAGTGGCTAAGAGGAGAAGCAATAACAATCGATCCCTAAACCCTAAACCCTAAATCCTCTCTCTCGGTTTACTATTTACTAGTTCTAATTTTCGTATCATGGTATCAGAGTCGGTTTGAGAGTCGTTTAATGCTCCCAGTTCTAGTGTGCAGCTACCACTCCTGCCCTTGATCTGTTGCTGTTACCAAGTCTGATATACCAAATTATGCTACTAGTTATACTGATCTGATCACAGATCCGTTCTCATCTGCTCCACGGTTGCTACTGGTTATTGGTTACATTTTGTTGCATTCTTCATTACACTGCTGCTACTGATCTGAAATCAGATCAGATCTAACTACTACTGATCTGAAATCCTTCAGATCTAACTACTACTGATCTGCTGAATTTTAACTCATCAAAATCTGCTGTGCTACTGCCCAGAACTCATCAAGATCTGCTGAATTTTGCTATTACCACTGGTTTCCAGATCTCATCGAGATGCAGATTTTTTTTTATCTCATCGAGACCTGTTGTACTGAACAGATCTCACACCATTGTTGGTGACTGCTGCTGCCGTCGAGACCTATTCTCGCATCTGCCTCATTGTTGTTGTCCTAAACCTGATCTGAACTAGATCTACATCGGCTACTACAACCAGATCTGAAATCAGATCAGATCTATTACAATTTAGTCCCTGATGTTGGTTTCTTTTATTTATTTCAGTTACAGATCTGCTCCAGACCTGCTCGTGATTGATTCAACTACTACTACTACCTTTGCTACCATTGCTCGTGTTGGCGCCTACTACCTATTTGCTCATGGAAGAGCCTACCCTTACTACTTGGTTTGTAGTGACCTACATTGTACTACTATTACTGCAAACTACTACAACTTAGTTCCCAATAACCTATACTTTGGTGCTACTATTACTATTACTGCCACGACTGCTGATACTGGCATACTGCTACTACTATAACTGCTATTGTTGCTGCTACATTGTTCCAAGGTGAAGCTCTCACATTACCCCATGCTCCAGTTAGAGAGGAGGTGTTAATTAATATTATTGTAAATGAATGGGCCTGTTTGGCCAAGCCCATTACTGATTAGTTTAAGTGGTTTCTTATTTAAGTGTTTAGTGATGGGGCTGTTATTTAGACCCAATACCGATTTAATTAAGGGCCCACCTAGCCTATTTCTGTCCTTTTCTACTTATCTCTTATCCTTTTTCTATTTAGTTTGTAACTAGGACTCTAACTTGTAGAGTCCTAGATCTGTCTATTAGTTATTTAGTTTGAAACTAGGACACTGACTTGTAGAGTCCTAGATCTGTCTTGTTAGTCTTTTCTACATATATAAATAGTGGCTAATAGGAGAGGCAATAATAATCGATCCTCTCTCTCTCTCTCTCTCTCAATTTTACTGTTTACTAGTTCTAATTTTTGTAACAATTTCCATTGTGCATGACTATCTTAGAAGTAAATAGTAATGAGATTCCTGGGAGGTGTTGAGAGAAAAAGAGTCCACACATAGGGAAATGGACAAAAACTGATATGCAAAGAAATGTAAAATAAGATTCACCATTACCATTTCGAAATTTGTATGACTGTCTAAGTGAACATGAGAGACACCAGAATTGTTTATTGAATTGAAATACAACTGATGTTAAATCAAGTTTGTGTAAAAAGTGAACTGGAACAATGCAGCAAGGACAAGTAGAAGGCAATTCATAAATTCTTGCATTGGCATATTGTTCTTTCCTCCTAGTCTAAGCACAACACACTTCCAACAGCATCGTTCAAGGAGTCGATCGAAACCAGTGGTGCAACCTTGGTCAAAACGAGACCAAGGGTCGATCCCAAAAAGTCCCAAATCTCAACTTGGTTTCGTATGTTTCGGCCAAGATTCGACCAAAACCATTGTTTGACCAAGGACAACGAACAGTAGATGGGAAGGACAGCACACAGCACTTATTTATGACTAACATTATTTAATTTCATTTACTTAAGATATAGTTCATAAATAAGAAAACACCCCCCCAATTTGAGTCTAATAAAAATAGTCTAAAATTCAAATTCCAAAAGGATAAAAAATCAACCCTCCAATTCAAGAACATAAACCACATTTTCGGTTGCGGGGGTGATTTTCAATTTTCAAATGCTGGAGCTTATCTACAATCAAATTTTCATAAATCTTATTATAATAAAACATCACTAAAAAACATAAGAGCACCAAAGTAATTATTTGTTTTGATGCCCAAAAAATTATTTCAATTCAAAACGACTTTAACAGCATTAGTAGTTTGAATTCAAGGAATCTCAAACAAATTTGACACTGCTTGAATCCGATTTATATTGAAGGAATCACGCTCTGGTCAAACTTTGTTTGGGGTACGCAAATGTTGTTTAAAGTCGTCCTGGATGAAAATTATTTTTTAGGCATCAAAGCAAGAGATTATTTTGGCACACTCTTGTTTTTAGTGATGCATTACTATAATAAGATTTATGGAATTTCAGATTTGGGAAAAAACCTAGCAGTTGAAAGTTTAAAATCGCCCCCATGACCGAAAATTCAATTTTTATTCTTCAAGTGGAAAGTTGACTTCTTATCCTCTTGGAATTTGAATTTTAAACTATTTATATTGGATTCAAATGAGAATAGTTCACTTATTTATGAATAATATCTTAAGTAAATGAACTATAAAATTAAAAAAAAATTTACTTAAATGATATTAGGCCTAGATAAGTGCAGCCTATTTAACTCTGGAGACAATCACAAGTCTCAGCCCTAAATAAGTGCAGCATATTTAACTTAAGACACAATCTCATGTCTCATCTTACACTACCAAACTTGGGTCTACACCACACAATACAATTTTAGATTCTTTTTCCCTAAACTAATATGGGAAATGATTCAAATTTACTATATAAAAAAACAGATCAAACAAACCACTTCTGAGCCTCGAAACCAAAGTTTCAAGGTCACCTGGGAAAAATCCCAGGCTTCGACTGAACCAGATCAAAACCTAGTAACCTTGCCCAACAGTCTCCTAAGATCATATGGTTGGTCTTTTTTAAGTAACCTTTGTAAGGGTTTCTCTTTTTTAGAGAGATTTTTAATAAAATGCCTACCATAATTAAGAATTCCTAAAAAAAACTTTGTAATTGTTTTTTATCAATATGTCTATAAGGAAATTCTTTTAATTTTACAAGAATATGATCTTGTAGCTGGATTCAATCCGGAGTAAAGTTTATGCCCTAGGTCCTAAAAGGAGGAAAGGGCTGACTGTGTTGCATGCTTGCATCAACAAGAGAGTCTGTATCTGCATACGTGATACAACTGTGAACATTTTGTGGGACTAAGAACTTTTAGAGCTTGACTGATGGGAAAACAATATCCAACAACCCTGATCCAAATGATTCAACCTACATCATTCTAAATATAACCAACAGTAGGCCTTGTATTATCCTTATTAAACAATAATTAACGACAAAGAACAGGGACTCAATCAGGGCAAGCAAGAGACTAGGAGTTAAAGGGAGAAAAGAAGAATGAGCTCACTCACCTTAACAGCTAGACACCTTCTCAAGCAATGACCAAAATAACCCCCATAACTATCCCCTCCAAATGAGTAAAATCACCAATCTAAAACTAGTGACTGACCAAAACAATTTCCAACCTCCAGCTGCAAAGACTTCCACAAAGAGTAAAAGGAAAAGAGAAGCAAAGAGAGAAATTGTCACATAATACATCCAGACAAATGGGAGGTGGGAGTTTGGGACAAAGCTGCAACATTGTTTCCACTTCAAATCCCAAATTCTACCAACCCACCACAGATCTTCTCAATCCCTTCCCCACTTATCATGATTAAAAGATAGTAATACCACAAGAAATCTCTATCATTTATGTATACATGAACTGATGAACAGTAAAATAATGAATATAATATATATATATATATAGAGAGAGAGAGAGAGAGAGAGAAACACAACTAGATGCAGCGCCACACTTGGATCAAACCATCTACACATCCATACACACTATGGGTTTTGGAAACACTCGGCGGGAGTGTTTCTGTCGCTGTTTTACTTCACAGGAGAAGAGAAACACCCGAAACATGTTTGGTCGTGCCGATTCACTTTTGTACTCCCACAAAATGAACCAACCCTCAAGCATGGAAATGAAGAAGCATTTAGAAAATACTTTTTCACTTTGGGAACACTCATGCCCACGAAGGCAGAGAACTACACAATACTCAAGGGGAGGGGGCATACCCTTGATATCCCCATACCATAGTTAGTTTATTCGTTTTTAAAAAGGGAATAAAATTCCGAATCAGAACACGTTTTCCCAAACTGGAGATTGCCATTCGACAAAAAAGGGGGTTCGGATAGCATAAAAGTTTAGAATGCGTTTAATTCACGAATCCGCCTCTTCTTGAGGAAAAAAAAAAGACAGACACTCATACCATTGCAGATGTAGTGGCCAATGGGGGCCACAAAAAAAAATTTTAATTAAGCATGACATGAGCCAATGGCATGCAAGTCACCAAAGAAGAGAGGGTAGCACACTACCGTGAGCACACCACCCAATTCTCAAAGCAAAGAGACAAAATTGCTTTTATAGAATTCGACATTTACTCCTTCCCACAGAATAGCCGGTGTAGGACTAAATTATGACTTTTCATTGATTTGTCACCAAGGACCTCAGTTCAAACGTTTACTCCCTCCCATAAAGCCAATGCAGCAGAGGCTCAAGGCCCCAAGACCTTCCATTTTAAAGGGATTAACAATATATCTGCAGAAGATACAACTTGTCATTATGCAATGCTTGCTTTGATGCTCAATAGATCCAAAGGATCTGAGACGACAAAATGTCATTTACATGATTGATTCCATAAGCTTATTCATTCTTTGGTGGTCCAGTTTCCTGAGTGACGTTGGATGACTTGAGCAAACAAATTTATATTTCCGTTTATTTTGCTCCCGTATTTTCCAAACCTAAAACATTTAAAACCCGTACCGTCCTGTCTTCACTTTTTTTTTTTTTTTTTCAGTTCTCACAATATTTGTGTTTTTATACCATCCCGTTCAAGTTCTAAGCCATTTGAAACACGCTCATACCGAACTATTTTTTTTTTTGTCCCGTTTTAACTATCTACAAACTCCCGAAACTTCCTGAGACCTCAGTTTGAACTCGCCGCAGACCAGAATCAATTTTTATTTATGCATTATTATCACTCAGAAGTGATCCCAGATAGCAGGAACACCAAGAAGCACTCTTACCAAGGAAACAATCCAATGAAGCAGAATTATTACCAAACACAACCTATATTTAAATTTTCCTGATTTCCCATACTTCTCATAAGTCATGACTTCCCATGTCAGCTAAACAAATAAAACAACAGAATTTAAAATTTTTAAAAAGAAAATTGTCTGACCAACCATCAATGACACGGTACGTTATTATGTTCTTCGATAGTTATTATATAAAATAGTGGATATGCAACAAGCTATAAAATGAAGGTACTGTCATGAAAGTTACCTTGTATCCAACAGTATCTCCAACATTTTCTCCTCTTTCATAAGCAATTCTCTCCGCAACTATGCACAACAACTCTCCAACATGAGTTTAGTGGGGTACCACTGAAAATCAAAACTAGAAAAAAAAATAAACTACAAGCTTTAAAGGAATGGTCACTAAACCTGATATTGCTGATATACGTCTGGGTTGGGTACACACTATCTTGCATGTCTCACCCTTACCCCACTTATAGTCCAGAAGAAATTGTGGAACCTGAATTGTTAGAAGAAAAAAAGATAAAGAGACGATCAGATGCATTGGAAAATAATGGCATCCTTTGCCAAAGGATATACACAGCTGTAGAGTCATACTATACAGATGTGCGAGCAAGTACAGAAATGTGAGGAAGTGAAAGATGAATAAGCATTATCAAATAGAAAAGTGAAATAAAACTCTCTCTATCTATCACACACAATAGTCCGAAAACAAGGATAAATTGTTTTGGAATCCCTTTGGGGATTGGAGGATATATTAGAAGCGGTAGGAGCTTATTCAGGCCCCACTGTTGGGCTGAACTATTAGCTCTGAAAATGGGTACATTTTTTCATTCATAGCCAAGCTATGATCAAGTGCAACCAAGGCCTCAATATTAGGGGAATCACACCAACTAGAGAAACCAAGAAAGCAAAGGCGATCATCACCACCAAGTTACCCAAAAGGGGGGGGGGACTCAGAGGGCAGTGTTTTGCAAGGACAGCTAGTAAGATTTTTGTTTTCTATATTTTTTTTTTAATGGTAGAAGTTAAATTTTATATCATTAATACTAAGAAAAACCACTTTAGACAGAGAATTGGATGATGAGCAGAATATCAACTAAATTCCACCTTTCCAATTCAAACAATATCCAACTGGAGCTAACTCCTTTGAACCCTTAATAAGTTGCTTAGTGAGAGATCTTCAATTGGTTGACCAATAATCCAAACGATTTAAGGACAGATTGTTTCCCAAAGAACCTCTCATAAACTGTAACACCAAATTTTCTTCACCGCCCTAGAAAATATAAAAAGTGATTAAAATAACTGGGGTTTTCGGTAGTTTATCAAGCAAGCATGAGAAGACAAGTTCCTCCATTTTCTTTGACACAGATTGTAAACTGCTAGCCAAGCCATACAGAGTCCTCTTGTCTAAACAGAAACTACCATTGTTGAAGGGATAAAAGAAATGATAACCATCTTGAAAGTAAATGAGCAATGAGAAAAAAGATGGCAAGCAAGCATTTAAGAAGCAGTTTGAGGAAAAATAAGGCACAAGATTCTGGACTCTGCCATTTATTCAACTTACTCAGTTTAATAGACACATCACCTACAGGATTATTGAAAATTGACGGAATACAGCTAACCGCTTCTAATTTTCTAGAGATCAAACTAGTAAAAGGATTGATCGTGAGATGCCAGGTGCTAAGAACTAGAGTTTTGGGAGCTTGAAATTATAACTTTACTGATTCAAATTTTTAAGAACTCTCTCTCTCTCTTGGTCTCTCCACATAATTCAAATCCTATGACAGAACCCAACAAAAAGGATATCTTCGGATTTAAATGGGGATGGGAATTAAGTAATACAAATAAGTTCTAGCAAAGGACACAATGAAATTCAGCAGCTCTGGGATGTGAATTGTTGAGGAGAGACTAGACTGCTGAGGCAATAAGGAGATCTTTGGATTTAAATGGGGATGGGAATTAAGTAATACAAATAAGTTCTAGCAAAGGATACAATGAAATTCAGCAGTTCCAGGATGTGAATTGTTGAGGATAGACTAGACTGCTGAGGCTCAAGGTTAAAACAAACCCTAAGTTGAAGCTTACAAAACTATAAACTAAATGAGGGAGCAATACCAACCTCTTGATAAAACAAGAAATGCGGTGATCTAGAACCACCCTTACCTTTATATAAACAAGCAACAGGGATGTAAAGGGATAGTCAAAACCAGATTCAATTCGCATTCATATTTGTTTAGGGGTATCGGAATTCAAAAAAAAAAATAGATATTCAGATATGAATTCAGATATCCAGAATTTAATCGGAAATGACTTCAGATATCAGTATTTTGAACTGGTATTATCCGAATCGTTTATATATCCCTATTCCATTAAAATAATCGAGAGGAATTGGAGACAGATTATTATATGCCCAGTCTTTAACTAATGAAAACAAGCTCAGGAGGGAGGGTTTTTATTAAAATAATAAAAAAAGGCATAACTTTTTAACTGGATGGGATGGTTGCTATTTTTTTTTAATCTGTCTCAGTTTTTAATCAAGAGGGCTTCTTTTGGGTTATTGGCTTCTTCCACCTTTGAGGATTTTCATCAATAATCAAGAGGGAGGAGGACAGATCCCGACAAGGCTAAGAGAGACAGAGGGACTGTGCGAGTGTGGGTCGGAAAGGGAGCCTAGAGCCGCCAGTCCCATCATACGACCCACTTCAGAGTCTGCAACTCCAAAGACTCAGAAGTCTTTCGAAATGCTGTTAAGGTAAATCCATAAACCCTTTCTTTCAATGGATCATTAGATCTTAAAATTTCTTAGACTCAAAGTTCAGAATATTCAGACCCATTCGACTCGGAAACTTCACTTGCTTTCTCTCTCTTTTCTCTGCACCCTGCAGGAGTGACCAGGAATCTGGGGTTTCTGGTTCTGTTTGTCTCACTATTTATCTGTGAAGCAGCGATCCTTCAACCTATAATGTATTATCATTGATCTGTTGTGTTAGATCTTTTCACACCGGTTGATGGATCTTACAGAAGGTTGGATAAACCCTAGCTAAATAACAGAATGTGGATTCTTTCTCCTCCACTCTATCTGAGCACCATAGCAGTGCATCTCCATTGCCCTCTCTCTCTCTCTCCCTCTCAGCTGTTACTCTGCACACTGTGCCCAAGGCCAACAACAGATTTCGGATAAACAGATATTGATGCTTCCGAATTCGAATCCGATAATAAAGAAAATAAAAGACTTTTAAATGGATAACTTAATAATAAAGGAAATAAAAAACTTCCAAACTTATCTTACAACAAGGATGAGATGGTGCCCACCAGAATATCTCTTGTGCTGATTTTAAGGAACGGTTACTGTTCACATGAACAGTAAAGTAGTTCAATAATGAACCAGGTTGAACAGAAAAAGGTTTGATTCTGGATCAAACCAACCAAACCCAAATCACTCCTTCATTACAAGGTCCTGGACCCATTAAGCTTGCCAAACACTATGAAACTACCTATAAACTTTGCTGTCAAATTTGACTCAAGCCCTTTTCTTTTAGTTTTTTGATAGATTATAAAGACAAGAAAAAGAGCATAAAAATAAAGATTTAATGTGTACAACTTATGACTCCACAATCAACGTCCAAACTTGCAGCTTGAGATCTATGATAAAATGAAACGGAAGGGAAAGAAAGGATAGTAGGATATTGGATTTAGAACTCATGTTTTTCTTTAGTTTTGAAGGCTTCCATTGTTCCCTTTATGCCTTTTTTCTACCATCTTCTTTCCCTCTATATACAACTCAACTCAACTTAGCCTTATCCCAACTAAATGGATCGGCTACATGGATCATTTACCTCCAACTAAAGTAATACTTGGTACTATTCCTCAGCTATGCATGTCTTTCCTCACCACTTCTCCTAGAGTCAATTTAGGTCTCCCCCTGGTTCCTTTAGGTTCTCTTTGGTATCATTTTTCTTTTTGTTTTTGTTATTCTGACATGTTTTTGTTTTTGTAGGTATTCGGTATCAGTTTTGGGTGTTGTGTATGAGAAGAAAAAATAAAAATAACCCAAAAAACAAAAACAGGTCAAGACTTTTTTTTTTTTTTTGGCCAAAAAGAGTTTTTGCTTGTTTTTGTGGAAGCATTAAATGGGCATGTGTTTTTAAGTTAATGTAAAATGGTAAAACCAACATATTTTAAAACATTAGCTCCTCATTCACTCCTCTTTCTTTCTCCCTCTTTGTTTCAAAGACTCAACCACCATAAAACACTTTTTCTGGTCATCAAACTTTCAATCCGTTCCATTGGATGTCAAGTATAGCAAAAATGGTGAGGGTTTTCAAATTTCAAATCGATCGGAGAAGGATATCACAAGACATCAAGATTTGAAAAATTCTGCAACTTGAAAAAATCCAACTCTTATCCTTGATTTTGGCTACCTCAGTTGTACTTTTCTGGCCGTTCAACCTCCAATCAGATCTGTTGGATGTCAAGACTAGGAAAAAAAGGCAAGGGTGTCCAAATTTCAGGTCGATCAGAAAAGAGATCACAACATATCAATGCTTAGAAAAATCTGCAACTTTAAGAAATCCAACTCTTTTTCTTGATTTCATCCACCTCAGTGGTACTTTTCCAGCCGTCCAACCTCCGATCAGATCCATAGAATGTCAATGCCAGAAAAAAAAATAATAATAAGGGTGACCAAATTTCATGTCAATCAGATAAGGGTCACAAAATATCATGGCTTGAAAATTTTACACCTTGAAGAAACAAAAACACATTATTATACTTAATAGAATACCAAACTTAATTCTCATTCTAAAATGTATTATGCATAGTAGTTACCAAACAACATTTTATTTTTTATCAACAATTATTTCAAAAATGATTTTTGATAAATAGGTAAAAAGAAAAATGATATTAAGGAGATACGTAGTTTCTTCAACTAGATAAAATCAGAGCATTCACAGGTCTCCGTTGCATGTGTCCATGCCACCTCAAAAGACTTTTTTGCAACTTATCATGCATCAGAACTATCCTAAATTAGCTCTAATTTTTTCATCCCTATTTTAACTTTTCCAGTTTTACCAATAATTCATCTCAACCTCCTCATTTCAGCTACACTAGGTTTGTCTATATGTTTTTTCTTCACTACCCAGCATTCACCTCCATAAATCATTGCTGGTCATATAACTGCCCTATAAAATTTTCCTCTGAGTTTTGAAGGACTATGTCAATCACACAACACTCCAAAATCCAACTAAGGCTTCTTAGATCTAATTATGTTGTTTAATCAACCCCTCACAAGTTTCTAAAGAAATTGGCGCCACAAGAAAGAATGTAAGGATAAATGCTCATCAGACACAAGCATGAAGCATCTATAGAGGGGGTAGCACTATAAGTCCGTCAATAAGTATCTTCACTTCTAGCAGGTTTCGACGAGGTGTGATGGGATTTTGGCATAGCTACTTGACTGTCTCGCTCCAGAATTTTAAGGGGTGGAATGTAGGCAGAATACATGGAATCAGGATGACATCATGGTGCAGGCTGTTATTGTAGCCAGAGGCCGTCAAAGTTCCCCATTTCTTTTCCTTTTCCAACCCATCTGCTGTTCCTATAATTCTGTATTATTTTCTCACAAAGAACCACATCAAGAGAGAGAGAGAGAGAGAGAGAGAGAGAGAACTATGACTTTAATCAAGGGTTTATTTTAAGTCATTTCTCCGCACCGCCAGTGAAAGTTACTTTTTTTGGTTCTCTTCCACATCACCAGCTTCTTTCCAAACTTCCCACCATCCATCCCAGAATTTGAAATTGCATGACCAAAGTAACACATGCGAAACTTTCTTTCTCAACTTTCAATATGTTGATGATCAACTCCATGTTATCGTGATCACATTAATATATTGTATATCCCAATATACTACTACCTAAGGTTGAAGATTTCGAACATCACCCACATTTTGGCCTCTGCCAAAACCAAAATGTTCTCAATGAAATTTCAGTAAATTTTCAGTAAATTTTGGACATTTCACATATAACATTTCATTTCATTTCAATTCTTGTGAAACCGAAATATTTAGGTACATTCGGATATAATATTTCATTTAGGTTCAGTTCTTGTGTAAATGAAATATTCTGGTACTGTCGGCGAAATTTAGCCAATTTTTTGAACCATGCTTCCACCCAAGTATTCTACAATTAAGAATCACCTGAAAGCATTTAAAAATAGTCAGGTTAATATAACATTCCTTAAGCATAAAAGTGCTCCTATAATTAGAATAGATACACTCATACTGTCATACACCCTTTCTTAAAGCTTCAAAATCATTTACGAGTTCCTAGTCTTTTCATCACTAGAGACAACAGAACTGTAAAGGAAGGATCTGTTTAGTGTTCTACCATTTCTCTTTTTTCTATTTTGAAGAGGAACTAACAAAGATATAGTAATAACAGCTTAGTCATGAGACTAGAACTATAATACACAACACCCACAAGCCACCCACACCATAAGCTAACAAAATAAAATTAACCTAGGAAATCAATATCCACAACATTCAAAGAATCCCACCTCGCTCCATAATTGCCCAACCCATCTGCCAACTAGTTGGTCAATCTCAAGCTCCATCAGAACAAGATGCTGAATGAAGAAGAAAGAGAACAGACCAAACTGATGGCATAAAACTAACTATATGGGCTGACAGCAAGACTGGATTACCAGTCTATCACAGTCCATCTTCCTCCACAACTAGACCCTAAATGTCATTAGAATTTGGCCATCTCAAAATGTCACTAGAATTTGGCCATCTCAGCCAAACACCAACTCCTCTAGGCCAGCATACATTAAATCCATAAAAGGTTATAGGACCAGATAAACTGGCAGAATAAATACAAATGCATCCCTATATGTTCTTCAAATCCCAAACTGGAGTTTTCAAAAGTACGACGTAATGACGATCAAAATTTAGTTTGATGGTACTTCCCTCTAGAAGGAACCAACATATAAAGCTTATTATATAGTATAGTTTCACATGGTCAGAGATGAGTTCTCCATCCATCTTTTTTAAGTTGTTATAAGGATGTACTTTGTTACCACATATAAAATTGCTAACACTCACATTAATAAGCATTAATAATATCCATTACATTCAGAGTACGAGCCCTTGGTGTGATGGTAAGGTTGTCATATTGCAATCTACTGGTCACGGGTTTGAAACACAGAAACAGCCTCTCCGCCTTGCGGGGGTAAGGCCGCGTACACTCTACCCCTCCCCAGACCCTGCAGTAGCGGGAGCCTCATGCACTGAGACACCCTTTAATATCCTTTACATTAGTAGAGTGATCAAGCTAGTGAGACAGAGGAGGGGGATGAGAGACAGATAGAGGTAATGATGCAAAAAGAGGAAACAGCTACTTCTGAAGCAATAATTCTCATATACGTTCTGTTAAAATGTAGCATTAATAAGAAAAAGAAAAGAATTGATTACCTGCGTAGTTTTCCCACAGCCAGTCTCACCAGATATGAGCACAACCTAAGCGCAAAAAGAGAGAGAGAGAGAGAGAGAGTGAGAGAGAGAGAGAGAGAGAGAGAGAAAGTTCTCAGAAAATCTTGAATTGAGAGAATACACAATATGCAGAATATATTTGTATACAAGGGAGTAAACCCAAGGGCAGCTCAAAGGGATGGATCTAATAGGTTCAGAAATCAATTGGGAGTAGAAAAATCAGTGCTTGAGATACATGACAGGCCTTGGGTAACAAGTCATCAATCCAGAACAACCAACTTCTGGACTACCCCGGCATTGGCCACTCGCTACAATTCATACCATCATGCACTGTACCAAACATTCATAGTCTGGATGGATGTGCAAGGGCTAAGTCTGGAGCATGACATTGAGAATATGGAGCTTATATTCTTTCATGAATAGAGTATCTTTCAGCCAGATATACAAGCATATAACACAGTCTACAACCAAGTATGGGCTCAGGAAAAGGATAAACGGACCAATATGCATCCAAAATTAATTAAAGAACCTGGTGAGATTCCAACGTTGATGTAATGACATCCCTGAAGGATGCAATTGGAAGCTTAGACCTCTCTTCAGAAATCTGCAGACATGAAGCCATATTTAAACCTTCATTCCAAGTCAAACTGATAAACTATCCAAAGTCAACACCAAAACATTGATTCCAATCCAAAAGTTGAATGAACACTATGCTAGTTTGTAAATCGAACTAAACATGTGACTAATGAACAGGAGAAGGGCGCATAGATGACCGACTTAATCTAGTGGGTGGAGCATACCTTTCTCAAGTGTGGATCCTTTTCCGTCCTAGAAGCTAATGATTTCATCTTCTTTGCAATTTCAACCTTGTTCTGTGATGGTTTGCTGAAACTGTCATCTTTCTTCCAATGTATCTTATGAGCTTTTACATCCTTGTTCCCACTCTTTTCCCAATTCAGCTCTCTCTCATCAGGAGGAAAGCGTGTAAATAGATCCTGTAAAACCAATTTTGTCTCTTCTGAAAAAGTCAAACAGGTGAGATCTTCATCCCCCTTTACGCCATCACTCTTCTGCTTCTTCTTTTTGTACACTGTAACACGCCTCTCAATGTCACGCCTGTACAAAATTAACATTTGAATGAAAATAAGCGTTATAAAAGCAACAAAATACAGAAATGCTACAAGGGAAAAATCAAAATACTACTGAGGCACCCAAGATAACAAGCCTGTAGTTTTTCTTTCTAAAATAATGAACCAAATACTAGTAGCATAAGATTTTGCTTCGCCGATTCTGGGACCAAATCCCATGAACCCAACTCAATCAGGTTGGCAAAGAATTTTCACAATATTTACTAATTAACTATAAACAAATCCTGGAAACAGCCTCTCCACATTGTGGGGTTAAGGCTGCGTACATTCTGCCCTCCCCAAATCCTGTAGTAGCGGGAGCCTCGTGCACTGGGACGCCCTTTAACAATAAACAAGAAGATTGTAACTCACCCAGAACTTTTTGAGACTACACCCATTTTCCGACACAATGCATGCACCGCAGCACGTTCAACATTGCTGAGGCCAGCTTCAAACGTGTACGCTGCATGAAACAACCACAAAGTAAGAAATAACAAAAAATTCCTATATCTTAATCATTAAGAACAATGGCGCATACATGAGACATACTGGTACAAAGATAATAAATAACAGAATATTATACTATCATACAATAATTCAAATCATTTTTAATTGTACTGTCCCCCCAACCCTTCTTCCACTGCCCATTTCTCCCCTCTCCCACTGCCTGCTCTCTGTGATCCCATGTCTATCCTTTTTCCTTTCATTTTTCCCTCTTCCTCCCCGTCAGCTCTTCAATATATCCTAACCATCTCTCTCTTTATTGGTGACCTAGCATGCACATAAAGAATTAAAAATATATCTGTCAGTTTATTGAAAATTATTAAACAAGGTAAAGGTTCCTTCATATGCTGACCTTGCTCATCCAAGGAATATCTGACAGCACACTAGTGGTGTGGCAATTCCAGCTATTGGATATATAAGGAATGGTATGGATCAGCCACATCTCAAATTAAAGAGTCAAATTCATTCATATACCATACCATGTATTCGCAGTCTCTTTTCAATTTTCAGCAGTTCATTTCTTTTCGATAAGTTTCACTTTTCCACTGAATTTTCAAAGCTTTATTTCGCATGACCAATTCCATTTGACTGAAACTTGACATATGAGAAGGGGACAATGGGGTCTACAAAAAAAAATCCCCTCCCATACGCCAAAGTGTAGGGTTTTTTGTCCATCCTTGGGATGTGCTGTCCAAGAAAACTGCTCCCCATTAAACAACAAGTATATGTCCATTTTGCTTAAGTATCGGATCGAGATTGGTCAAAATCGATCCATTGGATACTTGTCAATACCTTATAGCGCTGGGGCAAAGATTGGGCTGCATCAGCCAATCCATTTCCCATCTTTTGGTATTGGGATTTTATATCCTTGATTTTTCTTCTCAGCCCCACAAAGAGTTCTCAAAATGTATAATTTACATAGTCACAGATGATTCCAATCTAGTAAAATCTTTCCTCCAAGCCACTGCGACAAGTTATTCTTAACTGATCAAGAAGGCACCAACCAGAGGCATGGCTAGCTCTCTAAGAATATCATGTAATGATGTATTGCTACCAGATTTGCCATATGTCAAACCCACCAAACTCAATTATCCATGCTAAATGAGGACAGCATGCATAACAGCACAATTCTCAATACAAGGGAGGCGGATCGACTGTGTAATGCTTAACAGTAGTGATCTAGGCATCATTTGCCTAGGCATCCCAATGCCTTGATTGCCTTGACGCCTTGGACACCTTGGGCGTCCAAACGACCCTTCAATGCCTTGACTCACCGTGATAATGGTACAGTACATTGTGGATGTTCATATTTATCCACATCCTCCCATTGGGTCCAACAGAGAACCACATGATTTTGGCTTTTATGAAAAGTCAAGCCACCAAATGGCAACAATATTCAGTTCATAGTTCAATAACGACTACCTCCCCAGCAAACCCCACCAAATCACTTCAGTAGAAGATTGGAAACCTCAAGCCTGCCAAAAGGACTACCTCTTTCCAATGAAAATCCTTGCAAAGGGAGCCACATATGGTTGAAACTTGCAAGGTTTCACCCGAACTGCTCTGACAATTGTTAGCAACAGTAAGATCAAGATTCACCCATTTTTGCATGGATACAAGATGAATCTATGATTAGTTTCAAACTAGACTGTGATGTGATACAAACAATGGCACCCTATCTGCTAAGAAATATACATATGAAAAGTCTATACACAAGTGATATATAATGTATTACTTTAGCTAGTTGGAGAAAATGTAATACTTCATAAGTAGGCCTTTAGACTTGATATTTGTAGGTGAAGTGAACTCACTGTTTCAACTTTCAAACATGAACAATGACATATTCACCAAGTATTGATCACCTCAACCATCATAGATCGCCATTTTCTGTATGGAATGGTTATTTAGGTGTGTACTGGGATGATTCTGCCATCCTACAACTTTTGTTCAGAATTTTCATCGTTCAGCACATGCTGACATACTTCCACGAAATATTTCTACTTCTAAGAACCCAAGCAAACATTTGATTCCTTCACATAGGACATGGTCATCTGTACCAACACAGATTTCACCCTTCCTGTGGGCTCTTTTATCACATATCATATGGACATCTACTCCTATTCAGAACAGAACAGCCAAATTTTACAATATGGTTCGCCCTTCTGCTCCACGCACAAAGTCTAACTATTTCTCTAAGTAAAGCAACTGCTATCATTCACCAAAACGACATGATTGATTTGGAATTAAGAAAGGATACCGTCCTAACTAGAGTTGAGTGGCAGAACAAAATTACTATGATTCTCCAATGAATAAACTGTAAATTTTAAGCAGAATAATAGCAATATATAAACAAAACAGAGAAAATTCTTAGCTCGTATCAAAACCCACATCGAAAATCAACAAATTCAACATATATTCAAAACTATATTGAAAAACACAAAAAAGGGGAAATAAAAAAAAACTCATTTCAGATGAAGAAGTATGAAACCTTCATCGTTTCCTGCAAAAAATTCATCCAATATCTTGGATATTCGAACACGTGTGTTCTCAGTAACGCCAGTGTTTCGTTTCTGAGTCTTATTTTCTTTGTTTTGTCCCTCATTCTTTTGTCCTTTGTTCTGCCTTCTCCTTCCTGACTTGGCCATCTTTGAATTTCGCTCTTCTTTGCTCTATATCTCTCTGTCTCTCTCTGAGCTAGTGTGCCTTTCAGGTAGGTTAATTGAGAGAGTTGAGTTGGGAAAACAGGGCACAGCGCGCAGGTGTTAGACCTTGGAACAGCTTTCCTTCAACCACACAACGACCTCCGTGCTGGCTCTCCTCCCAGTTCCCATATAGCCAGCCAGCAGTGTTCATGGCTTTTGGGTTTAGGGCTGGCAATGTTTTCGGTTCGGATCTGGGGAGCTACACGTGGCGATATAATATAGGGAAAATTACTCAGACATCCCTTGACATATCATTTACTCCACTTATCTCCCCTAGTATTTATTGATTTACATGAACCTCACTCTTAATGTGAAACTTATAACTCTTTACAAATAGATGGTAATTGCGCTTATGAATTTTATTTTTTTAAATACCAAAATACCATTATCTTCTTTTACTTCTTTAACATAGTTTAAGACAATTCAGGGTGTTTTTTTCTAGGCACGCTCTTTCCTGCACCAACATCATGGTCTCCCCCTAAAGAAAAACAAGAACTTCGAGTTCTGCATCTTCTTTCACGAAGGAAAACTTTCCAAAAGCAATCGAACAAGGATTTCTTCATCTTCTTCTCATTTGCACTTTGTAGAAGGTGTTTTAATCAATAAAAAGTTTAAGTTAACATCGTTAATTTTGAAAAAGTATATGTAAATCATAAGTGACAAATGATGTCCATTTAATAATCCAAATGTCAAGGAAATATCCAAATAATTTTCCCTATAATATATAATTTTCAAGAGGTAATGATGGATAATGTAATGCCAAAGAAGATTATATTTTACACCGTCTAATATATTTATAAAAAAATTAATTCAATTTCTGATTAAAAAATTCTATCAATAAACTTGATAAAACCAAAAAGTGGATTAAATCTTGTATTATATGTTTCCGGTTTACTCTTTTTAAACCGTGATTGAACAAATTATTCAAATTTAATAGAAAAAAAAATTGTTGAAGCACTTTTTTAGATTTCTTTGTTTCTTGGAGCAAAATATCCTTATGTATTGTTTTTTTTCTTTTTTTAGCTTGAGTTATTAGTTTTTCGAGTACCTCCATCAATCTGATCTAAACCTCTATTTCATGTCGTAATATATCTTCCAATCATAATCAGACCAAACGGGACGAGCGGATGACAATCAGGTACGAAACGGACCAAGACAGAGAAATATTATCATACCGGTCTATATACCGATCGACCGGTATATCTACGCAGGTAGACTAGTTAGATCCAAAAACGGATCTCTGTGGGTCCCGCTTGTCAAATCTCAATCCTATAGACTTTCTTAACATAGGGAAACTTCTAAAACCTAATTTAGTATATTTAAGGACCTCTAAACCTCCTTAAATTTCTTTGATTGATCTTCACAAATCCTAGAGAGGAGAAAGAGATTTGAAGAGGAGAAAGAGTTAAGAAAGGTAGAAGATGAGCCACCGTTAGACAAAGAACACCATAGTTGAGAACAATGGTAAGTGCTTGAACTTCTCTCTAAGTTAAGCATTATGGATGATTGATCATGACTGATCATGACTGATCAATACTATGCAAGGCTAGGTATTGATCAAAATCCCTAAATTTCCGTTAAACCCTAATTGTTTGATAAACACTAGATTCGAATTATAGGCGAAGAATCATAGGAACTAGGACTTGAATGGAAGATAAAAACAACCCTAACTCGTTGCTTAGGCCTATAATGCATAGGAGGAACCCTAAGAGTCATAGTGGGTGATCGACGGAAGATGAACACCAAGTTAGTGGTCTTCAGAAGGCATACCGGTAGTGTGAGATCCGTACATACAAATTTCGAGGACGAAATTTCTGTTAAGGGTGATGGAGTTGTAAGACCCGCACTCCACTAACTTGACTCCACTAACTTGGTCTAACCATGTCGTGCCAGGTCTTTCTGTCACACCCCAATTATGCACCATTCAGAACGGTGTGATGAACCGCTAATAAATCAACGGTTCAACCAGGATCTCTAATAGGCGATATCCAGTAAAAATAAAACCATGCACATCCACAACCATAATCATAATAAATACACAGTAGCGGAAGTCTTATAGTAAATAAAATGAGGAATCTAATTGTAATAATCATAAATAAAGTATCAAATTATGTTGTATCAACTGAGACATAAGTAAATAAAATATCAATTACATCCCTTTAATAATTCAAACAAAAATCTAATAGAATACGCATGAGTTGCACTCGCATGAAGAGTCATGCGTATCCACTAAGTCTTCGGCTTCCATTGCAGCAACACGCGCATACACCGGAGCATTCATATAATCTTCAACTGTAGTACCTGCATCATCAACTAAAAATATTCGACGTCGAGAGGGTGAGCACACATCATGGCTCAATGAGCAAACAAAACAATGCAACATACATATGCATGCATTCAATTCATATATTTGGTCTGATAAATAAGTTTGCAATGTGCTATAGAAAGGATAGGTGGCAAAAGGTCACGTTTATTGACGTCGCGCTTCTATACACGAGTGTGTGAAGCCGTCCAAAGATAACGTTTATTGTCGACCCACATGCACCCACCATGGACAATGTACACGCAAATGTCACGTTTATTGCTGTACCCGTTGTCCATACCAACACGTAAGCCCCTGCTGGCGAGGGCTCGCAAACTGGGCTCGCAACTAACCAATCCTAATGCCAATCAGTGTATCCAAGGCCTCACCCCAGCATCCCTCAATACATCCATAGAGATAGGGCTAAAGCCCCCCGACAGAGTCAGAGACTACACAGTCCGAGACCACTTCCCCTCATACCCTACGACGTAATAGTTCTGCTAAGGTAATGGCGATATGACGATGTCAGTGGACAAGACTTGAGTTAGAGATAGAGCTAGAGTGTTGAAGCCCCGCCTATGACACCTCCCCCTGATACTCGCTCGCATCAAGCACACCAACCACACACATACATCCACATGCCTATTCTTATCATCATCATCATCATCATGTTATAAACAATAATTAAATATGCATGAACAGTAATAATAGAAATATTGGATGACATGTTGAATGCACATAACAATCATACACGCATAAAATCAATCATGGCATTGGACTAAAGAGTAAAACAGTTTATTATTAACCAATTAGTTTAGGTCTTGTTCCCTCACTTTTACTTGATCGTAGGTCATCTTTCAAGCTTTAAGAATCAACTATATATCGATATTATATCACTAAAAGACCTAATCAAGTCGATAGAATTTAATTAGAATTAATTCAGACTTTAAAAAGCATGTTGTTAACTGGGGGTCGATGCCAGGGTCGGAGGTTCCATCGACCCTGGGTGCGACCACCCACAGTCTGGACTTCCCGAACACTGGGGTCGATTGTTAGGGTCTGGTAGGGTCGATTGGCCATCGACCCCCCGTGCGACCCCCTGTAGGTTTTATCAAATTTTCATCCTTCAGTCCATTCCTTCGTGTTTGGGGTCTTATGGCTTGCTTATACAATCCATTCCACACATGTTCTATGGTCTAGAACCGTAGTTCATTTACCTATATGGTTTTTATGATTTCTCCCATGGTTTTCCATGAAAACCTAACCATGGATGGATGATTTGGGTTTCTCCTAGATCATTCACTCTTCACTATCCATTCTAAGGTCGGTAGAATTATATGGAGATAGTACCTATACCTAAGAATTAGGCTTGTCTCTTTAAAGCCTTCTCTTTGATCTTCTTCTCCACTTTCCTTCTCTTCTCTTTCTCTTATCCTTCTCTTCTCTTTCTCTCAATCCAATCAGGGTTCTAAAATTAGTGAAAGAGGCTTAGGGATGTCCTATTTATAGAGTAGAAACTCAATAAATAAGTCTCATTGAGATTAGGAAAGAATCCCATTGAAATTTGGAAAGTTTCCAAATCACGGTTTCTGTTGACAGACTGGGGGTCGATGAGGGGGTCGGAGATCCCGTCGACCCCTGGTTCTAAAATGTCCGACCCCCGGTTAAAAACTCAGGGTCTGACTTTTATACTGGGGGGGTCCGACCCTACCTTGCTGGGTATGCGACCCTCCCCTATTTTTAGTGTTTTTGGGTCAGTTTAATACCTGGGATCGTGATCTCCCTCACGCACTTGATCCATTTGGCTCGACCATGATGGGTAGACCTGGTTTAAGGTGGTAAGACCGGATTAGTTCGATACGGGTCTTACACTTTCCATCATAGCTGGACCAAGTGAACCGATCGTGTGAAGATGGATCACAAACCAGGTATAAAAATCAACTCAACACCCAAAACTGTATGCATATGATCGGATACCTGGATAGGTATGGTCAACCATATGGTAAGAATGAAGATCTCGGATCCAGGACCCTACGGTCGATGGGTTATGCAACCGTAGCTATCGATCGTGAGAACCCATAACTGACTCCGTGTTTAAGAAACTTTCCTAATTTGAGGATGATTATTTCCTAATTAAAGTGGGACTCTATATGGAGGTTTTTCCTCTATATAAGGGATGTTCCTTAGCCTCTCTCTGTAAGACCCGTGTCAAACTAACCCGGTCTTACCACCTTGAACCAGGTTTACCCATCATGGTCGAGTCAAATGGACCAAGGGCATGAAGGAGATCGAGATCCCACGTATAAAATCGACCCAAAAACACTTAATTTTAGGGAAGGGTCGCACACCCAGCTAAGCAGGGTCGGACCTCCCAAAACAGAAAGTCAGACCCTCAGTTTTGAAGGGAGGGTCGGACAGCTTAAGACCCTAGGGTGGACGGGATCATCGACCCTCCCATCGACCCTCGATTTCGATTAAACCGAAATTAGGAAATTTCCTAATTTTCGGTTGGGATTCCTTCCAAATCTCAATGGGATTATTATAGGACATTCCTAGTCTATTTAAAGGACGTTCCCTAAGCCACTTTCACTCCTTTCACAACCCTAATTGAATTGAGAGAAAGAGAGGAGAAGGAAAAGAGGAAGAAAGGAGGCTAGGAAGAAGGCTTAGCAAAAAGGAGAAGAAATTGCAGAGAAAAGTAATCTTCTCAGGTATGGATACTAATTTCATGAGTTTCTACAGACCTTAGGTTAGATATGGTTGAGTGTAGGATTTCGGAAAAACCCAAACCATCCATCCATGGTTAGGTTTTCATGGAAAACCATAGGAGGATGCACGAAAGCTATCTAGATGGATTATACATGGTTATAGACCATGGAATGACTGTTGAATGAATGTAGGAAGCAAGCCATAGGACCCCAAACACGAAGAATGGGTTAAAAGTGGAAATTGGACCAGAGTGCACCAAGGGTCGCACCGATGGTCGATAGACCATCCGACCCTATGTGTTTCTGACCATCGACCCTCAGCATTCGGGAAGTTCAGAATGGAGGGAGGGTCGATAGACCCATCGACCCTAGCATCGACCCTAGCATCAACCCTCGGTTGACGGAATGGTTTTTAAATTCGAATTAATTCTAATTAAATTCTATCGACTTTGTTAGGTTTGCTAGCAATATAATAACATTATAAAGGTGATTCTAAAGCTTGGGAAAGTATCTTTTAGCAAGCTAAGGTGAGGAACCTTAACCCCAAACTAAATTGGTTAATAATAAACTGTTTTCTATTTATTGAGTCCTATGCCATGTTTGATTCTATGCGAATATGTTTATAATGTGCATACAAAGATGCCATCCAATATTTCTATTACTTGTTCATGCATATTTACTTTATTGTTTATAACATGATGATGATGATGATGATAGGAATAGGCATGTACTTGTATGTGTGTGGTTGATGTGCTTGATGCGAGCGAGTATCGGGAGGTGTGATGAGAACGTCAATAAACGTTAATCTTTGGCGGGTCTCAGGCACTTTAGCTCTATCTCTAACTCAAGTCTTGTGCATTGACATCGTTGTATCGCCATTACCTTAGCGTAACTATTATGTCGTAGAGTATCGGGGAGGTGGTCTCGGTCCTTGTAGTCTCGACTCTACCGGGGGGCTTTAGCTTTATCTCTATGGATGTTCCGAGGGATCTTTGGGGTGAGGCCTTGGATACACTATTTGGCATTATGATTGGTTAGCAATGAGCCCAGGTTTGCAAGCCCTCGCTAACGGGGGCTTACGTGGATAGCATTGTATAGCAATAAACGTAACCTTTGTTGTATAATGTTATGGTAGGGTGGATGGGGACGACGATAAACGTTAACCTTCGGGCGGGCTTCCACACCCTGTGTATAGAGGCGGTGTCAATAAACGTTAACCTTTGACCACCCAACCTTTCTATTGCACATTGCAAACTATAAACCAAGACCAAAGATATAAATTGACTTTTTGCATGCATATGTAATGTTGCATTGTTTTGGCTACTCACTGAGCCGTGTTGTGTGCTCACCCCTCGACGTCGAATATTTTTTTAGTTGATGATGCAGGTTATACAGTTGAAGATTATATGAACGCGTCAGCGTACGAAACTGTAGCAGCTATGGAAGTTGGAGCTGAAGACGATACACACGACTCCTTTTGCTAGTGCAACTCGTGTGTATTCAATTAGATATTTTTATAGGTTTCTTGATTGGATTTATAAGACATGTATTTGGTACTTAATTACTTATGTTCCGGTTGATACATAATAATTTGCTATTATTTATGAATATCATTTTAGTTCTCAATTCATTTATTTATAAGATTTCCGCTATTGTGTATTTACTCTGATTATGATTGTGGATGCGTATAAAGTTTGGATAACGCGGGGATAGCCTATTAGAGATCCTGGTTGAACCGTTGGTTATTTAGCGGTTCATCACACCATTCTGAAATGTGCGGAATTGGGGTGTGACACTCTCACTCTTTTAAAACCCATATTGAAACTCTAAACATAAGAGAGAAAGAGATAGAGGAAGATAAGGAGAATGAGATTTGGAGAATAAGGCTGAGAGGAAGGTTTTGTAGATAAGAGTTCTATCTTTCTACAATAAGCTTAAGGTATGGACTTGACTCTATAGGATTTATCAGATATGATAGGTTCATTTTCATCAAATTGATGTGTTGAATCTAATATAATGATTTCGGTTATGAAATTTCTAAGCAAAACCATGAGAGAATAGGTTAGGGATAATTAATAGGGATAAAATGTGATCAAATGCTATAGAATAATTTTATGATGAATAGCATTAGTGATCCATGAAGAGAAACTCATATGAGAAGTAAAAATTAACTTGACTACGTATGGTAGCAGCTATGGTCGACCATAAGATGAGAAAAGAGTCGACCACAGCCATTCGGGAAGAATTCAAGAACATGCGGTCGCAGGTACGATCGCATGTAATGCGACCATAGGGTATCGACCGTATGTCCTACAGTGGCATATATTGCAACTGTAGGATCGACCATAGCATCGATCGTAGGAAAACAGCAAGCATATTTTAAGACCAAACAAGGTTTTTGACTACTGTAACTTGGTAAACTTGAACCCTAACTTACATACATTAATTGTTTAGGTTCCTAATAGATTCAAAGTGACTTCCAAAGCTTGGGAGAGGAACAAGGAGAGGAACAAACATCGATCAAAGGTGAGGGAACAAGACCTAAACTAATTGAATAATAACAAATGTTTCTTTTATTGAGTCCAATGCCATAATTGATTCTACGTTTGTATGCTTGTAATGTGCATCTCACATGTCATCCAATATTTCTGTTACTATTGCTCATGCATATTTAATTCAGTTTATTTATAACATGATGATGATGATGATGCTAGAAAATTAGGAATAGACATGTGATTGTATGTGTGTGGTTGGTGTGTTTGATGCAAGTGGAGCATCAGGGGGAGGACATGGAATGGTGGTCTCTGACCTCGTCACCAGACTCTAGCTCTATCTCTACTCAAGTCTTGCCCGTTGATATTATCGTATCGCCATTATCTTAGCATAACTATTACGTCATAGGGCATTAGGGGAGGTGATATTGGACCATGTAGTCTTCGACTCTGTCGGGGGCCTTAGTTCTATCTCTATAGACATATTGAGTGATGTTGGGGTAAGGCCTTGGATACACTATTTGGCATTAGGATTGGTTAGTTGCGAGCTCAGTTTGCAAGCCCTCACCAGTAGGGGCTTACGTGTTGGTATGGGTAGGGCATTAGGGGAAGTGTTGGCGGTGTTTGATCTGGATATTTTAACTCTATCTCTATGCCATGGTGGGTGCATGTGGGACGATAATGGTGTTTAATCCATTGAGAGGATTTACACACTCGTGTATAGAGGTGGTGCGGGGGTCACCAAATCTTTCTATAACACATTGCAAACTTAAAAACCATACCAAATATATGAATTATTTGAATGCATATGTTTGTTGCATTGTTTTGTTTTCTCACTGAGCTCAAGTTGGAGAGCTGACCCTCGCGCGCGTAATTCTTTTTAGTTTCTGATGTTGCAGGTATTACGATTGAAGATTATATAAATACGCCAACGTGTGGACATGCAACGGTTATGGATGTGCAAGTTGTGGAGGACGAATATGGCTCGTCAAGTTAGTGTTTCAACTATGTTTACGCTTAGTGGTTAACTTTCGTATTGCGATACTTGTAATCAGTATTAATTATGTTTGGTTACTTGAAGATAACTTGTTAAATATTTAATTATCACTGAAGACTCTCAGTTCATTATTAATAAAACTTCCGCTATTTATTTATTTACTCTGATTATTATTGTAGAATGTGTTTTGGTTTAACATGGTTGGTATAGGCACATAGCTTATACGAGATCCTGGTTTGAACCGTTGGTTCTCATGACGGTTCATCACACCATTGGTTAGTCCAAAATTAGGGTGTGACAGGTTGACTATACCGGTTGCACTATATACGACAGGTACTGCGATTGGTACCTCTTGGGAGTTGGTCAATGAGGGACCGATCGACCATACCGATCGTACCATTTTCCCCCAGTGCAACGATCAGTATCTACTATCGGTATGCATTGTTTTGGGTATATTTTGACCCAGTTGGTTTCCGACCAATGTAAAATCCTAAGGAACTAATTCTAATTAAACCCTAACATCATGTAGGACCCTGTGATAACAAGATTGGACATTGTGACGCGAAGCAAGTAAGCAATCGAGCATCAGGTAAGGGAATCAGACCCAACCCCTACTTAACTAATAACAGTAAAACGTTGTTAATAACTATTGTTCTATGAAGTGTTGCTTATGCATATTCACATGTCATATTTACTTTTAGTTATTATATTATTCATGCATACTCGTTATGCTATGTTGTGACTGTTAGGCATTTGATTGTTTTTGTTGGGGTGTGGAATGGGAAGGGCCTGGGGTCTGGGATCATTCCTCACACTAGCACTTTTTCGTATCGTTTCTGTCTTAGCATGCTTGGTGTAGGTAGGGTATCAGGGGAGGACGTGGCACTGTGGTCTCCGATCTGGCCACCAGACTCTAGTCCTATCTCTATGCCGTAGGAAGCTATGCTGGGATAGGACCTACTGTGATGACATATAGGATTGGTTAATTGTGAGCCCAGTTTGCAAGCTCTCCTCAATAGGGGCTTACGTATTGGTATGGATAGGGAATTAGGAGAAGTATTGGTGGTGTGTGATCCGGACACTTTAGCTCTATCCCTATTTCATGGTGGGTGCATGTGGGACGACAATGGTGTTTGATCCATTGGGCTGATTCACACACTCGTGTATAGAGGTATGGTGGCCGTCAATCATTTCTATAGCACATTGCAAACTTAAAACCAGATCATAATGTGAATGTTACTCATGCATGTTGATTGTTACATTGTCTGATTTTCTTACTGAGCTAAGTTGTGAGCTCACCCTTGTATATATACATGTTTTTAGATGTTGATGTAGGTTATACTGTGGAGGACTACGTGGACGCTCCAGTATATGGAGGTGTTACTGCTTTAGAAGTGCAAGCAGGGGAGGACGAGCATGACGCTTCATGCGAGTGCCCTTTCTGCGTGTACCTCTATGATTGTTTTATTTTATTTTATTTTATTTTAGTCGGATTCATAAATTGTGTAAAGATATTTTATTTATGTTTTGGTGTTGAGAATAATTTGTTAGAAAAAATTTCATCTACACCCCATCAAGGATTGCTAACATCATCTACACCCATAAGATTGCAAAAACATCACCTAGGTCCATTTAACTGACGAAAATTACTAAAATTGTTGAAATACAGTTTTACCCCTCATATTATAAATTGAAAAACTAAAAAATTATGTTAATTTACTAATTTGACCTTCAAGTTCTGTCTCATCTCTCTCACCTTCATCTCCCTCCTCCTCTTCCTCTCCTTCTCCTCTGCAAGATCCCATCACCAGTACTACAAACCCACTCCAACATTTGCTTCCGCTCCTCCCGAAATCATCCACCAAGCATGCAAGGCAACTCGGTTTCCCGAATCATGCGAGGGCTCATTAACTCAGTCCTCCAATCTCACCCACATTTCAAAACCCATCAAGATCATCCAAGCAGCCATGTTCGTTTCTGCCCATCTTTGTTGAACAACGAGTGCTAATTAGATAGAAAGACATCACTATTGAAGGAAGATGGAGAGCAAGGAGAAGACGAAGAATCGGATTCACTTAGGATTTCATCAAGAGTGCAATGAGGCATGCCATTAAGGTCATCGTCGTCGTCATCGCTACCATTCTGCATAAGGGAATCGAGATCCAGCAGCTCCGTCAATGTACAATTTGAAGTTTTAATTGTGATGAAGGCTTCAAGTGAGGGTTTCCTGTGCTTGTAGATGGATGCAGGGAATGGTCTGTAGGCGGCGGCAAGAGTTCAGAAATTTACAAAGGAGGCTAGTCTGGGAGTGTCTATGGATAGGGTTGCTGAAAACCCTTGAAGGTTTCAGGGATTTACAAAGGAGGCTAACCTGGAAGTGTCTGTGAATAGTCGACGGGGACCAAAAGGAATGCCTTCGTCAATGACACTAATTTTTCATTTTGGTGAAGGAAGTAGACGACCAACAACGAATTGAATCAGGTTCCGGCGAGGCGATGTGTTGCGTTTGAACTTTGAAGCATGGTTTTTGAGATCAGCAAAAGAGGAGATTGAAGAAGATGATCGATACGACGATTCCCCAAAAATTCGATCTCAAGTTTCATGGCCTTTCGAAAAAGCTTAGAAACGAGAAGAGATGCGGAAGCTATGAAAGGGTTTGAGTAAGTGATCTGCAAAATCCATAGCAGTAAAAGAAGAAGGTAAGAAGAAGAGGAAAGAAGAATAAACAGAAAGAAAAGGGTAAAATTGTCTTTTACCTTTACTTTAAGGGCAATATCGTCCATGAAATAGTTCAATGCAGCTGACATCAGCATCTAACGGGAATTTTCTGACGGAGTGGACTTCTTTGATTAGCACAACAAAGTTTTTGGGACCTAGGTGATGTTTTTGCAATCTTGTGAGTGTAGATGATGTTAGTAATCCTTAATGGGGTGTAGATGAAATTTTTTCAATTGGTTACCAAAATTATAATGTATAACTCAGTTCATTTGATTTAAGACTTCCGTTATATTTATTTATATTCTGATTATGGTTATGTGCAATAGTTTTTTTTTTCCAATGTGTAATTCCAAGAGTAAAAATATAGTGAACTTCATCTTTTTTTATTTTTTTTATTTTTTAACATAATGGAATCAAGCGTTGAAAAAAAAAACATAAATTTTACATCAAAACAAATAGAGACTCATTGTAAAATTTCTTATATTTTCAATGTTTTCTTTTGCATTTTACATTAAAACAGACAGTGAATATCCAACATGATATGAATATTTTTTTTTTCCACCATTTTGCATGAAAATAAACAGTACCTCGTTAAACAATAATTTTTATCCAAAACAATACATTGTATTTTTTTATAAAGTACTTCTAACACTTCAAAATGAATTCAAAAGTAAAACAATAATACAAACCACTGCAAATAATCGGAAGGAAGCAACAACTACTTCCATAAACCACAAGATTCACCTGAGCAGAATGTACCGGTTCAACTTGAACCAACTCATATATAAAAAATGAATGATGTCCTCTTTGATGAAACATGTTAATTAGTCACGTACCTCTAAAAATGCAAAGTTTACACAAATCTTTAGGAACATTTTTCGGATCTGAAACTTTGTTTAATTCATTAAATAAGTCTAAGTATTGTGTTTGGTTATAGTAAGTAAAAATTCGATGGTCAAGTCAACCCATACACGAATGGTTGACCCATTCCAATCTTATGGAAACCAACTCAAGTTTTCTAGCATGGCTAACATGGTTATTATTCTTTATAAAGAAAAAAAAGAAAAAAGGTTAGTTATTAGGTTCAAGACCAAAGAATCAAGTCTACTCTCGAATATTATATATTACATTAGGTAAAATCTCTCAGAATAATTGTTTTACTAAGCTTACAAATACCAACGTAAATCCTCTCTAGCCATGCGATCACGATTGGCATGAGACGATTTGTGTATCCTATGAATACAGTCTAAATATATGCCACTTGATAGATCAGGTGGGCTCAAATTTTGTGAACAATGGACATGAGGACCAATGTTCTCCGCACATATAAAATTCTAACCTAAACTGAATTTGGCAATTGACATAATAGAGGATTAAAGTTAAAATATATGACATAATAGTGGTCGAAGTACCCTAGGCATCCAACAATTTTATATGGTGATGCATGCTAATAAACAAGATGGTAATTCAACTTTGTCGTACTCCATTTGTTTTCTTTTTCAAATTGTTGTCGTTTCCTTCACTTGGGTCTATCTTGCATGCTCGCAGTCTCAATCCATCTCCCTCCTTCTCTAGAAACCGTTGGATGTTGAAGAATCCTGATAATGATAACTAGTTAACAAACAAATAGTATTTAAATTTTCATTATCAATTGGATACCTAAATTATCGAATAATAAGCGGTTTGAAATAATTGGATCCATATTTGTATCTAATTAGGTTACAAATTGTCTAAATTCGTATTCGAAATATAGTTTTACTAAGACTCTCTTTGGTTTGTATTATATAATGTAATTTATGATTGTTTGGTATGATTTATAATGTCTATTTATAATTAAAATAAATCGATATAATTCATTATCTACAAATAGGTGAGTAGCTGTTTATCATTATTAGAATAATCTATTAGGTGATTGTTTATATTTCTCATTATATAATGTATTATGTTTAGTGGTACCAAACGGTCATTATTTATTACTCATAATCTATTATCATAATTGATTTGTCACAAATAACTCATAATACATTATATAATACAAACCAAAGAGAGCCTAAGGATATCCTTAAACAAATATGAATGCAAATCTAATCTAGATTTTTTTTCTACCCCATCCAAGTAAAGGTCCATGAAACTGACTATTAAACATTTCGATTACAGTTTAAAAATAAAACTGTTTAATTAAACAATTTGATTAGTTTAAAAAAATTAAATCATTGAAACTAAATCATAATTCTATTATTATATATGATTAAAATTATTTTTTATAATATCATTGGGATTTCCCTCTCTTCTATTCCTAGTTCTCTTTCTTTCTATTCCGACAATAAAACCAAGGCATTTTGAAATTATGTTAACCGATTCAATTTTGATTTTACCTATTACTCATTGAACATCACCATTAAACTAAAATCACACCATTTAATATCATTCAATGCCGGCACTCTACTAACAGGATACCAACCAACTGCAAAGTAACAATCGTCTTCACATGTAAAGCTATTCACATGCCATTGATAGTGTTTCGGAGTTGCCAACAAAAGAGTCAGTTGATGTTAAAGAGGGTGGTCCTTATATGATCTAAGTTAAACAACTACCAGTGTAACACCATGAGAAATTGACAACCAATTCATATGATGACGTGGCTTTTTTGGGTTATCATTTGCCACATGGCATAGGTTTGCTTTCACAAAATTGGCATCTACAAAGATAAGGGGTGATTTGTTATTTCATGAAAAATGAGGGGCCGATCTTTCAATTGTCTGAAAATGTGGGTTCTACTAATAATATACTCATTTATTATTGGGCCTACAAATGTATTTAATATCTAATCTCCTCGCTCGTTTTTTCAGTGTAGAGGTTTCACACATCTTGGATTTGCAGTGACGAAGGGAGGGGTTCTGAGGGAAGAGCGTGACGGCTTCACAGAAAGTGGATTTCTTCTGTACTTCAGTTATTGATTATGAATGGATCTTCTACAGCAGTGAAGAAGAAGAAGAGGAGAACGGGAGTTTTCGATTTTGAACTAGTTTACTGAAAAAGGAGAAAGAAATACCGGGGAAACAGCGGAAATTAGACCGTTCACAGAGACAGAGAAGGAGAAGGGAGTGAAGTAGCTTCAATCCTGTTTGTATAATGCTTACATTTTATTAAATGTATTCTCTTCTAAAATTTTGAGGGAGTATTCAAAATACGAAGGGAGGAAGCGAAGAATGAAACTCAGTGTTAGGGTGCAGCCACAAGAAGGGGAAGATGGGCAATTGCGGTACCAGGGAAGAATCAGCGGTCGTTGCTCATGCTCACACCCATGCTCAAGGTTAAACTTAAATTCCTTCCGTTTCGATTTAATTTTGCTCCATTCATTTGTTGGTCCTCGTTTTGTGGCGCGCATTAGGCCATGTCGTCATCTCCATCATCATGTTAATTTTGCTTCTCTTGAATGTACCGTGTAGAGGAAATTTTCCATTAATTTTTTACTCTCCCGCCGCACCATGTTTTCAGGCCAAGTGGACTGACTCTTTAACAATGTGACAACCGTTGGATAATGGGACATTAACCAGATACGCCACCTATCAAACTTGGTGGCCTATCTAGATCATGTGGCCCATTCATGACTTTTCTCCCTCGGGATTTCATGGGGCTATAGGTTTCAGGTTGGGGGGGATTAAGGTGTAACAACCACTTAGGTGACCTACCAAGTGACATATGAATCGTAAATGACATCAAATATCTTCCAGGATGCAGCTCGGGCCCAAATTTTGTGGACACTTTGATCCTAAAATTCCCGCCTATTTGTCAAATTTCACTCTCGTCCTAGTTGGTCAGTGGCAAAACAAACCATTAAAATCTAGGACTACGAAGGGGTACATGGACATACATGCGGTATGGCACTGAGGGTAAAGATTGATTTTTAGGCTGAAATTTGATACATGTCCAAACCTTGACCTGTTCATCTAACGTTCCGAATTGCTAGCATCATCCTAGAAGTAGGGGCATTTGCTGTCAAGTGCAACTTCGGTAGATCATCCACCTGAGTGATGCATAATTTTCCCTCCCCCCCCCCTCTTTTTAGTTTTAATTTTTAAAGCTTGTGATTGACATGGTTGTCACGTGGTTGGAAGATTCAAACCTGGGGAAATCAAAACCCCTAAAAGGCTAAAATTAATGTTTAATTTGAATTGGAAATTGAAAAGAAAGGTCAAAATTCAGTTAGAAGGGAGTGGAGGGACTGCAGCTGAAAGTATGACTGAATAAATTTGGGTATTAGACACTTACATTTCAGAAATTCAAGACCGAAAAGGGGAGCCTTCTTTGTTTTTTAATTTTTAATTTTTAATTGTGGTTTTGTAAAGGTTCCAAAATTTTGAAGCCAATTATTGTTTCCCTACATTTGACTGCAAAATTTTGGGCCAGATTCGGGTCAGGGATGAGTTATTCTTAAGCTGAATGTTCGCTTAGTTATTCGCGGATTTATTAACTATGGGTTGTCATGCTGCGGGTACCTTTTGTAATACCTGAATAAGTCCATTTGTCATGGTGGTTTGTTTACATCATGGTTTTGGAATGTTTAGCATATTTTTTTTGTACCACATTGTTCCCTCATGTTTTGAGTGTAGGTATTTCTCTCTCTCTCTCTCTCTCTCTCTCTCTCTCTCTCTCTCTCTCTCTGTGTGTGTGTGTGTGTGTGTATATATATATATATATATTATTTTCACTTTTTATAATCATATTAAGTTATATTTCTTTTTGTTTTTTACATGTTAAGTTATAATTTTTTTTCCCTTTGAACTTCTTTCTCTGCTTCTCCCATCCTCTTTTCTGTTCACTTTTCTTTTGTGTTGGTTTTATTTTTTGAATTTATGATAATTGGTACAGAAATTGCAGATGATGTGAATATTTCATACTATGTATGGATTCTCTATTAGGGAGATGGAAAAGTGGATGGGAAGATAATGTCATAATACAATGATTAGATATTCCACATTTTTCTATACCAATTATTGATATCCACCCGGCACCCCCTCCAAAAAAAAAAGCAGCAGCAGAAAAAAGCTATTTAATCTGTGTATCACAATTTCTCCATCCACCTTCACTATTAGCGAATCTACAGTTAATTATTGTCATATGGAAAGGAATGATGCACATGTTGAGTGATTGATGCAGGACCCGGGTTGCGATAACCCTTTTGGATCCGCTATGGACCCACCCAAATAATAAATAACATCGAATAAGAGGTGCAATGGCAAACTTGTAAATAACCAGAATTTGTAAGGATACAATAGGTAGGTTAAAGAGAAGGGTATGTAGGGTATGTGAATATAGTGTAAGGTAGACTAGGAAGCAAATGTAAGGGATGGGATAAGACATAATTGTTATAAAAGGCAAGGGTAATGTGGGAAATCCAACTAAGAGGGGAAGGATAAAATAAAGAAATAAGGGGAAAAGGTAACATGAAAGGGGAGGAGAGAGAAGGTTGTCTTCAACCTCAAGATAGAAGTCAAGAAGGGGAGACCAGGACAGATTTTACGAGAGAACTCTTCCAAGGGGTCACGGACTGACCTGAAACTCCATGAATGATTCGCAATTCATAGGCCTACTGTTTCTCACTGGTATTGAAATCCATTGGTGAGGTTAAATGATGGGGGGATTCTGCAACTCAGTTCAGCGGAAGAAGGAATAGCATATCTGAGTTTCAGTGTGAAACTCGGTTTCCAGCAAGGGCTTGGGCTAGGGGTCCGCAGGTAAAGTCGCCCAAAGTGGAGAGACTTGTAGTCAGAATCTCAGGAAGGAAAGGAAATGAATCGATAGGATTCGATTACACTCTAGTGGGCAACAAGCACCGCCAGAAACAGGGTTTTAAAGCAAAACCCAACAGGAAAATACAAAGGGGAATATAGAGGAGAAGGGGGAAGAAGAAGGGAGGAGGAGGGGTGGTGGGACTCATCAGAGAAGGGAGAGTTTCTGCTCACAGGGACAACGGAGTGAGAGCACTCAACTTATGCCTTCAAGCACACCAAGCAATAATTTAATTTTCCATTCCATTCCAATCTGAAAGTAAATCAACTATTACACTTACTTTTAAAGGGAAAAATTCGGTAAACTAATTGAAATAAAATTAACAACTTAGTAAAATCTCTAATTAAAATAGAAACCATAAGCAAGGAAATAAAATCCTACCTAAATTTCCCAAAATATAAAATTACAAAGATATCCTTACTATAGTAAAATCCTGTAGAGATTCCTAGCCATATCCATCTCATCTTGTGGGCCTGTAACTGCATTAGTGATACTGATAGAAGCTATCTCTTCTCAAATCATTGCTTTGCTGGTGACATTATTAATTTATTATTCTTTTAATTGATTCAGGAAGAATTAAAAGAAAAAAAAGAAAAGAAAAAAAAAATGAATTCTCTCCATTTCTTGAGAGTGAATTAAACTTCATTTCACTTGTTCTTGTCTTGAAGCCCCCCTTCTTAACCTCTCCTTTCTTATACTTTTACAGCTCAAGAAGTTCGTATGTTCCCTTTGCCAGTTAATAATGCTCCTTCTGAGAAGAAGCACAGTCGTTCCATCTCGGATTTGAGCGATCCTTCCACCCCTTGCAACACCGAAGATTCCAGAAAGAATGCAGTTTTATACACCCATGTTATAGCCTTCACACTTTTTGAGCTTGAAACCATTACCAAGAGTTTCCGTTCAGATTACGTCCTTGGTGAAGGTGGATTTGGGACTGTATACAAGGGATACATAGATGAGAATGTTAGGGTTGGCCTCAAATCTCTCCCTGTTGCTGTTAAGGTGCTTAACAAAGAGGGTCTTCAAGGGCATAGGGAATGGCTTGTAAGTTGGGTTTTTTGTGGTATCCATTTCCCTTCTATAGTTCTTCTTAATTTTGTTTTCTTGGTTGCTTGACTGTTTCCTGTATTTTACGCTTCAGACGGAGGTCAATTTTCTAGGGCAACTTAGGCATCCAAATCTGGTGAAGTTGATCGGGTACTGTTGTGAGGATGATCATAGGTTACTTGTATACGAGTTCATGTTTCGAGGCAGCCTTGAGAACCACTTATTCCGAAGTATGCACTTATTTTTCTCCCATGATATGCTTTCTTTTCTTTTAATTTTAATGAATTTATGATTCTTGCCATTATAGACTACATTGAAATTGCAATTGTTAAACAGCCTTTTTGAGCTAGCTTGGAAACCTGAGGTTTTAAATTTAAATTTTTTTTGAGGTGCTTACTATTTGTCAAAAATATTCATAGTTGATTTTTACGGGTGGTTGTAGTTGAGAATAATGTCAAAATGGATGATGAATTGGACTTGCGTACAAGGTCAAAAGTGGTAGCCTTTTTGACCTAGCTTGTAGACCTGGGCTTTTAAATTTAAAGTTTTTGAAGTTCACTATTTGTCAAAAATATTCATGGTTGATTTTTATGGGTGGTTGTAGTTGAGAATAATGCCAAAATGGATGATGAATTGGACTTGCATACAACACCAAAAGTGGTCTTTAATCTAGATATTGTATTTCCAATTTTGAAATTCTTTGCTATTACATGATTCCTGTTGATGGGAAGAATCCACTGACATATGAGTCTTCACTCAACGTAAAGAGAAAGAAAATTGCAGTTTGTGATTGGAATAACTTACATAGCCTAGAGTAACATGGTACGAAGGCATATACAACTGCTGCATGGTGGAAACTATTTGTTGCCGAGTAATCAACACTATGTTTGCCAATTACCAACATATAACCAAGGCAATTTACTTGTATGATACGTGGAAACTTTTGAGATTAAGTGATGAAAGGGCATATCTATAGCAGAACAAGAGGTGAACAGACCACTTTGCTGAGATTACTAATGTTTTCAACCTTAAGTACTGAACTTTTGCTAGAAAAGAGTTCAGGGAGGTATGCTGATTGTGAAATACAACTATGGACGTATCTAAAAGCTACTAGTACATATTATTCTGTTGAGATATTAGTATAGGCTAATCCAGAGCCAGAAAATCCAGCAAGAGACTAGCACTTAACAGGATCGCAGAATAAAGTAGAAACAGAATAACAGAAGGAGAAAATTTACATCTTAGAAAGATTATCCCAAATGGCTTAGAAACCTGGTTGTTTGGTCTATTTGATAGAGGAATAGACCTACAATGTTTGGTGGAATTCTGATAATAGAAAGTTATACAGAAATCTTGGCACTACTAAGAAAACAAGTAGCAGAACTAGAAGTGAATATTGATCAGAATTCTTTAGAAAACAGAATCAGAATTTCAGGGAAAATAAAATCAGAAACTAGTTTCAGTAGTATGTGGTGAAGTAAAACAGACTAATAACTAGAGAGGTATGGAAGAAGAATGCAGTTTGAAAATTGATCTAGAACAAGGGGTACTGCGGATTACAAGAAGTAATAATAGAAGTAGGAGATGAATAGAAGAAAAGATTGAAGAGATCGCACCTGATTTGCAGTAAAAATCAGAACTAGAAGAAGAAGAGGAGAAAAGTAATCGGATAGATTTGGAATCACAACAGCTCACAAAATATTGAAATAAACTCAATCATATTATTCAAATTATGTCTAATTGATTGGTGGGAGGTAGACTCATGAAAAGACTTAAAATCACTCGCACACACTAACTTAATTAAATAGACACAAAGCAAAACTCTATACTTGCTAAGTATCCTAATCCAACTCAAATAGTTATAACTTAGAAGTTAAGATACTTTCTACTACTACTCGCATGTCTAACCCTCACTCCTGCACTTTATGCGCTTATATTTCAGGCCCATTACAAGATAAACACCATAAACAAGTGAACCCAAGGCCCATATAACCCATACATGGCCCAAAGTAAGGTCTTTCTAAGACCAATTGGGCAGTTTGGACTGCATCAGAGCTATATGATCTATTATGATATACTAAAATAATTGGTTGGTGTATGTATTTGGTCAGAGTAGGACACATGGTAACTTTTTGTAGTCGTTATGAATCTGGTGACTTCTCTTTTCTTTACATGTGTGACTCTGCCCTTGCAGTTAGTGCTTGTCTCAATCTTTGCCTTAGTCTCATGCTTTTCCTTATTTAACTAAATGTCTTCTGCGTTTCTCTTGTTCTTATTTATTTGGTGAATGCCATTTCTCTCTTTTGATTTCCTAACAAGTACCTATCCCTTACCTCAGGCAGCCTACTTCATTGGCAGTCTCTGATTTAACCCCACTTGGAGCAGCCAATTCAGAGTCCAGATTGGGTCCTTAAATTGGCTTTAGAGCCAACTTCTGGTGATATTCTCTTGGGAAACTGTGGCATTAAGGAGTGGTTGTTGTGGTTAGAATGAGGAGAGAAATTTCTGTTAATGGAGGCCTACTCAAGGATGAATTGTGTAGGAGTTAGGCCTGACCT
Organism: Protea cynaroides; assembly: GCA_028583415.1. Lineage (NCBI taxonomy): Eukaryota > Viridiplantae > Streptophyta > Magnoliopsida > Proteales > Proteaceae > Protea > Protea cynaroides. The sequence continues at coordinate 84,943,415 of CM053265.1, read as the reverse complement.
TGTGTAACTTCCTTGTGGGGTATATTAAGGTTTTAGTCATGCAAGACCCAAGTGAGTAATGAGATACAGGGAGTTATTTACAACTGGTATAGAAAGTTTTCCATGACTAGTAGTCTACTACATTGGAAATCTCATCCCGGTGAGGCATAGATCAGCTAAGATTGCGGATAAACTTGCTAGACGAGGGGGTCATTGGACTTAGGATGTTGTATGAGACTTCTATCTCCATTTTGCTGGATCTCTGATGCTAATTTGATTGTTTTCTGCAATTATACAAGAATCATTTGAAGTTACTATTGAATCTTATTCGTCATGGCAGGCATCTTTCTGCAGCTCCTAACAATGTTGTTGAAACAATTTGGTCACAAAGGTTGTATGTTGGGGCCAGTGTTAAGTTGTTAACCCATGAAATATTTTTAGGAGAATTTGGAACCATAGGAACCAAAGGAACTCAGAAGAGAAGGTTAGCTGGTTAGGGGCTATTAAAAATTTTGCTCAAATATTTGATTGTGCCTCTTCATTGTACTAGTGTTTATGAGGAATTTTTCCTTGGGGGTACAATTACGGCATTTGTGGTCTAATACGATTTATACATGGAAAAGTTTTATGTGGGAATCATAAGTATCTGCTTCGCTGTTTTGCTTTCAAATGGATGCATGTGCAGAGTGCATACTAATCTTTATGTACTGAGTGGGTATGGAATATCATGAGTCTGATGTACATGTACAAATTTTTAGTTGTAAATTGTATTACTCAATTTCCTTTGTTGCCTTTATTTTGTTCTCTTTCACTCTTTTTTTTTCCCCGATGGGGTGGAGGGTATTGTGGTGAACTACAGAACCATAAGGTTGTCACTTTATGAGGTCCTCATTCGCATCCCATCAAATGCACATTTACAAAGAAAGAAGATTAATTACTATTAGGGTATTTGATTTTCTATAATCCAAAATCATTGCTCTCTTCCTCTACTTTTTTTTTTGCTTATTAAATTTAAATCTCTCTCTCTCTCTCTCTCTCTCTCTCTCTGTGACTTGATATTTACCGTTGGTTACTTTTTGTTAATACATAGTTACATTTCTCAAACTAAGTGGTTATGACTCAAATTGAAATCTCTTCTCTTGCTTGAGGCTTTCAGAGGCAGCTGTTCCATTATCTTGGGGGACAAGAATGATGATTGCACTGGGAGCTGCCAAAGGGCTTGCTTTCCTTCACAATGCAGAAAAACCTGTGATCTACCGCGATTTCAAGACCTCTAATATTCTTTTGGACTCTGTTAGTGGTTTAGTTCTATTTTTTACCCTGTTATGTAATTGCATTTGTTTTTTATTTTTTTAGTTAGTTTCTTTGAACTTTGTACACTTTCATTTGCAGGATTACACAGCTAAACTTTCGGATTTTGGTCTTGCCAAAGCTGGACCGCAAGGTGATGAAACTCATGTATCAACTCGTGTGATGGGCACTTATGGTTATGCGGCACCTGAATACGTAATGACTGGTATGGCTTATTAACCTTTTATAGCTTGCTTTCCCAGTCAGTTACCACTCTATCCCATAGTTGTAGAATGTCTGAAAAGAGTTTGCAGTAATCATGGTTTTAACTTTCTGGTTCTACTTCAAATTATCCAGATGAATTATTATCAATTCCATTGATCTAGATTTGAGATCTTCAAGTTGCCATGTAGTACCTATCGTCAGATACCTCACAGCTAATTTGTACTTTAGTCTATGTTTTCAGATTATCTCCTGAAATTGAGTCGTAACTGAACTCATCTCAACTAAGCATTGTCCCGATTGCTTTGGCTCATGTATATGAATTCTGTTATGCCATGCCACTCTGCCTGGACCATATCTTGCCGTTGAGTAATAAACATTCATGTCCTTTTAACCTATTTCAACCCAGTCAATTGATGTTTTTATTTCTTTTCCTTTTATTTCATAACACTTGCATGATATTATCATTGATGTAAGCGTTTTTCTTCAATCATACATAACCCTCTCAATTGGTATCCCCACATTTTTTGTGTTGGTCAATTCAATATATTTAAAAAGCTCAAAGGACACCAGAAGGCTCCCCAAGTAGGAGAACTGCAAGAAAAGAGGGGGGAGGGGAGGCATTCCTGTCCACATCAAATTGGACAGGTAATTCCCAAGCTCTAACAATGTAGCTGTTCCTGACAGAACCAGGACACTTTCTATCAGACGGCGATAGCTTTGAACAGACCTTAAAAGCAATGCTTTTCTAAGATCTGTTTAAGAGTTCTTGACCTGCACGTCCATCCTCAGAGGTTCTTCTCCATCCAACTGTGGTAAATAGATGCGTTGAAGTCAAGTCTACCCGCAATATTGCCTCAACTTTTACCCTTGAAGGCTCTGGAGGCCTATTTCCACTTCCTTTTGATATCCCCACACCTTGTTAGTTTGTAATTCTACCGTTCTAGCCCTTCGGTTTATGGCTCTGGTTTTAATTTTCTTATTCGAACCCTTTCCAGTCTTACCTATCTCAACATGCATAGATCTTTTTAAAAACGGGTCCTTTCACTGGTATCTCTTGGTCACCAATTTAACTATTTCCTTATGTCTACTATTTGATTTACTTAGATTTTACTGCAGGCCTATCACTTTAGTTTTTCTACCTTAAAAGCTTCTTATTCTCACAAAATTCACCATGGTGTGGACTTGGCGTTTATTTCTTCTGTCTCACAGCTCACTTCTTGAAACTGGATCACAGGTAAACAACATGAATTAGGATATAGTCGAATCACCCAGAACTACTACAAAGAGACTGGAGACTTATTCATTTGCCTCTCATTAATTACCATGAATTATGTATATCTCAAACAAAGTTATGTATTGGAGATCCATTTCTTTGTTAGGACCACCTTCTGGTTGCTATTTGTAGAGGTCATGTGAAGGTTTTTTTCTGCCCCTTAATTTTTCAAAATGCTAGTTTTAACTTTTAACCATTGGGATTTATGACATAAATCCAAGCCACTTTTTGATAACTATTTTTTATGGGAAAAAGATTCCGCCACACCTTCACTCATAAGTAGATCAGCTTGCCTTGTGTTTTTTTGCTGCGTGGAAGGGTAATCTGGATATTCTGACTATTGGATGTTTAGGAAATGATGTTGATTGCCACATGTCAAATTTTATACCGAGATTTGGTGTATCCTCTCATGTGCGTATAAGTGTATGTCCATTGTCCATGCACTGACTATAGTCCCAGATTTTTTTCAGTACCTTGTTTTGCCAGTTGGCAAACTCAGGTTGGATTAAACAGGTGACCAGAGGACCTTGGTGTTCACCTTTACACAAAATTTAGCCCCACATGAACTGCCACATGGCGGTTATTGGAGGGCATTCCATTTTTGCTTCCAGGTGAGGGCATGCTGTATCCCTCTGTTTTTTTTTTATTTTTTATGTTTTATTCAAGTAAAATGGATATTTTGTTATAAAAGAAGAATCGAGCAATTGCCTATGATACAGATACAAAGTGCTGGTTGCCACGGGACTCAATCTGGACTAATCATAAAGGGTTAACTCAGATATTAACTCAGGTACAATGTTTGCCTGCTACTTTCCTCCCTCAAACAAAAAGAAAGGCAACTCATCAACAATAGAGTCACAGCCTCATTCTGTAGGAAAATGAAACTTTCTAGTGAGCATGAGGAGGGACTGTCATAATCAAATGGATGCAGTGCCGTGGGCCACCTGAGCCGAGTATCATCGGAGCCAGATGGACACTTCTTCTGATGTTTGATCAATTTAATATACTCTAATCTTATCTTAGTTTTCGTTCATCACTTGCTTTTAATATTTCGTAGCATGGCTCATAAACTTGATTCCTAACAGACTGTTGCAGCTTTGAATTTCACTGTTTCTTCGATAGGAGCTTATACAGTCTTCACCTAGCTAACCCAAACAAGCCATTGTCCCATGCATTTAAAAACTTCAATTAGCATGCCATATTGTCCAAAGACCTTTCTTGTTCTCATCCTTCTAAATGCCTCTTGTAAAATCAGCATTAACTTCATCCTCTTTTCATAAACTTTCTTCATCGATCTGTCCTTTAGTAAAATCCAGTTTTGGGGCTTGGGCTATTGTCTATGGTATTTTGAAGAATATTTGGGCTTTAGCTGCTCGAAAGGACATCATCTGGGTTCAATGGGCCTCTTTTAGATATCTCAATAAGGACTCTCTCTGGGTTGCTTCCACTCATACCTCGGACTTTTGGATATGGCAAAAAATCCTGAAGTTCCGTTATCTTTTTGCTGGTAAAGTTTATCATTTGATTGGGAATGGGGAGATGACTGACCTTTGGATTGATCCGTGGCATCCCAAAGGGATTCTCCTGCTTACTTTTGGAGAGTGCATCCATTTCAATGCTGGATCGAATAGACTTGCTAAGGTAAGCTCGATCCTTACTAATGGGGTTTAGGATCCCGGTACTCCATCTTCTCTAGATCTGAGAGAAGCTTGGAATCAACTTTCTCCGATGAGGCCAGATGTGGTTAGATGGTGAGATAGTAGAAGTTTTACATTCTCTTGTAAGGAGGATTGGGATATTGTGAGATGTCCTAATTTGAGAATTCAGTGGGGGATATCATATGGTTCTCAGGTAATATTCCTAGACATTCCTTCACCTCATGGAGATGTCTGTTAAATGCTCTTCCAACTGCTGACCAGCTTGAAAAGAGAAAGATCATTGTGAACAGGGCATGTTCCTTGTGCTGGGCTGGGTTGGACACTAGAGATCACTTATCTTTTGAGTGTCCATACTCTTCAAAGGTGTGGACTGAGATTATGAAACTTTGCTGCCTAGATCTTTTTTTTTGGGCTAAAGATCCAGTAAAATGCATTAAAAATAAATAAAGTTACATCCAAATCCCTTGTGAAGGTAAAACCCCACCTTCGGCGTTGCCATCAGCAGGGCCCAACTCAAGGGTGGCCATGTGGGTTGTGAAAGAGTTTGGTGGCTTTGGTAATATGGGAGTTATTAGCATGTTGTCCTTTAATGCTACTATTTCCCATATTTGGAAGGAAAGGAACATCCTGATATTCTCCAACAAGGCTAAAATTGTGGACGTGGTTATGAAGAGCATTAAAGAAGATGTGAGGCTTAGGTGTGCAAATCTATGTGTTTTAGAGGCAAAAAAATACTGCTAGAAATGCCTTTTTAAGTTCCTCTTGGGGAATTGATTTTTGGAGGTTTAGTTCCTCCTTGTTCCCTTTCTCATTTTGGTGTTCTTGAAGGTTTTTTTTTCTCATGTAGGGGCTCCTCTTGGGTCTTGCTTCTCTCCTTTGAGAGATGTTGTTTACCTCCCTCCCTTTCTCCTTTTGGTTTTTTGGAATAAATGATATAAGCATAAAAAAAAAGGTTCCTATCCCTCATTTTAGGAATTTTTTTATGGTGGGAATTTGTATAGATCTATCTAAGTATCATCTTTTACTTTTTAAACTTTAAAGAATTTTCATTCTTTTCTACGTTTTAAGATTTTGATTCCAATTGTTCCTAAACTTAAAACTTGAGGAGCCTAGTAGGATGTCTAAACTATAAACATGGCATTTCTTGAATTCTAGTGTTAGGATGTCCATTCACCATAGCTAGTCATTTGGACTCCCCTTCCTCCAGGATTCCTTAAGCTCAATTTTGATGGTTGCTCGCTAGGAAATCCATGACTGTCAAAGTTGGGGGAGTCATTAGGGATGCCGAAAAGTTATTTTTGCTTATTTGGGACCAATTGCTGGGGCTCAATCCAGGCTGGGCTTAGATCTTCCTCTCTTGGCACCCAAAATTTTATAGTAGAAGGGCACTCTGCCACTGTTGGCAACTGGATGAGGAGGCAGTTTTGACTGGTCCTGGTGACACCCAAATATCCCAATTCAATGGAAGCCAAGTGAAGCGAGTTGTAAGCCATATAAAGGAAATTGTGAGATTGTAACGTTTGCTTCTCTTTCTCCTTTTTTTTTTTTTTTTTTTTGTTGTGGATGGAATTTTGGTTCCCCTTCCCCTTTTTGTACTTTTCCCTTCTATTAGTTCTAATAAATTCTTTATTTATCACCCTCCTCCCAAAAAAAAAAAGTGGGAAAAAATGCTGGTTCACTCAGTTCTACGTTTCTGTACCATACATTGGTGATTGATGTTTTACTGAAATTGTTTGTATGATGTTTGAGAAGTCCTCCCACCCATTTTACCATCCATAGTTGCTCAAGTCGTCCCTATCTCTGATGTTCTGTTCTCATACATTGGCAATGCTTGCTATTTTACTGAAATTGTTGGTTTGATATGTAAAAAAAAAAAATTTATCCTTCTATTTCTCAATCTTTGGTTACTCCAGCCATCCATATTTAGGGTTCTGTTTAATATATCTGCAATTCTTACTATTTTTCTGAACATTGTCTCCATTGACAGGTCACCTGACTGCCAGGAGCGATGTCTATAGCTTTGGTGTTGTTCTTCTTGAGCTGTTAACAGGTAGGCGTTCTGTGGACAAGACACGACCTGGTAAAGAGCAGAGCTTGGTAGACTGGGCACGTCCAAAGCTTAATGATAAAAGAAAGTTGCTGCAGATAATTGATCCAAGATTGGAGAATCAGTACTCTGTGAGGGCTGCACAGAAGGCATGCAGTTTGGCTTATTATTGCCTGAGCCAAAATCCTAAAGCCAGGCCTCTCATGAGTGATGTGGTAGAGACATTGGAACCCCTGCAAAGCAGTGGTGCGAATGAAGTCTTGAGACAGGGTCCAGTCAGTGTGGGTCTTCCTGACTATCAGATGCACCAGAAGTTTGCAGGCAACATTGCTGCTGGTTGTAAGTCTCAGAAACCTGATTGTTCTCCAGCTGGCCCTACAGCATGCAGGGTGAAATGAAAAAGTATTTGGAGTTTTTTTTTGTGATGCAGGTTTGTGTGCTTATTTTTTTCCAGCTGCCTTCCTGTGGGATGATCAGAAGTCAAGAATGTGTTTGATACCAATTTCTGTGTGCTTATTGTTCGAATGGCAGGATGTGAATGGAGAATGCTTGTTAAGATACATGTACGCATGTTCTTGTTACTGCATCTATTTTTCACTTGATGTTTTGTTTGCCATGCTTGATGCATCAGTTGATCCATTTGCTCGATGTGTCACTTGAACTGGTAACTGTACCCACTCTTCAATAATTCATCTGGTATCAAAAATTGGCTCTGCCCTGGGATGCTTGAATTGCAAATTTTACAACCTTTACATGCATTGATGGGCATTTGTAGTAGAAGTATCCCAGGTCCTGTACTGGATGGTATTCTCTCAGTCTCCATATCCCAATTGAGAATGCTTCAGTTGTATTAGGCGTCACTTCGAACTTTGTTTAAAGGAAAATTAAAAAAGGGCTAAAGTTTTTTTTTTTTTTTATTTTTTTGGGTATAAAAAAAGGGCCAAAAAAGTTAAAGTCTTAACACTTTTAACCTATTTGATATTCGGCCCAATTTAATGTTAATATCTTAATTTATGTCCCACCAAAGTATTTGATTGGTAGGCCAAAAGCTTCAAAATTGATGAACGCACTCAAGCAAACCCCTTAACATATTCTGTATTAGGTGGGTCCTATCTAAGTATCTATACATTAAATTGGGTCTCAAACACATTTTCACAGTTGTTCTTAAGAGTCACACTCTAGGCGGTTCTCGCTTTCTTGATAGTCTGTTCTCTCAAAACAGAACCACTCTACTCTATGGTCTCTGTTTGACGGTAGGTTGCTTTTTCCTTGCTACACTATTCTACTCCAGTTATTTCTTTCCATGGCTCAAATCCATGACGTAGTAGGTTCTAAAACCAAGTGAGGCATTTGATCAATACAGCTAAAACTCCAAAGGTGATGGAATACGTCCTTAACCCTATGCCAATACTAGTGAGATTGAGAGTATTCAATGACTTTTGCTTCCACCATCATGTAGCTTGGGCTTTAAAATGTGATAGTAAGGCTCTCCAACTATGTGGCTAACGCTCCAAAGCAAAGTTAGATTGCTCAGTAAAGGTTGTGGATCATTACCTAGGGCTTTAGGTTTCTTTGTCATTGCATGATGGATGTTGGATTCCAAGTTGCTAACCGAAGTTTCTTAACAAACTCAACCATTGCTAAAACTGTGACTTGTGGCGTCCTATTTCGGCTTCATAAATCTAGAGCAACAATTGTAGAATCATGCCGTTCGTAATGTGAAGGAATAAAAAACTAGCTGGGTTATAATTTCAATCTTAAAAGGGTTGAAGTAGGTACCATGCAAGGAGTATTCAGTTGGGAGGAGATGCAATGGATGCTGAGATAATGGGTCGTCAATGTTAACAAAACTTTGTTCTTGCATCTTCCACATCATGCCTAGCATGGCTACAACCCACAATTGAATTTCTTCATCAGTCTGTAATTTGATTAAATTGATTCAACTTCGGCCCAACCATAGTTGCCTAAACGTTCTCTAAAATTTCATTTAATGAATTGATAAATTCTTTGGTGGTTTTGGATATGCAATTTCGGGTTTACTAGAAAAAGGTAGCGCTTTTGCGTAGGTCATGTCTCGAATTTTTTTGTTGGGTGTGGGGGTTCAAGTTTTAAGTTGTATGAACTATCATGTTGCAACTTGGGTTTTATTCTCCATGCCTTCAAAAGATAATCTGAGTTGCCCCTAAATATTCTACATCCTACAAAGCTACAATCTTCTTGAAACGAGCGCAAGATAAGGTCATCTTACAAAGCACATGCTATTTCCAAGATCACTTGGGTCCACTAAAACTAACTGGAGAAACTTCTGCCTGTCGAATCACATTGGACATTTACAATAGAAGAAAAGCTCACCCTCCCTCAGGCCTTACAATACTCTGTACAGATCATTCTTTTTAAAAATCAAAAACTCACTCTCAAGGCATCTCAACACATCTATCACAGACTCCTTGGATCCATTGAAATGCTTTATAATATCAGAAAGAGCAACCTGCAAAGATTTACAAGTCAGACAAGCATTAGCATGTCTTCATCCACAAAGAACCCCGAAAATATAATACCCTGCGATTAAATGATATCTTGAACTTGAGCTTTTTTATCCCACTCACCCCATCATGGTTCCTAAGCCACTCCAAAATTTTGGTTCTTGTTGCTTCCACTACAATTTGGCTTCCTTCTTCTGGTACATCAATTTTCTGAGACTTCCATGCAGGAATCAGAACATCATTGACTCGTGGTTGCTTTGTGCCAGCAAGTATCTTAGGGCTGCTTACTGTGTGGGGACAGACAAGTGGACTACCATTTCCGTCTAAACTAGAATTAGCCCCCATATCAATTGATGCTTCAAACAAATGAAGGCCTTCTGGACGGTTTTCACATGATTTTAAGGATTGAAGATCAGCTGGAATTATGTCTGTTGACATCCCAATATCTTTAATCGTGAAACATGCCTTGATGTGAACATAACTTACCTACAAAACAGCACAAAGTTTCCCATTAAAAGAGATGTATGGAGAAGCCCTAATCACTTACTGCTTTAAGCATGAGATGTAGACCCAATCTCAACTCTTCAGTGTTTTCCTATACTAATATATAAAGCAAAAGGGTTCCGACTTTCCCACCTCATATGTGACCTACTTTTCAGGTGAACCAAGCTTATCTTTAATTTTTCTTAAAATTATCCTGTAATAAACACTGCAGAAAATAACGTATGACCATAAAAGAAAATTAAACAGACCTCAATGGTAATCATCTTCCTATGTTCTTGATAAATCCCTTTGTTTCCAAATCTGCCCCCCCTTCCATCCAATCAAAAGTTCCCTTATGTATTTGCCCCAACAAAACTATCCCCTCCTCTCCAAAACCACCATTTGAATCTCTTTCTCCCCCACCCTCTAAGAGTGGTATTGGTAGCTTGTAACCTGGGCATTGTGCTTCCCCAGCAATGCTTGGAGTTTGTTGTGAGCAAAGGGAAGGTTAGTGCTGCATAGCTTGGTTGTATGCTAGGCATGGGCATGGAATAGGTGTTTCGATGCTCTTTTGAGTGTTCAGTATGCTGGACAGTTGCTGGGATTATCCTAAGTGTAAGGATATAGAAAGAGAGAGAAAGAGCAACAACTGTATAATCTTTCCGCATTTGCATTTTTGAAGGTCCATGTTTCCTTTTAAGGTAAGGCTGAACATCTTCCTAAGATGAGTGTCCAAAAGGTTGTGACAAAGATAAATGTCACAAGCAATGGGCACTATGTGGGGAGTTGGTTTGGTTAATTACATCGAGACAAGCATTTCTGGGCGAAAACTAGGTCAACCATTAATCTTTCAGAATGGACTATTACCATTTCCTCATAGAATTGACAGCACAGGAATAGCTTAAAGCAGGAGGCAGCAACAAGCAGGTTCACTCATGTGGATCGGGCAGACTATCCAGTGGGGTGCAGAGCTTTGGGGGGCCTAATGGTGGCATTATACGTAAAATGGTATTACTAATTGAGTTGTCTTCATAAAGGTCTTCCTTAGCCAATGGAGAGCAAAGGTCTCAAAGTGAAGGTTTACTTTTGACCATGATAGGCACAGGATGGCTGAGTTTGTTGACAATTGGGATGCACTCTCAACTCTTAAGAGGCTTTGAACACAAAAGATCTCTTTCTCCAATTGCCATGCTGAAACCCAATCATCTAAGTGGTGATTAGTAGCTCCTCAACCAGAAAACAATCCTTACGATGTCTCTTGAATACTTAGTAGTGGAGGGATATTGTTTCTCTGTGGTTGAAGCAAATATTGGACCTCAAACCAGAGAAAGAAAGACTTCTTTGAAATCTAAGCACAGGACATAGACAAGTACAAAGAAATAATTTTCATCAAATAGGAACAGTTACCAAGAATATGAATAAGTTATCGTAAAAATAAAGAACTCACATGTTCTGGTAGTTCATCTTTTATAGGCTTCAACTTTTCTCTTGACCCAACTTTTGATATAGCATCCTGAACTTCTTCGTATACCATTCGGGTCAGCCCTATTTCCACACAGAATCTGGTCCAATTGATTTCCAACCCTTCCTGAGCAGCTTCAAGAAGATAATTTATAACTGTTTGTTCTTTTATTGGAGCCGGTCTTCCAGGAGCATTCTACAGGGAAAAATGAATCACAAAAATAAAGCTGATGTCTTTAATATGTAGACTGAGAAGACAACAATATATGCTTGCAATTATTAGAAGTCTTACAGCTATCTCCTGAATACATAAACCGTTTTCATGCCACATTTTCCAGGCTTCAAATTTTGCAGGTGTTAATTTCCTCTGGCAGTTTGGCACAGTATTCTTCTTTTCTATGATGGTAGCTTGTATGCTTGCCTCCCCATCCAAAGAGAGGTTCAGCCCTTGTGACAGAAGATGGATATTTTCAAGAATATAATCCCCATAAGTTGTTAGAAAGTGCTGCACCATGCATCAAAACAATTAGTTGGGTTTGAAGTATAATGTTAATAGATGCCCTTACTTAGAAAAACCAGTTGCAAATTTGCAATCCTATTGGGTGAAATAGAATGCTGTTAAACAATGCTACTGTGAATATATAAGTAAAAGTACAATCATGGGAAACCATAATTGAAGTCCACACCCACCAACACCTGTATAGGCAGCTCTCTCCTCTCTCCACTGTCTATCTTCCCCAATTACAGTCAAGGGAAAGCTCAACTGAAGTTTGCTTCCCAATACCCATATGGACATTCAACCCCACACAAAAAAAAAAAAAAAAAAGTCGATGGAAAGCATAGCAGAAGTTTTTAATTCTCATGTGGGCCACCCTCTCTCCGTAAATAATGCATGTGTGCTTTACGTGGTGTATTCACTTCTTTCTTTCTTAACATCAATCAGAAGCTGAAAGCTGCCACAAGGAAAAAGGGTGGCCTTGAGAAATCTGTCCATGTTTGGGTAGCCACCCGTGCTGTTACATGCCAGAATTGGGTAGGGAAATGGTAACAAAACCTATTGTCACCAAACCTGTCCTTGTAGACCATTTACAGATCACAAATGTTGACATGAATCAGAATCGTGCTAATAACTTTACCTTTATCATATTTTTTGTTGGTATGCAGTACAATGTCACAATTAAATATTAACTGAAAAAAAAATATTTTAATTAATATAAATCCTATAAAATTCAAATTAAATTATTAGCTAACCGTCACAAATGATGTGATTTTTTCCTGAAACATGTATGAAGCCTAAATCTGTGGGACATGTAAGTTCACTTCAATAGTGAAGCATTACCTGGTTAACACCGTCTATGATTGCTAGCCTAGCTTTACTGGATGGTCTTGTCCTTGCAATCTTTTTAATTGTTTGATCACTGCAAATAGCATATCTGCAAAATTGAAACACAAACAGTAACAACTTGTTCTAATATATATATAATTTTTGAATTTTTTTAGGTAACATAATAAACAGGAGCTTCCATCAAGAGTGACATACGGAGCTGTTCCGGAGCATCTAGCAAGATTCATTCTCATGTCCAAAAGCAAGCGGAAGAGCTTTTCCTCAGCCTGAAATAGGAGATAATACCACCCAACATACACACGTTTTCATGTGTGCACCCCCATGGAAAATGAGACATAGAAGTTAAGACAATGGCTAAGAATTTAATGGCAAGACATGAAAAAGGAAATCCATACAACTCGGTGCTAAGACTCATGAGTCTCAATTCATACTAATCAATGAGAAATGGTATAAGAACTATTCAACTACTTTGCAAACAAACTCCTGACAGAATCACTAACAAATTAGAAAGGAGAAAGCAAATAAACAAATATCTCGTAAGAGTTGTGCAAACAGCAGGCAAGAAGATTATCCATGTTTTTCTCCAAGAGAAAAGTAAATTCTTTGCACAGGATATTATAAGACTCATATAAATTCTGCCTAAAATTAATTACAGGTGGACTATTCAGAACGTACATATCCATATTCACTGGGGGCTTTTTGGTCTTCATGTTACCACCTTTCATCTCTATTATAGTGGATGGAGCATTGCATGGTCATTTCTGCAGTTATAGAGAAATAAGAAAAGGAAAAGGATCCAACATACTATTAGTTAGGTGGTTACTTGTCTTCCAAAAGGTGAAGGTGGTTTGGGTCTCAGATGGGTTAAAGAGGTTAACTCGCTTGCATTTTCAAATTGATTTGGAAAGTGGCAGCCAAGAAAAAGAGCATTTGGGTAGAATGGGTCTACTCAAGGTTCCTAAGGAATGATTCTCTTTGGATGGTCCCTTGTGCCAAAGAGGCAAAGATACCTCATGGGCCTGGAGGAAAATGTTGGAGTTAAGACACCAAGCAACTGATTACATCAAAACAAGTATTGATGATAGAAGCTCTACTCTTCTTTAGCTGGATAATTGGCACCCTTATAGAGTTGTCACCTACAGTACAATGAAAGAATTAGATCGAGCCAGGCCAAGACAGACTGCCTTCAGTTTCAGTTATTATCAGTGATGGTGATTGGAGTCCGTGTCGCCTCTCCTCCTCTAGTTTAGCTCAAGCACGGTCTTCTCTCCCAACATTAGAGACAAATGGGAGGGAAAAGTGGGAGGAAAATAATTAGAAATGGAACTTATGTTGGTTGGGTCGGTCTTTAATCGGTTGATTCGGTTGGACGACCGTCGGGTTACACCCCTGTACCATGAACGACCTGCTATTAATCGATCCAGGTCTAAGCCTAAACGGTGCGGCGGCTCGTGCGGTTTTTAATCAGTCGGCCCAGATTGGGGGGGACACGGTGCGGGCCAGAAATTGACACACCTATCCCAACTATTCAGAAAAGGCCCAGGGGAAGCATAGTCCTTGTCTTAAGGACTCCATCGGCGATATGTTCCTTCTTTAATTCCTAGACTTGGGATTTGATTAGGTTTTGGTGCCCAAAATTCTTGGGTCTGAGATTATCTGGTTCAAAGGACTCATCCCTAGTCATAGCTTCATGTGCTAGAGAGTTTTCATGCATTCTCACCCCGATTTCCTTCTTCAATGCTACATCCCATCCATTTGAAATGCTTCTTCCACTGGTCGTCGACTGAAGAAATCCATTATCTCCTCTTTGAGTGCCCATTTTCCCATCACCGTTGGGAAGGTATTCTCCACCACTAGAGGCCTTCAAGGAGAAGGATTCACCCCCTCAAGAGGGAATGGAGATGGATCATCAGTGCTTTCAAAGGGAAAAACACAAGTGACGCCGTGGCAAAACTTGCCTTATGTGTAACCATTTCATATGAAGCATTCAACACTGAATTACAAAATTCTGTTCAAAGGATTATTAATGGCACCAACCATGAAAACTAGTACAATTAATTTTTATCTATCCAGAAACAATAAGAGATTGAGAAATTTTGAGACAAAGGATTACTAGATTTAAATGCTGAACCAGTAACTATCAGTTGAATATCACTAACCTCAGAAAATCCATTCCATTCGGGACCAGACAAATTTTGAAGATCCCCAGCAGCTTTGCCAGATCCACTCTGTTCTTCGCCCTCATCCATTTCGCTAGTCACTGCCAAAACTAGTGGTTGTTGCCGATCGGGGGTGGCAGTACTAAGAAACTGTACTCCTTTTTTGCTCACACTAGTGCAAACCAAAACAATCCTCTATCATATTCTTCTATAGTTACACCGTAAGAATAACTATCTATCTACAACGGAAGAAAGTTCCTCCATGGAAGGCATGGCATAAGGATGATCAGGAAGCAATAAACCCTATAACAAAAGTATGACACACATATTGGAAGATAGAAATCTACCTTACAGCTCTATAAATATCCTTAAAAGTTTCTGTCAAATAACCTGCATAAAGTTGTAATTTTAGTCAGCAACTATCTTTTCATAGGTCTACCGCATTATTGAAAATAAAAAAAATATCAGTAACACACATGAACCTGACAAAAGTAACTAAATTTGGTTAAGAGGATGAAAAATATAAAATGAAAACAAAAGGCAAGATTCAAAATAGTGGACACAGTATAGGTTATAAATAGCATACTGTCACCATGCAGCTTATTATGAAAGCCCTTTTATGTCGTTCATTATAGAAGGTGCAAATTGTACCACCTTTTCAGCAGTTCACCCTAGAGAGAGTGATAATTAATCATGATTTCAAAGCCTGAACTGTAAAGCAAAATCAGTTTTCCATTAATATTTAGTAGTTGCAACTTTCTAAGTCAGCTTCCTTAAGTGCAAGTTCTCATCATCTCTTTTGCATTCAAGCCTGATTTATGGTTTTGCTGCACAAATTGACTGAACTATGGGCTCCACCCTTGCCAAAGAAAACAATGGAAAAGACCAGGCTAGGTTTTGCATATTCCAAACCCAGTTTCCACTGCTGTCAAGGCAATGCATGGATAACCAGGCTATCCAGTGGGGAAATTTGGCAGGTGCTCTTTCTGATTCATATGTATTGTAGGTATGTGATAAACAATACCATTTTCTTTTGTCATGTGCGGGGAAAGAACCCCAGAAAAAAAGGAAACAAAAATTGAATTAGGTCTCTTCTAAAGTTCTTATTTGTTAATTGAACAATTGAACAAGTGCCTTTGACGTAAAGCAGAAGATGCTTTAGAAACCAGAAATAAGATTCAGATACGAAAATAATGAAGAAAAGAATACCGGTTTGTTTCTGCTCAATAAAAAGATAAAAAGGAGATGCCCAAAACAAGGCCTAACTAATTAACCCACTTAAACGTAACTAATGAGAGGTAAAAGTGACCAACAGAAAAAAAAAAAAAAAAAAAGGGAAACCAATATAGACACCAAAACAGTGCCTTACTTTAAGTTCTTAAGCGTCTAGCATAAACAGAGTTCTACCCATCGATTTTGGTATATTCTGGTTCACCATGTCAGAACAGTAGAGAGAGAGAGAGAGAGAGAGAGAGAGAGAGAGGGATCAGCTCTGGCTACATCAACTTGGCCTGAATAGGTACAAAACAGAGCATGATCTGTTGCTATTACAACAACTCTCTGGTCCTTCTTGTTCCTTTAAATCTGCCAACCTTAGCAACAGATTACTCTGCTTTTATGCTCTACATCAGCAGCTCTTTATGCTTGTATTGCAGGCAATGACATTATAGTATTAGACTGGATAAAAAGGACAATATTAATGTTCTAAGCTAAGATGGACAGGAATTCAACACATACATGCATATTTACATGTGCTAATATGTTAAGGAAGGGGCAGTTGGAACTAGGTCAAACTTAGGCCAATTAAATAAATTGGTAATGCCGTATTCACCAAGGTGAATGCTAGGTACAGACTGTCCCATTGCCTATGGTTGCGTAGGCGGCATTTTCTTATCAAAAGACCAAAGTGACTGCCTTGATTGGGTACAATACCCTTGGTCACTAAAATGAAAATGAAAACTAAACACCACAAGGAATATTAAAACCCATCCCTTTTCAGCACTGCTTTGAAATGACCTGGAGCACTGAAGGTGAACCACACACAAGAAAGGACATCTAATTTTGTCTCCAGTTCCACACCATATACCCCCCTACCAGGGGCAGGCCTCTGCAGACATAGTATTGGCATGCTAACCACAGAGTTAAACACCGGTTACTTTGGTTGTACCCATTCCAATGGTGCTCAAGAATCCCTCTCATCTGAGCAGTGTTAATAGCAGTACAAAAGCATTGTTCAATATATACTCATACCTGAACATGCCAAACTGCGCATGGGATGGGTTCAATGGAATCTTATAGATTATTAGGAAATAAGCCACCAGTCACATGCTAGTATGCTATATAGAAGCCATGATATTTGACAATCAACTTCATGCTTCTTTGTTCCATGAAATGAAAGCAGAAGCTTGTGAACAACAACATATACTGATGGACAATTTGTGACAGTCAAAAGAATTAATATAAACTTAATTTTTTTTAGTGTAATCAAGTGATTCTCCTTTGAATACCATTAGCAATCAACTGATCAGCAAGTGCTTTCCACCAATTAGACGGATGATCTTTCCCCAGTCCATGAAGTGGAAGCTTGTCAAACTGAAACTCTCGAACTTTCTTGGACTGTGCAGAGGCAAACACAAAAACTAGTAGACAATTATTACCAGTAATCCAAAACAATAAAATAAATAGAATGCCACCAAATAGCTCTTCTTATCTTTTCTGATAAGCGCACCAAAATATTTTCATTAAGACAATGAAAGAATGACACAAATAGAAAAAGAAATAAAATAAGCAACCATGAGATTCTGCAAGAAACTATGCAAATCAAGATTTTCCATGAAGTGACCAAAAAAGAAGAGTATGCAAGATATAAGAACATTCAAAATTCTGCTGTGTGGAAGCCCAGTCCATAAGAAAACGTCCAACCTAGAACATAAACGTGAATACATATCCCCCCCTGTCAAAATCCTTCTATTTCTCTCATTCCAAATTCCCTAAAAATGCATGTATTGAGCATCGCCATTACACTTGACTTTTGTAGCCAAAAGATGTTCTTGGTCAAAGAGAAAAGTCTCTTTGTGTTTGTAAAAAAGTATTCAAATCAAACAGAAGAAGGAAGACCAGAACAAGGTGGCAACATGATGAGTAGTAACAAATGAACCAAAGGTTCTTCCTTTCTTCTACACAATGCATCTGCAAAAAGAAAAACTTGCTGCTTCGAAAAAATTGTCCAATGTAAGCAATTTGTACAAGCAATCATCTCAACTTCAAAAGGAGCAGCAGAATCCCAAATATTGTCAGAGAACCTGGACCCCTATAATTTTTTTTTTTGGGGTGAATAAATGAATTGTATTCAACAAAGCTCAAGATTACAAAGGGGCATCCCAAAGGAGGGAAGCAAAGAAGAAAGAATATGAGTGCACCGATAAAGAAGGAATGATGCAGATCAAAGAGAAGGATCCAGTGGTGGTGGATTCAGATCAATGGAAGAGATTAAGTTGATCTGCTAGGGAAGAAGAAGGGGAGGTAAGTGGCTGTTCCGGGACTGTGAACAGTACATATGAATAGTAACCATGAATAGTAACTGGAGGAAAAAAAGAGGAGAAAAATCAGAAAAGAGAGACAAGAGGAGAGAGGGAGGGAGGGGATCACAATCTCACTTCCCAACAAAAAAAATTTCTATTCCAATATTCCATAAGCACCATATCATTGGGGGGGGGGGGGGGATTTAGATTTATGAGAAAGTAAGTTTCTTGAATCTAGAAGTATTAGGTAGCTACACTAACTTAACTATCAAGGACTCTAAAATACTTAACTAATTAGAATTGTTGAAGCTTAAGTCTTCGAGATAACTTAGAACCGACAAAGTAGCCAAAATATGATTCTTTAATGATAAACCAAAGTAACTACATTACCTAATGGACCCCACTACTAATTCGATATCTACTTTTGTACATGGTACACCCCTTTAGACCCCCACTTTTGGGCCTCATAATTCAGCTTATTACAAATAAAAAACAAAGCTCATAATAAAGTACTATCAAAATAGATCAACTTTTGGACCGTCCTTGCATTAAGTCATCATATTCACTCTCCATGCTGTTTTATCTTCTTGATAACTTGATCTAAGAAATATTAAATCCTATAGATAGCTATACCACTTCATCTAATTCGCATGGAAGCAAATAATGATTGTTAGTGTAATAAAATTATAACCGTACACTGCTTTGACTTTAGTCAAAGTAGTTAATGCTAGTTCCTAGGACATGGACTCCTATTAATATACGGACTCCTAATTAGTTTTTAGTTTGTTTTATTTACCAATTAAGCTTGTTAGTTTCCTTTTCGTATTTTGAGTTTGCTTTGTCTTCAGTTTGTGACTGGGACTCTAACTTGTAAAGTCCTGGATTCTATCTAATAGTTGTTTTCTATTTTCTATAACTACAAGCTACAAGGAGAGGAGCATGACATATTGATTCTCTCCATCTTCTCTTATTTTCCTATTTTGTTATATGGTATCAGAGCGGGTGCCGTTTTGAGAGTCGTTTAAAGTTTTTCGTCATGGTGTGCACCCACCATTGCTGCCTCCGTTGCTTCTGCCTTTTCATATAATACTTACTACTATTGCGACTACTTGGTTTACTGTGACCTATAATGTGCTGCTACTATCACTTGATTTACAGTGACCTATACTGTGCTACTACAATTACTTGGTTCATAGTGACCTATACTGTGCTGCTACAACTACTGGTGCTATTGCTATTACTACTAGTGCCACTACTACTGCTATTACTACCTGCACGTGATACAACCACTACTACTTGCACCTGATGTAGCCTCTACTACATGCACGTGATGTAGCTTCTACTACCAGTTGCACCAAATGCAACCTCTACTACCGTCTACCAGTTGCACCTAATGCAACCTCTACTACCGTCTATCAGTTGCACCTAATGCAACTTCTACTACCTGCATGTGATGCAACTTTTACTACCTACACGTGACGCAACCTCAACTATCTGCACTTGATGCAGCCTCTCCTACTTGCACGTGATGCAACTTCTACTACCTGCACGTAATGCAACCTACTACCTCTTCGGTTGTCTTGGAGCCACCACTATTACTGCTACTACTACTATTTGGTTCACAGTGAGCTATACTGTACTGCTGCTGTTACTTGGTTCATTTACCAATTAGGCTTGTTAATTTTCTTTTCCTATTTTGAGTTTACTTTGTCTTTAGTTTGTGACTAGGATTCTGATTTTTAGAGTCCTAGATCCTATCTAATAGTTGTAATCTATTTTCTATAAATACAAGCTACGAGGAGAGGAGCATACATATACTCTCTCTTTCTTTTACACGATTCTCTTCATCTTCTCTTATTTTTTCAATTTTGTTACAACGATGAAATAAGGGACTCCAACTATGACAGACATTCTGACACCATTGACAACATAGCATCTATCAACAGTAATCTCAATTGCATAGCTTCATATAGAAATCTTTCAAAGACCCCTCTAACCACCAGTCCTCCCAATGTTCGAACCAAAAAGGCTTAAACCCTTGCCAAGAAGTTGGATTGTTGGGATGAACGACTGAAAAAGAGAAAAAAAAAAAAAAATCTTTTATATCCCCAACATGTCAAATACGTAAGCTTCTCTATTGTCCCACCCACTTGGACAAACCCACGTTTTGCAAGTAGAATGAGGCTTGCCATTGGATCCCCATGGCCACTTCACAAAAGAAGCCTTGTTCACTACCTTCAGGTAATCTACATAGGCTTACTTGATAGAGTAATCTTTGGCATTGCAAATGCACCTTTGGTTTCAATGGAATCCAAGAAATGCAACGAGTAGGCAAATGATTTAGTGAACCAAGAAGTTGTCCCGTCAAGACTGTGTTTTGGACAGGCTATTCCATTAGGATGTAACAAGGGTATGGAGAGTCAGGTTTTGAAGCCTATGCATGCAATATTAGTCTGTTCTTTGTCTCCTTACTCGACATTTTCTTATCAATAAATCATTAATTAAAAAAAAAAAAAGAAGAAGAAAATATATCATATGCCATTTTCAAATCCAACGTAAGAGTAATCCTGTGTCCTAAAACTTTGTTGAACGTACAAGATATCAAACCCTTTCCAAGATCTGCCTAAGATGAAGGAATTCACCCCTGTACAGCCCAAGTTCTACATGCACCCTTATATGGCCCAACATCTACCACATCCTTTAATCTATTAGGCTGTTGACAATTTTGTTAAGGCTAGGAGTAGGACCAACGGCCTGAAAGGCTGAAATCCTTCATTTCCTCCTCCATTTTGGAGTTTGGATAGAAGATATAAATGCATTATAGGAAATCAAATCCCTCGGCATCCATAAAGAAATATCACGATGAAATAATCAATGCAATTAGGCATCCGACATAATCAGTTGAATGGCATTAAGTGTGCGTATATTAGTTTTTCCAACAAAGTTGAATTTTCAAATCCATTCTCACCCACTGCATCAATACAAAGGCTGTTGCCATGGAACATTAAAGCATTAGCATGTCATAACTTTTTACCGACACATTGCATGCATATCCATGTATCCAAGCAGCATATTTTAAATTACATTTTCTTGTAGACACTACAACTGATTTTTGAAACCCAACTTATATAAGCAAGAAATGGAATTGATCCCTACATTTGGACTGTATCAAAACTTAGTGGTGCAACTCAGGTGACCTGGGGCAGGTTTTTGAAAACCAAGCTTAGCCCGAGTCGCTTAATATTAGCCCGAGCCCTAACCTGGGGTAGAAAATTGCAATTCACAACCCTAGCCCAGCCCAGTCAGGCCTGTAAAGTCCATTCTAAAACATTGATATTCACTAAAAAGGAGATGTACATGCAATTTGAACCCATGCATAGGAGGTGGTAGTCAATAAGCCTTACTGTTGCAACACTGAAGGGATTTATGCATGGTTATAGTGTTAAAAAATATATATAAAACAGGGTACTAGAATATAAATCAGGTTCAGGCCATGCCAAGCCCAAGGCTTCAACCCTATACCAGCCTACTTTGGCAGTAATTTCTCAATCCTAGTCTAGCCCACAAGTTGAAATCCCTGTCCAAGCTCCTCCACCCCCCCAAAAAAAAAAAAAAAAAAAGAAGAAAAAGAGAGGTCAGGCCTCGGGGGGCTTATGTTTTTTGGGCCCAAGTTGTACCATAGTCATACTAGTGGTAGAAAATATTATTGGGCGAAATAAAAAATCAACACAGAAGACAAGTCCTTACACGTGATCCACGAAGTATATCTATAGGCATATTAATGCCCCACCGGCCCCCAGAAGATTGGACAGATGACAACAACAAATACGCTTCCCTAGACATGTCACGCTCCGTCTTTGAGTTGGTGCAGTTATCACACCCTCCTACAAAATAAATGATCACGAGAAATTAGATGACAATATTGATAGGTTTTGACAAGTTTCGACCTAGGTTTAGGTGACAATATTGATAAATTAGAGAATATTGCTTGTTCGGAGTATCGACAGTTTTCAACAAGTATTGACCTAGGTTTCGACCTCAGCCAAGAAAAAATCCCAGGTTTTGGCCGAAACCTGAGATATCTTGGTTTCGGCCAGGTCTGAAACCGGCCTGGAAACTGAAATTAAGAACCTTCGTAATAAGAAATTGTACAATAAGAACTTGCATGAACAGAAAATACTAAGGGTGAGGTAAATGGCTGACAAAATGTCTAATATCTAAAGTAACATTCCAACAGTCTAGTATCACTCAAAAGTAAACTGATATAGAAGCAGGTCATCAATCACATAACAGGATTTAAGTTGATGTTTCTCCAAGTACAAATGTTTAAGAATTTTCATTTTCTTTCTTTCTTTTTCCCTGGAAAGATCCTAAGATTAAATCGCTACATATTAAAAATAGGGATTCTCTTGCAATATTATGGATCCCCATGATTGGAATACAGCATCGAAAGATTGACAATGAATATCACAATGGTTGAAATCTAAAAGTTAATATTAAAAAGAGGGTAGGGACAAATGGTAGGTCAAAACCCACCAGCACAGAAATGGCAAAGGGAAACTGCAGGAATTGTAGATAGCATAAGTCAGTTTTTTAATACTGACATATAGAGAACTTCTAAGTGCGTGCTCGTGGAGCTCATAAAAAATGTGAATGACAATAGCAGTATTGAGAAATTGACCAGCATGAGGCCTTGCACCCATTTAGATAGAAGGGATATACACTGTAACAGAGATATGGAGATAGAATCAGATGGAGTTGGACAGAAGTATTAATTCCTCAAATGCTCAGGCCATTCAATATTATATCACATCTAAGGAAAACAAACTAGTTGTCGAGGTTTTGAAGGGTTCAAATAGCCCTTTACTGTTGGTGAATGAAAGGGAAGCTTCCTGCCACTATCTTTCCTTTGGAAGGCGAAAGTTTTTGTATCCTACTCCCATCCTGTATTAAGGTGAAGGTACAGCCCTCACAGGCGCTGATCAAACGATCATTCAAAAATCAAAACTCAAAACTTTATTATCTAAAAATCCAACTCAAATAATTAATAATAGTAAAAAGATCCCAAAAATCCTACTGGTGGCAGCCTAGTGTCTGTACACAATAACCATAAAAAGTGAAAGTAAATTGTCTTTACATTGAAATTTAAAACCCTACTAAACCATTCTAATAAAAATATTAACTACAAGGGGAGCTTCATAAACATCTTCATCTAAGATATTAATTGTAAGGGTGAGCTCACTAGTCCAGTAAGACAGAACATAGAAAATACACAACACTAAACATCCATAAAACAATTCGAATAAACGCAATGCAAGGAAATCTCGACTACATTACCTAATTTAATTTCATATCTGGCCAACAGCCAGGAATAACTGGCTACCACTGTTCTAGTGGAGAGTTTAACACGGCCACATCTTGGTCACCCTTCTATGACCTTGGCTATTTTGGTCACCCTTCTATGACCTTGGCAATTTTGGTCACCTCTCTACGACCTAGGAAATTTTGGTCATCCATACATGACCCAAACTCTCATCCGCTACTCCACCAATCATTGACTCAAGTGGCAAACAATTACTTTCCACTCTATCGTCCTCATTTACTCTCTACTTTGCTTAGCGCAGTTAGTTATTCTCAACTGCTCATCATTTCTCTATTCAATACATTATTTACAAGTGCATCTTACCCCTTTTTTTTTGGGTGAATGAATAAATATATTAACAACACCCCGAAGTAAGAAAAGCAAACGTAGGTTTTTAAAGGATAGAGCCAAACTCCATATAAAAATAGGGATAGGGCCAAAAACCTAAGAGGACAAACACACACGCACATACACAAAAAAAAAAAAAAGAAAAAAAAAAGAAAAAGAAAAAAGGCAACTTAATCAATGACGAGATTCCAAGAGGAAATGATGAATCCATTTCTATCAGTATCCGGGGAAGGAAAGGTTAAGGGCATTACTATTCCACACACATCGAAAATAATAGCTTCTCAAATTTGAGCAAATGATCTTGATTGGGCAGCCCACCTACGCATATTTCTCTTGAACCAAATATGGTACACCGTCACAACAAAGGCAAGCTTGACATTTGTATCACATGGGGACTTTTCTTTGAACTTCTTGAATTATTATTTCCACTCTTGATTGAAAGGATGGATCCTTCTATTATTCGACCAACATGTTGGTAGAATCTTTTCCCAAACTCTTTTAGAGAAAAGGCAATCAAAGAATAAATACTGGAAGTCTTCCCCCGAGGCCCATTACAAACCACAGAATGAAAACCAACTCTTTTCAAAACTCTTATATGCATGAAATCACATCATAAACAAATACTAACAAGCATCAACATTAGCAAGACATATTGTTAGTGTAATGATATAAAATACGCTATTACTGACTGAATGCTTTGACTTAGTCAAAGCTAAGTCAAAGAAAGTTAATCATATGGACTAATGGACTCCTAATTAGTTTATTAGTTTGCTTTATTAGTTTCCTGTACTAATTAGGATTGTTAGTTTCTTTTTCCTATTTTGAGTTTACTTTGTCTTTAGTTTGTGACTAGGACTCAGACTTGTAGAGTCCTAGGTCTTATCTAATAGTTGTTTTCTATTTTCTATAAACATAAACTAGAAGGAGGAGAGCAGCACCAACTAATTAGATGTTGCTGCTGCTGCTGCTGCTCTCTCTCTCCCTCTCCCTCTTCCTTTATTTCTTCTCTTATTTTCTATTTTGTCTATTTTGTCACATGGAATCAAAACGGGTGCCGTTTTGAGAATCATCTAAGGTTCTTCGTCATGTTGTGTAGCCATCACTGCTGCCTCTGCTGCTTCTGCCTTTTCATATTACACCTAATACTGTTGCTTTTCAAACTTAACAAATTGAAACGTCTGAGTAGCTAAGGAAGGGAAATCAACTGAGACCCGTTAGTAGCGGCGAGTGAGCTATTTAGCCTACCTGATACTGCTATCGAGATCAATTGGTCTCTCCAGATCTGATATGCTTTGCACATGATCAGAAATTCTACTACCTTCTATGCCTCTGATCTGCTGCTACTTATTGTTACTTCATCAAATTTTGATCTGATCTACTGCGATATACTGTTGCTGCCCTGCTCTCTGTGATATGCTGTTGCTGTTCAGATCTATCTAATCCAGATCTGTTGTGATGATGGCTGCCTCTGTTCATTGCCTTATTGCTGAAACTACTGCTGCCTTTGTAATCAGATTTCCAGATCCGTTCTTGCTTGTCTACTAAGCTGCTGCAAAGGAGATCTGTTCTTTACCGTGAGTATTGCTGCCTTCTGTGATCAGTTTCCAGATCTGATACACTGCTGCTACCCTACTCATTGCGATATACTGCTGCTGTCCTGCTATTGCTAGTGATAAGTAATCTGATATGGTTTTTGTCCACTACTTCTGCTGTCCTGCTACTGCTATTAGTCTGATCTGGTGATACATTGCCGCAGTTCTGCTACTGCTTTCGATCTGATTTGGTGATCTGCTGCCTACAAAACTGATCTGATCTGATCTACAACTACTAGCCTCCTGCTTCTGAACCAAGGAATTCTATCTCAACTAGGATTTCTTGATATTCCTCATATCCACCAGTGGATTGTACCTAAATTTTGATGACTTATCCTAGTGATATTTATTTATTTGCCTACTATTTTTGGACAACATCTGCTGACTGGATCTTTAACTTTTTAATGACTGTCGAAAATCCACTTGCATCATTTCCTATTCCTAGTCACACTATGACTTCACCATATTTCTTAATCCGACCATTCGGATTGTTTTGAAATTTGGATATCTTGTTCCTATTGATATTCTAATCTATATCCTACAGTTTGAAGTCTCCCGCCATAATTTGTCCACATGTAATGTTCCACGTGAAGGGGAGATTGTATATATATTCGTTCAAGTTTGTCTCTTGTCATTAAAGAGAGCTTAGCCTAGTACTGCCTTGCTCATGTTAGATCCTACTATCAGTTGCATACCTGCACCTGATGCAACCTCTAATACTTGAACCTGATGCAACCAATACTACCCACACGTGATGCAACTTTTACTACTTGCATGTGATGTAGCTTCTACTACCTCTTCGGTTGTGTTAAAGCCACCACTATTGCTGCTCTTGCTATTGCTGCTGACTACTATTATGACTACTTGGTTCACAATGACCTATACTGTGTTGTTGTTATTACTGCTTGGTTCACAATGACCTATATTGTGCTCATACTATAATAACTGCTGCAGCTACTGCTTCCATTGTATATTGTTTCAAACTGAAGTTCTCATTGTTGTTGCTGCTTTTGTTGTTACATACTTATATTGTTTCAAGCTGAAGCTCTCACATTCCCCCGTGCTCCAACTTGAAAGGGGGGGAGGAGTATTAGTGTAATGATATAAAATATACTATTGCTGGCTGACTGCTTTGACTTAGTCAAAGCTAAATCAAAGTAGTTAATCATATAGACTGATTGACTCCTAGTTAGTTTATTAGTTTGCTTTATTAGTTTCCTTTACTAATTAGGCTTGTTAGTTTCCTTTTCTTTTTTTGAGTTTACTTTGTCTTTAGTTTGTGGCTAGGACTTTGACTGTCGAGTCCTAGATCTTATCTAATAGTTGTTTTCTATTTTCTATAAATATAAACTACAAGGAGGAGAGTAGCACCAACTAATTCGATTTTGCTCTCTCTCTCTCTCTCTCTCTCTCTCTCTCTCTCTCTCTCTATTTCTTCTCTTATTTTCTGGTTTGTCACACATATCATGGTCATAACAGAATTTAGAACATCAAATCATTAACCCTATATGCAATCAGATAAAATTATAAGGAATAAACAAAGGTTCAATCATAACCATATATCACCATAGTGGTGTGAATCCACTATACTCCACTTACCTTTTAAGAAAATTAATGTTGTGTTTTTAATTATTAAAACCCATGTTTGCTGTCCCCTTCTCATTAAGGGGTTAGGTAATGAGTGGAGATGCGTCGCCCGTTTCCTTTGGCAGACTATTTGTAAGCAGAGACGTAGGGTCATCAACTGGCACAGTCCACAAATAGGAAATCCAATCCAACTAAGACCATAGTTGTCAAGGCGTTGCCTAGGAGGCTTGGAGGTGCCTTGAAAAATAGGCTGTCTTGGGCATCCGTAGGTCTCCAACGCCTTGACAACTAGGACTAAGACAATGGGATTCACTACCACACACCAACCCTCCCCCCAAAAAAGAAAAAAAGACTAATAGCCTTGGTGCTGACCAACCCAATAAAGGCGACATGTATGCCACAACCTTTTTTTATGTCATATTGGCCATCCTCTCAACTGGTTCCATGCAATTATTTTCTGCAAACTCACTGGAAGACTTCAGAATCCACAGGAAGAACAGTTCATGTACCATTATCACAATTTTAGTAGTAATTAGATAATCACTCAACATCCAAAAAGCATTCTCCTCAATACAAGGTTTCCAAAACCATTTTCCACTTCAAATAACAATGCCTCCAAACTTCTTATGGATGCAAAGCAACCACATTCAAAAGCAGCCTCTAGAATGACACATGCCTGCATATGTAGTATTTTTACACACGAAGATCGTACAAAAGGTAAGTAACATAGATATTTTTTTATTTTATTTTTTATCATGGGGCAGAACTTTATTTCAAATGACAGGGCCCTGTAACCACTTAGGTTTATCATGTAGAAACATCTTGGAAGATTGACAGAAGTTTGAAAAGGTTCATAACCTGGTCCTTTGTACATCAGCTTATTTAACTACATTATCATACGCTTACATGAGCTAAATAATTTTAGAAACACAAACTAAATGGAATAAACTCTATAGACATGTCACTATTGTATTCTTATTTAAGTGAAAATGTTAGAAATGTGCATGTGCTTGATGCCTAAGTTGCATAGTAACACTTAATAGGAAAAATAAGCAGTAAAAGAATGCATTCTCAAAATTATAATTATCTAGAAAAAGAACAAAGAAAGAAAGACATACAAGAAATGACAGAGGATCAATTAGTAGTATAAGTTGAACAAAATTGAAGTGAACATCAAGGGAGCCACTATAGTTTAAGTTCTAAGAATCAAAAAACACATCCTTAAGCACAACTCTCCCTACATAATGTACAGTGCATCAGGTCCACAGCTCAATGGACCCAACTACAAGACAGCCTATGTCAAACAACATCATATTTGATGATTTTCACCATTTGATCCTGCATTTTCCATGGAGCTTAAATGCATTATTTTCCAATTTCCAAATTAATATAGTAAGATAGAAGGGGCTGTGAACAAACAATTATACTAATTTCAACAAGTGGTCCTCTCAATGCTCGCCACATGTACATGAAAGTGCTTAAGAATGGTCATTGAATCCTAGTACTCACATTGTAGGTTCCCCTAATACTAATACGTAGGATAAACAATAAAATTTAAACTGAGGACAGACCACAATTATTGGCTGCAATTTTTTCCCCAAAGTAGTCCAGCAGGAACTTTCTGCGACAAGTCACCAGTGAGCAATAGTGTTCAGCTGCTTTTAAAGACTCCATTATAGCCTTTTTATGACTTTCCTGGTGGTGATGATTCAGAAAGATTTCGAATAAGATAAAGAAATCTCAAGTAAAGAGATGAAAGGATAGATTGACACTAGAAAAGTAACATACTGTATGTGCATCAGTTGGGAGGAATGCTTAAATCAAATGAAAGTTAACATACTGTTTTTGCTTCTCTACAGTAAAAGTCAGCTTTTGCAAAGTCACTCCTTGAGTAGTAAAGCCAACAGGTAGAAGCTAAGCCATCTCTACCACACCTCCCACTTTCCTGGTAATAAGTCTCGACACTTTTTGGGCAACCATAGTGTATCACACACCTTATGTTTGACTTATCTACACCCATTCCAAAAGCAACAGTTGCGACCATGACAAGCAGTTCATCCCTTATAAATGATCTGTAATAAAAATAATAGAAGAATAAAACTCAGTGCTATAGGAAGCGAAGCAAGACATAGGATTCCAGATCATATTCTAAGTTCAATATTGTTACGAAGTTGGCCCATAGGCCCATAGACCCATGGGACCCACTAGATATTGCTGGCGCTAGCTAGCGCCAACGACATTTAGTGCTGGCTCCCCTTTCTCTTCCTTTTTTAATTAGTTACAGATTTATTTCCTTTTATTTTATTATTGTAATCTTCTCCTATTATCTCTTCTTAGAATAGAGACTTTCTTTGTAAATTTGTTTATTTTCTTTCTCTATAAATACAAGGTAGAGAGGAGAGCTATTCAACGATTTGGGCTACAGCACATTGCTGTGCCAAAATCTCTCTCTCTCTCTCTCTCTCTCCTCCTTAATCTTTTTTTCTTTAATTTCTGGCTGTATACTTGTTGGTTGTTTCTTTGAGAAATTGTTACATGGTATCAGATCATTAGATCCTTGGACATCACAGATCAAAGAACTCTTGGTTTGATTGGCCTTTGATATTTTTGCTCTCTCTATGTAACTACAATTTTCTGTTTTACTACTAATTGGTGATCGAGATTACATCTATGAATATTGTTGCTACATACTACTACTTTGTGGACTTATGTTCTTGATCACCCCGTTGATAAAGTTATCCTCTCCTTGACATCCATCACCCCTTTTGAGCTTCTCTTTTCCTTTGGCCTCTCGGTGGCGGAACCGAACTCTGGACCTTGTCATTTACCCTACTACCACCATCTACCTTCACCCATGCTGAGCCTTTGGCCAATCGGTTGGTTGAACTGATAAGACGTTTTTTTTTTGTTTTTTTTTATATACATAGGTTGTGGATTTTGTTCTCTATCATGATGACTGACCCTAAGCCCACTGAGGCTCAGATCATCTCTATAAAGTTGAAAAGAATTTCTAATTACCTGTTATGGGCTCAAGCTATTAAAGCCTTTATTCTTTCTAAAGACAAAGCCACACTGTCAAATGATGAGCCTCCTGTATATGATGTGAAAGATAGTGAATTTGTCAAACTGTACAATACCTGGTTAAGAGATAATTCCTAGGTTCAAACATGGTTGTAGAACAGTATTGATACCTCCATCTTACCCATTGTAATGTTCCACAATACAGCCAAAACCATTTGGGCTAATTTGCAAGAGACGTATGGGCAAGATAAGAATGTCTCTCGCATCTATGACCTATATGAGTGGATGTTCACTTATTCTATTGGTAAAAATCCCTAAGTGACTACTATGGTGGCTTCAAAGGGCTTATTGAAGAAATAAAGGTTGTGAAGCCTCTTACCAATGATTTGAGCAAAATAAGCTCAACAATCTGAGTTCTACGTTGCTAAATTTTTTGCTGGCCTTTCTCCGGAATATCAGAGTATCAAAAGTCAACTTCTTGCAGGAGCCTCTATCCCTACCCTTACCGAGACCTTCTTTCGCCTTCAACGATTGGTCCTACAAAGTGATTCTCCTGTCAAGGACACTTCTGCTTTGTTTCTTGGCCGTGGCCTAGGTCGTGGCTGTGGTCCTCCTGGATGTGGCAATGGGCTAACATCTTCTGAAAAAGCTAATAAATATTGTACCCATTGTCACAAAACTAACCACATGGTGGAAAACTATTAGGATATAAACGATCGTCTTGACTGGGCAAATACCCTTGTCAACAATATGACTACTGAGGATGCCCAAAATCCCATCCAAGCTCCTCCTATGCAAACATCTACGCCATCCAATGCATAGTATGAGGCCTTACTCCGTCAGATTCAATACCTAAAGGCTACTGGACCACTACCTGCTGCCACCCTGGCCCACACAAGTATAACTGCCTTGCTATTTACCACCCTTTTTACCCATTGGACTATAGACTCTGGCATTACCTGTCACATGACGTGACAGCCTTTTACCCTTACAGCCTTTAATGATACACCGAAGCCTGTTACAGTTTACCTTGCCGATGGATCATCTACCACGGCTTCCCAACATGGGAATATTAACCTTACCCCGTCCCTATCCTTGTCCTCTGTCCTTTATGTTCCCAAATTTCCTCCTAACCTTATGTCTATTAGTCAACTTACAAAATCACTTACCTGTGTTGCAACATTTTTTCCTTCTTATTGTACCTTTCAGGATCTCAAGACCAAGACGACGATTGGTGGCGGACGTGAGCATGTTGGTCTGTATTATTTGGAGCTACTTAAACCCATTCCCACCACTACTACCACATCTACTTCCACCCCTCTTCAATGGTACCATCAGCTTGGCCATCTATCTCTTTCTAAGTTGAAGGCTTTTGGCCCTAATTGCAAGTCGCTCTTTACCTTACAATGTGAGGCTTGTAAACTAGGGAAACATCATCGTTCCTCTTTTCTAACTAGTTTTACACCTAGGCAATCTTTCCCGTTTTCTTTAGTTCATTCTGATGTTTGGGGACCTTGTCGAATTCCCAATTGGCTTGGTTTCTCGTACTTTGTAACCTTTGTGGACGATTATTCCCGCATGACTTGGCTCTATTTAATAAAAGAACGGTTTGAATTTATTAATATTTTCAAGGGTTTTCATAAAGAAATTGCCACTCAATTTGGAACTCCTATCAAAGTTCTACGTACTAATAATGCCCTTAAATATGTTCAGTCTGCCGTCTCTGATTTCTTTTTTGCCCATAGCATTATACACCATACCAGTTGTGCTTACACTCACCAACAAAATGGAGTTGTTGAGCGTAAAAATAGACATCTTCTGGATATTACTAGGTCTCTCATGCTCCATATGAATGTTCTTAAGTATTGTTGGAGTAATGCTGTTTTAACTGCCTGCTACCTGATTAACAGGATGCCTTCTTCTATCCTCCACAATAAAATTTCTTTTAAACTTCTTTATCCTAATACTCCCTTATTTTCAGTTTCTCCTTGTGTTTTTGGTAATATGAGTTTTGTCCACATCTTAAATCCTAAAGTGGACAAATTATCTCCTCGGTCTATCGAATGTATTTTCCTTAGCTACTCTCGTACTCAGAAAGGTTACTGGTGTTTTAACTCTGTTACTTGGCGCCATTTTGTCAGTCATGATGTAACCTTTTTTGAAGATAAGCCATACTACCCTATTCCTGTTCCCACCAATTCCCCTTCCACTGATATTCCTTTACCTCTCATTCCTTCTGATGATGAACCCACCACCATCCCATCTGCTTCTGAACCCCCCTCCATCCCACTCCAAACTTTGCAACCCTTCCAGGTCTATACCCGTCGCACTCAGGTTGCTCCACCTACTACGACTACTGCTCCGGCTGCTGCTGATGCTATCCTTGGTTATGTAGTCGACTCTGACTTACTTATTGCTCTCTAAAAAGGTAAAATAATTTGTACACAGAAATCCTTGGTTACCTTTCCCATTGAGCACTTTGTTACTAGTGCCCATCTACCCACTTCTCAACGGTGACTTGTTTACTCTTTGGCTGCTACCTTTGTACCCACTACCCTATCCCAAGCCTTGTCCCATCCATGGTGGCATGCTGCTATAAATGATAAAAATAAATGCTCTGACTTCCCGTCAGACTTGGACTCTTGTTGACTTCCCACCTGGCCACTCAGTTGTGAAGTGCAGATGGGCCTATACAGTGAAACATAACTCAAATGACTCTGTTGAACGGCTAAAAGCACGGTTAGTTACAAAGGGGTACACTCAAACCTATGGGGTAGACTATTTTGAGACATTCTCTCATGTGGCCCGTTTCAATTCGGTCCGGGTACTTGTTTCCATGGCTGTCAATTTTGATTGCCCTTGAATCAAATAGACGTCAAAAATGCATTCTTTTATGGGGATTTTCATGAGGAAGTATGTATGGACCAACCTCCAGGGTATGTTGCTCAGGGAGGGAATTCCACTAAAGTCTGCAAGTTACTAAAAGCAATATATGAACTAAAGCAGTCCCCTCGTGCGTGATTTGATAAATTTAGCACTGTCATTATTAGTCTTGGCTTCACTACTTGTTATTCAGATCATTCTATTTTTGTACGTCGTCATCAGGCTAGTGTTAATATCATTGTTGTCTATGTGGATGACATAATTATTACAGGGAATGATAAGTTGGGTATTACAGAACTTAAGTCTCACCTAAATACCCACTTTCAGATGAAGGACTTAGGACTCCATCATTATTTTCTTGGTATTGAATTAGTTTAAAGCCGTACTAGTATCAGTCTCTCCCAACGCAAGTATGTCCTCGATCTTCTTGCAAAAACAAGTCTTCTTGGCACCAAACCGGTTGAAACTCCAATGGATCCACATCAGAAATTCAAAACATGTGATAGTCCTGAATATTCTGATGCTCATCAATATAAACGGTTGGTTGGGAAGCTAATTTTCTTACTGTTACTAGACCTAACTTTTCTTATGTTGTTGGAGTGGTGAGTCAATTTATGCAAGCTCCTAAGGTTGTCCATTGGGAGGCGACCTGTCGTATCTTGCGCTATCTCAAGAAATCTCCAAGTACAGGTCTTGTTTATTCCCGACATCGCCATCTTGAAATTGTTGGGTTTTCAGATGCTGATTGGGCCGAGGCAGATGGTGATAGACGTTCCACTATAGGCAATTGTACTTTCGTTGGTGGCAATTTCGTCACTTGGCGAAGTAAGAATCAAACCACTATCTCCAAATCCAGTGTTGAGTCTAAATACCGTGCTATGGCACAGACTACTGCTGAATTAATGTGGCTGAAGAATCTTCTGCAAGAGTTGGGATTTCCTATTTCTCAGCCTATGACCTTAATGTGTCATTGTGTGATAATCGTGTTGCGATCTATATTGCAAGTAATCCAGTGTTCTATGAACGTACCAAGCATATAGAAGTGGATTGCCATTTTGTTCATGATGCAGTTATGAAGAAGCTTGTTGTCACTCTATTTGTTTCCTCTTCAAATCAACTTGCGGATATTCTCACTAAACCTCTATTTGGACCAGCATACCGGTTGAATAGTTACAAGCTTGGATTGGCTGATTTGTACACTCTAACTTGAGGGAGGGTGTTACGAAGTTGGCCCATAGGCCCATAGACCCATGGGACCTACTAGATATCGCTGGCGCTAGCTAGTGCCAGCGATATCTAGTGCTGGCTCCCCTTTCTCTTCCTTCTTTAATTAGTTAGAGATTTATTTCCTTTTATTTTATTATTGTAATCTTTTCTTATTGTCTCTTATTAAAATAGAGACTTTCCTTGTAAATTTGTTTATTTTTTTTCTCTATAAATACAAGGTGGAGAGGAGAGCTATTCAACGATTTGGGCTACAACATTTTGCTGTCTCTCTCTCTATCTCTCTCTCTCTCTCTCTCTCTCTCTCCCCCCTCAATCTTCTTCTCTTTTATTTTTGGTTGTATACTTGCAGGTTATTTTTTTGAGAAATTGTTACAAATATATTTAATAAAAAACCTTTAAAGGGGAGAAACAAAGCATATGGGCATATTAAGGACAGCTACAGCATGTGGCCCCAAACTGAAAATTTTAACTACTCTAAACTTAAGAAGCAGATTGACGGCAGCACAAACAATTAAGTGCCCTTAGTAATTTTCTTCATAAATTGAGTACAGAAAGACACCTGTGAGACTCTTCACGAGCTTTATTGGCCATTTGACCATGATAAATAGCAGCCTTGATTCCAGCCTCCTTAAGTGACATGAAAATCTGCAAAGAATTTTATAGCCAACAGAAAACCTTGTAAGCAACTCCTCAAACACTAAATAGAACTATTAGCCCATTAATTAACAGACAATCTTAGTATACAGCAGCACCAAAAAAAAAAGGTGATAAGTCAAAAATGGACTAAAGTTTGACCATACCCAAGAAACCTTGCCTTTAGCCTTCTGATAAGCATATTGGAATTGGACCTTAATTGGTATAAATGGCATGGTATGAAAGTCAGTTGAATGAGTTGACCAAATGTCCGAAGCCATAATGCCGGAAAAGCCAAAAACAAGGAAAAACCAAAAACAAGCCAGGTGGTCGAATGTACTGGTCGACCTGCATAAGCATACACTGCTTACTGAGAGCACCCTGAGAAAAGAGGACTTTGTACCAGTCGGCCAGAATAAGAGCCGTTATTCACTGAGAGTTAGTCCATGCAGCCAGATTTTTGATTCACCACAATTGTCGTCGCATTGTGTGAGAGTAAGGAAAGAATTTGAGTAAGCAAAGGGTTAAATTCTGCAACCCAATTCACTCTTGGGGTTGCCTACAGTCCTAACAATAGCCACGTCGATTCATAGGATTGGGATGGATTTCCTCGATTGCTGTTCTTCTCTCTACTTCAATACAGATTCAGAATTCTGCCACAGCAAGTCAGAACATTCATACCCTTTATTTTTCATTTATTATCTGTTCTACTGATACTTATTCTATAATTTAATCTAGAATTTCAAGTTTTTCTGGTCCGCACTCACATCTGCTCAGGAGGTTCATATTAAATGCAAGTATTCATCCTACAAAATGTTCTGAGCTTTGAATTTCACTTCTTGGTTAGGGTTTCAGTTTCTGCATTACAAACTTGCTTTGATATTTGTAAATTAGAGAGAAAAATAAGAAGAAAATAGAGAGAAGAGAAGGAGAAGAGGAGAGACTACTGTAACTCTTGGGTGTTTCAATGATAATGAGATTTCCTTATTGCATTTACATATTAACAGGGAGAGCCCTAAAAAATAACCAAAAATAAGAATATAAGGGGAAGGAGCCACAACGCTAAGGGCCTTTCCTCTTATAATGACACACAATAACAATATTGAATCAGCTAAAAAAAATAGATCAAAATATTTGCAATGAACAACTCCAACAAATAAACAGATAAAATACAAATGAGAAGATCTGGGTACAATGAATCAACGAACGTGATCAAAGAATGCTTCATCTGAAAAATAGTGAACTTCCCATCCAAAATCCAATGCAGAATTTGAAACCCTAACCCTAGTTGAATTAAAGATTTAAACTCTTAATGATATTTTAAAAAATAATCAAAAGGCCAATAGTCAAACACATTTTAAATAAAAAGTAATATATATATATATATTAACTCCATATTATCAAGTGTAAAGTTACAAGCCTACAACTATAGTTGAGTACTCTCAGGACTCAGGGCAATCATATTGAAGTGAGTGGTTTGACAGGAATAAGTTCTGGTCAACTTTCAATGAAATAGGGTACGAGTAATAACAAGAATAACAAAGAGCTTCCAGATAAGAGAAATAAGAACAGAATTGATAAGTTATAATACTTAAATTTCAGATAATATAGACAGAATGGAAACATCAAAGAATTCACCCCTAGACAATCAATTGTGAATCCACACAGCAGAGAAGAAAGCAGAGCTTTTATTCATCAAAATGTGTCTTCCAGTGACTTATAAGTAACCTTATTTAGAGGTAACTCCCCAAGCATTAGCTTGCATTAACAAAGTATGCACTTACTACTTTCACAAGGTAAAACCTACTTGAAGCCTAAGAGAACAGAAAATTAGGAACTATAAACTTGGTGCATTGTCCCTAACAGAAATATGAAACTGCTAGTGGATTAAGCTTTCCACAAAATTAGAAATAAAGAAATAGGAAAGCTTCTGGAAGACATAGAAGAGGTTCTACAAACCCCATAGCTAGAGTTCAAGCCCCTCCTTTTTTTGGGTTGCTGTGTCAATGTTTCTCCAACATGGCATCTGTTAAGGAGACATTAAGGGACCTCAACTCGTTAAACATTTCTTCATTCAAAATTCCATTTCTTGATTCTTCAATACCATCCATTTTAGAGAAGAGAGCCCGGCTGGCACCCAACCAACAATAAATATGGTTCTGAAACACATGAAACTTGGGTACTTTACAAGGATAGCCAGAAGAATCGGATTAAAGACAAGAGGAAACAAATAGGAGAAATGGATAAGGTCAAGTAGACTGGTTGACCTCTTATTAATAAATTAGTCACACAGGTTTAAATATCCTACAGCACACATAGTGACAGAATTCAGCAGGAAAAATACAATAGGGCCCCTGTAAATTAAGTCAACGAACAAAACATCCACGTTCTTTTGAAACAGTGTTCCAAATCTCGGTGAGAACTCCCTATCTCGAAAATCTCGACCTTCTCGAGATTTCAAACTCTCAGAAATCTCGATTTTTATATATTCAGAAAACAGTGTCTCTGTGAGAATTTTTGAAATCTTGAAAAATTTTGGACCTCACCCAGACGGGTCGAGATCCAAGATTTAAAACCTTGCTTTTGATACTAGACTCGCCTCCGAAACAAACAGGTGCAGCACATTTTATCTTAGTCAAAGGATGCAGTTTAAAATAAGAAAACATAAAATCGAACCTGTTCAGTATCTTTGATAGTTGTACAATAAACAATAGTTGAGCTAGATGAAGCTACATGTTTTGAGACTTCACCCACAAGCTCGTCCACAAGCGGAAGACCACGACCACAGCATTTAACACCATAGAAGAGGTTTTCCCGATCAAA
The DNA here is from genome assembly GCA_028583415.1 of Protea cynaroides. Lineage (NCBI taxonomy): Eukaryota > Viridiplantae > Streptophyta > Magnoliopsida > Proteales > Proteaceae > Protea > Protea cynaroides. The sequence goes on along the minus strand of CM053265.1, from coordinate 84,906,015 downwards.
TGAACCGATAGCAATAAAAGGATCATTCATCTCCAAAGAATTAGTAATGTCTAGTCGAACCCTGAAATGATGGTAGGAAATATGAAAAGCCCTTCTCCACGAATAAAGTTCTGAGTAAACTAGCTGAAGGAAATTAGAGATCAGGGAAATAAATTTCCATGTAATCATGTCTAGAAAATTCACTTCCTATACACTGCGAAACAACTGAGAATCACACCATAAAGAAACAAATAAAATGAAGAATATGCTTCAAGGAACATGTAAATGCTTAGAGAAAAATGAAGGAGATGAATTACAACTTATAAAACAAATCCTAACTAAGAAAATTCAAAACTCAAAATTGTATTTTCCAATCAAAAGAAAAAGCAGATAATGAAATCAATAAAACAAGAATCTAAAAAACAGTAAAGAATAAAACATCTCCATTCAACTGAGGACAAAATACATAAGGCCAAATGGGGGCAACACTGGAGCATTAAAGACAGGAGATCCATGAGAGCTAAAATGATGAGGAAATAATGGGAGTATTGTAGTCAATTAGTGCATTTTACATTTTATATCTCTTTGATTTTAATCAGTTGAAATGGTTAACACTGTTGATCATGAGACATGGTTGCTCTTCTAAACAATCTAAAATAAATTCCATGGTCTTCATCAATTATTTTTCAAATCAGAGTTCCCCTTTTGTGGGTCAATTAAGAATACTAACTAGGATTTTCAACTTGATGTTTAATTGGATAAGTTCTCCCATGTAATTAAAGGGTTCTTTTCCTATTTGACAATAATTTTACTTGTTTCATTGTCAGATTAAAGATCTACAGTGGTGTTACAGCCTACAGTTGCTAAAGGCAGAGCACCTAATGCCACTGCTTCCGCCTCACCTGAGCATCAAACGTCAGTTGGGCACTTGCCTTATGCACTTATTCTAACTCCTAAAATGAAGCAAGAGGAACACCATGATAAATTCACTTAAAATTCAGGCTTTCTAAGTTGTTTACGGTAGTAATAGTTATCTAATTATTATATTTTTTTAATTGTTTATTGTTCTATGATATTTTTACTAATTGCTACTACAAGATATGTGGTGTGCTTTTGCAATTATAATTTCATTCCAGTTTTATCAAGTCATATGGAGCTCCCACATATTTCTACAAAAGCAATTTGGAGCTTAAGGGTTAAAAGAGCCAGCTCAAACAAGCAAAGGAGGATAAGCATAAAGTTTGAACTACTGATAGAAACTAAAATGGACCAGGGTCATATCCAGGATCCACTCCACCACTGTCCATTTAATTAGATTTGGATCCTGATATCATATGTGCTCATAACAAGTGGGTGAGATTCTAGTTAGCCACATTGGATCTTAGTTAGATTCGACTCTGGATCATGATCCTGATTAAGCTTGAATATCCATATAAGAACCATAAGTACAGATTCTGGATAGTTAGGTATAAGAGTGTAAGATCATAGTTGGATTCAACTCTTGGTCATAAATAGTGATTCAAATTAAGCTTGAATATCCAAACCTGACCAATAAGTTCCCCGCAGGACGGCAGAGCGGTCTGCTCAGGAGGAAAATCGAACCCATTGGTATGCATCTGATATGATCCCGTCATCATGGATCCAACTCAGATCTGTACCCTACTACAATCCTTTATTGGTAATTTGGATGAGAATCTGTTTTATGCCTCACTATCTCAAGAGTTGTTCAGTTTCACTCAAATCAACCGAAGATCACATTACCTGGAGCAGCACACCTGTCCAGGTAAGTCCTCCAATCTTTCTTCTCCTCTTCTCTCTTCTGCTATTCTCCCTTCATGCTCCACCACTTCTTTTTTGGTCCTTTTCATCTTGCTGCAAGAAATGAAGCTTCAATTCCAATGCCAGACCTCCTCTAGGGGAAGCTTTCAACATTTTTGCTCCTGCTGCGCCCCCTCTCCCTCCTACTCAGGCTCTCTTTGGTATGTATTATAGAATTAATTATATAATACATTATGACATATGTAGTTGTTTGGTATGATTTATGGTACTTATTTATATTTAAAATAAAATTGATATAATCTAAAATCTACAAATAGGTTAGAAGGTGTTTATCATTATTGTGGTAATCTATTATTACTTCTTTATGTCCAGTGTTATTAAATGGTTATTATTTATGATTCATAATTTATTCTCATAAACGATTTATTATAAATAACTGATAAACATAAATATAAACTATACCAAAGAGAGCCTCAGTTCAAATGAAGATAAATACTTTCTGTTTGACGACACCTACTCTAGAAGTGGCTTGTCTTCTTCTTGCTCCTGCTGTCCTGACAGTCTGTTCAAATGACAACACCAGTGATCTGTTTGCTTGGCCAGATGTCCTCACAGAGGCTGTTTTAAGATGACCAGACCAGTGCTCTATTCATTTGGCATGACCATTAGCATTAGGATTTATCATAATACAAGGACCAACAACTTCATGGCTAAAGCATACTATTACGTAATACTAAAAAATAAAACATTAAAATCATAGAATTACATGGAGTGAATAGTTATAAATATTAGAGTTCTCATAGTACTAATTTGTACTTTGGACTGGATAATCTTGCAGCCATTTCATGGCCTATGTGCCCTGTTTTCAACTTTCACCTTTGAAAACACTGAAACTTATAAAAACTGGATACTGTGAAAAGAAAGTTATTGGAGTTCTGAGGTAAATATGGTGTTGCCTTCCAGACTTCCAGTAGCTCTGCTAGTTGGCTGCAGTCACCAATCGTTGCCAAAGTCAAGGCTTCTCCTCTGCTACTCTCTGATTCTATATCGCTGCCATAAGTTATTTATAATTCTGCTAATAGTCTCCGAGATTACCTGGTTGTAATTATTCAGGAATCAGAATTGAATTTTGAGTGGGTTCAGTTTCAGATATGATTCCAATAGTTTTTCTAGGCAACTGTTGTAATATGTCAATGTACATTGATTTTGACATTAAGTTATTCTGCTGGTTATAACTTAGCTACCACAGTAGTCAGGGTGCCAACTGCCAAGGCAACACTTGGGTAAGCACCATTTTTTATATTCTCCATGTTTCTCTGATTAGGGGGCATATGTGTAAACATATGTATAGCATAAGGGGGAAACATGTTAAAAAAAGAAAAAAGAAAAAGAAGAAACAGAAAGCAGGGAAATAGTGAAAAATTATATGATTTGTGGAAAAGCAGAACTTTAACAATTAAAAAACCAGATAAATCAGAAAGAGGGCTTCATGTCATGTTTTCAGCAGCAAAGGAAGAGAAAGAGAAGCTTCCAAGAACTCTGCAACTGGGTTGATACTGACAGATCAAGGACATAAGTGGTGAAACTCCACCAGGTAACATTCTTTTGTCTCATCTCCTACTCAAAGAGCTCCACAGGATCACAACTAGTAAATGTTCGACAGCATCAAGGAGCGGAATTGGTAGAGCTCTACAACCAGGTATGTCGTCTATGGTCTGCCTCCTCCTTTGTCCTCCTCTTAGTTAGAGTTCTCTTCTTTCCCAGCTGGGTCTCCCCTTGTACACATGGTGACTGCCGCCTTGACCTCAGAGGAGCAGCTTGACACCCAGGTGCTCGACCGACTAGACAATTATGTTAGTTACTAGTCCAATAAGGCCTCGTTTTCAATTTATTGGACTGTTAATGGATTTTCTATGAATTATGATTGAAAATTCTGCCTACTGAACTAACCCACAAATCAGTTAGCTTTTGGAGGTAGACTAGTAGATCAATTGTGAACCAGCTGTACAAGAATTTTTGTTAATTGAGGCAAATAATCTATTTCAAATTATGACAATATAACTTCATCTAGCTTTGGCAAAACAACTTTACCAGCTGTCCTATTCTAATTCTGTTAATAAGTATGGAATATCACTGAAGTTAATTGAGTATTCCAATTCCTAAGTTATTGGGGTCTATTAGGAACTAACGGGTTTTAACAAAAGAAATATTTAGAGGCAAAACAGAAAAGAGCATTCTACACAGTATCAAACTAAAACCTAATGACTTACTGTAGACACCTAATTTTTGTCGCCCTAGGTTGTGTTTGGCGATGATGAACAGATTCCCGAAATGTCTCTGAATTCAACTTTTCAATTGGAAAGACTCACACGGCTTCTGTAGTGCTTTGGAAGGTGTTAGATTGTCAATAGTCCAAATTTCGAAAATGACCAAATACCTCGTCATGGCTGACCTAGTCAACGCTTGTTACCTAACCTTGGAACCTCTCCATACTGACCAGTAGGTAGCTTTCAATTGATTACATCAAGTGTGGTGTAAATTCATTCAATTCAATCTTGGCCTATGGGGCCTACTTATCAATACAAAATCACCAAAACATTTAGCCAATTTTCAATCCAACTTTCATCCCACTTGTAAAAGCTCGGCAAACCCTTCGAATCGGATTTTCCTACACAAAGTTATGATTTTTCAAAGACTTCCACATTTTAATGGAATTTCAAAATGATTTTAAATTAGAACTGGTCCAAAACCGAGTCAACCCATCAGAATCAACTCGAACCGGCCAAGCCCAAAGTTGCCCATAGGCGGGACCGACGCGTAGAAGCCTCTGATCAGAGTGTCCAGAGGTAGAACCGGCATCGGCCCGCACTAACACCAACTCTTCCCAGCAAGCTAGTTAGGCACCGGTCAGGTTGGTCAAGTGCACGATCATACATATTTTTTTAGCTTCTTGGACCAAATCCTTTCCAAAATGCCTTTATTTGATTCCTATTTGAACCTAACCTATTTTAGAACTTCCATGGGCCATAAAAAACATTTTATGGCAACTCAAAACCCTATTTTTAAAGATCTACCATCAAAAGGAAACTATTTTTGGCCAAGTTTACATCCTTGGATGAAAATATCTCTATTTCACTCAAAATCCAACGTTTTGGAGTGAGATTTCATCCATAGCAAACCTAAGAATGTGGGAGGGCTTTCCCACTCTATAAAATCAAGTCTAACAGACATATTCAGAGGATCTTTTAAAACTTGGAAACTAGTGCACTGTAACAAAATAAAAAAATAAGAGAAGATGGAAAGAATTTATGTGTCTTGCTCCTCTCTTTGTAGCTTGTAAAAAGGGCATCCCAATGCACGAGGCTCCCGCTACTACAGGGTCTGGGTAGGGCAGATTGTACGCAGCCCCACAATGTGGAGAGGCTGTTTTCATGTTTCGAACCCGTGACCACCAGGTTGCAATATGACAACCTTACCGTCACACCAAGGCTCGCCCTCTTCCTCTTTTTGTAGCTCGTATATATAGAAAATAAAAAACAACTATTAGATAGGATCTAGAACTCTACAAATCAAAGTCTTACATACAAACTAAAGACAAAGTAAACTCAAAATAGGAAAAGGAAACTAATTGGTAAAGGAAACTAATAAAGCGAATTAATAAACTAATTACGAGTCCATATACTAATAGGAGTTCAAGTCCTAGAAGCTAGCACTAAATACTTTGACTAAGTCAAAGCAAGCAGTGTACAGTTACAATTTTATTACACTAACATGCACGAATTTGCAACTTTGGTTAGAAAACCAGTGTCTTCTCCAACTTCTACTTGAGACAAGCATAACCCCAAGCTACTGTAATTTGACTCTTCTTCATCAGATAAGCCTTCTATCTAAATTCCTTTAACTTTGCTCTCTTTGCTTACCTTTTGTGTGGGAAAGAAGGTATACTCCTGCTGTCTTTGCAGACTCTGTTTAATGCAAGGTATGTTCCTAAATCCCATATTGCTTGGATATTGAATGTTTAGAATTCCTAAAGTTTTAGGTTTCCATGCATTCACGATCCCAAACCCTTCTTCTCCATGCATACTAGTTGCCTATGCATTAGACATCATGCTAGGTTCTCTATTACTTAATCTATCAATGAATAGTATGCTTGTATGACAGATATGTCATGATCCCTGGATTATTTCATGCATCTTCATGCCTATTATATGGATTTACAACATTCAATATTAAAATCTTCATAATGTGTAGTTAAGATTCCTGGGGAAGATTTCTTGTTTTTTCATAGGTTAAACTCTATGAATCCATGAATTACTTGTCTAGATTTATTTTCAAAACATACTATCACACCTCTATTTGCATCCTCATAGTGTTAATTTGCAAAATGTTGCACGCATATCATGATATGCATCTAATCTCCACCCATGCCATTCCTATATCTCCATTGCATGCGTGTAGCCATCATGTTAGGGTGTCACACGTAGTTGCATACTTGCATGACACTCATTCCAATAGAATGTTTAGATTCATTCATTTAATCCGTATCATTGCATCATCCATTTAATTTAATTTAATTCTACCATTTTTTTTTATCATTCTAAGGTTAGCTTTATCATTTTAACCACTGGTGCAAAGGTCTCTTGGTAATCAATACCATATGTCTGTGTAAATCAACGAACTACTAGCCTTGCTTTATACCGATCCATTGGGCCATCACTGTTCTGCTTGACTGTAAAAACCCATTTGCACCCTACTGGTTTCTTACCCAGTGGGAGAGAAACAAGATCCCAAATATTGTTCTTCTTCAAGGCTCTCATTTCTTCCATCATTGCAGCTTTCCACCGCTCATCCAAAATTGCATCCTGCCATTTCTGAGGGATAGACACAGAGAAAAGAGAAGACACAAATGCATAAAAGGAAGGAGACACCATACGAAACAAAATTAGAGATTGGATCGAGGGTGCACGCCCTAGTACCTTGACGAACAGCAATAGGTAGATCAGAATCAGAATCAAAGAGAGAAATGTCCTTACCAAGCGTTTGATCAGTCTCTGGATCTTGGGTTGACGAAGGGACATGTGAAGTTGCGTTGATGGCAGTGGTCTTTCCTTGCTTGCTTCTGACATGGCTATAAACTTGTAGAGGCTTAGCAGCATTTGGACTGGCAACAGTAATGGGTGTAGAGGACAGCGGTATAGATGGTGGTATCTGTGGTGTAGGTGAAGTAGGTGAAGCCAGTTGATCTGGTTCCTGAGAATTAGATTCCATAATTCCTCTTACTTGGACTCTTTCTGTGTCAGCCTCCATTCGTACAATCAAAGGCGCATCTTCAATTGCATCTGTCTCCCCCTGAAGATGTGACTGATAATACATCATGTCTTCATGGAAGAGAACATCCCTGGTAATAAAAGTACGACGGGAAGGTGGATGGTAGCATTTATACCCTTTTTGTGTAGCAGGGTAACCAAGGAAAATACAATGAACCCCCTGTAGATCAAGCTTGCAGAGCATAACACACACATCCAAACACTTTTGGTGGAAGAACAAACAAATGATCACCGAGTAAGAAATCCAAAGGAGCCTTGTTGTTGAGTACTCTCGACGGCAACCTGTTGATGAGAGAGGTTGCTGTAAAGACCGTATTACTCCAAAATTTCGAGTGTACATTGCCTTCAGACATAAGGGCTCTGGCTGTTTCAAGGAGATGACGATTCCTTCTTTCTACAACCCCATTTCAAGCGGGTGTATCAACACAGCTTGTCTGATGTAGAATCCCATGATCGGAGAGATATCGCTGAAAATGCCCATCAAGATACTCGCGTCCATTGTCACTACGAAGTACCTTTATTTGGGTATGAAATTGGATCAGTATCATCTTATGAAAATGGCATAAACACTCTAATACTTCACTTTTATGATGCATAAAATATACCCAAGGCAAGATGGCGAAGTAAGAAGCAGAACGTTGTGGTACGTTCCAGTGTAGAAGAAGAATTCAAAGCAATGGCTCAAGGTATATGTGAACTTCTATGGTTGAAAGGTCTACTCAGTGACTAGAAAGTAAATTATTTTCAACCCATGATTCTCTCGTCATAATAAAACTGCCATCAACATTGCCAACAATCCAATTCAGCATGATCAGACTAAGCATGTTGAAATAGATCGTCATTTTTTCAAAGTGAAGCTAGAGAGTGGTTAGATTCAGATTCCTCAAGTCAGATCAGAGGATCAGCTGGCCCATGTTTTCACAAAAGGATTACCAGTAAAATATTCACACAATTCTGTCCAAGTTGGGAATGCATGATATCTATGCACCAACTTGAGGAGGAGTGTTGTCGAGGTCAATGTAATCAGCGATATAACACTAGTGCTATGTCGTTAGGGGTATTTTTGGTATTTTCTAGTATTTAGTTAGTTATGCTTTATGGTTTATTTTCTCTTATTAGTATAAGGGTTATTCTTGCAATCTGTCCTTTATTACTTTCATTATAAATAAAGGTGTGTAGGGAGAGGATCAAATAATTTTTTCCCATTCAACAGTTAAGAATATGCAATCATATGTTTTTCCTAATTTTAGGCATTTTAGGAATTTTCTCTAGCTTTTTCCATGCATTGGAACATCCTAGTGGTATTTTTTAATTTTTATACATTTAATAATGCACGAATTTCCATGCCATTTTTTTCATTTATTTCCATCATATTGCATGTTTTTTAGGGTTTCATCCATCTTAGTGAGATTTCATGCATCCTAGGCTTTTCAACCATTTAAGGGCACTTCATGCTTCCAGGTTCTTTTCCATGTACATTAAGGTTGCATAGTGCATCTTACCATATTTGTATCCCTTGTATTTTTATACATCTTTCAATGTTTGCATCCTTTGTGTATCTCCGTATCTTATATCTTTCCATATCTATTTTATTCTGTTTTTAGCTCACATATTTCCATGTTTGTGTATCATATCTCGCCATTCAAATCTTTCCATCTTGTATTATTTTATTTTATTTTTATTTTTTTACATTCATGTACACTAACCATGGCAAGAACAAATCACAAGTCAAAACATAATTCTCAGCCTTTGCATGAGTGTGCTTTGTTTTACTTTTTCAAGGAATATCAATTATGTTGTTAAATGGCACTTGGAATGGAGGGTTGGTTATTGGCCGGGCGGATTGGGTTGCCTAAAACCTTCCCGGGACTGTACCTTGAGTAGTTCCCAGATTTCTCTAACTGAAGACCGATTCAACCGTTGATGCACAAAAGTCATACACTGGGACTTGGACCCTAATCTAGGTGGCGACTCCTCCTTCAATCACAAAGGCAACATTGCAAATCCAGTGCCCACTTCACAGACAAGAAGAGGAAGAGGACGCAAATCCGTAACCCTTTATCATCACACTTAAGTCACAAGATTCAAGTCAAATCGTCAAATTCATCAATTAGATCACAAAACCAAAACAATAATCCACAAATTTCTGGAAAGCATTTTATTGGGAATAGTCCCACATTGCTAATGAGATTGGAATCTTGGGGTTTTATATATGGAGAGTCCCTCCACTTACTAGTTCGAACTTTTGAGTTGGAAACTTGACATGGCATCAGAGCTCCAAGTTCCCTCTCATATTAACCCTAAAAAAAAGGCTAAGTCACCGAAAGAGGGACACCAGATGCACAAAAAAGGGACTATGGTTACCTAAAGAGGGACGGTCACCCAAAGGAGGGACTTTATGTCACCCCTAAAGAGGGATCAATCATCCAAAAAGAGGGATTTTATGTCACCCCTAAAGAGGGACCAGTCACCTGATAAGTGTCATGTATAGCCACATATATTACCATATATACACCACCTAACGGTGGGGTTACATGTGAGGGGAAGTATTGGGAATAGTCCCACATTGCTAATGAGATTGGAATCTCGGGGTCTTATATATGGAGAGTCCCTCCACTTACTAGTTAGAACTTTTGAGTTGGAAACTTGACACATTTAATGATTGTTAAACTACATTACAGTCCACACGATGGGACCTATTCAAAATCCTCATTATGTGGGACTCTTTGACCAGCACAGTTGGTGTAGGACTCTTTGACTACAGTTGTTGAGTTACAATAGGACTCTATAGTCCTATTGTGTCTACAGTTCTATACAATCCTATTGTAATTAGATATCTTATTAGTATATGAACTCCTAATTGTTAATACAATATTTCGTCCATCAATGATATGACAACACGTGGCTCAATCCATAGACGACACATGGTTTAATCTGGAGGTGACACAGATAGTCACTCAGAGTATCTCAATTGATGAGACGTGTGTAACACGTGTCACAGCTACATGCATCGAGCAGTTACATACATGCAAAGGAACACTCTCTGCTCAATGACAACTGCCTACAATAGCACATCGTGTACGACTGACCACGATGGCCGCATTCATATCTCATCCTACCGTTAGGTCCTCATCCAACGGCAGAAGACCAACATAACTGTTTATACAACCACCCACATCATCATACTACTTATAACCACTCCGATCAGTTGTCCAGAGGTCTATAAAAGCACCAAAGCATACGGAGCAAGGTAAGTTCAATTCTCAGTAACCATCCCATTGTTAGACTCAAACCTTACCCTACATTCTAAGGAGTGTCTCTCTGCTAGACACTTTATTCTGCTTGATCTGAGAACTAACTTAAGCATCGGAATGGCCACCGGACAACCTAGTCCATTTCTCTGTGTGTATTTTTGTTGTTACAAGTACCTCTCTGTAGGTCGGTTATAACAATGAATAACTCGTTTATTACTACGGTCCATTGTGTTAGCGTTGCGTAACTCTCCTAAGCTGTGAAGAGATCTACCGACGTGGCGGCCAAGTCTACGGTCTAGTTTTCTGCATCAACACTAATTAGTTTATGAGTTTGCTTTACCAATTAGGCTTGTTAGTTTCCTTTTCCTATTTGGAGTTTACTTTGTCTTTAGTTTGTGACTAGGACTCTGACTTGTAGAGTCCTAGATCCTATCTAATATGTTTTTTGTTTTTTATTAATACAAGGAGAGGAGCAAATATACTCTCTCCCTACCTTTTTTCTCTTATTTTTTCTATTTTGTTACATGGTATCAGAGTAGGTGCCATTTTGAGAGTTGACTAAAGTTCTTCGTTATGGTGTGCAGTCACCATTGCTGCCTCTACTACATTTGCTTTAGTTTCCTATTCTCTGCTTGTTTTCTCTACATTGATTTCTTGGTAAATCTGTTATTGTCCTCCAATAATGGTTGCTTGAGATTCATGATCGAACCATTGTTTGGTTATTTTTCTGTTTTCTTGTTTGATCCATTGCTGGTTCGGTCAAACTCCATTAATGGCTATTGTTATGGTTCCGTCTTTTTTTATACTATTCTGCTGATGTTCAGATTTTCTATGATGCAATCACTAACTAAATTGATTTAAAATCAGGCCCTATTTTCTCCTATTATTATGCTGCTGTGTCGAGTTTAGCTAATTCATTGAACTCTATTTTGTTTACTCGATTCTGCTGTTGCTCATAATAGAGTTAATTGATTTTGACCGATGATTTTCACCCATCTATTTCCTATCTTATCTAGCTGTCGTTAATTATGCTCTTGCTTAATATCTGCTTATCACCCCCTTATTATATTAATCTAATTCTGACCAATAGTATTCATCCACCTGTTGGAGTCTACTCCTATCTTTTTGCTGCTGTCAAAGGAATATTCTCTTGCTTCTGTCAATTGCAAGTACTTGTTTGAACCTCCTTTATCCTATAAAACAGGGTTTGTTTCTCCTATTGTTTTGCTGTTGCAATTGAAATTAATATTCTGTTTACTTTAATCGATTCCTACCCAGTCAAGATTTGATTTAATCTATTTCAGATTTAATAGGACTTCTCTATCGTCTGGAGTCTTATCCTATTTCATATTTAATAGGACTTCTTGTTGACTGGAGTCTTATCCTATTCCAGAACTGCCGTCAGGTGAATGTTTTATCAGTGGTATCAATCTGAATTAATTACTTTTAATTCTGATTTGATATGTCCTTATCTCATTGGCTGTTGATTTGGTCCTAATAAACAAGCCATTGATTCTATTGGGAATGGATACTATTACAGATTAGATCAAACACTGCTGTACTGTTTTGTGTTATAAAGAGTTCTATCATCTTGAGGACTTCTTGATAACTCACATATCCACCATTAGATCAAGTTCAAATTCTGATATGATGTTACCCTATCCTAATCCCACTAGGGCTTCACCATATTTCTTAATCCAACCGTTGGATTGACATCATCTTTTGATATTTTGCTTGAGTCATTGATGTTTATGTGAATGCAGATTCTGGTTGACAATAGTTGGTTGGATTTTGACTTTTGACATTTGTCCAAAAAAAGAAAAAATTATAGGGAAAAAAAGAGGAGAGAACCTATCTTCCAAAGTCCTAATGTTGCAAGGACTTGTTCATATCTCTTAATCCGATTGTTGGATGATTTTGAAATTTTGATATCTCATCTCCCACCGTAATTTGTCCACATGGAATGTTCCACGTGAGGGAGAGATTATATATACTGCTCAAGTTCATTGAAGAGAACTAATGCAACCTACTACATGCTCGTGTTGGTAGCCTACTACAGATGCATGTGATGCAACTTACTACATGCTCGTGTTGGGAGCCTACTACGATTGCACATGATGCAACATTTTGTTCAGTTGCACAAGATGCAACCTTTATTCAGGTCTACTCATTGGCAAGAGACTATTATCAGTTGCACAAGATGCAACCTCGCTGCTTTTGTTGATACAGTGTTTCAAGCTGAAGCTATCACTGTTGTTGCTACTTCCGTTGCTATATTGTTTCAAGCTGAAGCTCTTACATTCTCCTATGCTCCAGCATGAGGGGGGTGTTAAACTACATTACAGTCCACATGACGGGACCTACTCACAATCCTCATCGTGTGAGACTCTTTGACTTGCACATTTGGTATAGGACTCTTTGACTACAGTTGCTGAGTTGGAATAGGACTCTATAGTCCTATTGTGTTTACAATTCTATACAATCCTTTTATAATTAGATATCCTATTAGTGTATAGATTCCTAATTACTTTATGAGTTTGTTTTATTAGTTTCCTTTACCCATTAGACTTGTTAGTTTCATTTTCCTATTTGGAGTTTAATTTGTTTTTAGTTTGTGACTAGGACTCTGACTTGTAGAGTCCTAAATCCTATCTAATATGTTTTCTATTTTCTATAAATAACTACAAGGAGAGGAGCAAATATACTCTCTCCCTCCTTTCTTCTCTTATTATTTCTATTTTGTTACAATGATAACTTTTAGATCAGATCCCAAGAACTAAAACCATGTGGAGTGAGCATCTCTTTGGCCATGATTGCATTTTATAAGAATCGATTTGAAAGAAATTAAGGTCAGAGGAAGCAAAGGATTGAAGGCTGTATTTTGTCATGACAGTTAAAAAATTATGATCAATGGGGCAGCCCAAAATTTTTCCACAGTGCTTGAGGTATTTGAGAGGGAGATCTGTTGTTCCTTCTCAATATAAAGGTCAAACCTGATTCCTGCAGGCGTAGATTTGGGGATAATGGAAGTTCTCCGGATGAAAAGAATGCTCAACATCTCATTTTCAATATGCAAAAAACAGTTTCTTTTCTGCCTCGCAGCCGCAGGAGTGGACAAGATGCAGGCAGTCAGCTTCTGGAGTCTTCAGGGGCAGTTCTATGATGTATATCAAAAAGTTAAAGATGTCCAGGAACCATCTCCAGAAAATCCTAAACATACTAGGAGACCACATTGGGTGTACAGTCCTCTTTACTAGAGTGAGTCCCAATCATATGAGTCTTGCATCCAAACCAAGAGAAGGCAGTATAAAGATCCATCATTCAGTTCTGATGTGGTTTGGGAATTTGTTACTAATGAGCCTCTATTAAAAAGGACCAATTCTGAAGCCCAAAACAAGGCTAAATAAGTCTACTGCTTCTATTTTTTTTCTTATCAACGGATGCTTGTGCATTACTCATCAAGTCAGAGTATTGCATTACAAGTACCATAGCGATCTTTTTCTTTGAACGGATGATTGTGTTTGAAGGACATTTTGCATCCATCAGAATTCATGTGGTTACCTTCCTTCAAATGGACAAGAAATACGCCACTAGGTGAAGGTGTATTTCACTCAGATTTAGCTGTGGTGCAATGACATGCAGGGTACCCCAACCTTGTAAAAATCAAGGTAGGGGCTCTCACGGAGCATGAACAAAGAAGGATAATGATGTGATCTAATCTGTTTCGAGTGGTGGTAATTCCCATTGTTTGAATAGGATTGATTCCAGTTCAACACCTTCCTCCTGCTTACAACCGCCGGTAAGTTGAGGACTAGACCACATATTGGCAGACATATTGTGATCTTATTGGCAAACTTGGTTTCAGTGATACCATATACCACATATGGTGGGAACGCAACCTCCGGACTTGGATGAACAAATCAAGGAAAATCAGCCAAATCTGGGACGTCATCATCTTTGATATTCGAGGAGCTCTTCGGCCTCTAGAGATAGTTTACCCAGACATGGCCCGTAACAAATTTATTGTGAATGCTTAGGATCTACCTTCCAACTCTCTATGGATAGGAGTTCCCATGATATTTAGGCATTTTTAATGCCTTTGCCTCTTGATCCCCCCCCCCCCCTTGAGGAGCTCCTCCGTTGTATTTATAACTTTTCTCTCGTTAGTATATTCTCTATTTACTTACCCAAAAAAAAAGTATATTCTCTATTCACCCCAAAAATAAATTGGGGACTAAACCAATATATAAACATTGACATGTGGACGTGGAAACAACTCTTAAATATGGACAGGAAAAGAGAGAAACAATATTTTAAATTTAACTATTCAATTTTGAATAAGTGCAGCCTTGTTACATCACATGGATGAGCATATCTCGGTCCGGCCCATGGTGACTCTTAGATCTGCAAGTGCTGGATTAGAAGGGTCTCTTTCAGTTGATAGACTAGATGGGCCTTCTACTAAACCTACAAAGTTTGACCAGCTAGATTTCTTGCACCAGTACTTGGCTCATCTAGGATGGCCTCAAAACCTGGAACAGAATCAACAAATAAAAGACCCATAACCCTACAAAGCCCAGTTTTTGACATTAGAAGGAAAACAAATTGTTTTTAAAAATCCCACTCATCATGCTTAGCATTTCCAAAGAATGACCATGCAGAAATTTAGTTAGCTGACGTTTGGTGAATTGTTACGGCAACTAGAGGCAATTTCCAGCAATTGCCAGCCATGAGAACAATATTGTTGGTGAAGACCCAACTACTATGCAGGAGAACCTGTTGGCTGAGGCAACGCACCACCTCAGAGAATCTCTGTTGTTGGTCACCCTGTTGCTTTTAAAGGCAGCCATCATCCAAAATGTGCCATCAACCTTTTTTTTTTTTTTTTTTTTGGATAAATAGATAAGCCATCAACTATTGATCTGCAAGAAGTGGACTCCCAAAATCCAACAGCACATAAGGAGTGACATTGAAAGAAATTGCCACCTTCTCTTATTCTTTCTCCCATGTATCTGCACTTCCTTTTTCCCTTTACACCTCTTTCTTTCTTCTCTTTTTCTACTGGTTATTCTTCTTAAAAATAGTCACATAGACAAGTTTTCCTCCCAACAAGCAGACAAGTTTTCCTCCCAACAAGCAGTCCATGGTAGTTATAAACTTATACCACCCAACTCATGGGGCTCAAAATTTACTACATAATTAACAAATATAAGACAAAATATATGGATATAGAGAGATAAGAGCCTGTATGGCAAGTAAGACTCACTCCAATTGAAGTCTAAAGAAATAAGGACATTTTATATGCATTTAAACCCAGCATAGTACATACCTAAAATTAGTCCCAGACAAGAATTGATATCCAGGTGTCTTAAAAAAGCAAAAGGCTATCAACTAGTAGAAACAGATAAAAAATTTAGGGTAAAAACATACTTATCGGTTGCAGTCGCAGTTAAGGCAATAACAGGAACATCCAAGAGAATTCCACGTAATTTGTCCAACTGTTTGTACTCTTTCCTGTAAATAACAAATCACAAACCCATAATAAAAACATAATAGGCATGGTGCCAAGGCGACCTAAGGCGTTGGAGGGCTGCCTGAGCGCTCAGGCAACAAAGCGAGTCGAATAGGCTTACCCAAGAGGTTATAAGGGTGCCTCTTCCATAAAAGATTTATACAAAAGGGAGGGAATTAGAGCATCAATTTTCATTGTTTTTAATATATATGCATGATTCCATGCATTATGGTGTATATATGTACTTTATACATCCAATAAAAATGATACAAAAGGCATCAATTAAAAAAATGCTTGATACAATAAGGCTACCAAACGCCCATGGCTTGAAAAACCGCATGGACACTTAGGCGACACGTTGGCTTATCTTCTACAGCCAAGATTATGGAACATAACTCTTTGAAGCTCAATACCCTTTCCTCTTAGTAAGAAAGCGTCCATAGTTTTTCTTTCTTTTGAGCAGAGTTGTTCTTGATGCTATTTATAAGTTTCAACAACATGACAATCACTTGCAAATGCAATGAAAGTGCCGTAGCCATTGTTGTCAAGGAGCCAAGGCGAACCAAGGTGTTGGAGCCTTGAGACATAATGGGTGCCTAGACGACCAAGGCGCCCAATTTTCCAAGGCGACGCCTTAACGACTATGGTTGTAGCCGAATTGATGGACCGACGATGTAATGAAAAAACTAATCCATCATGGACTTGGGAATTTTATCGGTGATGGAAGATGTGAAAGGGGTGTGTTTTGTTATGTGGGGGGGAAAAAGGTGTTGTCTTATCTTTGTTGCTTAAGATGAAGGCTCTTCTTTCCACTTTTTTCCTTTTGTCTTCAGCATATCCAATGGCAGCAATTGCATCATGATCTTGTAAGCAACTTGAAGATATGGGCATATTGAATAACATCCTTTTTATAGACACCTTGGTGGGCAATCAAAATATAGGTTTTTCCCTGAACAATAGGTGTTTCTTTGACCATAACTTCGTGTTTCAATATTATGTACCATGACAGTTCCAAACTGATCTCATTAATGAACTGTTTTCTTGTATGAGTTTGATCCATTGCCTCACTATCAATGAAGATGGCAGAAAGTTTTACGACCTGTGATTGCAATTTTTTTACTGTCTGGCCCTAGCTTTGGCTTCATGATGATCCATTTCGCATGGTCCCTAAATCAAGCAAGCGTTGAAGAACATGAACCCAACAGGGCATTTGTGGACCACTTACTACGTACTTGCAAGGTTAATGGATTCATGGATATGTGTCATTAGTCTGATGCCATGGCTATACCAAAGAAAGCAGGACTTACAGAACTTTTGGAATGAAGGAAGCAAAAAGAACCTGAAATCATGGCCCCACTCTGATATGCAATGCGCTTCATCAACCGCCAGCAAACAAATTCCCACGTTCAACAGGTTTGACCAAAACCTACCATGTCCAATAATATAAAATGACAACAATCCATTAAGATGTTCAATCTTATACAAGCTCTAAAAAAGATAATTACCCATGTAACACCGTCCACTAAGCACTAACCAGGAACCAGTAAAGTCATGAAATATCAGAGAATCTTCTAAACCAAATTATGCCATTACCAAAGAAGCAAAGACAAATATTTCAAGCGTCTTCAGCAAAAAGAAAAATGAACTCAGGTATTTTTTTTTTTTTTTTACAAGGCTAAAATATAACATCCACAACAAGAAATTTAAAAAACTATTCATCTAAGGGTATTGTTAAAGTAATAAATGCTTGGCCTTGTGGGTCCTTCCAGAATTTCAGAAAGTTAAGTTCTTTTTGAAGAAGAGTAAGTACTAAGTCCGTTAGGAAGTTTCTATTTTAGAGAGTTACACTCAGTTTAAGAGATAGTAGTAACATACCCTACAAGAGAAGTCACCGAATGGAACAAGAAAAGTGCTCGATTGTGAGGTGTGCTTACAGTAGGCCTGTACGCAGCCATCTCCCTCCCCCTCTCTTCTCTCTATTTTCCTAGGGACTGATCTTTTATCCTATCTTATTTCCTCATCTTTCTCCTCATCGATTCTCTCCTCTTCCAGAAGTATTTCTTCTTATCTCTAATTCTCCACTCTTATTCTGCTAATTTATTCTTCTCTCCTGTGTTCTCATTTTTCTAGTGTTCTGGTTTCTCTTTCTCTTCCTTCTTTCTGTTATTTCTGTGACAGATCTACCAGTATACAGTGTACACACTACAGCAGATCAGTATTTGCTTTATCTTCATTCATTTTCTCCCTAGAACCAAACCCGAATCCTTTTCTCTAATTTTATTATTCTCGGTTACTGTTGACGGGCTCCATATCCCAAAACAGCATCTAATTTCTTAAACTCTCTCTCTCTCTCTCTCATTTCTTGTGTTTCTTTTTCCTCTAATTAATCTTATCAAAGGATTAAAGTATCGTATATCGATATCGTATCAGTCAGGCGATTTTAAGAGACGTATCATATCGTATCATGGATACAGTAGATACACATGGATACGGGGCAAGATATGCACAGGAATGATTAGGGAATATGGAAAACACAATTTTAAAACATAAAAACACTACAAAAAAATACATTAAGAAGTAAAATGTTTCTTATATTCATATTACTCCATCTAATACCATGTCAAGTTATGAACTAGTTCTAACTCAGAGTTATAAGTCTCAGAAAGGGGTGCAACCAATAAGATTTGATAGATATTTTTTTACATATATGCAATAACCACCCTAGCCCATTAACTAATGATAGTGTCTAACCCATTCATGATAGAACCGTGTATACTCATCTGGAGTCAACATTTTCGTTGATAGGAGAATGTTCGGGTTTTTTTTAAAACTGTAAAATATAAAAATAAATAACAAAAAATTAAAATCATAATTTCAAGTATGCAACACACTTAGTTTGTATACTTGAATGGAAATCAGAATATTAGCATTCATTTTGGAGCACATTTACATGAAAAAAATGAATTTATAAATTATATTTATTTTGAAAAAAAAATAAAAACGAAAAATTAAAGAGATGCACCAAGTTGGTAAATCAACACACTACAATCATCATATAAAAGATACAAAATGATAAGATTCATTTTTGAGGAAAAAAAATTTCTTGAAATGTATCCAAGTGTATCGAGGCGTATTGAGCCGTATCGGTTCGATACGCTTGATACACTTCGTTACACTTATTGTTTTTAAAATTAAGAGATGTGTCCAGTAATATCAACTAGTGTTGATAATTATATGAATAGTACGATAGAGACTAGAACTTTGGGTGCCTTATATATGTGAGAGTCCCTCCACTTACTAGTTCGAACTTCTGACTTAGAAACTTAACAGAGACGAACAGCTATGATGCCGGCATTACCCGCAAAACAGTCAGCTCTCTAGACCACCCAACAATTCTCTAAGTATGCCTCTTTTAAAGAGCCTGTTCGATGTGAATATTGTGGTAAAGACAGGCATATGAAAGAAACCTACTGGAAGCTACATGGGAAACCAGTAGATTTTGAGGCCAAGCGCCGTGAAAAAGGGATACAGATGACCAAGAATTTCAGAACACCCTAGGCCATTTGGACAGAAACTTGCCCTCCTATTAGACTTTCCCAAATACTCTCAGCAGAAGAACTTCAAGCTCTTCGAAATCTGCTAAGGCCATCTACTGTAGCACCTACCAGTCTTCCATCAATATCTCCTATTCCAAGTTCATATTTTGCTCAATCGGATATTCCTCAAGCTGGTCATTGTGCTTCCACTGTCTCTACCCCTTGGGTTATGGACACTGAAGCCACTGACCACATGACTGGTTCTTCTAGCTCCTTTTATCTGTACTCTCCCTCTTCTGGGCCCGATACAATCCGAGTAGCCGATGGGTCCCTCTCCCCTATATCTGGAAAGGGATCCATCCATTGCATTTCTTCCTTTACTTTAGAATCTGTTCTTCATAACCCTAGTTTCTCCACGAATTTACTTTTTATTCGTAGTCTTACCAAGTCCCTTAATTGTAAAATAACCTTTTTTCCTCCCATTTGTGTGATTTAGGATCTGGTGGGCGGGAAGATTATTGGACATGGTAAATTGCATGGTGGTCTCTATTTGCTTGATGATGGTCCTTCAAAACCTAAATCAATCCATATGCACTCTTCACCCCATACCACCCAACACCACATTTATTCGGCCTTGAGCACCCTACAACAGTGGCACCGTCGTCTGGGTTACCCTTCTACTATTGTGTTATCTCAGTTTTTTCCCTCTTTAATTAAAAATTGTAATAAAGACAAGTTATTATGTGAAGCTTGTGTGTTGGCTAAACAAACTCGTACTTACTTATTTACCTTCTACAAATAGGAGTAGTGGTATATTTGACTTGGTACATTCTAATGTTTGGGGCCCAACTAGGACTACATCTATTTCTGGACATCGATGGTTTGTCACATTTATCGATTGTTACTTTCGCACAACATGGGTGACTATGTATGTATACGACCCTCGTCCGAGGCTAGAAACTAGTCGACATCAGCATCCAACTGGCTGGCCAAGTGGGGGTCAGGCCTCCCCCCAGGCTGATCCATCACTGGTGCTCCTGTGTCCCGCAACCACTCCACTATTGGATCGTCCTCTTCAAAGTTAAGTTGAAAGATGTTGGCGAGCTTGAAAGGGAAATCATCTTCCTTTTTATGATACATGCATTGTAACCTCAGCCTCATGTTGTAATGCACAAAGACCAAGTCATTCGCCATTCAGAGCCAAGTCGATTCCGCCTCTTTGAATGAATGAGGTTGAATGTACTCCAGTTTCGCTCACAGCCAGATGCGGAGCATGTTTGAGATAACACTCTAGTTGCTATCTTATTCAGAGCAGGTGCGTCTTTGCCATAAAACACCTACCATTCAGCTGTATAAGAACAATAACATATTTTAATTTTATATGTCATCTACACGTAATACATAAAACATAAGATTTTAATTTGCTTGCAATTTGCATACACATATACGGATCAGTTTTGTCTCGGCCAGCCACTGCAGTGGGCAAAGAAAAACTCCCATAGCCTTCCCTGAAGGCTTTAATCTAGAAACAAACGAAAACTTATAAGTATTTGCAATTATAATAAATGGTTTTGCCAATTATTCATTATTCAGTAATTGAAGCATACAACTCACCTCTACATTTGCCATTGCCTGTTTAACGGGATTTGGCTCCAACTTTGCAACCATTAGCTTCACTGCTTCAATTAGGTCTGTGTTCATCCCAAGTACATGCATATACTGGTACTTGGGGAATATTTGACAGCATATAAAAGATTAAAACAAATAAAATTTATATTGGTACATAAATAACACTAAAGTAAATACATCATCAAATTTACTCACCAACCTTATGTAATGGATGCTTGAGTTAGCTCTCCCATCGGTCACTGATGATCTTGTTGTAGTTCTTGTAGCCACGTGGTAACACAGTTTTAACACGTTGCTTCAATGAGTCCACGGCAGCATAAAGGAATGGCATGGTAGGTCTCCGTTCAGTATCTACCAATCTCAACACCTGCACTACCGGATGCAACACCTTCACTACCACCTTCACGTTTTGCCAAAATTCCTCTGAAGCGATGATAGTCTGTGCTTGCACTCCATGGGGGAAGCTGACTCTCTCCAAGCAAACCAGTCCTCAGATGCAAACATCAATCTGAGTCCGGCCATCTTCGCCTCAAAACTCCTTAATGCTATGAAGTTTGTCACGAATCTGGTAATGCCTGGTCTTACCAAATCCCCTCCACATCTCTCCTTTACCATGTTCAAAGAATAACCATGGTTGTAGACGAAAGAAGTGACTTATCTTGCTTATTCAACCACTCTCTTTACTTTGCCAATATTGCCCATGTCCTTCAACATCAAATCAATACAATGGGCTGCACATGGAGTCCGGAAGAGATTGCAGTCGGTTCTGTTCATCATCATCTCCCCTGCCTTCTTAAAATTGTTGCCGTTGTCAGTCACAATCTGGACAACTTTCTCAGGTCCCACCTCACCCACCACTTGTTCCAACAGCTCATGAATATATTCAGCATATTTTCTCTCAGCTGATGCATCCCCAGACCTAAGGAACACCGTCTTCCCATCACAATAAACCATGAAGTTGACGATGGACTTTCTGGTAGGACCAGTCCAACCATCACACATAATGGTTACTTCATAATCTTCCCAATTCTGCTCGACTCAGAATCCACTCTTGTAGTTCTTTCTTATGTTGAGGCAAATAGTGATTCATCATCTCATATTAATTTGGGCCGTTAACCCCTGTCCCGGCCTTAGCAACTGCATCTAGCATGCTCTGATAGTGGGGGCATGTGGTGGCATTTGCTGGGATGCTGTGAAAGAACGACCACTTGGAGTAAGCATACCCTACTGACTCCTTATTCTTTTCTCCAAATATTGATTTTATTTTTTTTTGCTTGCTCCCAGACTCCTAAAGACTTCGGGATCTTGCTGTAGCACTTCAAGATAATCATCATCCCATGCCCGAGGCTGAGGCACGGGTTGTTCCCTTGCACTTCGTGATCTGGAAAACCAAGAACCAATACCTTTGCTCTATGTCTATGGCTGAGGCTAATCAAATCCACTACCACTGCCACCTGCTCCAAATGTTCCTGCTCCTGTCCTTCTCCTTTCCTGATCCAATCTTAAGGTTTCCATACTAGCCATTGCCACATGGTGCATTTGTCTTGCCTCTGCCTCTATCATACCACTTACATCCCATTCCCCTTCCCTAACATCAAGTGAGTCACTAGAATCTGGTAAGGTTCCTCAGATTGCCTCCTCAAACTGTTGTTTATCTCTCCATGAGTGCCCTCCTTTGCCTCCCTCCCCTTATCTCTTCAGCTATGGCCCTGGATATCTCCACAGGACCTGCGGGCATTTGGCAACATCATTACCCAATCCACTCAAGTGTTTCTTCAATCTTGTGATGCCGCTAGACTGAAACTTCTTCCCACAAAAATTACACTGGGTTTTCTTCCTATCACCCTGAAAGGCATCCCATACTACCATGTAAGGTCAGTATGGGAGCCAGCACCGTCGACTCCATCGCTTGTCCCAGAACTTGGTCTAGACATAATTTCCAAGCATTTTTCATGGAAAACACAAACTTCAATAACATTACAAACTTGAACACAGCAAAAATTACATTTCAAAATATTCTTCATATTTTAAATGCGATCAGAATATTTTTTTCCTTATTTTTCCCTCTTTTATAGCATTTTTAAATCATTTTTAAATTATTTTTTAATTGCTGAAAATTATTTTTTAATATAAATAATTTAAAAAAATACATACAACAACCGAAATTGAAATCTGAAACCTTAGGACCGTAGATCGGCCAATGGTGATTAACATATAAATAGGTCATCATCATCAAATGAGTATGCGTAAATTACACCAAAGGTACCTGACGTTTTGAGAAATTATACCAGAGGCACCTCACGTTTCAAAAATCATATCAGAAGTACCTGACGTTTTGAGAAATTATACTAGAGGTACCTGACGTTTCAAAAATATTACACTTGGGGTACCTTTTATTTTTGTACTTCCAAATTTACCCCTGTTTAGCATAATTTTCTTGGTCCCCTTTGGTCACTCTCTTACCATCCCGTTGTCGCAATGACTCACCACTAGGATTCCCATGTGCTCATTGCCGTCTAAATTGCCCACCCCCTCTCCTGCCCCTGTCCTCTCCTGTGACCCTTCCTCACCGGCGGTTGCTCATCACTAAGTCACAAATCTCGACTATGGTACACACCTCCGGTGAAGATTCCGCACCCCAACTGACTGTTTTTCTAGCGGGTGTACCAATGATCAGGCACCAATAAGGATAGTTCAACAAGAAACGAGTAGTCCCTAAAAATTTGAAATAGATCAAATGGTTAACTTAGAGGATGCCAACGTTAAATAGGGTTAATGTTGGAAATATGAAAAGAGGTACCTCTGATATGATTTTTGAAACATGAGGTACCTCTGGTATGATTTCTCAGAACGTCAGGTACCTCTGCTGTAAATTACCCAATGAGTATTAATAATAATTATTTTAATTTTCAATTACTGGAAATTCATTTTTAAATGCAAATTATTGAAAAAAATACTAACATCAACCGAAATCGAAATCTGAAACCGTAGGACAATAGATCGACCAACGGTGATTAACATATAGATAGGCCATCATCATCAAATAAGTATAAATAATAATTATTTTAATTTTTAATTGCTGGAAATTCATTTTAAATGCAAATAATTGAAAAAATAACTACAACAACCAAAATCGAAATCTGAAACCGTGAGCTCATAGATCGTGCTGACGTATCTAACATATAAAAATTTCATCACATTCTACAAACTTTTTTTTTTCTCTCATAATCTCATGTAAAAATCTCATTTTTGGACAAAAATCTTACCTTCAACAGTTGATACAAAGCTCCCATAGCAATCCTCGTAGTCCGAAGCACCACCGGTAGCAAATTGATAGTCCAAACCAAAAAAAAATGAGGAAGATATGAAAAAAGGAGCAAAATAGAGCACAGAGCTGTTCTCGGTCGAGTTCTCGAAGGAGAATAGTGATCTGACCCTTTTATAAAGGGAAAAAAATATCCCAAAAGCAATTTCTCGACGAGATATAGCGAGAAATTGCAAGAAGACCGCTCGAGATCTCGGCAAGAACATGCAAGGTCGAGACGAAATGGGTTATCAACCCTGTTTTCGTTTCGGCTATTGTTGAGATTGGCGAAAAAGGCGAGATCTCGTCGAGATTTTATTCCATGCTCATATGGAGGCAGTTTACAGGATATTACATTACTTAAAGGCAGCCTCAGGAAAAGGGATCCTCCTATCGCCTAATAGTCATCTAAAAGTTAAGGCTTATACCGATGCAGATTGGGTAGGCAGTCCAGATCGTAAGTCTATATATGAATATTGTACCTTTGTGGGTGGAAATCTGGTTACTTGGCGCAGCAAGAAGCAGAATTTTGTAGCCCGATCCAATGCAGAGGCAGAATTTAAGGCAACGGCGCAGGGAATATGTGAACTTTTATGGTTGCAAGGCTTACTTAGAAACTAAAGGTTCAATGTCCCCAATCTATAACTCTATTTTGAGGCAATAAGGTGGCTATCAGCATTGCTCATGACCTTGTTTAGCATGATAGGACAAAACATGTTGAAATAAACCACCACCTCATCAAAGAGAAATTGGAAATTGGATAGATTCAGATCCCTTTTGTTAGATCAAAGGATCAACTGGCAGATATCTGCACCAAAAGGTTACTTGGGAAACCTTTTCATTTGATATTGTCCAAGTTATGTATACATGATATATATGCACCAACTTGAGGGGAAGTGTTGTAAATATGGACCGGCTGATGGCGTCGGGTTGATAGACCATCCTCCACATAAGTGGTCCATCTATCGCACCACCCATCTATCGCATGTTAAGTGTCTACGTTCAATGTACTCCTTTCTCACCTACTTTCTTTTTTTGGATTTCTTTCTTTTCTTGTAAATCTCTTTATCTATAAATAAGAAAGCTAAATGAGGTAACAACTCACTCATTCATTGTCCATCTCTAATTCAACAGTAAGTAATGCACATAAAAAATATTCTTAAGTTTGCTGACAGAATGATTGAGGATGGTATTTGATCAGGTCGTTTCCTCCTTCCAAGGAGCACTTGTCAAAGGTCGTGAAATCCTCAACGGCTCATTCACATCTAACAAGCTCATTGATTAGAGGGTAAGAAGTCACAAGCTCAAGAGGAACCAACTTATGTCATCGCATTGTTTTCTTTTAGGCAAAAACTAAAATTTTTGTGAAAGAATACCCTAATTTGAAGACTTAGCATGTACCTTTTGTTAACTTACGTAAGAATGGAAGTATACATGATAAGGGTCAGCTCTATCGTGTTTGATAGAGTTGTCCTTATCGGGTTGGACTGATGACTGCAACAAGGACTCCGCAGGCCTAACTGATCTGCAAACAGCAAGCTGCATTAGAGAAGGAGTCAACAGTCCTACCTGATCTGCAAGTCTACTCTATTTTAAGCTGTGTTGGAAAAGGACTCAACAGTCCTACCTGATTTGCATGTCTACTCTATCTTAGTTTCCTATTCTGATTAGAAGGCTAGTGTAATACCCCAAGTCTTGAGGTATTAATTATCCGATGTTTTCCTTTCTATTTAGACATTTTCTGTTAGATTTTGTACTCGGGGGTATTTTAGTAATTTTAACCCCAGTTTGAGGTGAAAGCAGAAATTTATAATATACTACAGTATAAATTTAATCATGTTGGAATTTAATTTGAATATTTCTTTATGAAGTATGTAGGTATATAATATACAATGTATGGTTATACCATCAGATTATGTTAATAGGTGGGCCCCACATGATTAGATGGTCCTCTGGAAGAGGGGTAAGTTTTAAAATAAAACTTTATAATTTTGGGTTTGGGTGTAATTGGAAAATATAAAAGGATAGGGAAGGAAATAAAAGAATTTAAAAATTGGGGACAAATAAAGAAGAAATTTTGACACTCAAGGGCTTATGCATAAAATTAAGAAAATGGGAGGACTTAAGTATAACCAATGCACAAATTAGAAGGATACCATTACATTTTATTTATTAAACCTTAAATCTAGAATTAGAAAACTTAAGTAAGGGTACGATAGTCATTCTATTTCATTTAATTATAACTAATTACGTTTTATATGTAAGTGTAAAACGTAAGAGGGGAGACAAAACCCCTTACGTAAGGGAGAAAAAAAAAAGATGAAGAAAAAGAAGAAGAAGAAGATAGAGATCAAGGTACATACCAAACCTCTCCCAACTCTTTCTCTCATCTCTCTGTCATTCCTCCTTGCTGTTCACACAAGAGGAAGAAGAACCTGAAAAGGGAAAAAAATGAAAAACCCTAAGTCTGGAACAAGTTGAATTTACTACTCCTTTTGGGTATTCATTTGTTAAGGGGGTGTTTGGTAACACTCCAGAAATTGGATTCTGACTTCTGGAGTATAAATGGAGTAGAAGCTTGTTTGGTAACCCGGTTCGGACTTCTGGAGAATCCATGAGTGAACCGGCTTCAAATGAGCTATAGAATCCAATTTTTTGGAGCATCAAATAAATGCTTTTCGACTTCAGAGCACAATTTTGAAGTAAAAATCACCCCACACCACTACTACCACCAACTACCACCACCAACACCACAACCCACCAGCCACCACCCACCACCGCCACCACCCATTACCGCCACTACCACCATCCTCAATCACCACCAACCATCGACCACCAACCACCGCCACCACCACCAACCATCGATCACCAACCACCGCCACCACCACCAACTATCACCCACCACCACCACCACCCCTCGTCGCCACCACCACCAACCACCCACCACCGCCACCACCATCCACTACCACCCACCGCCACCACCACCATCCTCAATCACCACCCACCGCTACCTACTATCGCCACCACCACCAACCACCGACCACCACCACCACCAACTATCACCCACCACAACCGCCACCACCACCACCCCCCGTTGCCGCCACCACCAACCACCCACCACCATCCACTACCACCCACCACCACCTAGCATCACCACCACCACCAGCCACCAACCACAGCCACCACCATCCACTACCATGGAATAAAATCTCGGCGAGATCAGATCTCGCCGATCTCGCCCTTCTCGACAGTAACGGAGACGAAAACAGGGTCGATAACCCTTTTCGTCTCGGCAGATGCATAATCTCGCCGAGATCTCGGTAAATCTCGCCGAGAAATTGCTTTTTGTTTTTTTTTCCTCTTTATAAAAGAGAAAACTCATTGTTCTCGGTCGAGAACTCGACCGAGAACTGCTGTTTCCTCTTTTTTATTAGTTTTTGAAAATTTTCTTATTTCTTCCTCATTTTTTCTTTGTTTGGACTTTCAACTTGCAACGGGTGGTGCTTCGGACTGCGGGGATTGCTGTGGGAGTTTCATATCAACTGTTGAAGGTTAGATTCTTGCCCAAAAATGAGATTTTTAAATGAGACCATGAGAGAAGAAAAAAATTGGTACAATCTGATGAAATATTTATATACGTGAGTCCGATCTACGAGACTATGGGATCATTTAGTATTGAACATTTGAACTATGATGTAATGATTTATAATAAAGTGTTATTTTGTTTCTCTTTCCCCCAATGCATTATGTTATTGTCTCATTTGCCATATTTGATTGAATATAATAGTCAATATTAGCCTAAGTTTACAACAGACTTCAGCATTGACTGCCAAAACATGGCTGTAAACCCAAACAACCACAAAGACTCATTATTTTTACAATTTTATGCTCTAAATGTATTTATGTATGTAAAAATGATGTTCCCCTGAAGTTGGAAACCTAAAAAATATATTTTGGCCACCAAGACTGTCTCAGACAAAATACAGTGTCTCGGCGAGATCTCGGTTTCGGAGGAGGCCGAGACTCCTCCGAAACCTGAGATTTTAAACCTTGTCCACTACCACAACCACCACCACCCTCCACCACCACCACCCACCCACCATCACCGTCACCAACCATCACCACTCACCACTAGTGACACCATCCGCCACCCCCCACTACTACTCTGGAGTCCATGACTAAATTAGATTAACAAATATGTTTCTACTCCCTCATTACTCTTGAATCCTTTTGAATTTGGAGTAGAAATTTGAGCCAGAAGTAAGAATCCTAGAGTTGAAGTTTTATCAAACAGCCCCTAATAATCTCTTGACCAAGGAAGTTTCCATCATTGGAATTTCCAAACCCTAGGTATATAAGCTTTGTAAAACAGAAATGTTAGTTTTGAAAAGCCTATTCTTCTAATCGAAGATGTGTAAGGCAGCTTGGTGTTTTGGATACCCAAAATGTTATGGTTAGGTTTTTCAATTTCATAATTATGTAATCTAACCTTCTAATTAAGACTATTTAGAACACATAGGTTTGAGTTCATGAACTTTGTGGAATCAGCCCAAGTGTAAAGCTTTAAAATAAAACTAAAAAGATTAGGGATGACTGATTATATATTTGATAAAACCTGAAATAAGGTCCAGTAGACCATTTGGTCAGCCGGTCAAGCTTAGAAGAGGATTGTTAAATAGGATTTTTGGGAGTTTTACTTCCTGCATTTCCAGACCTTAAAGGCACATGAAATTTAGATTTCTAACTATGTTTTCAATTTAATTTATCAGTTTTAAGTTAAGAACAAGTTAATTTCATCCCAAATTCCATTCTTATAGGGCCGGAATTGGGAATTGTTAACCGTCTTGCTGTCCTAGTGTAAGAAGTACAGCAAAGGGCATATTTGGGGCTGGAAAGAAAAAGAAAAGATTACTTAAGTTGTTGTCATAGGTGAAAGACTGAAAATCAGCAATGTTAGGTGAGGAGAATTATCTACTTATACTTGTTGTATGTAACT
Source organism: Protea cynaroides (assembly GCA_028583415.1). NCBI lineage: Eukaryota > Viridiplantae > Streptophyta > Magnoliopsida > Proteales > Proteaceae > Protea > Protea cynaroides. The sequence continues at coordinate 84,876,699 of CM053265.1, read as the reverse complement.
AGACTTGCCATGTGATTAATTTATAATTTATGCATGTGGCGTATTCTATTGTGTTGAAATTGTGTATTAAGAAGAATGACATGATTGTTTTACTAATTAGTATGCTAATTTTGTTATGCATGAGTAAATCTGCCTTTAATTTATATTTCCTTGGTTAAGTGCTTCCTAAATGTGATTATTGGTTATGATGAATGGAAGTGATGTTGGCTGAGATGAATGAAAACATTATGGAGAATAGTCTATGTAAACGTGCATGAAAAGTTATCAAGAAACCCAATAAGACAAGGAAAGTGAATTCATTTTACATTTGGAAAGTAAAGCATATGTTCAGAGAAAAGGAGAAAGCTGTCCCAACTTGTTTCACAAGATAGACTGCTGGCACAAGGCCAAAGTATAAAAGTGCTAACATGACTAGTACAGAACAAGGAAGTAAAGGAACAAGATAAATAAACTTAGAACCTGTGTTTACTGCTCCCCTCTCATTAGGGGTAAAATAATGAGTAGAGATGCATTGCACCTAGAAGTCTGGGACTTCATTGCCTTTTGTATTCAACCAAGACATCAGGGACATCAATAGTCCATTTGCAGGGCTGAGAGTTCTGGGAACTCACCGCCTTGGAGGCGAGACATCTGGGACGTCATCTGTACATGCTGTTATTCAGCTGAGACGTCAGGGACGTCGATAGTCCGTTTGACGTCGACAGTCTGTTTAGAGGACTGAGAGTTCTAGGAACTCACCGCCTTTGGGGCGAGACGCCTGGGACGTCATCTGTGCATGCAACTATTTAAGCGAGATGTCAGGGACATCAATTAGTGCTTTAATGACTCCAGATATTAAGTGCAATGCAGGAAACACCTAACTGACTTACCTATAATTATTTGAAATGTTTAACTGAGACTTTTGCATTCCTACCATAAGTATTTTATGATTTCTGTTGTAAGTAGTTAATTTTTCCTCATCAGCGAAAGCTAATTCTGTCATTTAAATGATGGATTTCAGAGATAGATGGAGATCACTCAGAAGTATATCTTGACTCAATTGACCTAGCTTCCGAATAAAGGAGTATCTGAGACCGTTGAACTCAGTTTCTTTAGTATCGTTGTGAGAACTTCTGTATATACATAAGGAACAAGAACTATGTAATTTGGCATGTAAGTAAAGTTTTGAATGTAAAGTAATGGTACCACCAGAACAAGAAATGTATGTAGTTTTTTTTATGTAAATTAATGTCATTCTAACTTTCGTTAGTTTCTTAAAATTTATGCTTTATTTGTTTGTTTCTCTTTGAGCCTGTTGAATCCTGGCAGCTTAAATGTAACGTACCTGGCATTAAGTTGGGGGCGTTACAGCTAGTCATATTCATAGTTGTCAAGGCGTCGCCTAGGTGCCGCCTAGGCACCCAGGCTGCCTTGGGTCGCCTTGGAAAATCAGGTGCCTTGGTCGCCTTGGTCACCTAGGCGGGCGCCTTGGTCGCCTATGCGGGCGCCTTGGTCGCCTAGGCGCCCAGTCAGGCCTCCATCGCCATGCTTCGCCTTGGCGCCTTGACAACTATGGTCATATTAGAAAACTAGAGTCCTATCTTATCGGTTATTTTAATTTAGTCAAGATGTATATTCTGATTAGGAAACTAATCAGAACACGTTAGAGTATTCTAGTTTATATTCTGATTAGGAAACTAATCAGAACAAGTTGGAGCATTCTGGTTTACGTAGGGACTCCTTTTATAATTGGGACATCTCATCTATATAATACAATTAAGAGGAAAGAGAAGTGCTAATGATTCTGCCCTATTCTAAGCATAATCGATCTCTTCCTCTCCTTCTTCCTTCTTCTAAATTTTTCTCTGGTTCTGGTTTCTCTTTTGTTTAATTAGTTTTATGGTATCCAAACCAGAGAAGAATTTATAAAAAGAAGGAGAGGAAGAGATCGATTCTATTCAAAATAGGGGCAGAATCATTAACTCATCTTTTCCCTCTTAATTGTATACAAAAGGAGTCCCTACGTAAACCAGAATGCTCCAACGTGTTCTGATTAGTTTCCTAATCAGAATATACATCTTGACTAAATTAAAATAATAGATAAAATAAGACTCTAGTCTTCTAATCAGGATAGGAAACTAAGATAGAGTAGACTTGCAGATCAGGTACGACTGTTGAGTCCTTCTCCTACACAGCTTAAGATAGAGTAGACTTGCAGATCAAGTAGGACTGTTGACTCCTCCAACGTAGCTTGCTGTTTGCATATCAATTAGGACTGCAAAGTCCTTGTTGCAGTAATCAGTCCAACCCGATAAGGTCAGCTCTATCAAACATGATAGAGCTGACCCTTATCATGTATACTTCATTCTTACGTAGGTTTACACCCCCCCCTTTTCAAACTGGAGCATACAGATCTCCCATGCCCAGCTTGGAACAATTCAAACAAAACACTAGTCCGAATAAAGCCTTTGTAAAGATATCAACCAACTGACCGGAGGAGGTGACGAAGGGGGTAACCATGAGCTACTTGACAACAGCATCACAAACAAAGTGACAATCAACTTCAATATATTTGGCTCGTTCATGAAACAACGGATTACTAGCAATATAGATAGCAGTTTTATTGTCACAGAACATAGTATGTCGTCGAGATAATAGATATCCTAACTCATGGAGGAGATTCTTCAACCACATAAGTTCAGCAGTAATCTGAGCCATAACATGATACTCAGCCTCAACACTAGACTTAAACACAGTAGTCTGCTTCTTGCTCTTCCAGATAACAAGGTTACCACCAACAAATATACAATAGCCAATGCTAGAGCATCTATCTCCATCAGCACCAGCCCAATCAGTATCAAAATACCCCATAACATCAAAATGGTTGTGACAAAGATAAATAAGTCCTTTCCCATGAGACTTTTCAAATACCTCACAATGCGACAAGCTGCATCCCAGTGTGCTTATTTAGGGTTTTGCATGAACTGACTAACCACCCCAACAACATAAGATAAGTCAGGACGAGTAACAATAAGGTAAATTAAGTTTACCAACCAAACGCCGATATTTATGGATATCTGGAAAATCTTCACTAACACTAGTTTCAAGTTTTAGATGAGGATCCATGGGTGTGGCAGCAAGTTCTGACTCAAGCAGACCAGTTTCGGTCAGCAAATCAAGTGCATATTTCCGTTGAGACAAACTAATGCCTTTGCTACAACGAACAACCACAATACCAAGAAAATAATGTAATAAGCTTAGATCTTTCATTTGAAAATTTTTGTTCAAGTAGGGTTCGATTTCAAAGATCCCAGCTTTGTCATCACCAGTAACAATAATATCATCCACATAGAAAGCTATCACTATTACCTTGGAATTTTGGCGTCGAACAAACAAAGAGTGGTCAGAGTAACAAGGTGAAAAACCACGCAGTGTAATAACAAAGGTCAAATTATCAAACCAAGCATGTGGGGTTTGTTTCAATCCATAAATAGCCTTGTACAATTTGCACACTTTGGTAGAGTTCTCCCCCTGAGCAACATACCCTGGAGGTTGGTCCATATATACCTCTTCCTAGAGATTCCTATAAAGGAAGGCATTCTTGACATCCATCTGGTAGAACGGCCAATTGAAGTTGACAGCCAAAGAAACAAGCACACGTACAGAGTTAAGGCCAGCCACAGGAGAAAACATCTCAAAGAAATCAACCTCATATGTTTGAGTGAACCCTTTAGCAACCAAATGAGTTTTTAGAACAATTTAGACTTCCATTCTTACGTAGGTTAACACCTTATCATGTATACTTCCATTCTTACGTAGGTTAACACCTTTAATTTTCAATTATGTTGCTCACAATCCAAAACAGACACAAGCATCTTAATTCAGGTCATAAAATGGCCATTTGCCCTAGGCTTCCATCTCAGTATTATAGTTCTGACTTTTGAGTCTAAACAAGGTACATGCAAGAGATTTTTATTATAATGCTGTCAGTTTACTATTTAGAAGTAACTAAAAATTTTGATATTTTAGTATTTCAAGAATCAATATTCACAGTTTATTGTAAATACCAACTTTATGCCTTTAATAAGTTCGAGAAATACTATTTATAGTAAGTACAGATGTTGCTTTCTTAGTAAGTTTCCGTCTGAGTCATTAGAAGTTTAGTCAAGATTTAAGTTCTGTGGGGAAGTAAGCTTCTTCTTTTTTAAGTTGGATTAGGATTGGCTATTAGGAGCCCCTAATGCTTAGCAAGTCAAAAGTCAAAGGAGAAGTCTGTAAGAGTTGCTTGAACTTTGAATTCGACTAGGAATTGGCACAAGTCAGCATGGCTGTAGCCTATAATAATGCGTGTAGTCTAGACTTTTAATTCTGTTTTGTTTATGGTTTTTTTTTAACGATTATAAAAATGGGACACTGCCATTAAGGTTGACGACCATTATTACAGTTGACCACTTATCTCTTCCCTCTTTCTTCCTTAATTCTCTGCTATGCAACTTCAAATAAAATTCTTCTTTCTTAAACTCTATATATTCTGCTGCTTCTTGCATTTTTGAGTTAGGCCTGCTACTCTAGGGACAGCTCCCTCATATCATGCACTAACTTGGTATTTGAGTGAGAGTATCTTACTATTGCATCTTTCTAGTTTCTAATGGAGTTGCTATGGACATTGATAAATTTGAAGTTTTAAACATAGTTTAAATAATTTTCCTCCATAGTAGAGGAGTCTTTGGAAGGATAAAAATCGTTTTCAATGTGTAGATTCTTGCCAAAGAAGCATAAACAAGCAATTATATGAGGGGATGCTCAGATTCCTATATTTGACTTCATATTTCCAAATGAAGAAGCAGAAGCCCAGGTGCATTGTTTCTATTACTCACTCTATGCAGTATGCAAACTTCGAGAGGTATCATACACAGCAACCTATGGGAGCATCTTGCATAACAAGCAGTTCTAAAATGCTTCCACACTTGAGCTACAGTTTTCCTGATCAAGGGTTTTTGATGCATTACCATCTTCATTGTAATGCTGTTAATTTATCAGTTTTTTAGGTTTTTTTTTTTTCAGTGTTTTATGAATCTTACAAGCTTTATTGCTTTAATCTCAAATTTTCTATTCAATGAAAATCCCAATTTTAATATGTATATTAATTATTAACCATGAAATTTTACTACTAATGATTTACTATTTTTTGTAAGGTTTTGTTTTGGGTCAATTCAGAGTTTAATTACAAGTATTTTTTTTTTTTTTACTCCATGTTGATTTAGGATGGGTTCAAAGTCTTCGTTATTGGCAATCAAAATCCAAGTAGGAGGCTTTTGAGTTCAACTAGGAATTGAAATAACAGGGCTCAAATTTTGACATATGCATGTAATTTAGATTTGAATGACTGTCTACTTCCAGAATGTAAATTTCAGGCCTACATGACGTCTGCTTGGCTTATTTTAGCCGGATGTACGCACCTTATGATGAAAAGTTTAGCTATAACTCAATACAGCAAAGGATATTCCATTAGTTAAAAGCTATTTCAGACAGTGTTGACAATAGTCTCAGAAATAAAACAATAAAAGCACACTGAGTTCTTTAAGCAAGCAAAGCATGCTATAAACGGTTTTACCTTGAAGGAAGCGAACATGCCCTCTCTGGGGTCATGTACACAATATCAAACTGGCCACTCTCAGCATTTCCGTAAACGGCAGAATTGGTCTGGCTGCTCCCAATATATTCAGCTTTGACACCCCGTTGTTTCAAACTCATTACCTAATTTCGTTTTCTTTATGTAAAATTAAATAAAATTGAGAGACTGTTAATGAACTAAAAGGAGTACGTCTCATAATTGTCGGCTACAATACCTGGTCTTGCATCAAAGCTAGAAGAGGGCTCACAACGACAGCAGTCTTTCCCGATATCAATGAAGGAATCTGGTAGCTGCAACACGGTAGGGTGGATTTTAAAATACGTTTAAAAATGTATCAGTAAAAAGAAAACTTTTAATAAAACATAATATTTGGCTATATTCACAAAGAACACAGATACAATAGTGAAAACCAGAAAGACGTTGTTTTTCATATCCATCCACAAAAACCAAACAAACAAACAAACATAAAAATTAAAAGACGATCTCAGTTGCTTACCACAACGATTTTCCGCTTCCAGTGGCCATCACCACCAAGGAGTCTCTTCCGCTTAAGATTTGTTCGATTATCTCCTTCTGATATGGCCGGAAGAAGGAATACCCGAAGTATTTCTGCACCCGATATATAACATGCATCAAAGAACACATCGAACAAAAAATGATTGAAAAGCAAAAGGAGGATAAGAGAAAGGGAGACGACGTCTTCTCAAATGAAAATAAAATCACCAGACAATGATTCGTCACAGTGAGAGTGGAATGCAAGTTGCCCTGCTTCTGAATGGACCTTAGATACTTCATTCAGAAAATTCTATTTCTCGGATCACTGCAGGAGAAGAATCTTTGTTCTTTACCTTGAGCGTAGCCTCCATTATCATGGTTTCAGATCTCTCCTTCGGGCGAATATTGGATGATCGAGCAGTCCCGGGAGTTTTTCAGCAAAATATCCAGGGACGAACCATTAGAGGGATTTTCCCGCCCTTGGGGCTTCCAATTTCCCAATAGATCCTTTCATTTATGTTAGGGAAAAATCCCCACGCCGTCAGTGTAGATCCATTCCCACCGACATCCTCCCTTGGCTGGTGTAGGAGATTCCCTTACACTGGCAGCGTAGCCAAACCTTAATTATACCCAATATATGCATTTTTAAAGGCTATCAATTGAGGTTACTTTTAATAATAAAATAAAATTAGTGAGTAGCCACACTTTTTAGTATTCAAATCTTCTCTTCCGAAGGTTGAGGAAGATGACTCCCACCAACCAATATTCAACACGTGGGTGTCCGAGCCCTCCCTCCGAGTAGGTGCATAAGTCGACACCCCCTGTTGGCTCACCTTATCGACTTAGATGGAGGACTCGGATCCAGTTGACACCCACGTATCGGGCATCGACTGGTGGTAGCCGCTCATCCTTCCAAACTTCTTGGAGGAGAGGATTTGGATCCCAATTTCTATCATGTGGTAGAATGATATAATAATTTTGACAGTTGAATATCTAAAAAATGGTCTAGATAAGTCATGTAACAATTCTAATCTTAGATTCAATCATCTTCTCATATATTTTGTATGTCCATAATCTTTAAGTAGTTTTATAATTTTTTTCTATGTTTTCTTTTATTATATCATTAATTTTGATTAGATTGAAACTTGACATATAAATAAGAAACATTTGGATTTATGTGTTCATAATGTTTCCCATGCTTTACAATTTCCTTTTTTTTTTTAAATTGCCATTCAATTTAAATTCAGTAAAGTTTCTTCAATATCTAGGCATTTGCTGGTTTTATTCTGAAAAAATGCTTCTTCATTTGGTTTTTTTTTTTTTTTTTATTCTTAAAATAGTTGCTACCAACAACCTGGGTTCACAACAAAAGCAAGAACACCGAACCCATTTTTTTATAACTGTAATTTCATATCTTAGATGGGAATGGTCATAGTCGCTCAAGTACTTATTCACATATCAAATTTCATATCAATAATAATAAAATGTTTATTTCAATACTTTTAAGTAAACTATGTTGCGATCATTGTAAGTATCTATATTGGATCGGTATATACAAATACCTTGCCAATGTGCATCCGAAGCAGCGAAAGAAGAATAATCAAAATCCTATGAATCAGTAGACACATATTTTATTGTTTGACTGAATCAAATTGGGCATCATCATGCTGATACCAAAAGGTTTTTTTTTTTTTTTTTTTTTTTTTTGGGTAAAACACCATAAGTATTACACATGAAAATTTGACCAATACTGACTGATACCCCTATCAACTGTAAAACTTAAGTGCAATGGAGTAAATTTTTTTTCTACAATTTGAATTTTAAGGATATTTTTCACAAATCTCTACGATTCAACAAGTTGCGGAGGACCTACCTACACCTACAACTACAATGACAATCTGTGATATGCCATTAACTCTGATACAGGAAGATTCCATGAAACCATAGAATACTTCTTGGTGAAATCAGGAGAACAACTATTATCCCATTAAACATTTAACCATCACCTTACGTCACACTGCAATTTCGACTAAACTAGAAATGTGAGTAAACCACTACTAAACCAATGGTTTACACCAGGATCTCGATAAGATCGTGTCGACTTACATAAACCATTGCACATAATCATAATCAGATTATAAATAAATACAACGAAAATCTTAAATTAAATGAACTGAATATTCTATTGATATTTAAATAAATTATCTCAATTATTCAATAAACAAAACGTAAATAAATATCTTTACACTGTTTAAAAATCAAACTGAAATAAAATAAAATAAATTAAAACTATCATAGAGGTACACGCAATAAAGACACTTGCATGAAACGTCATGTTCATCCTCCCCTGCTTGCACTTCTAGAGCAGCAACACCTTCATACAATGGAGTATCCACGTAGTCCTCCACAGTATAACTTACATCAATATCTAAAAATGATGTATATATAAGGGTGAACTCACAACTTAGCTGAGTGAGAAAATCAGACAATGCAACAAATAATATGCATGAGTAAACATTTGTAGTCTGATTTTTAAGTTTGCAATATGCTATAGAAATGATTGACGGCCACCGCACCTTTATACACGAGTGTGAATCCCCCCAATAGATCAAACATCATTGTCGTCCCACATGCATCCACCATGGAATATAGATAGAGCAAAAGTATCTGGATCACATACCGCCAACACTTTCCATGATGCCCTACCCATACCAACACGTAAGCCCCAATTGGCGAGGGTTTGCAAACTAGATTCACCACTAACCAATCCTATATGTCATCACAGTAGGCTATATCCCAGCACAGCTCCCTACGGCATAGAGACAAGGCTCGAGTCTAGTGGTCAAGCCGGAGACCACAATGCCACGTCTTCCCCCTGATACCCTACCCGCACCAAGCATGCTAAGATAGTAGTAATACGAAAATGTGCCAGTGTGAGGAATGATCCAATACCCCCCGTCCTTCCCATTCTACACACCAACGAAAACAATCGCATGCCTAACCATCACATCCTAGCATAGTGAGTATGCATGAACAATATAACAACTAAAAGTAAAGATGACATGTGAATATGCACAAACAACATTCCACAGAACAATAATTATTAACAACATTTTACTGTTATTAAGTTATTAGGGTTTAAGTCTGATTCTCTTACCTGACGCTTGATTGCTATCTTGCTCTGCATTACAGAGTCCAACCTCGCTATCACGAGGTCCTACACGACATTAGGATTTAGTTAGAATTAGTTCCATAGGTTTTACGTTGGTCGGAAACCAACTCGGTCAAAAACCAATCCATTATGGACATACCGGTAGCATATAACGATCGCAGGTCACTGTACAGTGGCGTGACCGGTATAGTTGACCGGACAGCCTTGGCAGGCTATCCGAGAGGTACCGGTCGCATATACCGATTGCACATAGTGCCACTGGTATGGTCGACCGGTATGCCTCCTGAAGACCACCAACTTGGTGTCCGTCTTCCGTCGGTCACCCATTATGGCTTATAGGGTTTCTCCTATGCATTATAGGCCTGATGAATGTTTTAGGGTTTGTTTTTATCCTTCATTCCAAACCTTATGCTAAAAATCCCTAATTTAGAACTCATATCTAGTCCATTGGTCGAATCAAGGTTTGACGGCAAATTAAGTATTGATCAATCATGCACAACACTTAACCTAGAGAAAAGCATAGGCACTTACCGTTGGTTCACGAACTATGATGTTATTCGTCCAACGGAGACTCCTCTTCAACCTTTCTCAACTCCTTCTCCTCTTCAGATCTCCTTCTCCTCTCTAGAGTTTGTGAGAATCAATCAAAGAAGTTTAAAGAGGTTTAGAAATCCTTAAATAGACTAAATTAGGTTTTAAGAAGTTTCCATACGTTAAGAAGGTCTCTAGGATTGAGATTTGACAAGCAGGACCCACAGAGATCCAATTTCGGATCTGACTAGTCTGCCTGCGCACATACCGATCGACCGGTGTGTAAACCGGTATCATGAGCCGGTATGAAAATTATCATTAATTTTGATCCGTTTTCGTACCTCATTGTCATCCGCTTGTCCCATCTGATCCGGTTATAATTAGAAGACCTGTTACGACATGAAATAGAAGTGCGGGTCTTACAACTCCCCCACCCTTAAAAAAAATTTCGTCCCCAAAATTTGTATGTAGGTCTCACACCTTAAGCCTTAAAATTTTAAATTTAAACTTTTTTTCTTCACCTCCTCCAGTAAACTCTATAAAACCTTCAACCATAAAATCTGATCTGATATATAGAATCTATAACACCATCATGAATCTGATCGCCGGTGAGATTGCTCCCAAGCTTGGCACATTAGAAACCAGATAGGTTTGCTGAATACAAAGAGGGAGTTAAACCACCAGATCTGTAAGCTGCAGAAACCATGTCTCAGGAATCCAAATCACCAGAGTTGCAAGTAACTAAACTTGAAGGTGTGCTGTCTTCTTTTCTCCTCATTGGCGTTTTTCCAATGAGGGCTTAGGAAGGAGGGGCAGGATACAGGGGTTCTGCAATTAACACTATGGATTCTTCAGTTGGCTTTAAGGCAATCAATATATGTGAGCCATATGCAAGTCTTATACCTGTTGGTAGTTTATAATTAATTTAAATAAACAGATATGTTTTGGATTAAGATTTATGAAAAATAGTGGGGGCTGATCAAGGGAAAGCGAAAAGAGAACCCTGTGCTCTGGGAATTCTACAAGAAAAGTGTCCTATATGTGTCCGCCTCTTGAGCCATTTCCTCGTAGGTCCTGTCCTTCCTTTCCTTATCTAAGTCAAGCTTCTGCTTCAATTCCTTTTCCTTCAGATCTATCTGTACACCAACACAAATTAGAAGTCAGTTCACATATAGCAATTAAAGAACGGAGAAAGAGGCAAGCTGAAAAGAAAATAGACAAACATACAGCATCATATATTTCATCATTGTTCTTGAAGTCACCGCTTTTTCGTGGGAGAATATGTATGTGGACATGAGGCACAGTCTGTCCTGCTTGAGGTCCATCCTAGTTGCCAAAGAACACCAGCTGGTCAGCAACCAAACAGACAGTCATCCAATCTTTGTAATACTACACAACATGTTGCATGCACGCCTTGTGAGCAGGTGGCGAAGACGAATCCCATGGTACAATTTCAGATCTAATAATCAATCCTATAATATGACATCCCAACAGCTTCACTAGCCAACTGAAAACTCAAGGATTTGGTTAAAGGTGAATTCGTGATCAAACATGAGAAGTTAACTAATAGCCCTAATCAATAGTCAAGCTTAAAGATTTCACACGTAAGGTAGACTCCCATAATTTTTAGTAAACAGGACGAATGCATGTTTCAACTGTGACTTATGATGAAGGTAAAAGCATCATTTTAAAAATACTATGCAGAGAGACAGGATCCAGCGGAAAGGCTATAAAAGTTTTAGGGATTGAAAGGTATAAGTTGTATTGGTACTGATACTGCTCAGTTATGGAAACAACTAAATATCATCTGATAACATTGATAACCTAACTGGCCTCTCAAATTTTCAATGGTCAACCCCCCACCTGAAGAATAAATTGGCGATTTTGGGTCTAATTTTCAATTTTAATATGAACAAGGTTTTTTTTTGGGGTGCAAAACAACCTTTTCCCTCCAATTTTTTTTTAATTTGTCATTTCTTAGGCCCTAAACTAGTAAATTTACTATATATTTGAATCCTCTTTACTTATGCATCTTTTAGTGATTATGACATTATTTGTTATTTATTCATGCTATATTATGCTTAAGCACTGATTCTACATGAATTTTAAAAGTTCCCATGTATAGATGCATATCCCAAATTTTCCATCATATCCATGCATATCCACAATACATTATTTAAAATCAGCTTATCAAAAGTATGCTGAAATCCAAATATCAATAGAAATCCTTGCATATGTTAAGCTTCAATTGCTCCTTCCCAGTTCCCATGTTGATACTAATCACTGGAAGTTGAAAAGGTTTGGTTTATTTTTAGATAAACATGTCAAAGGTGCACACAGCTTCTGCCTGAAGGCAAGGCAGATGAAACGCCTAGGGCAGACTCGAGGGAAAAGATAGCCACACTGTCGCGATGGGGATCTTTTTTCCAAGAAGAAATTTCCAATCAACTTTTTAGGTTTAAGAAAATGGATTTTTTTTATTTATTTATGTTAAATGTCAATGATTCATTCTAAAATATTTTGTCAAAATGAATGAAATAATTTTACTTTTCCTATTAACTAATTATGTAAAAAAAAAAACTAAGTAAAACTTCATTATATCTAGTACTTTTGAACAAATGTGTGACCCATTAAGTGCTTTCTTTCTTTTTGATCATCCTACTCTACGCTACTTTGGGGGAGGGGGGGGGGGGAGGGGGGAGAGGGAAAGTGAAGGGGTGCATTTTTGCACGCAATGAATGAGAGGGGGTGCTTATGTTGCACACAATGAAGACAGGAGAGTCAAACCTGTGATCTCCTGGGTGCCTGCACTCTATTGTCAGGCATCTACCTTAAAGTGCTTTTCAGGTATCTATGCTAATAAATGGCTAAAGGGAAGTAAGATTGGAATGTAAAGTGCATGAAAAATCCCTTAATGTTTGAATATGTTTAGCCCCTGAAACAGATGTTGAATTATCTCCTGGGTGCCTGCACTCTATTGTCAGGCATCTACCTTAAAGTGCTTTTCAGGTATCTATGCTAATAAATGGCTAAAGGAAAGTAAGATTGGAATGTAAAGTGCATGAAAAATCCCTTAATGTTTGAATACGTTTAGCCCCTGAAACAGATGTTGAATTATCTATTAAGATGAAAACTTGAATTGAATACTGAATGTAGTAGAGACAATTTAGGGAATCCAGAAAATTAGGGTTTTAGAAAAAATTTAAAAAGAAGGTCCAAGATGATTGTTGGGAAGGCTTAAGGTAGGGTGTAGTTGAGCTGTTGGCAATTTCTCCATAGCTTTTTATTTACACTAATCTGGAACAACAAAACAAAACAAAAAAAATTGGGTGATTTCAGAATAGGAGAGATGTTGCGAGTCTAGGAATGAAAAGTGGATTATTGTATAACTGTAGCATTTAGAATTTAAAACATTGAAGGCCTCAGAACTTTAAAGAAGGTTGGTGTGGTTGACAGTTAGGAATTTACCCTCCTCCTTCCAAACTTTTAAAGTTATATATCATTTTCCTTTATTTTATTTTATATAATAAGGGAGCTTAACACCTCATACATCTGATGACCCAATATGTCCAGGGGTGGCAATTTCTAGCCATTCCAAAATACAGATTTCTTTTTTTTTTTTCTTTTTTTTTTGGGGGGGGCAAAGAGGAGGATTCAAATTCTGTTTCATTTTCACTTTGGTACTCAGCTGTTCATTCAAACCCACCAGATTATAAATGGGGTGGGCTTGGGCAGCCTCCCATGCTCACATTCTGTGACCCCCTCGCTTAACCCGCCCAAACACTCCAGTGACCACCCAATATATGTCACCTCTATTCACATGCTTTCATTAGTCCATGCTTTAGGCCCCTTACTTCTAATCGCACATACACATGCTTACTTGTTTTTTATTGTCATTTCGTTAAAACATAACATCTTAAACACAAGGTATTCATTGAAACTATTTTTTTGCATTTGTGTACACACACACAAAAGCACACACATAGAAACATGTCTCTTTTCATGTTCTTAAAACATGGTCATTTTAGCATTTTGTTTATTGGAGCAGTGCTTTTTAGTAGTCACATCGAATTTTCAGATTAGCCTTAGTTGAGTTGATCTAAGTTGTATCAAATTTTCATCAATTATCATAGTTTAACCAATCAAACAACAGAGACACCTTTGGTTTCTCTTTTGTTTTCTTTATTATTTCTTTGCTCCAGCAAAGCAACCGTAGTCTAAGGTTTCCTACAATATCAAGAATTTCAGGGATCCAGAATAGTTCTTAGCCATTCAAGTAGCAGTTGAAAATAAATAATACCATAAATTGCTTAAATGAGATTCCCCAAAAACAAGTCTAAGCCAACCAGAGAAACAATATTTTTCTAAAGACAACATAATATGCAATAAAAGAAGATAAAAGTAAATAAATGGATAAATGGTAGTCTTACTTGGATTGTCAATGTAAGCGAAGATGCTTTGTGGTGATGCTCAAGCTTACTACCAATCTTCTGTGCAGTGAGCCACAGATCACTTGTCTCATTGGCAGTGAGATCAACAAAACGTTTGACCTCACGCCTTGGGCAAACAAGCACATGTAAATAATGTTAAGTTGAACAATTTCTAAAATTTCCAGTAGAGCACCATACATATGATAGTTTGAAAGTTCAAAATTCAAGACAAATTGTATCACAATCATAGGCAGGCTAACATAGGCTGATAACCTAATTTGTTTACTTACTTTAACAACTAATTTTGCTCACTATACAAATCTTTTTCTGCTTAGATCCATTCACAGAAACACAAATAGATGTGTACCAACTACCAAGTATATTCAGGTGATGCAAGCAATGATCAAAAGACCCTGAATAAGCCTGCAAGTAATGGACCCAAAGGCAAATAATAGAGAGAATATCCAAAAGCAGCTCTTGCTTCAAGAACGAAACAAAAGAAATTGGAGAGTCAACCAACAGGAATCTGAATGAGTTTGGAACAAAGGTGTGGAAGGACTAAGACCATGTGACACACCAGAGGTAGATATTTCTCTCAGTCTAGAGGGCTGCAATTTGACCATCAAATCTGCTCTGTTTTCTCAGGTTGTGTGAATTGCAATAACAGAACTAATGGATGGTCTAAAGAGCAGTGTAATCGATAATTTAAGCACGAGGTCAGCAAAGGAAATATTTGCACAATAAGGATTAAGAAAACCACATTTGAAACTAAGAAAAGAAACACAGATCAGAACAAAAGATGTCTGATAGGGGTTACTCATATGCAGGTTTACCTCTGGCCTGGTGGACGCACAGACTTGCCTCAACAAGCCGAAAAGGTAGGCCTTTTAGAGAAACGTTGCAGGGGACTCCATTATTTGGCAAGCAGTTGAGACCCATATTTTGCCTAAGTCTAGCCTATTTATAATTTCTCTTTTGATCAAGACTTCTCCTACCTGGATTAAAATGATAAAAAATAATGAAAAATATTTTAAGAAGAAAAAAGCAATGGCAAAAGTTTCTTTGGGGGACCCCTCAGAGATGGGAACCCATGGTCCAGAGCATCTCACCCTCAAAAAGCACAACCACCCCCCCCCTGGTATGTTGAAGTTTCCATAATGCCTCTCCCATCCCATCAAGAGTCATGATGACTCCCCTCCCCTTTTCATGCTCCAATTCCCCCAGAACCTTTCCCAAAAAGCAATAGCATAACAGGAAATAGCTACATTTTATAACGTAGTTAAGTGAACTAAAGATCTCTTTTCGTTAAACTTTCTAGTAAAATCTAACCATTTTGTTGAAAAGTGGAGTGAAACTTAGTTGCTATATTTAGTAAGATTTCCAGTGAGTTACACAATGTTTTTTTAATAGTTACTCTGCCAGCGTTCTGCTGTCGGTCCCCAGCCTGGATAAAGGAGGGTTGGTGCATCAGGTCGGCAGGCGGCACCGGAAAAAACTAGCCAAATTTAATTTTTTTTTAAAAGGTAGTAAAGATTCCATTTTATTTTTGTTGCAACTTTTACATTACAACATTTTACATCCAACGATACAGACCCTAAAAGAATTTATTACCCAGGAGCTTTATTTTCACACGGCAACTTCTTAAATCAGATTGCTTAGTTTATTTCAAATTCCACCTATAGAGAAGAATCTAATCTTTTCTTCTCAATCTGAGGTTATAGGTGACATTTCTCTTCCCTGGCAATTGTCATGCCATCAACAACCCTAGAATCCATGTTGGTCAAGTTCACAGTTGATAAAAAATTTTCTCGTTTGCCCTCATATCTATTTGCTCCATGATCCCTATGTCTTGTCAAAGAGCTATTGTATACCATTAAACCTAGAACTAACCTCCGCTTATGGATCATCTCACATCACCTCTATAAACAAATAAACAAACAAACGAACACGCAATGCATTAAAAAAAAAATTCACATTATGCAAGGCACGGACATAGGTGTTTAATGATATAATTCCAATATGAAGGATATGACCTGCAAAGGAAAAATAATATTGAACAAAATCAGAATAGATGAATGCATTTTTTTCTATGCTAAACAGAAAAAGACAAGAAAGCAAAAGAGGGAACTTGTTACCTGACACATGATAGACAGTAAATTAAAAAGAAAACAGTATAACATAGGATGAAGACACTTTTCATTAATTATTTAAAATTTATGATTCTTCTGTGGGATTTAATTCATTATTTTTGTCTCAAGGCAAATCCCAAAAAATACAGGCAATGTAAAAATAAATAAAGTGGAATCTCAATTCTTATCAACAACGGAAATCAGGTATGGGGAGGAGGATGGAAGAATATGGAATTAGGTAAGGCACTACTATGTCATGTGTCAAATCACAGTTTGAGTTCCTTTCTAAATCATACATGCTTTCTTTCCATGCTTTTAAGGGTCCTTTGGATCATTATTGTTATAAGATCCCATAATCAGTCATTTCTAAGATATGCAAGAGACTAATAAAAAATAATATATCCCAGTATGAGGTCACATGAAATGAGCAGACCAAGTTATTATGCTTTTATCATAAGCCAAAGAGCTGTGCTGTCACAACTCATGTCCAAGTTATTCTGCTTTAATCATAACAAAGAATGGAGACCATATTTAATAGGCTTTGCAAAGTATCAAGGAAAAAAAAAAGGCTTTGCAGCTACTGAACCATCTCATGCTTCCTACTGCCAGGGACTACAATTTTTACGTCTTCTCATAGCCATGATATTTGATTCATACTTATGACTGAGAATATTTTTATGCAAGGACTCCTATTGGATACAATGTCATTTCTTGAAGCATTACCACCATCCAGACCAAAATAGTGGCATGTGATTATAATTTTCTCTCTTTTCATGCAGATGAAGATTCAATGTGGGATTTGCTTGTGGTGGGGAAGAGAGAGAGAGAGAGAGAGAGAGAGAGAGAGAGAGAGAGAGAGTAAGGAGAGAAGAAAGAGAAACTGTGGAGGAGACAGGAGAGAGAGAGGGAAAGGCAACAACCTCACTTCAATTTCTAACAACTAAATCCATTCATTCAATCAAATTGTGGGGCTGTTTAAGCCTAACAACTTATTTATAAAAGTAAAAGTAAAAAAAAAAAAAAAAAAAAGGACAAAATATAGATAGAGTAGAACACTTCTATATGTAAGCCTAAAATTTGGGAATCCTCGTAATTGTTAAGTTGTTACCTTTTTCTTGTTCCAAACATAGCAGTAGGAAGTCTCCCTAACTAATCAAACTCTAAAAGAAACTAACTCTTATCTAAACCTTCTCAAGTAACACTAAGAAATGCTAACCTTCCTTATTTAGTAGTGCATGGGGCCTATTACTAATTAAATATCTATTTTTGTACACCCCTTTAGAGCCCCAATCTTGGGCCTTATAATTAAGCCATTACAAAGAATAAACCCAAAAAAAAAAAAAAACCCAACCCAAACTAGTATTAAATCCAATGTATCTAGCCTATATTATTACAATACAACCAAGATAAAAATATATATAAAACAGAAGTCCAAAATAAAGGATCAAGCCATATCCAATGGTTATGATTATGCTCCTGCATTAGATACTCTTTCAGGTGCACAGATTTCCTACACATCAGCACATGACGAGATGAAGGATGCTGCTCCATGAGGTGACTGGGATATTGTTGACATTTAGTTCATTTTTGCCAGTTTCTTTAGGATGTCAGGTGATTGGCTAAACCATCCACCTGGGAAGGCAATGAACCTTCCCCAGGTGCCTTACATAAGCTAATAAGCCTAAAAAAAGGAAAAAGAAGCAGGATCCTCTATTTTAGGGATTAAGTAATGATGGTGGTATTAATAGCTCTAGGCACTCCAAACGAGTGCCCTAGAGAATTAAGTGGTGAGAGCCCCAGAAGTCACCAAAGCTTTATACAAAGCAATTCAAACCAATTCTTAATAATGCTCAGTAATTTAAGTATTTTCCTGAATTAGACTTAAATTAACCCAACTAAAAGTTACAATAGCATTGGTGCCATTGGATGTTGTAATTTCAATATGTGGTTATGGATTTATGAACTCTACTAAGCTCTAAATCGACTCTCCACTACCAACATTTTTTCTTTCAGTTAGTTGCTTCAGTATTATCATTTTCCACAATATTATTTTACTCATCCCCTTAAGGGTACCTGTGGTGCCAAACAAGTTTTGAACCTTGGCATCTTTGGTTTCTTCCTCTTCTTTTCTACTAAACACTAGATCAACTTCCAATATCAGTATCCAATTTAATGATTGGGACCATGCTGAGCACGGAGCTCATAGCTAGTTAGCAATTGAAAATTTGATATCAGAACGGCAAAAAACATGGACAACTTACTAACCAAGAGGTTCTGAGAGAAGTAAAATTTCCCCTTGTGAAAAATACCCACCTTGCTAAAGTACAAGTACCATCTCGGGGTATTTTTATAGTTCTATCATTGTTTCCAAATAGTGAAGATCTCTCAATGGGACATCAATAGTAGCCATAGAGACATCAAAGCAGATAAAGAACCAGATAGGGTAAAGTGAAGGAAATTTGCTGCTGTTTGTGATAAAAGACGAGTCCTAGTAGTAGCACACTAGCACTTAAGTTTAGGCATAGGATGATGAGCGAGTAAAATATGCCAGGGTAAATGAAATCAGGGTTTTGAAGAAATTGAATTGGGATTTAATGGGCTGGAAACTAACTCCAATCAAGACTTGTATATAGAGACCATAACTCCTACTTTTATAATGATCATGAATCAATTTAGCCAATTCCTGATTGAACTACCATTGCTAATATGATCCTAGTCACAATGTAACACTTCCCTTATGTTCAGTCCATCCCTACATCCACAAAGATATCAACAAAACAATTAGACCCTTAATACAGGCCAGGTGTATATTTGGCCCAGAATTTAATATAGGATTGTGTTGGGCATTAAATTTTGCGTTTACTAATATACCAGACATCTTTATAAGGTTTTAATTTCAAATAGGAATTAGAAAAAGTTTATCCAAGTCATGGCTCGATTTTAAGAGTTTATCTCTTTTAATTTGTTGCTGTCCATTTGTTTAGATAGGCCGGTATAGATTAAATACTCCAGCTTTTGTGGGTTACTATCCAAAGTTGATAAGCATGGTTCATAATCTTGACAAAATTTCGCCGAGATAGCCGAAAATTCTTCGCTTTTGGACCGACCGAGATGAAATTGAAGACGACTTATAAAACATACATTATTTTGGTTGATATTTCAGCATCTTGGTCATTTTTTCGGTCAATATTTTGATCATTCCGGTCATTTTGGTAAGCATTCAAGTTCTTGTGCCAGTCTTGTTGTCCTCTACATTTTATTTTATTTTATTTTATTTTTGGAATTTTTTTTTATCATTCCAGTCATTTCGGTAAGCATCTCAAGTTCTTGTGCAAGTCTTGTCCTCCTCTAAGACAGGGCAGCCTTATCTACTAAGTCAGATTTCAGTCATGTCAGTCATTTTGGTTGGATGTCCGCTGGATTTCCATCATTACGGCAGCCATTTCAATGGCTTCCGAGATTTAGAACCTTGTTGACAAGACAGTTTAGGACACCTAGTCACAGCCTGGGGCTCGGAGAAGGTTCCCTTCTCTATTGGCTTATCTTTTCTTTATTTATATCAAGGTTTGAGTCAAGTGGGTTCCCTTTTAGTTTGTTTTGAGATTGAGATTGTTATCTCGTCTCTTTTCTCCCCACCCCCCACCCCCCTTTTTCTCTTCTCTTTCTCCAGTTACTATTCACGGAACAGCCCCTTATCTCCCATTCTTCTTCCCTAGCAGATCGAGTTATTCTTCTCTTCCATCAATCTGAAACCCAACACCGGCAGATCCATCTCTCTCGTCTGCATCAACCCTACCATAAAATTCCCAGTCAAATTAATAGATATCACATCACAAATTGGCACCTTAATAGGAAATTGGTCATAACTTTCCCAATATCGCTTAGTAACATAATATCTTTTTCTAATTGAAAGTAACTGGATAAACTTCCAAACAGCACCAAATTGCATATTAGAGATAAGTTTGACCTTCCAAAGATAGCCTCAAAGAAGTGCAGATGAAATTATCCATACAACAATTTAGTTCAATCAGGGGAGGGAGGGATGTTGTTCCACACATGCACAATCTTCCTTGAGTTCAACATACATCTTCCAACAAAGAATACTGCTTGAAGCTTGAAATGCACTGCTCCACGCCACCCAGCCCTACTAGTCCTATGGCGAGTGGGACTTTCTAATTCCTTGAACCAAATGGTGACCTTAGGCAAACATAAAGCCTAGACATATATGGGTTATGTTTCAATTGGTTTGGTTTCTAGTTATGTGTTTACCAACTCTAAGGGGAATCGGACAGTCATAGATTAGTACGGGGGAAATATTTTCCCCAACCAACTTAAGTGTTTTCAGCAGCCAATGCTCTCTCCAGCCCCACCATGTGGAGTCATCAGTCATGGTAGTGTGAATGACTTCTGGCCCAGATATAGATAGATTGCAAGGTCTTTTACTCTCTTCTGCATTTCTCCACTTCCATGACTCCACAATACATCAACCCATATGTTCCTACGTAAAATTCAAACCTTCAACCAAACCCTAGAGGCCCAATAATTAGAAATTTTCATGCAGCAGGGATTTCTAATTTTCTTCGAACAGCACACATATTCTTCCTTTTAGTTCTCTACGGACATTGAATAACAATGCCCTTCTATCTTCCTTCGCCCTTTAAGACATATTTTAGAGCGGGATACTCTTATCCCCACCCTCCTCCTCCTTTTTCTTTGGACCGGAAAGGTTTTGTTGCCGTCATTCAGAAAACCATTAATAGGATAGTTAAATTGCACACAGAATAATAAAAATAAATAAATTGGAATTTCATCCCCCCACCCCCCTCCCCTTGTGATAGCTCAAGGACAAAAAAAGAAGCAGAGACAGAATAAAATGAAAATTACCAGGAATAACAGGGCGAAGATTAACCATAGCAAACGACAGATCAGTAGAGTAAAATACTTCTCTCTGTTGGATCTTATACGGTCCAAATGTATAATAAAATTCAGATTCCATCGTCTGTACACAGCACATTCAAAAGTAATAATAAGTTTCGAAACAACAAAATAAGCAAGAGCTGAATCATTACTTTCACTCACCTCTGAGTGCATAAAACTTAATGGGATGATCCTGGTTTTGATTGTGCGGCAGGGGAGTTGAAAAGAGGTAGTAAAAGCGTTGGTGACAGCGAGCTTGCTCAAGAATGCTCTATGGGATGAAAGGACGGCAATTGAGCATTTGGAAGACAGCAGCTGTAGAAGCACCATTAGCCGTCTTATTATAATCCCGGGATTGGATGGAAGACTTCGGGGTTTGTCCGTACCTCCTTGGAAGACAAATTTCTAAATAAGTTCTATTGGATTGAATGTGGGCTATCCTCGTTTTTTGTCTAGGCACACCCAAAGTTATGAATGATGAAAATAACTTAGGTGCACCCAAAATGTATATTAAGGGTGTAAATCCACCCGTAACGGTTTATCGGTTCGATTCAAGATGTTATTAGTAGAAATCGAAACCTTAATCGATTAATAAATATTTCTAAATTCTTTGGTTTCGGTTTGGATCAAAATGTTATTAGCTAGTATAAACCAAAAGAAAAAAATTTCATCTAACCCCCAAAAACTATGTCAAATTCTATCTGACCCCAACATTTTCAAAAGTTTCATCTACTACCCAAAAGGTTTCCAAATGTCTCATCTACCACCCAAAATATTTTCACCGTTAGTTAAATAGACCCCACCTATTAGTAGAGTCCCGTTAATTGCAAATATTAGGATAATATTGTCATTTTTCCTGTAGTAGAAGATGATAATGCCCCCCCAAAGTGAAAATACATTCACATACCCAATATTCTTCTTCAACAGTAAAAGTAAAAAAGAAAAAACCTTGTTTCGAAACCTTTCTTTCCCGACAACTATCAATGGTGGAACCCTCTTATTGACTACAGTGTGTTGTCCTTTTGTAGTTGGCGACGACAACCAGCAGTCTGTGTTTTATTTAACCAGCAGTTAGCTGCGACAACTATAGTGAACCATCTTCAATGAAGGATTTTCATATCACGTGCCTTTCGAGAAGGTCACACACTACTGTGACATTAAAAACAATCTACGATATTGACAGTGAAAAGAAAAACAAAAAGGGAAACATTAGTCTTTTCGAAGTAGAAAGAACTTGCTACTAATCTCAATCAGCAGCTTCCTCAGCTCCATGTTATCCTTCACCGTCGTCAACTTGAGGTCATAGATGTCATAATCCAATAAATTAGCCATGGCTGCAATCATAGAAGACTTACCCATTCTAGGAGGGCCGTACAACAAATAACCCCGCTTCCAAGGATGGAGATACTAACCGGACTTTGGATGTTGCAGACGGGATACCAGAGATTCGAAACTGGAGAGTCACCGAAACCTAGCACAGCAACGATGGAGACATGATATTAAGGCACTGAACCGAATAGCAATAGAGAACAGACGATGGAGACATGATATTAGGGCTTTGAACCGAATAGAATAGCAATAGAGAAGATAGGAAATTTCGAGAAAGAAATAAGAAAAGAAAGGGGTAAATTAGTAACTTTATCTCATTTTAATGTTTTAAAGTTTCAAATAGAAAGGGTAAGAATGTCCACTCACATGTTCAGTAAAGTCTGTCAGTTAAATGGGGCCGGTTAGATTTTCTGGAAACCATTGGGTAGTAGATAGAATTTGACATAGTTTTTGGGGGTTAGATGAAATTTTTTCAAACCAAAATCGAACCAAGTAATAATTGTTTATGAATTTTCAAACCAAAACCAAACTACTTAACAATCGGTGTATCGGTTTCTTATCGGTTTGGATTAATCGGTTCACAAGCAGTTTCTTATCAGTTCGGATTGCTTAGTTTTTATCAGATTCGTAAACAATTCATCAAGGGGCATCCCAGTGCACGAGGCTCCCGCTACTAAGGAGGAGCAGAATATATGCAACCTTACCCCGCAATCCATTCTAACTGATTATTGTTAACAGATCTGGTCAATTGCATAACCTCAATAGGACCCGAGCGCAGTTTAGTCCTTCAGTTTCAACTTCCATTTAAGAGACTTATAAATTCCAGGTTTGAAATATCAAACACTACTACTCTCCTGGGTATGGCCAAGAAATTCTTGACCAGTGTAATTCAAAATTTCGGTTTTGGAAGGCCAAGTATTTGAGCCCATTTATCTTCTCTACTAGACTTGCATGGTTTGGGATTGTCATGATCCCCATCTGAATGCCTTTTTTACTTTTGGATTATTTTTAGATGCTTCTGAAAATGAGCCCTCTTCTTGCTCATAAATTCATAGTGTACAAACTGAGAATTATTTTGTTCCCAAGTTTCATGGTTGCACTCTTTACAAAAGTCAACAGGATCAGATGAATGGCATGAACAGTTTCCATCGGTGTGCATGTACTTGAGCCAATTTTCTCATCCATGTGAGTAAGCAAAATGTGAGAATCAGCTTGTTCTGAAAGCCTATCAATATTATCATCTTCAATGTCCTTAACAATGCTTGTACTTGGCGTAAGAGATTCAGAGGCAAGCACCATGTTCACTGTCATTTGATAATTGTGATATTTAGTTACAAACTACCCACTGTTATTTAAACATTCTTGGTGAGCTCTCCGCTCCAAATCATCACGTCACTTCCAACCCTTTCTCATTCTCTGTACTTTGGCGACGGGACAATGATGCATTTGGAGAACCTACAATCAAAATTTATAACAATCTAATGTAAGTTCTATAGGTATGCAACACAAAGTAACACCAGTATAAAATCAGAAAAGAGCTCCATGTTACTCACCTTGGAAGGATTGTCCTCATCCTTAAGACTGAAGCATCTAAGACATCCACCTCAACAGAATAACTGAGAAATTCGTCACTGGATTTGCCTTTGCCATTTCTTTCCAGATTGCAATGTTCCCATGGCGGAATTTGACTAACAATCGAAAAGCTTATTATACTTGAACATAACAAAGAATTAAGTGCACCCAAAATATGTTAGTTTCAGAGGGTTTGTTGATAGATACGAAGACTATAAAAGAGTCAGAAGATAACTATGGAATCATCAACTCTTAGGTGAAATTTTCTCTGGAGGGACTGTAAGAATGGATGTTTCACTATTTTAAAACACATATACATACAGAAGACAATAACCAAATCAGGAACAATATCAGTTTTCATTTTCCAGTGTTAGAATATACCTGAAGATTTAATTTCGGGATGTCATGCATCATAGCAAGGTTGAGAAACCCCAATGATGTGAGTCGATTATATGACAGGTCCAAAACTTCCAAAAGCTTCGTAGAGAAGACGAGTGGAAAGAATTTCTACGAATTTATTATGGGCAACCTTCAATGACTTCAGGATATTCAATGAAGTAATCTCACTAGGCAATTTCTTCAGCTTATTGAATGTAAGGTCTAAAAACTCTAGTTTACAAAGGCAGCTGATTTCTGGAGGAAGATACCTGCAAAAGGAATATACTGATGTATTAGTATCATAAATATCTCCACTTAGAACCTATGTTAATAGTGCTCAAAGCCCATCACCTTCAAGATTACATCCCAGTGCCCGTACATAAGAACTCTTTGGGCTATCTGCAGTCTTCACCAACAAGGAACATGTTTTCGTCATCACCTTCCTTCCTGCAAGCATTTTATCACCTCTCCAACATGTTAGTGAAGTTGTGGCTCAACTCCTAGGGATCCACATCCTCTCCTCCCAGATATTCGGGAGGAGGGGCGGCGACCCCAGTGGATGATCGACACCTGGGGGTCGGGTGAATCCGACCCCTCCATCCGAGCCGACACCCCCTTGTCGGCTCAGCTTGTCGGCTCGGATGGAGGGGTCAGATTCATCCGACCTCCAGGTGTCGACCATCCACTGGAGTCGCCGCCCCTCCTCCCGAATCTCTGGGAGGAGAGGATTTGAATACCAACTCCTAGACTCTTATCTCTTACTAAATTTGCTTATCAATAGGTAGCCTCCAACTAATATTGAATCGGACCTGCATCATCAGTGAGTACTATGTTTCAACTTCATAAATGGTGCATTACCGGTATCCAGTTTGAAGCTCAATCAGTAGTCTGAAGCATTTAAGAAGTAGGATTCATTAGTCACCAAAAATCTCCACAAGAACAGACTCCACCTTGAAAATGATGGAATCTGTTGGCATCCCTCACAACAAGTTCCCGCTTAAAGAACCTTGAGATGAGCTTTGTGAAGGCATGACAATCACCACAGACCCGAAGGTTCTTTGTGATTCGAATGGGTGTACCCTCAGGGGTGCTAATCAGACCAAAAGCAATTGCAAGCCTCTCACTATGCCCATAAAGCATCTTAACCTTCTCTTCTTCCCCTACATCATGCAAAACATACTTCGTTTCAGGCACATAGCCTCCTTCTCTTTCCAATTTCTCAGTGATCTGGGCCAAATTCAAGTGAATTTCCTCATTCAGTGGATGAGTTCTGTCCCTTGTTGTGAAAGAATGCACCTCATTTCCAACCTCTATCCAACTACATGCAGGATTCTTCTTCAATCCCATTGTCTTCATTCTTATTCTCACTCCATCCACATCCTTCCATCTTTGCATGGCAGCAAAGACATTTGAGACAAGAACATAGTTCCCCGGATTTTCAGGCTCCAACTCTAGAAGCTTACGTGCTGCAATTTCTCCCAGTTCATGACCAGAGTGAACCCGGCAAGCTCCAAGAAGAGCACACCATACAGCAGCTGTTGGCTGGATGGGCATACTCTTCACGAACCTGTATGCCTCATCCAAGCAATTGGCACGCCCAAGAAGATCAACTACACATGCGTAGTGCTCTGGCCATGGCTCCAGTTGATATTCACTTCTCATAATTTCAAGATACCTTTTCCCTTCTTCAATTAATCCTGAATGACTACATGCATAGAGAATTGCAAGGAAGGTAATATGATCAGGTATAAGATCTGTTTCCTTTAACCTTGTAAACAGAGCCATGGCTTCTCTTCCATGGCCATGCATTCCACTTGCATTGATCATGCTAGTCCATAGAACCAGGTCTTTATGTGTAATCCTGTCGAATAACTTGTATGAGTAGTCTATGGTTCCACACTTAGCATACATATCCACAAGAGAACTTGCAATAGATCCTTCCAATGAGAAACCACCCCTTAAGAGGAACCCATGAATCTCTTTTCCTTTACTCAATGCAGATAAACTTGCAGCAGCTGAGAGTATACTAATTAATGCTATTGAATCAGGTGCAATCCCAGTGTCTATCATGTCATAGAAGAGATCAAGTGCCTCGTTAGCGAGACCATTGTGAATGCAACAGGATATCATGCTCGTCCAAGAAACTACATCTTTATTCTCTATACTTTCAAAAATTCGAGATGCATACTCAATCTCTCCACACTCTCCATATACATCAATAATTGTGTTCGCCAGCACAAGATCGAACAGACCATGTCTTGTAACATAATTATGAATCTGTTTTACATGAGGAATGTACCTCAAGCCACCACAAGCAAGGAGGATGCTTCCAATCATCAATGCATCTACTTGCATTCTCTCCACTTGTGCTTCCCGGAACAATCGCAACGCCTCCAAATAACAACAGCTCTGAGCATAGCCAGCAATTGCTGTTGTCCATGAAATATAGTCTTTGTCAGGCATTTTGTTAAAAACACGTCCCATATAAATTACACAACAGCACTTTGCATACATATCTACAAGTGTGTTACCAACTTGCAGATAAGAATCTAATCCATGTTTTATGGCATATCCATGACACTCCATCCCATTTAATAAAGTTCCCAACCGACCTGACGCTGAAACAATGTTTATCACTGAAACTTGGTCCGGTTTCTGACCTGCATCTTGCATTTCATGGAAAATTTTGATTGCCTTCTCATAAAGTCCATTTTGAACGAAACCTGAAAGCATGGAATTCCATGATATGTCATCCCTATTATCCATCTGTTGAAACACTCGCACAGCTTCATCCATTCTACCACATCGTGCATACATAACAAGCAATGCATTGGCTTCATAAATATGGAGATTCCGACCTAATTTCAGCAGAGCATTGTGGATCTCCATGCCTAACTTTGCGAAGGAAAGCTCCTGACAAGCTTGAAGAGTGCCCACAACAGTGTATGAGTTCATTGAAACACCAGCATTCTGCATTTCTCGGAAAAGCTTCAGTGCCTCTAGAGGCTGTCCTTGCAACGAATAAGCAGAAATGATTGAATTCCAAGTCACAACATCCCCTCTTTCCAACATTCTGTCAAATAACTGTCTTGATCGACTGACATCACCACACTTTGCATACATAGCCACGAGAGAATTGACAACAAAAACAGATGATCCAAATCCGGATTTGACTGCTAGACCATGAATTGCAGGCCCAAAGTTAGGATCTTTCAGTGTTGCACAAGCCTTTAGTAGAGTAGCAAAAGTGCAGGCATCGACTGCAATTCTTTGCAACTGCATCTCTCGGAACAATTCCAGTGCCTCATTGGGTTGCCCATTCGAAACATAAGAACCAATCAATGCATTCCATGTGAAAGTCGTTCTTTGAGGCATTTGATCAAACAATCTCCGAGCATTGGTTAAAGAGCCACATTTGCCGTACATAAAAACAAGCTTGGTGCTCAAGAACACCATGTCGGAGGTGAAACCCGATGTGAGGATATGCGCATGGATTTGTTGCCCCTGTGTCAATGCTTCTTTGCGTGCACAGAGATCAAGAGTGATTGAATAGGCTTCATCCGCAAGAACTTGATGTGGGTTTTGGAAAGTTAAGAGGTTACTGAAAGAAAGAAAGGTTTCTCTAAGGTTTCCGTCCTTGCATATATCTTTTAGAGTTTGGAAATTAAGGGATTTTTGTGGAAGTTTGAAGGTTTGGACAGGTGGGCTTCTCTGCATCGTATGCAGGATGGGTTGGGAAGACAATGATGGAGGAGGACAGAATTGAAGCGTCTGAGCCATTACCTAAAGCTTGACAGACCGAGTATCGAATGAAACTAAGAGCATAATTAACGCAATGGTGCTGCTCTTCCGGTGTAGCTTATATACCTCTTCTCATATCTCCGAATTTCAAACGACCATGCAACAGCCTGAATTTCTGTACGGGCCACTCTACAGAAATCTTCACACCGGCGTTCTCGTACCCTCTTATGTGCGATTTGGCGATTGGAATTGCCCTGAAATTTGTAGACATTGATCAACATAAGCCACAGGCACAGCGAGGATTTTTAGGATTATGTCTACCAATTACCCTTTTTTTTTTTTTTTTTTTTTTTGTAAACAATCCATCAGATTTGGTGGTCTGGAGGAATCCTATCTCTTCGTATAGAATAAAAAAAAAAAAAAAAAAATCTCGACTGTAAAATTACTGACCGTTTTCGATGGTGTCGTCGCCTCCGAGACAAAGAACGATTTGTAGGCAATCTCCGAAATGGCAAACCCAATATGGTTAAAGCGTTTTAAATTTCTGGAGATATAAACTATAACTTGAGCATTATTGCAGAAATTACCCCAACGATGACTCGTCGACGGCCCAGCCGAAGAAAGCGTAAGCTGCGAAACAAGTTTTGGGTCGACGATGCTACTGGTTATTGCCACTTTCTCGTAACTATTGAAGCAAAGCGCACTCAGAAATAACAGCTGAATTCACCGACATCAACTGAGACCAGAACTCAACCAGACTATAATCCTCTGTTCGGATGACCGGATCGTTAATTTCACAAAGCAGAAGCTTCTCCGTCCGACGTATTTATGTTGGTTCTAGTCCAAACAAGGCTTAAAGTTTAAAAAATCAAATCCCTTTCTTTGCTTTTCTTTTCTTTTTTTTTGGGGGGGGGGGAGGGCTCAACCAGACGTCGGATGATCGGATCGTTAATTTCACAAAGCAGAAGCTTCTCCGTCCGACGTATTTATGTTGGTTCAAGTCCAAACAAGGCTTAAAGTTTAAAAAATCAAATCCCTTTCTTTTCTTTTCTGTTTTTTTTTTTTTTTGGGAGGGGGAGGGGGGGGGGGGGGGGGGGGGGGCGGGGGGTTGTGGTGGGGTTTCGAGTGCGCTAAAGTTAGGAGTTTTAGTTGTTACCAAAGAAAGAAAGGAAAAAAAAGAAAAAGGAGTTGAGAATATATGTAAGGGTGTCCTATCACATCTTGTTGGATCCGTATCCTCTTCTCCCAGTAGTTTTGGAGGATAATTGCAATCTATCATGGATGGTTGCCACGTGGCTTTCGGTGAATCTGAGACCCATGTCCGAGCTGACACCCTCTGTCGGCTTGGCTTATCGGCTAAGTGTCGGCTCGGACGTGGGTCTCGGATTCACCGAGAGCCACGTGGCAACCATCCGGAATAGGTTGCCACTGTCCTCCCAGAACCACTGGGAGGAGACGATGTAAATCCCATCTTGTCTGGAGGTTCTAAGGTGCCTTTAAATTGTGCACACGTCGAATTGATAAAATGGTGTGATTTATACATTTTGGTATATAAAGTACGTATAAGTGTATGTATGGTAAATTTTCTACATCAAAGAGGTATCTATACATAATAAAATACTTCTATGCCTTAAGAGGGGTGATCTGAACC
This sequence comes from Protea cynaroides, assembly GCA_028583415.1. Classification (NCBI taxonomy): domain Eukaryota; kingdom Viridiplantae; phylum Streptophyta; class Magnoliopsida; order Proteales; family Proteaceae; genus Protea; species Protea cynaroides. The sequence continues at coordinate 84,846,740 of CM053265.1, read as the reverse complement.
CTTGATCAAAGCATCCTTTAGATAAGATGAATCTTGGCCGTCCATCTGGAGTGCATCCTTTGGTCGTGCCCTCTTTGACAGACATCAGTCCTCTATAAATAGAAGAGTCTATCAGAGGTCAAAATGAATGAGAATTCAAGTTGAACTCTCTCTCTCTCTCTCTCTCTCTCTCTCTCTCTTTGTTTGATCGATATCCATCATCCATGTGTTACTATTGATCTTAGCCATCGATTTTTCTAGCAAACTCCAACTTTTGAGTGCATTTAGCTGGGGGGAGGGGGGGTGGATTTCAAGGAGTTGTTTTAATTTTTGAGGTTGATTCACATGACTCTTTGCACTATATAAGGTGAATACAATCTTAAAGATAGTGACCTATGACACGATTCAACCTTATCCTTAATTCGGTTATTCAATTTATAAATGGTCAAACTTTATTTATTTTATTTTGATATGCATAATACCTACGTGTTAGCATATATAATGTTAATATATGCATAGAGTGTTTTTCTTTTTTTTTGTTAAAGATATATGCATAAAGTGTTAACTTGTTAATTGTTGTTTTTTACTACAATACCACTCCACTTCATATGGGGATTTGAATATTGATACTGTCATAATTTATGAGAAGTAATACTTTGTACCTTGTACCAAAAAAATAAAATAAAGAGTAATAGTTTGTACTTATTTCCACTCAATATAAAATAGTTTGCACTCCAAGGCCCACCTATAACTGATATTTATAGTGGAACTATAGCCTTATCTTGCTATGAATTCTTAACCCTAGGCATAACACTCAATTGAGATGTTTATTTTTTTATGCATTGAATACATGGCACGAAAGTTGAATGATTCATCGCATAAATTTTCTTGACACGTAAGAAAATTTGTTTAGCTCCCTACTTTAATTTGTTCAACAAGGCTCTTATGCTGATGTTTCAAATTTTTATTTAGAAAAAGTTTAATTTACACCCCATCAAAGATTGTTAACATCATCTACACCCACAAGTTTGCAAAAACATCACTTAGGTCCCAAAACTTTGGCTGTGGTAATCAAAGAAGTCCACTCCGTCAGTTAATTGCCGTTAGATGCTGACGTCAACTGAAATAAAAATTTTCATGGACAATACTGCCCTTATAGTAAAAATAAAATACCATTTTACCCTTCTTCTTCTTCTTCCTTTCCTCTTCTTCTTTCCTCTTCTGCTCTTCTGCTCTTCTCCATAGTCAGATTCATATAGGCGTTGGTGCGTGGCAAGAAGCAACCATCGAAGAGTAGTCTAAACTCTGGTGGTCACGGCTCTGGATGCGTTTTGATCGATTTGGTCAGGGTGAGCCGCTCGAATGCAATAGGAATCCCATCATCAAGGAGGCTTCCATTCCTGCGAGGGATTTGAGGATCTTTGGCCCTGTCTCCTCTCAATCCTCCAATATCCTTGGTAATTGTTGTTCAAAAATTATCACTTCAAAAAAAAAAATAATGCTCTATTTGATTGAGATTTGGGTTCATATGGGGTTTGAATTTGATTATATCAATAACGATAAAATGGATTATATAAGAGGATCAAGGGAGAATTGGGTCTGTTACTTCTGAAAGATTTGAAGGTGGAGTTCTTGTATTTCTGGGTTTGTGATGCTTCACAGGGGTTTTATTTGGTCGGTTATGTTAGTGTGGTTTGGTTTGTGCTTTTTTGGATTTGTGATTGTTTCACAGGTGATCAACAACTTGATTGTAGGGATTTCAAAGTTCCTTGCCAATTATCGCCACTGCTCAGCTCAGGAAGAACTCTCAGACGCGTCGAATGCTCTGAAGTGGGAAGACAGATGGTGAGAGGAGGGTGTTTGAGATAGAGGAGAGTAGAGAATCTGAAAATGTTATCGGGCAAAGATTTTATGGAGCAAGATTTGGGGAGTAATGTTTCATTTCTCCAGAAATCAATCACAGAAGAAACCCAAAAATGGAGAAAAGAAAGGACGCCTGAGATCGACTACCTCCAGCGTCTATGGGTTTCTTCTTCCTTAACCTCCGGCAACTCCGCCTGAATCCGACCCTTTTAATCGACGACCATCAAAAATCAGTCACCGGCCTTGCAGACCCCTTCCCTCAAAAGAAGTTTTCGATCACACCTTCCTTCTTTGCTTCTCTCTGTAGTCCATGGCTCTATACTGTCTGCAGGAAAAACTATCTCATAGAACAGACAAAATCAATCTTACTGATGAAAGTAAGAATGAAGCGGGAGCTGGTGTGTGGCGAGAAGCAACGCAAGCGATCAGGCGTTGCAGGTTATGGAGTTGGCATGGCTCGCCACGCACCAGCTCGCCGGAGAAGAAGGCTGTTTGGAATAAATCTTTTAAGTTTTTTAAAATTAAAAAGATAAAATATAAAAATAAAGGGTAAAACTGTATTTCAACAATTTTAGTGATTTTCGTTAGTTTAGTGGACTTAGGTGATGTTTCTGCATTCTTATGGGTGTAGATGATGTTAACAATCTTTGATGGGGTGTAGATGAAATTTTTTCTTTTATTTATTATTATTTTTATTTTTTGGTAAAGATGTTTCAATTTATTACTAATCTCTTGATTTTATCAATTTAAATCTTGGTTCTGAAAATGTATCTCATTGGCCCATAGTTCAACCAAATCATGCTTGACTTAGCATTTTTTTATTATTCCTGATAAGTTGATGCATGTAGAATATATTTTTCTTCGGACCTTTAATTGTAAATGTTATCTTCTTAACTTTGGTTAGGTTTTGGGATTTTTTTTATGGATACCTCACGAGATGTTAAATGATTTGATACCTTGCTTCTTTGCCTTCTTAGTATTACATACTTGTTTTTATAGTAAGTTGGATAATTTTTGTCATTTCACATGTCTATTCGAAATTCATGCAAGACAATAATAACTATTAACAATGACATAATAATAGGTCACTAAAAAAAATTATGAAAAAACTTCTTTAAACCTAAAAATCCATTGGTGACTCTCCAACGATGACCATCATAAAGCAAATGGTAAGAATCCCATAAGAAGAAAACCCTAAGCACAAAATGCTCACCACAACAACTATTGTTACGATTTTCGAATTTTTTGAAATAGGGTTACAATAAGATTGAGATTTTTAAAACCCCAGCCCTATCTCGAGACGCGTTAGCTAGGCTAAGGCCCGGGCCCTACCCTAACTCAAGGCCAGAAAAATCCAACCTTGACCCACCCTTATGATAGGTGAGGCTGACTTTAATTATCTTTGACCACATGGGGGAGGGGAAAGGAGATGCAGGGGTTGGGCTACACTGAGTAGGAGAAGGAGAATAAATAAATAAAAAAAGAACAAAAAGCAAAATACAATAAGAGGAAGAAAGAAATAGGAACAAGATGAGGAGGAAGAAGAAGACATGGTTGGGGCTCAAACTGACCTAGCTCGGCCTTGACTCAAAGTTAGAGGGCAAAAAATTCTTAACCCTAATCAGTCCTCAGTACCAGTATATCTCAGCCCTAACTTTGTTCAGATTCAATCGTTAAAGATGAATTTGATGGGACATGGCCAAACTTGCATCCTTAGTCGACAAATTTGATGGGACAAGGTCAAATTTACATCCTTGATAAAAACTTTGATGATGATAAACTTGAGATGTGGAAAACTAGGTCACTTCTCATAAAACTGTCAGATTTAGTCAAATTTGGCATTGACTGTTTAGGCCTTTAGGGTCCATTCATCCAAAAGATTAAGTTGAGATTAAGTTGGTAGGTTGCTATATTTCAAACTTTTTACCTAAAGCATAACTTAATATTTTTTTGCTAACTTGATATCTTTGAACTGCCGTTGTGGGCTACCTCCTAACTCAGTTTAATATTTTATTAATTGTAAAGAAAGAAAATGACAAGTGTAAGGATATACTTACCCTACGGTGTTAGATCATAATTATAAAAAATAAAAATTTATCTACAATAGTTAGCATAAAGACCCCACATTTTTTTTTTTGGGGGGGGGGGTCATCGGATGTACCCACCCTGTGGTGCTATCTAAAAATTATTAAAAAAGAATGGCTACAATAGCAATATGTTTACCCAAGCAACCAATTTTATTGTCAATTTGAAAGGTAATGAGGAGGATTCTACATATGAATACGGGCGAGGGTTCTTTGTTCGCTGATTAATGGCTTCTGCATCTGCATGAAAATCAATGAGACTACATACATGGATATCCGGATCGAGAAACAGGGTGATCATTTTACCTCTAGTGTGTCTGAGCATAGGAACACATTGGCACACATGAATATTTTTTCCCATAGATATATAGATAGATGTCCTTGAAGTTATTTTAACTCTTTGATATTGCAAGGTGGCTTCATTTCGAGGATGTCTTTTTTCATTACATGATCAATTTGGATGCTGTCTTTCTGCAAAATGAATCCTATAAACTTGTTCTAATACATGATGAACTAATTATATATTGAAGGGTTTAATGATCGGTTACTATTATTTTACATTCTCTCTCCCAATAAATGTATTATGTCACTTCATTTATTACATATCTCTTATCCAATAATGCTTTCTCTATGATTTCAATATATGATACTAGTGTATTCATCCTCTTCATTTTGATCCAATCATTTTTTCCCCTCTCAATTTGGAAGGAGATATGGAGGTTTCAATCATATGATTATCAGTAATCAGTAAGGGTTCTCTATCTGTCTACTAGTTGCATCGTTTATGCATCAACATAAGAACAAATAAGCATGCATGTACGAACATCCAAATAAGGAGACGGAGTGATCATCTTACTGCTATTGTATTTGGGCATAAGAACACAATGGCAGACATGAATATTTTTCCTCATGAATATATAGGTAGACGTCCCTGAAGTCATTTAAACCCTTTAATATTCCGAGATGGCTTCATTTCGAGGATGGCTTTTTCATTATAAGATCGATTTAGATACCCTTTTTCTACAAAATGAATCTCATATACTTGTTAAAATACATGATGGACAAATCATATATTTAAGGGTTTAAAAATCCACTAGTATTATTTTACATTCTCTCTTCTCATAAGTATATTCTTTCACTTCATTTATGACATGATTCTTATTAAATATATGATATTAATGTACCTTTCCTCTCCATTTTGATCCAATCATTCATTTACTAAATACGTGTGCCAATTTATACCATTACCTAAATCCGTATGGTTGATGATGCCACACCACTTTCCAAGAACCTAAAAATTTGGTGGCATTGTGTACACACGCTGGTGTAGAAAACCTTCTGAGTTGCTGGGGGTTCCGGTTCCCATTTACGATGATTTTCAACAGCGAAACCGAAGAGAAACACCAGAGAATGACGTCGGCGGATGTAGCAAACAGGATACCAAGAAAGGACGAACGACGGAGATAAGTGCATATTGCCGTCGTCGCTCAGAGGGAGAGAGACGAAAAAGAACGCACAAAGTCCAGCTGGCGGAGAGAGAGAGTGCTGGTGTGGAGGGGGTAAACCATTTTTTGTTCCATTACTAGGATTTAAAGGAGACAATGGACACAGTTCAACCCTCTGATACTGTGATGGCGGAAGCTTCGCTTCCACCGGAGCCACCTTCGCAGGCTGGGATGGCACAAACTGGAATCGACAATATCCCTGCGACACTGAGTCATGGCGGAAGGTTTATACAATACAACATATTCGGGAACATTTTTGAGGTTACCGCGAAATACAAGCCTCCTATCATGCCCATAGGGAAGGGAGCCTATGGTATCGTATGGTATTAACGTTTCCTTATCTTTCTTTTTTTGGTAGGAATTAATGAATCAAAATCTTCTTTCCTTTTCTGTCGATGCTTTTTGATGATATATATCGTGGTTTATATTTATCCCTTTATATATTGATATAAATACAGTTCAGCTTTGAATTCGGAGACGAATGAGCAAGTAGCAATTAAGAAAATCGCCAACGCGTTCGACAACAAAATTGATGCTAAGAGGACTCTTCGCGAGATAAAGCTGCTTCGCCACATGGATCATGAAAACGTCAGTGAGTGATAATAACTGCTTTCACATCTACCATTCCATTGGATGTTAGATGTTGAAGATTAAACATGGTCGGTCTTGTGTTTTTGCTGGCTAAGTACTGGTTACAAGATTCTTGCATGTTTGGGATGAATCTTGATTTGTTTCCGGGAATTGTGTTTGAAAGATTGTTTCTTTTATCATGCGAGTATGAACCCATAGTATTTGATGCACAGAATATACATCAAAGGAAGTTGGTGATGCTCCTTGTTTTCCCTATATATCTTTTTTATTAAATTAAATATGAGGTGTTTACTGGCAGAGTTAATGACCTCACGGAAAAAGTGTAAGCATAAAATCCAACAAACTGCATATGGTTGACCTACCCACAGATAAAAAAAAGAAAAAAAAAAAAGAAAAAAAAGAGAGAGAAAAAGAAACTGCATATGTTGGAAGCTGGAACTTCTAGAAAGTTTGGCTCTGTGAATTTAGGTCCTACCATCCTAGAAGGAATGGTGACTGTTGTTTTGCTTACATCTCTGTTCCAAAAGCATGGTGGTATCTCATAATTGAAGTCTTGTATATTTTTGAGATTCAGGAATTGATATAGAGAATTGGGCTCTTCAGTATTCTATGATTTGGCTGGAAAGAATCAATCTTTGAAGATAATCATCTCGGCTCTAAAGTCATTACCATGAACTCTGTGTTTTTTTTTTTTGGATTTCATTATGGAAATAATTTAGAATAGTGAGTTTGAGAGGCATTTTGGCATATTGGGTTCTTGTATACTGTCCACAAAATTGGGATCTGAGATTCTTTATCATATTTATCACCCCCTGATAGGTGAAGCCAACATAAATTTTTAATTTTTTTTTATTTACCTTATCTTAGAGATGGAGTGAAACTAAGTTGTGCCAGGGGGACCTTTTGGCCTCTAGATCTGACAAGCTCCCAGGCTGCAGGAGGAGAAGTCTGACCCAGTTTTGGGAGTGTCCACAGCACCATGTCGCTCTACGACCGGGCCACCTTACAATACTTGAGGGAGCCCCCCCCCCCAAAGACATGCCTCAAGTTGTGGAAGGATGATGGCTGTGGTCTCCACTCCCCCTCTCGGATGATTGAGGAAAACTTGGCCATTCTGCCAAGCCCCAAACCAAGTTTAATGTTTTCCCATATGTGTTGAGATTTGAGAAGCACACCATGGAGATGCTAGTTATTGAGCCACATGAAGGTAGATGAACCATCATCTATCATGGACTTTACCGCATCAGACACAAGGACATTGTCTTTTAAGATTTCCTTTCAAATCCAAGGATTGTTTATTGAAGGAGGCACCATCCAGATATACTCATTCTTGAGGCACCTTGCATAATCCAGTTGACCCAGATATAATTGCTGATTAGTACAAGAGATAGAATTAAGGCGTGAGAATTGAGTTTAGGATCGAAAATTAGATGTGGTTGTGTCTTCTGGTTGTAATATTTTAGAGTGATAATTTTTCATCTTTAAACTATTATAACCCTAAAGTTTGGTTTCAAATCTAAAAAAATTGGTTTGATCTGTGAGAAGATGGCCTCAATCCTGCTGGATTTGAGCTTTAGAAGTGCTGGTGAAATCAATTGTTTGACCAAATTGACAGGCTTAGAGTGGTGATGCGGAGCAACTACTCTATATTAGGTTTTGGTTTTCTTACTGCAGGTTTTTCTTTGTCTTCTGGTCTTGGGGGCCTGTACTAGGAATCTTAGAGGGTTTGAAAAATAGTATGGGGATAAAGCAACTTTTTTCTAGGTTGGGTAGCTAGGAGATGTGTCCAATAAAAATTGGTTATGTGTCATGTGATGGTAGCCGACTCCATTTAGCTAGGGTAAGGCTTTGTTGTTGTTGTATATGTTATGTGTTGCTACTGTAAATATTTTTATTTGGATAAAGAATAATTTTATTGACAGCAGTTCACATCTACGTAGTGGTACACAGAAACATAGTGATACAAATAAGATAACCCTGATCAAATGATCTCCAAATAAACTCCAAAACCAAACATATGACAACTATCGAAACAATTGAGAATGGAATAGAATTCCTAAAATAGATTCAGGTTGTCTTGCAACAATACAACCCCTTGCTTAGCCAACTCATCCCCAACTGTTTTGCACTTTCTCTGCCAACAGAACGGAATGCTGATTTGGGCTCCTTGCTGATGAATTGGCCTTATTAAATGGGCATAACGCATGCTTCTCTCTTCAAACCTGTCATCCATTTATAACATTAGCTGAATTATTTTTTTAGTATAGCTTGAGACCAATAAACAGGCCCTCAAAGCAATCAACTCGGCTTCTGTAGAATATCCTTCATCAATGGGACCTGAGAATTTGTCAACCACTCTTCCATCCCAAAGTCTAATAACTCCCCCCAATCCTATTGTACTTTGATTAAATTATAAATGTGTTTATGGGTCTTTGCTTAGTTAGATTATCGGTCTTATGCGAGTTCTGGCCGTTCCATTTTTATGGGCTATAGTGGGTAAATAGAGATGTTTGTGGAGTTTCTAGAGCTGTTGTAGATATTAGTTCCATTAGTTCGGCTAGTGATAGTTACTGATCCCAAGCCCAGATAATGGAGGGTTGTGTGTTAGGTTGGCAGTTGGCAATACTAAAAACCTTAGCTAACCCTTTGTCACTTGACCTTAAACTTTTGTGACTTGAGTTATACTTGCTATTTCTTTATCTGGCACAAGGTTTATAATTTTGGCAGGGTACCCCATTCTGCACCCTGCCAAAACCAAAACATTTTTGCGAAATGGGGGCGAAATTTGATAAATTTAACCAAAATGAATGCCTTTTCGTGCTCGAAACACTGGTATTTTTGCATGAAACTTCAATGGCTGCATATTTAAACATAAAACACATGCTTGAATCATTAGGTTGGGAAAAAAATTGGCTTCGGACCCACAGTGTTTCTAGTGTACAATGTAGCCTATGGGTATTTTTTTCCCTTATATAACTTACTGTACACATAATTTAGGCCTAAGACACAACATTCAAACAATTGAAATATGTACTAGGAATGAAGAACCATAAGATTAGCAAGCATTCCACAAAAGGCCTACTGTTTGACATTCAATATTCTAAATTTCCAATCATGTGTCAAAACCACATACTGTCACGGACATGGTCAAAATCACTAGTAGATTGATGCTGCCCCTTGGACTGATGGGACCGTTGCTCAGACTGTATGACATACGATGGCATGTCATCCTCTACTTGAAGAATCTCTAAAAGTTGAAGAGTACGCTCCACAATCGAAGTCCAAGCCTTGATTCAGCAGCAAAAGTAAGGTTTTCAGGCAAAAAAAAGGGTTTCCCAAGCACTTTGATGGTTTGCAGTGAAAGGGTCGAAATGTGTTAACATCCTTTGAAATAATTTTTTTTTACAAGTTCAGTGTACTGTTTCGCTGATTTTATGTATGCAATGCATTTCTCCTTCCATTTCATTTTGGTTTCTTGCGAAAACAAAATATTTCACTAATTTCAGTCCATTTCAACTGAAATTTTGAACATGCTTAAAACATGTATAACAGACTAACAGATGGGAGCAGTATACATATATACAGCCCTTTGAAAATCCTAATTCCGCTTACAAAAGGACTCCTAATCACTCTCTTATGTTGATTTCACTTCATGGACTTAAAACAGAAGTCCATCTAGCTAATTACTATCCTAATCTAAGTCTCACACTTGACTATTAATCTCGTGTTGACTTCTCCCCCCTTATGGACTTAAAATTAAGTTCCAATATGACAAAGATCCGATAAATAAGAATACCAAGGCCTGGAGGGCTTTCAGGGACTAGGGAAGATGGATCGACTATAGAGCTGGGGGCGGATCTAAGGTTTGTCCATTGGGATTGGGCATGGACGAGCAGCCAGCCGACTTGACGTAATTTATTTTCAGTCCCATGAAGAAGTCATATTTTTCCGAAATATGCGAAATTTAGGTGAAATTTAGTACTATGTCTTTGGCACAACTGGCATAATTACTTCAAACTTTAAAACTGTGTGGTTGTTGGCTTGTTGCTTTCACAAGCCGTAAACAACTGGATTTAATGGTTTGCATGTAGTTTGGATTAAAAAAATTGACTCATGTGTCCTTGATGTGATAATCTATTACTGACAGATTTCCTTGCATTGAAATGCAGGTTGTAGCAATCAGGGATATAATACCACCACCTCTAAGGGGGATCTTTAATGATGTTTATATTGCATATGAGCTGATGGACACTGACCTGCATCAGATAATTCGTTCCAATCAAGCATTATCCGAGGAGCACTGTCAGGTAATATTTCAACTAATTTTAGTGATGGTGTTCAGAGACAAGCATAATCACACTATTGGAAACTTCATAGCTGACATGTGTTTGCTATTTCCTGTACCTGGGCACCATATAATCTTGAAAACTTCCTCTCTTAGGTAGCTCCCGAAGTGATTCAGTTTAGTCGTTTGGAGGAACTTTCCTATACCTATATCAATCATTTTTTTTTGGGTGCATATATCAATTGTAAATTCCTAAGCCTAAAATTGAAAACCTCTTAGGTCCTACATCTAATTGATTCCATCTTTTAATAATAATGATTTAATATGAAAGAAATGAATATAGATAGTAGTAGAATCCTTATTCATGTCTCAAGACAAAGAAAAGTACTTCTCCCACAGGTAATTATTTTCCAAATCACACTTTAGGATGGGCCCTCCCTTGTTTTACCAAATCATCTGCCACGTCATGGGCACTTGTTGGCTTGCACTGAAATATGTGATTCATGTGGAAAATGAGGAGTCTAGTGCATCTACTCATCTTGGAACTATTATCTAAAGATGGTATCAGAGAACGGATCATTGTGGACTGATACTGATGCAGATCGTTTGTTGGATTGTTCCAGATCATTCCGGAGGTCGTTCTGATCCTATGGCGGCCAGATCAGATGATCTGAACAATCTGATATTGATCTTTAAAAGCATGTGAGCAAATGTGATCATGGCTTGTGTAGAGAATTTCTCATCCATCTTATGACATTCCCTGACACCCCTTCTATGATAACAAGCTTAAATCCTTTCGAAATGAGCTTGCTCAAATTCAGCTCGTGTTCTCGTATTAAGCCCATAAAAGGCATGATCATATTGTTTGCTTGTCCGGTTGCATGGTTTTCTCATCTAAAGTGAGCAGGTACGGTGTATTGATATATGTTCGGTTTTCTGAACTCAAAAGTGTTGCATGACATGAACCAGTGTAACATGTGTTGGAACTGGCTATTCTTGACTTGAATCACCAACCTGCATGAACTGCTGATGCAGGCTTGCTCTCTCTTTATCAACTTTATTTTCCCAATTTTGAGTTAGTTAATTCAGAATCCAGATGTGGGTTTAGTGCATGTTTGTTCTGGGTGGATGGTTAGCCATTGCACTGGGCTGAGTTCTCAAGCTGACCCAACCCAGTGCAACCGCTACATGTGTTATCTAATACAAGCAGTTTCATGATCGTAGGAAATCCACTGGTCACTGACTTCTAATGTTTAATTTTCTAAATTGTCATTTTAACCCTCTTTTTCTTCCGTAATTCACCATATCTTACATGTAAATAACTCCTTGTCATTTGGATTTTTCCTTGCAGTATTTTCTGTATCAGATCCTCCGTGGACTGAAATACATACATTCCGCCAATGTTCTGCATAGGGACTTGAAGCCTAGCAATCTCCTCTTGAATGCTAACTGCGATTTGAAAATATGCGATTTTGGGCTTGCTCGCATTACCTCAGAAACTGATTTTATGACAGAATACGTTGTTACAAGATGGTATCGGGCGCCAGAGCTGTTGCTAAACTCAGCGGAATATACTGCTGCAATTGATGTATGGTCTGTGGGCTGCATTTTCATGGAGTTGATGGACCGGAAGCCTTTATTTCCTGGCAGAGATCATGTACACCAGCTACGTTTATTAATGGAGGTTAATTCATCCTTCTCTTCTCATTTATTTTATCTTCAATCTTCATCGATCATTTTAATTTTCAAAAACTTTGTTTGAATATATGTAAATTGTTAAAGGGAAACAAACAAAGATGCAGATGAGCACTGTGGTTGATACAGATTTGCATGCTTGAATGGGAAAAGGTGCAATATGATGAGCATACATAAAACATTACTCGGTTTTTATTAAATCAAGATTTCCTTTCTCCTGTTCTACTTAATTCTCTACTCTCATCGCAAATTGACCTGTAATTTCACTGTCAATCATCTTCACTGTAAAAGTGTACATAAGCAATATAGTCTAGCCTATTCCAGGCCAACTTTCTTTTAAACAGCTTCCTTAGCTAGTTTGGTTCTGAAATTTGACCATTGAGATGACTATGGTGACCTATCTTATTGATCATCTCAAGTTTGTCACTTGGCGAGAAATTGTGCTTTGGTGTTGAACTAAATGACACCAAACATGGTTTAAAGCACCATTCTTCCCAGCGGCCAGCCCTCTGTGGATCAATCCAATGGCTCCCCCTTCCGCCTGGCTCCCCTTGCTCTACTCTCAATGCGTTCGGTGTCTCTGGCTTTCTGCCACAGGCCCGAGTCCTCCTGGAGTCTGTCAATCGTTGCTAGACCTCTGCCAATCCACCTGCTTCGAAATCTAGAAGTAGGTGTAAGAGAAGCAAATCTGCCTGCAACCAGAGGCAGTCCAAGGAATCTGCCTTGGAGAATGTCCCAGCTCAATCTCCTTGCTGGGTCCCCACTGCTCTGATCTCTGAATCAGATGTCCCCAGGCTATCCCATTTAATTTCTCATGAATAAGAGAATTTTTAATGGAATATCAAGGGTCTACTCCATGCTAGCAGACTGAGGTGAGAGTTCTTCTAAGAAGGTCCCACGCTGCCTTTGGTATCTTGGCTCAAACTAGAGTTAAGGAGCACAATGCAAGTTCCATTGCTAAGTCTATGGTTCTCTATTGGGGAAGTCTTGTTCAACTATGCCCACCACTCAAATGGCTGGTGATGGTGTGTGTGGGATAGCTTGAAGATTTCTGTCACTCTCATTTTCTCTGCTGATCAACTGTTGCGCCTTCGGCAGCAAGATCGAGGTGGGTAGGCTTCTTTCGTGTTAACTGCAATATATGCCTCTAACTCAGCTGTGGAAAGACAATCTCTAAAGGCCAATCTTAGAACCTTAGCAGCAACAATTGGAGACTCTCCTTGGGGGCTGATGAGGGACTTCAACATAGTCTGGTTTGGCCAGGATGAGGTAGGAGGGATTATTGATGAGAATTCAGTTGGGGACTTCAATACTTGCCTTGATGACATCAGTGTTGATGACTTGAAGTGGGTGGGATGAAACAAACATGGAACAATAGGAGAGTGGGAGCTCAAAGAGTCGCAAGTTTGACAGGGACTTTTGTGAATGATAAGTGACTTGCTGCCTTACTGTTCTTCGGAGGCCTTTTTTGACAGTTGAGGAGTTTCTGATCGTTGTCCTATCCATTTCTATGTTTGCCCATAATTATCCTTTGGCCTGAAGCCCTTTGAGTTTCTTGACATGTGGGCCACTCGAGGATTTCCATGTGCTGTGAGTGATGCTTTGGGGAAAATCAGTCAAGGAAATAAACCTACCCCTAATTACCTTGGCCCACAAATTGAGGGAGGTCAAGTTCTGTTTATGTAGGTGGAATAAAGATACTTTTGGGAATATATCCAATGGTGTCCCGATTTGCAGAAGGGAGCTGAACTCCTTCCAAATACGTCTTCAATCTTCCGTGGGAGACCCTATGCTTGGAGAACAAAGTGGAGAAGAAGAAAAGAGAGTATCTAAGAGGCTGACTTTATTGCTTTCTCAAGAGGAAAGCTTTCTCAAACAGAAAATCCGTTGATTTCCATAGATCTCTGAATTCCATTGGCTCTTTGACATCAGAAGACGGTTCTATTTTTTATAATGTTAATGGTATTAAGATGTAGGTGGAAGAGTATTTCAGGGAAATCTATAGGGCCGTCTCTCTTCCATTGCCTGAAGTTATCCCAGGTGGGCTAATCTACAAAGTGCTCTCTGTTGTTCAGTAAGCCTTCCTGGAAGCTCTGTTGTCCGAAGAAGAAATTTTGTTGGCCAACAAGTCATCCAAAGCCTAGAAGCCCTAGGCCCGGATGGGATACATTCTTGCTTCTTGGGACATTGTGAAGATCTCACCAAGGCAATTCACAACTTCTTCATTTCTCCTTCTCAGATCTTGAAGGTAAACCAAACTTTTCTTTGTGTGATTCCCAAGGTTGAAGGAGCTTATTCTCTTTCTGAATTCTGATCCATTGCCTTATGCAATTCTATCTACAAGTTTGCTAAAGTTCTTGCAAATAGGCTCAAGAGGGTTGTGGATCCATTGGTTAGCGCCAATCAATCTGCATTCATTGAAGGCAAGAACATTATTGATAATACCTTCCTATGCTCGGGGGGGTTGGATAGGAAATCCCATCCTCCAGTTGCTATCATGGAGATTGATATTCACAAAGCCTATGATTCAGTTCGGTGGGAGTTTCTGGTTGATCTTTGAAGCATTAACTAAGATGCAGTTCCCTCCTTCATCAATTCAGTGCATTGCTGTATCTTTACAGTTCCTCTCGACCTCGGTCAATGGGAGCCTTGTGGGATTTTTTGACAGCAGAAGAGGGCTTAAGCAAGGGTGCCCTATGTCTCCTTACCTGTTCACCCTCATCATAGAGATTCTTTCTGGAAGCATCCAAGCCAAGGCAGCTAAAAAGGAGATTGACTTTTTCTTCCAAAGCAAATCCATTGAGCTAACCCACCTTGCCTTCGCGGATGACATTATTATTTTTTCCAAGGCTAATTCCAAGTCTATTGGATCCATATCGCGTGTTCTTACCTCTTTTGGTGCCATGTCAGGTCTATGTGTTAACAATCTGAAGTCCAAGGTTCGAGGTGCCGGTTTCAAGGCCCGTTTCGGCCAGCCTCGAAACCAAGATATCTCGGGTTTTGACCAAAACTCGGTCGAAACCTGGTATTTTTCCCGGGACATCTTGAAGCTTGGTTTCGAGACCCAAAAGCGTTTTTTTTTTATTTGAGTTTTTTTTTTTTTTTTTTTTTTTTTTTTTCTGTAGCCTATTTTAACCATTTTATACATATTTTCACATTAGTTTAAATAAAAACATCCAAAATAATAATATGAGTTGTGGATCCAAGTTTGCTAGTATACACTGATACCTAGTATTGTGTCTAGAGTTAAGTAGGCAACACGTATTTATGACTAACATTCATGTGTTTCTAACAAATTTGACTGGAGCGTAATTCCTTTAATATAGTTCGGATTCAAGCAATCTCGAATTCGTTGTAAAGCTAGCATAATCAGCTTTCCAACAAATCCTAGATTGTTTGAATCCGAGTTATAATGAGGAGTTACATTTCGGTCAAACCTTGTTTGGAGTACGCGAATACTGTTTAAATTCGTTTGAATGTAATTATTTTTTGGGCATTAAAGCAAAAGATTATTTTGGCACGCTCTTGGTTTTTAGTGATGCTTTACTATAATAAGATTTATGGAATTTTTATATTTGAAAAAAAAACCTAGTATTTGGAAGTTGAAAATCGCCCCCGCACCCAAAAATACGGTTTTGTAATTGAACTGGAGGGTTAATTTTTTATCCTTCTGGAATTTGAATTTTGGACTTTTTTATTTGGATTCAAATTTTTTTTTTTTTTTTTTTTTTGGGGGGGGGGGGGGGTTGATGGCAAAGAGGGTTCAAAATACATCAAATTAACAATCCCTCTTTACTGCAGGATCTTACACAGTCCAATCAACAAAACAGATTTAGTAATCAATAGGGAAATCAACTTATCTGAGAATCCAGCCATTGAACACGCTTGAAATTGATAGGAGATCCTCTTAACCTTAGTCATGAACTCTAGCAGAATTTAAAAGTCGATCAACAGAGTTTTAAAGCAACTATAGATACTGCAAGGGTGCTGTATAGGGTACCGCCCAGACCTTGTAAGGTTGCAACTGATGTTGGAGAAGTCTGAAACAGATCAGCAAGGATCTAGTAATTTTTGCAGGAATCAGTGTCGCCAATGGAGCAGTGAAGAATAGACAATAGAAGGTTAAGGGAAAAATAATAGAAGAGGAATAAGCAGCTGGTTGAGTCTCACAACCGTAGGAGACTCAACTAGAAAATAGAAATTGATCTTTTCTCTTTTTTCTGGTCTAAATCTGAGACTGCCGCCAGCCCTCTTTATATTATTTATAGCTTGAAAGATTACAAATAAAATAGGAAAGTCTTAAACTGAAATTAAAAACTAAACTTCCTTTATAGAATAGGAAGTTTCTAAAAACAAAAGATAGGAAAGTTTTCAAAACTGGAAAATAGGAAAGTTTCTAAATACTTTTAGGAAACTAAACTCAAGGAAAGTCTTAGTCTCCAAGTAATTAAGACTTCTAACTAATTAACCTATATTTTAGGAAAGAAATAAGACTACTAAAAATTAATAATCAAAGAGAGCTACTGCTACCGACTCTAGTTGGATGGATCTGGTTGGCGGTAATTAGATAGATCTGGTTGGGCCAATGGCCTGGCCCAATAGCCCAAGCCCCTTAATGTTCTTTCGGCCCTTTTTCCTGGCCTGCAGCAGCTCTTCTTAGACTGCATCAGGGGTATTTACTTATTTATGAATGTTATCTTAAGTAAATGAAATATAAAACTAAAGAAAGATTTACTTAAATGATATTAGTCATAAATAAGTACTGCCTGAGAAATGTTGTTCCTGTCTAGCCTAATAAATCTTCTGAAGAAACTTCAGAGATCAAGGAAAAATATGAGAAAAAAGATGAGTCTAGGTCGAAATCTAATGAACTCGATGAGACAAAACATTTTTATACCTTCAGTTGGTGCATTTTTTGAACTAAAACTATGGTTTCGGTCGAAATTTGGTCGAACCCACCAGGGTTGGACTGAAATCATGTATTTTTCAGTATCGACCCTCCATCTCATCTCGGTTACTGTTGAAACCTCGCCTCAAACCATGCTGAAGTCTACCATCTTCTTTGCGGGGGTTGATGAACCTTCTATTGAGGCACTTGAGAAGAATTTTGGGTTTTCCTCGAGGCTCCCTACCAGTCATATATCTGCAATGTAGCAGGGGAAGTTGAAGTGGAAGGTGCAAATGACCTTCAGGGCGTTTGAGGTCAGACTGCAAGATAACTTTTGATTATCTGGGTGTACCAGTAGGGGCTAACCACTGTTGTAAGGAATCCAATCTTGGAGAGAATGGAGAAAAGACAAGCCCATTGAAAGAAGAGATTCTAATATATATATATATTTTTTTGGGGGGGTTGTTATTTTTATTCAATGTGCTCTGTCCAGACTTCCGTCTTACATGATGTTTATTCTATGTGCCCTTTCTTATGTTTGTGGCACACACAAAAGATGGCAAAGTTAATGAGGGATTTATGGGAGTGAGTGAAGGTAACGGTGAGAAAAAAGTTTTGTTTGGTCAACTGGAAGGGGTGTTGCAGGCTGAAATGATGTTGTGCTTAAGCCAAAATAAGTGATTTTAGCCCTTCTAAAAAGAAAACGGATTCTTGAACCTCTTTCACGCTCATGTCACGTCGAGGTACTGGTTTCATGTCTATGCCTAAAATGAACTGTGCTTTATTTGTTGATGGCTATGGGGATTTAGGGTGGAATCTTCCTACAAATATCAGTGCTTTATTTGTTAATGGCTATGGGGATTCAGTGTGGAATCTTTAGCTCTTTAGAGGGGCTGATTGCAACAACATTTGACATGATGCTATATTGTTGGGAGTTGGGACTTTAGAAGAGTTGGAGGTGCTCATCGGTGTATTGTGTGGAAGAATATCAATATATCATGAATCAACTTGATCAATACTCAAAAAATGTTGGATATAGTGTGGGAAGAAAGGACAGACTGAAGTTTTGTGAGAGTAGATGGTTAGTGGATTGAAGGCATAGGGACTTGTGCCAGGTATCAACTGGGTTGCGGCTGCTAATGAGGGTGTGGTTGCTGAGTGCTTTGAAGTCTGAGATGGAAAGGTCACATGGGTTCCTCAATTTAGGACAAATCTGTTAATAGGGAATTGGAGGATTCTCTTGTGGCCCTATTACTATACAGCACTGAACTACTTTTTTTGGGGTGAATAAATAATTGTATTAACAGCAACCCAAAAGAACAAACCTGGGTGTCCAAACGGACAGAGCCAGGTTCAAACACAAGAGATTACAAGAGAACAAAAAAAATGGAGATCCTATCCGCATTAGAATTGGATAGGTAAGTCTCAGGCAGAGATGATAAATCTATTCCTAATGGAGTCAGGGCATGGTCTGACGATATGAAGCAGAACTCCTTGAACATTAAAGACAATGGTTGATGCAGTGGCGGGCCCACAAGATGAGATGCGCTTGGATAGGAATCTTTAGAGGATTTAATTTTAATTGGGAAAATTTAGGTAAGATTTTATTTTGGGAAATTTAGATGGAAAATTTAGGTAAGATTTTATTTTAGTTTCTTTCTTATTGTCTTAGTCAGCAAATAATAGGTTATGGTAGGTATCTTATTTCCTTGGTCATGGTTTCCATTTTAATTAGGGATTTTTATTTAGTTACTAGTTTTATTTCAATTAGTTTAGTTAAGTTTTTCCTTTAAAAATATATGTCATAGCAGTATTATTCTCAGATTGGAAGAATATTGAGTTAGTGAAGTGGTGCCTGTGTGGCCTGTGGTGTGAGTACAAGCTGCGGCTCCTCCTCTCTTTCCTTCTCTTCTCCCTCTCCTTCGTCTCTGCCACCAGGAACAGTCTGTTCCTTAGACTGGTTCCCCCCCCTCTCTTCTGTCTTCTTCTTCCTTATTCTTTCCCTTCTCTCTTCCTTCCTGCTGTTTCTTCTTTCTTCTTTATGCTTCCCTGTTCTGGACGGTAATTCCAGACCAGCAAAGGCCCCTCGATCTCCTTCACTCCTTTTCCTTTCCCCCTCCAATTCTGGGCTTGAGTTACCCTCCCATGGGCGACTTAAATCCCCGAAACCCATGACCAGAAATACCTCCACCGAAATCTGCAACTCGGCTGCTACAGTACCTTCCGCCCAGACCTGGTTCAGGTGACTGTAATTCCCTTTACACTTGATTATTGGACTTGGTATTAACTGGGTATAAGAGGGATCTAGGTTACAACTCATTCCCTGAAATTTGGGGTTAATCGGTTGTCATATGAGTGAGATCTCTCACCTTCTTCGAACCTGGTTACAGTTGGGTTTTAGTTCTGAGGTTGAAGACAACCTCCCTTCCCCACGTATTCCCACTTATTATTTCTCTGATTATTTTTATTTTCCTTTTAGCTGCATATCCCAAATTTCCCTTGGCTTCTAAAACAATCCTATTTTGTCCTATTTTATTCTTCCTTCCAAGTTTAGCCCTGTCACTCTAAATCTAATTCTTATTATATCCTAAGGGTCTGTTTGTGTTCAAGAGTTATTATCTAGTTCTGATTAATTACCAAATTGCCACTGATTGCTCAATAAAGCTTATGTTATTTGGGTGGGCCCATTAGCGGATCCGATAGGTTTTTTCCAACCCGGGTTCCGTATCAATGGCGTCCTAAATATGGGAAAGATTTCTAGACTTAGTAGTCCACATCCTAAGATTTCTTTTCCGGAGAAGTACTGAACTTAGTTCCCTCTCTTTCTTGCAAAGAAGGGGTCACAAGGAAGCAGCCTTCTGCTATTTACCAAATTTGGGGCAACAATGGCCAAGCAAACATTGGATGTCTGACCTACAATCCCTGTCCTTTTTTTTTGAGCAAGTGTACAATCCCTATCTTTTCCTTCACCATTGTCAATATTTGCCAAGTGACCTCCAGTCTCTGTTCCTTCCTTCACTTCTGTAATCTCCATTTCTCTTTCCCAAAGTAGAACTCAAGATTCAAGACTCCAGAGTATTCCTTTTTCTTTATAAAACTGTTTTTGCCCTTCATTCATTGGATGACATTCAACGTAACCAATGGTCTTAGTCACCACAGGTCATACTATGACACCTGTAATCCTAGACCCAAGATGCTCCCTTTAGAAAGAGGTGAAAGTGAAGTTATTAATGGAGTGTAATCAAATGTTCAGAAGTAAAAGTTATGCTTGTTGGGGAAGCAAAAAATTAGTTCGTGCTGAACAAGTTTCTTCTTCTATTGGTAGCTTACATTAGGTCAGAGAGTCTGTGCTCCTTAAATCCTTGTCAGGGAAGAATTTTTCTGCTTTCTATTCTTATTCATATTCGTCTCTGGAACTGTTCTGAATTTGCTCTTTCATCATGCCAAATCAACAAACCGTTGTTTGTTGCTTTTTCTCCTATTAAAGTAAAAAAAACTCAAACTTAAGTTTCAGCATAATATTTCTTTAGTCATCAGAGTAGCCTCCTACTGATGGTTTCCCAGGAAATTATTAGGTCTAGGTATCATTTTAGGTTCCAAGTAACTGAATAGAATTTGTTCTGTATATTGCTCCCCTAAGGTAGAAAATAAATTGATTCCTTTGTTTTTATCTTAATCTAGAGAAAAATCTGATCTTCCTCAAGTTAATTGGGCCAGTTTAAAAGAGATGTAGCAAGTTTTCTTCATAATTTATGTTAAGGTTATAATTGAGTTTTCTATTTGCCGAAAACTATGTACCAAAGTACGACTCAAAGGATACATGCAAAAGGGTTTGGCTAAAATTTTTACAACTCAAACCTATTTCTTTTTACCTTTTTCGTTCAGTTTGAACCCAATGGGTAGCTCAGTAGGCAAGGACCAACACCTACAATTAACAGGTCACTGGCATCATAAAACACTGGCATTGTTAAAACTATTAACAAAGTACCAAAAACTATTATCGATGTACTGTCACCTTGTATATTTTTATAAATAGTTTTGAGAGTCCTTGATTTGATAATTAGTTTCTACTAACTTATATAATTTTGGAAATGTCTCTGGCGGGGTTATCTTTTAGGTTGGCCTGTGACTTACACTAGTCTACGTTAAGAATAGTTCTGGTTGATGAAGAAACCTGGTTAGAGAACTACCTTGATGTTTGAGGCTGTGACATCTTAAGCAAAAGAAGAAATAGAGGAGGGACGACATTGGTCGAGCATGAACCTGCATGGGAGAAATCCTCTTTCTATAAACCATGTCCTTACAGGGACTCAATGAACAAAGATTTCTTTTCAGAAACTCCTAGCCTGACTAATAAGCCGTATGACAGACCCTCTTCCTTTAATCTACTTAAGGATTCAACTCTAACTCAAATCAAGCTAAGCCTTTTCCTAACTGAATGAGCTACTCAGATCCTGTTTTGCCATACAACCCTGTTTAAAGCTCTTATACCAAAAAAAAAAAAAAAGGGGGGGGGGACCAATTAACCAAATAGGTGGCCACAGATGACCTGTGTTAGTCATACCTTCATTTGCATACGAATATCACTGGATTAGATATCCATCTATTATGAGTATATAAATTATTGGATGTGTATGCACATTGTATTCTTTATCCATGTGTCAGTATGATTAGTTAGTGTTGCACATTGCTGCAGCTGATTGGAACCCCTGCTGAGTCTGATTTGGGGTTTGTGAATGAAAATGCTAAGAGATACATTCGGCAACTTCCTCGTCACGATCGACAGTCACTCACTGAAAAGTTTCCACATGTCCACCCTTCAGCTATTGATCTTGTTGAGAAGATGTTGACATTTGATCCTAGGGAGAGGATCACAGGTGTGTTCTTTCTTATGTCATGTCTTGGTATAGCTTTAATTTGCCTTTGTATACAAAGGAAACCAAACCGATGAATTATAAATATGATGTTTTAATATCTTTTGATAGTAGATCTGTCTGGATAATGATCTAGCAAACTTAGATCCTGTATCTTTTTCAGTGTAATTGGTTGTGATATCAAGACACATACATAAAATGGTATAGCATGTTAGTCAATGTTTTCCTTTTTATTTATTTTTCATTGGATGAGTTCGCTCTTTTTGGTCCCCTGCCACTTCTTCATCTCCCTTTTTTACTGTGAAATGCAAGACAAATACCAGTCACCGCATTCCGTTTTGACCATAGTTGTATGGAACTGTTGCCTACAATGCATTCTAGGGCTGTAAGACTCAAGAAATATGAAAAGAAAATGATACTGTTTGAGTTTCTTGGGATTTTGGACCAAATTTTCTAAGATTTTACAGAATTACTATTGATACATTTAGACGTAATTTGGGGTGGTTTATTGTTAGTTTCATTTTCTCATGCAGGTTTATAAATTTAGGGCCTTAATTTGGAATATTTCACACTTATTACATCATAATGGTACTATGATAGATTGTAGGGTTATTGCTTGAATTTTTTAATTTTTAGTATTATTCAAGGTTTAAAATCTCGGGTTTCGGAGGAGTCTTGGCCTCCTCCGAAACCGAGATCTCACCGAGACACTGTATTTTGTCCGAGACAGCTGTCTCGGTGGCCAAAATACATTTTTTAGGTCTCCAACTACAGGGGAACCTCATTTTTACATACATAAACACATTTAGAGTATAAAATTGTAAAAATAATGACTCTTTGTGATTTTTTGGGTTTACACCCATGTTTTGACAGTCAAAGCTGAAGTCTGTTGTAAATTTAGGCTAATATTAGCTATTATATTTAATCAAATATAACAAATGAGACAATAACATAATGCATTAGGGAAAATAGAAACAAAATAACACTTCATTATAAATCATTACATCATAGTTCAAATATTCAATATTGAATGATCCCATAGTCCCCCTGTGCCCATAGTCCACAATTCCACAATCCTCATACAAATACAATGTCTAGTAATACGTAAAGTGTCGTGGATGATCCATCCTACTATCATTATACATCTGGGAAAGTTGTTGACGCAAATTGTCTTGCAACTGAGCAACATAATCTTCCCACGACATTCTTGATGCAAAGTAGTTCTGGTAGTCTTGCACATGATTCATAAATTCAACATCAGTAACTGTCCGAAGGATACCTATCTTTGGGAAGAATTGAAAAATTTCTGAAGTAGTACTCTGGTGCGTAGACTCTTGCGGAGGTACTGATGGAACGGAATAGAAGTTGGTTGATCCACTCTGACTCTGTGTCTGTGCTCCTGCATCTGAACCATCATCGAAGGAAGAACCATATGCAGTTGTAGTGGGATAGGGGACGAAGTTGATATCAACATAATCATTTGAGGTGTATGCTGAACCAGTGCTATATCCAGGAAAATTCCACTGCTTCTGTCCACTGTAGTAACTGCTATTCTCCTCCACACTCAATCCTCGTAAGCTAGTAGAGAGGCTATCAACGTTGACGTCCATCATGCTACTGCAATCAGCATCTTCATCATGTTGAGATTGGGAATGATGCCGAGGCCTACGCGAATACGAAGTTGGTCTACGTGATGAGGAGGCGCACGTGCACCATGGTCATCATCCTGTGTTGTATGAGTGTATTGGCTCTCCCCAGTGTATCTAATAGGTGATGCTTGTAGCTCTGGATCAGTCCCAATATTGACAATAGTGGCTCGACCTCCACCTGGGTCTCCACGCCCACCCCAATGATCACTACCACTAGTTCCACTACCACTCCAACTCCACTCAGGATCATCTGTATCAGTGCCAGCAGGAGGGTCAAACGGCACGGGTGACCGTGTATGGACTCGACCCTCTTCCGAGGCTAAAAACTCTTCGACATCAGTATCCAAATGGCTGGCCAAATGGGAGTCAGGCATCCCCCCGGGCTCGTCCATCACAGGTACTTCTCTGTCCCGCACCTACTCCACTAATGGATCTTCCTCTTCAGAGTGAAGCTAGAAGATGTTGGCGAGCTCGAGTGGGGTATCATCTTCCTTATCATGGAACATGTTTTGCATTCTCAGCCTCATGTTGTAATGCACAAAGACCAAGTCATTTAGCCGTTGGGAGCCAAGTCGATTCCGCCTCTTTGAATGAATGAGGTTGAAAGTACTCCAATTTCGTTCACAGCCAGATGCAGAGCATGTCTGAGCTAACACTCTACTTGCTATCTTCTTCAGAGCAGGTGCATCTTTACCATACAACACCCAACATTCAGTTGCATAAGAACAATAACATATTTTAATTTCATGTCATTTAAACGTAATACATAAAACATAAGATAATTTAATTTCTTATGTCATTTAAACGTAATACATACATGGATCACTTTTGTCACGTCCAACCACTGCAGCAGGGAACCCAAAACTCCCATGGGCTTCCCTAAAGGTTTTAATCTACACACAATCGAAAACTTATAAATATTTGCAATTACAATATATAGTTTTGCCATATTTCCAGTAATTGAAGCACACAACTCACCTCTAGGTTTGCCAATGCCTGTGCTTGGGGATCTGGCTCCAACTTTGCAACCACTAGTTTTACTACCTCAATGAGTTCTGTGTTCGTCCCAAGTACATGCGTATACTGGTACTTGGGGTTCAAATAGTAGCTGAAATATTTAACAGTGGACACATGGTTAAAGCAAATAAAAATTATATTGGTACATAAGTAATACTAAAGTAAATACATCATCAAATTTACTCACTAGCCTTATGCAATGATGCATGAGTTGGCTCTCCCATCGGTCATTGATGATCTTTATGTAATTCTTGTAGCCACATGGTATCAAAGCTTTAACACGTACTTTCAATGTGTCCATAGCAGCATAAAGAAGTGGCATGGTAGGTTTTCGCTCAGTATCTACCAATCTCAACACCTGCACTACAGGATGCAACACCCTGACTACTACCTTCACATTTTGCCAAAATTTCTCTGAAGCGATGGTACTCTGTGCTTCCACTCGCTGGGGGGTAGCTGATTGTCTCTACGAAAATCAATCCTCAAATGCAAACATTGATTTGAGTCCGGCCATCTTCGCCTCAAAGCTCTTCAATGCTATGAAGTTCGTAGCGAATCTGGTGATGCCTGGTCTGACCAAGTCCCCCCCACATCTCTCCCTGAGCATGTTCAAGGAATAACCATGGTTGTAGATGAAAGTGGTTACTTGTCTTGCTTGCTCAACCACTCTCTTGACTTTACTTATCTTGCCCATGTCCTTCAACATCAAATCAATACAATGAGCAGCACATGGAGTCCAGAAGAGATTGTAGTCGGCATTGTTCATTAACATTTCCCATGCCTTCTTAAAATTGCTGCCGTTGTCCGTCACAATTTGAATAACGTTGTGAGCTCCCACCTCAGCCACCACCTCTTGCAACAGCCCATAAATATAGTCTGCATCTTTTACTTTAGCTGATGCATCAACAGAACTAAGGAACACCGTCCTCCCATCACAGTAAACCATGAAGTTGATGATGGACTTTCTGGTAGGACCAGTCTAACCATCACACATAATAGTTACTCCTAAATCTTCCTAATTCTTCTTCTGGTCTAGAATCCAGTCTTGTAATTCCTTCTTATGTTGAGGCAAATAATGAGTCATTAGTTCATATTGATTTGGCCCTTTAATCTCTGTACCTGCCTCAACAACTGCATTTAGCATGCTCTGAAAGAAAGGGCCTGTGGTGGCGTTTGCTGGGATGCCATGATAAAACGATCATTTAGAGTAAAAATACCCTACTGACTCCCTATTCTTTCCCCCAAACATTGCTTTTATTTTTTTCTGCTTGCTACCTTGCTTCGTAAAGACTCCAGAATCTTGCTCTAGAATTTGAACATAATCATCCCGTCCTTGTAGCTGAGGCACAAGTTCTTCCCTTCTACTTCGTGATCTAGAAAACCAAGAACCAATCCCTTTGCTTCATCTCTGTGGCTCAGGCTCAGCAAATCCACTACTACTGCCACCTGCTCCAGATGTACCTGCTCCTACCCGTCTCCTTTCTGCATCTGATCTGAAGGTTTCTTTACTAGCCAGTGCCGCATGGCGCATCTGTCTTGCCTCTGCCTCTGTCATATTCTCTACATCCCATCCCCCAGCCTCATGTTCCTCACTGGATTCTGGTATGGTGCCTCGAACTACCTCCTCAAACTGCTGTTTTTTTCTTTCCATTGCTGTCCTCCTCTGCCTCCCTCCCCTCAACTGTTCACCTATAGCCCTGGATATCTCCACAGGACACTGTGGGCATTTGGAAACATCTTTGCCCCAATCCACTCAAGTGTTGCTTCAATCTTGTGATGCCGCTAGACTGAAGCTTCTTTCCACAAAAATTACACTGGGTCTTCTTCCTATCACCCTGAAGGGCAGTCCCATACTGCCATGCAGGGTCAGTTTGGGAACTGGTACCGTCGCCCCCATCGCCTGCCCCAAAACTTGGTCTCGACATAATTTTCAAGCACTTTTTCATAGAAAACACAAACTTCAATAACCTTACAAACTTGAACACAACATAAATTACATTTAAAATTTTTTCTCATATTTTAAATGCAATCATAATATTTTTCCTTATTTTTCCCTATCTTATATAGGGGTGCAAGTTTTACCCTGACGACCCTGGCCCGCCCTGAACCCTGCCAGGGTTAAACCCGGCCCGAATCCTGACAGGGCTGGGTTAAGGTTTAATTTTTTATCAACCCTGGCAGGGTTGGGTTGGGTTAGGGTTGATCCCCTGGGTTAAGCCCAGCCCGGCCCAACTCTGTATATATATGAATATACTCTGGGAAGCGTTGCCAACTCTAAGAGGCGTTGAGACATTGTCTGAGAGACTGAGAGTCGAATGTAAAAAAAAGATTAGGTGAGAATCGAAATCTCCTGAGGAGTTTTCCCTATTTTGAGTTAAATCTTTTTTATAGTTTGATTGTTATTGTTTCAACTTCATATGTTGATCTATTAGAAAATTATAAGGAGATTTTACTTTGTTTTGAGTTATGTGTTTTCAATCTTTCTGTTGTTCTTTTGACAGATTGAGTATGTTGTTTGATTTTTGTTGTTTCTATTTTATTTGTTGATCTTTTAGAGTTCCCCTCTGTTTTGGCTACCAATCTTGTTCATATTTTGTTCATATTTGCATTGGTAGAGATTTTTGATTCCCATGAGTGTTGTAATGAACAATCAAAAGCATATTTAATGATCGACTGGAGATTTGATTTGAGCTAAAATCAAATGGGTTTTAAATGAATTATACGATTGATATCGTTTATCCTCTTTTTTTTTTTCTCTTTTTAACTACAGGGGATCTTTTTTTTTTTTTTTTTTTTTTTTTTTTTCTCTTTTTACCTCCTGAATCAGGGTTAATCAAGTTTAACCCGACCCAACCCAGTCCTGTCAGGGTCAATCAGGGCAGGTTAGGGTTAGACCCAACCCTGCTAGGGTCAGGGTTAGGGTTGTACATTTTCTGACCTTGGCAGGGTTGGGCTGGGTTAGGGTTAAGTTTAAATAGTCAAGGTTGGGGTTAGGGTTTTGAAAAACCCGGCCCAACCCGGCCCTGTTGCAGCCCTAATCTTATAGCATTTTTAACCTTTTTTAAATTAATTTTTTAATTCTGGAAATTATTTTTTTAATATAAATAATTAAAAAAAAAACATACAACAATCGAAATCGAAATCTGAAATCGTAGGACAGTAGATCGGCCAACGGTGATTAACATATAAAGAATCAAATGAGTAATAATAATAATTATTTTAAATTTTAATTGCTGGAAATTCATTTTTAAATGCAAATAATTGAAAAAAATACCAACAACAATCGAAATCGAAATCTGAAACTGTAGGACAGTAGATCAGCCAATGGTGATTAACATATAAATAGGTCATCATCATCAAATAAGTATAAATAATAATTATTTTAATTTTTAATTGCTGAAAATTAATTTTTAAATGCAAATAATTGAAAAAAAAACCTACAACACCAAAATCGAAATCTGAAACCGTGAGCTTGTAGATCGGGTTCACGTATCTAACATATAAAAATTTCATCACATTCTAGAAATTTTTTTTTCTCCCTCAGTCTCATGTAAAAATCTAATTTTTCGGCAAGAAACTTACCTTCAACAGTTGATATGAAGCTCCTACAGCAATCCCCGCAGTCCGAAGCACCACCCGTTGCAAATTAAAAGTCAAAACAGTGAAAGAATGATGAAGAAATGAAAAAATCTTCAAAAAACTAAGAAAAAAGAGGAAGCAGCAGTTCTCGGTCGAGTTTTCGACCGAGAACAGTGACTTCTCTCTTTTATAAAGAGAAAAAAAAGCGAAAAGCAATTTTTCGCCGAGAAATTGGCGAGAAATGGTGAGAAATGTCGAGAAATGGCGAGATTTACCGAGATCTCGGCAAGATCTCAGCGAGATTATGTATCTGCCGAGACGAAAAGGGTTATCGACCCTATTTTCGTCTCGGCTAATGGCGAGATCGCATACGAGATTTTATTCCATGGTATTATTGTGAATTTGTGACTAGTTTAGAGAAGGCAAGAAGGATCTCTAGGTCTTTATAGACCTAGAAAAAACTTATGATGGAGTCCGTAGAGAGTTAATCTGGAAAGTACTAGAGAGAAGAAGTGTTTCAAGTAAATATATGGACATAGTCAAGGATATGTATTGTAATGTGGTGATTAGTGTGAGAATCTTTTATTTTATTTTATTTTATTTTTTTTTTGGGGGGGGGGGGGGGTCAAGGTATTGAATTTTTCCAATTACAATTGGGTTAAATCAAGGATCAGCTTTAAACCCTTATCTGTTTGCCCTTGTCATGGATGATTTAACTAGAGACATTCAAGATGAAGTTCCTTGGTGTATTTTTTTGTTGATGATATTATTTTGGTGGATGAGACAAAAAGCAGTGATTACGCTAAGTTGGAGTTAAGGAGATCAACATTAGAATCAAAAAGTTTTAAGATAAGTAAAACGAAGACGGAGTACATGATGTGTAACTTTAGTCACACAAGGATGGATAATGAGGTGGTGAAAATTGATGAAAGGGGGATACTGCAAAGTGATTATTTTAGTATCTAGGTTCAATCATAAATAAAGAAGGTGATATAGTCCATAAACAAACAAAAAATCTATCCTATTCCTTACCGGTATTGAAGAGCCGCTTCGCGAGGCCCTCAGAAGCACAGTGGACTATTGTCACTATTCCTTGGGAAGGCTGCCTGTTACCTGCCTTGGATTGCTGATGATTTTCGCCAGATTATTTGCTCATCATTGTACTCCCATCCTTGACAGGCTAAAGAAAAAGCTTCAGCTATGGAAAACAAAATTTCTATCCTATGCGGGTAGATTGGAACTATTGAGAGTGGTCATGCAGAGTTTATACCTTTACTGGTCGTGATCTTTGGACTTCCTAGTGTGATCGTGCAAAAGCTAGATAGTCTGATGAGTGCATTCTTATGGAAAGGGGGAGATGGCAACAATTTCTTTCATACCATTCGCTGGCCAAGATTTGTGTGCGCAGAGATGAAAGAGGCCTGGGCATCCTAAGAATAAAAGAGCTTAACAAGGCTTGCATTCTGAAGTTGGTGTGACGAGTGGTGGAGAAAAAAGAGAGCATTTGGACCCAATGGATCTATAGCACGTACTTAAAAAGGGATTCTATTCGGACGGTTGCAACATCTAGTGAATCCTTCTAGGTATGGAAGACTATTCTCCGTCATAGACAGCTCGCCCTCCCTTCCATTAAATCCCTCATGATGATGGTACCTCTACTTTTTTTTGGTTTGACAATTGGCATCCTCATGGCGTCTTGAACTTGGCTTATGGCGATAGGATCCAGCTCGATTCCGGGAGGGATAGACTGGCTAGTGTGTCTTCGATCTTGATTGAAGGGATTTGGACCCCCGGCCGGGCCTCCTCCCCTAGACTGATGCAGGCTTGGGAAGCCCTCAACTCTGTCTCTCAAAGACTAGGTGGTAGTGGTGACCGCCACCCCTAATGGTATTTTCTTTGCCTCCTTTGCTTGCGATCTCGTCAGATTGCGCAAGCCGATAGTTCCCTGGCATGATGTGGTTAGGTTTAAGGGTTATTCTCCTCGACATAGTTTTACTTTATGGCGTGCCCTGACCATGTCTCTTCTTATTGGCTCTCTACTGTACAATAGGGGCATCAACCCTAACACTAGTTTTGGTTTTTGTTGGGCCACTGATGAAGATGTCCAACACCTCTTTTTTGACTGCCTTTTTTCCAAAAGAGTTTGGGGAAAAATTCTTGGACTGGCCACGTCATAGAAGGATACACCCCTTTTGATTAAGAATGCTGGTGGATAATCAAAAAGTTCAAACGGAAAGTCTAGTGATTTAGTGGTTAAGTTGGCTTTTGCAGTGGCGGTTTACCATATCTGGTTCGAAAGGAACATTAGATAATAGACTGCCAAGTCAAGATCCTTTGCTCAAATCTGGGAAGCCATTATATTGGACGTGCGGGGCATGATCTAGCCTCCCCCCTTCTCCCCCTATCCCCGGATCCTGAGAGAAATAGATTCATTCCATCCTCTTGGGATCTTCCCATTGGTTAACATTGTCCGGGTTTTTGCTCCCTTGGCTCTTTGTTGGCTTGTTCTTTGGGCCTTAGCCCTTTTGTAAGGAACATGGCTCTATCCTTTGGATACCCAGGTTTGGTTCTTTCCCTTATATTGGGCTGGTGTTAATATATTCATTCATTCACCAAAAAAAAAAAGAAGAAGGTAATATAGAAGATGATGTTTTACAGAGAATTAAAATTGGATGGGTGAAGTGGAGATGTGTGTCTGGAGTGTTGTCTGATCGGCGTATTCTTTTAAAACTTAAAGGAAAATTTTATGGAACAGTCATTCGACCAGCTATGATATATGGTGCGAAATGTGGGCTGTTAAGAAGTGTTATATAGATAAACTTAGTGTAGCTGAGATGAGAATGTTGAGATGGACGTGTGGCAAAATTAGGAATGATAAGGTAAGGAATGATCGTATTAGAACTGATTTGGGAGTAGCGCCGGGTACATGATAAGCTACGAGAGGGTCGTTTGAGATGGTATGACCATGTTCAATGGAAGCCTTTAGATGCTCCAGTGCGGATAGTGATTTGATTCAGATTGAAGGATCTAAAAGAGTTACGGGCAAACCTAAGATGACTCTAGGGGAGGTGGTGAGGAAATACATGCATAGCTTAGGCCTTATTTCAAGTATGACATTGAATAGAGCTGATTGGAGAACAAGAATCTATGTAGCTGGCCCCATTTAGTTGGGATAAGGTTTTGTTGTTGTGACTAGTTTAGGTTTATTCATGTTTTTTAATTTATTTTAGGAAAAATTACACGTATTACCCCTAGACTATGGACTAATTAACCTACCACTCAGTAGTTTCTGACAATTACACATACCACCTCTAATTTCAAAAATGTGTAACAAGAAGGCCCACTCCGTTAACTGATTTCCGTTAAATGATAATGTCAACTCATACTAAAAATTTTACAGACAAAACTGCCCTTAATGGAAATTAAAATGTCGTACTTACGCTTAATGAGACATGAAGTCTTATTTTTACCCTCCCCATTTCCCACAAATTGAAATTTATTATTGACCCTACTAAGCACTTGAAGAACGTCAATTGGCGCCATGGCGACCTCATACCCTATGTCATCTTCCGGTTGGATCCCGATCGTCGATTCACCAAACTTGATGAGTCAGGATCGACTCGCCCGTCTAGAACGAACGCTTTACTCTCCCCATCAACCTTCCTCTCCAAGACTCTCTTCACCATTGAAATCTTCCACTCCAAATCTTTCGAAACGCCCAAACCCTCGTCGGGAACCTACGGTTCCCCTTCCAGGCCCTATCCGAATCTGATGATCCTAACCACATAAACACCCTTAATTTCATCGTCCCTCCATTCGTCTCCAAGGATGACGTTCGCAATTCGTGAACGCCCTCCCCCGCCTCTTCCGGTTCTGGATTACCATACTACCCCTCCCCCGAGCTATTATTACTCTAGTGCCTTGCTGCCTTCTCCTTTGGGTGAGTACAAGGGACATTGCCTCCCTGCTTGCTCCACAGCCGCTTCAGTACTCCAAATCTGGTTATTACTAGGGATACTATTCTCAGCCTTCACCACCGTCGTGGCCGTTATTAAGCCACGTGGGTGTGTCTGGTTATGGTGGATTGAGTGGGCCCTCAGCGCCATCGTATGATCAGAAGCTGAAAGGAAGCAAGGGAGTTGGTACTTGTTTTGTTGTTGGAGCTGTTGCAGGGGCTTTGGGGGGATTGCTTTGGAAGAAGGATTGAAACACGAGGAGGTGAAGATTGCAGAGAGGGTCGAAAGCGACTTCTCTGCCAGGGACGATTACAATGAGTATCGTGGTGATTACGGAGTCTTCTGGTTCAGTGCTTTCTACTTGGAGAAAGCAGATGTACGGCTCTGGCCCTCATCAGATGGCTGTGGGTGGTGGTGGCCGGAGTGAAGGTTCTGGCCAGAGCCAGTGGCCGGAGAGAAGGTTTTGGTCAGAGCAGTTGCAAATAAAACGATGGTGAAGAAGGTTAAATTTGTCATTTCTATTTTTCTCAGCCTAAACCCCTAAGGGTGAAACTGTCTTTTAATTTTTTGGGTTTCCACAGTTAGTTAAATGGGAGCTGGTGTAATTGTCAGAAACTACTGGGTGGTTGGTGAAATTAGTCCATAGTTCAGGGGTAGTACGTGTAATTTGCCCGAAATATATATCATTCTCATATGCTTTTAGATTTGGGTTTTCTTTATTTTATGAAATTTTCAGACTGCTTATTAAAATATATTTTATTTACATATTAAGCAAATGATAAAAAGACTGGTTCAATCAGATGGGTTGGATGCCTAATCCGTTCCTAGACCAAACCTGACCCAAGCTGAATTTCAACTGAAAACGGAAATAACTACAGCTAAAAGCACTGAAGCATTTGCTATTCCACTAATATTCTTTAACTAACAACTAACATCATTTAAGACCCAGCTGAATTAGAATTTTTAAAATAGTACCATCTGGGTCTTGTGCTTGCATTAACCGGCCTTCGTCATGCTTAAAGTTCTCAATGGATTGGAGTATTGGACTTCCCTTCTTGGGCCTAGGTCAGGAATCCAATTTAGTGTCTTTTTGAAATCCAATAGCAGGAACCAACTTGTGGAAATGGTGATGGAAAGAACTGACATAGTAATATTACTAGTACAGATTATTATATGCTTAGGAATAGCAGAAAATGGAATCCAGAATTGATTTTGGAATTGAAAACCGAACTCTTAACTTGTTCTTATGCTGCTATTCAGAATGTGAATTGTTTCTGAAACCACAGATTTGACTGCTGAATGGAAAGAGAACTGAATAAAATATGGGAATCCACCTAAGCTTGTAGAGTGATCCACCTCCACCACCATGAATCCACAGAGCATTCAAAACATGCTGGAAGTTATTTTAACTTGAACAATTGAAATTTCAAAAGATTAGTTGTTTATTTATTTATTTGTAATTGCAGTTGAGGATGCACTTGCACATCCCTACTTAGCATCACTCCATGACATCAGTGATGAGCCTGTCTGTTCGACTCCTTTTAGCTTCGACTTTGAACAGGATGCACTGACAGAGGAACAAATGAAGGATTTAATCTACATTGAGGCTTTAGCATTTAACCCTGAGTTTCAGCAGCAGTTATGAGTAATCAGTCGTCATGTTCTCTCAGCCCCCCTGCATCTAGTCCTGGCTTCTTGTATGTTGTGCAATTGATTCCTTGATGTAAATATATGCCTTCAAATTGTGGTTTGCCCTGGAATTGTATTAATCTGATGATGGGCATATAATCTAAATTAAGATCCATAGAATTGCAGGGTGTCTCTAAGGGGTGCTTGCGCTATATTATTACAATCAGGAACCTCTTTATGTTGACAGACTTTGAAGCTCATTTGTCTCCAACATATCAATTTCAAGGAAGAACGACTGGTAGGTATTATTTGATTTTTACAAATGAGATTCTTTGCAATATTTCCTAATGGATAATGGAAGGCAAAAAAATTGGATAGGATGTAAGTATGCTCAATGATTGTAAATATATGCCTTCAAATCGTGGTTTGCCCGGGAATTTTATAATTTGATGATGGGCATGAAATCTGAAGACCCATAGAATTGTAGGGTGTTCCTAAGGGGTGCTTGCGTTGTATTACTACAATCAGGAACCCCTTTATGTTGACAGACTTTGAAGCTCATTTGTCAGCAACATAGCAATTTCAAGGTAGAGGGTTAGTTATCATCTGATTTGTACAAATGAGATTCTTTGCTTATTCCCTTTAGCTAATGGAAGGCAAAAAAAATTGGCTAGGATGTAAGTATGCTCAATGATTGGTGTTGCCACTGGGCCTGTTCGAGATGGTACTTCAAAATTCTTTTTGTTTTTGTATGTTTCTATCATCTCATTTGTAGGTGATGCTTTAGTCATTGGTTTAAATATGATTTAGTGTTGTTTATAGAGACGAGACTGGGATTTCAGATGCCATAACTTACATTCTCGCCCTCTTTACTTCTTGGGAGGAGGATCTGCAAGTTAGTGGGGTATATTGGAATCTTATAAGCTAGTATGTCATTGACCGTTGGATGGGATGAGAGATATCTCAGCTGTCTCTCTCCACCAATGTTGTGTCTCTCTCAGTACTGCCGCTGCAACTTGCCAACCACCATCATCTCTCCAATGTCAAGCCATGAACCCTAATGCTTAACATCGAGCGACGAAGTGTAGCATTGGCCTGATCAATGACTGCTACTGTAGACTGGAATGCTATGCCCATGACCTTGCTATCTTAGAGGAACTGCAGGTCGATTATTGCAACTTAATTGTGAATGAAGAAGAATAATTAGTGACTGCTAGTGATGGATCCGCAGAGGAAAATGAGAACCACAAATCAGAGCCCTAACCCAGATCTAGTTCAAATGGTTGGGTAGGTATCGTCCAGGATTGATCAAAACTAAGATTCTGAGCTCTGGGTTATTACTATGTAAATACCTCCGTTTGAGATGTTAAGGTTCATCTAAGTCATTGCTCTGCAAGTACCTCCATTTTAGAGATATGGGGTTTGAATTGATTTTCAGAAAACAATCCAAACCCTAGAGTATCAATCGCTAAAACAATTTCAGCTGAGAGAACCCAGGCCGTAAACCTTTCTGAGCCTGTAACTACCGCTTGGTAGCTTTGTAGGCCTCTATTTGTTCTCCCGGAGATTAGCAGGCTCCTATTTGTTCTTCCTAAGATTAGCCCTCACTGTATGTTGTAACTGATTGATGGGTCTTCCAATTTGGAATCTTACTGTAAGATTTCAGATCCATCTGAGCCCAATTGAGTGACTTCTCCCAACTGGTTCTCCGCCTCTTGCTATCGGCAAACAGTAGAAGATGATGAACTGTGGTTGGGGAGGTGCAGCGGTAGTGGAGAGAGCTTGATGCAATAACGGTGGAGAGAGACGGTGAGATGTTTTCTTCACCATCCAACGGTCAATACCTACTAGTATATGTGATCCATTATGTCCTGCATGTACAACAAATTTTTTTATTTTATTTTATTTTTTATTTCGTATTCAAAAATCATATTCTATTTTTGAAAAAACTACTTGATTACCCATTTTTAGATTTCACTTTACTAATCTACCTACTTAATGTTTGCTATAACAAAAATACTCGCAAATGAGTTTTGAGTATTACCAATCTACCCAAACAGTGTCCACTTACATCCTGATAATTTTCATTGAATTGACATTTTTGCCCTTCACTACTTTTTCTCTCCCATCACCTTCTCTCCCCGCCGATCACTTTATCCTTCGTCGTCCCAAATCAACATGATGGTTTCACAACAACCCAGAATCCAAAAACCGCTCATCTCGAGGTTCAACAATCTGAAGGTATATATCTACGATCTTTGCATGTGGTAATGAGAGACAATGAACTAAAAATAGTTCTTCCTCATCGATGCTAATCTTGTCTTTCTTCGCTTAGTGTCTCTCCAAGCACTCCTCCAATGTGTCTGGACTGTTGTAGTGAAGCTGATGATGAGTTGCAGAGTTGCAAAGTTACATCTCATGGTGCTGACTGCAACCAACTTGCTGGCTCTGTTTGTTAAGCTTAGGAAGATTGGATCAACATGACAACATTTAAAACGGATAGCAGTGTTTCTCTAGCAACGAAATAGTCCGACGATGGCTGTAATTGACAACTTTTGAACCTTCGCATGCCTTTGCATATTCTGACTATGTTCTCTCTATTCTGACCATGTGGGTCCTTGATGATGAAACCGTTTCTCTTGCCGTAATTGGTAAAGCATGAGAGATTATCGCCACACAAGCACCATGGGAACTCCTTACCCTAATAATACTATACAACTATGGCTAGCACAAATGTAGTAAAACCCATAATTTTTCCCAAAAATTTTTCCCCAAAATTTTGTAAGTGTTGTCAACTCCTCCAGGCTGACCCATGGATTGGCTCGGCTATTCCAAGTTAAGTTCACCTGCATGTACAGTACTTTCCAAAGAACCTTATCACCATCCATGGTGGAAAATTCTCCCCACACAAGTGGTATGGAAAATCCTTGCCCTAAAAATAATATACAACTATGGCTAGCACCAATGTAGTAAAACCTATCATTTTCACAATAGATAATTTAATGTGTGGTCAACACCTTTGACTCGTGACCAGGCTGCTTCTGCCTATAGTCCATCTACATGTACATGTATTGTCTAAATGACTTCATCAGGTATAGGACCCACCTTTTAAGGTGTAAGATCTACTAAATATGGATGATGATAGAATCCGTGGAAGATACAGGTAGAAGCAGGTGAATAAATGAGTTCAGTTCAGCACATTGAATCCGAGGTGGTATTTAGTTTTACGTTGCATGTATATCCCAATACAATCAAATCGTTCTCGCCGATAAGAAACGCTACTTTCGAGATACAGCACAGAAATGTAGGCGGATAAGAAGGTGTTACCTCGACCATTTCAAAGCCTTTGTACTGTTTTCCACTCTTCCTCAAGAGGATGACCTCCTTTGTTCCTTCTTTGAGACCGCCGTTCTCATCAATTTTAGTTTTTAAATATAAATTTGTTTGCAACGTACCTACTTCATATTCATAATACCTTAAAAGTCATTCCAACCGTTCTTGCTTCCTTGTTTTCATTTTCAATACTTTTCACACTAGTGGGTGGATGCTTCTGGTTAATTTCAGATAATCTGATCACTTGTCTTCTTCATCTATTCCAATTAGAATTCAGGCATTTTGCTGATTCTGATCCAATTTTTGTAACCAGATTGATAAGCTCTTACTTAAATCATTATGACTTTGACCAATCAAGAAAACATCATGCTCATTGTGGACATTGTGATATGTGTTACCCTTCATTTGGGTGGGTTATACATGGATATATCGTTAATGTAATGAGCTTGGCAACTTGAATACCATATTGAATTATTTAACTAAAAAGCTTAAGTTATTAGGTTGTGCTAACTGATATATGAAGACATCTAAGATTGCAGAGTTAATCAACTTGAGCCTACTCCCAAGCTGCCAATATGACAGAATGGCAAATAAAAGCTAGGTCACACTTTATTATAACAATGAAAATTGTGTTTTATATAAGATAATAACTAAGATCCAAATTTGATCAAAATCCACAATTTATAGCACTTTTATGAAGGAAACAAATCCCCAAAATGACAATATGCGGATCTCTTCCCACAACTTTTTATATTTTGGTATTTTCTCTGGATTTGACTCGTTTCAAGTTGAGTTGTTCCTCAAATTGGTGATCCAGTAGCTGGAGTTAGTCCGCGGGCAAAGTAAACTTCAACCTTTAGATCATGGCTGGATGGAGAGCTCAACTTGAGACGAGCTCTGTCCATTT
Source organism: Protea cynaroides (assembly GCA_028583415.1). Classification (NCBI taxonomy): domain Eukaryota; kingdom Viridiplantae; phylum Streptophyta; class Magnoliopsida; order Proteales; family Proteaceae; genus Protea; species Protea cynaroides. Next base: position 84,808,906 of record CM053265.1, on the reverse strand, counting down.
TCTTTTTCATCTATGACATTTTCTTCTTCTCTAACCATATATATGGCCCTATATTAACTATATCATTTCTCACATTCCAATTGATGTATTGTAGAAGATTCCTCCTATATTGACATTGTGGGCAACACAACAATTGAAGCGGAACACAATAGGATCCACATCCTCTCCTCCTAGAGGTTCGGGAGGACGGGGACACCCCGTTGGATGATAGATACGTGGGGCTCGGGTGAATCCAAACCTCTATTTGAGCCGACACCCCCTGTCAGCTCAGCTTGTCGGCTCGAAGTTGGCTTGGATGAAAGGCTTGGATTCACTCGAGCCCCACGTGTCGACCATCCAACGGGGCGTCTCCCCTTGTCCCGAACCTCTGAGAGGAGAGGATGTGAATCCGAACAGAATATTCCATATATAGCAGCACTTGGATAAAATGAAAACATGGAAATGACTGCTTGAAAATAGGAAAATGGTTCTTACAATCGTACGTGCGTATCATGGTCTAGATTAGCCATGTAGTTACTATTGCTTTTGGGGGACTAAGAATGTACAAATGCTTGTAACTGAATCCACATGATTGCCCCTTGGCATGTATATACGAATGTACAAATGCTTGTACTGAATCCACATGATTGCCCCTTGGCATGTATTATATAGAATTGTTCTGGTTATAAATAGTTTAATTATCCGCATTAAAAGAAACCAATAAATGTAGTGTAAATAAAAGTACTGGAATAGTTCTTGTTGAGTTGGAGTTACCTTTGAAGTCTGCATTAAGTTAGCTGTTAATGTTTGCTGTAGTGTTCGTAAAGGCGACGGTATCACACTGGTTCCATATCACTCGGCATTCAATCAATCTGATTAATCATTATGTATCTAGCGATAATCTCGTCTCCGTGTTTGACCTGCACCTAGCTTCAAGGGTGGGTTTTGTTTGTGGGAGGGACTACAGAGAGAGAGAGAGAGAGAGAGAGAGAGAGAGAGAGAGCTTTAAAGATGGAGGGAGGGATTGCGTGGGAATCCCTTCGAGTGAGAAATAAAGAAGAGAGGGCGGGCAACTGGATTGGTGCTCCGCTCGCATCACAGCATGAGTCTAGTTGTTTGTATACGCTACGGAGACATTGGAGGGTGTGCATGTTGCTGGATTGCACGTGGAAGGACTTACCTGAGCCTGAGGACCGGAGCCGCTACCTTACCACGAAATTCGAGGATTATTGCATCCCCTCTACTATCCTACTATATATTCTACTCTATGCCCTTCTATTATTCTAGGGTTGGATCATATGGATAAATAAAAAAAATAATAAAGAAAAGAATAAGGTTTCCGCAATGCCAGTGTGGAGAATCTCCTATGCCACACTAAATGAGGAGTGAGAAATTACATCATCGATCACAATCACGTGATTGATGGTTCATATCAAGTGGATCCCACACTGTAGAGATGAATTCCACACCACATTGTCAAAGAAAAGGAAAAAATGCCATAATGTGAGAGGGTGTGGGAAGGGATTCCCACATTGGCGTTGTGGGCATCTTTTTTTCAAAAATACAAGCTTTTTTACAACAAAAATTCCAAACATCTATACTCTTACCAGTTTGTTGATTTTGACCAATCCTAACCAAGTTCTTATTGATTCGATGCTCGACTTTGAGTTTTAAAACCTTTGTAAGTATGAATGATCTATTTTTCTCATCCCCAGCTGATCTATTTACTTGTGCTATCCCAAGGACATCGCAATAGTACATAGGGAGATTTTTTTTCCATTTGACTGTGTCCTTCTATGTCCTTTCACATGGGTTATGAAGCGACTTCCCTATCCTTCCTCTTGGAAACTTGTGCCCGTCCTCTCATTGGACCCTGCATTGGATCCAAATCGTCTCCTCCCTGAAGTCCCTGTACTTCAGGGAGGAGGGAGATACCTCCGTCGGATGACCGACACGTGACTCTCAAAAAAATCCGAGCCTCACGTCCGAGCCGACACCTAGTCGACAAGTCGAGCCGACAAGGGGTGTCGGCTAGGACGTGGGGCTCGGATTTTCCCGAGAGCCACGTGTCGGCCATCCGCCTGAGACGCCTCCCTCCTCCCTGAAGTACAGGGAGGAGACGATTTGGATCCCCCTGCACCAGTGCTGGATCCATGCTCCTAGATAGGAAACCTCAGCCCCAGATTATGAGCAAAACCTTCTAACACGGCATATTCTACAGCATGCATGGAAGATTGGATATGCCCATATTTGAGTTCGAGATTTAGAACAGGCCAGCTAATCAAGAGTCTCTTTAGTCAGCATTCTCATCTGATTGTTGGAACAGCTAGAAAGGGTTGAAACAATGAGCTAGAACAAGTTTTTCATATATATATATATCTATATTCCACCGACGCCATGGTTGTCAAAGGATCTAATCTTGAGCCGCGTATGATGTGATTACGGTTTTAAGGTATTGATGCTTCGACCATGATCTGATCCAATTAGGGATAACTGGATAATTAAACGAAGGCTGAGGTCTTCAGTCCAGTTGCGTTTATCCTGTGCCAGCACAGAGTCTAATGGAAAGGTAGACACATGTATCAAGAAGAAGGGTAGGAAAATCACTTTACAGGCCATATAAGAGGGTGCAACGACACATAGTCACATAGAAAACTTTTTCTCTTGTCAGGTTCTATTTGTTTTGATGTAAAATTTTATATGTAGTTTTTTTTAATGTTTTTTAAAAAAACTAAAATATAGTGACCTCTAAAAGGGACGGAAAAGAATTTCTTATTTCTTTTATTAATTAGAAATAAATATTGAAATTTTTTTACATATAAAGTTTACACATAAAATTTTATGGTATAAATTTACATCTAAACAAATGGAACCTATAAGAATCAAATCTGTATTTTACCACTAAAGTATTACATAATTGGATTGGATTCAAGTCCCCCCCCCCTCTTCTTCTTGGGTAAATCTCCCACACCACATCAATCATACTGTAAGAAACGGTTTCATTCAATAGGTGAGTCACTTGGGTGACCGAGTGATTTCAGTGCAAAATCCACAGCTCATTATGTGAGAAGGCATGAGAAACAAAATTTCCTTGCCGTCAGCATGGGATCTTATAAAAAAAATGTGAATGGTCCACCAAATTTTTTATAAGGATGGGAACAGTAATATTGTATGCTCAAAGCCGAACCAGGTTCATTTCTAATCTTTATTGTCATCTTCTATGTAGCATTTTTTTGTTTTGTTTTGTTTTGTTTTGTCTTGTATACCAGGTTTGTGGCAGTTTGGCATCACTCGGAGCTTGGTATAAATTTGCGAGGACTCGCCAAGGTTTCAATCTCCATTCTTCCAGTTTTTCTGCTCCATATAAGAAGTCCTGCCTCCTACCTACTTGGAACTTTATAATAAACTCAAAAAGGCCCATTTTTACCAACCATTTCAACCCACCAGTCAATATATACTCAAATCAATAGGATTCTCAAAACAAAATTTCTCCAAAGCTGATTACCCTTTGTTTTAATGTAAAAAATGATAGGAAGAAAAAAAGATTTCCCTATAAATAGGACATTTTTACTGTTTGTTTTAATGGAAAACTATAAAAAAGAATATTGAAAAAATAAGGAAATTTTAAAACAAAACAATCAGGATCTGAACGGAAAATTACTCTCCATGGGGTTCCATCATAGTCGATGTAGTGTGGGATCCTCTTCTAGAGTGTGGGACCCATTAGATATAAATGGTGATGAAATCCCATGAAGGATACAAGTACACGTAGATGAACCGAACTCAAAAATTACAGTTTGTCAACAAAATGGGTCTAACTCATTAGGTTATGGCCGAACTCAAAAATTACAATTTGTCAACAAAATGGGTCTAACTTATTAGGTTATGGGACTTGTTCAGTTCAACTTATATCATCTAGAAGGGTTCTTTAGTGGCGCTGTTGATCTGCACTCTGCACCCATCAATGTTGGATTGTTCAATAGAAAACAGAGGAGGAAAAGGAGTCTCAGAAGAATAACAGATGTGTTTACACCAATTCAGGGATTGACCTGTTTAAACGATCCTCAATCCGGACCCACCTTGCCTTGATAATCTTATAAGTTTAACAGGGTAGTCTGGCCCTACTAAGAAGTCAGACCCGACCCAAAGCGGTCCAAGAGGAGCAGGTAGAGGCAATAAGGCTCCCAGATAACAATCTTGCCCCCCATTGCCAGCTCCATTTGAAGCTTAACAATCTTTTCTTGAATTGAAATTCAACATCAAATGCGTCATCCTTAGATTGACACAGATTTTGACGAACATCCCAACACATTTTTCGTTGACCAGAACTGAATTTGCAAGTATCTACAACCCTAAACACGTTGAACAACATGACAAGGATAAAAAACCTCTTATGAAAAAGCCAACCCTGGATTCCTCAGTCTTGATATATTTAGATCAAACGGGAAATTTCAAACCAAAGAAAACTAGCATGGTTTTACCATCTTTTCAATCTCTTCATGGAGAAAGACAACACAGGTTTTCCTCGGAAAACTAGTTTATCTTTCGACCAGCATGCTAAGATCAAGGAGATTGTTCTAGAACAGACAAAGTTGACAACAGTTCTAACTAGACTTTTCCCTGGAGAAGGTAACTTGAGACTGGAACAACCATGCATGAACTAATAACCTCCATCCAAAACCCTAGAATACATGGAAAACCCTAGATTTTGAGCCTTTTCCATGGAATAATGAATACCAAAACCTTTCGAGGGTGTTCAATGACATTTGGGATATCGTGGCTTACTGGTGTCAATTACTCAAGGATTTTGGAGGAGTTACTGTAAAATTTCTGAGGATAATTGTAAGAGAATGAGTAGAAATTGTTTTGTTTCACTCTAAAATTTTTCTAGGTTTTGTTTAGTTTTTTAAATATTGCTACCTATGAAGCCCTTTTGGACTTATGGTTTCTACTTTCTTCTTTCCCTAGTTTTCTAAACATGGTTGAGTTAGATTAAAAGGTATTAAAAGAAATGAAGGTATATATCGAATATTGTATCGGTATCAGCCACTATCGATACATACAATCGATCCAATCCAGATACTTAATCGATACAATGGATCCAATCCAGATACCTAAAATCATGTTTCTAAGGCTCTAGCTAGCATGACATCCATTGAAAAATAATTAAAAAAAAATCACTCTCTATACTATTTAATTAGTATGAGAAGATGATCCCACACCGACAACATAAGAATCCCTCTTATGCATTTTCTCTCCTCCTTGACATGTGATTGCAATGCCTCTCCTGTGCCCCAATTGACTTGCATGAAGATTTCATCCCACACCACCAACGTGGCCAACCCTTATCCATTTAGTATTTACAAGCCTTTTCCTTTCCTTCTAAAAAGCATATATAGGCAAAACATGAGCATGAATTATAATAGGGTTTAATTTATATCCTGATTCCTGATCCAATGAAAGCCAAAAAAAATATGGTTCCCTATTACAATATTAAAAGCAAAAGAAAAAAGAATCCAGGGTGGAATATGGAATGAAAGGAAAATTCTTTCATTCCTCTGACTGATTGACTCTGACCATGTAAGATAGATAGATGAAATTTGGAACTTTCAAATAAAAAAAAAATTATATAAATCAAAATGACAGCTTTGCATATTTTCATCACAAGAATGAGGCGTTTTTCAGGGAAGGGTTCCCTATTCAACGGACATCTCTCAATCTCATATCATACCAATCCATAAGAAAGAAAACACATCCACATATCTTTATTATATTAATTCCTATACACGGTGTACATCCCTATTTTCTTCTTTCAATTTTTTTATTAATTTTTCTTTATTTCTGTTCCCCTCGTCTCGATCCTCGTTTCTAGCAGACTCATCAACATCTTAATCTTCACCCCCCCCTCTCTCTCTCTCTCTCTCTCTCTTTTTCTCTCTCTACTTAACACACTCCGTGCCCTACAAGCGACGAAGGAATTGCTCACTTCCTGTTTGTCTCTCCATCTGGGTCGTCTTTGTTCTGTCTTGGTGAGAAGAGTTGATTCAAATTTTAGAGGTTCGTCCTTTAGCTTTCCTCCATTCTAACTGGTTTTTCCTACTCTGAAATTATTTTTCTGTGTTGATCAACCAAAGATAAGCATGACAAGAGATCTTTTCTCTCTTCCCCCAAGTCTTTCTTACTTTCAGCTCCTAATCTTTGAGGATGATGAGACTGTAAAGGGGAAATCTTTGGTTGAACAGTGCAACTACTTTCTCATTTTCCTTTTTTTCCTGTTTTCTTCGGTTAGAAAGAATTATTTGGCTTTGAATGAGACGAAATGATTCTGAATATTAAAGAAATGGATCTTACTATTCAGGCTGTTGTCTAGGTAGGAAGAAGCTAGCTTCTTTCATGAAAGAGGTGAAGTCTTCTCTCTCTCTCTCTCTCTCTCTCTCTCTCTCTCTCATTCACCCAAAAAGGCCATGGGTGGTGTTTGGTTAGTCTAGTCCAAAAGTCTGAACTTCATGGTGGAGAAACCCTACTTAAGAACATAAAATAAGCATTCTGGGCCATGCTACACAAACCCCTTTCATTACTAACCTATGGACTGCTTCATAAGTGAGAAAGTTTCAAAAAAGATCTTCTGTCTGACCGTCAAGCAGTAGTGAGAATCCCAACTGCACATAGTATCTCGATTCAGAAAATTCATCCTAAGCGCTAACAATCCTAAAATTGGGAAAAAAAAGGGAATATGGGCAGAGAGTAAGGAACCTTAGATGCAAACAAGTGTTCAGGTTCAGGTCTCCTATTTATTTGTGGAAAATAAAAATGTGTGGTCTGCTATCTTGTGTTGAAACTTTTTGACTATCTTCATAGTAGTATTTGTGTAAGTTGGAGTCATATACTAGTGCGTGCATGCATGCATGCATGCATGCTGTTATGATTTGTTGGTATTATTCTAATTTTCATCCTGTTTGTTTCTTACTTCTTCTTCCAGGATCTTAGAAGTACAGAGACACGTAGTGTTCAGGATGATGGCCGGAAATGGAGAGGTGTCAGTTCCTCCAGGCTTCCGATTCCACCCAACAGATGAGGAGCTTCTCTACTACTATCTGAGGAAGAAGGTTGCTTATGAGGTCATTGACCTGGATGTCATCAAAGAAGTTGATCTGAACAAGCTTGAACCTTGGGACCTCAAGGGTTAGTAAGCATAACCTCTTCTCTAGTTCTATCTAGTATCTTCCTCCTTGCATTAGGTTTGATTGAATTCTTTTATTCTTTGAAATACCAGCATTTATGTCTGTTTATTTCTTCATTAACATTAGATCTGATGATGTGAGATAATAAATTAATCCTCTATTCTTGCCTTTTGCTAGCTGATGCATGTGTTTTGCACCCATACGTACTAATATATGATTATTTAGTCTAGGGAATCTCTTCAATAAGTTCAGATAATTAAGACGGATCTGATTGGACTCGATCCTATATAGGTACCCACCTAACTAGTTGATTTACCATTGGATAGCGCAAAACCCCAAAACACTTCCCGTCTCAAATACTAAATTACCTTTCCCATATATTGAGGTTTTCGTGATGCTCCAAATGATATCCCAGGACAGCGAATTGATGTAAACGGGCCACTCACACGGATTCAAATCGTCTTATCCCTGAGATTTGGGAGGCGTGGCGGCGATCCTATTGGATGGTCGCCACGTGGGGGTCGGATGAATCCGACCCCTCCGTTCGAGCCGACACTCTCTTGTCGGCTCGGCTTGTCGGCTCGAACGGAGGGGTCGGATTCATCCGACCTCCACGTGGCGACCATCCAGTGGGATCGCCGCCACGCCTCCCAAATTTCAGGGATGAGACGATTTGGATCCCACTCACACTGGCCTGTGTCATATTATATATGGTAAATATATTAATGGCGTACTGTTCTTCTTTTTTATAAATTTATTTAATCTTCTATAAGCTAATATGGTCCATTGAGGCTATGCAGATAAATGTAGAATTGGATCGGGCATTCAGAATGAGTGGTATTTCTTCAGCCATAAGGACAAAAAATACCCAACTGGAACCAGAACAAATCGAGCAACAACCGCTGGCTTTTGGAAAGCCACAGGGAGGGACAAGGCTATTCACCACAGCAATTCCAAGCGAATTGGTATGAGGAAAACCTTAGTCTTTTACACAGGACGAGCTCCTTACGGCCAAAAGACTGACTGGATCATGCACGAGTATCGCCTTGACGATGACCATTCCGATGTCCAGGTATCCACTATTCCATCTCCACCTTACTCAAACCTCCTAGCTTGCTTTATACCTATATACTCTATTTGTAGAGAAGTAAAAATGCATTCTTAAAATAAGATGGGAATGGGTTATAGAGCGAGATATTTTTATTCTAGGTTTTGAATGTAGAATGAGCAAAAGAGTGAATGGGTTGCGTTTTCTTAACACATTCCATGACTCAGGAAAATGAATGCATTCCTAGCTTAATCTCCTAGCTAGCTTGCTTAATATCAATATAATCCTTAACTGATTTATAGATCGAGAAGTAAAAATGCATTTTTAAAATAGGACGAGAATGGGTTAAAAGAACAAGACATTTCTCTTCTGGGCTATGAATGTAGAATGGGCAAAAGAGCACGTTCTAGAATGGATGTATATTTTTAACGCATTTCATGATTCAAGAAAATGAATGCATACCAAACACTGTTTTTGTATTATCCAAATATATTCTTGACCTAAAAAACACAACCTTAATCTTTCTTTCGTTTTCTTAGCAGGAAGATGGTTGGGTTGTTTGTAGGGTATTCAAGAAAAAGAACCATAATAGGGGTTTTCAACCAGAAGTCATGGCCCAAGATGAAGAACAACATTTCAGCCACATGAAGCCAGGTGGAGGATCAGTTCAATTGGAGCCAAAGCAAAATTTCCAGACAAACTATGATTTCTCCTTTGGTAACTCCATGCATCTCCCACAGTTATTGAGTCCAGATCAGCCAACTCTTAATGCTCCATCTTTCTTATCACCATTGTCATTGAACACTAGCATGGATATGGATTGTTCACACAACTTAATGAAGTTGACATCCAACAGTGGAGGACTCGTCCAGCATGAGAGGTTCAATGGTGATTGGACTTTCTTAGACAAACTTCTGCAATCATCTCACCAAAGTCTGGATCAACTCTGCCAAAATAAATGCAGCCCTTCTTCTCAAGTTGTTGATCATGTGGGTCTATCCATTCAGAAATTCCCATTTCAATATCTTAATTGCGACACAGACATTTCCAAATTTTCTAAGTGAGATTCTTGGATCTCTTTGGCTGTGTTTTGGATTTATCCCTTATTCTTATATAACTTATTGTTCTTTCTGTTTGAGGTCTACATCATATGCTAACTCCCAACATTGACCCAATTGATTTATTTTCCTGGTTCTTACTTTTCTAGACTCGTCTTATATTCTACAAATTCCTCTATTTATGTTCATGGATTTAACCTAATATCCATTTTTGAATCGACCATGAATGAATTTAAATTATTATTATTATTATTATTATTATTATTATTATTATTATTATTTTTAATTTTTTCTTCTTTTAGTTTTGTAAACTTGTATCTAAATCTAAAGATTTTTGTATCAAAAAAGTTAAAAAAATTAAACAAATGTGGACACATTTGCTTCTCCTTTTGGTATTCTATTTTCTAGTATTTCAATCTATTTCAACAAATTCCTATCTGATTCAAATTAGAAGAGGTTGTCCCATTCTTGGGAAAGGGATTGGACTTGCACGGAGATGATCGGCCCCTAATCAGCATAAAATTGGTTTGGATCCTCTGCAGCATGCTGCCCCTGTAACCCCATCCAGACAGTTGAGAGCACATCTACACATCCACTAATGCAATCCAACGGCCGGATAGGACTGCAAAGGCTGCATGGTTGCAGGAAACCCAAGTCCCATAAAATTGACTTTACACACTTGTATTTCCCACACACCGTCTTGACTTGGAGATGGCTCAGGATGTGCCAAGGATGATCAATTCCGATCTGGATAAGGCTGAATCGCGGACCTGATCCATGCACTAAAACTATGATCGCAAGTGTTAGCAACATTGCAACAACATCTAACAGAATTTCTGAAGTACTAACCTTACAATTTTGAATTTTGGTAGTTCGGCCCTCCTTAAATGTCCCAAGTTAGAAGAAAAATCAATGAATTTTTGATATTCAAAGTCAAAACTGCTTCATTGGCACTTGAAACCATTCAATATAACTAATTTATCAAATAATAGACATAACAATCAATCCATGAAAAAAAAAATTCATGAATTTGGATTGTATCTTCAACTTGTCAAATAAGGAGACAATACGTTTCATATTTAAAAAAAAAAAAAAAAAAAAAAAGAAAGAGAAAAAGAAAAACCATCCTCGCAAACATGCTGTTGTCCATATATTTATAAGACTATAACCATGCATCATCGCTAGCTAGCTTCCACCATTCTAACAAACAAATTGCTTCTATGACTTTCTAGCCTTTTTTCTATATATTATTTAACTAAGTTTGAAAACAAATATCTGTGTTTAAGCACAATTAGAAATGTCAATTTAGTACTATTATTTTGCTGCCACTAGGGAAGAAACCCAAGTGAGTTGAGAGCTTTCCAGGAGCTGGGTCAATCTATTTGAAAAGGATTATTTTGGATGGGCAAAAAGGTAGTACGGTAACAATTTAGGCAGTTTTTTTTTAAGTTTAGATCAACTTCCCCTTCTTTTCTTTGAATTTTTAAAATTGCCAGGATTACCTTCGAGTAAGTCGAACCTATCTTTATTTAATTTTAAAAAGGAATAATGCTAATCTAACAATAACAATGATGTTACAGTTGACTAAAATATCAGAAAATATTCATTCATATAGTTTTTTAGGCCCGCAAATCTGGAGGACCCTCCAGACTCGCTCCAAGTTTTATCTCATGAAAGAATGATGTGACAATTTCGATCATATAAATATCTAGGAGATGATATGGATTGATCATATATCAAATTTCAGACTCAAATTCAATTATATACTTTCTTATGTATCGATAGATTTTCTTGTTTTTTCAACCATCAATTTTTTATTTTTTATAAAGTATCATTTTCACTAGATATTTAAAGCTTTATATTGCGAATTGCCCAACTCTTTTCCAATTGAAACTTGACATGGAACTTTAGGATCCATCTGCCTACAAAATTTCATCTCTATTCAATCTACAATGGGATAGATATTTGTGGTCTTAAAATACCCTCTAAAATTGCCTGACTAGATCGAGACACTTCTTACCCTATTTTATCCCCCTCCATTTGGATCCCTAATTGAACTGAGATGGCTAGCTGGCTGGAGAAGCCACAGGATGGTCTTTTCTGTAAGGCTTGCAAAACCCTTAACCAAGTTCAGTCTTCCTCTTCTTCTTTAAGATAACCTCAGTTCACTCTCCAGTACTACCAACATAATTTTTATACGGCTTGATGATCGAATTCTACTACAGATTGCCCATCTTTCACATTTCAACTTTAGACTAGATATCCTCCCAAGGCTTAACAGGTAGTGTTGGTTTATATTTCTTGTAGCTAGTGTACCCTTAAGGGAAGTGAAGGAGGATCTTAACCTTTCGTCTCTTATCTTAAGTGGGATGTATACACCTCCACATGTTAGGATAGAATTGTTCTTTTGTAAAAGGTAAATTACACCTGAGGTGCTCAATGCTTAAGAAAATTTTATCGAAGATACTTAAGGTTTTAAAAATTATGTTTAGGATTTCTAAGCATTAACAATATTAAGGAAATGTTAATGTATACGAAGATGAAATAACAAAAATACCCAAAGTTCCTTTAATTATTAAAAAAGGATTGAATTGGAAGGATATGGTTCAATATTATGTTTTTATATTTTTTGACCACCTTTGATTTGGTTCATGACATTCATATAAGATTTTAATCATAGATAAAATCGCAGTTCATTTAAGATCATATCATATCATATCATAAATAGTTTCAAAAATATTCTAATTGAAAGTATAAGATTCAACCATATTATTTTAATGTTTTTATTTTGTTCGAAATAATAGGATCAACTGTAAACTATTCTAACTGGAAAGGAATAATTAGTTTTCTTTTTTTATAATGAAAAATACGATGGTAAAATCTGATATGATCGGATCATCAAAGGCATTTGATCTAACCTCTTGCAATCAATATTTGAATCGTGTAATTAAATGATGATTAAAATATTGATTGCAAGATGCAAGATCAAATGCTTTGTCTTCTTCACCCCTCCCCTCTCAAAATCCTATTGATTTTGGCAAGATTCGTGCGAGGTAGTAAACCGAAAGTGATCAAAGCGGTAGAGTAAAAAGAGAGAGGGTACGTGGTGCAGCGAGCTTGAAATTGATGAAACAGGAGCTCGATCCAAGCGAGTTTTCTGCGACAACAAATACTGAGAACCTAGCGAAGACGCTCACTATCGAAGTAGCATTTGTAAGAAAGGTCAAAGAGCAGTTGAATGAGTAGATAAAGGCTATGATGATCTTCTTGACTCTCTCTCTCTCTCTCTCTAAACATCTGCGGCCAGGAATTCCTGATGTTTCACGGATTCTAGCCTGTGAAGGTGTTCAATCACTTAGTTCAATGGGAGACGGGGAGAGTAGTGAAAGAATTTTCGGTTGCAGACAGTGTTGCTGCCTCTTGTAGAACGTTTTCCGCCATTATTTGTCCGGAAAATTCATGAAACTAAGAGCTTCGGTCTTTTGTGGGCGGAGGAAATATTTTGCGGCGTTTTTAAACAAACGCTGTTATATATTATACGGCGTTTTTTCAAAAAACGCCGGTATAAAATATACTAACGGCGTTTAATTAGGAACGCCGAATAATGTATTACGTAGGTATATTTGGAAAATATATTACGGTGTTTTAAATAAACGCCGTTGCATAATGATCTCATTCTGAACCGCCGCCTGTGGTATTTGCGGCGTTTTTTTTAAAACGCCGGATATAAAACCATAATGGCATTTTCAGACCGTCGTTGAATATATTTTTACAACAATTTTATAGTAACACGATCATAGCCTTTGCTAAAGCCGCCATTGCACCAATTTATTGTGGTGTCAGGTGTGTGAATATTGAGACATGTTTCTAAACCACCTATAAATTTAAGAGATATTTTGAATCTTAAAATGCTGCAACAGTTGTTCGAGCCTGCCTTGGTAAATACTCATATTATATGCATTTCATAACGTTTGCATTTTACAAAACACCTACGCATTACCCCTCTCTACTCAAATTGAAACCGTAGTAGTCTCTTCGATCTCCACCTTATGGGTCTCTCCCTGAGGTTAGATCTCTTCCATAGCCTTCCTAGCTTCCATTTCAGACCACATCTCTTTGAGAGCTTGATCATTTCGTTGAGCTATTGTTAATGACATAAGATTAATAGATATGCATTATTAATTTGATTGGTACTACAACAATTAGGGGTGTCAATGGGCTGGGTTCGGTCCGGGCTAATTCGGTTTCGTTTCTATACACCTAAGCCCAATTACTGCCTAATAAGAAAATTGGTTTCCGTCCGGTCTCAGTTTCAGTCCATTTTAGTTTGGGTTTTTATCGGGTTGCCTTAATGGGTTCTTATTGGTCGACTATCCATTTGCTCTTAGTTCAATTTTGGTAACTTGGTTTACTATATGTATAAGTAGTAACAAGTTGGCTTAATGGGCTCTATAAGGCCACTATCAAAATGTTTGGTTTTGATGTTGGTTTCCTACATGTATATTTAATAAAATGTTGATTTAATGTACTTCTTATCGGTCCACTATTATATTGGTTCAATTTTGGTCCTATTGATCCAGTTTGATTAAGACTTATCAATTGATTCAGTACGGTTTCAGATTTTCATCGGACTATAAAAACAAAACAAATTATGTACAATAAGATTCTGTTTCGGTTTGAACCAAATCAGGTTGGTTTGGTTTCAAATTTGATTGGTATTGCGATACTTCACACATTGTATGAAATTTGTGAATATGCATTGTGGTACCATTGTTATATAGATTTATTAAGCTTGTTAATTGCGGATATTATTCACCTCACTTCTTTTTGTACAATAAGATTGTTCCTTCATGTTTTTTTTTCAAGGGAGACTAATGTGGTAGCACACTCCATTGCCAGGAAGGCCATCATTGTTGGGGATGTTTTTATAGCCGAATTCTTCTACTTGGCCAACGAATCTTTGGCCACACCTCATTTCTCTAAATTTGGTCCTCCAGTAACCGTCAATAATTTGAAAGATCAGAAAAACTACAATAAACGAAGTTGCCGTCTTTCTATTTTGTGGTCAAAATTTTTCCACATGTCAATAATGAAACGCATATACAACAAGACCGGGAACTCACAATATACTAAAAACACGAAAATTACTCACATCATATATCCACCATCTGAAGATAACGAGGCATGGACGTTGGAACTGGCAAAAACCTCACAGAAAGCCAGGGAATGCAGCGGAGACAATACACAAGCACCCAAATTTCTCACGACGTAATCAGAATAGAAAATTACTAGTTCTTCATCCGCCTTTCGAAGATCCAGGAGATAAGAAGCCCGAATAATTAGACCCACTGAGCCAAACACAGCAAAAAATCATGTATGGGAAGTCAGGGATGAAGCTGGAGTTCCTCTCAACATCAATGTATGGGAACTCGGTCATGAAGCTGGAGCTCATCCGAAAACAATAAAAACCCCACTATAATGCACTTCAATCATATTGCCATGAAAGTTGTCGGGAAGCAAGTGCATGGATCATATTTTAAGGAAGTTGGAACATCATCTGTATATCTGTTTACTGTACGGGCAGCCTTGATATGCAACGTTGAAATTCTTTCTGGTCAAATAAGTGGGTCAATCATCGGTGATTGCGTCGGAACACTTGCCAACTGATCTTCTATCTGGCCATCAGCTTCCAACGGTGGTGGTGAACCACTTGCTGGTTGTGCTTGAACACTCTCCTGTGGGGCAACTGACTCATCTGTGGCTGACTTAGGAGGTGAACTCATTGGTAATGCAGGTGAACTCACTGGTGATGCAGTGGGATCATTCGCTGCTGAAGAAAGTGGGGGACTTGAAAGTGGAGCACCTGAAAGTGGAGCACTTGCAGGTTGCTCAGTGGAAGGGGGTAGTTCTAATAGCAATGGTTTGCTTGGCTGCTGCTGGGAGCCTTGGATCCCAGGACCTGGCTTTTTCTGAATGGGAATTGCAGCAGTTAGAGACACCATCCCAGGTGGAAGAATTTCAATCGGCGGTTTTTTCCCTGCTTCTGCCAAACTTGTTAGCTTGGGTTCCTCCAGGGAAGCCAGAAAAGCAGCTGCAGCATCTGTTTTCATTGTTGGAGCGTGTTCAAGATCCTTTTGTAGCATCTTATTCCAAGCCAGAACCAAGTTCTTCAATGTTGGCCGGCCATGAGCCTGGAGACATATGGGAAACCAGTGAGATCAAACTATTGATTCCAAGTGGAAATGAATTTTTATGGATAAAAGAAACATACATGAGCATGGAGAACAGCTTCTGCCAGCATCCCGGTGTCCTGCCATGCCTTCTCCATTAAGGCATTATCTCCCAAAACTGCAGCTGCAAATGCAGCTTCACGGCCTTGGCCAGCTGAGATCAAATTACTGACTAAACCCTGAAAGGCGAAAAAATATGCTCAAATCAGATGTACTGAAAGCTACGAAGACATAGTCAAACATAAGGGTGTTAAAAATGAAACCAAACTGTCATAATAGAACCAAACCATTTAAACCGAAACCGTGGAACCGATTATTAAACGGGTCAATTCTGGTTACAAAAATGAAACCAAAACCAACTAAACCTTTACTTTGATCCTTTAGTGCTAAATGTCTATATTTGTAGAAATAAATTTTATTTTAATGCTTTCCTTGGCTCCCTCTGCTTTGTTCCTTAACTCTCTTCCTCTCCCTCCTGGCAAAGAAACCGTTTAAATCAGAAACACTGAAACCGATTAATAGTCGGTTTTGGTAAGGATTTTGAAATCATTTAATAAATGGTTTGGTTTTGGTTCTACTCATTACACACCAAACCGAAACCGAAACGCACCGTTTAACACCCTTAGTCAAAGATAACAAGAGGACAACCAAAAATAGGATTTATGAACTAACGATGGCATACAGCCATCCCAACAAGTCCCAAGACATTCATGATTTGATGGCAAGAGGAAAAATTTATGCAAAACTACTTTTGAAACCTGAAAATTTCTCCTTTTCATTCTCGACTAAATTCAATGAAGGCAGCTCACTGATATCAAGAAAAATTAATTAGAAAAAAGCATAATATGCTGCTGAAAATAAATGAATGACACTCGAAAGCAAATCAATTAGGATATGAATATACCAATTCAGGTGTGCAGCAATACGGAAAGACAAAAATTGGCTTTGAAAAAATAAAGCACAAAATTGAAGGTAAAGGTTTCAACTGCAACTTCCATAGGTTATGGTAAAGCACATAATTAGGCAAATGCCTTGCCCACTTGAAAAAAAGTGATTTTTTAGGTTGAACGCAAAAAATTGAAGTTACAGGTATTTACGTCACATATTTCCTTCAGCTTATGCATTGCATTGATGAGTTGCAACTACAGAGTTGGTATGCCTTTGGGCAACTCGACGTAAATAATTAGAATTGAGTTAATCACCCTTTCATAAATTCCTCTGATAAATCGCTGTTGGGAGCATGTAAATGATGTCATAGCCATCCTCCAAAAAAAAACCTTCAAATGAATTATCTTTGTTACTAATGCATTAGGGAATAAATCAGAGGACATCAGGTCATAGATCCCAAGTCTTAAGCAGCAAAATGCCTTTTTTCTTCTTATCAAGACTGCCTCAGGGATATATTAAGGAATACATTGAAGGGAAAACTACAAGATTACCTAGTTTTGGGTTTCAATTTACAAAACTACCCGAAACAGTGCCCTTCCTTTTTTTGACATTGTTATCCCTAACTTCTTCCGCACTTCCCGTCTGATCACCACCTCCACTAAGCAGCATTGACCTTATCATATCCTCCCACCCTTGATCTCAACTCCGACTCCGGTTGCTGCAACCAGGTCACACCACCACCACCACCACCACCACCCGTCCTCCCTGACAAATGCCGCAGAGACTGTGATTTGTCTTTATTGGTTATGATGACGAAGAAATCTCCTCCAGCAGGTCCTTGCCTTTTGATCTCAATCTAAATCTCCTGCCCTTGGATGACGTCGACGTCGATGTCTCCAGTGAAAAATTCCAGAGCACAGCTTTATGAAGACTTAGCCAGGATTAGAATTGTACAGACTAAAAGTGACTGAGTCCCTTTTTTAATACTGCATTTTTTGTCGCAGTAACGACTTTATTGCCAAGTATCTTTCTCCGAATCCTTCTGCCTTTTTTAGCTAAACCTCTCTCACTGCCCATATGGTCATTGTGTATCCTTTTGATGATGGAGAGCTGCGTGTTAAGTAGCTTGATGCTTGACTAACAAAGGATTCCAATTTTTAAGATAATCATAACAAGTCAGAAAGTGAACATTGAATCCCCCTACCCCTGCTGAAACGAAGAATGCTCTTTTTTTTCTTCTGTTATTGAAGGCGATGAACACAGTTAAAAGACGTCGGGAAATCAAAGCTATGCAATGCAGTGAAGGTGATGGGGGATCCAGGTTGAGAAAACCCTAATTAGACCCGCTGTGGACCCACCCAACAATATGATACTCAAACACTGATATAATGACAGAATCGTAAATAACTCAAAAACTCAACCAGTGGTGGCAGTTTCATAATTATCCAGAAATCAAAGTAACCTTGAGAAGCAAATAGTCCCTAGGATACAATAGAGGTTAAAATTAAAGTGATGAGGATAAATTTGGAAGCAAATGTAAGAGACAGAATTAGATATAAGTTTAGGGGTATTTTCGGAAAAACAGCCATTAAAATAATAACACATAAATCGCAGCTTGTTGTCTTCAAGCTCTCGACAGAAGCTGAAGGTGGAAAAACAGATTATTTTCAGATGAGAGAACTCATCCAATAGGGATTCACTTGATCTGAAATTTAGGGAGTTGAATCACAAGACCAAGGCCTTTAGAACCCAACACAAATCAGACCTAATAATCGACTATGGAAAGCGAACAAGATACTTGATGTTAGATCTAACGGAAGAACCAAGAACCATGTCTGAAACTTGGTCTGACGGTAGGGTGATGGTTTGGTGTTGAAGCTCAAGGGTTGATGTCGCCCTTAGGTATGGAGCTGACTCACCAATATATCAAGGGGAAAGGAGAAGGGGCGAGGGAGCTCGAAGGGTTTTAATGGGGCTGGGTTTGCTGAAGAACAGGGGAGAAGGTTTCGGTTGCAGGGACTGGGGAGAGGGAAGATGGAAGAAGAGCGAAAGAGGAAGAGGAAGAAGAAACAGAACGAGATGGAGGGGGATGGGATTTCTGGCCAGCAGGCCTACACTACTCTCAAATCAGAGACTTCTTCAATTCATTCATAATAATCTTCTCCAAATTTCTACCGTCTATTACATGCTTTTATAAAGGAAAATACTTCCTAAACTAATTGACATAATTTTAGAAACTAAATAACATCCTTATGAAATAAACTCTCTATGGAATAAAATCCCTACCCAAAACAGAAATAATAAATACGGAAACCTAAATTGAAACTTCCTAATTCTAAATTGAACCTCTACCAACCCTTTCCAGACCAAAAGGGTGGTTTGGGCTTGAGCCGGTTTAGGTTTGGCTTAGCCAAATCGGCTCGTATTGGTCCAACAATGAGCACGCTACTGCATCAGAAGACTATTCATGCTGAAAAGGAGATCCTTGCAGAGAATTCAAGCCGAAGGCTGAAACTTAAAAAGGGTTTCCTGAAACAAGTTTGGATGGAATTTCTCTTTCTTTGTTATGCTTAGTGCAACAAGATGGGTTCAGAGAGAGACAACCGGATTTGAGCCGATTGTCGGGGACAGAGGGATATGACTTTAGATAGAGATGAAGAAGGGAATAGATCGTTGGGTTGCTGGATGCTGTAACAGACAAAGATTGCTCTAGAGAGAGAGAGAGAGAGAGAGAGAGAGAGAGAGAGGTAGAGAGAGAGATTGCAGGAAAGAGGGGCAAAAATGTTATGAATCCATTCAAAAGAGGGAGGGTACTGTTCTTGTGAAGTTTTGTAAACTGAAACCCTAAACTAGGCAATCTTGTAGTTTTCCTTAAATTAAACAAGATTATTTATTCTGTCATATTGTACTGGTCTGTCACCTTATGATTGTCTATGAAATCATAAAAAATGATATTTTAGTTTTCATGAGAAATAGAACAAAGTACAAGAAATATACCAGAAAAAACTCATATAATTTCTTTATGCACAGAGTGAAATAAAAATAAGAAATCAGTCAGGACTACATACACTAAGTCGTGTCAGCTCCCCATGATTTGCAAGACGTAGAGCTAGTCCTCTTAACTCTTGACCACCTAATGCACCCTTGACCGAACCTGTAGCAGCTAACCTCTTAAGAGCCTCACGAGCAATATCAACTTGTGCAGTAGCATCTGCAGCATCAATAAGATCCAAAAACTCTTTCGCAAATTTTACTATCCCTTGGACAGCATCCACAACAATTTCCCGTTTAGCTGTTAAAGTGAGAATTTCAGACACATCTAGCCCTACATTATCTTGTCCAATATCCCTGCTATTGCTCATTGTCAGAAGGCATTGAAGGGCTCTTTTCAAATCATTACTCTGCATGGCCAGATCAAACTCCAACCTGAGCAATGTCCACAAACAAAAGGCCATATGAGCATATAAAGTAAGGAATCAAAGAAGGAACCTGTAACAAAATCGAAAGAAAGGGAAAAGGAGAAGATGTAGAGAGAGAGAGAGAGAGAGAGAGAGATTGTAAGTGTATCTCTCCTCCAACTGCTGATCTCATTAAATAGAAGATACAGCAATTACAATAGAATGACAAGACTATGTCCATAGGCCTTCTATCAAGACCATAGTTTTAAAACTTGACCCTCGAAAGGGTCGAGACGAGAACCTGGTTCGAAACTGGGTCTCGACCAGTTCTCGACTGGTTCTCGACCAGTCTCGACCAGTTCTCGACTGGTTCAAGTTATTTTATAAGAGCCTCGGTCGAGATCTCGACCGAGACTCATTTTTCTTCTGAATTTCCTTCTGTTTTCTTCTTCTCCTCCATTCCTTCTTCTCCAACCTTGCATCTAAGGTTTGAAAACCTCTGTTCTTTGCAAATCTCTCCATCAAAGTGCTGTTGGAGGCTCATTTTGACTTATTCTTTGCAAATCTAAGGTTTGAGGTATGGTTTTTTCTCCTAAAACTTACTTTTTTACATGAATATGTTCAATATATGTTGGTTCATCTTGAAATTTATATATGTGAGAGTCATTAGGCCGATCTACAACCTCATCCTTTCGAAATTATTTTCTTGCATATATATTTTTTATTTTGATTTTCTGTTAAAAAAATATATTTTTCAGTAATTAAAAATTTAAAAAATATGATAAATATTAATTAGATGGTGTTGAAAATATTATATGATGAACACCATTGGCCGATCAATGCGGCCACGGTTTCATTTTTTTTTCTGTATATATATATATATATATATATTGTATAAAAAAATAAAAAATACATTTCTTAAATATTAATCAATTTACTTCCAAAATAATATATGTTGAACACCGTTGGCCGATCTACGCGGTCACGGTTTCAGTTTTTTTTTTTGTACATATTTTTATTTTTATGAATTTTTTATAAATAAATCCTATTTTCCAACAATAAAAAATTAATAAAAAAATATTAATACTTATCTACTAGTGTTCAAAATAATATATGTTGAACATCGTTGGCCGCTACGCGGTCACGGTTTCAATTTTTTTTTTCTGTACATATTTTTATTTTTATGAATTTTTTATTAATAAATTCTATTTTTCAGAAATAAAAAATTAGTAAAAAAAATATTAATACTTATTTATTGGTGTTCAAAATAATATATGTTGAACATCATTGACCAATCTACGGTTTCATGTTGTCGGATTATATTTTTTGAAAAATAAATTATTTTTATTTAATATCCAAAATTATTAATAATATCTAAATAATTATGGAAAATTAGAAAAAATATTCTATTTTCTTGTAACATAGTTTTAAAATTTTGAAAAGTAAGTTCAATGTGTTTTGAGTTGTATTCGCATATTTGATGCTTTTATGTTCTTCAATTTAAAGTTTTATTAATGTAAATTTATTGATTTAAATATCTCTATTTATCATTTTATGTAACAGTGTCTCGTTCTAAATATTATGGCTGTTTCGGGTTCTCGTGAGGGAGGTAGTGATGCTGGTCGTACTGACATGGCTTGACAGTATTGTACCGCCATTGACGGTGATAGAAAGAAGACCCAATGCAAATTCTGTGGGAAGAAGCTTATGTCTGGTGGGATTACCAGACTTAAGCAACACTTGAGTGAGACCTCTACAGACGTGGCAAAGTGTGCTATAGTTCCTGTGGAGATTATCAGGACATAGCTGCACAGATGAAGGGAGGCCAGCAGAGAAGGGCAGAGAAAGAAAAAAATAAACAACAATTTGAGGAAGCAATCCGAGGTACAGTGCATGGTTTGGATGATGATAGTTCAAATGATGATGGTCTAGATACCAGGGGTTTGACTGAGGAAGAAGCCAGAGATCTGAGACGGGCAACAATGGCTAGTAAAGTCAGCCATGAGATGGAAATGGAAAGGTTGAGGCAAAGAGCCTTAGAGGCAGGTGGTAGTAGATCATTTCAGCAGCCCGAAGAACCACAAACACGGAGTAAGGGAGGGTTAGCTTCTATGTTTAGAAGATCAAAAAGTACTAGAACACAACCCCAGGCACCACCACCTACTGCTAGGGATAAGGATTATGTAGAGATTCTACAACAGGATCCAGTAGTTTTTAGAAAGGCTAGCACCAAACAGAAGAGATTAAAAAGTATGTGGAACTGGAAGGGTATAAAAGAATTTATTGGGGATGCCTTTGCTAGGTGGTCTATCTATAATAATATCCCAGCAAATGCCAGTAGTGGCCCATACTATCAGCCTTTCTTTGATGTAGTTTCTCAGGCTAGTCCTGGTGTTAAAGCCCCCACTCCATATGAAGTGATGAATGTCTATCTCCCAAGAATTAAAAAAGAGTTAGAAGTATGGATAGAAGGGTCAAAGAATAATTGGGGTGCATATGGGGTCACTATAATGTGTGATGGTTGGACTGGTCCCACTAGAAAGTCCATCATCAACTTCATGGTCTATAGTGGTCTATAGTGATGGGAAGACATCATTCTTGAAGTCTATGGATGAATCTGCATGCACAAAAGATGCTAACTACATCTATGGATTGCTACAGACAGTGGTGGATGAAGTTGGTGCTACAAATGTGGTGCAAATTGTGACAGACAATGACAGCAACTACAAGAAGGCAAGAGAAATGATGATGGCTAACTATAACCTTTTTTGGACTCCATGTGCTGCCCATTGCATTGACTTGATGTTGAAGGACATGGGCAAGATCCAAAAAGTAAAGCAAGTGGTTGAACAAGCACGCCAGGTGACAACATTTATATACAACCATGACTATTCTTTGAACTTGCTGAGGGAAAAATGTGGAGGGGACTTGGTAAGACCCAGAATTACTAGATTTGCTACCAACTACATAGCACTAAAGAGTTTTCAGGCAAAGATGGTAGGCCTCAGATCGATGTTTGCTTCTGAGGACTGGTTTGGGTGGAGGGAGTCCAGCTCTCCTGTTGGGTTTAAGCACAGACTACTATAGCTTCAGAGGAATTTTGGATAACAGTGAAGAATGTAGTCAAAATTCTGGAGCCAGTGGTGAAGGTGCTGAGATTAATGGATACAACATTCTAGCCCACCATGCCATACTTATATGCTGCCATGGATATGTTGAAGGACCGTATAAAAACTGTGCTTCCACGTGAAAACAAACATTTTGTGAAGATTATCAAAGATCGATGGGAGAGTCAGCTAATGCACCCATTGCATAAGGATGGTGAGTATATTTAATAATGTCTTAAATTTAGTTCCACTTAATAGTTGGTACTTTATTTTAATCTGGTGACTCATATTTTGGAGCATACTATTTGAACCCCAAGTACCAATATTCACATGTGCTTGGGCTCAATTCTGACCTTATCAGTGCGGTAAAAGATGTTGTGGCAAAATTGGTGCTAGATTATACTGTACAAGCACTGGTCAATCTGGAGGTGAGTTGTATGGTTTAAGTACTGAATTATTTGAATATCCACATATTACAATGGCTAATGGTTATAAATTTTGAAATGGGTGTAGATGAAAACGTTCAGAGATGCTCTTGGGAGTTTTGGAACTCCCGCTGTAGTGGCTGGACGAGATAAGACCGATCCTGGTATGGAATTATGGAAATTGAAATTTTCAAGTAAAATATCTTATTTAATATGTGTTCTTCATCTTGTGCAGCTGAGTGGTGGTTGTTGTATGGCGAGCATGCAGCTGAGTTGAGGATAATTGCAATCAAAGTCCTATCTCAGACATGTTCCGCATCTGAGTGTGAGCGAAATTGGAGTACTTTCTCCTTTATCCATTCAAAGAGGCGGAATAAATTGGGCTCTCAACGACTAAATGACTTGGTCTACGCCCATTACAACATGAGACTGAGGGTACAATGATTGAAATTTGAATAAAGAAATGAACAAGAGCTGATCGAGCTAGCCGGCGTCTTCCAACTATCTTCAGATGAAGAGGATCCCTATGTGGAATGGGTGAGAGACAGAGCAGTTCCAGTGATGGATGAGCCTAGTGGGATGCCCGACCCCACTGTGTCTGCTCCGATGGGTTCTAATCTCGAGCGGTTTATGTCCTCGGATGAGGGTCGTGTACACGCACAGTCGCCTAGACCGTTTGACCCCCAGCTGGTACTGGTAGTGACTCAGAAGGCGATGATGATACAATGGATCAAAGTGGCTGGTCAACTTCTGATAGTAGTGGTGATGATGGTAGTGGTGGTGGTGATGAGGGTGGTAGTGTTGATCCTAGACCGACTGTACCCATTATTAGATGGACCGGTGAGAGTCAGTATACACACGCTACACAGGATCCAAATCATGGTGGACGCGCATCTTCATCACGGCCTACGATTGGGTATACACGTAGGTCTCGTCAACGGGAACGCCCTTTGCAACCAGTGGAAGAAGAAGAAGATCGTTTCTTTGACATCGTTCCTGATCCTGATATTATGCCTGATGTTGAAATTGATAGCACTACAAGTTTTGGAGGACTGAGCATTGAGGGTAGCAGTGGACAGGAGCAAGGGTAGTGGAGTGCTCATGGATTTGGCACGCGTACGGTTCTTATCCGGGTGATGATGACCGCATGATGGGAAGTGCATATGATTATTCCGCTGATACTAGTAATGCTACATCACAGACTGACTCAAACTTTGTGGACAGTCTCTTTTCAGTTCCAAATTTGCAAAGAACCACGCCCCCACACCAACCAATATATGCTCACTTTACTCCACATTATAGTGAATTGTATCCAAGGTTGGGTATCTTTAAAAACTTCCCGGATCATGTGTATGAGAAATATGTAGAAGACTACCAGACCTTCTATAGCCGAAGGATGTCGTGGCAGGATTTTGTTTATCAGACCGAGATATATTTTCTTCAGCAAAGTCAATCTGATCAGATGGAACCTGCACGCCACTCTACATATGATTAGACATTGGGATGGACTAATGGGAATGTATTATTTCATTTTGAGTATTTAAGTCTTTCATATAATGAGTACTTGTAAATTATGTTATTTTGTGGGATTTATGATTTATGAATGTATGATTTTTCGATAATGTGATTACTTTTTATGCTTCAAATGTGTTTATATATGTTGAATAAGTATTTTCCTACAATATATAGCCTTAAAATGGCTCTAAAATGGACTTAAAACAGAAAAAAATGGCTTAAACCATAAAAAAAACCTGTTGAAACTCCCATTTTTACCCTTTGGGAGTTTCGGCAGGTTCTCGCCGAGATCTCAGTCAAGATCTTGGTAATCTCGGTTTTCTCAAGGGTCGAGACACCCTCGAGAACCGAGATTTCGAACTATGATCAAGACTAGGAAAGATAAATAACTAGGAACTATAAATCCTAATGTAAATCTAAGTCTAGAAGTCCAAAGCTTAGAAGTCAATTAGATGGTGATGCGGCAAAATCAACCCACTCTTCAACAGAACCCAAATGACATTTTTTATTACAATGCAAGAGTTAATCTTAAATATTCCAGATTGAAACACCATTTAAGATTTGGCCTGACTTGAACATCATGATTCTAACCACTAGACACGCACAAGAAGTTTGAATTCCTCACCTCTTTGATATTCCAGGCAAGTGAAGTGCTTCAGTTGCATAACCCATCCCTAGCATGAATTGTGCTAAGTCATCATGATGCTCTCTTCCAAGCCTACTTGCCCTGCATTACAAGTGCCACATTAGTATAAATGAAGGGAAAAAAACATTCTAAAGGAGTATTAAGGAGAAATTGCAACCACTATACCATTTCACTGCACTGACAGCATCTCCATAGGCAGCAAGACAGCGACAACGGATACCAGGATGACTAAGTGACAAGGCATGGGCACACATGTATCTGAAACGTAAAATTCAGAAGACTGAGTTATTCTGGTGATCTATAAGCTCTTAAGTGGCTTTGAATTGCTACTCCATTTGCAATGAAGACACCCTTTAAGAGGTGGAACCACAATTTTCTCAGAGTTGCTTGAATATTCTAACCCTCCATTCTCACTTGAACAAAACAAACAGAACATTTTACCCACAAAAAAAAAAAAAAGAGTTGGGCAAACTTTCCGAAATTGTTAAGGCTGATTGTACAGTTCGACATTCAAAAGGCAAGATTGATGGGCAGAAAAGACCCATAGGGTCCTTCGATGTAGATGAAGGTTGAAACCTACAAGGAACAATAATCAGACTTGGTTTTAGGAGCAATCCAGTAACTATGATTCGTTTTCTCCTGAGATTTGTTTGGACTCGATAACATAGGTAAAGGAAAAGAAGTTAGCAGCAGCAGTCCTGTAACTTTAGAGTTATTTTTGAAAGTTCAGAACTCGTCCGTTTTGCACATTTTTTGTGCCATTTGAAAGGTTAAGCTACCCATCCAATGAGACTAAGATATTGCGGCTGAATCATAACAGTAGAGTTATGATTGATCATAAAATAGGGTTTGTGATGGGATTATTATTTTTGGCAATTTAATTAGTTTATGAGTTTTGGAAAGGGTTTTATTGTCTTTTAAGTTAGTGATATGCTATACATGCATCTTATTGAGAAATTGTAATCAGAGGGACTAACTGATTGTTAATAAACAATGTAGAACTAGTTATATGATGCTATGATTACATGAACAAACAGTATACAGAGACTAAGTTTACGGGATAACCATATCAAGAGAAACTATGGACATATATGTAAAGAGACCATTCCTTCATCACAATGATATTCAGCTGTAATGATTCCTGACACTTGAAATGTAAAATTACCTATCAATGAGCCAAAGTACTCCATCCCTGACACCAACCACAACAAGAGGTCCCACTGGCCGTTTCTGTTCTGCAGGAAAACGAGTGACTGCCACAGAAACCCCTCCACCACCAACAGCTATCTCATTCACTCTCCGCTCTTCCGTATCTTTGGGCATACCAGAGTCCTCCCCATCTACTTTAGATTGTTTTGGTAACATTAAAAATGGTGGCACAGAAGGAGCATGCTGAAAGGAAGCCAACCGCACCACCTGACAGAAATAGTAGTCTCTTTAGTTTTATAATGGACTAGTGATAGCAAGAAAATAAGATGAATTTAACCAGCCAGTCAGGCTTGAAGATACTTTTGACTTCAGAACTTCTAAGCGAGCAAGGTTGAGTTCAAAATACTGGAAAGTCATCAAAACCGACAAGAAGTCCCTAAAGAGTTGAGTATCTTGGGAGTTGGTTCTCAGAAATGCTATAACAAGGTTCAGAATTTTAACAAAACAATCCATTGCCCCCACAACCCACATTGTCAGAACCCAAATATTTAATCGAAATGGGCTCAAAATTTGGTAAGTGTTTTTGAAATCTGGGGAAATGTGAAAAATTCTTTCAAGTTCGCAATGAATAATTCTTTAAGAATAAATACATATCTACGAATTTTTAGAAACCAAAGAAAAATCACTAAAAGTGATTCTATGGTTTCAAACCTTAAGAAATCCTACACAAATAAGAGGCATATTACACACCATGTAATCTTTTCATCCCAGTGGGGAACAAAATATTTTGCAAAAATTTCACACATCTCAAAAAAAAAAAATGTAGCTGGAATCATTGACATTTCTTTCCTCCCCCCTTATTCTTTTTACTTTTTCTAGGATGAAGGCTCTAGAAATATGAGGGATAGGACAAAGCGAAAGTACAAAGACAGGAATAGAGGATCCAAGGACCAAGGACATATTCTGTGACAAAAAATTACCCTAAATTGAATGGAAGGCAGAATAGCATTTTAAATAGCCAAATCAAATAGCTAGAAGGTTCCTTGACCATTTGACTAAGAGACGTAGTATAACATAAGTGTAGTGATATTGAGAGTTTTTTACTACTCTCCAACCTTCAACCATGTCATGAGAAATCATCTGAACCTCAAGTAGCATATAAGCTAACTTTTTCAGAAGATATGGTAGAATAAATAGCAATAAAAACAAAAAATAAATAACCAAAAGCTTATCATAAATTCTTCATAAGGCAGAATATTTAAGAAAAAAATTCTGCTATAAAACAACCTGCAAATAGTACGTTCTGAATCACATTACTTTAAGGAAGTACTAAGCTTCTTGGAGTAAAAGAATATTTGATGCAACATACGAATCATTTTGGACTCTGCAAGGAGTGTACAAGTTTTGATTTATCTGTCAAATATGATGGCAATCTGACATCCAAAGGTTGAGGTCTAGTCTTGAAACTTGAAAGAGATTTGAATTATTCTGTTCAATATATAGACTGGTACAAAGAAAAAGGAGTTATTTAAGAGATGTATTTGTCATGTACAACAATTACATTAATGGCTGTTGTTGACAGTGATGCAAATGATGCGATTTTGAGGAGGGAAAGACCAAAGAATAATCAGCCAAAATTCATGTGGTTGATTTGAACTTCAGCAATTCAGCTGGGTCAGGTTATGTCGGGTCAGGCCAAATAAATTATAAGTATCTGATGTTGATCTTATCAAAAGCAATTTCACCATTAATCACATTGTTGAAGAACTTCTCAGGGAAGATGATCAGCACTACATGCTTCATGGACACCATTGCTAGGCTTCTAAAATCCTTCACGAGAGGACTCATTCACACAGAAAGAGATCAGAAAATGGAAATAAGAAACAGATAGGACGGCTGAGGGAAGATGTATGCCAAAATCTGCCATTCACAAGGCGCCTTGCATAAACCCAATCCACCCAAATACTCCTGTTTTCTCCGCTACTTTCCAAGTGAGTTTTAATATGCTGGCAAGGTTGATTTCCTTGACTATTCTCAAACCCAATCCTCCTCCCTTTTTTTTCTGAGTCAAACCTTCCCCACCTTAGAGTATAGAGGAATCTATTATCTTTAGAACCTTTCCAATAAGGACTCATCAAAGCTTCAATTTTCTGGCAGATGAGACGAGGCAGGCCTACCCAATAGATTAAGGAGATTTGCACAACAGACTTTACGTGCTCAAGCTTGCTGGCAAAGGAAAGTAGCCTTGCCTTCCATATCTGAAGCCACTTCCGAAGCTGGTAAAGAATAGGGGTGCAGGGGTGAGCAGTCAAACTGAAGCTGATGAGAGGCAGCCAAGGTATTTAATAGGAAGATGACACATAGAGAAACCAGATCGCCACATGAGATTGTCCTTTTCTTCCTCTGAAAATCCAGTGAAGAAAATTTGGGATTTGAGCCTATTGATGGAAAGGCCAGACACGGAGGCGGATGGGAGGACTTCTAATCATAGTTATCAAGATGTTGGTTAAGCCATTCAAAGCTTGCAGGCAAGTTCCAAGCAAAATACCCTTAACAGCATAGCTTGCAGGAAAGTATGCTGATCATTAGAGAGAACTTTTTGGAAGAGGTCAGCTGGCACCTGATTACCTACATATAAGCTAGGCAAAATACTCATAACACCTACAATTAGACAACAAATCTATGGACTACTAAGCAAAAATCTTATACCAAGTTAAGGATACCCAATTCAAAACAGCCCAAATGAATACCAAAATCATCCTTCCATTGCAAGTTTTGCAACAGATATTTTTACAACATGATCCAACAATTATATTTACAATCCTACCAAAAACTAGAGGGAAAGGTGGATGGATATTCCCTCATCAAACTTGAGCTCAAACAGGCAGTTGGCAATGCGATTCAAAGCTCTAGGAATCAATGGATGATCATTTTCCATGTGGCGAAGGCCCACAAGGGAGATTTTGCACCTCAGTGACAACTATCTTCTGTCATTCTAGCTACAAACCCAAGAACTCAGATTTAAAGGCCAGCATATCCTGATTCCTGAGTCCCTCTTGTGACCTCTTGGTCTTGGGCACACCTTGAAATGAATCCTCTTAGGACTATTGCACTTATATGATCATATGGACATCAAATAGAGAAGAAAATATACACATCACATCCAATCACAATGCAAATGTGGTAGATCAAATGACCATCATCCTTCAATTGCAACATATAGGGAATCCATACCAAATAGAGGACTTCTTCTCCATCTCAATGAACAAGCCATAGGCATTCTTGATCACCGCCAACAAAGCAAAACACTAGGTGAAGCAGTAACAATATAAACTATAACGATTTTTTTTCAATCAAAAAGCTTGAGCTTTGACTGATCCTAACATTGGTGTACATAAGTATACCAGCAGTTCCATACAATTGTGTCACCACCTCCATATCAACACTCTTAAAGTATAAATTTCGATGCCTGAATGGAACACCAGCCCTCCAACAAGCTTTACAACAGAAATAGCATGGGATAAATCCCAACCAGCCTAGTTCTAAAAGTTCAGTCAATAAATTGCACAATCAAGCATTTTCCAAGGAAAACATCTGTCTCTACTCCATCAGGAAAAACTGAGCTCACCTGAAAAAGACCGTCCAATTCAAAGAATACTGAACCATCTTTGCAGAAATATAACTGCATCAACCTGACACACTACAAAAATTTGAAAATAGAAGCAACACATTTACAGAAAACTAGAGTATGGAAGACAAATAGGAGAAAGAGGCCAAGATACATTGTGGAGAAGAAAATTAGTGTTATTTGAAGACTGTTGGAGATTATCAGTTTATGGGTCCATGATAGGGGGAGTGTCCTATCGTGGTTTACTTTATTTTCTTTTGTGTTATTGCTTCTATCTAGTTTCATTTTTTCTATTTTGTTACATGGTATCAGAGTGGGTGGCATTTTGAGATTCGTTTAAAGGTCTCCGTTCTGGTGTGGAGCTACCACTGTTGCCGCTGCTGCATCTTGTTGTAAGTTTCTGGTTTCTTTGAAGAGTTTCGTATCCATCCCCCTGCAGTGAGTTACAAACCCAGTTTTAGGTCTGCTACAGTAACTTCCACCAGGACCTATCTCAGTTGGTTTTATTTGAATCTTTGTTGGCTGAATAGAAAGATGCTTGGATGGAATTCATAGAGGGGTTGATTATGAACCTGGTCACTATTCATCATCCCTGTTGCTAGCGCTAAAACAGAGCCGCATCAATTAAGCTACAGTACTCTCATGCTTACTCCGTGCGGACTGTAACTTGGAGGATCACAGCTTTACCGTAGGGCAATTTCATCTCTAGAATCTCAGCCCCAACTCTTTTCTCTTGCATGAGTTGCTGACCTGAGATCAAACCTGGTTCTACTCTTACTGCCAGTTCTGTTTCAGCAAGTTTTGTCTTGCCTTTGGTATATCAATTGAAGCTGTTATCAAATGATTTTAAGATGGTCCTGTGATGAGATTATCCTCTCAAAGATTTAACCCGAACCGTTCTCGATTTGGTGAGTTCTCCTCTTCTGAAATCTGGTTTGTTCTTCCTGCTCTGGGTTTCAGTCCAAGGTTGAAGACAACCTCCTTTTTCCCAAATTGTGATTGGGTTTAATTCTTCTGAAAATAAATAAAGAGAAGGTAGAGAGGAGACAAAGAATTCTTTAAGTATGGGAGTCACAATTGTGATCATGGACCACCCAATGCATTTAATATTTATAGGCATAGGATACAACCCAAAGAGGGCAACAACAAGGAAACAAAATAAAAGAAGAAACAACCTAGAAGGAAAGAGTGTGAGCACCTAAAAAGAAAAAAGTAGATGAGAAAGTAGGTGAGGGATAAGTCAGCCTTCTTATCCTCACATACAACGAACCTAGACATACACACTTCATCATTCGTAACACCCCCTCAAGTTGGAGCATATATATCAATCATGCCTAGCTTGTTACAAATATAAACAATTCATCCATTCCCCAAAGATTTAGTAAACAAATCAGTAAGTTGTTCTCTTGTACGAACATGGTAAGGAAAAACTTCTTGTAAAAGCTTCTCACGAATGAAATCACAGTCGACCTCAATGTACTTAGTCCTCTCATGAAACACATGGTTGGAGACAACATGAATGGCGACTTGGTTGTCACATCATAGTTGCATGGAATACGTGTGTGGAAAACCAAATTCGGTCAATAACTACTTGACCCATATAATGAATTCTTGAGCTTATATACCAGACCAGACTTCCCCCCTAAACAACAAACCAGACGGTTGTACCATATAAACCTCTTCATTGAGATCACCATAAACTCATAAAGGAAAGCATTTTTCACATCAAGTTGGTGCAACGACCAATTATGGGAAGCAGCCAAAGAGCACATAGAGAACTTCTTGGCAACAATACCAAATCATGAACTAGATTCATCAACAATCAGACTTAAGAACCGACTGATAGAAGTGCATCCGATAAAAGTCTCTCCCACGAGCAGACACGAACACGAGCAGGTATATGTTCCTTAGAAGTACACAAATGAACACGAACACGAGCAAATATGCTCCTGAAAAGTAGGCCACAACATGAGCGAACATGACCATGAGCAAATAAAAAAAATAATAAAAAAAGGTAAGCTCAAATACGAGCGAACATGAACAAGAGAAAATATGCTCCTTAAAAGGTAAGCTCAAACACGAGCGAACACGAATACGAACAAATATGCTCCTTAAAAGGTAAGCTCCAACACGAGTGAACACGAACATAGAACAAGAGCAAATATGCTCCTTCTCCGCCTCACATGGAGAATTCCATGTTGCAAATAACCAAGGGTCTGAAAATCGATTAAAACAATCGATATCCTCCAAAGAGCCAAACTAGAAACCTGAATCAGAAAAATCGATTCAAATTATCGATATCACCAAAAAAATCAAACCAGAAAAGTTGAGAGAAACAATCGAACTCCTCCACATCTATCCTCTTCAAATTGAACCTCTACAGTGAGTCAAATCATGGTAGCAAATAAAATCCTAGATAGGCCAGATATGAGCAAGAGTAACCATTAGTCCATGCAAATTCCAATCTGATGTGATCTAGGTCCCTCCATAGCAATAAAATTGCAAATATACAACTTCAATGGCAATTCTGTAAATTTTGACCACCCAA
Organism: Protea cynaroides; assembly: GCA_028583415.1. Classification (NCBI taxonomy): domain Eukaryota; kingdom Viridiplantae; phylum Streptophyta; class Magnoliopsida; order Proteales; family Proteaceae; genus Protea; species Protea cynaroides. Next base: position 84,776,106 of record CM053265.1, on the reverse strand, counting down.
GCAAAATAATACTCAAAATTATAATTTATGAGCCAACTTTGGCCAATAAGACAATGCCAAAAGTAAACAGGACTTTCTTCTCCAACCCATGATAGCCCAACAAGCCAGCGGAGACCAGTTTTGATTTCAGATAACAGAACTTGATCAAAAGGGATCCATTCAAGCTGAAATTGCAAGTTTGAATAACAACCCAAAATCCACTTGAATATAACCAATATTAGACTCATATGATGAGGATTACAGAACTGAAAAGATCTGCAATTCACGTCTGGCCGAAGATATGGAACCAAGTCTGAATTTAATTGTCATCCGAAATTCCAGGTATAAACAGAACCACACCACTGACAATTAAAGCAATTCGCGTTCCTAAAACTGATGATGACGGTAAAACAGAAACTGGATTCTGATTTTCGATTTGAAATCAGAAAGAAGATATTTCAGGCTCATATTCAACAGTTTTGATTCACCTAAGGGTTTGTGATGTTCCAACAAAAAAAAAAAAAAAAAGATGAAAGAAGAATGGATGATGGAATTCAGTCAACAAGCATTAGTGTCTTTAAGCAGGAAAGTAAATCAAAATAGAAACTGAGAAGGGAACAGAAGTTTAGAAATCAAGAAATTGGAAACAAAACTGAACCAGAAATTTCATATGCAAATACGAAAAATGGGCTTCTTCATCCTCACGAAGAAATATGAAACCTAGCGGGAACCAGTATTAGAAAGATTGAGAGATCACCCTCTTGAATTCCAAACACCATGGGACTATAGATGCTGGGAATCGATTCAACAACGAATAGTAGTATAAATCAGATGCACAGTTAATCACAATAGCAACACTAAAACCAGAAATCATCAGATTCAGCAGCAAGAATTAGAACCAGGGAATCGAACCCACTCTTTGGCCAATTCAAACATACGTAGAACCAGAATATCGAAACAGAATATCGATTTTAATAATTGATGCTTCTCCAAAAGACCATGCCAAAAATCAATTATGAGCATCGATTCAAATAATCAAACCAGAAATCTGAACAGGACAATCGATCTCCTTCACAATTCAAATTAGCAAGCGATTGGCTTCATAAAACTAACCAGCAACATCGATTCGAACAATAATCAATGTTTTTCAAAGAAATAATCCAGAAACAAAGATTCAACAAGAAAAGAGAACTCCATGAAATGCAGTAGCAGTAGCAAGAACAAAACTTTAAACTCAACCAAACCAAAAACTAAGAAGGAAGATGCAGCATGCAGCAGTGGTGGTTGCTCACTTAGAAGATAATTAGACGACTCTCAAAACGGCACCTGCTTTGATACCATGAAAATAAATAAAGAGAAAAGGGAGAGAGAAGAGAAAAAGAATTCTGTAACTATGAGAGTCTCAATTGTGATTGTGGACTGCCCAATGCATTCAATATTTATAGACATAGGATACAATCCAAAGAGGGCAATAACAAGTGTAGCAAAATAGAAAAATAAGAAAAGATGAAGAGAATCAATGTGTTTTAGAGAGAAGTAGAACGTTAGCTTACTCTTACTTCTAATTTCATATATATAAGATGAAGAGTTCAGATTAGAATAAAAGTCTCAACTATAGCTAATGTAAATAAGAATGTCCAGGTTTTAGATAAGAAAGACTTCTAACTAGAATAGGAAATCTAACTAAAATAAAACTGTAACTAGATAGAACTGTGGAGTCTTATTCCAACTTAGCAACAAAGACTGAAGAGTCTTTCTCCAACTCAACAGCATTAATCAAGTGTGTGCAGGTCAATAAGTCCCACACGATGAGGACTGTGAGCAGGTCCAATCGTGTGGACTGTTTACATAGTGTAGTTTTAACAACCTCCCTCAAACTGGAGCACGGGAGAATGTAAGAGTTTCAGTTTGAAACAATGTAGTAACGGAAACAACAACAGTGAAAGCTTCAGCTTGAAACAATGTATTAACAGAAGCAACAATAATAGTAGTAAAGTAGCACAGTATAGGTGATGCATCCTAGGTCTACTTCAGAAAAAGGGGCCGCAAATCCTCCTCAATTGGGCCAGGCCCAATTCACTAAGTACCGCCAATAGTCTCTACCTCCAGTACCTCTATCTGTCCTACTAGTTAGCACTGTTAGATAGTTAGTTTGTTTCCTAAATCAATTGTTTAGTTAGTTTCCTAATTCTATTGTTTAGATAGTTTCCTAATATATGGAATGGATAGTTGGAAAGTTTAATTACTTGGAGACAAAGTCATAACTTTTCTATTTTTCAGATTTAGAAACTTTCTTTTTGCATTGTATTAAAACCTTCCTATGTTATAAAGAAGGTTAGTCTTTCCTATTTACTAGTCTTTTCTATTTACTTGTAATATCTCAAGCTATAAATAAAGAAAAAGCAAGCTGACGGCAGTAGAGTTTTTCCAGAAATCAAAGAGTAATTAATTTCTGGTTGAGCCTCACCAGGTTGTGAGACTCAACCTCTTGTTTTCCTTTCTTTTGAGATTTTGACTTTTGTTTTGAGCTACAAGCATTCTACACTGGCTGGTGACATAGCTTTCCTACAGATCCATTGATTTTTTCTTGTTAAACTAGTACAAAACTGTAGTATCAATCAAACGTGAACCAGATCTGGGGCGCTAACAGACACAACCAACTTTCCGGGCCTATAACTTTTTCAGCTCTTTTCTGATCTTCTTTAATTTTAAAAGGATATTCATAATTGTTATCAAGGACTTCCAAACCAAATTTGAACAGATTTCGAGATAAGTAGTTTTTTCTATTATTTTTTTCTGTAGATTTGTGTTGGACTGAATAGGGATCCTGTAGCAAAGAAGGATTATTGTTAAATTAAATTAACCTAAACCATCTTTGCCATCAATTGGTATTAGAGCTAATGTTACTTCGATGTTGATGGAAAGCCCATGACATTAAAACCAATTAATGTACAGCTGAGAAAAATAGGTTGCGAGCTGCAGAACTGAAGCGTAAACAAATCCTTCAAGCTTTAAAGAAGGACAAACCAACCACCAATAGCAAGAACAAGGGTAAAGGGCCATTCTCAAAGGCTAGACAGCAAACTGATCACCCATTGTTGATACTCAATCAACAAGAGTTTGAAGAAACAAATAAAGAAAGAGGTGTAATGATACCCTTCACGGCAAGGGAAGTTGTAACCCTTGAAAAAACTAACCTTCCCTCACCTATACAATTTATCTTGTCTGATTTTGCATATCTTGTTGCAGATGAATTGCTCAATGAGTTGCTACCAATGAGGGACATACAACATGCGATTGATTTAGTCCCCGGTTCAGTGTTACCTAACCTGCCCACATACCATCTAAGCCCTATAGAGCATGCAGAACTCAAAAGACAGGTGGATTGGATGAATTGTTACAAAAGGGTTTCATTGTAGAAAGCATGAGTCCATGTGCCGTACCAGCACTCTTGACACCTAAGAAAGATGGAACATGGCGGATGTGCATCGATAGCAGAGCAATCAACAAAATCACTATCAAATACAAATTTCTTATTCCACGGCTTGATGATATGTTGGACATGTTGACATGTGCTACTATCTTCACAAAGCTTGATTTATGGAGTGGTTACCATCAAATCCATATTCATCTCGGCGATGAATGGAAAACAGCCTTCAAAACGAAAGACGGATTATATGAATGGAAGGTTATGCCCTTTGAGTTAACCAATGCCCCTAGTACGTTCATGAGAGTAATGACTCAAACACTCCGACCGTTCATCGTAAGTTTTTTGTTGTTTACTTCGATGATATACTAATATACAGCAAAGGCCATGAAGACCACCTTGATCATATACGGCGAGTGATGAGGATCCTTCGAGATGAGAAGTTGTACTTGAACTTGAAGAAGTGTTCTTTTATGCTCCCCAAGGTAGTCTTCCTTGGTTTCATTGTATCATCAAAAGGGGTAGAAGCTGATCCATCCAAAATTGAGAGCATTACCAATTGACCACTCCCAAAAACTCTCACCGAGGTTCATAGTTTCCACAGCCTTGCTTCCTTTTATCGGAGGTTCATACGAGGGTTTAGCTCCATCATGGCACCCATCACAGAGTGCATGAAGACAAAGAAATGTCATTTCCAATGAACCCCGGTAGCCACTAAAGCATTCCATCTTATAAAGAAAGCCGATACTGAAGCTCCTGTCCTACACCTACCTGATTTTGACCGTATGTTTGAGGTTGCTACTGATGCCTCACACTCAGGAATTGCAGGGGTACTTATGCAAGAAAAGCATCCAGTAGCATTCTATAGTGAGAAGCTCAATGATGCCAAGAAGAGGTATTCCACCTATGATTTAGAACTATATGCTGTTGTACAACTGGTTAAACATTGGAGACACTAAGTCATAGGAAAAGAGTTTGTTCTATACTCAGACTATGAGGCACTCAAGTTCCTTAACTCCCAAAGGACCATTAGCCACAAGCATGCTAAGTGGATCTCATATTTACAAGAGTTTACTTTTGTCCTCGATTACAAAGCAGGAAAAGAAAACCAAGTAGTAGATGCATAGAGCCGCAAAGTGAATACGATGAATACTTTTTCAGCCCAAGGTACAAGAATTGAGCATATCAAAAGGGAGTACATAGCAGATGAAGATTTTGGTACTATATACCAAAAATTACAGCAAGGTGAGACCGATCCAAAGTTCTTGATTCAAGACAGCTACTTGTTTATGGGCACACGGTTATGCATCCCAAAGACGTCCCTATGCCAATACCTAGTTCGAGAGTTACATGGGGGTGGTTTAGGTGGATACTTTGGTCGTGATAAGACAATGGCACAAGTTACAGATCTTTACTATTGACCTCACTTACCCCACGATGTGCAAAGTGTGATCCAACGGTGTCGTGCATGTCAACTCGCTAAAGGCACCAAACAAAATTCTGGTTTATACACACCATTACCGGTGCCTCATTCACCATGACTGCATATCAATATGGATTTTGTCCTCGGTTTGCCATCCATGAGAGAACGATATGACTCCATATTTGTGGTAGTGGACAGATTCTCAAAAATGACACACTTCCTCTCTTGTCGGAAGACTTTTAATGCAAGGCATGTTGCTGTCCTATTCCTTAAGGAAGTGGTGTGTCTCCATGGGCTGCCTGAGACTATTGTGTCGGATTGGGATGTGAAATTTATGAGCTATTTTTGGAAGAGGTTATGGTTGAAGACAAATACTAAGTTGCTTTACTCAACCACCTTCCATCCCCAAACAGATGGGCAAACTGAAGTAGTGAACCAGAGCTTGGGCAATCTTCTCTGATGCCTTGTTCGTGATTATGAGAAGACTTGGCCCTCCATTCCTGATATAGCAGAGTTTGCTTATAATAGCTCCGTTAATCGGACTACAGGTCGTACACCATTTGAGATAGTGCTTGGCATACAACCCAAGAGACCTATTGATCTTGTATCGCTCCTACCTCAGGTGCGTGTGAGCATTGAAACTGATGAATTTATCTGTCATATTACAGAAGTACATGCGGATGTTCGACGGCGTATAACACTTAGCAATGAGGCATACAAAGCTAATGCAAACCGTCATCGCCGTTATGTAGAATTTAAGCCCGGAGACATGGTAATGGTTCGCATAACTCTTGAGAGATTCACTCCCGGTGAAGCTACCAAGCTACATCCACGAAAGATGGGTCCTTACAAGGTGCTCAAGAAGATTGGTGCCAATGCTTATGTACTTGAGCTTCCACCTGACATGGCTATCAGTAACATTTTCAACGTTGCTGATTTGACTCTCTACACGGGTCATCACTCTGACGAAGGAGATACATAATATACTTTACGTCTTCCATAGTTTGTCATTCCTTCCACTAAACAAATTGAAGATGTTCTTGACTCCAAGTATATAATGAGTCGCCATGGTAGAGGTTTACCAGTCATTCTTAATCAAGTGGAGAGGGCACCCACGTAGTGACAGCACGTGGATACATGAAAATGACTTTAAGCGCATCGACCCGGATTTTTATGATCGTTACATGTCCTTCCTCCATTCGTCAGAGACGAATGTTTCTAAGTCGAGGGGAGCTGATGCAGCCTAGGTCTACTTCACAAAAAGGGGCCGCAAATCCTCCTCAATTGGGCTAGGGCCAATTGACTAAGTACCGCCAGTAGTCTCTACCGCCAAAACCTCTATCTGTCCTAGTCAACACTTTAGTTAGTTTTCTAATTCTATTGTTTAGATAGTTTCCTAATATATGGAATGGATAGTTGGAAAGCCTATTTACTTGGAGACCAAGTCATAACTTTCCTATTGTTCAGATTTAGAAACTTCCCTTTCGCATTGTATTAAAACCTTCCTATGTTATAAAGGAGGTTAGTTTTTCCTATTTACTAGTCTTTCCTATTTACTTGTAATATCTCAAGCTATAAATAAAGAGGAAGCAGGTTGGCGGCAGTAGAAGTTTTCCAGAAATTAAAGAGTAAGTAATTTCTGGTTGAGCCTCAGCAGGTTGTGAGACTCAACCTCTTGTTTTCCATTCTTTTGAGATTCTGACTTTTGTTTTGAGCTACAAACATTCTACATTGGCTGGCGACATAGCTTTCCTACAGATCCATTGATTTTTTCTTGTTAAACTAGTACCAAAACTGCAGTATCAATAAAACATGAACCAGATCTGGGGCGCTAATAGGCACAACCAACTTTAGGGGCCCATAACTTCTTCAGCTCTTTCTGATCTTCATCAATTTTAGAAGGGTGTTCATAACTGTTATCAAGGACTTCCAAACCAAATTTCATCAATTTCTGACGGACAAAATTCGAGATAAGTAATTTTTTCTATTACTTTTTTCTGCAGATTTGTGTTGGACTGAATAAGGATCCTGTAACGAAGAGGGATTGTTAAATTAAATTACCCTAAACCATCTTTGCCATCAATAGGTCATTGTGAACCAAGCAACAACAGTAGCACAAGCTTCAACAAGAACTAATGTATCAACGGAAGCAACAATAACAGTATTAGTAAAGTAGCACAGTATAGGCTACTGTGAACCAAGCAACAATAGCAGCACAGTATAGGTCACTGTAAACTAAACAACAGCACAAGTTTCACCAATAACCAATGTATCTACGAAAGCAATAGCAGCAATCGTAGTAAAGCAACACAGTAAAAGTTATTGTGAACCAAGTAGCAACAGTAGCACAGTATAGGTTACTGTGAACCAAGTAGCAACAACAGCACAATATAGGTTACTGTGAACCAAGTAGAAGTAGCATTAGCAATAGAGCAGGCACCAAGCAGCAACAACATCACAATATAGATCACTGTGAACTAAGAAGAAGTAGCATAAGCAATAGAGTAGACACCAAGCAATACAGTATAGGCCACTGTGAACCAATTAGTAATAGAAACAATAGGAGCAGGAACAACAATAGTGATGGCTCCAACATGAACAAAAGTAGCAGGCATAGTTGTCAAGGCGCCAAAGCGAACCAAGGCGTTGGAGGTCTTACGGGTTGCCTTGGCGACCAAGGTGCCTGATTTTCCAAGGCGTCACAAGGGCGCCTAGGCAATGCCTTGACAACTATGGTAGTAGGTTGTACCATGTGCAACTGTAATAGGCTCCCAACATGAGCATGGTAGTAGTAGGTTAAGCCCTCTTCAATGAACTTGAGCATATATATATATATATATAGAACATTTCACACGGACAAATTACGGCGGTACACATCAATAGTAGAATATCCAAATTTCAAAACTATCCAACGCTGGGATCCAAAGTTATGAGGTATGCAGAACTATTTGGTATATGTTGGAAAGGCGAATAGACCCTTAGAAGGGAACAAATGGATCCAGTGGCAATCTGATAATTAACCACAATGTTCAAGTGGCCATGGGTGGGTTCAAGTGGCCATGGGCGGTTAATAAGGAAAGAATGGTAAAATTGTAAATAATCAGAACTGTATAATTTCTTTTGAGTCAAACAAACCAACCCTTGGGATGAAATTGGAAACAAAAAATATTAAATCAAGGGCAAAATTGGAAAATAACTTATGAAGAGGATCAATTAAAAAAAAACATTAGAACCCTAGGGGTGTTTTGTAATTTATGATAAACTGATCCTTCAATAGCAATTAAGGTTAGAGTTCTTCTTCTTCTTCAACCTCGAGTATTTTGTTAAAACATAATCTGGCAGAAGAAGGACCAGCTTTTAATGAAAATAACCCACCCAAATCAAAGCAGATGAACAAGAGACTTTAGGTATGGAATCGCCACTAATAACCTTCTGAAAACCAGGTGGCAACAGATCCAAACAAACAATAATAAAGTAGAATAAATTCCCTGAAATCAGATTTGGTGGTAAGGTTTGGACCAGACTTAGTTGCAGGTCTACAACTCACAGTGAAGGTGTGGTTTGGGGCTAAGAACATAGGGTTTGGGTCACCCTTAGAGATTTGCAACCTACGCCAAGAATATAAGGTAGAAAGAACAAGAGGCGAGAGAAATCACAGTCAACCACAGTAGCAGCAATCGAACCAGAAATCAACAGCAATCGAACCAGAAATCAGCAACAGCAATCAAATCAGAAATAAGCAGCAGTAATCGAACCAGAAATTAGTAGCAATCAGCATTAGATATTGGAACAAATCTTCAGGTCATAGTTGTCAAGGCGACAAGGCGACAAGGCGATCCAAGGCGTTTGGGGCCATCCTGGGCGCCTAGGCGCCTAGGCGTTGCCTAGGCGACCAAGGCGTTCCCAGTGTATTTTTTTATTTCTAAAATATTAATGTTTATATATATGCAACATTCTACATAAATAATCAACATTTAAGACATAACTTAATTAATATGTGGTGTGGACCCAAGTTTACTAATGTACACTAAGACCTGGGATTGTGTCTAGAGTTAAGTAAACAATTATTTATGACTAACATTTGCGTACTTTTAACGAATTTGATCGGAGCGTAACTCCTTTAATATAGTTCGGATTCAAGCAATCTCGAATTCGTTGCAAAGCTAGCATAATCAGCTTTCCAACAAATCCGAGATTGCTTGAATCCAAATTATAATGAAGGAGTTACACTCCGGTCAAACCTTGTTCGGAATACGGGAATGCTGTTTAAAGTCGTCTGAATGCAAATTATTTTTTGGGCATCAAAGCAAAAGATTATTTTGGCGCACTCTTGGTTTTTAGTGATGATTTATTATGATAAGATTTATAGAATTTTTATATTTAGAAAAAAGCCTAGCATTTAAAAGTTGAAAATCGCCCTCGCACCCAAAAATATGGTTTTTGTTCTTGAACAGGGGGGTTGACTTTTTTTCCTTCTGGAATTTGAATTTTAGACTATTTTTATTGGATTCAAATAGGGGGGTATTTGCTTATTTATGAATAATATCTTAAAGAAACATTTACTTAAATGATATTAGTCATAAATAAGTACTGCCTGATAAATGTTGTTCCTGTCTGGCCTGGGCAAGTACTGCCTGATAAATGTTGTTCCTGTCTGGCCTGGGCGACCACAAGGCGCCCTGGCGCCCAGGCCTGTACAAACCGCCCGGACGCCTACGCCTAGGCGACGCCTTGACAACTATGATCTCACCTAAGCCAACTTGTCAAAACATTGAACTATGACTAGAAGGTGATTCATCTTTTACCTAGATACAGGAATTAAATAGTTTTTTACATGAATAATCAAATTTTTTGAAAAATTTGATCCATTAATTAGTACAACCTGCAGCATTGGGGGCCTCAATGAAATTCTTTCACTTGCAATAGTTTGCGAACCATCAACTGCTATCAGTGCTAACTCTCCGTGCTCAGCGACAGCTCTCGCTTGTGCCTCCTTAATTTTCATCTCTTCTTTTCTCTTCTTGGTTTCAATATCAATAGCTGCAACTCCAGCATCCACGAAAACACACCTGAAATTATAACAAAGCTAGTGTAAACAAGCATACCAACAAATATTGCAAAAACTTTTGAAATTTTAGAAGTACATCATGAATTTCTCAAGAAGTTATAATTTGATCACTAAAGAAAAGCATACTATGCAACGCCATTCTAATAATTTAACAATTGTTAGCTTCAGCCTTTATTAACACACTGATTTTCTTAATGTGAAAATAAGGCTGGTTTCCCAACATTTTCCCTTTCAAAAAAAATCCTAAGAAGATCGTGAACATGTGAACAAAGACAACTATCCATTCTAAAATTACAAATCCACCTAATAATCATGAATGGGTTGTAACCATCCAAAAATATCCCATGAAAAGGTCCAACATGTGCCCATCTTTTCAGTACGAAAAAACGACACAATGGAAATCAAAGATTCCTTTGGGGGGGTGGATGTCAGAAAACCAAAGATTCCTTTAGCATTGAAGTATGTCATTGGCTTTGACTTCTGAAAGGGATAATTTGAAGAATACTACAATCATCACAAGAGGCTGAGTTCGTTGCACAGAAGACAAGAAGGAAACCTCCTAGAAGGTGCAAAGCCAAGTCAAAAAGGCTGATTCTCGTTATATTCAGCAGTTGAATTCTGAATTGCATTAAAGGGCTTACTAATCCTATAGAATACATAGTTGTCAAGGCGTCGCCTAGCACTGCCTAGGCACCGCCTAGGCGCCCAGGCACTTTTTTGTGACATCTTGGAAAATCGAGCGTCTTGGTCACCTAGGCGCCCATCCGTTAGCCCTCAAATGCCTTGGTTCGCCTTGGCGCCTTGACAACTATGATAGAACTGGAAACAATTTCAACCAAAAAATTCTTCAGGCCATTCCTCAAGAACCCAAAAAATCCCCACTAGAATTATACACTAAAAAAGAAAAAAAATACACATTCACTTCTCTCCAAGAACCAAACCAGTGCTCTGCAGTAACAACTGATTGGACCAATACAATTTCATCCAATTCAGTAAATCCAAGCCTAGACAGCAGATTTAGCAAGTCTACCGCAAGCAAGGTTTATAGTATTGGTATCGGGTATTGTACGGTAGCTAACTAGCTACGGATACCTTTACAATACTTACAATTTGGAGACCCAGTTTTCACTTCTTCTGCTCGGCAAGTCATCAGGTGAAAATAATATGAAAAGTATCGATACAATATTAATAGTTATCGTATCAGTAGCTACCGATACCGGTACAATACAGCCGATACTTGTTGATACAATATGACACTAAAAACCTTTATCCCAAGAACCAGGCCCATTGGTTCAAAAGTAAAACCTTTCAAAGTGATCACATGACCACGTCACTCCTTTTTAGCAATGTAGGTAAAAACCATAATTTTAGTCTTTTAGTTCAGCCATTAGTTAAAGATGTGTAGGCCATCAAAAGAAGCAATACATGTGAGTCTTTAACTATTTTAACTTTTAAGTAGTAGAAAGGGTAAGTTTCCTTTTTAGAGTCCACTAGGTAGTCAGAATTTATCTTCTATATATATGCACTGTACACATTAATTGGGTTTAGTGGAACGAAGACAGATCAGTTCTGCAGGTATGATAAATGAAAAATAGCACAGATCTGAAGCGAGAATAGTTGAAATTGATAAAGAGAAACCAAGTAGAAATACCGATCTGCAAATTTAATCAAGCAAAACAATATCCTAAGATTTCAACACAAGAAGAATTTAAGGGAGAACAATGACAAGCCGATATTCATGAAATCAATAAAAGGTACAATGCTTTGTTTTTGGGACAACGTATAGGCTACAGCGGCAGCTGAAAAGCTCTACTACTCGACTGAAATAGAGACTGGTAATACCCCTACTCCAAATCACTTATCAAGGATAAAACAGTATAAAAAAAATAAAAATAAAATAAAAAAAACGTTTCAACTGACCCAAAAGGGGGGGAAGATAACTGAATATAGAATAACATTAGACAAAATAGTTGTCATGGCGTCAAGACAACCCAAAGCGCTAGAGAGGTGACGTAGGCGTTGTAAGGGTACATCTAAATAGGAGGATTTATACAAAAAGGAAAGAGTTAGCGCATCAATTTTTATTGTTTTTAATACATATGCATGATTCCATATATATATATTTACATATCCAATAAAAATGCTACAAATGACATTAATTAAAAAAAATGAAAAAAAAAAAAAAACAAGGCGTGATATAATAAGGTGACCAACCCATAGTTAATACAGGAACGACAAAAAAAATAACTTTGAACAGTATGGTATGTTTAAAACAGCTCAAAAATCAAACGGGATGGTAAAAAATACGATCAATTTTTTTAAGAACGGCAAAAAAAGAAAACAGAAGGTACGGGTTTTAAATGGTAAAATTCGAACAATACAAGACCAAAAAAACGTCAATACACAGATATATTGAACAGATTTTACATAAATACATGCATCCAAAGTCCAGAACAATTATTAATAGTTGGTTAGGTCCCTAAGGATTTGATTCTTTTCAATGAAAAAAGAGGTTGACAGTTGAGACTACCGATTCAATGATACTATCCTTTCCAAAATTCCAACTATCATATATTGAGCTTTTAGAAGCTTTAATGCCATTTTTCCCCACTTTTAAAGAACACCAAAATAGAAATGGGCTGTTTGGGGCCCTGAGCCCATATGCTTACGGGCCCTTTCAAGTTTCAGTTAATCGACGATATGATTGCATCCCTAGACACCTAGAACGGTAGTACAAGAACTTCTGTTTTAGTCCCACATCGGTAAATTTTAAATTTTGAGAAAAGATACAGTGTTATAAAAGGAAAGCTGGGGAAACTGCTTGTACTACGGGTTGGGTGGCATGCTCATTGGAGTTGCTGCCCGCTTTATTTAGGAGACGTATGTGACTTACGTCACTAGTGGGCCATTGGCCTTAAAGTATAATTAAATAATAAAGTTAATAATAAAAATTCTATGGCTTTAAAGTTAGACATCCAAAAAGCTTTGATACTATAGAATGGAGTTTCTTATATGATGTATTGCTGAGCTTTGGGTTTTCCAACATTTTTGTGAATAGAGTAATGGCCTTGCTACAGTCAGCTAAGTTATCTGTGATGGTAAATGGAGGACCAGTAGGATATTTTGGAGCAACAAGAGGATTCAGACAGGGTGACCCAATATCTCCAATTCTATTTGTGCTTGCTGAAGAAGTGCTTTGCCGCAATATCAAAAAGCTGGTAATGTGTGGTGAGGTGGAGCCATTGCAGGTTAGAAATGAGGTAATTGCCCCTTCCCAGCTACTATTTGCGGATGATATTTTACTCTTTATGAAGGGGAGATCAAGAAGTGCTAGAGTTATTCAAAGGTTGCTTCACACATACAAAGAATATGCTGGGCAGCGAATAAATGAAGGTAAGAGTAAAATTTTCTTCAGCAATACCAGATTTGGTACAAAACATTGAACTTTATCATGCCTTGGTTTTACAGAAAGCACATTCCCAACAAGATATTTGGGTGTGGACATTTTTAAAGGAAAGGCTAAAAAAGCCTACTTACTTCCCCTTATGGACAGAGTGAGAAAGAAATTCTCAATGTGGCATGGGCAGCTACTTCAATGGCTGGCCATATACAACTTGTGCAAACTGTCCTTACTAGCTCTTTCCTTCACTCTTTTTCTGTATATCTGTGGCCATCCTCTTTGGTTAATGAGGCTGAATGATGGATAAGAAATTTCTTATGGAGTGGTAATCCGATGAAGCAAAAAAGGGTGACAGTGAAATGGGAAACAGTCTGTAGACCTAAGCATGAGGGGGGTTTGGGAATTAGAAGATTATCTGATCTGAATAAGCCTCTCATTTCAAAGCTTGTATGGCATACAATGTCTGGAAATTCTGTCTTTGCTAAATTAATGAGAGAAAAATATATTATGGAAGATGGTGCACTCCAAACAAGAGGATCAGTCTCTGCAGTTTGGGGCAGCATGAAGAAATTATGGGATTGGACCGCTGCCCATACCAGATGGATTATTGGAAATAGGAAGTGTATTAACGTGTGGAAATCTAATTGGTTGGGAAATTTTTCGCTAAAAGAAGTGTTGGAACTTGATGCTTCGAATTTCCTTACATGACCTCAAGCTGTCGAATTTGATAATTGAAGGTGAATAGCGAATACCTCAGGCTCCAACAGTGGTACTGAACCAATACAGGGAAATGGCAAAACAGATATCAATTACTAAAGGTGAATATGATAAACTTATTTGGATTGATACTTAAGATGGAGTGTTCGCTGTATCATCTGCTTGGAGATGTCTAAGAAACAGTGCCAATGAAAAAGGCTGGTCGAGGGATATATGGAGAAAGGAGCTGCATCCTAGAACTTCAGTTTTTGCATGGAAATGGTGCTTGAAGAGACTATCTACGGATGATGCGGTAAAGAAGAAAGGAGTGCCGGTGACATCTAGGTGTTATCTCTGCCATCAAATGATGAGAACTATGAGCATATTTTCCTACAATGTAGATTTGCAATGGAATTATGGAGGAAGGTATTCGGTTTTTTTTGGGTTGCGGTGGTCTGGTTTCCCGGATACTGAAAGATTGTTTTCATGGTGGAAGCTAAAACAAAGAGTTATGCCAGTTCGGACTCTATGGACTCCTATGTTTTTTGTTATTGCAAGTGATATGGGTGGCTCGTAACACAGCTTGTTATGAGGGGAGAATAACAATGCCTAAGCAAGGAGTGCTGAGTTTTTAAAAATCATGTCCGGACATCTCCATAAGAAAACCGTGTACTGTGAAGACTCATGAAGATCTTCAGTTAGTACAGTTACTTGGGCTCTATACAAAAAAAAAAAAAAACTGAAAATTAAAGTGACAAAATAGGTGATATGGAGAGCTTCAAGATATCCATGGTATAAAGTAAACACAGATGGGTGTGCTCTTGGGAGTCCTGGAGAGGCAGGTGCGGGGGTGGTGATTCGAGAAGCATCCGGACAGGTGATCTGGGCTGGTTCAGTGTACCTAGGAACTCAAACAAATTTTTTTGCAGAAATTTCAGCTGCAATTAGTGGTATTCAAGAATGTATAAAAGCGAGGTTTCCATCACATTTGGATTGAGTCGGACTCAGAAAGTGCTGTTCATTGTTTGCGTACCAAGAAAATCCCTTGGTACTTTCTTTAGAGGTGGAGGGTAATAATCGAACCACTAAGGAATATGCAATTGAGAGTCACTCATAGTTTTCAGGAAGCGAATAAGGTGGCAGATTCGTTGGCAAAAAAAGCAGCAACTACTAGATTATTTAAAAGCTGGAAAATATGTCCAGACTTTGTGGCACGGGATGTGGTATGGGAGGCATCGGGCCGGCCTTGGTATAGGTTTGGAAAATGTATTTAACCCAGAGTTGAACCCTAGTGATGGCAATGCCGAAGGTGGGGTTTAACCTTCAGGTAGATTGTATGATGACAAAGAGGGTTCAAAGCAAGTCAAATTAACAAGCCCTCTTTGCTACAGGATCTTAATTCAGTCCAATACAAAAAATCTGCAGAGAAAAGTAATGAAAAAACCCACTTATCTTGAAATCTAACCGTCAGAATTAAATGAAACTTGGTATGGATGACCTTTGTAATGACTGTGAACACCTTCTGAAGTTTGGAGAGGATCTAAAAAGAACTATAGGAGTTATGAGTCTCGAAAGCCTGCTGTACCTGTTTAAAGAATCAAGAGGGAATGGAATCTGGTTGAGTCTCACAACCGTAGGAGACTCAGCCAGAAAATAAGAATTTAACTCTTCTTTTTTTTCTGGAAAATCTAAAACCACCAGCCAGCTTCTACTCCTCTTATTTATAATGAGAATCCTTACAATTAAAATAGGAAAGAGATAAAACTACTAAAACTAAACCTCCTTATAACATAGGAAGGTTTTAATACAATGGAAAGAAAACTTTCTAAATCTGAAAATAGGAAAGTTTCTAAACACTTTCAGGAAACTAAATTTAAGAAAGTTCTTAGGTTCCAAACAATTAAAATTCCAAATAACTAACACTATATTTTAGGAAAGAAATAACTAACACTATATTAAAATCTGCTGTTGGTACTGTTCACGTGAACAGTACCGTGAACACTGTTCACGTGAACAGTGTGGGTTGGTCAGCCAATTGGGCCTGGCCCAATTTTGGACTTTCGGCCCCTTCTGGAGTAGACTTGGGCTGCATCATTGTATCTTTACATTTCATTAATGAAATTTTTTGGATTTTTAGCAAAAAAATAATAATAATAATAATAAAGTTCAAATATTTAAGTGACTTACTTCACTCGTTCCAAGTCTTCTGACTATCCATTTTTTTGAAATAAAAAATATGGGAGGCATTTAATACGTGTATATATGGTGACCTATGGTGTATGACGTTTTTTTTCCCATATGTTTAGTATGATACGGAATACGCGTATTATAAGGCAAACATATGGTATGAAAAAGTACGACATATAATATGCGTATTAACTAACTATGAACCAACCACCCAAGGGTTGACAAACCACCTGGACACCTAAGTGCTGCAATGATAACTATGTTAGACATAGTAGGTCATGATTGACCTAGAAAATCATGACCTGGAACTCCTAAACTCTCTGCTGACTTGCAACCACCTTTGACAACTTCCCCTACTAAAAACAACCCAAGTGAGTTAGGCCAACCAGTTTGGTCTTTAATACCATCTAATTCATCTTCTTGACCTGCTGCCTCCTGTGCTCTATTTTGTGGAAAAATAGAGTACATCAGATTCAGATCAATAAATTGGTTCAGTTAGCACTTTGCAATAGATCCGATATTCCAGATCTACCCAAGGTTCAAGGTGCCAGTTTCGGCCAGCCTCGAAACCGAGATATCTCGGGTTTCAACCAAAACCGAAACCTGGTATTTATTCTCGGGACATCTCGAAGTTTGGTTCCGAGACCCAAAAGTGTTTTTCTTTATCTGAGTTTTTTTTTTTTTTGGTAGCCTATTTTAACCATTTTACACATATTCCCACATTAGTTTAAATAAAAACATCCAATATATATATATATATATATATATATATATATATATATATATATATATATATATATATATATATATATATATATATATATATATATATATATATAAATCAACCGCAGACCCAAGGGTAGTGGTGATATTGTGAGCTGGACTGCCTCCCGTAATGGTGCCTTCTCAGCATCCTTTGCCTGGAACCTTGTCAGATCTTGCAGTACCAAGGTAGCTTGGTTTAATGTGGTATGGTTTAAAGGGTTCTCCCCCAGGCACAGTTTTATTCTTTGGAGAGCCTTAACCCAATCTCTTCCCACTGGATCCCATGCTATGCAGTCGAGGAATCACTCAAAGTGCTAGTTGCGGTTTATGCAGGGCTGTCGATGAGGATGTCAATCACTTGTTCTTCGAATGCCCCTTCTCCAAAAGAGTTTGGGGAAACATTATTGAGAAGTGTTGACCATGTCAGAGACCAATCTGGGCCTTTGATCAAGAGTGGAGGTGGATTGCTAAAAAGTTCAAGAGGAGATCAATTGCTAATACTACTGTCAAAGTCGCCTTCGCAGTAATGGCGTACCACATATGGTACGAGAGAAAATTAAGGTTATGGGCGGCAAATGAGAGATCTTTTGAACACATTTGGGAAGCTATTACCTTCGACGTGCATGGATTGATGACTCCCTTCTCCTCCCCTTCTTCGGTCTCTGATAGGGATCGATTTATCCTATCATCTTGGAATCTCAACCCTGGATGAAATGGTCTCCCCTATTCTCCCCCCTTTTTTTTTCGTTGGCCTTTAGCGCCCTCTTTGTGGCGCTAGATCTTTGTAATTCTTTTGTATTGAGCCTGACTCTGTCCTTCGGATACCTAGGTCTACTTCCTTTGTTTCCAGGTTTTTGTTAATGTAACTATTCATTCATAAAAATAAAAAAATTAAAAAAAATCCAAAATGATAATATGTGGTGTGGACCCAAGTTTACTAGTATACGCTAAGACTTGGGAATGTGTCTAAAGTTAAGTAGGCAACACGAATTTATGACTAACATTTACGTACTTCTAAAAAATTTGATTGGAGCATAACTCCTTTAATATAGTTCGGATTCAAGCAATCTCGAATTCGTTGCGAATCAAGCATAATCAGCTTTCCAACAAACCCGAGATTGCTTAAATCCGGGTTATAATGAATGAGTTACACTCCGGTCAAACCTCGTTCGGAGTACGCCAATGTTGTTTAAAGTCGTCTAAATGTAAATTATTTTTTAGCCATCAAAGCAAGATATTATTTTGGCACGTTCTTGGTTTCTAGTGATACTTTACTATCATAAGATTAATGGAATTTTTATATTTGGAAAAAAGTCTAGCATTTGGAAGTTGAAAATCGCTCCCGCACCCAAAAATACGATTTTTGTTCTTAAGCTGGAGGGTTGACTTTTTTTCCTTCTGGAATTTGAATTTTAGACTATTTTTATTGGATTCAAATTTGGGGGGGTATATGCTTATTTATAAATAATATCTTGACTAAATGAAATATAAAATTAAAGAAACATTTATAATATTAGTCATAAATAAGTACTGCCTGATAAATGTTGTTCATGTCTAGCCTAATAAATCTTGTGAAGAAACTTCAGAGATCAAGGAAAAATCTGAGAAAAAAATGATGAGTTTAGGTCGAAACCTAATGAACTCGACGAGACAAAATATTTTTATACCTTCAGTTGGTGCATTTTTTGAACTGAAACCATAGTTTCTGTCGAACCCAACCAAGGTTCGACCGAAACCATGTATTTTTTAGTTTCGACCCTCCATCTTGTCTCGGTTACTGTTGAAACCTCTGGGTTCAACCGGCACCTCGAACCATGGATCTACCTCCATTAAAGACTGATTGAACAGAGTTTCTTTGCAACAAGAAGAGCTGCCATGACCTTCTTTGACAGATTAGCATACTATGTTATGTATCTACTTAACTCTTGCCCGTGTAACCTTTGTTCTGCAGGATGAACTCTCTCATAGTTATTTTTTGCAATTCTTAGAGTCTTGTTACATTTATTCCTGTGCCACAACAGAATATTCGATTAGTTATCCCTCTTTCATAGTTCTCTTGGTTTTCAACAAATTATATAGTTCCCTCCAGCTGTGGAGATCTGCTAAAGAACCATATGTTGAATGCTGTTAACTGAACAGCAACCTTTTCTGATTTTGTTAGCTCTATTTTGATTGGGACATGTCTAGCTTCTAAATTCTGTTAGCGTGCAATTAAGTTCTTGAGCAGGATTGAATCTCTGACCCAGATTCCTAAGCTTTAGACAGCTAAATTGGGCCCATTACCTGCAGGCAATCGTGGTGGTTGACCCTTTCCTAGATTAATACGGCACTATGTCTCAACATCTGATCATTTCAAAGAACGAGCTAAAAGTTCATCAGTTCATCAACATGAAATTGGAGACTATCCATAAAATGTCCTCCCCTCCATGATTCAGAGGAGATTTCAGAAGTCTTTCCTTCATTTGAAAGACCCTCCTTCCAACCACTAGTGTGTTGCCAGAAGATCAAAGCCACCTGAAAACTGCACACCTAAAACGCATGGTATAATTGAGAACTTTTAAATATTTCAGTTCTGTTGAAAATTGAGTTCTTCATGTATGGCTTGTATAGGTCAGAGAGAGAGAGAGAGAGACTTGACAGAACCTAAAATAATGGAATCAGACATCATTTTACATGTTCAAGGAAACACGTTATCCAAAAGACACAATTCCATCTCTGACATAAAAATTACAGAGTTCAGTATCTTACTCGATGGTAGTTGGTGTAGCCACAAATAGCTGCCTCCGATGCCAAACAGCTCCAGTAGCAGAAGGAATGGCAACATCCCCTAGATATCTATACTGGGGGCGCAAGGAAGATATTATGATATATCGGTTGTAGGCAAAAGCACAATACTCAACAGTTTGGTCCCACGCAGTCCATTCTGGTTGGGCAAGAAGACCACTCACAGGTTGAAAAGTTTCCCAACTGTAAAATTATAAATTCAATTAAACAGAAAACCGAAATAATAATAAATAAATAAATAAATAAACTCAACAATCCATATAAGCCATGGTTTATTCTCTAGAGGTCAAAATACATAAAAAAGTAAGTGCAATATCACTGAAGAGGAAAAAGAGCAAAGAATGGATGGTATTAGCTGTGCAATGGGATATCGAATGCAAATTCAAAGGTCAAGGCAAAGAACCAATAAACAAAACAAATGGAGAAAATCATACACAATAAGCTTAATAATGTAATACAAGATACCTTAGAAACTTCGCAGAGTATGCAGCCATACAAGTAGGGTTAAAGAAAAGATGAGATGAACAGATATAATTCCCCACCTGTACAGTTGGAAGTTTTGAGGTGCTACATCGGAAACAGATTGTCTGTTTGAAGACAATGGATCATCAGAAGTAGTAAAAGAAGATAGGCCACTATTGCCAAAGCCAGATAATGGCATTGACTGAAAAGTCGAAATTGCACTTGCAGCCACAGGGCTAATCTTCCGTGATGTTCGATATGCCACACCAAGTAGTGCACCACCATGCAAACCAATGACCTAGAACCAACCCAAATACATTTTTTTTTCAAATGATATATACAAAAGTACAATTCAATAATGAAATTAAACAATCAAAACCATAAATGTCATTGGACAAATCAAAAGTACAACACCTGTTACAAAATTCTCATAGGAAATCAATCACATAGTTTAAACTATAAGTTCAACAATCACAATATTTAAGTATATATATAATAACTTAAGCTAATTAAAAAAAAAAAAAAAACCCTTAAGCTAATTATTACTTTAATATTGCTTTCAAGAGAAAATGATTCCTTGGTGAGATTGAACTGTCAAACTAAACATAAGATCTGATCTTGTCGACAAGTCTTGTTAATATATTTTCGATCCATGAAAGGCAATAGCAATATAAAATAAAATAAAATAAAAATTCACTATTAAAGGAAGAAACAACATAAGATTACTACGGTTAGTAACGTGAACGCAGATGCAATGTCCATATCAAATCCTTCAACAAATAAATGTAAATTACACTACACAATCTGTCCTACCCCAGAAGCGAGCCTTCTGACACCTTTACCAACAGATTGCTCATCCCAAAAGAAAGAACTAGAGAGGAAATTAGAGTAATAAAAAAAATAAAAAATAAAAAATAAAAAATAAAAAACCTGAGGAAAGAACAAGAAAGAAGAGGGTTGAAAAAGATGAAAAAAATGAAAAATTTTCATATACACCCCAATAAGAATTGCTAACATCATCTACCACCCACAAGTTTGCAAAACATCAACCGCACCCACTTAATTGACGGAAATCACTTAAATTGTTAATATACAATTTTATCCATCATATTATAAATTTAAAATTTTAAAAATTAAGTACAATGACTAGTTTGACATTGTCTTGAAACTTACATTTACTATTTCTCTCTTTCCTTTTCACTTCCAGCCAAACCCTAACATTAGAGTCCTAACAATATTTAAAATCAATGAGATCAAAACAAACATCCGAATCAACAAAAGATTAACAAAATATAATATGCAAAGGAATATTCATGAGGAAATATGCAGGAGTTCACATTAACCGTGGGGATGATCGGAGTCTGTGAAGATGATCGGAACTACAAAAATGAACTGAAATCGCCGCCATAAAGACGAACGGAACTCCAATTTGTCGTGAAGACGATGGGAACTCCGAAATGGAACAGAAATTGTCACCGTGAAGACGATCGGAACTCTGAAATGGAACAGAAATCATTGTTGTGGGGATGATCGGAACTCCAAAATAGAACATAAATTGTTGTCGATGACTTGATCATTAACCGAGAGCAGATCAGGAAATAATCAAAGAACTGCTGCCGTCATCAACCACTAAACAAGAACAAATCGGAAAATCCTTCTATAAACCCTCCTTTTCTTGATTGGCTCTCTCTCTCTCTCCAACAATGCACCCTCTCAATTTAACTGCCTGCCTTCCTTCTCTTGATGTTGAGCTCAGACGATGAGACTAGTTAAATTCAGAGATTCCTGTTTGAAAACACCTAAAAGACGTGAATCATAAAACTGCCGCCATTAGAACACAAAAGAACTTCAAAGATCCCCGATAGAACAACGGATGTAAGGGAGAATTGAACAGAAAAAAATATATGTATGTAGATAGTTGGCCAAAAAAAAAAATCGATATGAAATCAGACCAAAGAGAAGAAAGACAGAAACAAGATTGGAGAGATCCTTCAGAAGTCTTCCATTAATATCGCTAGCTTGAAGCCATGAACCAGAAGAAGTGAACAGCGAGAGCATTCGAGGGTTCTTTTTTTTTTTTACTGTTACTGTCACGAATAGAATACGATTGGGAAAGGATAAAAATTGAAAAAAAAAAAAAGAGGGTAAAATTGTCTTTTAACTCGGCTCAAAGGGTAGTACTGTCCATCAACAGTTCCACCAACTAAGGAAAGCTATGGACGGAATGGGCTTATTTGATTAATAGTGCAAAGATTTTGGGTGGTAGATGATGTTTTTGCAAACTTGTGGGTGGTAGATAATGATAGCAATTCTTATTGGCGTGTATATGAAAATTTTTCCAAAAAAAAGCATCCAATGATTTCTGACGTCTAAAATTAATCCCCCCCCGGGAAAAAAAGAAAAGAAAACTGCTTAACTTCTGTCCTCTCTACATCCAAGCATTTAAATAAGGCTCTTCTTCGAACCCTAGTTGGTCTCTAATCTCAGCTTGCCATTTTTTTTTTTTTGGGTGAATAAATTTAAGGCTGAATCTCAGCATGCCTTAACAAAACTCTCCGATGTTCCTCTCACATGATTAGAGGCCAATTTATTCCCAACCATCACAGTGGAAGATACCAACTTCCCACTAACATTCTCTTCTTCAATAATTCCTCCACCAAAGCCTATTAACCTGGTTGAAGATCTCATCTTTCTTCCACTCATGTGATCAGTGGTAGCTCTGGTGATGCAGTACAAATTTACAGAAGGAGAGCCAAGCCAGCAAGCCAAGCCAAGCCAATCCAAGCCAAGCCAATCAAGCCAGCCATGGCTAGTGGCTGAGCCATTGACCAATCAAGGCTGCTGACCAGCCATAGAAGCCATGGACAGCTTGCCAGAAGCTATCCACTAAGGGCAGATTCTCCTCCCCTCTCCTTCCTTAATTTCCTACTTTTCTAATATCAAATTTACTATGTAAGCATGTTTCCAAATTTTTTTATTTCCATTTGGAGACTTGCCTAAGTTAAGAATTTCTGTTTTAGGAACATTCCATTTTCTGTTTAGGAAACTTTCCAATTCTTTTCCTTTTCTAGTTTTAGGAAACTTAGTAACAAGGAAAGAATGGACTTTCCTTCCAAGATTTTGTTCAACAATGGAAGGATTGACCAGGTCTTCCTTCCATATCGTGTAACCCTTATTCTCTCTCTCTATATATATATGAATAAAAGGAGGAGGAAATCAGTTAGAAAAAAAAAAAACCAGAAAAGAGCTTACACGATTTTTGGCTGTGTCTCAAGGGTGTAAGACTCAGGTGTGTTTGGTATCATTTTTGTTTTTATTTTTCTGACAAGTTTTTGTTTTTTCAGGTGTTTGGTATGATTTTTAGGTATTATTTATAAAAAGAAAAAATAAAAAGAGGCCCAAATTCAAAAAGAGGTCTTAACCTCTTTTTGATTTTTGGTCAAAAATTGTTTCTCACTGTGTTTTGCGCAAAACACTTAAAAGCACGTGTTGAACTCTTAAAAAATTAAGGGTAAGAAAGTAAATTGAACTCCTTTTATAAAACCATCTTCTTCCAAAAGCATTCTGATAGTTCTGAGAAGGAAATACGCATATCCTCTCACAACCCTTCTCAGCGTCGCCGCTGGAATCTTCCAGATCAACACTGCCGTCACCGGCTTCCGGCTACTCTTGACGCCATTGGAATCTCAAAGGACAGATATATTCTCGTTCGAAACCCCCCCCCATTCATTTACTCATTCAGAGCTCTTGCCGAAGCTAAAACAAAAGTGCAGATAGAAAATGGCTGATACAGATTCTGTTTGTTTTCTCTCCGGATGATCATGGTCACATCATTACCAGCTCTGGCACAGCAATGCAGGAGAAAGGTAATACGCAAGTGCTAGGCAGGGAAGATTATGGAATATATGGAGGGATGGTGCCATCAATGATAGCCAGATTTTTTGGCCGTCGGCGATCGTTATCGACGAGTTTTAAACACATTCTGAAAGGAAAGACTCCTCCATGGAGGAAGACTAATTTCCATCCAAAGGTGATCCATAGGTGATCCATTTTTAAGGACCAAAAATAACAAAAGTTATCTGGCATTCCAACTTGCAGAGGCATTGCCATTCTAAATTCCAGTTCCATCCAAACCTTTTTCATATCAAAATCATTTGTTTAATCTAAGTTGAGGTATCAAAGATCATACTCTTAACACCTCAATAGGGGAAAAAAAATCTCTAAAATCCAAAAACTAATGAAGTTGAAGTAACAACATCAGACAGTTCAACAATTCAATAATGAAAAAATTGCTGAAACCCAATGACGAACAACAACAAATAGAATTTGTGAGCCAGGATAAGGAAAAATTTGGTATTTCAAACACAATAAGACACAAGATGTATGGTGGTCAATTAAAGAAGGCTTTCTACGCCACATTTCAATCAATTAACACAGATGCTATCAATTCCCCCCCCCCCTCTCTCTCTCTAGATTCGTTCTTTTCTTTATAAAGCTCTTCAGGCCATTAACTTCATATAGGTATTGGGTACAATCCTCCTCAATCCAGGAGTCTTTTTTTTTTTTGGGTAATTCTCAATCCAGGAGTCTTGCTTTGCTGTGCTTCTGACATTCCTACGATGTATACTTTGCTCGCCAATTTGCTAAGTGGAGACGAAAGTTTGCGTAAACCGGCGGAGACTGCTCTTTCTCAGTCTAAAAGCAGGCTTGGATTTTGCTCTTGCCTTGTGGTAATTTATCCAGTTCTTTATTGCTACGGTCTGTTTCCTCGACTGTCGTTGCTATAGTCTGTTCATTTTTTTGTTGATCAACTTTTCAATGCGGATTACAATTTTGATTGGTATTCCATTAGTAGTGTTTGTGTACCTTAGCACACAATGGGGTAGAGCTATGCTCAATGCCGGATACAAAGCCCCATCCGTCTACACAACGCAATACTATGATTCCAGAGACTCCTTGAAGTTGGCACACTGCTTGGAGGTTCTCGGCAAGATTAGGGCTTCGCTTTGTTCCTTTTCTCCGCCTTGCACTTGAGGGGGAGGTGTTACACGTCATGTAGTGACTTGAGTGGTTTGAGTGGTTGTTAAATGTTCATTCTTATACATATATCATTGTATGTTTTAGATGGATCTATAAAAATTATAAAAATTATTTTAAACATAGTTATACCAAATCTATTTTTCATTCTATAATCTATTTTTTATTGTAGTTACCAAACGACTTTTTATTTTTTATCAAAAATGATTTTCAAAAATACTTTTTCAAAAAATAGCAAAAATCAAAAACAAAAATGATATCAAACACAGCCTCAGCCTACAACACCATACCTGTTCTGTTTTCTTCTTTAGGTCTTCTCTATCCCTTCCCCTCTTGCAAGTCTTGACATCCCCTCTCCCCCTCACTTCTCCATGTTATCCCCCCCTTCCCTTCTTCCATCTCTCTCTCTCTCTCTCTCTCTCTCCCCCCCCCCCCAATTACTACTAGTTCCTGTGCAGAATCTCACCTTCAACAGCAAATTAAAAGTGTAACGCCCCAAGTTGCTGCTTTTTTTTTTTAGAATAACGAAAATATATATATACATATATATATATATATATATATATATATATATATATATATATATATATATATATATATTTTTTTTTCATATTATTATGCCTTAAGGTTAAAATAATGGCACTCTAAATGTTTTTTTAATTAAAATAACATAGTTTAATTTCTGATTATTGACCAAAAACGGGATTAGAATCATATTTTCTAATTAATTAACATTAGAGTTATTAAGGAGGTAAGTTTCCTAAAATATCAAAACACTAGTTGTATGTGGGACCCACTACATATGACAATAGAGTTAGATTGAGAAACAAATCCTATCTAGTTGTATGTGGGACCCACTAATATGGAAATAGAGTGGTAGGAAACAAACCTTATCTAAGACTATTATTAAACAATAAATAAAATACAAATTCAAAAGAGAAAAGAGAGGAATGAGACGTCAGAGAAAAGAAATAAAAACTAAAAAGAAAAAGACGGTAGACCTTAGAAACCGAGAGTGAGTAAGAGGAAAGAAAAAAAAAACAAAAAGAAAAGAAAATAGAGTAGACGTTAGAATCACAAACCGAGAGGGAAAGTGAGAGGAAATAAAAGGAAAGAAAAAAAAAAAAAAAAAAGAAGAGAAAAACGATATAGAAAGAGAGAGGAAGTGAAGACGATAAAAGAAGAAGAAGAAGAAGAAGAAGAGGAAGAAAGAAGAAGAAGAAGAAGGGGAAAAACAATAAGGGTCAATAGCAATCAGCCCTAGGTGAGTTTTAAACTCTCTTTTTATCTCAGTCCAGATCCTTTCTTATTAAAACACATTGGGGTAGAAACCAGTTTTCAGTCCAGATATTGTGAACAGATTTCTGTATATATATTACCTACCATCATAACCAGTTCAGATCTTGCATACATGCATATCAGTCCATATATCAGATTTAATGTATACAATTTTATATAAACAGATTTATGTATATCATACTTTTCACAGATTTTAATTGTTGCAGATCTGATTTATAAATTGCACCATATTAATAAATATAAAATTTTATATTGATATCTCAATCTATACATACAATTTTGTATCCATATTTTAATAATTCTTATACAAGATTTTTGTACAGATTCTATACAGGTTTTTATGACGTATATATTGGTTTATATACAGATTTGTAGACTGATTTTATACTGAAATGTATACTGAATATATATCAATTCATATACAGAACTATATACAAATTTATAAACAGATTTTATATAGATTGTCATACAGTTTTTAGTATATATTTATATATATCCATATATGTAGATTTCATATCCAGAATAATTTCAACCTCAGATTTTGAATCTGTTTTATACAATCCTTATATCAGAGTTATAAATCAATTATGTTAGATTTTACTATGCAGTACCATATACTAGATTATCCATATTAGACCTTATTTTTATATTAGAGTTAATATCAGGGTTCAGGTCAGTTTTAAGACCAGAGTAGATCAGTCCAGATCCTTAGAACCGATTTGGTAATTAAAGAAACTATAAAGAGAAGATGTGGGTTTTTAAGAGGGGTAAGCAAGGTACTGATTTAAAATTTTATTTGTATACTTGATAATATATGTAGGGTCGGTACTACCTGGTATTGAAGCATCGATCAATTTGTGAGTGAGGAAGAGGTAAGTGGAAATACTATGGGAGTGCACCATTAGAGTGACTCTGATGCTTTAATTTTATGTTTTGGTATCAACGTTTATTAATTGTTATTTTGTTCATGATATGTGAATGGTATGCTTATGATGTTAAATATGATATGTGATTGTGAAAGTTGTCATATTTTGTTGCTCATGTTTTAAGAGTATTTCAAAATTGTGTTTTGTCACACCTGTTGATAAAGAAGTAATGTGGAATATGTGAAGTGAGGGTAATCAATTACTTTGTGTCTAGTAGAGGGAAATAAACTCTATGGGTGGGGTGCCACCTGGGTCAGATCCGTGACGCCGATGGATGAGTGAGAAAAGGTCATGGATGGATGACCATAAATAAATTTGAAAACAGGCTGTAGATGACCTCTACTAGAGCAATGTGGATTGGTTATTCCCATGTGGTGGCCAAAAGTAAAAAAAATTAAAATGTTTTGCAAGTAAACAAGTTTTATCTTATTGAGGGGTTTAGCTGAAGTATTAGTGGTCATTGTGGTGATGTATTTTTGGTGTATTTTCTTTCTTGCTGAGCTGTTGAGCTCACCCCTTACCATGATTATCTTAGATGATGATGAGGTTGCCAAAGAACAGGATGGAGCTTAGAGGCGGCGTCGGATTATTCCTCAGCATAGCATAGCTTGTTTTACTATTTTATTAAAATGATTGTTTAGGGTTTTAAATTTAATTTCAGAGACAAGTACTTTGTTTTTAAATATTACAAACAGTAGACTGCCACCAGTACAAACAGTAGACTGCCACCAGTAGGTTTTGAAAATGTCCTTAGTTATGGATTTAACTTGGTGTGATTTGTGATAAGTTGAGGTTTAATTATAAATTTTTAAATTATTTTGACTGGTCATTAGACCAATGCCCATGAGGGCTGCACTCTTACCTTGTACAGGTTTGGGTCGTGACAAAAAGCTTCATAATTTTCTTGTTCTTGGGTGGATCGACCTCAGATTTGGGTATTGTTGCAAGGACACATCAAGTTACAAGTCCCCAAATCTCTTGGACAACCAACTGTCAGATTTTGACTTAAAAGATAAGTTTTCCATTGCTGATTTTCTGGTTTGGTATTTAACCTATTGTGTGGGTTGCTACAATCGGTCCTATGGCAAAGCTAGGAGTATAAATTGATTATCTAACCCTAGCCCTTGCATCATCTGGACTTTAATAAACGACCAGATGATGTCAGCTTGTATCGACAGATATACATGATTAATGGTCTCTGATATCTCCCCCTTCGGCCCTAGATGGAAGGCAATTTAGCCATCTAGGGTTCCATGAAGATCTGTCTTCCCTCCAAGATCTGAGAGAGCACTCCTTCATAAAATCATATTACCCCTTGAAATGGTAGAAGAGTTCCCAGAGGTGTGGGACAAAGCATCCACAAATTCTGACAGGAAATAGAGCCAGTATCAAAGCCGTGTGAAGTGGAGTCAAGGTTTGTTGCCAATGTAAGAGGACTGAATGTACTGCCACAAAAGTCTCAAAGGATGAGGAATCATTAAACATTTTCAGAGAGAACTTGCACTTATAAAAGGTTACAGAAGTAGGTGATTTCCCTTCAAAACCATAGTTGTCAAGGTGAACCAAGGCGATGGAGGCCTGACTGGGCGCCTAGGCGACCAAGGCGCCCAAATTTCCAAGGCGACCCAAGGCAGCCTGGGCGCCTAGGCGACGCCTTGACAACTATGTTCAAAACCCACAGGTTAGATTTACAAACATTGGCCCAAACAGCCTCAGTTCACGATGAGGACCACGGAACATTGGCACAAGCCTGGCCACATGTAAGCCAGAAGCAGAAGTGCATGAAAATGAAATGCATAAGGAGGGCTATATAAAACAAGCCTTGCATCAGCATCATGTGTGGCTCAGGTCCAAGAAGTCCACTGCTATAAAGGCCTGCTAGAGGTAGTGAGGAAGTGAGCAGATACACAGCTCAGAACAAACTGAACTCATTACCCACAAGGGATGACACCCAATACGTGGGAAGGGCCAAAAGCTCTGGGCTTCAAGTCCCAAAATACCATCTCGAACCACAAATGGCCAAATTCTGAGACCAAGGGTATGTATTTGCACAAGAGAGGAGAATTATATTACAGTTCCTCAGATTACATAGTTTTGAGTCGGGGAAGCCCTTTGAACATTTAAGTTTTAAAGATCTCTGTTCGCATGTGTGACTGGCTTGAGCTGGCAATTTTGGCATTTTAAGGTGTTATGCATAGTTTTAAAACTCGACCGAGAAGGGTCGAGATCTCAACCTTCTCGGTAGTCTCGAAAGGGTCGAGACGAGAACCTGGTTCGAAACTAGGTCTCAACCAGTTCTCGACTGGTTCTCGACTAGTTTCGAACTGGTTCAAGTTATTTTATAAGAGTCTCGGTCGAGATCTCGACCGAGACTCACGGTCGAGATCTCGACCGAGACTCATTTTTCTACTGAATTTCCTTCTGTTTTCTTCTTCTCCTCCATTCTTTCTTCTCCAAACTTGCATCTAAGGTTCGAAAACCTCTGTTCTTTGCAAATCTCTCCATCAAAGTGCTGTTGGAGGCTCATTTTGACCTATTCTTTGCAAATCTAAGGTTTGAGGTATGGTTTTTTTCCCCTAAAACTTACTTTTTTACATGAATATGTTCAATACATGTTGGTTCATCATGAAATTTATATATGTGAGAGTCATTAGGCCGATCTACAACCTCATCCTTTCGAAATTATTTTCTTGCATATATATTTGATATTTTGATTTTCTGTTAAAAAAATTGAATTTTCTTGCAATTAAAAATTAAAAAAAATATGATAAATATTAATTAGATGGTGTTGAAAATATTATATAACGAACACCGTTGGCCGATCTATGCGGCCACGGTTTCATTTTTTTTTTCAATATATATATATATATATTATTTTTTGTTTAAAAAAATAAAAAAATACATTTCTTAAATATTAGTCAGTTTACTTTCAAAATAATATATGTTGAACACCGTTGGCCGATCTACGCGGTCACGGTTTCAGTTTTTTTTTTTGTACATATTTTTATTTTTATAAATTTTTTATTAATAAATCCTATTTTTCAGCAATAAAAAATTAATAAAAAAATATTAATACTTATCTACTGGTGTTCAAAAATAATATAGGTTGAACATTGTTGGGCAATCTATGCGCTCACGGTTTCAGTTTTTTTTTCTGTACATATTTTTATTTTTATGAATTTTTTATTTATAAATTCTATTTTCTAGTAATAAAAAATTAGTAAAAAAAATATTAATACTTATCTATTGGTGTTATAAATAATATATGTTGAACATCATTGACCAATCTACGGTTTCATGTTGTCGGATTATATTTTTCGAAAAATAAATTATTTTTATTTAATATCCAAAATTATTAATAATATCTAAATAATTATGGAAAATTAGGAAAAATATTCTATTTTCTTGTAACATAGTTTTAAAATTTTGAAAAGTAATTTCAATGTGTTTTGAGTTGTATTATCATATTTGATGCTTTTATGTTCTTTAATTTTAAGTTTTATTAATGTAAATCTATTGATTTAAATTTCTCTATTTATAATCTTATGCAATAGTGTCTCGTTCTAAATATTATGGCTGCTTCGGGTTCTCGTGAGGGAGGTAGTGATGCTGGTCGTACTGACATGGCTTGACAGTATTGTACCGCCATTGACGGTGATAGAAAGAAGACCCAATGCAAATTCTGTGGGAAGAAGCTTATGTCTGGAGGGATTACCAGACTTAAGCAACACTTGAGTGGGACTTATACAGACGTGGCAAAGTGTGCTATAGTTCCTGTAGAGATTACCAGGGCCATAGCTGCACAGATGAAGGGAGGCCAGCAGAGAACGGCAGAGAAAGAAAAAAATAAACAACAATTTGAGGAAGCAATCCGAGGTACAGTGCGTGGTTTGGATGATGATAGTTCAGATGATGATGGTCTAGATACCAGGAGTTTGACTGAGGAAGAAGCCAGAGATCTAAGACGGGCAATAATGGCTAGTAAAGTCAGCCATGAGATGGAAACGGAAAGGTTGAGACAAAGAGCCTTAGGGGCAGGTGGTAGTAGATCATTTCAGGAACCCGAAGAACCACAAATACGGAGTAAGGGAGGGTTGGCTTCTACGTTTAGAAGATCAAAAAGTACTAGAGCACAACCCCAGGCACCACCACCTACTGCAAGGGATGAGGATTATGCAGAGATTCTACAGCAGAATCCAGCAGTTTTTAGAAAAGTTAGTGCCAAACAGAAAAGATTGAAGAGTATGTGGAACTGGAAGGGTACAAAAGAATTTATTGGGGATGCCTTTGCTAGGTGGTCTATCTATAATAGTATCCCAACAAATGCCAGTAGTGGCCCATACTATCAGCCTTTCTTTGATGCAGTTGCTCAGGCTGGTCCTGATGGCTAACTATAACCTATTTTGGACTCCATGTGTTGCCCATTGCATTAACTTGATGTTGAAAGACTTGGGCAAGATCCAAAAAGTAAAGCAAGTGGTTGAACAAGCACGCCAGGTGACAACATTTGTATACAACCATGGCTATTCTTTGAACTTGCTGAGGGAGAAATGTGGAGGGGACTTGGTAAGACCTGGCATTACTAGATTTGCTACCAACTACATAGCACTAAAGAGCTTTCAGGCAAAGATGGTAGGCATCAGATCGATGTTTGCTTCTGAGGACTGGTTTGGGTGGAGGGAGTCCAGCTCTCCTGCTGGGGTTCAAACACAGACTACTATAGCTTCAGAGGAATTTTGGAGAACACTGAAAGATGTAGTCAAAATTCTGGAGCCAGTGGTGAAGGTGCTGAGATTAGTGGATATATCATTCCAGCCCACCATGCCATATTTATATGCTTCCAGGGATATGTTGAAGGACCGTATAAAAACTGTGCTTCCACATGGAAACAAACATTTTGTGAAAATTATCAAAGATCGATAGGAGAGTCAGCTGATGCACCCATTGCAATAGGTTGGTGAGTATATTTAATAATGTCTTTAATTTAGTTCAACATAATAGTTGGTACTCTATTTTAATCTGGCGACTCATATTTTACAGCATACTATTTGAACCCCAAGTACCAATATTCACATGTGCTTGGACTCAATTCTGACCTTATCGGTGCGGTAAAAGATGTTGTGGCAAAATTGGTGCCAGATTATACTGTACAAGCACTGGTCAATCTCGAGGTGAGTTGTATGGTTTAAGTGCTGAATTATTTGAATATCCACATATTACAATGGCTAATGGTTATAAATTTTAAAATGGGAGTAGAAGAAAACGTTCAGAGATGCTCTTGGGAGTTTTGGAACTCCCGCTGCAGTGGCTGGACGAGATAAGACCGATCCTGGTATGGAATTATGGAAATTGAAATTTTCAAGTAAAATATCTTATTTAATATGTGTATTAAAATGTGTTCTTCATCTTGTGCAGCTGAGTGGTGGTTGTTGTATGGCGAGCATGCAGCTGAGTTGAGGATAATTGCAATCAAAGTCCTATCTCAGACATGTTCCGCATCTGGGTGTGAGCGAAATTGGAGTACTTTCTCCCTTATCCATTCAAAGAGGCGGAACAAATTGGGCTCTCAACGGCTAAATGACTTGGTCTACGCCCATTACAACATGAGACTGAGGGTACAATGCTTGAAATTTGAACAAAGAAATGAACAAGAGCTAATCGAGCTAGCCGACGTCTTCCAACTATCTTCAGATGAAGAGGATCCCTATGTGGAATGGGTGAGAGACAGAGCAGTTCCAGTGATGGATGAGCCTAGTGGGATGCCCGACCCCACTGTGTCTGCTCCGATGGGTTCTAATCTCGAGCGGTTTATGTCCTCGGATGAGGGTCGTGTACACACACAGTCGCCTAGACCGTTTGACCCCCAGCTGGTACTGGTAGTGACTCAGAACGCGATGATGATACAATGGATCAAAGTGACTGGTCAACTTCTGATAGTAGTGGTGATGATGGTAGTGGTGGTGGTGATGAGGGTAGTAGTGTTGATCCTAGACCGACTGTACCCATTATTAGATGGACCGGTGAGAGTCAGTATACACACGCTACACAGGATCCAGATCATGGTGGACGCACATCTTCATCACGGTCTACGACTAGGTATACACGTAGGTCTCGTCAACGGGAACGCCCTTTTGCAACCAGTGGAAGAAGAAGAATATCGTTTCTTTGACATCATTCCTGATCCTGATATTATGCCTGATGTTGAAATTGATAGCATGTCTACAAGTTTTGGAGGACTGAGCATTGAGGGTAGCAGTGGACAGGAGCAGGGGCAGTGCAGTGCTTATGGATTTGGCACCACTTCGGCATACGGTTCTTATTCCGGTGATGATGACCGCATGATGGGAAGTGCATATGATTATTCCGCTGATACTAGTAATGCTACATCCAAACTTTGTGGACAGTCCCTTTTCAGTCCCAAATTTGCAAATAACCATGCCCCCACACCAGCCAATATATGCTCACTTTACTCCATATTATAGTGAATTGTATCCAAGGTTGGGTATCTTTAGAAACTTCCCGGATCATGTGTATAAGAAATATGTAGAAGACTACCAAACCTTCTATAGCCGAAGGATGTCGTGGCAGGATTTTGATTATCAGACCGAGATATATTTTCTTCAGCAAAGTCAATCTGATCAGATGGAACCTGCACGCCACTCTACATATGATTAGACATTGGGATGGACTAATTGGAATGTATTATTTCATTTTGAGTATTTAAGTCTTTCATATTATGAGTACTTGTAAATTATGTTATTTTGTGGGATTTATGATTTATGAATGTATGATTTTTCGATAATGTGATTACTTTTTATGCTTCAAATGTGTTTATATATGTTGAATAAGTATTTTCCTGCAATATATAGCCTTAAAATGGCTCTAAAATGGACTTAAAACAGCAAAAAATGGCTTAAACCATAAAAAAAAAACCTGTCGAAACTCCCATTTTTACCCTCTGGGAGTTTCGGCTGGTACTCGCCGAGATCTTGGTGCTGAGATCTCGGTAATCTCGGTTTTCTCAAGGGTCGAGACACCCTCGAGAACCGAGATTTCGAACTATGGTGTTATGCCAACGCCTACCTTCACACTGAAATGTATTAGCTTCATGTCTATATGTTCCAATTTTTGGCACAACCTTAGATATCTCTGAATCATTTTCATACCATTGTTGGATTATCTTCATGTCACGAGTAACACGACAATTATTCTCTGTTCGCATGTGTGACTGGATGGGCTGGCTATTTTGGCATTTTAAGGTGTTATACTGATGACTACCTTCACACTGAAATGTATTAGCTTCAGCTTCATGCCTATATGTTCCACTGTTTGGCACAGCCTTTGATATCTCTGAATCATCTTCATTCCATGGTTGGATTATCTTCATGCCCTGAGTAACACAACAATTATTCTTACCATTTTGCAGCGATGTTTTCCCACAGCCTATGACATTCCATATGCATCTTTGACAGTCCAGAAGGTGGAATAAGGACCTCATCTTGGATCATCTCATTTACACTGCTGATGCAAAAAGTTAACAGTCCAATCTCCTCCATTTCATTTAAGCTCCATTTGGATAGTGGGGAGTGTGGGGTGGGAAAGTTTGGACAGTGGGTCACACTTCTATTGGGGTGAAAATCAAGGGAAGTAAAGCGGAGGGAGAACTACGGTAGCATTTGGTAGGGTGGGAATGTTTAAGAGGAGAAAGAGGGTGGAAGCTGCAGAAGTCGGAACAGAGGGAGTTAAGGGAGAGAAAAAGAGGGCAAAGTCAGGGCATAGGGACGAGGGAGAGGAGGAGAGGAGGAGAGAAGGAGTGGAAAGAGCGCAGAGCAGAGAGATGAAGCACCTGTGGACTGTGATGTTGTGATAGCTGTGACAGATTCCAACATGGTTGCAGCACTTGGGTATGCAGAGTCAGGTGCTCCCTTCCAGCAAGGTCTGATAAGGCCACACTATAAGAGAGAACGTTGATTGATCCGCAGAAAATTAGAGACTTTGGAGTGAAGCTCAAGCTAGCACCAGTTCGGGTAAACAGCGGCATCTCTACAACTTTCCCGCCAAACATACGGAGGAAGAGAGAGAAAGAGAGACCATTGCAATTTTCCCTGCATGGACAGTGCAGTAGCCCATTCGATTTCATGAGATTTTTGAGAGAGGGGTGGAAGAAACACACCAAACAGATAAATCTGACGTGCTCAGGGTTGCAGATAAATTTCCCACCTCATTGTATACGAACTCATGCATTTTGCCATGTTTGTGACAACTTTCCCTCACTGTTCAGTCCTGCCCCATCAAAACCCCAACGAACAAACGGGGCCTTAGGGAATTCCTAATTGAAAGTCAGTAGAAACTCATTTCTATACTCCATCAAACTACTGTTGACTGCCGACAAAGGTTTTTGTGCAGAATCAGGTAGTATAAAAATTAAAAAGCATAACATAAACCAATCAAGAGACTTTCTCTGCTAATGGATTGGGGCTTCCCTTTGTTCAAGCACTTTGACTGCAACAATTCGCACAAACTTTCTGCAAAACTTTTCTAGCTAGAAAGCATGATTCAACTCAGACACCTTCTCCTTATACCATACAACAAGTCTAGCAGACAGCCATTGGAATTAGCCACATCAATCAATAATCCCATAAGATGGTCAATGTCAAAAGATGATATTCAAATCACTCAGTTACCACTTCATCTTGAGACTCAGATCTGATCAAACAGAGACATTGAAAATTATCTTCGTTCTGAAATAAGTATTGATAGTTATAGTTCCATTTCAAGTGGTAGCGACAAATATATTGACAGTTACATTTATAGTTATATTTGTAGTGAAAGTGAAATAAATATTGAAGTGGAATAAATAATGAAAGTGGGAGTCAGGGAACAAAGAGTAATTACTGGATTACAAAGCATCCATCGATGGGAATTTGAATTTGATCTCCTTCCATACTTCACAAGCAGCAGCTAGCTCAGGACTCCATTTGCTAGCCGCACGGGTAATTTCATTACCTTCCTCAGAATTATCAATGGTTCAAATCCCTCTCTCCTTTTGCTCTCTGAACAGATTTCTTTCTGTATTCGGCTGGGTCAGTATCATAAAGGGAATCCTTTGTATGTAAGAAGACCTGACAGATTGGGAGCATAAAGACCAATCGCCAAGGCATGAGACGACCCAAAAAGCACTTGATAATGATCAACTTTGGCAGCCTACTCGGGTAACCTGTACAACTAACAATGGATAGCTGCAACTCGGAAAATGCAATCCGCTAAATCTTGAATTTGCAAGAATCCATAGCTCCTTTTTTCTTTTCAACTTTCCCATTCTTTAAAGCAAAAAAATTAGTTAAAAAAGAGGGAGAATTTGAATCTAATCTTTTTTTGAAACCATTTTCTTTCCTATTCTTTCAACTACAAGAATATGTGAGTGATTCATACACAGCATCTCTTTCTTTCATCAAGAGTTCTACCAATTGATATTGTTAAGCTATGCAGCCTACTCGATAGGGACTGCTCCAGCATAAGGAGTTGTCCTCATCAAGTAGGACTCCACAACATCAGTTGCAGAGTTAGTAGAGGACTATCTGTCCTCGGTAACAGAGTTATAGGAGGACTCTTGTCCTCAGTAGTAGAGTTATAGGACTCCTGTCCTTGGTAGTACAGTTATAATAGGACTTTACAGTCCTACTCAATAAACAAATTCAGTTTAGATAGGATTCCCAATCTGTTTAGATGTCATTTCTTATCTATATTCTACACTGTCCTATTTATGCAATATGTTGCTAGGACTTTCAGATGTAATTGGATTCCTTCATTATATATATGAAATAAGGAGGGAGAGGTGAGGCTAACGATTCTGCTCCCTCCTGCAGTACTGACTTCCCCTCTCTCCTGTTCTCCCAGATCTCTCTCTCTCACACATTACTAATTCTGGTTCTGATTATTTTCTTTTTTCAACTTGTCACATGGTATCAGAGCAGTAGTTGATCCACCTTTGGGATTCTAAAACTTCTGTTTTGAGAATCTCTTCTTCACTACCTCTCTACTGGTTGCAGCAACCAATGCTGCTCTACTAATCCATATAAAACCCAGTTGTAAAGTGAAACTGGGCACTTCCCTTTGACTGCTACAAGGATCTGCAACCTGCGGTTCTACTTTTAAATGGTGCTGCTGTTCTTTTTATTGCTTGATATATGAACCTTGCTGCCAACTACAACCTGTGGTACATCTTTTAGATGGTGCTGCGAATTTTTCTTGATTGATATATGCCCTCTGCTGCTGCTGCCAGCCACTGTACCTGTTGCTGCCAGCCTCTGTACCTGCTGCCGCCAGCCACTGGACCTGTTCCTAATCAGATCACATTAGATCTGCTATATTGGTGATTTCTGCTACCTGTTTGTGGTTCTTACTATTGCTGTAATTGAGGTACCCTATTCCTTTCTCATGGCCGATTACAAATCCTGTGTGGATAGTACCTCTCATAATGTTCAGATCACCTCTATCAAATTGAAAGATGTATCTAACTATCTGCTATGGGCATAAGCTGTTCAAACTTTCATTCAGTCTAAAGGTAAAATACAATACCTCACCGATGATCCTCTTACTCTGGATCCTAAAGATGATGCTTCCGTCAAGGCCTATGAAAAGCAGAAGCATGAGAATGCTACCCTCCAGACCTGGCTGTGGGGTAGTATTGATACATCCATTGTCTCAAATGTCATGTTTCATAAAACAGCCAAGGACATATGCAGTTGAAAGCTTACCAGTCTGATTTTTATGTTGCCAAGTTCTTAGCAGGTCTTCCACCATAATATCAGTCAGTCAAAAGTCAATTGTTGACAGGTGAGAAGATCCCTATACTGAATGAGACATTCTTTCGTCTTCAAGACTTCAACGATTGACGCCTCACAATGATTCTACTTCATTTAAAGACATCTCTGCCTTATTTACAAGCCGTGGCCGAGGCAGAGGCCATGGTAATAGAGGATGTGGACATGGCTCTTTTGGCCGTGGTGGACGAACCAATTCTAATAAATTCAACAGGTATTGTACTCACTGCAGGAAGAATAATCATAATATTGATACTTGTTGGGAAAAGTTTGGTCGGCCTCAATGGGCTGATGCCCAGGCCAACTCTACTTCTACTGAGGATAATTCTGCACCAACGGTTACCCCTTCATCAACAGCACCCACAGCTCCAGCTTCTATTACATCTCAGCTAGAGACCTTATTATGCCAGGTATCTCAACTTGAGCAAGCTACTCCATCATCCTCTACCACACTCGCCCATACAAGTATCACTGCCTTGCTTTCTACCACTTCTTCCATTCCTTGGATTATTGATTCAGGGGCCTCATCTCACATGACTGGTAAGTCCCAAATCTTTAAATCACTTCAGAATTCTAATACCTCCATTTACCTGGCGTGATGACCTTTACTACTTTGAGCACACTAGACCACCTACCACCACTGTTGTTGCTTCCACCACCACACCACTTCAATGGCATCACCGGCTGGGTCACCTCTCACTATCCAAGTTACAGCTTCTCATTCCTCATTGCAAGTCCACCACTCACCTTGAGTGTGAAGCTTGTGAATTAGAGAAACATCACCGTTCTTCATTCCCGGCTCGCTCTAAGTTTCGTAGTTCTTCTCCCTTCTCTTTAGTTCACTCTGATATCTAGGGACCTTGCCGTGTCCCTAACTGACTTGGTTATTGTTATTTTGTTACTTTGATAGATGATTGTTCTAGGATGACATGGTTGTATTTGCTTAAAGACCGCTCTGAATTCATTAAAACTTCTATGGACTTTTATCAAGGAAATTAAAGTTCAATTTAATACTTCTATCTGTATTTTTTGTACTGATAATGCACTTGAATATACTCAAAAAGTTGTCTCAGATTTTTGCTTTGACAAAGGCATCATCCATCAAACGAGTTGTTCCTATACTTCCCAACAGAATGGTGTTGCTGAACGCAAAAATAGGCATCTATTGGAAATTGCTCAAGCTCTAATCTTTCATATGTATGTGCCTAAATATTATTGGGGTGATGTTATCCTCACTGCTTGTTATTGAATCATCTGCCCTCTTCAGTATTTCAGAACAAAGTCTCTTTTTCAGTATTGTACCCTAATTTACCTTTGTTCTCTATTCCTCACAAGGTGTTTGGTTGTGTCTGTTTTGCACATGTGTTACAGTCCTTACCCGATAAGTTGTCTCCTAAAGCTGTTAAATGCATTTTTCTTGGATACTCCCGTACTCAAAAGGGATATAAATGCTATGACCCAGTGAGTTGACGTGATTTTCTCAGTGTTGATACCACATTTTTTGAAACTACACCATTTTACCTTGCACCACCTCTTCCCAAACTGCCAGTTCCCATACCTCCATCAGAGCCCACTGATCCTCCATTACCACTCTCCATACCATCTAATGAATCACCCATCTCCACCACTACACCACCATCTCCACCACCTCCCCTACAGGTTTACAGACAGCGTACTAAGGCTATACCAAATGCTGCTCCAAACCCAGCTCCTGTCTCAGTACCAACCACGACGCCGATTCAGGATCTGGTCCCTACAGAGAAGTCTGCTCCAACCGCCACCTCTCCTACACTTGGTTCTGATGATTTACCCATTAATCTACGCAAAGGTACGCATTTGTGTACTCAACAGTCCTTGCCTTTATATCCTAGTGACAATTTTGCTACTACTTCTGACCTACCTAACCATTTTACTAATCTGGTCCAGTCTTTATCGACTACTTTTGTACCTACCACTGACCTCTAGACCTTATCCCGTCCTAGATGGAAGTTGGCCATGGATGCCTTGCTCTCTCGTCATACTTGGTCTTTAGTTGATCCCCCTGCAGGTAAATCAATGGTGCGTTGCCGTTGGGTGTATACAGTTAAGCATAATCCAGATGGGTCAATCAAATGCCTTAAAGCTTGGTTGGTGGCTAAAGATTCACTCAGACATATGGGGTTGACTTCTTTGAGACCTTTTCTCTAGTGGCTCGTCTTAACTCTGTCAGGGTACTTATCTCCTTCGCTGTCAACTTCAATTGGCCCTTATACCGGATGGATGTCAAGAATGCCTTCCTTTATAGCGATCTCCAGGAAGATGTATACATAGACCAACCTCTTGGGTATGTTGCTCAGGGGGGGAATTCCACTAAAGTTTGCAAATTACACAAGGCTATTTATGGATTGAAACAATCCCCACGTGTTTGGTTTGATAAATTTAGTTTTGTAATTACACAACGTGGTTTCTCACCTTGCTACTCTGACCACTCTATGTTTGTTCGACATCAACATTCCAAGGTAGTTATTATTGTTGTTTATGTGGATGATATAATCATCACTGGTGATGACAAATCTGAGATATCTGTCATCAAAGCCTACTTGAATAAATATTTTCAAATGAAGGATCTAGGCTTACTATATTATTTTCTTGGTATTGAGGTTGTTCGGTGCAGCAAAGGCATCAGTTTGTCTCAAAGGAAATATGCCCTAGATCTACTGACCGAAACTGGCCTTCTTGGGTCAAAACTTGCTAACACACCCACGGATCCTCATCTGAAACTTGAAACTACTGATAGTGAAGAGTTTCCAAATGTCCATCAGTATCGGCGTTTGGTTAGTAGATTGATTTACCTTACTGTTACTTGTCCAGACTAATCTTATGCTGTTGGCGTGGTTAGTCAGTTTATGCAGAATCCTAAACAAGCACATTGGGATGTTGTTTGTCGTATTGTGCGATATTTGAAAAAGTCTCCTACAAAAGGACTTATATATCTCCGTCACAAACATTTTGATGTTTTGGGATATTCTGATGCTGATTAGGCTGGTGTTGATGGTGATAAACGCTCCACCAGTGGCTATTGTACATTTGTTGGTGGTAATCTTGTTACATCGAAAATTAAGAAGCAGACTACTGTGTCTAAATCTAGTGCTGAGGCTGAGTACCGTGCTGTGGCACAGACTATAGCTGAACTTCTGTGCTTAAGGAATCTCCTTCATGAGTTTTGGTTTCCACTGACTCGACCCCTTACTATGTTTTTGACAATCAAGCAACTATCTACATTGCTAGCAATCCCGTGTTTCAAGAACACACCAAACATATTGAAGTTGATTGTCACTTTGTCTGTGATGCTGTAATTAAGAAGCTCGTGGTTACTCCCTTTGTCATCTCCTCCAACCAGTTGGCTGACATCTTTACAAAGGCTTTATTTGTACCAACGTTTCGACTCAATTGTTCTAGGCTGGGCATGGGAGATTTGTATGCTCCAGCTTGAGGGGGGGTGTCAAGCTATGCAGCGTACTCGATAGGGACTGCTCCAGCATAAGGAGTTGTCCTCATCAAGTAGGACTCCACAACATCAGTTGCAGAGTCAAAAGAGGACTATCTGTCCTCGGTAACAAAGTTATAGGAGGACTCTTGTCCTCAATAGTAGAGTTATAAGAGGACTCTTGTCCTTGGTAGTAGAGTTATAATAGGACTTACAGTCCTACAATAAACAAATTCAATTTTCATAGGATTCCTAATCTGTTTAGATGTCTTTTTTAATCCATATTCTAAACTGTCCTATTTACGCTATATGTTGCTACGACTTTCAGTTGTAATTGGATTCTTTTATTATATATATCAAATAACGAGGGAGAGGTGAGGCTAACGATTCTGCTCCCTCCTGCAGTATCAACTCTCACATTACTAATTCTGGTTCTGGTTATTTTCTTTATTCAACTTGTCACAGATATGTTTCCAAAAATATTTGGAATTCCATTTCTTCATCCATATCTTCAATTTTTGGAATGGAATTGATTTTGTCTGTTTATTGCACACCAAGTTGTCCGAAACTCATGAAAATTTGCACGAAGAGCTGTGTTCAACACGTAGTTTGAAAACTCGATGAATTTCACCAAAATTGCAAAAATTTCAGAGATTTCAGTTGGTCTGAAATGAAATGACATCTGAATTAGCAAAATGCAATATTTCGGTCGAAATCTTGGTCATTTCGATCAGCATCTCTACCTCAGGTAAGCAATATTTCGGTCGGATTTTGGTAAGCAAATCCAGTTCTTGTGCCAACCGAAAGATGCTCTGTTTTGGCAAATTTTTGGCCATTCCGGTCAAAAAAAATTTATTTCGGTCAGGCCGAAACAACATCGAACCTCAAGTTTTCAAACCTTGGTTCAACACAGAATTGATTTTGACTTTTAGCTGCAGATTAAGTAATCCAATACTCCTGACAAGTTGCACGAAGAGCTGTGTTCATTTCTCCATTCATTGTGCAATCCTAGAAATGGTGTGCTGACAACCACCAACCTAAGACAGACTTTTGTACAAACACCACTTTAACCACGAGCTGCTATTCCATGAGCTACTTGTTGTCTTGGTGAACTCTATTGCATTCTACAGTCACAGATAGATGCTAAACTGATGCAGGAAGATTGCATATGTAACTTTCAAAATAAAATTGCCGAAACTACTAAGTAACTTCAATATTAATTTCCAAAATAAATAATGAAATGCAGGAAGAATATGACCAGAATTAATCGATAAATATTTTTCTTCTGAAATACACACACATAGCATTAACAAGCAGCGGAACGGATTAATGAAATATTAAGTCACATGGAAACTATAACCTTTGATAGAGAACTATGTAATTCATACCGGTTCATTACGACCATCGATGGACCTTGTCAAAGTATTTGATGTCCCGTCATCAAGTATGATTCGTACTTGGACGGTAGCTGCTGAAGCTGCAGAAGCAGCAGCCACTGCTGCTTGTGCTGCAGCTGCAGCTGCTTCTTTTGCTTTTCTTGATGAACCGCCTTTAGGAATTATTGGTATTCTCGGGGGTAAAGCAGATTCAAGTAAGGCAAATCTGTCACGGCATGTATCCCAAGCTAAAAGTCTTCCAGTCCCCGAATCAACAACTGACCAATCACTAACCTTGTAGACACAAAAGTGAGGAATATCAGGCCACACAATTGCAAGATACCTGCAACCAAGCCAAACATCACAAAAGAGACGACATTAGAGACAATCAAACCAACTCCAAAA
This sequence comes from Protea cynaroides, assembly GCA_028583415.1. Lineage (NCBI taxonomy): Eukaryota > Viridiplantae > Streptophyta > Magnoliopsida > Proteales > Proteaceae > Protea > Protea cynaroides. The sequence continues at coordinate 84,732,583 of CM053265.1, read as the reverse complement.
TTTCAGCTATCCAACTACCAAATGAATTTAATCCCAGAAATCAACTTCCACAAAAAATTACGATAGAAGATTCGTATCAGATTTTGGCTTTGTAATTTGCTAGGGTCTACTTTTTTTTTTTAATTAATTTTGAGAATAGATAAGCACAAGCACTGTTGTTAAGGCACCAAGGCGAACCAAGGCGTTGGAGGCCTAAAGGGGAACCCAGGCGACCAAGGCACCCAATTTTCCAAGGCGTCACAAGGGTGCCTAGGCGACGCCTTGACAACTATTGCATAGGAGCAACAAATTTGCACGCAACATAGTTAGAGAATCGAAAAGAACAGTATCACCGAGTACCAAGAAAGCTACGACAAATTTGAAAGCTTGTAGTGTAAAGAAAGTAAAATTCCCCAGGAAGTCGAGAACATACAAAATCTCAAAGAGAGAAAGATGGCCCTCTTACCTATAATGGGAAACATCAAACAAGTCAACAACAAAGCTGACTAAATAACAGTTGAGGAGCTCCATTAAAAAATATTGCCAAGGAGAGATATTTAATGAATTACTAAGATGCTCAGCCTCTTTCACTATGGGACAGAATCCCTTGTCATTTCTCTCAGTTGTATAACTCTGATACTCTTCTTGATTTCTAAATATAAATATAATGATCTCATATTTAATCACAAAAGTTAAGAACAATAGAATATATGGATACAGGCCAAAAAAATAAGAGCATATACGGAGAATGTTCTATTATTGGCATGCACATGGATCCAGCATTGCTATAAAATGGGTCCATGTGATCCCTCTATAATATCCTATGCACAAATCAGGATCGCCACAGGCATAGCGCTGCCTCTTAAAGTTTCACCCAATCCATAGATGCTTCTAGCAGTTACCTCTGCCCCCTTCCCTTTCTCTATGAGCTGAACCCCTGAAAAGAAGTATGGTAGCCAAATGTCATCCCCTTTGGCAATAATGTGAGAAGGTGTTGGCTCTAACACCTGTAATGTTGGTTCTCAAGGTGCAGTTCTTAAGCAGACACAATGAAGGTGTTGTCACCATGGTTCAAAATCTCGGCGAGATCTCGAACTTCTTGAACAGGTCGAGACGAGATCTCGAGATTCTCGCCTAATTCTCGACATTTTCAACTAGTTCTCGACAGTTTCGGCCAGTTTTCAACAGTTTCTCGACATTTTTCGACCAGTTTTTGACTAGTTCTCATCTGGTGTCGACATAATTTATGAATTATGATTGTATGGTCTACTTGACTACTTTGGGTTCTTTTATCATCACAATTAACTAATTAAGTACTATTATGTTTATTCTTCTCCTAAAATATAATTTTACTAGCTCATTTGGTCTTCTTCGATTTTTTACTACCGTAACATTATGTAGAATAGTCAATATTACCCTAGGTTTACATCTGAATTTTAAACTGACACTGCCAAACATGGGCGTAAATCCAAACAACCACCAATGTAATTATTTTTTCAATTTTATGGTTTAAATGTGTGTATATGTGCTAAAATAGGATTTCCATGGAGTATCAGGCCTTAGAATGGTCTTTTAGGGTCGAAACACACAGTTTAAGCCTTTGCGGCTTCTATGCATTGTCTCGCCAAGATCTCGCCGAGCAAGATTGGCGAGATCTCGGAAATCTCGGAAATTTCAATTTTCCCAAGGGTCGAGACACCCTCGAGTTTCGAGATTTTGAACCTTGGTTGTCACAAACGTAGGGCTTTTGGTCATTTAGTGAACCCAAGTGAGCTTTGTGCAGTAGTTTCAGAATGGGAGGAATACATCAAAGAGAAGAGGCACGTAGATGTTGAATGCGATAGAAGTGGTTCGATTTTTCAGCTGATTCGGGTTTCTAAGGACTTTTTCAGGAAAGAAGAAATCCAGACTCATGGTTGAGGGGAATGTCAACCTAGACGATAGGGAGGAAAGAAATCAGAAAGCTTGTGTGGCAGGGGGGAAACAAAATATCATGTTCCAACAAAGAGTTGGAGCATAAGATAGCTTCTAAGCTCTTCTCTACAAGAGCTGTTGGCATTGGCTGGTAATAGAATTCTAACCACCTAAAGGCTAAGGTTTAGAAAACCAAGAGTGTTTCCAGAATTGCAGGATTAGGAACAAACCAGAATTCAAGAGAAATCAAATAATAAAAATAAGGCACGTCTGATCTGGCCATAATTCAGGTCAACTTACTATTCACAAGAAGCAACAGTTCTGAAGAAATTGATAAAGATCTGATGGTCAGGTTCTCCAAAATGTAACAATCCTTCTAGGAGTATTATCTATAATGAAATAGACGACCACGACCTCCTTGATGTCCTTGACCTTAAAGACGATTCACCTTCAGAATTCTTCAATCAGGAAATGGAGTTGTCGCTATAACTGGTGTTCACATCCCCTAACCGAAATCAAATGGCTCCAGTTAGGAGATGCAAACACCAGTTATTTCCACAGATCTGTCAAGGCCCGGAATAGCCAGTACTCTCTCTCTCTCTCTCTCTCTCTCTCTCTCTCTCTCACACACACACACACACACACACATGATTCTTTCTAACTTTGCCTACCATAAAAATCGAATTATGACGCCTTCTAAGTTCTATCTCCACCAAACTTGTTAAAATAAAAATCAATTCTAATAGATCAAGAGAAATCTACTTCTAAGATAGTTCCTACGATATCCTTAATTGTAATATGTTTTGTAATAAAATAGAAAAATAAGAGAAGATGGAGAGAATCGGTGTATTCCTCTCCTCTTAGCAGTCACTATTTATAAATAAAATAAAATAGGTAAAGTGATAGGTCTATGACTCCATAAGATAAGGAGTCCCAGTTACAAAGTAAATAGGAGTTCCACATGCCAATATGACAAAGACTCTCCTGATTAAAAAGATAAAAGAAAAGCAGTCCTATTCTAATAAGGAGAAGGAAACTCCACTACATAAGGTGGAGTCCCAGTTACAAGATAAGAGGATAAAATGCATTAAAGAATGACTCCACCACAAGGTGAACAGTACCATGTACTGTAACTCGTGAATAGTGAGCCCATCTGTTAGACCAAGAATGGGAATGGGCTTTGCTGATCAGGCCCATTCCATTACATTAATATTTTGTTAACATGCCTAAAAAACAAACTTCAGAAAATAATTATTGCCAAGATGAATCTTAAATCTATTAGAAACTCAAATAACGAAGAATAGCATAACACGGAATAGCACTATATGCTACAGATTCCTACCCTCCCATTAGCAGCCATAAATTGGTCAAAACACATCCAAACTTGCATGATATTGTACTCATGAGGGAAAAAAATTAAATAACCTTTCTAATGATAGCATAACCTAAGAGTTCTAGGTGTGCTAGATCAGAGAGATCCAGAATCTCCTGACGAGATAGGGAAGTGTTTAAATCATCAAATAGACTTTCAAAAGTAGCACCAGTAAACTTCATAATCAGTATGATAGAACAAGATGCAAATTTAGTTGCAGACTTGTAGCAACATACTTTCCCGAACTGCTCACAGAAAGAACAGAATAAGAATCATGCGGAATTGATGGACTAATGTGCTTTTTCATTTGCTTGACATTTAAGGTGTCCGATGATTCTGCTCTTGACCTTCCCGTTTCAGATATGGAGCCAGTACTTCCAAGAGATGGATTCACTGTGTTAGACAACTGAAAGCTCAGTAACTTCAATTCCCTTTCAACCACATATACAGCAGAATGCTCTCTGCTGCCAGGCGGCGTTGGTAGAGGAGCAACAGCTGGAAGAGATCTTGCATCAAATTCACTGAGAATAACACCAATATTGGTCCCAGTAGCAACAAGGTGAGGTTGTAAAGGATGTGCAACCATGCAGTAAACCTAAAATTGAAATTTAAGAACATTAGAAAAAAGCAAACTCAGATATATGCAGAAATAACAATAGGAAAAGAAAAATCCAGCAAACAACTCCCTTTTTTCATATGTTAAAACAGTAAAAGATAATAATTAAAGGGCACTATAAAAAAGCCGTCATAAATCACAAGTATAAAATGTAGCTATACCGAGTTATCAGATGAGGCCAGAACAAGATTAAGGGTTGCCATACCTCTTACGAAGTAAGAATACTTGCAGTTCATAAAAAAATTAGGGAACAATTCTATATTTCTCATGCATACTTCCATTCAAGGTTCAAGGTGCCGGTTTCGACCAGCCTCGAAACCGAGTTGTCTCGGGTTTCGACCAGATTTCAATTGAAACCTGGGATTTTTCCCAGGACATCTCGAAGCATGGTTTTGAGACCCAAGAGTGTTTTCCTTGATCTGAGTTTTTTTTCTGTAGCCTATTTTAACCATTTTACAAGTATTTTCACATTAGTTTAAATAAAAACATCCAAAATTATAATATGTGGTGTGGACACAAGTTTGCTAGTGTACGTTGAGACTTAGGATTGTGTCTAGAGTCATGTATGCAACACGTATTTATGACTAACATTCGCGTACTTCTAATAAGATTTGACCGGAGCATAACTCCTTTAATATAGCTCGGATTCAAGCAAACTCGAATTCTATGCAAAGCTAGCATAATCAGCTTTCCAAAAAATACGAGATTGTTTGAATTCAAGTTGTTACGAAGTTGGCCCATGTGCCCATAGACCCACGGGACCCACTAAATATCACTGGGCTAGCACCAGTGACATCTAATGCTGGCTCCCTTTTTTCTTCCTTCCTTAATTAGTTACAGATTTATTACCTTTTATTTTATTATTGTAATCTTCTCTTATTGTCTCTTCTTAGAATAGAAACTTTCCTTATAAATCTGTTTATTTTCTTCTCTATAAATACAAGGTAGAGAGGAGAGCTATTCAACGATTTGGACTCCAGCACATTGCTGTGTCGAAATCTCTCTCTCTCTCTCTCTCTCTCTCTCTCTCTCTCTCTCTCTCTCTCTCCTCCTCCTCAATCTTCTTCTTTTTTAATTTTTGGTTGTTTCTTTCAGAAATTGTTACATGGTATCAGAGCACTAGATCCTTGGCCATCACTGATCAAAGAACTCTTGGTTTGATTGGCCTTTGATATTTTTTGCTCTCTATGTAAATACAATTTTCTGTTTTACTACTACTGATTGGTGATCAAGATTTCATCTATGAATATTGTTGCTACATACTACTACTTTGTGGACTTATGTTCTTGATCACCCCGTTGGTAAGATTATTATCCTCTCATTGACATCCATCACCCCCTTTGAGCTTCTCTTTTCCTTTGGCCTCTCGGTGGCGGAACCGAGCTTCGGACCTTGTCATTTACCCTACTACCACCATCTACCTTCACCCACGCTAAGCCTTTGGCCAATCGTTTGGCTAAACCGTTAAGACTTTTTTTTTATTTTTTTATTTTTATATACATTGGTTGTGGATTTTGTTCTCTATCATGATGACTGACCCTAAGCCCACTGAGGCTCAGATCATCTCCATAAAGTTGAACGGAGTTTCTAATTATTTATCATGGGCTCAAGCTATCAAAGTCTTTATTCTTTCTAAAGACAAAGCCACACTGTTAAATGATGAGCCTCTTGTATGTGAAGTGAAAGATAGTGAATCTGTCAAACTGTACAATACCTGGTTAAGAGATAATTCTCAAGTTCAAACATGGTTGTGGAACAGTATTGATACCTCCATCATACCCACTGTAATGTTCCACAATACAGCCAAGGCCATTTGGGCTGATCTGCAAGAGACATATGGGCAAGATAAGAATGTCTCTCGCATCTATGACCTTATGAGCGGATGCTTACTTACTCTATTGGTGAAAAATCCCTGAGTGACTATTATGGAGGCTTCTAAGGGCTTATTGAAGAAATACAGGCTGTGTAGCCGCTTACCAATGATTTGAGCAAAATCAAAGCTCAACAGTTTGAGTTCTACGTTGCTAAATTTTTTGCTGGCCTTTCCCTGGAATATCAGTGTCAAAAGTCAACTTCTTGCAGGAGCCTCTATCCCTACCCTTAGCGAGACCTTCTTTCACCTTCAGCAATTGGTCCCACAAAGTGACTCTCCTGTCAAGGACACTTCTGCTTTGTTTGTTGGCTGTGGCCGTAGATCCCCTCGTGGTTGTGGTCGTGGTCCTCCTGGATGTGGCAATGGGCAGACATCTTCTGAAAAAGCTAATAGATATTGTACCAATTGTCACAAGACTAACCACATGGTGGAAAATTATTGGGATATAAATGGTCGTTCTGACTGGGCAGATACCCTTGATAACAATGTTACTACTGAGGATGCCCCATATCCCATCCAGGCTCCTCCTGTGCAAACATCTGCACCATCCAATGCACAGTATGAGGCATTGCTCCGTCGGATTCAACACCTAGAGGCTACTGGACCACTACCCGCTGCCACCCTGGCCCACACAGGTACAACTGCCTTGCTATCTACCACCCATTCTACCCCTTGGATTATAGACTCTGGCGCTACCTGTCACATGACGGGACAGCCTTCTACCCTTACAGCCCTTAATGATACACCGAAACCTGTCACCATTTACCTTGCCGATGGATCATCTACTACGGCTTCCCAACATGGGAATATTACCCTTACCCCGTCCTTATCCTTGTCCTCTGTCCTTCATGTTCTCAAATTTCCTCTTAATCTTATGTCTATTAATCAACTTACAAAATCACTTAACAGTGTTGCAACCTTTTTTCCTTCTTATTGTACCTTTCAGGATCTCAGGACCAAGGCGACGATTGGTGGCGGGTGTGAGCATGTTGGTCTGTATTATTTGGAGCTACCTGCACCCATTCCCACCGCTGCTACCACATCTACTTCCACCCCTCTTCCATGGCACCATCGGCTTGGCCATCTATTTCTTTCTAAGTCGAAGGCTCTTGTCCCTAATTGCAAGTCGCTCTCTACCTTACAATGTGAGGCTTGTGAACTGGGGAAACATCAGCGTTCCTCTTTTCCAACTAGTTCTACACCTAGTCAATCTTCCCCGTTTTCTTAGTTCATTCTGATGTTTGGGGACCTTGTCGAATTCCCAATCGGCTTGGTTTCTCGTACTTTGTAACCTTTGTGGACGATTATTCCCGCATGACTTGGCTCTTTTTAATAAAAGAACGGTCCGAATTTATTAATATTTTCAAGGGTTTTCATAAAGAAATCGCCACTCAATTTGGCACTCCTATCAAAGTTTTACGTACTGATAATGCCCTTGAATATGTTCAGTTCGTCGTCTCTAATTTCTGTTTTGCCAATGGCAATATACACCATACCAGTTGTGCTTACACTCCTCAACAAAATGGAGTTGCTGAGCGTAAAAATAGACATCTTCAGGATATTGCCAGGTCTCTCATGCTCCATATGAATGTTCCTAAGTATTATTAGAGTAATGATGTTTTAACTGCCTACTACCTAATTAACAGGATGCTTTCTTCTATCCTCCAGAATAAAATTCCTTTTAACAATCTCTATCCTCATACTCCCTTATTTTTAGCTTCTCCTCGTGTTTTTGGTAGTACGTGTTTTGTCCACATCCTACATCTTAAAGTGGAAAAATTATCTCCCCGGTCTATCAAATGTATTTTCCTTGGCTACTCTCGTACTCAGAAAGATTACCGGTGTTTTGACTCTGTTACTCGGCGCCATTTTGTCAGTCATGATGTAACCTTTTTTTTAAAATAAGCCATACTACCCTATTCATGTTCCCACCAATTCCCCTTCCACTGATATTCCTTTACCTCTCATTCCTTCTTATGATGAACCCACCTCCATCCCATCTGCTTCTGAACCCCCTCCATCCCACCCCAAACTTCATAACCCTTGCAGGTTTATACCCGTCGCACTCAAGTTGTTCCACCTACTATGACTACTACTCCGGCTGCTGACGCTGTCCCTGGTTCTAATGTTAACTCTGACCTACATATTACTCTCTGAAAAGGTAAAAGAACTTGTACACAGAAATCCTAGGCTACCTTTCCCATTTAGCACTTTGTTACTACTGCCTTTACCTACTTTTCAATGGCGACTTGTTTACTCTTTAGCTGCTACCTTTGTACCCACTACCCTCTCCCAAGCCTTGTCCCATCCAGGATGGCATGCTGCTATGAATGATGAAATAGATGCTCAGACCTCCCGTCAGATTTTGTGTTTTATTGACCTCCCACCTGGCCATTCAGTTGTGAAGTGCAAATGGGTCTATACTGTGACACATAACTCAAATGGCTCTGTTGAACGGCTGAAAGCACGATTAGTTGCCAAGGGATACAATCAAACCTATGGGGTAGACTATTTTGAGACATTCTCTCCTGTGGCCCATCTCAATTGGGTCCGGGTACTTGTTTCCATGGCGGTCAATTTTGATTAACCCTTGTATCAAATGGACAACAAAAATGTGTTCTTGTATGGGGATCTTTATGAGAAAATATATATGGACCAACCTCCGAGGTATGTTGCTCAGGAAGGGAATTCCACTAAAGTCTGCAAGTTACTAAAAGCAATATATGGACTAAAGCAGTCCCCTCGTGCGTGGTTTGATAAATTTAGCACTGTCATTACTAGTCTTCACTACTTGCTATTTAAATCATTCTGTTTTTGTATATCGTCATCAGGCTATTGTTACTCTCATTGCTGTCTATGTGGACGACATAATTATTACAGGGAATGATAAGTTGGGTATTACAGAACTTAAGTCTCACCTAAATGCCCACTTTCAGATGAGGGATTTAGGACTCCTTCACTATTTTCTTGGTATTGAAGTAGTTCAAAGCCGTACTAGTATTTGTCTCTCCCAACGCAAGTATATCCTCGATCTTCTTGCAGAAACAGGTTTTCTGGCACCAAGCCGGTTGAAACTACAATGGATCCACATCAGAAATTCGAAACATATGATAGTCCTGAATATTCTGATGTTCATCAATATAGACGGTTGGTTGGGAAGCTAATTTATCTTGCTGATACTAGACCTGACTTTTCTTATACTGTTGGAGTGGTGAGTCAATTTATGCAAACTCCTAAGGTTGTTCATTAGGAGATGGCCTGTCATATCTTGCGTTATCTTAAGAAATCTCCAGGTACAGGTCTTGTTTATTCCCGACATCGCCATCTTGACATTGTGGGTTTTTAGATGCTCATTGGGCCTGAGCAGATGATGATAGACGTTCCACTACAGGTTATTGTACTTTCGTTGGTGGCAATCTCGTCACTTGGCAAAGTAAGAAGCAAACCACTGTCTCCAAATCTAGTGCTAAGTCTGAATACCGTGCTATGGCACAGACTACTGCTGAATTAATGTGGCTGAAGAATCTTCTACAAAGTTGGGATTTCCTATTTCTCAGCCTAAGACCTTAATGTGTGATAATCAAGCTGCGATCTATATTGCCAGTAATCCAGTGTTCCATGAACGTACCAAACATATAGAAGTAAATTGCCATTTTGTCCGTAATGCGATTTTGAAGAAGCTTGTTGTCACTCCATTAGTTTCATCTTCAAATCAACTTGCGAATATTCTCACTAAACCTCTATTTGGACTAGCATACCAGTTGAACTATTACAAACTTAGATTGGCTGATTTGTACACTCCAGCTTGAGGGAGGGTGTTACGAAGTTGGCCCATAGGACCATAGTTGTCAAGGCGACAAGGCGATCCAAGGCGTTTGGGGCCATCCTGGGCGCCTAGGCGCCTAGGCGTTGCCTAGGCGACCAAGGCATTCCCAGTGTATTTTTTTATTTCTAAAATATTAATGTTTATATATATGCAACATTCTACATAAATAATCAACATTTAAGACATAACTTAATTAATATGTGGTGTGGACCCAAGTTTACTAATGTACACTAAGACCTGGGATTGTGTCTAGAGTTAAGTAAACAATTATTTATGACTAACATTTGCATACTTTTAACGAATTTGATCGGAGCGTAACTCCTTTAATATAGTTCGGATTCAAGCAATCTCGAATTCGTTGCAAAGCTAGCATAATCAGCTTTCCAACAAATCCGAGATTGCTTGAATCCAAATTATAGTGAAGGAGTTACACTCCGGTCAAACCTTGTTCGGAATACGGGAATGCTGTTTAAAGTCGTCTGAATGTAAATTATTTTTTGGGCATCAAAGCAAAAGATTATTTGGCGCACTCTTGGTTTTTAGTGATGATTTATTATAATAAGATTTATATATTTAGAAAAAAGCCTAGCATTTAAAAGTTGAAAATCGCCCTCGCACCTAAAAATATGGTTTTTGTTCTTGAACAGGGGGGTTGACTTTTTTTCCTTCTGGAATTTGAATTTTAGACTATTTTTATTGGATTCAAATAGGGGGGTATTTGCTTATTTATGAATAATAACTTAAGTAAAGAAACATTTACTTAAATGATATTAGTCATAAATAAGTACTGCCTGATAAATGTTCCTGTCTGGTCTGGGCGACCACAAGGCGCCCTGGCGCCCAGGCCTGTACAAACCGCCCGGACGCCTAGGCATCGCCTAAGTGACGCCTTGACAACTATGCATAGGACCATAGGCCCATAGACCCATGGGACCCAGCGCCAGCGCCAACGACATCTAGTGTTGGCTCCCCTTTCTCTTCCTTCTTTAATTAGTTACAGATTTATTTTCTTTTATTTTATTATTGTAATCTTCTCTTATTGTCTCTTCTTAGAATAGAGACTTTCCTTGTAAATCTGTTTATTTTCTTTCTATATAAATACAAGGTAGAGAAGAGAGCTATTCAACGATTTTGGCTACAGCACATTGCTGTATCGAAATCTCTCTCTCTCTCTCTCTCTCTCTCTCTCTCTCTCTCTCTCTCTCTCTCTCTCTCTCTCCCCCCCTCCTATATCTACTTCTCTTTTATTTTCTGGTTGTATACTTGCTGGTTGTTTCTTTGAGAAATTGTTACACAAGTTATAATGAAGGAGTTACACTCTAGTCAAACCTTGTTCGGAGTACACAAATGTTGTTTAAAGTAGTCTAAATGTAAATAATTTTTGGGCATCAAAGCAAGAGATTATTTTGGCGCACTCTGGTTTTTAATTATGCTTTACTATAGTAAAATTTATAGAATTTTTATATTTGGAAAAAAACCTAGCATTTGGAAGTTGAAAATCGCCCCCGCACCAAAAAATACAGTTTTTGTTCTTGAACTGGAAGGTTGACTTTTAACCTTTTGGAATTTGAATTTTAGACTATTTTTATTGGATTAAAATGGCAAATGTTTGTTTATTTATGAATAATATCTTAAGTAATGAAAACATTTACTTAAATGATATTAGTCATACATAAATACTACCTAGTAAATGTTGTTCCAATGTAACCTAATAAGTATTGCTTTTGTGCCATGTTCCTAGTTTTGGAGTCGAAACCCAGCTTTTTATAGACCAAAACCATTTCGACCTAAACCTGGTACTTGTCAGGTTCGACCAAAGGTTTTGTCTCAGCCTTGATCGAAACCGAGTTGTGCCGGTTCGAACCATGCTTCCATGAATTGCCTAATGCACACTTCATGAATATGCCAGATGTGGAGCCAGCAAAAACATTACAGGCCAGCTTTTTTCTTGCTTGGGAGTCCACATCAGGTACTTTTTGGAGTTTTATATTTATGTCATTTAAGTAGGATTTATTTAGTACTATTATGAGTGGGTAAAGGGTTTCTTTATAAGATCAATAAGAGAAATTATATTCAGTATAAGTTGTATTTTGAGTCAATAGTAATTGAGGTGTTAGATGATGGTAATTTTATAATTTTGAGTTTGGGGAAGTTTCTCCCTAAAGGATAAGAATCTAGTCAATTAAAGCATGATGCATTGCATATTTGCATGTTGAGGAACTGCTTTCAATGCTTCTTGAGAATACTAAGAAGCATCGGAACTCTAGTATTGTGGGCCACTAAGAGTCAAGGATGTGTGTCCCAGTTGAGCAATTCTAGTTTCAGCTTCAGTACTTTCATGCTAGCTATTTCTTTCATGTGTAATTTGACAGAGGGTTATCAGGGTCTTCTGTTCATGGATTAAAATCTCGGCGAGATCTCGCTTTTTTCGCTAGTTTCGACACTAGCCGAGACGAAAACAGAGGAGATAACCATTTTCGTCTCGGCATTTACCTGTTCTAGCCGAGACTCGGCGAGATCTCGCCAAATCTCGCCAGATCTCGCTATTTCTCGCCAGATCTCGCGAGATCTCGAGATTTTGCTTTTTGCTTTTTTTTTTTGCTTTATAAACAGACAGAGGGGTCTGTTCTCGGTCGAGAACTCGACCGAGACTGCCCCTTCTGTTTTTTTCTTTAGTTTTTCATAGTTTCTTCATTTCTTCCCCATTTTTTTTTTTTTGTTTGGACTTCTAAATTGCTATGAGTGGTGCTTCGGACTGCGGGGATTGCTGTAAGAGCTTCATATCAACTGTTGAAGGTAAGTTTCTTGCTGAAAAATGAGATTTTACCATGAGACTACAAAGGGAGAAATTTTTTTTTTCTAGAATGTGATGAAATTTTTATATGTTAGTTACGTGAGCCCGATATACAAGCTCACGGTTTCAGATTTCGATTTTGATTGTTGTAGGTATTTTTTTCAATTATTTGCATTTAAAAATGAATTTCCAGCAATTAAAATTTAAAATAATTATTATTATTACTCATTTGATGATGATGACCTATTTATATGTTATCACCGTTGGCCGATTTACTGTCTTACGATTTCAGATTTTGATTTCGGTTGTTGTATTTTTTTTTTTTGAATTATTTATATTAAAAAAATAATTTTCAGCAATTAAAAATTAATTTAAAATTGATTAAAAATGCTATAAAATCGGGAAAAATAAGGAAAAAAGTTCTGATCGCATTTAAAATATGAGAAAAAATTTGAAATGTAATTTCTGTTGTGTTCAAGTTTGTAAGGTTATTGAAGTTTGTGTTTTCTATGAAACAGTGCTTGAAAATTATGTCGAGATGCAGGGGGCGGGCGATGGGGCGGCGGTACCGGTTCCGGCCCGACCCCGCATGGCAAGATGCGACCGCCCTTCAGGGTGATGGAAGAAGACCCAGTGTAATTTTTGTGGGAAGAAGCTTCAGTCTGGCGGCATCACAAACCTGAAGCAACACTTGAGTGGATTGGGCAAAGATGTTTCCAAATGCCCGCAATGTCCTGTGGAGATATCCAAGGCCATAGGTGAACAGTTGAGGGGAGGGAGGCAGAGGAGGGCAGCAATGGAAAGAGAAAAACAACAATTTGAAGAGGCAATTCGAGGCACCGTACCAGAATCCAGTGAGGAACATGAGGCTGAGGGATGGGATGTAGAAGATATGACAGAGGCAGAGGCAAGACAGATGCGTCATGCGGCAATGGCTAGTAGAGAAACCCTTAGATCAGATGCAGAGAGGAGACGGACAGGAGTAGGTACAATTTATGAATCATGTGCAAGACTACCAGAACTACTTTGCATCAAGAATGTCATGGGAAGATTATGTTTCTCAATTGGAAGACAATTTGCGTCGACAACTTTCCCAGATGCATGATGATAGTAGGATGGATCATCCACGACACTCTACATATTACTAGACATTGTATCTGTATAAGGATTGTGGAATTGTGGACTATAGGCACAGGGGGACTATGGGATCATTCAATGTTGAATATTTGAATTTTGAACTATGATGTAAATTATGTAATGATTTATAATGAAGTGTTATTTTGTTTATCTTTCCCCTAATGCATTATGTTATTGTCTCATTTGCCATATTTGATTGAATATAATAGCTAATATTAACCTAAATTTACAACAGACTTCAGCATTGACTGTGAAAACATAGGTGTAAACCCAAACAACCACAAATGGTCATTATTTTTACAATTTTATACTCTAAATGTGTTTATGTATGTAAAAATAAGGTTCCCCTAAAGTTGGAGACCTAAAAAAGACATTTTGGCCACCGAGACAGCCTAGTCTTTTTAGGCTGTCTCGGACAAAATGCATAGTCTCGGCGAGATCTCGGTTTCGGAGGAGGCCGAGACTCCTCCGAAACCCGAGATTTTAAACCTTGCTTCTGTTTTATTCACAGGTCATGTGACTTCTAAGCAAAGAATGTGATTTCGTATGTAATTTAGTCAGCTCGTATGTTCTCTGTTTAAATATAAGAGTTAAAATGAAGGATATGCTTTTGAAGGGAAACCCTATTATCCCAAATTAGGGTCGGGTGACGCAGTTTTGGATGAGAATTTCTAGTTTTGGTCTGCTTTTCCTCTCCCTTAATCCCAAGGTTCTAAATTTCGGTTTGGGGCTAGTTTAAGACTATATGGTTTGGTTGAGGGTTTTAAAAGAACAAAAGAAGAAATACAGCAACGAATTAAAGATGTTGGAAAAACTAGAAAAGAAGAAGAAATTAACTAATCAAATATACACCTGTATGACACTATGAGATACACATGTTAAGCATATTTGAAGCCTTATCAAGAAATTGTTACAAAAATCATGCATTGTTAATGTTTCAGATAAATGGTTGAATGTGCCAAAGAAGAGAGACAATTTTAAAGTAAGAAATACCCTTAGCTTTTTGTTCGGTGCAAGAACTTGTGGAGGAACAAGTGACGAAAGTTCACACAACGGCCTTGTAATAGCTGAATAAGTTGGGTGTTCAATAGCCCTACCAAAAGTCAGAAAGTGCTGGTCTTCCTCAAATTTAAGGAAAGCTAATCATATTTTCAAGAATTAAATTTTGATTCAAAAGAATACTAGAATAACGAGATTTGCAGATATGAGGGCCTTTTAAGGAGAACAGCCATGCATACCAAATATGAGAATCCTTTACACAAGTTAAAATATCAAGGTTTGGAGCTCGAGGATGGCACCACGACGCCACACTATGGCAAGCCAGCTTTGGAACAGGTTTAATGCGTCTCAATTCCTGAACAGTAAATAGCACGAATAGGCGCAAAAGTATCACTATAACAATACATCAGTACCATGAACGTCCATATAAAAAGCAAATCTCACACTGATAACGTGAGAAATTCAGAGAATATATAACCTTAAAGGAAATGGTGTCCCAAATTGCTAAAGCCTTATCTGCTCCAATTGTAATCAGCTGGGGTGTACCTCCCATCACCCTCGAAAGCTCAACAGCCACAACGCCACCATCATGTGCCTGGAAGTGTACGTAGAAGATATGAAAGGTTTAAAAAGTGCACTCTATCATTGCCTCATTGGACCTGAATCTGTCCTTGCATTAGACATTTCTTCCCAACTTAAAAAAAGAGGCCATTAAGGAACTTCTATTGATATAGGCCATGAGGGCGGGCCTCAGCGCAATGGTAAGTTTGCTACATTGTGACCTGGAGGTCATGGGTTCGATCTGGAGACAGCCTCTCTGCGAAGCAGGGCTAAGCTGCGTACATAAGCCCCTCCCAAACCCCGCAGTGGCGGGAGCCTCATGCACTGGGTATGCCTATTGATACAACCCATGCACACAAGAATCTTTATCCAATGGAAAAAGGAAACAGTAAATAAAGCACTAAAATCCAACATAAAATATAATCAAGTCAATCCAAGAAGTTGAAACTCAGAACGTTCTGATGACAACAGAATATTGACCAAAAACAATTCTAAATCCTTCGAGTAAAAGAACTCATCACTCTAAAAAAGGAAATGACTAACTCCTGGATAGACATCCTATTAGGTGGAAAAAGTACAGAGCTAAACAAATGAAGAAGAAGATAACTACCTTCAAACTCAACTTGGGTACAAGTTCACGGGAATCTTGCCCATGGTCAGCACTCCACAGAACAAGTAAACCATCACCACCACCAGATACCAGAAGGGCCTGCAAGTTGCAATTAGAAACACGTCATAGCCTTTCTTAGGAAAACTAATTTGAAAACCAAACAATGTCAGTTTAGTTTGAATAAGCAAAAAATTATATATCCAAGACGAAATTACAGTAATCGCATCCTCATTACTTACCAAATACTATCATTCGAAGGAAAAAAAAAGTATAGATATAAAAATTGACATACACAGACCACCTGAATATCATTGACTTGGTAACAATCCGATGGGCCAACTTTCTAGCATAGTCTTTTAACATATTATGATTTATGCGCACTACAACATTTCAGACCTGAAATTTCTCAGTTGACTAACTTGTTCACCAACCAAGGTTTAAATTACATAGAGGATTTATCAACTGATTTACGAGACAGGAACTGGCAGATTTAGAAGGGGGAGTGTTGGATTTTAGAATAATGGTTTCACAATGTTGAAAAAGACAGAGGTCAGCTTTATTATATAGAGAAAGAGGTACAAGGGAATAAAAGAAATAATAAACCAACCCTAGACAATTATACCCTTGGACCCAAACCTGTTTTAACATATTTATATTACAACCCTCACCTCAAGTTGGTACATAACTATCAACAATGCCCAACTTGGACAAAATATGACGAAAAGTCTTGCTAGGAAGCCCCTTGGTAAAGGCATCCGCCCACTGGTGTTATACGTGACAAATGGAATACAGATGAGACATTGTCTAATTTCTCCCTGATGAAGTGATGATCTATCTCAACATGCTTAGTTCGATCAAACTAAAAGGCATTATGAACAATGCTGATGGCAGAATTGCAAGCAAAAAAGAATTGCATAGAAAGCCAAATAGGAACACAGAAATCCTTAAGGAACCCTTTTAGCCAAAAGAGCTCACAAATGCTATGGGCCATAGTTCAAAATTCAGCCTCTGCACTGAAACAAGCAACAATTGCATGTTTATTGCTCCGCCATGCATGGTTGTCAAGGCGCCAAGGCGAACCAAGGTGTTGGAGGCTTGACAGTGTGGCAAAGCGACCAAGGCGCCTGCCTAGGTGATCAAAGTGCCCAATTTTCCAAGGCGCCAAAAGACTGCCTAGGCGCCTAGGCGACGCCTTGACAACTATGCCACCATGTAACCAGATTACCACCCACCAGAGTGCAATAACCAGAAATAGAACATCTATCATCAGAAGAATAAGCCCAATCAATATCACTATGGGTTTCAATAAACATATGCTCATGAGGAGACGAGAATGCCTCGATCAGAAGCAAACTTCTAATAATGCAAGATACGATACACTGCTTCTAAGAGGCTATTAGAAGGGAGCATGCATGTATTGACTAACCATAATGACCGCAAAGGTAATGCTTGGTCTGGTATGGGAAAGATAAATCAAGCGACCAACCATATCTCTGATAACTACTTTTATCCACTTGTTACGCCATCCTTTTGAGACAAACAGGAATTAGCAGGGGAGTATCAATGGGCTTGCACCCGAGCATCCCTATAACAGGTCAAGGGTATACTTCCGTTGGAAGAGAAAGATTCCTTTTCTGAGCTAGTCACCTCAATTACGAGGAAGTATCGTAACTTGCCCAAGTCTTTAATCTCAAACTCATTACCCAAAAAGCTCTTCAACCGAGTGATTTTGGTAACATCACTTCCCGTAACCACAATATCATCGACATAAACAATGCGAGCAGTAGTTAACTCACCATTCATTTTTATGAATAGAGCATGATCAGCATTACTCTGTTTATAGCCCACAGACATCATGGATACATGGAAGCACCAAACCAAGCGCAAGGAGATGGCGTCAACCCATATAACGCTCTTTTCAGTTTACAGACCTTACCAAAGATCCGATGTCCAGAAAAATCAGGAGGGACATCCACGTACACTTCTTCCTCTATTTCCCTAGGAAAGAATGCATTTTTTACATCCATTTGATACCATTCGACCAGTCTCAACCAACTCGAACCAAAATGTTTTACAAATAGTATATAAGAACATGTCTAGGTCGAAATTTCGACTGAGACTTGTTCTTTTCACTGTTATCTTCTTCATTTGTCTTTTCTTGCTCTCTCTTTCTCCTTTTTTTTAATTTCCTTGAGGGTTTAAGCAAATCTTCACACAACATTGTCGGGGGAGCTAGGTACGAGAGAGGAAAACCCACATTCATCATCAGAGTATCTCTTTAAGGTAAGAATTTGTTTAAAGATTAATTTTTTACTTAAACATGATCATTACATGGTGCATGATCTTCATTTTTTTTTATATGTGAGACACATAAGCCCGATCTACAAGCTCACCCTTTTGAAAAAAAAATTCATGCATATATATTTATTATTTTGATTTTCGGTTAAAAAAAACCTATTTTCTAGCAATTAAAAAATGAAAAAAAATTGATAAATAGTTATAAGATGGTGTTCAAAATAATATATGTTGAACATTGTTGGCCGATCTACCCGGTCACTGTTTAATTTTATATATATATATATAAACAATAGCAAAGCCTTATCCCAACTAAATAGGGTCGGCTACATGGATTCTTGTCCGCCAATTAGCTCTGTTCGATGCCATACTTGAAGCAAGGCCTAAGCTATTCTTTCTTCACCACCTCCCTTAGAGTCATCTTAGGTCTACCCCTAGCCCTTTTAGATCCTTCAATCTAAATCAAATCACTCCTCCGTAGGGGAGCATCTAAAGGCCTCTGTCGAACATTGTCATACCATCTCAAACAACTTTCTCGTAGTTTATCATGTATCGGCGCTACTCCCAAATCAGCTCTAATACAATCATTTCTTACCTTATCCTTCTTAGTTTTGCCACACATCCATCTTAACATCCTCATTTCAACTACATTAAGTTTATCTATATGATGCTTCGTAACTGCCCAACATTCTGCACCATACATCATGGCCGGTCGAATGGCTGTCTTATAAAATTTTCCTTTAAGTTTTAAAGGAATACGCCAATCACACAACACTCGAGATGCACTTCTCTACTTCATTCATCCTATTTTAATCCTCTATGAAACATTATCGTCTATATCACCTTCTTTGTTTATGATTGAACATAGATACCTAAAATGATTACTTTATTGTATCTCCCTCATGAATGTTCACCACCTCATTATCCGTCCTTGTGTGACTAAAGTTACACACCATATACTCCGTCTTCATACTACTTATCTTAAAACATTTTGATTCCAATGTTGATCTCCATAGCTCCAACTTGGCATTAATCTATGCTTTTGTCTCATCCACCAAAACATCAGCAAAAAGCATACACCAAGGAACTTCATCTTGAATGTCTCTGGTTAGATCATCCATAATAGGGCAAACAGATAAAGGCTTAAAGCTGATCCTTGATGTAACCCCACTGTAATTGGGAATTCACAACCTTGACCCACCATGATTTTCACACTAGTCACTACATTATAATACATATCCTTAACTATGTCCACCTATTTGCTTGAAACGCTTCTCTTCTCTAGTACTTGCAAGATTAACTCCCTAGGAACTCTATCATAAGCTTTTTCTAGATCAATAAAAACCATATATAGGTCCTTCTTGCCTTCTCTACATCTTTCCATGAGTCTCCTAAGCAAGTAAATAGCCTCTATCGTGGATCTACCTAGCATAAAACCAAACTGGTTCTCCATAATGGTAGTTTCTTTTCTCGAACTAATTCTCTCCCATAGTTTCATAATATGACTCATTAGTTTTATGCCTCTATAGTTATTGCATCTCAGAATATCACCTTCATTTTTGTAGATCGGAACAACAATCCTTCTACTCCATTCATTTGGCATTTTCCTTGAACTCATAATTTTATTGAACAACTCAGTTAGCCAAGATACCCCATACATTCCTAGGCTCTTCTAAACTTCTATTGGGACCTCATCTAGGCCTAGTGCTTTGCCCTATTATAATCTATTTTCAACAATAAAAAATGAAAAATACATTTCATAAATATTAATCGGTTGTCATTCAAAATAATATATGTTGAACAACATTGGCCGATCTACGCGGCTACGGTTTCAGTTTTTTTTTTTAATACACATTTTTATTTTTTTGAATTTCTGATTAAAAATCCTATTTTTCAGCAATTAAGAATTAGGAAAAATATGATTAATACTTATTTGTTGGTGTTCAAAATATTTTATGTTGAACATCATTGGCCGATTTACAGTTCCATGGTGTCAGATTTTTTTTTTTTGGAAAAAAAATATTTTTATGTAATATCTGAAATTAATAATAATATCTAAAAAATTCTGTAAAATAGGGGAAAATAAGGAAAAATATTATGTATTCAAATAAAAAATAAAGAAAATTTTGAAAAGTAATTTCAATGTGTTTTAAGTTGTATTCTCCTATTTGGTGCTTTTTATGTTCTTCCATTTTATGTTTCGTTATATTAAACCTATTAATTTAAGTTTGTTTATTTTATCATTTTATATAACAGTGCTAACGATAATGGCTGATTCAGGGTCGGGTGAGGGAGGTGATGGTGGACGTACTGATATGGCATGGCAATACGGGGTCACCATTGATAATGATAGATGGAAGACCCAATATATATTATGTGGGAAAAGGTTTATGCCTGGTGGGATTACTAGACTTATGCAACACTTGGGTGGGGCCAGTACAGATGTGGTAAAGTGTCATATGGTTCCTGTAAAGATTTCCAGGGTTGTAGGCAAACATATAAAAGGAGGACAGGATAAGAAAGCAAAGAAAGAGAAAGCTAGGGTGCAATTTGAGGAGACAGTTCAAGGCAACATGGGAGGTGGTATAGATGACTCTTCTTCTGATGATGGCATGGATACTACTAGTATACTGAGGCTGAGGCAAGAGATATGAAACGAACAGTAGCAGCTAGTAGAGTCACCCATAATATGGAGCAAGATAGGTCGAGGGCCATGATGGGAGGGCCAAGTGGCAGTGGTAGTGAATCAACTCATCCACAAACACAGAGTAAGGGGTTGTCTTCTATGTTTAGAAGATCAAAGAGTACTAGAGCACAACCCCAACCGCCGCTTAAGGATGAGGACTATGTTGAGATCCTACGCCAGGATCCAAGAGCTTTTAGGAAGTCTGGGAACAAGCAAAAGAAGCTAAAGTCAATGTGGAAGAATGCAACACAAACTGTTGGGGATGCCTTTTCTAGGTGGGCCTTATATCATGGTATCCTAGCACAAGCCACTACAGGCCCATACTATCAGAACATGCTTGATGTAGTTGTTGAGGTTGGTCCTGGGGTTAGGCCCCATTGCATATGAAATAATGAATGTGTATTTCCCTCAACAAAAGAAAGAATTACAAGATTGGATAGACAATTTAAAGAAAATGTGGAATACATATAGGGTGACCATTATGTGTGATGGTTGGACTAGTCCCACTAGAAAGTCCATCATCAACTTCATGGTCTACTGTGATGGAAAGACAGTGTTCCTCAAGTATGTTGATGCATATGCTATGAC
This sequence comes from Protea cynaroides, assembly GCA_028583415.1. Classification (NCBI taxonomy): domain Eukaryota; kingdom Viridiplantae; phylum Streptophyta; class Magnoliopsida; order Proteales; family Proteaceae; genus Protea; species Protea cynaroides. Next base: position 84,711,333 of record CM053265.1, on the reverse strand, counting down.
AAAAGATGTTGATTATATTTATGGACTGCTAAAGGAAGTGGTGGCTAAAGTTGGGGCTAAAAAGTTGTCCAAATTGTGATGGACAACGCAACAACTATAAGAAGGCAGGAGAGATGATGATGGCTAAAAGGGAGTACAGTCTCTTCTAGACTCCATGTGCTGCCCATTGCATTGATCTTATGTTGAATGATATGGGCAAGCTACCCAAAGTAAAAAACTGTGGTTGAACAAGCTAGACAGGTGACTACATTTATATACAACCACGGTTATTCATTGAACTTGCTTAGGGAGAAATGTGGAGGGGATTTGGTCAGACCCGGCGTCACTAGATTTGCCACAAACTATAAAGCACTGAAGAGCTTTGAAGCAAAGATGATAGGTCTCAGATCGATGTTTGCATCTGAGGACTGGTTTTGTTAGAGGGAATCTGGTTCCCCTAGTGGGGTGCAAGCACAGTCTATCATAGCTTCAAATGAATTTTGGAGAAACTTGAAAGACATAGTAAGAGTTCTAGAGCCTGTGGTAAAGGTGCAAAGATTGGTGGATCCATCATTCAAGCCCACTATGCCACTTTTTATGTTGTCATTAATATGTTAAAGGAACGTGCTCATGCTGTGCTACTACGTGGTAGCAAAAATTTCATCAAGACTACCAAAGATTGATGGAAGAGTCAGCTGATGCACCCATTGCATAATGCTGGTGAGTATATTTCATAATGTCTTTAATTTAGTTCAACTTAGTAGCAGATTTTAATCATGTGACTCACATTTTGCACTATTTGAACCCCAAGTATCAATATTCACATGTACTTGGGTTGAATTCTAACCTTATCAATGAGTTCAAAACTGTTGTGGCAAAATTGGAGCCAAGTTCATATGTACAATCACTTGCCAACTTGGAGGTGAGTTGTATGGTTTAATAAACGATATATTTGAATATCCATATACTATAATGGCTAATTTTTATAAGTTTCCAATGGGTGTAGGTTATAACATTCAGAGATGGCCTTGGGAGTTTTGGAAGTTTCGCCGCAGTGGCTGGCCGAGAAAGTACCGAACCTGGTATGGCATTATGGAAATTGCAATTTGCAAGTAACATATCTTTTTAATATGTATATTGACATGAGAATGAGATGTCATTAAAATGTGTTCTTCTTGTGCACCTGAATGGTGGGTGTTGTATGGCGAGGATGCATTTGAGTTGAGGAAAATAGCAATCAAAATCTTATCTCAGACATGTTTCGCATCTGGTTGTGAGCGTAACTGGAGTACCTTCTCCCTCATCCATTCCAAGAGGCAGAATAAATTAGGCTCTGAACAGTTCAATAACTTGGTGTATGTGCATTACAACATAAGACTGAGGATACAAAGCATACGCCGATTACAAGAAAATGATCAAACCCCGATCGAGCTCGCCGATATCTTCCAGCTATAGTCAGAAGAAGAGGATTCCATAGTGGAGTGGGTGCAGGACAAAGCAGTACTAGTGATGGATGAGCGGTGGGAGGCCCAACCCCAGTTTGGCTAGTCAAATTGGTGCTAATGTCGAGCAGTTTCTATCCTCAGACGAGGGTCGCGTACACGTACAGTCGCCTCGACCGTTTGACCCCCCCAGCTGGTAGTGTCACAGGCACTAGCGGTGACAATCCAGTTGATGAGTCTAGTTGGTCAGCCTCCGATTGTGATCATGGCGATGATAGTGGTGGGGCCACATATAAGCAACACGTTATCTTTGAGCGATAGTCTGATCCTAAACCGACTGTACCCATTATAAGATGGACTAGCGAGACCCAGTATATTCACAACACACAGGATACAAACCACGGTTGCCCATTTTCGTCACGGGCTAGGACTCGGTATACTCGTGGTTCTCGTCACCATTTTCAACCAACCCCAAAAGATGACGATGACTATATTGACTTTGTTCCTGAGGCTGATCCTAAGGTTGAGTGTATGTTCACAAGCTTTGGAGGAATCAGCAATGAGGATAGCACTGGACAGAGGCAATGGCAGTGGAGTGCCCCATCTTTCCCTACTCCCGGATTTGGCACCAAGTTAGAGTACGATTCTTCCGATAATGATTACTGCATGCTTCCCAGTTCACATGGTTCTTCCACTGATGCTACTTTGAGGACAGTCTCTTCGCCTACCCGACCGCTCAGAGAGTTATGCCTCAGCAACCAATGTACATTCCACAGTTTGTTGAAATGTACCCAAGGATAGGTATCCTTGCAAACATTGATGATTCCATATATAGGAAACATGTTGACGACTACCAGCACTTCTTCAGCCATAGGATGTCGTGGCACGACTTTCTTTTTCAGTCCAAGCTATATTGTCTTCGGCAAAGGCAAAATGATGAGATAGATCCTCTACACCACTCTAAGTGGAATTAGACATTGGGATAGAGCGATGGGGAGATGGAACTTGAGCTGGGAGTTGGGATCACTGTACTAAAATAGTAGATCTTGATCATGCATTGACATGTGCTATTTGATTTTGAGTATTTGAGATTTTGACCCTTTGAGTATTTGTATCAATGTATGGAATTATGATTTATGAATGTATGATTTTCCGACAATGTATGATTAGTTTTAGAATTTTATGCTTTAAATGTATCTATATATATCAAAATAGTATTTCCCTGGAGTATAAAGCCTTAAAATGGCCTAAAACACCTATTTTTAGCCATTCTGCAATTTCAGCGGGTTCTCGCCTGAGATCTAGATCGAGATCTCGGAAATATCAATTTGTCTGAAGGTCGAGACGACCTCGAGACTCGAGATTTTGAACCTTATTACTTGATTCATAGTGGTCTATACTATGTCGCTACTACTATTTGGTTCACTATGACCTATATTGTGCTGTTGCTACTACCATAGTTCGAAATCTCGGTTCTCGAGGGTGTCTCGACCCTTGAGAAAACCGAGATAACCGAGATCTCGCGGTCGAGATCTCGGCAAGAACCTGCCGAAACTCCTAGAGGGTAAAAATGGGAGTTTCGACAGGTTTTTTTATAGTTTAAGCCATTTTTTGCTGTTTTAAGTCTATTTTAGAGCCATTTTAAGGCTATATATTACAGAAAAATACTTATTCAACATATATAAACACATTTGAAGCATAAAAAGTACTCACATTATCGAAAAATCATACATTCATAAATCATAAATCCCACAAAATAACATAATTTACAAGTACTCATTATATGAAAGACCTAAATATTTAAAATGAAATAATACATTCCCAATAATCCATCCCAATGTCTAATCATATGTAGAGTGGCGTGCAGGTTCCACCTGATCAGATTGACTTTGCTGAAAAAAATATATCTCGGTCTGATAAACAAAATCCTGCCACGACATCCTTCGGCAATAAAAGGTCTGGTAGTCTTCCACATATTTCTCATACACATGATCCGGGAAGTTTCTAAAGATACCCAACCATGGATACAATTCACTATAATGTGGATTAAAGTGAGCATATATTGGCTGGTGTGGGGGCGTGGTTCTTTGCAGATTTGGGACTGAAAAGAGACTGTCCACAAAGTTTGAACCAGTCTGTGATGTAGCATTACCAGTATCAGCGGAATAATCATATGCACTTCCCATCATGCGGTCATCATCACCGGAATAAGAACCGTACGCCGAAGTGGTGCCAAATCCATGAGCACTCCACTGCTCCTGCTCCTGTCCACTGCTACCCTCAATGCTCAGTCCTCCAAAACTTGTAGACATACTATCAATTTCAACATCAGGCATAATATCAGGATCAGGAACGATGTCAAAGAAACGATCTTCTTCTTCTTCCACTGGTTGCAAAGGGCGTTCCCGTTGACGAGACCTACGTGTATACCCAGTCGTAGGCAGTGATGAAGATGCGCGTCCACCATGATCTGGATCCTGTGTAGCGTGTGTATACTGACTCTCAACGGTCCATCTAATAATGGGTACAGTAGGTCTACGATCAGCACCACCACCCTCATCACCACCACCACCCTCATCACCACCACCACTACCATCATTACCACTACTATCAGAAGTTGACAAGCCAATTTGATCCATTGTATCATCATCGCCTTCTGAGTCACTACCAGTACCAGCTGGGGGGTCAAACGGTCTAGGCGACTGTGCGTGTACACGACCCTCATCCGAGGTCATAAACCGCTCGAGATTAGAACCCATCGGAGCAGACACAGTGGAGTCGGGCATCCCACTAGGCTCATCCATCACCGGAAGCGCTTCGTCTCTCACCCATTCCACATAGGGATCCTCTTCATCTGAAGATAGTTGGAAGACGTCGGCTAGTTCGATCAACTCTTGTTCATTTCTTTGTTCAAATTTCAAGCATTGTACCCTCAGTCTCATGTTGTAATGGGTGTAGATCAAGTCATTTAGCCATTGAGAGCCCAATTTATTCCGCCTCTTTAAATGGATAAGGGATAAAGAACTCCAATTTCGCTCACACCCAGATGCTGAACATGTCTGAGATAGGACTTTGATTGCAATTCTCCTCAACTCAGCTGCATGCTCGCCATACAACAACCACCACTCGCTGCACAAGATGAAGAACACATTTTAATACACATATTAAATAAGATATTTTACTTGAAAATTTCAATTTCCATAATTTCATACCAGGATCAGTCTTATCTCGTCCAGCCACTGCAGCGGGAGTTTCAAAACTCCCAAGAGCATCTCTGAACGTTTTCATCTACACCCATTTCAAAATTTATAACCATTAGCCATTGTAATATATGGATATTCAAATAATTCAGCACTTAAACCATAAAACTCACCTCCAAATTGACCAGTGCTTGTACAATATAATCTGGCACCAATTTTGCCACAACATCTTTTACCGCACCGATAAGGTCAGAATTGAGCCCAAGCACATGTGAATATTGGTACTTGGGGTTCAAATAGTATGCTGTAAAATATGAGTCGCCAGATTAAAATAGAGTACCAACTATTATGTGGAACTAAATTAAAGACATTATTAAATATACTCACCAGCCTTATGCAATGGGTGCATCAGTTGACTCTCCCATCGATCTTTGATAATCTTCACAAAATGTTTGTTTCCACGTGGAACCACAGTTTTTATACGGTCCTTCAACATATCCCTGGCAGCATATAAATGTGGTATGGTGGGATGGAATGATATATCCACTAATCTCAGCACCTTCACCACTGGCTCCAGAATTTTGACTACATCTTTCAGTGTTCTCCAAAATTCCTCTGAAGCTATAGTAGTCTGTGCTTGAACCCCAGCAAGAAAGCTAGACTCCCTCCACCCAAACCAGTCCTCAGAAGCAAACATCGATCTGAGGCCTACCATCTTTGCCTGAAAGCTCTTTAGTGCTATGTAGTTGGTAGCAAATCTAGTAATGCCAAGTCTTACCAAGTCCCCTCCACATTTCTCCCTCAGCAAGTTCAAAGAATAGCCATGGTTGTATACAAATATTATCACCTGGCGTGCTTGTTCAACCACTTACTTTACTTTTTGGATCTTGCCCAAGTCTTTCAACATCAAGTCAATGCAATGGGCAACACATGGAGTCCAAAAAAGGTTATAGTTAGCCATCATCATCTCTCCTGCCTTCTTGTAGTTGTTGTCATTGTCTGTCACAATTTGCACCACATTTGTAGCAGCAACTTCATCCACCACTGTCTGTAGCAATCCATAGATGTAGTTAGCATCTTTTGTGCATGCAGATTCATCCACAGACTTCAAGAATGATGTCTTCCCATCACTGTAGACCATGAAGTTGATGATGGACTTTCTAGTGGAACCAGTCCAACCATCACACATTATAGTGACCCCATATGCACCCCAATTATTCTTTAACCCTTTTATCCATACTTATAACTCTTTTTAAATTCTTGGGAGATAGACATTCATCACTTCATATGGAGTGGGGGCTTTAACACCAGAACCAGCATGAGCAACTGCATCAAAGAAAGGCTGATAGTATGGGCCACTACTGGCATTTGCTGGGATACTATTATAGATAGACCACCTAGCAAAGCCATCCCCAATAAATTTTTTTGTACCCTTCCAGTTCCACATACTCTTCAATCTCTTCTGTTTGGCGCTAGTTTTTTTAAAAACTGCCAAAGAAAGGCTGATAGTATGGGCCACTACTGGAATTTGCTGGGATACTATTATAGATAGACCACCTAGCAAAGGCATCCCTAATAAATTCTTTTGTACCCTTCCAGTTCTACATACTCTTCAATCTCTTCTGTTTGGCGCTAGCTTTTTTAAAAACTGCTGGATTCTGCTATAGAATCTCTACATAATCCTCATCCCTTGCAGTAGGTGGTGGTGCCTGGGGTTGTGCTCTAGTACTTTTTGATCTTCTAAACATAGAAGCCAACCCTCCCTTACTCCGTGTTTGTGGTTCTTCGGGTTGCTGAAATGATCTACTACCACCTGCCCCTAAGGCTCTTTGCCTCAACCTTTCCATTTCCATCTCATGGCTGACTTTACTAGCCATTATTGCCCGTCTCAGATCTCTGGCTTCTTCCTCAGTCAAACCCCTGGTATCTAGACCATCATCATCTGAACTATCATCATCCAAACCACGCACTGTACCTCGGATTGCTTCCTCAAATTGTTGTTTATTTTTTTCTTTCTCTGTCGTTCTCTGCTGGCCTCCCTTCATCTGTGCAGCTATGGCCCTGGTAATCTCCACAGGAACTATAGCACACTTTGCCACGTCTGTATAAGTCTCAGTCAATTGTTACTTAAGCCTGGTAATCCCACCAGACATAAGCTTATTCCCACGGAATTTGTATTGGGTCTTCTTTCTATCACCGTCAATGGCGGTACAATACTGCCAAACCATGTCAGTACGATCAGCATCACTACCTCCCACACGAGAACCCGAAACAGTCATAATATTTAGAACGAGACACTATTACATAAGATGATAAATAGAAAAATTTAAATCAATAGATTTACATTAATAAAACTTAAAATTAAAGAACATAAAAGCATCAAATATGCGAATACAACTCAAAACACATTGAAATTATTTTTCAAAATTTTAAAACTATGTTACAAGAAAACAAAATATTTTTCCTAATTTTCCATAATTATTTAGATATTATTAATAATTTTGGATATTAAATAAAAATAATTTATTTTTCGAAAAATATAATCCGACAACATGAAACCGTAGTTGGTCAATGATGTTCAACATATATTATTTTAAACACCAATAGATAAGTATTAATATTTTTTTTACTAATATTTTATTGCAGGAAAATAGAATTTATTAATAAAAAATTCATAAAAATAAAAATATGTACAGAAAAAAAAAATGAAACTGTGACCGCGTAGATCGGCCAACGATGTTCAACATATATTATTTTGAACACCAGTAGATAAGTATTAATAATTTTTTTATTAATTTTTTATTGCTGGAAAAAAGGATTTATTAATAAAAAATTCATAAAAATAAAAATATGTACAAAAAAAAAAACTGAAACCGTGACCGCGTAGATCGGCCAACGGTGTTCAACATATATTATTTTGAAAGTAAACTGATTAATATTTAAGAAATGTATTTTTTATTTTTTTAAACAAAAAATAAACTATATATATATATATATACAGAAAAAAAAATGAAACCGTGGCCACGTAGATCGGCCAACGGTGTTCATCATATAATATTTTCAACACCATCTAATTAATATTTATCATATTTTTTTTAATTTTTAATTGCTGAAAAATACATTTTTTTTAACAGAAAATCAAAATAAAAAATATATATGCAAGAAAATAATTTCGAGAGGATGAGGTTGTATATCTGCCTAATGACTCCCACATATATAAATTTCATGATGAACCAACATGTATTGAACATATTCATGTAAAAAAGTAAGTTTTAGGGGAAAAAATCATACCTCAAACCTTAAATTTGCAAAGAATAGGTCAAAATGAGCCTCCAACAGCACTTTGATGGAGAGATTTGCAAAGAACAGAGGTTTTCAAACCTTAGATGCAAGGTTAGAAAAGAAAGAATGGAGGAGAAGAAGAAAACAGAAGGAAATTCAGAAGAAAAATGAGTCTCGGTCGATCTCGACCGAGACTCTTATAAAATAACTTGAACCAGTTCGAAACTGGTCGAGAACCAGTCGAGACCCAGTTTCGAACCAGGTTCTCGTCTCGACCCTTTCGAGACTACCGAGAAGGTCGAGATCTCAACCCTTCTCGGTCGAGTTTTAAAACTATGGCTACTACTGCTACTGCTGTCATTACTATTGCTACTGCTCCTACTATTACAACTGTTGCTTCCGCTACTACATTGTTTCAAACTAAAGCTCTCACATTCCCCCATGCTTTAGCTTGAGGGGGCGTGTTAGTTAAATAAAATTGTAACCGTACACTGCTTTGACTTAGTTAAATGAGTTAGTGCCAGATTTTAGGACTTTGGACTCCTAATTAGTTTACCAATTAGGTTTGTTAGTTTCTTTTTCCTATTTTGAGTTTACTTTGTCTTTAATTTGTGACTAGGACTCTAACTTGAAGAGCCCTAGATCCTATCTAATAGTTGTTTTCTATTTCCATAAATACAAGCTACAAGGAGAAGAGCAATACACATCAATTCTCTCCATCTTCCCTTATTTTTTTTATTTTGTAACAAAATAAAAATTAGAAACCATGCTGCTCTAGAATATCTTCAAGATCCCCCACTGCCTAACTTCAATATCTTCTAGGAAAGGTGGCTGGAACACCTGCTGCTTAATGGGCTTTGCTAATAGGACCACTGCTATTAATGGGCCTTGCCACTGGGCTCCTAGAAGGGCCTCTCCACTTTTTTCTTGGCTGTGGCAGCACTAATATGACATAATGCTATTAGCGGGACTTGAACCTTGAACACACTGTAACCTCACTTCAACACAACACTTACCAATAGGTCACACCCTCAATTCAAAAAAATTATTTAAACCTCCGTCAAAAGCTCAGGCTACCAAAATCAAAATGTGCACTCGAGTCTGAGAACAACCACTTAGTGCAAAAATGTCAAAGTTAGGACCGCTTCAATATCAGAAAGATTCTTTCTAGCAGATAGACAATATTTGACACGGAGATGATTAGATGGACACTTATACCAAAGGCTTCTATAAAATGTCTTGAGGTGTAGGTTGAAGGAGATAGATGCACATCGGGTCATCCGGTATCTTACTTGACAGTACTATGACCAGAGACTCGACATGATTTGTTATTGATTACATTCCGTCCAATGGATAAGGCTCATTCTAGTGCGAAGTGTTCTGAGCAGAAGCGTAAGTCCATATTGATGAAATATGACACCAAGGGGGATGAACAAAGGAAGAAGCGTCCTAATTCCATTCCACCAAACATAACCGCCCCAAACAGGCAAGTGGGCCTGAGGATTTTGGCTTTCTGGTGCTGAGATCAGCCTGATGTGACTTCGTACATGACATCCTATTATGGTATGGTGAGTTTCATGCAAATCCTATTAAAGCCAAGGATATGCTTATTTTCCTGTTTTTGTTGGTAAGGCACTCCTCGAGCATACGCCAGTTCTCATTTTCTTTACAAAATTTTCATCTTGTTGCAAATCCAAAATAAAACAACCTACCCAGAGTACATCACCAAAATCCCAGTCAACCGAACACACAGAAGACCACCAAGCAATGACCAATCCAACTCATATCTCAGTAATGCACGTGCATCCCAATGGCCCCATTTAGTGGTCAGGTTACAATGCACAAAGCATGGGATCAATATTGTTTTGGGAGCACTATATCAAAAAAATTGAGGTATTCCCGTCACTTTCATCGGGCATATTTTTGAAAAGCAAAACTCACCCTTTTTGCATGATTTTGGTGTCTTTTGGAAGCTTGTTTAATTTCGTTTCCAACAAGATCGAGAGATTGTTATTCCATGTTGCATTAGGAAAATCATAACTAATGGGGTGTTCGTCTCTGGCAACTGATGGCAATTTAGGGTGCCCTAACCCCAATTAGGTTGTATAGGGTCCACCCCAAACTGATTAAATTACCAAACAAATAAACCAGGCGCAATTCTGTAGTTTTAGGTCACTTCTGGACCTTTCTAGAAAGGTAAAGCACAACCAAGGATGAAAAAAAAAACTCTGGATAGGAATTGTCTGAAAAGAGCTTCACCTGGAGGGAACTACTTGTAATATCAGAAAATAAAAAACATAAGTTTACCAGAAGATGCACGATAGGTGTACACTCTGGGAAATAATCATGGAATTGCAGAAATGATAGCACCCAGCCTCAAACAAGTTGATTGGACTCTTCTCAAAAAGTCAAATCAATCAAAACTTTGGGTCAAATTCCTAAACCCTGAAGCCTTGAATGCATCTAATAATCAACTACAACTACTTCCAGAATTGAATTAAAAATCCCAAAAGATGGACACCAAACAACTCTTCACATCAGTTCAGAACCCTCGTGTACAACTCATGCTTCAGGGAAGCTTTCAAGTTCAAACTACTCAAGCTAGATCACCCTTAAGAGGAGAATTATCCCACAAATTCTCAGCATAAAATAAAAGGAGCAGGGATGAGAGAGGCTCAACCTATTCTTCCTCAATCAAAACTCAATAGAAACAGATGGACAGAAATTTTAAGTTATAATTCAGATATTTAATAACAATGGATAGAATACCTGACCAGACTTGAAAACCTTACTCGACAGTAAAGAATACTTAGATCACCAGCAACAATCTGGGAATCATATCACACACATGCACAACCAGAACACTACTCAATTGCCTCAGAGCGGCACTCAACAGAATTTTCCTCTTCTATTTTCTTCTTCTTCTTTTTTTTTTTTTTTTTTTTTTTTTTTTTTTTTGCGATAGGTAGGGCCAGAGGAGAGTTGAACTTATAACCTCTTAATTGTGAGGTGTTGGTCCTTCCTGACTGAAGTACCCTTTTGGGGTTCAACAGAAATCTCATTAGTCAGTAAGAACACTCCATACATTGAGGCTTAAGATACATATCTATAGACCATGTAAGACTCCTAATTCCTATAATAATAACTTACTTGGTAAAATTCAATCTAAGACTAACATTAATAGAACCCTAAAACTTAGACCAGTGATCCCAATCCTGTACTTGACACATGACCCTCATAATTGGGCTTTATATATTGGCTCATTACAAACTGGAAGAAAAAAAAAAGAACCATAAATAAACCCCTTAGGACCCATCTAACCAACCATATATGACTATTTTTTACCAAAATCAAGCCTAAACCTCTTAAAGTGAGACCCACGGCTAGCACCAAAACCCACAAGAAGCACATATCTTCCTATAGGAGTCGAAAACATTCTCATCATTTTCTGACTTGACGCCTCCTAAGGGTCCCTGGCATTGAAATGCCTAAAAAATCAGATAGGTTCTGACAAATAACAAAATATCATGATAGGTGCTTAGATTCTACGTTCCATCTATCCCCTACAGTGAGTTATGGAGAGCGTATTTACAAGCCCCACATGTCCTTCACAATGGGCCTTTCAACAATGACAAGGTCAATCTCTTATGTGCCAATGGTTTAACCATACTATTACACATCATCACACTCGAAAGAGGTACGGTTTGGCAGTTGGGGATTGCTGGGACCTTTACTCGAGTTTGGCAAACTAAGAAGCTAAAAGATTTTTACACTAGCTGACCTTGAGAATCCGACATGTGATTTGAGATGATATTTATCATCTAGTCACATCAAGAGGAGAGGGGCTAAAAAGGAAACAAAACAAATATGTTATCTATAATAGTAAGAAGAGAGGGATGCGCAATGGCAGTGGAATATATCCTAATCCTCCATTCTAAGAAAGAGAGAAACACAAAGAAAGTGCTCTCGTCTCCTGGTCTCTACCTTTCACTTCCTAAATCCCTTCCGACAATGACGAGAAGTCCTTCAATACCCGTTCCCACATTTTTCACTCACATTAATGGCAACTCCACTAGGGACAGGTTGCCTAAGTGTAGGCTTTCTTCTCCAGCATGGCAGCAGTGAGTATTCTGTCATTGGCAAGTGCATGTCTTATATACACCATCATGACCTCAGGCTTCGATGTGGTCTCTGGTTGCACAGGAACAATATCCCAGCTCATCTTGTTGAGTACATGTTGACTAAACCATGAGTGAAACCAACCTCACTCCAATCCTGTGTCTCTCTTTCTGCCCTTCTTCCCAAACAGGGGAGTATCTATCTCCCACCAGAATCGCGCCAACCCCCCCCCCCTCTTTTGGCATCAAACTCAAACACCACAACAGCCAAGCTTGCCTTTTCCTCATAAAACCACTAACATAGCGGCTGTCATGAACTTCTCTAAAACTCTTTCCCTCCCTTCTTCATTGTATCGTTCCCTCATTTCATGGGAAAACCCAAAACCAATGAGCGACGGCAGATTCCTCAGAAATGATGGCAAATCCTTCAGCTGTCAAAGAAATGTAAGATACTCAATTTCTGTGTTACAACTGAAGTTGCTCCAAATGCCACAGTAACATATAGAGCTTTCACTTGATCTCCCGTTCTCTATATTTGGGAATTACTCTGCCACTCTATGATCCACCTTTGTTTCCTTTATCTTCGTGAGCTAGTATTTGTGCAAGCACCAGTATCATCCGGTCCTCACCAAAAGCATCACTGCTATCATAATCTACCATGACCCTCCTTCGGAATCGTTGATCGACGTCGAAGCATAGTTGTCAAGGCGCCAAGACGAACCAAGGCGTTAGAGGCCTGACGAGACCCCTAGGCGCCCCTAGGCAAACTAGGCGACCTAGGCGCCCCTAGGCAACCAAGGCACCCGATTTTCCAAGGCATCACAAGGGCGCCTAGGCGGTGACGCCTTGACAACTATGCGCCTAAGAGCTGACAAAGTGATCATTTTACAGGCCCTCAACATTAAGTTCGTCACAACTGTTCTTTTCCTTTATATCCATCCCTTCCACACCATCTCCTTTATCATTGACCCTAAGAAGATTGCTAGAGATTTTCACAGTGCCCGAATATGACCAGAGCACCGCCCTAATTTCGTGTTGAAAACTCCAAGAATCCTCTCTCCCACCTGGTATCTTTCCGTCACCGGAGAAGCAACCAAAGCCTCCTTGATAAAACATCTTGGACTTCCTAGCAGAGCAAGACCGAGAGGAATGGAAGATGGAGGGCTGTTGCTGGCAAAACAGGATCCCTCGACCACTCCAACATCGCCGTATAGGACTACTTCCTCTGCTCCACCGATGAGGCTGGCTTGCCCCATCATGGCTGCCCAAGGTGCATCTTCCACCTCTCCACTGGTGGTAGGGGGCTTCTCCAACATCATCGCTGTTTGAACCGGCGACACCTCTCTTCGCCTATTTTTTGGTTTGGGAAGAGAGATCTCTTCTCTCGATGTAACCAAATCCATCACCACCAGATCACCGGTTCTATAATCACAACCAAGATGGGTCTTCTCTATTAAAAGGGAGGATTGGGATATGTGCACCATCGTTCAGCATCCCTCTCTCCTTGTTTATCTATATAAAATATCTTTTTTTGTTTCCCATTTAACCCCTCTCCTTTTGATGTGACAAGGCGATAAGTATCACCTCAAATCACATATGTAACCCTCAAGTCTTGATAGTGTCAAGATCTTTAAACTTCTCAGCTTGTCAAACTCAAGTAAAGGTCCTAGCAGTTCCCAACCGCCAAACTATACCACCTTCAAGCATGATGATGTGTAATAATGATGGTGCTAAACAATTGGCACGTAAGAGATGGGTCATGTTATTTACGAAAGGGCCATGTGAAGGATATCTGGCGCTCAAAAATATCTCCCCATAATCCACTATAAGGGATAGATGGAGTGTAGAATTTAACAACCAATCATTATATTTTGCTATTTTTCTGAACAGATCTCATTTTATAGGTATTTAGTGCTATTCGTCAAAGGTTCATGCCCTTCCTCTAGTGCCAGCCTCGGCGCAACGGTTACGTTGCTCCATTGTAACCTTGTGGTCATGGATTCGGATCTGGAAACAACCTCTCCATAAAGCAGGGTAAGGCTGCGACATAAGCCCCTCCTCAGACCCCACAGTGGCGGAGGCTTCGTGCATAGGATACACCCTTATATAGGCATTTTTTTATAGGCATTTTAGTGCCAGGCACCCATGAGCGGTGTTCCAGTCAGAAAATGATGAGGACGTTTTCGACTTACCCTTCCAAAATCTATTTAAAGCCTCACGCGCCATTGGCTTCGCTACATCATTGGTATTCAATTTTAAGAAGACTGACTAAATAAAGAGTTCTGTTCCAAGTCTATTTATTAGATCTGCAATCTGAATTGTGGAGGGAAAAGCTTAAGCACTTATAGGAATTGTCAGCATAATTGTTATGGAACCTAAGCGAGCAAAAGCAGTAGCTCGATATGTCACCTTATATTACATTTTGAACAAGGCAGGTCTATGGAAGGCAACAGCCAACTCCATTGGTGGTACCCCTACCAGTAGGTAGCAAGAGTCCCAAGAGGTCATGGATCAACTCTCCTGCTTCACCGGGGAGAGGGGTTAGGGGAGGTTAAGGGGTGGGAGGTTAAATATAATATATCTTTCTTGTACCCAGAAAAAAATAAAAAATAAAAAAAGAGGAGGCTGGACTATGCAAAGAGAGGGCAGGAGGATTATAAAAAATAAAAAAAAAAGACCTCTGTTTCTTTATTCATAAATAAGATTTATGAGCAAACTAAAAGTTTATTTCTACTTGATTTAATATACACATTATGGAGCATTTACTTGTACTGTTGTACATTAAAGATTTTGTAACTGAAACATAAGCCCAATGGATTTAGGCCTTCCAGTCTTCACCAGAGAAAAGGGATAAGTTGCACAACTTTCTTCTGATGCCATATGATGGCACCATGACGTCATAGAATGTCAGCGGTCACCGGAACTGGGACACCCCCTACCTCCTCCCTCCCCATTTCATCTCCTCTTCCTTTTCTTCTTCTTCCTTCTAATTTTATTCCAAATTTTAACCCTTTTCCCCCAGGATCCACACCTTTTTTTGCCCTTTTACCTGAGTTTTTTTATTTAGGGTACCCTATTAACTGATCAACTTGACCCTTAATGAATCAATGACCACCTTGGTGCATAGGCATAACCTTAACAAATACAGTTGCACAACTATGGTTGCCAGTAGATCTATAATTAAAAAAGTGTTTGTGATTGTTCCAGACTAAATCAAACAAAAGATACAGTAGAACTAGGACAGTGAATTATATAAGGTCTGACCACTGCTAGATGTACAGGCATATAATAGATAGATATGAACATCATGAGCTGTCCCATAATAAAAACAGTTTCGTTGATATCATCTTCTTGGTTCCTTCCACAAATATTAGTAGTCTTTACTCAGTTGTTACATGAATTCTGTTTAGGTCAAAAAGTGAAATTTATGTTGGCTAGGGTCTGTAATGGCTATCTAAATCATAGTTGTCAAGGCATCGCCTAGGCGCTGTTTAGGTTCCCAGGCGCCCTTGTGACGCCTTGGAAAATCGGGTGCTTTGGTCGCCTAGGCACCCAATCAGGCCTCCGAAGCCTTGGTTCACCTTGGCACCTTGACAACGATGATCTAAATGCACAAAGGCTGATATTAGAAATCAAAACAGAATCAAGAACTGCAGGCAAGAAAGAAAAATTCAGAAAGGAGAAAACTAGATAACAGAACCAATACCAATCTGATCTGGTCCAAACCTTGTTCCATGTTCTAATGGTCTAATAAGGTTGGAAAACAATTCATCCAAATTAGACTCATAGCTATCAAGGCGTAGCCTAGGCGCCACCTAGGAAACTAGGTTACCTTGGGAGTCCGGCAACCCTCCAACGCCTTCGATCACCTTGTCACCGTGATAACTATGATTAGATTCAGACCCAAAGCCCAGATCTCAAGTTCTCTTTAAATTACAAAAATAGAAAATTGCCAAAATAGAAATTTCAGATATAGTAACCGATAGGAAAAGCAACTAGAAACACATAAGAGCAAGCTCGGTTCCGAGTACAAACAAGAATCAGAAGTTAGGAATCAGTGAACAGAAATAGCAAGTTCCGAAATTAGAAGCTTGCAAAAATAGTAACCAAAGGTAGAAGTATGCTGTGACAGAACTCAGAGATAGGCAGTAAACTGTCAACAGAACTTGAGATCGATGGACTGAGTTCATTATTATCCTGGCACTGGAAACTTAATTTGAAAAAACTCGATAGTTCAGAGAAGGCAGAAAAGAAGGGTATGAATTAGGCCTCTCACCTAGAACTTGACTAGCATCTCACCAGTCCATCTAGGCATCCCACCAAGGCGGCTGCTGCATCTCACAGTGGCACTCGGTATCTCACAGTAGAAGCAATCACAAAGCCAAGAATTTTGCCAAAATTGTGGGGGGGGGAGTCCATCCCCTACTCTTTATTTATTACTTCATAACAGCAAACTGAATAGGAAAGCTCCCATGAATGGAGCAATCCATTACAACAGGAATTCTTTAAAAATAGAAACTCATGAATAAAAAATGGCATCTTAGTGCATGAGGCTCCTACTACTGCAGGGTCTGCGGATAGGCAGAATGTACGCAGCCTTACCCTCGCAAAGGGGAGAGGCTGTTTCCATGTTTCATACCCGTGACCACCAGGTTGCAATAGCCAATATGACAATCTTATCATCACACCTAGCCAATATTACAAGTTACAACATCATTCATGTAATCCAATGTCAAGGTATCAACAAATATTGTTCAGCTCCAAATAAGAAAACAGCAAAGCCTGAAATACTAGTCAACTGGCATGTAGAATCTTAATGTTCTTAATGGTGAAAATGATTTGATTCTACGAAAATAGTAAACAAATTTACCTCACCAGAAGAAGCCATGAACGTCATCAAGCAAGATATTGAACCTTTGTGACCACCAGTGTACCTTCGGACAAGCTGCCAAGGAACAAATTTCATCACACAATGCACAAAAACAAGATGACAATGAAAACAAAAAATTAACATTATAGGTTCCCTAACCTTCCATGTTATCATTGAAAGAACTCTGATGACACCATCTGATCCACCAAAAGCAACAAGGGGACCATCACCAGCAGCAGATCTGGAGAGAAACTCCATACTGCAGTGAATAAAAATATTACTCAATATAGATATAAGAAACCTTTTCAAAAATAATAACCAAGTTCTGCCCAGTAATTGAGAGGATTTCACATTCCACATAAATTTTGTAATACCTTATCACCGTAAACCAGCTTCTTGTATGGCTCGGTAATTTCATCAAGCAAGTAATTTATTCGATCTTTCATTCATATAATAGTACAAAAATATATTTCACTGTTTTCTAGGTTTCCCAGCATTACATTAGATAAGTTACACTTCTATATAGCATGTGTTGGGAACAGTCCCACATTGCTTAAAATTGGAACCTTAGGTGCCTTATATATGTGAGAGTCCCACCACTTACTAGTTCGAACTTTTGAGATGGAAACATAATATGGTATTAGAGCTCCAGATTCCCTCATTACGGTCACCCAAAAACATAGTTGTCAAGGCGTCAAGGCAAACCAAGGCGATGGAGGCCTGACTAGGTGCCTAGGCGACCAAGGCGCCCGCCTAGGCGACCAAGGCAACCGCCTAGGCTACCAAGGCGCCCAATTTTCCAAGGCGACCCAAGGCAGCCTAGGCGCCTAGGCGACGCCTTGACAATTATGCCCAAAAGTGGGACCACGGTCACCCAAAAAAAGGACCACGATCACCCAAAAGTGGGACCACATTTACCACGTGTATTGTCACCCAAAAGAAGGGCAACACATGAGGGGGAGTGTTGGGAATAGTCCTACATTGCTTAAAACTGGAACCTTGGGTGCCTTATACATGTGACAGTCGGAGTCCTGCCACTGACTAGTTCGAGCTTTTGAGAAGGAAACTTAACAGCATAGGAAAACTTTTTTTTTTTTGCTAAAGCTACATCCCATTTAGTTGGGATAAGGCTTTGTTGTTGTTGTTGTTGTTGTTGTATATCCTAAATTTTGTTTTTGTCCAATTTATCATAAGACAAAATTTATGGAGTACAAGACTGAAAATGAGCTGGTGAGAATTGACAATAGGGAGATGCATCAAAGTGATAATTTTAAATATCTAGTTTAATTATAAATAAATAAAGAGGAATAGACAAAGATGATACACACAGAATTAAACAGGATGGATGAAATGGGGAGATGCCTCTAGAGTTTTGTGTGACAGATATAAGACCAGCTCTGATATATTGACCTAAATATTATGCAATGAAGGACCAACATTTAAACGAATTTAGGAGTAGCTTTAATACAGGATAACTTAAGAGAACGTCTTTTGAGGTGGCATGGACATGTGCATAGGTGATCTTTGGATGCACTAGTAAGGAGTGATACAATTCACATTTAAGGAGCTAAAAGAAGCTGTTAATATATACATTTATTCACCCAAAAAAACAAAGGAGCTACAAGATCAAGGAGCAGGCCTGATGACTTTAGGAGTGGTGAGAAAAAGGCATTCACGGATTAGAGTTAATAACACGTATAGCTTTGAACAGAGTTGAATGGCAAAACAAAATCCTGCCATTAAGTTGGGATAAGGCTTCGTTGTGTTGAATTGATTTGAGCCACTTGCTGTGACATGCTTGCCACATATGTGCCTTTAATATGCCAATTTAACTTATTAGTTCTTACTCCTAATTATAGTTAACAACCCTTATCAAAATACTAAAAGATAAGAAAAGAAAAGAAAAAGAAGAAAGTAAACATCACAAGGCATTTGAACATTGTCTTAATACAACATGACACTACCTGGTTATGTGACACAGCAAATTAGGATGGGTGTGTACCATTTCACTGGTAAATTTTCAGCTAGGAACAAGCATCGGAATAGCTAGAAAGTGAGTGTAAGATGTTACCAAATTATAAGAATGCCATTTCACTAATTATGGTATAGAATCTAGTGGCATTATAGTATTTTATGACATTTTGAACTCACTGTCAAGACGCTTCTCTTGTTTTGAGCAAACTTGACCAATGAAATGAGTGTGGCAGTCCTTTATCACATGGACCTACCATGTTTTCCATGTGTCCAGTCGTGACAGAAGACAAAGTTCACAAACCCATGCAACTCTTAACACTACCAACTTGCAACCCCCCCAAATGTCTCCAAGCATAGTTGTCAAGGCGTCACCTAGACGTCCAGGAGATTTTTCAACCCCTAGACAGTTGGTCACCTTATTGTATCACGTCTTGTTTTATTTGCTTATTTATTTTTTTAATTAATGTCATTTGTAGCATTTTTATAGGATGTATAAAGTACATACATACACCATAGTGCATGGAATCATGTATATGTGTTAAAAACAATAAAAATTGATGCTCCGATCCCTTCCTTTTTGTATAAATACTCTTATTAAGATATACCCTTACAACGTCTTGGGTACGCCTAGGCACCTAGGCACCTCTCCAGCGCCTTGACAACCATGTCTCCAAGACTCCAATATTTTATAATAATAAGCATAGTTATCAAAGCATTATATGCTATCTACAAAAAGTGGGTGCTGTACTACCCGGGTGTCCGCCTCTTGTATTTGAAAGTGTATGTTTTTGAATTTTTGCTTACATGTTCCGACATCTTTGATTGTTTTTTTTTTTTTCCGATAATTATATGGCTTAAATGCTACTTCTTCATGTGGGTTAATGTTGATTATTCATGTAGCTTAAATATTTATTCTTAATGTAGTATAACATAATATCAATGTTATACTAGATACAATGGATACATCTTAAATGATAAGAAAAAGCAGGGTGGTGCTTAAGGGCACTTAGACAACGCCTAGGCAAGCGCTTAGGTGGCCTCCAACACTTTGGGTAGCTTTTTTGCTTTTATAACTATGATAATAAGTGATTCAGCAGTGACCAATAAAATATACTGACCTTAAAATACATACTAAGACTTGCTGGACATCACCAGCAAAAGACTTCATAGACATAATGGAACATCCCATCAACAATGTAGTATGAACTCTCAACAAGCAACAGAAACACCAAAAGAAAATAGGACTTACCAGAGTAGAGACTTGTTGTCAAGGTCTTGCTTAGGCACATCACGCCCACGCATCGTCACCAAGTCCAAAAATATGGCTTTATTCTCGCAGCATATGACAAGAAAATGTCTACCTCTTGTGGATGGAGCAGGGGAGGTAAAAGCCGAGGAGTGTGGATTGACTGGAGATGGAGCCTCAGCAGCTGTAGAGCGGTTACGCCAAAGTTGCCAAAAGCGTACATCATCATCATAAAAGCTAACCTGCTTAACACTTTAACAAAACAATGAGCCAAACACAGTGAGTTCATGATACAGCAGAAGTCACAAGAAATTGTAAAAATTGTACATTAGCAGGAACAGGAAGATCTGTACCTCCCTCCACGCATGGCCTCTGTTGGTTTTCCTTTGGGCTCTATTGACCGTATATTTGAAAGAATAAGGAAGAAAAAAAATTAATAGGCAACATATAATATATTAGCATTCAACACTTCTCATCTACAGTACAAGAAACTGCATCCTGAAGGACATGTCCAAAGTATGACAAAAGAAATGCATAATTAAGTAGAACATTACAACTAAGGCACAAGCATTATTATTTTATGTAAGTTCAAGCAAACAAACATCACCAATCATTTGATGTAAGTTCAAGCAAACAAACATCACCAATTATAGATACACCCCTCCTCCCCATCGATAATTCAAAGTCTTAGACATATCTCGATGTTATTTTTGCTTTTGGGCAAATAATTAAATACATTAACAACACCCCGACACAGGGAAAGCAAACCTAGGTATCCCAAGGATAGAGCCAGGCTCCTTACAAACTAGGGCAAAGACTCAAACAAAAGAGAGCAGAGAGCCCCCCTCAAACAATGGACGCATTCCACGTACAACCTCGTTCCCTCTGAGCGAGTGGGGGGCATATTGGTCCCAAATGTCACTCTAGCGAGGGTGTTCCCTGCGAATTACTCTGAGTTCAGCCTGTATATTGGTTCCTAATCAAAGGAGAACCTTATGTCCTAAGCCTATATTCATGCATCATGAGTGGGCCAGAGAACTCTTACACCTAGGGTACACCACAACTAACAAGTATTATTGTTTGAGACTTCTTTGGGAACTATATCCTAAACCATGTTCTTATCCAACTCAATGGACTGTTCCTTACGTGATCACAATCAGAAGTAATGTCCTAAAACCAGATATTTGAGGCCCTTTGGGACATCTCAATAATGTACGCTTCCTATATATGATGCCAAGGGCACCTTTGTATACCGGGAGTAATGATAAAGAACTTGATTCGACGCCACAATTTTCGGAGATCAGATTGACAAAGACATGAGAAAAGGCACGTTCACGTTGGAGCCACCTTGATTGATTCTCATACTAGTGAAACGATGATCGCACCTCTCGTACACCTCATAATGGAATGGAACGGGCCATTGTTTTCGATATTTGTGCCATGGCCTATCACCCTTCCTACTTGAAGTAACAACGAAATGCCATCAATCACTAGGGTAGGGCCAGCCGGCCAGGTTAAGACAAGTTGTCGAGCGGACTAACTTTTTATTGTATATTTGTGTGTGTATATGTGGCAACCAACATACCACTTATTCTTGGTGTAGCTAGGATCCATCCTTCATTTGGAGTAAGTTTTAACAATTATCTTTAATCAGCCCCTGCATGATTCCACGTCAAAGCAATTTCCCATTCCCCACATGGGCCCAGCACATGAATAGCCTAGCTAAGGTTAGCCATCCTGTTCCTCGCTACTTGGTCACAGCGAGTCCGAACACCAAGATTAGTCACCCACTTCCTACTACCCAGAGCTTTCCAGAGCCTAGCCTCAAAGCACAAAGCCGTATAGGGGAGTCACCGGAAATGGATCCACTCAGTAATGAACGCCATGGAACACCATATCCCCCAGTAGAGCAGTTGAGAGCAGAGCTAGCTGACAGGAGGCAAGAAATGGCCAAGTACTACAGTTTGTCCAAGCCCAGGTTGGGGCTAACCCGGTCCCCGACCAGCCCAAACATGTTATTCCTAGGACACCTCCTCCTAGATTGGTCATTGATGATGATGAAAAAAAAGGCTATATCAACACCCATCAAGAAATAACCAAGTCAGAGAGGAAAAGAAGATAAGGGAGAAGTGGAGAAATTAGAGCAGGCCTTCTAAAGCACAAAGGAATAGAAGAGCAAATGGCCGATACAAATGGACTCTGCTTCTTTCTCGGGGTTAAGCTTCTTGAAAAGTTCAAGTGGTCCGCAAACAACTTCGATGGGACAAATGACCCTAAGGCCTACAAGAAAGCAAACATCAACCTCATGAGAATATGGGGGATCTTTGATGACCAAATGGGCAGGCCTTTCAGTTCTCCCTCTCGAGGCCGGCCTTTAGATGTTTAATGCAGTTGGATCCCACCCAAACCCGGAGTTGGGGGAATTTGTTCAAAGCATTCTCAAAGCAGTATTCCTATAACATAGAGGTAGACATCACTCAACGTGAACTAGGAACTTTGAGGCAAGATCCTAGAGAAGGATTTTCGAAGTATATTGTCTGATACAAGGACATGGCCACCAAGATGTGGAATTGCCCATCGGAGAAAGAGCAAGTAGAAATGATCATACAAAATCTCCAACCAAAGTACTCGGAGTACCTTTCTTTCAACCTATTGACTCATTCAAAGGCCTCATAGGAGCCAGAAGAATAATTCAATGGGATGTGCATGCCAAAGTCCCTTGCCCTCCCCAAAGGGCAGGAATAGGCCGTCCTCATCAAGAGACGGTTAAAGGTCGAAGGCCAAGAAAGGAAGTCAACACGATGAGTCAAAGGCCTGCCACCACTTACCCGGTGGGCCAGCTAGAGGCAGTACCCCAGCCTCCACTCGTAGTCCAACAAGAACCGCCACTTCCTCAACAACAATAGCAGTAAACTCCGAGGTAAAGGCGACAGTACACATACTTGGGAATGATCATGTCTACAGTATATAACAAGTTGAAGAATGCTGGTCTTTTGGCCACCATCCCTCGAGGCTAATGAGGGAGTTATGGCCTTACTAGTACAATCCAAGCCAATATTGTCATTATCATACACTGAAGGGGCATGACACGGAGAATTGTGTGGCACTCAAACACGCAACCCAGAATTTGTTTGACGTCGGGTTATTCGAGTTGAGACCAAAGCAGCAGCAGCCTAATGTCACGACCAACCCCCTCCCCGCACACGGGAATGTAAGTCCATTGAACGAACATGTCCTGAATATAGATCCAACTCAATAATTCAAGCCTCTTCAGCTCTTCCCGATGGCGAAGAGCCGATCCCCAAATGAACATACCAAGACATATGAGAATTGATGATTGTGGCCGAAACCTTGCTTCTTGAAGAGCTAACCCTGTTGCAAATTGGATCCAACACTGAGGAAAAATCAGATGATATTGAAGTATTTTTGGAGGATGCTCTAGTAGCTATGATCCTTGATGATGATGACACATCTTCTCTCGACCCGACTTCTCTTATTAGGTAGGCTTCGTCTGTGCCGCCTGAGAAGAAGAGCTTAGATACAAGGACTTATCGGGCATTGCTGGGGGGAATGCGAGAAAGAAAAGGGGAAAAAAAAATCCAAGAACCAAAGGTTGAAATCATTGGTTGGTTAGACAAAGAATAGAATGAAATCATAAGGAGGAAATAAAAGATCTACTACGATGAGGAAAAAGTCTTAAGAGAAGAAGGTTGGAGAAATTGGTGTAGGTATGGGGACACACTTTTAGAAGAACTCAGTAAAGGTTAGCGGGTGGAGCATTTCAAGGCTCACTAAGGAACGCTTGGTGCCGAAGAAGTGCTTAAAGAAAAGGCCATAAATCCCCCTACTGAATGTATTGATTTTTGCCTCCTACCAATCTCATTGTTGGGGCCATCTCAAATGGACCGCCGAACGAAGAGGAAAATGACTCCTTAGAGATTTACCTCCCCCACAAACAGCTGTGGGGAGAGGACGATGACCTGTGTGAGATCGAGATTTAAATCCCAGAACAGACAACAAATGAAAAAGTATCAGAAACAAGAAGTGGCAAGAAATTCAAGCCATCAGTATTGATGGTTGAGTCTCCAAGTAAGGAAGTTAAGGAAGGCAATGCAATGTCCAAGCAGAACCAGAGACTGGTAGTACAGTTAAAGAAGGTATAGGCTAATATTTCTATTTGAGGATGGCTAATGGCATCGCCAGCACACAGAGTGACAGTCGTGAAATCACTCTCTCGAGTCCAAGTCCCAATAGAGATGGATCCCACCCAGCTGGCCCATATGGTAGGGGCAGTACATACGGTACAGTCATTGATGTTTTTAAAATGTCACCATTTTCTCCTTCCATTGGATATGGTGTTGGCAAGAGGAACAATATTAAAGCTCTGGACTAATGCTGGGACATGATCTCCTTTTTGAGATAAATTCCCTAGTCTGATTTCGCTTCTCATTGCACAGAAAAGATAATCATAGATGTTTTTGTATCTCCTGCTGGCTACCTTGAAACCTTTGCTTTTCTAAGGAGATGAGAGATTTTGGAACAGAAGAGGCTAATTGTCACATCTCCAAGTGGTTTTCATACCTGAAGACTGTCAGCATACTAGAGGTCGGACTTTAGAATGTAGTGGAATTTTCTAATTAAGTCTTTCCTTTGGCTCTGGCTGTAGTAGACTATCAATGGTCGGTAATCCTGTTATTAAGTTTTGTGTTGTTTTGAAAATATTCAATAGCTGCCATATGCACTTTCTTGGTTTGTGGAAAGAAAAACACATATGGCTTCTTGAAGGGTGAAGGTTAAGCACATTCAACAAATATGGGCAGTAAGGTTTGGAAGGAAAAGTATTGTTGGAGCTTTTACTTAATGTAAGGTTTATAGGAAAGGAAAGAAGAGACATAAATTTGATGACAAGGAGAGAAACATCCTGAGACTGTTTAAACTAGTACTCTTCAATCGAAATGGGCTTGGTGCTCTGTGGAAAATCTGGAAGGCTTCTATAATGCTGATTTTGGAGAGTTTTAGTTGTCTTCATTGCTGCCATGATAGAAAAAAAGTGATAAATTATCATTACATATATACTTTTGCTTCTTTTTGCCCTCTGTAAAAATGAAGAATGTTGTAAGGCTTCCGGACATTTTTTTTATATTTATTTATGAAATACTTTCTATTTCTGCCCATTTGCACTCTTCCAAGGACCAAATATAGTAAGTTTAAGAGTTGGACCTTGCAATTAATCTGATGAACATCTACCTTAAACCTAATGACAGCATCCCATAGGATTATGAGCCACCCAAGGAACCTCAAAGCCATTTGGATGACAAAACAATGCTTCTCATACTCAGAATTCTTAATCCAAGAGCTTTGGCTTCATACAAAGGAATGGTACCCAATTGATGAAATGATCTTTCTGAGTATCCGGAGTCTCCTAATGTAAATTTCCCTAATACACTCCATTATCTTGAGTTCTTGACAAACCTATTTCTATTCTTAATGATTGAAAAACAATAAACCAGGAATTGGGGAGTTGTGATTTTTTTGGGCTATCTGACCTCATATAAATGTAGTCCATTTCTACAGGGCTAACTTCTTCACTAAATTATCTGCTACGGAGTCCCAAAACTCAGCAGAACGCAGATTGCATACAAGACGTAACCAAGATATAGAGAGAGCCCAACACAGCAACACTCCCCCTCATAATTAATGGGTACTTACAAGGTCGTTATTTTCCATCATGCCTCTCATCATTTACTGTTTACATTTTTAGTTCCATTTCTCAACCAACTACAAAAGCCTTTTATCATCAAAGCATAGCCCAGGAAAATCAAGGTTTTCCATTCTAGTAAGCTTTTTCGAGGTCCATTTTGCACGCCATGGCTTTTCAACCCTGTCTCCTGCTCACAAATGCACATGCAATTTGCAGGCAGAGGGGAAGAAAGCTCAAAACGAAAAATTCATTTCGATGTACTTCCGTATCAAAAATTAAAAATAAGTTAGAATAAAACAAAGCCCAGCCATTCTTCACCTGATTCTCCCTCAGCAAGCTTCTCCAACTTCGCTCCAACCAAACGCCTCTCATCAACACCGCCAGCTTTAAGTTCATAAATGACCTGATAATGAGAAACAAAGAAATCACCCGAAAGAAAATATCAGATCGGGCAGACAATTTCAAGCAAATGCAAACATAAAAAGTGGAGTAATCAGCGGAAACATAACCTGGCGATGTTCCCAGTTCCATACGGAAACATGATCCGAGGCGTCTGCAGTAACAAGCCATGGATGCGTCGGATGCAGCTGAATCCTCACGATTTTATCGTTCGTAGGACGATAAGCTCGCAACCGAAGCATGTTTCACTTCTGGTCCCTTTCGATTCAGATCTCTGCTGAGCAACTAACCTAAAATACAAAAGCTGACTGGATCCTTAAAAGAGGAAGAGATCGATCGAGAATCTAGAATTTCCGACAGATCGTATACATTATTTAGATGTTTCATTCTTCAGCATCTCGCTGATGAAGAATAAGTATTTTCTGTACTTCTGCGGAGGAAGGAAGGAAGGAAAGGGAGCAAGGTTCTAAATTCAATATCCGACACGGTGTCGGTTATGTTCAAAACCGATTCGATCATTAGTGTATCAAACCAAAAGATCGGTTAGTGTTTTTGGTCAAAAATAAAATTTTTGTTTTTTATTTTTTTTTTTTTTTTTTACAACACTCAAAAATCATATCAAACACCTATAAAAACAAAAATTAAAAATGATATCAAATACATCCTATGTTCAAAACCAACACGAATTGATCGATCTAATACCGATAACTTGATCTATATGGAATTTTTTTTCCATCTTTTTTTATGACAATAAAGTGCAAGTGATTGAATTTAGATTTTAGAATTTATAACTTTATATTTTTCTTAGTGAAAGAAAATTCATTCCTGACAAGAAGGATTTATAGCACAAAACAAATATTGCTCCAGTAATCATGGTTCGAAAAATGGGTCAGACTATCATACTCGTAATAGAGAGTGTTAGCAATCAAGATAGTTCCTAGGTTTGACCCTCGGATTAGGACTAAAATTGTTCTGAATAGCTAATAGGTTCCAAACCTGACTTTCGGTGCCAGTCATTAAATGGGTGGGATGTTTCTATTTTTATTTGATTCTAAGTGGGATGTTTCAATTTTTATTTGACTCTAAGTGTGTGTTTTTTTTTTTTTTTGACAGGGGGGAGGGGGGGGGTGGGTTGGTTGGTTAGAAGTTCTAAGCATTGTTAAGATGGTAATTTCTTCAATAATTCTTTTTTTCATCTATGATTGAATTTGAGAACAATAAGATTGACAACTATTAACTAAACCATATATAAAAAATTTGGAATAGATTAAAATTTGGAATAGATTAATTAAAGAAGAGCGAGAGTTTTCTCGAAACCAAACATTAATGTTTCTCCGATCACTGGTGACTCAAATAGAGAACCAAATGCCTCAAATGTATTACGCGCAAGGGCAGTGGGTGGGGAAGGTTTGGAACCCAGACTTTGAAGCTTCGCGCAACTTCTCGCGTATTTACAACCGATATGGTTCTAACGGACTCAATAAGGCTCAATAAGGTTGAGACAGTGTGGGACTAACTCATGATTAATCAAATCCTCACTTTTTGTTCGTGAGGCAAAAGTTTTCCAAGTCTATTGGGTGTAAGAGCCTTTTTATGGTCTTGCGCATTTTTGTGTCATATGGGGAGGTAATGTGACAAATCTAACCTTTGTATATTTAAGAAACAGTATAGATATACTTTGTTAAATTTCAGGCCCAAATTCAATCATATACCATCCCAAGTAATGACATATCCTCCCATGTGTCCAAGCACCCCATCAATAGTTTACATATTTTCTTTGCTAAACGGCCAAAAAAATTTGAAATATCTACAACCACTAGCTTTGTTTTGGTTGAAACTTGATATATGCATAAGGAATCTTAGGGTCTACCTATCCACATAATTTTAGTGCCACCCAACATGCCCAACCCAATGCCAGATCTGGAAAATTCCACCCTAGCCCTACTCAAATGCTAAAAAGCCTAATCCATGCCTTGAAATTTTCAGACGATCATCAGATGGACTTGAGCTTGCCGGACCAAACTTGCACCACTAGCAAATTGTTCATTGAGTCAATTTCAAATTGGACGATTCCTTTGGATCATCTTCCCGAGGCAATCGCAGGTTGTTTTTTTCTATTATTCAAAACAATTTTTTTGCGTCACACTAGTCACTAATCCTAACTTCTATGTCGTACGGTACGACAGGGCTGTAGTGCGTAAGATTATTGGAATCTAATCCCCAATACCGGCGATATCGATAGTCAAGAAAGCATGAACGAGATTGGTAAATTGTGGATCATCAATGTATTCGTTCAAGACTTCATTCAGTCCCTTGTGGTTTATGTTGTCAAAGCAGCTAACGAGCGAAAAATCTATTTCATGAGAAGCTTCTGTGGATTTACCCAAAAAAAAAAAAAGAGAAGCTTCTGTGGACAAAACCCCTAAATTTCCATCATCTACATATAAAATAACCCAACCCATAAGTTCCTTCAGTCTATGATGATATATCTCTAATCCCTTTTGAGTAATTTACACAGGAAGGTAGTTCGACCATAAGAACAACTGGGCTATTGTTGGTTCCACTCTCACCCATCTTCATCAGTTTCAAAAGCTATCATCTCATCTCTCTTTGATGGAGCATAGATCCCTACAAAATACCACTCAGACTCAACATGTAATATTGACCCACCATCATATGTTCTGACTCATACAGTGTGTTAGACCACCTTGGGAATTTTGATAGGAGCTAGTCCACCACTTAAACCTTTGCTTGGTCTCACAGCTGCTGTTTAATCATAGATGTCACCTCTTCTCCCTATATAATTCACTCTCTGTGTTTTGTTTCAAATAGAAAGACTAAGTTCAGCTTTGCATCATTTTAGGTGAGCTTTCAGTGTAGTTCTTGTTCTTTCCTTTCCCAGTCCTAAACATTTCAAAATCCACACTGATAAGTAATATTTTCATACTTACGCAGTCATCTTGTGTCTGATTCTTTTCCTAATACTGCAGGAGATATTTCCCCACAAAAAGCTTGCTACCACCTTGGTGTGGCGAATGATTATCAACATTTTTGAAGAAATGGGAGATTTTTTGAATAAATTTTATGTCAAATTTAATGATCCATCTCAATTATGACCCACCAAGGTTTTTTTTTTTTTGGGGCTGTCATTGCGCTTCAGACAAATTTGACATTTTAAAACAATTAAGAACATTATATTATTTATACATCAGGGTTTTAGATTTGATTTCAAATTTAGGTACTCCCTGGATAATGATAAAGACAGAGTCCAGACCCAGTATCGAACCCCCCTCCCCTCCTTCCCATTCCTCAAAACTTCAAGTCCTATTTTTCCTGATCAACAATAGAACAAGATCCATTTGCATCATATCTAAGGATTCTTTGGTTCTGACAGAAGAGGAATGTTGTCACTTGATGTCAAAAGGACTGCAATCTTTTTCTGTCCACGAGGATCACCCCAGAACACTGAGCCAGGGGGAGGTGTGGGGAGTGAAAGTGGTTCTGAGGACCAGCCAAGGATAGCCAAAAGCCTAACAAAGTGGAAGGCAACCACCAAGGGAGGTGCCCAAAAGACCAACAATCTAAAGGATCAAATTCTTGCAAGCTATATATATATATATATATATATGTTTTACTTCTCAAAATAAACAGAAAATAAAATCAAGAGAAGGAGATTATATGAGTCCAAGGAAAATAATTACACCCAAAAACCATTTCCATTCAACACGCTTGAAAAAAATACAAGCAGCCATCCACCGTTCAAAAAACCGGAGTACAGCTCTGTCCCATGCACTATCCCCCGAGAACTAAAACCTCTACTGATACTCAACTGTACAGACCGATCCGGAGGGCTTTCAGAAAGCCCTTCGCAAAATCAACACACAATTATCAGAAATATAAATAAAACTGGCCTAAGGTATCACCATTCACTTAAGTTAGTAATGAACACCATTACCATTAAGCATACACGCCATTCACTGATCCATTTGTGAGCTTTACAGTGCCATTTTTATGGGCTTTCATTACACCTCCATTCTGATGCACTTTCATTACACTCCCATTCTGATGCGCTTTCAGTACACTCCCATTCTGATGGGCTTTCCGGGTAGATCTTCCATTGCATTTAATGCTCATTGTTGTTGCCGCTTTTTGTACATGGTTAGGATTATCCAGAAATGATTCCGCCAACTGGCCAGATGCTGCTGCCAAAAGACCTGTACCGTGAAATGGGATTAGCATTTTACATTATTTAAGAGTTGCTTTCAAACAACAAGAATAATGACTGATTTGCAAATACAAAAAATAATGACTGATTTCCACCAAATAAAAAAAAAAAGGTCTGAATATATTTTGAGACAGTCACATGATGCTCATATACTTGAAAAGAGACGGCAAAAGATCATAACAATAAAACTTATATCCTCCATTCCCCCTCTTAGTCAAATTAGAAAACGCACAGGGCAGATATGGGTACAGAATAAATCTCTATCTTCAAGTACAAGACAGTAAAGAAATGAGGTGGTTAGGCTTACTTCCGAGAAGAGGCTTTGGAAATCTTATGTAAATCCTCAAGAAATTCGAAGACCAGGTAAAAACTTAAATTTCATAGCCCATGTAAATATTTCAGAAATATCCAATTATTGACACATGCTATAAATTTGACCAAGAAATATAATAGTAAGGATATTCTATCCTTACTCCTAAATTTCATGGACCACGGTAACCTTGTTGATGCATGCAATGATCACCATTCATTTGATTTTTCTACTTCCCTCCCCCCATCCCCTTTCCCCCTCACCACAATCCCACACACAGAGAGAGAGAGAGAGAGAGAGAGAGAGAGAGAAAGAGAGGAAAAGGAAAAAAATACAGAATACTAGTCAGCTTTGATGAGATCAGCAGACACAACAGGCTGCTATTTCAGGTAACAAAAATAACAAATTGAAACGAAGTAGAAGATCACATTGACAGATTCTGGGGTGATTTTTCCTACAGGTCATATATCCCTTTCAATTGGCTCTCATCTTTTACAAAACTGAGAAAGATCGACATATATCATTATGTTTCCTTGCCCAAGCAATTCAAAAGATTTTTTACTAATACACCTAGAAGTAGAGCAGGGAGGCATATACCTAGAAATAGTGCAGAAGGTCT
Source organism: Protea cynaroides (assembly GCA_028583415.1). Taxonomy (NCBI): domain Eukaryota; kingdom Viridiplantae; phylum Streptophyta; class Magnoliopsida; order Proteales; family Proteaceae; genus Protea; species Protea cynaroides. The sequence continues at coordinate 84,679,968 of CM053265.1, read as the reverse complement.
CCCTGGCCTCGACTTGAATTCGGGATGGAATTGAACTCCAACAAAGTATGGATGATTAGGCAATTCAACAATCTACAGTCAAGCATTTCAACAAGAGCTGAGAACCATCACGACTGCATAAATATTTACACAGATAAGACAGACAGTGGATGTTCTATGCAGGAAATGTGTACCTCCATACGCTGGCCAGTTTTATCTTTGCCAACAAATGAGAGACCAGCATTTTCAAGTTGTGCAACCATATCAGGATTGACCTACACAAGACATCGTAGGGTTTCCAATCATAAGACCCTATAACTGGATGGCAAACAAAACATGCCAAAGAGGAGAATGTCTGTCCATGCAAATGCAAGCAACAAAGAATCAGCCAGATCATAACATGTCAATAGTCATACCTCATATCTATGTCGGTGCCGCTCATCAACATAGCTCACATTGCCATATCTAATAAAAAGGCAAATTGAACAGTTCAATTAAGATGAGAAGACAGCATGAAATTCGTATCACCAATAACACTAAGGGAATCATTAGTCCTTACAACTTTGCAGATTTACAGTCAGTCACATGGAAATATGTCCTCCTCGATCCGAGACGCATAGTGCCTCCCATATGAGTTTTCGAACCCTGTATATATAAAAAAAAAATTAAAAAGTTTGCTAACACACTAAGTAAGAACAAAACTAAGAAATAAGAATAAAATAAAATCCAACTGCATTTTAGTGTTAGGAACCAACTATATAGAATGCGTACCTCTGGCATAAATATAACGCAGGGATTGGAAGTTTTAGAATCAAACTCAGTGCTGTTTGCATCTTGCAAACCAAGAACAGACCGAGCAAACTCAATCACAGCAATTTGCATCCCCAGACAAATGCCAAGAAATGGAATTCTGTTTTCTCGGGCATACTTTGCTGCAAGAATTTTTCCCTGCACTCCTCGATCACCAAATCCTCCTGGAACTAAAACACCATCTGCACCCTGAAATGAATGGCAGTTCAGATACCATCAAACATATGACAATTGACATGATTGAAAGCAAACCCCTAGATTCCAATTCAACATAGAAAGCAACACAAGTAAATTACATAACACTAAACTAAGGTTTACCTTCAATAGATTCCATGCAGCTTTATGAACATCAGGTGCCTGCAATTACAAATATCTTTCACCAAATAAGAAAGCTAACGTATTTGAGTAGGAAAAAATTATAACATGAGAAGCACAATTTTAAGAACCTCTTTTGCAGTCTCATCTTCAAGGTCACATGATGGAACCCAGTCCACTACAAGTTTTTTCTGGCAAACAACAGAAGCATGCAAAAGAGCCTGAAAACACCAAATTCCAAATTATTATTAGGCGGAGTATTAGAATTTGATGTATCACTACTTGTAAACATGCACTAACATAATTAGAATCCGGTGAAGAACACGGAATTGGGTAAGCACTTTTAAATACAATAATGATTTACCTACAAAACCTTTGTGCAAGTGCTTATGAATGAATTCAGAAAAGAATACTGAATACAGGTAAGAACTACAAATTATGATAGTGATCTACTTGCATAAACTAATTATGATAGGATTTGATACGTCATGCATATCGGTTTGGTGTTATACCCTCGTGTCAAATGGACATAAGATATGTTACTTGACTTCAGTAATCCAGTTTGTTTTCTATTTCTTAAAAATTTAAAAAAAAAAAATGTAATATATTGAGTTTTTTTTTTTTGGTAATTCTTTCTGACCTGATATGTTTACTGTAACACTTTTTTTTTTTTTAATAAGAAAGTGCATTCTTCTTTTGGAAAGGGAGATGTATAGTATCTCTCCTGTGGGTAGCGGAATATGGCTTCTATACCTCAGCCATGAAATGCCTTTCCCGGAATGCTCATGAGGTTGGCTATTCCCATGTTTTTATAGGTGTTGGCTCAACAATTCCCTAGAACAAGACCAAGTAAGTCACCGAAATAAATAAGCACCAAATTGATACCGGTCTTACCTTACGAAATTAGATTGGGAAAGATGAAATAAGGATTCTTTTGAATTATGCATTCAGACATGATTGGATGGATGGAGTTGCCAGCTAACCTGTAAATGGAGAGCTGCCTAATTTTTTTTTTTCAGAATAGGGAATTATTTGAAGGTTTGATGTGTTTGTGATCTACTTTGTTTCCACAACTTTGAGTAGGTATCCATGAAAAAATACAGCATTACCTTTTGGGTGGGGTACTATACAAAGAAAGTGATAGAGGAGAACATCTAGAGAAATTAGAAAATTCAAAAGGGAGGCAATGTGGTTTTTTTGGGGTGGGAGGGGGGAATGATGAAGTGAAACATGTGGGAGAGAGAAGGTGAACAGATGGCACAGACATGAAAGGGTCTGAAATATTTTGAAAGCCTAATTTGATAAAATGAGATTGTTGCCTTTTTCTGCAAAAGGGTTACCAATATTTGTATATGCAGTAGTTTGATATTCTGTTCTTACAACTGTTATATTTGTAAAAAGTCAAAGTACTTTTACTTGCTAACAAGATAATATTAAAGGGAGTTCCTTTGTGGCCTTTCCAATATTCCAAATCACCCCTGTTATCACCTTAAACAGCAGGGCTTTGGGAAGAACCTCCTCCTGAACTTGCTAATCTAGAGTGTATATCAAAACATATATAAAGCCAAAACAACAGTTGTATGTTCCTTATTTGCATCTATTCCAAGTTTCCAACATATGGCTCAGACTTAGGAAGTTAGTTGCTTTTAACCAAACCCCACATCCAACTCCAGGCCTCCCAAATAATAAAAAAATTTGCAGACTTCCTCTGAACTATTAAACCCACTCTATGTCTCATCAGATTTTTATCTTACACTTTTCATAAAAGGCAGGTCATCAATTTAGGGATACAACATAAATATTCAGTTCTAATTTTATCCAATTGAATAAAATTATAATTTGCAGGTTAGAAACTTGAATTATATACTGAGAAGTAAGCAGGTTATCAGCTTGATTGACTGAGAACTAAATTAAAAAAAAAAAAAAAAAAAAAAAAGAAAAAGAAAGAGAGAAGACACGAGGCATTAAAGTTGACTGCAAGACCTTTAAAGCGGGTTTACTTGATTAGTCCACCAAGTTGCACACCTCAGCAATAATACGCTACCAAGTGCCATGCAAAGATGGCTATGTCCCCACCAAATTTCATAACATGCTCATCCAATTAACATGATGTGCCTCATTATAACAAAAAGTTCATGAAAAAGCTAAAAATGCTAAACTAAATTATTAATTGCACCATTTCAAAGACTATGCTGCAGATCATCAGGTCTCAAGACCAAATAAATGAAAACTACCAGACAGCACACTGCAGTTTAATTGCAATAGGTGTCACAGACTCACATATAACTATTGCATGAAGACATTAGAGAACTTATGATAGAAGGGCATATAAATTACTGCAGTAAGGAAAACAACGCAACCAATAAGGGAAAACATATTGTATGAAAATATCACAAGGGCAGCAAATTTAGTCACCTTCAATACAGAAAGGTAAGAATCAGAGAGGCCAGTATATTTTCCAACCATAGCAATTCTGACCTGTAAAATACATGAAATGTCAGTTTCAATTACCACTTCCAATAACCAGATAATGAAATAAAACTTCAAACAAGCTAGAGAAATGTTTGGGACAAACAGGCTCATTTAGCATATCACAACATCCAGCCCTCTCAGTCCATTCCTCCAAATTAGGCTCCACAGCAACACTGTACATGAAAGATATGACATAATAAGCTATCAACAAAACTGCAAACAACTGTCACACAATAAGTATGGCAGTTAAACCTACACTAAAATGAGATACCAAAAGAAAAACAGAGTTAAATGAGACAAACCCTTGAAGGTTCAGCCCTTTCAAGATCGCTTCATGTGCCTTCTGATCCTAGTTTTTGAAGAGGGTTAAACCAATCTTTTGGTAAGTAAATAGAACAACAGAAGATAAGTGATAGAAATGTCTATAAGCAAACTTACTCTTAATAGCAAAGGGATGTGCCAAATGTTTGAAACATCATACAAAGTGATTATGTTTCCTGCCTGAAAAACAACACCAACATATAGTTAACTTACTGCAGAGTGCAGAATGCTACAGAACTATTTTTACAAATCCAAATAAAGTAATATCAATATTTTGGTTACCATACCGGGACATGGCAAAACTGAGAGAGTTTTTCTTTCACATTTTCGTCCAGGGCCTGTCAAAGACATCAGGAATTCAATTTAAAACACATATAAACACAAACAGAGAGAGAGAGAGAGAGAGAGAGAGAGAGAGAGAGAGAGAGAGAGAGACCTCTGTGCTGCGACAGGCTAAGATATTTGGTGTCAAACCCAGTCCTCTTAATCCCCGAACACTATGTTGAGTTGGCTTTGTTTTCTGAATGGGAAACAAAAAGATCACACATTAGAGCCAACAAGTAATTGTGATTCCTCCTGTGGAAATTATGAGCCTAGATCCAGAATAGACATGTTTTAGATAAACAAAAATAATTCATCTATACCTGTTCACCGACAACATTCAAAACAGGGACAAGACTGACATGAACCAAACAGAAGTTTCCAGCGCCTGAAAAGAGGAATATTTGGGAATATGGAACAAAATAAAAACAGGTCAATAACTTTATTTACCTAAAATCTAACTGTTGCCGAAAGAAAAAAGGAAAATATCCATAGAGCCAATGGCACATATCCCTTACCAACGCGGTATGAAAACTGACCAAGTGCCTCAATGAACGGCATAGATTCAATATCACCTGTCCCAAGGAAAGTCGGTGTTAGGTAAGTAAAACATAACAATATCCATATACTGAGCATCAACTTTGCTTAATATACCAATAGTTCCACCCAGCTCTATGACACAAACGTCAGCAGGGCCTTCTTTTCCATCAACAGGTATCATAGCCACACGCTCAATCCACTCTTGAATGGCATCTGTAATGTGAGGCACAACCTAGAAGAGGGAAAGGATATAAGATGAAGTTGAGACTTCATAAGAAAGTAGTAACTAGTGAGAAGACCCGCTTCAAGAGTTGGAACTAACCTGGACAGTTTTTCCAAGATAGTCTCCCCTTCTTTCCTTATCAATAACAGACTGTTAACCATCAAGAAAATAAACTAGTCACTACCATAATTCAAGGCTGCAGCCAAATAGTACCAACTACATGTTGACATATAATCTTATGATGATATCTGCATCTTGATTTTTAGGAACAAATTACCTGATAAATCTTCCCAGTGGTGATGTTGTTATCACGGGTCAACTTGATATCCAGGAACCGTTCATAGTTCCCAAGATCCAGGTCCACCTACAATAAGCAAATATAATTTCTTTAGTTGGTTATAATAGAATCATCTACTAGTTTATCAACTTTCTGGAAAGCACATGGATCAATAAAGGGAAAAACAAAGAAGCAATTAGCAGAACAGAATAACAACGAAGATGAAGGCAGCTGGAAGAAAATCTATCCCGAGATAACACCAATCCACATTTGCTTCGGGTACAGCATCATATTATGAGATGCGTCTTATAGTCCTACACGATGTAGTATTGGAGGGGAAGAGTAGTCCAACTCATTTCCTTTTCTGTAATCTTCCCCCTTAGCATTCTTCCCTCATAAAGTAATTATTTATGCCCAAATAAAAAAGGCACCCAAAGAGGTCTTAAAATGAAAAGCTATGAGTTCCACACGACCATGATTCCTACTAGCATAGACAGCAGGCATAACTATAGGGAAGTTTCTTTACCTCACCACCATCATCTAAAACGAACACTTCTCCATGCTCAAAAGGGGACATTGTTCCTGCATCAGTGTTCAAATAGGGATCTGTACAAATGAACAGAATGAGTGACTACATTAGTTTGTGGTATCAACCTTCAAATTCACACTCTTTGGTATCGAAATGAAAACATAAATAAAAGAAAGCGGCAACAAGATACATGTGAAACTTTGCAAGTAGGGAAAATATTAAAGCACTTACAAGTAAAGCGTTATGTTGATAAGGGAACTAACAACGTGAGTATTGTAAATTAAAAATATATATATATATTAAAAAAAAAAAATCAACCAGCCATTTTGAGACTGAAACCAGTCGCATCCACCCAACCCCTTCACCGAGAACAATACTGTTAACTATACAAGTCAACCCAAACAAAAAACTAGAAACAACTCATTCATTTCATTCATTTTAAGTGTTCTTAAAATGATTTAGCGAAATGGGAAGCATGGAATTTCAATATAAAAAATAATCCAAATCATAATCCCAACCCAAGCACTTCCTGCATCGCCATACTCAGCCCTCATAAATTAAAGTAAAATTAAAAAGACAAATAATAGATCACGGAAAACAGACACTTTAACCAGTATATCTTCAAGATTCTTACCACCAAATAAAGAAATTAAAGATATAAACCGATTATCTGATTGTTAATTTCAAAAGAATCAAAATTTACATGAAAAAAGCCTGGTAAAACGGGAAAAAATGATTGAAGAGATGACTGGACACTAGGCATAAAATCTATCCGTTCAAATTACTCGTAGCGAGAGGATGGAAGAGGAAAAACCAATCATGAATACAAAAATGCAGAAATTGCTCCTAAAACTCATTATATGGATAAAAATCGAAGAATAATCTGAACCTGACAATACTAGAAACAGGCGTAGAAAACAAAAGAAAATCATTACAAGCTCTCAACTAGAGCAAATGAAACTGAGAAGAACAGATAAATAAAGATCGTTGAGAAAGGAGGTAGAAAAGAATGCGCTTTTTTTGGGTTTAATAGAAATTTCTGTGTGTGTGCGTGATGAGCCGCGTAACACAGACCTATCTTAATGGAAGTAACACGAAGTCCACATGCTTTGAGAACAACTCCAATACTACTGGCCGTCACCCCCTTTCCGAGACCACTTACAACGCCACCGGTCACTAAAACATACTTCATCTTATCTTTCTCGTTTGCTTCCGATTGATTTTCCGATCCAATGACGGACAAAGAGCAACCTTCCTTCTCCTGGCTCCTTCACCCTGTTTCACAATCAAACTTCAGTTAGAGGGGAAATTAAGAGGGAGAACAAAAAAAAAAAAAAAAAACTTTGTCACCACATAAGAATGCATTTTCATTATCCAATACCCACACAAATGTTCCACGAAATAAACGGAACTGGTATTCAAAACAAGAACCTGTCGTCGTTGTTGCTATTGTTGCTGTGGATTTAGCTATTTATGTTGTTGTTTCTCCTATTCTTCCTCTTCTTCTCGTTAGGCGATGATACTAGAAAGACTATACTTCCGCCGCTGGTTCTCAAGTCTTAAGCTCTGACGTTCTTCTCACTTAGGCTGCAATCAAAACTCTGCACACTCACGCTATTACAACTCTTTATCCTTTATCTAACAAACAAACCTACACAGTTTGGGTGCCTTCAAAACTGCTGCACTGTTGTTTAACAAACAGAAACAGTGAGAACGAAAGAGCGTGAGAACGTGAGAAAGTGAGAGCGAGAGAGATTCTCAGATAGAAGATGAAGATGACGGAGAGCTCGAAATGACGATTGGCAATGGGAAGTGGAGAACGAGGAATGGAGGAATAAGGAGGCGCAATCAGGAACTTATATAGCTCTCAGCCTCCTCAATACCCAGAAGTCTCTCAGTCTCGTTCTAGCGGAGGCAAAAAATAAATAAAATAAAATTGTGGGAAAATAATTTCCCACGCAGCCAATGCATCCTATGCTCTCTCTCATATGCTCTATCACATGGATTTTTTTCCTTTTTATTATATTCTCGGATCCGATTCGTCTCCTCCCTGTACATCAGGGAGGAGGATGGTCGACACGTGGTTCAAGGGAAAATCAGAGTTTCACGTTCGAGCCTACATTCCATGTGAACTTGGCTTATCGACTGGGTGTCGGCTGAGACGTAGAGTTCTGATTTTTTCGAGAGTCACGTGTCAACCATCCAATGAGGGCATCTCCCTCCTCCCAAAAGTAAGGGAGGAGACGATTTGAATCCATATTCTCTCTACTTCCCAGTACTCCTGCGACTCCAAACTGGCAGCGTGGAAAAACCCTTTACTGAATATTTCCTTTACAGGTCTTTAACTAGGGTTTCTCACTTTTTCTCCTTTTTCATTTCCTCCTCTTTTTTCTAATTTTCCATTTCTTCCTCCCGTTTATATTAGGGCTGTTAATACCCGGAAACATGTTTACTAAAAAAAATAAAATATTTATCAATCCGGGTATCCAATGAAAAATTAACACGTATCTAATTCTTAATAAAATCCAAACCTAATATTAATATGAATCGACCAGACCAATCAGATATTTTGTTGGAGATTTTTCCAGTTTCTTGTTTTTATTTTCCATAAAGCATGTGAAAGAACTGTCAAATATATTATATTTTGGTTGCCAAAAACAAACTATCTATCTGGTCCAGTTTCCAACTGGGACTGGCCTGGCCTACTTAGCCGTTTCATTGGAGCTTCAATTTCTTTAAATAGAATATATTATCCCTCATTGTAGGTTACATCTTCCACCTATTCTTGTAATATTGGTTCCCTATTGGTCGGCTTTTAAATGGAAATAGGCCCATAACACTAGGGTTTCTAGTATATTAGAATGACTTTTTTTTTTTTTGGTAAAAAGAAGGACAAAATTAAGTTAGCCCAATATTTTGGGATCTGTAGCCTCTGGGGATTCTATTTTCTCTCATTTTTATTTTAATGGGGATTATTTTATTTTGAACATTTCAGTTAAGACAGTTGAGGATGTAATTAAGCTAAATTAGATGACAATGATGAAATGTAATTAGATAATACCATACATCAACCCATCACCCTCAATCCTTGAGTTAGTTTACTGCTAATCTCGTACATGTGGTCCCATTCATCTAACCCTGGATCCTTTTCTCGTACCGATACTTTCACCTGGATTCATCACCGTCCATATAATGTGAAGGGTCTCACACACCATAGACAGTGATTAGATCCATGGGAGGGTAGATATATGTATGGGAAAAGGAATTGGTTGAAGAAATATAAAACGGAAAAAAAATATATATATTTATTTTCTTGTCACTGGTGCCCGCCCCTCTAACTATATCCAATGGCTGGAGTTCACATACCAATGTATTGGTATGCGCACTGAATGCCTTTAGCTGTTGGATCGCGACAAGAGGAGTGCCAGTGGTAGGAGACGATTTTTATCGGTATAAAATCCACCAAGTCTTGTATAGGGTGTCTCATTCTATCTCAATGCATATCAGATTAGGCTAATATTTTGTAGATAGGTAGACCATAAGATCCGCTGTTTACATGTCAAGTTTAAATTCAATCAAAATTTATTACCTAATAAACCAAAGCATTGAAAAATCAAAAGAGATTCAATATTGATTGAAATATTGAGGTTAAGTGATTGAATTTTGATCTACAATTAGACATGTGGCATAATCAAGACCATTTTCTAGGAATCTAATGATCGGATTTCTCGTTTGACATTCCATGCGGCAGATTAGGTGTCTAGATCAATGACAGTGAGTTTGGTAGATTATATTTCCAGATAAAAAACAGTGAGTTTTATGTGATCAAGTAAACATTCCCTTTTTTTTAGGGTTTTCTAAGCGATCTCGTTGCCTCCGCCCACCAATGTGAACGGACGATGACAAACCCATTTGTATGGACATAGGCAACGGAAAGGGGAGAGACTTTTACAAGAGATAAAATAGAGAATGAGATGCCAGTGTAGCTCCACTTACTGTGGAAAGAAAGAGATTAAAGTTGTTATTTTAAATTTCTTTTAATTTATGTTTATAAAGAGATTAAAGTCAGTGACTAGGATTTGGAAGAAAAAAAAAAAAGTATGTATGTTCATACATGTAGATCACATTTATTTTGTTTGGAAGGGGTTTGGAATGGGAGTTTCGTGCTTTGGCGGTGCCGAATCCCTTGGTATGAGCGGTAGGGTCCACAGGACTAGTAAACCAGTGTGTGACACCGCCACACCGCAAGTTCTGAATTGCCTTATTTATATTCCTGATTTAATCTAAATAATGAACGGCTGTCGGGGTTTTATTTCTATTATTTATATAATTCATTGAATTTTGGGAAATTTTCATCTACCTCCCTTGTAATTTGTCTTAATAACATGCACCTATTATTTTTTTGCAATAATAATATAAATAAGGTTCACACAGACTCCTGTACATTATGATAGATTTGTTAATTGATGACGTAGTCTTGTCTACAATTTCTTAATGCCAAAGCTATCCTTCTACTTATACTAAGTCTATTATTTTATCTTTATCCAAAATCATTTCATTTCCCCTTCTTTTTCTTCTTGTTCTTTTTCTTCTTCTCTAGTGGCTATGGCTTAGGCCAATGCTGCTGCTCGGGTAATCACAGCTATTGTTGTCATTGCCATCGCCATTGTCATTGTGGTTCCTTTCCCTCTCCGTATGGAAGAGCCGATTAAATCAAAATCTTTTTAATCAAAAGAAAAAAGAGGAACAACAACTACAAACTCCTCTATTTTGTTCCTTCTTCTATTACCAAAGGAAATAGAGTTTCAAAATCAAAGGGAATAGTGTTGGGGTAAAATGATCTTTTTAAAATTTTTGTTAGTCTACTCAATGTTAGTGGGTCGATAAGGGGTTTTAGTGTAATTATCACAAAAAATGTGGGTGCGTGTTATTAAAGAAAACTACAAAGGCTGTGTGAAATTTTCCCAGTAACTTTTTAAAACCAACATACAAGGCAGGCCATTAACACAGAGACATGTCTTTGATGTGTGCGACATTTGACATTTTCGACCCATGGATCATAGCTCAGTGTTTTGCTACTTCCATCTCCACTCCACGTTTATTTGAATAAAATATGTACCTTTACAAATTTGCTCCGTAAAGATATTAAATATCAACTTTTTCCCAAAATATGTGGACATATTTTTTTTCCCCTATAGATCACTTAAATTAAGAGTGAAGATAAAAAAAAAAAAAAAAGTTTCATTCCTTAGTCAATAGTTATATTTTCTATCTAGTAGTTTGATATATATATATATATATATATATATATATATATATATATATATATATATACATGAAAATGAGTCATTAACACGTTGGATATGGTCTGAATGAAAAATTAGTTATGATACTATCTGATACGCAACAAATTCAACACTCAAACATGATTAGATTATTCATGATCAGATAATACATGGATCTGCAAGAATAACACCACACTAGGAAAATAAGAGAATATCTATGAGAATGAGTCGTTAACACGTTGAATCGATCCGACTCAAAAATTAGTTATGCATTCTAAGATGTACGAAGCAAGTTCAACACTCAAACTTGATTAGATAATACGTAGGTTTGCAAGAATAACACCACATTATGAAAATAAGAGAATATCTATGAGAACGAGGGTTTGCATGAATAACACCACACTAGGAAAATCAAAGAATACCTATGAGAGTGAGTCATTAACACGTTAGATATGCTCCAATTCAAAAAGTAGTTATCATTCTATGATGTATGATATTATCTGATACCCGCAAGTTCAACCCTCAAACATGGTTAGATAATGAGGGTTTGCAAGAATAACACCACACTAGGAAAATAAGCAATATGTATGATAATGAATCATTACCACACTGAATATGCTCTGACTCAAAAAGTAATTATGCATTCTAAGATGTATGATATTAATTGATACACGACAAGTTCAACACTCAAGCATGATTAGATTCTTCTTGATCAGATGATGAAATGAATAATATGTGGGTTTGCAAGAATAATACTATAGTAAGAAAATAAGCCATATGTATGAGAAAACTAGTCATTAATACGCTGAATATGCTCCAATTCAAAAAGTTGATACGCATTCCCCTTTGTATGCTATTATCTGATACATGGCAAGTTCAACACTCAAACAAATTAAAGTGCACATGTTGCTTAATTATGTCATCGTCAACGAATTAGATTATTATTTAAAACAATACTAGTTCACCCTATGCTAATACAATGCCTAGAAGATTTTCTTTTATATATAAAAAAGGATGATGATTCCTATATGCTCGCAATGTTCTAAAATCGGGAAACTCGGCAATCAACTGATCTGAGTAACTTGGAAATCCAACCTTACCGGCCTAGAAGAAAGAATGAAAATAATTTTTTATTATGAAAAAAAAGGAAGTAGACCAAATTGTAAAAATTATAAAAGTTAGAGAAAGTCAATAAGAAATAGTTAAACAAAAAGAAGTTGAGAAAAAATAAACAATATATAAATGAAATTTAATAAATATTTCAAATAGATATATTATTGCCATCTCCACCACTCTCTATGGTTACTAATGATGAAACCAAGGCCTAAAATCTTTTTTCAAAAACCAAGACCCATTATATCCACATTGCAATCCCAAAGATGGGTAATTTTATGGCTTGAAAATCTTTTATATATTAATCAAAAGTCTCTAGGAATTCCTAGCTAGTAAAGCCATATTTTCTGTAAAAATAAATAAATAAAAATTGTAAAAAAAAAAAAAAAAAAGGAAAAACAAAGTCATATTTTATATAAGAGATATTGATAATACTTAAATCCCAATGAAGAATGGACTTACAGATATATATACCATCCAATGAAGTGAACTTTAGAATCATTGTTACCCACTAAAAATTTCTATTATGCTTGTTTTTTGGTGGCATTATTGCATATATTATCCACTCTCTAATAAATAATAACTTTGGTAAATTTATGTCCATAAACCTACTCAATAAAGATATTAAATATCAATTTTTACCAAAAGATGTGAAATATATATATATATATATATATATATATATATATATATATATATATATATATATATATATATATATATATATATATATATATATATATATATATATATATATATATTGTAGATCACTTTAATTAGAAGACAATAAACGAGTTCATTCGATTCTTTAGTCATATGGTAGCTTTGATGGCGTTAGATCTTATAGACATATTTTGTATCGTATAATTTATAATTAGATAAAGAAATGGATAATTCATTGGTTTATAAGACTAAGACCACATTAGGAAAATAAGCAACATGTATAAGAATGAATCATTAACACGTGGAATATGCTTCATTGAAAAAAGTGGTTATGTATTCTCATATATTTGCTATTATTTGATACATTGCAAGGTCAACACTCAAACAAATATGTCATCGTCTACGAATTAGATTATGATTATTTAAAGTAATACGATTTCACCTTGTACTAATATAATGCCTAGAAGATTTTCTTTTATATATAAAAAAGAGGGATAGTGTTCCTACACGTTCATAGTGTTTTAAAGCCTGAATACTCGACTAACTCAGCAACTATCTGATCCAAGTAACTTTGAAATTCAACTTGGTAACCTGTAATTTTCAATTATGAAAAAAAAATTAAGAAATAGAAAATTTTAAAAATTATGAAAAGAGATAAAATCACGAAAAAATAGTTAAATTAAGAAAACTTTGAGGAAAAATTAAACAATATATAAAATATAAATGAATTTTAATTAAAATTTCAAATAGAGATTTTATTGCCATCTCTTCCACCTCTCTATAGAACAGTTACTAATGAAACCAAGGGTCTTTGAGGGTCTGTTTGATAACGCTTTAGCTTATGAATTCTATGGATTTTGACTCTCAATGAGCCATTTTGAAGTAGAATCGTACTTGGCAACTCGACAATTATAAATGTACATCTATAAACTTGCTCCATAAAGATATTAAATATCAACTTTTACCAAAATATGTGGACAATATTTTTCTTCTTGTAGGGCACGTACGTTAAGAGGGAATATAATAAAAAGGTTCATTCATTGTTGGTGTTAGATCTTACAGACATATTTTGTATCTTATAATTCATGATTAGATAATAATATGGATGGTACGTGGGTTTGCAAGAATAACAACACATTAGGAAAATAAGCAATATGTATGAGAATGACTCATGAACACATTACATATGCTCCAACTCAAAAGGTGAGAAAATATGTATTCTATTTTCTGATACATGGTAAGTCCAACACTCAAACAAAATAATTTTTAATTATGAAAAAAAAAATTAGAAAATTTAAAAAACAATTTATGTTGAGAAAAATTAAGCAATCTATAAACAAAATTTAATTAAAATTCCAAATGGAGATATAATTGCCATCTCCGCCCACCCCTTTATATGATTACTAATTAATGTAACCAAGGGCCTTTGAAAATTCTTTCGAAACCAAGACCCATTATATCCACATTGCAAATCCAAAGATGTGAATAATTTTATGGCTTGAAAATCTATCATCAATCACAAGTCTCGTGGAGTGGTAGTTGGCAAAATTGCATGCATTTCATATGAAAGATATGGGAGAAATACTTTTGTTCGATAGTGTATTCTTATACAGAAAGGATGAAATAATCAACTCACCACACTAATAAGGATGTCCCTGGATGCACTCCTATTGGTCTCTGTACTGATACAACAACCACACAGCAGATCCTTTTCCTAAGAGAGATATTCAGAATCCTTAAATCCCCATCAATAATAGACTTTGTAGTAATGATCACCCCACCAAAATTTTTTATTAAGTTTGATTTTTTATTTTGGTGGCATGAATGGGAATAAAAATTGATGACATGACATGAATACGGATAAATAGATACGATCTTGACAAAAAGTATTTCATTATCGTTGAATAACATCGAAATCTTCCAAATTTGAAGTCTATATCATATTTTTTACATTATCATCTAAAAAGTCAAAGTTCTTGTTCTTGATTTATCAAAAAATATACTTAGAAAATTGTTTGAAAAAATTTAATCCTATGGCAATTTTTTTTCTAAACTAACAAGTATAGAGAATATCTCTAGTCGGATTCCAAAATTTGACATGTGAACAAGTAATGTGGCAAACTATATGAATATCTGGAAAATTGTCTAGATTAATTGTCTGACTCCAAAATTCAATTGTCGTTATTTTTTTTTTTGCATATTCTTTTGTATTTTCAATAATTTATTTATTTTTTAAAATGTTTTATATTTTACTTAAAATTTTCGAAATTCTATTTTTAAAATTATTTTATATTTTACTTAGACCCAACGAACCATTAATAAACATTGGCTACACAACCAAAAATATATATGACATGCACATGGGGGGCAGGATCCAAATCATCTCCTATTGACTAGTTGCGCCAGTCATGATAGCATGGCTGGAGTGCATTCAGCTAGCAGTTTAATCCAACTGTGTGATCACAGCTGATGCCTATCCAACTACAAGAAAGGATTTGGGTCTAGGGGGCATGGTTTGAACAACGAAAATAGTGCTCATGTAGGCATTCATATTATATATTATTATTGTAAGAGCTTGTGATGGTGTAGATTAGTGATCTCATAGTTTAATATTTTATTCATTAAAAAAAAAAAATGGTTAGCTCAGAGTTATTTTTTCCTCATCGTAAACTCAGTCCGAATAACACTTTTTAGATGGTAGAATAAGGGAGAGGGTTCTTGAGCTATTGCCTGAGCCCACCAATGGATGCAAACAACAAAAGCTTGGTCAATGAGGAGAGAGAATATCAGAAGAAAGAAACATAAAATGGAATATTGACGTAGCTCCCACTAATCAGCGATTCAAATAACATTTTCCATTAAAATAAAATTTCAATTTGAGATTCTTTTAGGGGAAGAGATGATCGAGAAGTTTTGTTTTTTATGCCAAGGTGGGCCCAAGGCATGGAGGGGGACTGGGCACTCAGGGTAGAGTGGTGTTGTGCACCTGATGGGGAATAGGAGAGTCAATCACTCGACCTCCTGAATTTACACCAACGTTCACTGGCCTAGTAGCCACCATGGATTCACATCCTCTCCTCCCTGAGATTATCCTCTCCTCCCTGAGATTTGGGAGGAGAGGCGGTGGCCTGGATGGATGGCCGATACCTGACTCTCGGGTGAATCCAGGCCCTACATCCAAGCCGACACCCCCTGTCGGCTCAGCTTGTCAGCTCTGGTGTAGGCTTGGATGGAAGGCTCGGATTCATCCGAGAACCAGGTGTCGGCCATCCATCCAGGCCGCTGCCCATCTTCCTGAATCTCAGGGATGAGAGGATTTGAATCCTAACCACCATTGGGATGCAAGTACTCGGAATCGGGACAGCAAATGCAATCTAATTTCTAGTTCAACTAGGGTGAATTAGCCGCCAAAAACCCTAGAATCGGGCTTAAATGTGTGAAATATCAAATACGAATCTAAATCATTGCTGAACCCTAGAATTGGAGCCGAATCCTCAAACCGTGGTTACAAGCTTTTCCTTACAGGAATAGTTGTCACAATTGTTTCATTTGTTTTGACGTAAAATTTTATATATAAATTTTTTTTTTCATGTTTGTTTCTAGTAGATAAAAGAAACATTAAGTTTATTTTTCATCCCTTTAAAGATTACTATATTTTACTTATTAGAAATAAATATTTAAATTTTTTTATATATAAAATGTTAAATATAAAATTTTGCGTTATAAATTTACGTCAAAAGAGAAATAGCAAATTGGAAAACAAAACCTGGCCTCCCATGACTGGTAAGGCAGGCAATCGAGTTATTTGCCATGTGACTGGACCGAGTCTTCACCTGTCCAGGTAGGTTGGAGTGTAGGTCCCACAGTATTTTACCAGCCAAATCAAATCCTTAAAACCAATACTCACGAGGAATGGTGGTTTTCAGATGTATCATTATCAACTACTTAATTAGTATAAAATAAGCCCACCATATATATGGTTGTCCATCTGGCACGTGGCAGTGAATATAGGTGAGATCTTGTGCTACAAAATCTGACACGTGGTAGTGAATATAGATGAGATTTTGTGCTTCAAAATCTGACACGTGGCAAAGAATATAGTTTGTTGTGCATGCGTAGATTTATCAACATAGAGACTAAAACTTCATATTATCTTAAGCTATGAAATATAATTCATTTTAAAACTGCTATTTGATCGTCCCATTCAGTGCTAGTGGACCGGACTCCCTTGTCTCAAAGGTGGGGTTTCGAGGGTGCAGACCTTGAAACCAGATCCTCTGTAGTGATTGCCAAATAGAAATGGGATCCTGGCTACTCATAATGTATCGAGACACATGCCAATGCACTATGAGTGATCTGAATCTTCACTGTCAAGAGGCATTCACTAAAGAAGATTTTTTTTCCCAGACCTTGACTCAAATTTTATGAGATAGTTTTATTAGGGACAATCTTGTAATTTTGGGGTTTAGGGTTTTCGTGTGTGTGTGTGGTGAAAAGTAATTCTGAGATGACAATCTTGTACTTCCGAGGTCTGGGGTTTCTTACTTTCTTATATAAATGGTGTAATCTTGTAAAAGATGTATTGAACTTATTCTTAACTTATTCTTTAGAATAATGGAATCGATGATTGATCGCATCATCGTGATATAGTTCGATAACCCATACACATTATACGGGTGATCAACTACCTATAAATCAATATATTGTATTTCACTTTTGATTTCTTTTCACTATTTTTTTTATTGCTACTTTGTTAATTCTTACAAAACCATTCAATAAAATTCTAAAAAATAATTTTTTTTTTTAAAGAAAGATAAAAGGTAGGGTGCTGGTATAGCTCCCACTCCACTGATCAGATAACCTTTTTCCCACAATTTCATAGGAAAAAAAGTGGTTTTAGTAGATAGCAACCTTTATGATTCTTTACTGATCTCCCCCCTACATTTATGATTCTTTACTGATCTCCCCCCTACATTTATGATTCTTTGTTCTTGTCTTACATTATAGCACACGCTATATACGTCACAAAGAAATCCATAGCATGTGTGAAGACAGAATCAGAAACCGAAGCTTTTCACTTTCTTTACTCTAATTACATTAGTTGATGACATGGTCAAGTCAAGTGGTCAACAACTTTTTGTTTGGAATTTGCTTTTCTCTTTAATTACCTCCTCGTTTTGTGATGGTAATTACAATCGAATCCTACGTGTCCAAATCTCATTCTATTTTCGCCTGAATTGACCCGTGTCCAAATTTTCAATCAATTTTCACGTGGTCCATTTTCTTCCCATCCAAACAAAGTCATTTCAACTTATTTAAATCACACATTTTTCTCATAGTCATACAAGGGTTTTCTGTCTGGCTGTGACGAAGACCAATAGAAACGTACACACACACATCCACTTAGGGGCAAGGTAGTCATTTCATCTATCATATGTCTGGGCACAGGTATAGATTGCTAAGACAAATCTTTTCTCTATGACAACAGTGTTCCATCTCCGTTAGATTGGCACAAAATCCAACCTTTTCCAGACTCAAATACTAATAATGCGCCCTATATTCAACATTATTGTGGATCTTGACTTCTATCTCTGATTGGGACGAAGACCAAGGGAACACAGACATCCAATTAGAGGCAAGGAGGATGTCATTTCATTCATCCTGTGTCTGGGTACAGGTACAGATTGTTCGGACAATAATCTTTTCTTTGTGATAGCGGCATTTTGTATCCATCAGATTGACAAAATCTAATCTTCTTTAGACCCAAATACCAATAATACCCCTTGTATACGAGATTACATTAAATATTGATTTTGGTCAATGTAAAGTAGAATATGCTTAATTAAAACCCTTAAAAAAAAAAAAGATAATGTGAAAGAGATCAAAATCAAAGTAAAATCTTTATTCATGGTGGACCAAATGAGAGGACAAGTGGTTGGGTCTAAGTATTGGCTGCTGCTTCAAGAGTGTTGTGGTTGAGAAGGAAAGGATATTCCAAGAAGATAGAACAAAGACTTAGAAGACTCAATTCAAATTTAGATAACGTTTGTCTCCAGTCCCCTTCACTTTCGGAAAGTCTCTTTCCACCATTTTTCCTTTCCACTCGTTTCTAGCTTGTTTCTTTCCCAATTCCCACCCTCTTCTCTTTCTAATTAAGAAATGGAACAAAAAAAAGTGGAAAAGCAAAAAGATAGGGAATAAGATTGAAAAGCAAAGATAGGGAAGAAGCTCTAAGGATCGATCTTGGTATCGCAGCCGACCTCGAATAACATGATGAAATGACGAAAAACATCTTTCTGTTCGATCTGTTGGTTGGAATGGCAGTCGACCTCGAGTGACGTGATCAACCGTCACAAACCATCACAAAACATCTTTTCGATCGATCTATGCCATCAAATCTGAATTACTATTTTTAGATCAAGAGGAGCAGAGAGTAGAAGTAGTATAGAAATCCTCTCCTGTCAGAGTTTGGGTGGGAGAATTGGTGGCCTAGATGGATGATCGCCACCTGACTCTTGGGTGGATCCGAGCCTTCCATGCGAGCCGACACCACAACCGAAAAACTAAGCCGACAAGGGTGTCGGTTAGGATGGAGGGCTCGGATCCACCCGAGAGCCAGGTGGCGACCATCCATCCGGGCCACCAACTCTCCCGCCCAAACTCAGGCGGGAGAGGATGTGGATCTGTAGAAGTAGAGATTTTTATGGAAAAACAAATCTACTCTGATCATTATGGCTATGACCTTGTCGATCTGAACACGTAAGGATCACGTTTTTGCATCATAAAAGTTACAAGGGGTGGAATTACTCAGGTGGAGGTAATTCGTTCATGCAATTTCTCATTATTTTGTTATAGAGTCTGGTAAATTGTTGAGAAAATCTAGACAGTCCATATAATTGGGGATGAGAGTTTCTTTATGAATTTTAAATAGAACATTGTAATTACCTATCAAGTTGGGACTTATTAGGTTGGAGGGTTATTACTCTCGTTCGTGTTGTTGCACAAATCGAAGCAAGGGTTGTGGTTCCTGGACTATGGGTTCATAATGTATTATATAATCCCTTAATTCTATAATACATTACCAAACAAAACCTAAATATACATATTACAAGATACAATAATCATAAACAAAAGTTTCAATACATGGTCTAGTATATAAACAATTATCATTTTAAATTTGACAGGGAAACTCGATTGATGTAGGGATAATTCTTGTGCAAATCGAATAGCTGAGTAATGATTGTTCATTTCTATCAAAAAAAAGAAAAAAGAAAAGACTGTTTATTATACCAACTATGTATAAAAATCATCCAATCATAAGAAGGTTAATAAATTTATCTACATGGCCAAAAGAAAAAAATGTTATCCATGTCAGCATACAATTATTTTTTTTACCAAAAATATCTATATCTTTTCATCAAAATTTCATTTAATTGCCACTTTAATAGACTGAAAACAATCGTTTTTCTACATCACATACTATATCATCTACCAGCTAATTTTCTTTAACCACAAACACCAAGTATATAACAAACAGTTGCCACCATGATCAGAAACACTCGGTCCACATAAAATGAATCTTCCACCAACCCATGCAACCCAATGGAAGCATACAAAAAATGCCACACAATTCATATATAAGGGCCCACATATTAGGAAAGAAAAATAATTTTTAAAGGGTGCATGACACCATGGCCATTGTTCACCCATATAAATAATATAAATTTTTTGAATATATATAATACAAAAGTTAAAAGATACAAAGAGTCAACAGCCGACGGTATGTACAACAATCTCATTTACAACACGCAAAGAAAAAGCAAACTCGGAAAAAAAAGAATTATACAACCTCTGTGGTGGTGGCACTGAGGTGGAGTGGGATTTAACTTATGGTTTTTAGGACTTTTAATGATTTGGGTTTTCATAAAACATTATAATTAATAATATAATAATATAATAACAGTAAATAATCATAAAAGCAAGTGAGATATTAACAATAATATCCATCCACGTCGTTGTTAGGCTTTGACTTAAGAAGAGGTAGCGGGACACATCCCTCATGAAGTTTGGAATTTTGGATCATTTGGATAAGCTGAGTTGCGTCAAGCACGCATTCTATATATATATATATATATATATATATATATATATATATATATATATATATATATATATATATATATGCGATGCACGTATTATTTATTCCAATTATCCATTCCAATTTGAAATTTTGCTCTTGTGGATAATTACTTGATGTCTAATGAAGAACCAAAGAACAAATTATAGAATAAAACGTGTACTATTATAAGTACCTTTGTACACGAGAGGAAGCAGCTTATATGGAAAATGAAATGAGTTATGGTTGATTTTGGAGGGTAGAAAATAAAGAAGAATTTCTTTTGAAGAAAATAGAGCACAAAAGAATTAAAAAAATAAAAAATAAGATAATAGTTATATGATACAATTTGGGAAGGTATTAGATAGAATCATCATCCATTGAAAAATGATAATTAAAAAATTGAAAACTAAATTGAAAACTAAAAAAAGCAGGAAGGAAATTGAAGTTGATCATGGCTTTGCTTTGTACCAACCAGCATTAACCTTAGCTCTCACCTTTTATGTGGAGCCAGGTGTGCCTTGGGAGTATGCATGCCATATTCAAGTCAATAGGGCATGCATTGCAACAAGGTTTAAAAACTCGAAATTGATCAATACAAGATTGGTCTCCATTGATTTCAATTTGAATCCAATTCAAAATATTGAATTGTCCTAAAATGGACAGACTTGACTAGGATTGATCCACTAGAAAGTGAGTCTTGCATGTCATATCGAGCTAGTCAATAAGGCATTCATTGTAGGGGTGAATGAACGCCGCTGAAGTCATGACGCTGTGTGTGTTGTGAGTCAGTGTCGACGCATTCGTTATTGGTTTATCCAATCTTGTCTATCTTCCATCCTTGGAAGTCTTCTTAGCGTGAGACTACATATGAATGTCCAAAAGTCAACTTGTTAACCATTAATAATCTCCCATCTCCACTAACTAATGACTAGATTGCAAAGTTTACTTTTGTTCATACAATTTTTAGGAAAAAATTAAAGATCCCTACGATAACAGTGTGGAAAATTAAAGATCCCTACGATAACAGTGTGGAATGCCTTCCCACACCCTTTGACATTCTAATCATGTGAGCCTTCCATGGACAATCTTTCTTCTCTAACCCTGTAGATCTCTTATTGATGATGAAACCATTTTCCTATATGTGATTGTTGTGTGGAAAACTCCCTCACAGTAATGTAGGCATACGAAACCCTCTCCCTAATTTTTAGTATTTGGAAGTTGTAGATCTAAAAAGTCGACCTAAGAGTCTAGCTATGTATGGATGTAATGTTGTAACCGTGGCTACTTTGTGTCAGCATTCCCATGTCATGTTCTATCAAAGATCTTTACCTATATATTGATGTATCCACCAGCAAAAGAAAAAAAAAATATACATGGATAGCTTACTTTTCTTATTAAAATCTTGTCACAGATCAAGTAGTTGTATATATTATGTTAAATTAACTTTCAATGTTTCTGGAAATAAGATAGTTTATCTCCTTGATGTGCTCTTAAACACTTTAATTTTTTGGTAGATGTGTTCCTAAGCACTTACTATAGCGGACACCATTTAGTTGGGATAAAACTTAATTGTTGTTATTGTTGTTGTTGTTGTTATTGTTGTTCTTAAGCATTTACTTTAATTAAAAGTAACGGCCTACCAACCTAGTTACTATACGTCAAGTGTAAGGAATACCTAAATCCATTTGGAAGAATATTCAAATTTATCTACAAAATTTTGAAGTCCTAAGAGAGAGTTTGAGTGATGTCCTTAAATTGATACATATGTGAATTATACAGAATACCCTTGTGTACAACAAAAGGATATTAAACAAAAGGGAGGAAGTCATCAAGATGGTTTTAAATAATTAAAGTGTGGTTCTCTATTGCATGAGTATGATTTGTGTTAGAATATGATGATATCTCAAGAAGATTTAAGTCTTTCTTTGGCATGTATTATATAATTAATTATATAATACATTATGATATACGTAGTTGTTTGGTATGAATTATGGTACTTATTTATATTTAAAATAAATTAATATAATTCAAAATCTACAAATAGGTTAGAAGGTGTTTATCATTATTGTAATAATCTATTATCTTTTGTATAAAATGGTATTAAATAGTTATTATCTATGTCTCATAATTTATTCTTATAAATAATTTATTTTAAATAACTCATAAACATAAATATAAACTATACCAAAGAGAGTCTAACTAAAAAGTAAAGTTGTAATAGGAGGTTGGCTAGGTGGTATTATGGGATATTTGTCCATATTTATACAGAATTTTCAAACCATATGTAACTTCCAAAATAAAATCATTATCCATGTCAAAGTACCACACAAAGTCAACTAGTGAAGGATTTAGAAGAGATGAGGTTAAACCAATCTTCCAATTAATTAACATGTTTAGATTTATTTCTAAATAACTGACAATAATGGGGGAATTATTTTTAAACAATTAACAATATTAAGGGGGACATATAACTAACTTACCTTCAAAATCAGAAGATGAGAACTTAAACCAAGAAATGGATTTCCCAACAACATCAATAATTATATCCCAACTAAATGGGGTCGACTACATAGATTCTTTCCTTCTAATCAAAGTAGATTTCACAACTAATCTAAAAAAGACGTAATTATAAACGAAAGCTCTCTTCATGATGTGCCAGATAGGATTCATTGCCTTATTGTTATGTCAAGTATGAAATTGCTACATACTTAGGTCTCAATTTTATTATGTCTATGGGGTTTTTATTTTTTATTGTTATGGGATAATAAAGATACGGCAGACTATGCCCCAGCATTTTTTTTTATTTCTCTATTTTGACATTGCTTTATTAAAATCATCAGTGCTTGTCTATGATCCTAGGCTATGTTTGATAAGGTAAAAGTAATGATGAAATCAATTATAAATTTATATGTCTTTCTCTTTCCATTTTTTTCAAAAGTTTTCAATTATTTATTTATTTATTTAGAAACATAGCTCTACTGTTCCTATGGAAATAAAAATAAAAAATACAAAATAAAAAAAAGAAGAGGAAGATAGCACGAGATCAACTATTGACTGAGGGATATGTGGTGAATAGAAAATTCCGCCGAATCTATTATTGTAATTAAGCTTTTTTCAACAAACCATTTGCAAAATATGCTGAAAAGAATCAGCATTGTAATATTCTAAAAAGAATACAAATGTATGCCTAACAAAGACATTTAGAGAGAAGATTAAGCAAAGAAATGTTGTGTCAACATTGCAGTTTTTATATATACCATTTAGAGTTTTTTAGACTATCTCATTGGTTCAATCGCAAGTACTTTAAAACTGGAAAAGATCAATGAAATTATTATTTTTTTATTTCCAATCAAAGTGAAAGAAAATACAAGACTGAAATATAGATCGCTATGTTTATTAGTATCCATTATTTGAAGTACACCGGGAAAGGAGCAGACAAGACTGATAGAGAACACAGTGAGGAACGTCTCCGTCAATAGATATGGATACGGGCATGTTATTTTTTATGTTAATTTATTACTACTCATTGTTTCTTGTTTCTGCTGATGGCAATGCTGAAGGTTGAGTCTTAACTTGTTTTTTTTTTTTTTTTTTTTTCGTTGATGGGTATGCCGAAGGTGGAGTTCTAAGTCAATCGCTACTTTGTATTTAGTCTAGGTTGTCGTAGCTTTTTTTTTTTTTTCTTGGTCTAGGTTGATGACTACGATGAAGGTGGAGTTCTAAGTCAATCGCTACTTTGTATTTAGTCTGGATTTTCTTAGCTTGGTTTTTTTTTATTTTTTTTATTTTTTTATAATTATTATCTTGTTGATCTCTGCTGATTGCTATGCCTAATGTGGACTTCTAAGTCAATTGTTACTTTGTATTTAGTTTGGGTTTTCCAAGACTTAATTGTTGTGACATTTTTTATTTTTTTGTTAATATATTCTTTTGCTGATCTTTAGTTTAAAAAAAAAAAATCCCTATCAATTGTTTTCCTTCACCCACGGTTTGGAAAAACTTTCAATTCAGTAACGTAAATAAAAGAGAATCCATGCATTTTGAGTTTTTTTCTCTCTCTCTCCATTCCCATCCTTCAAACTCTAAATGTATGTGCATGCACTGATGCTTATTATGCATGTCGTTCATTCTTTTAAGTAGAGGAGGGCAATTAAGGTCAAGGAATGGCTAAACCAATAACTAATTCATTATATGAATATCTTAGACGACAAAAAGGTAATTAGCATTGGACCACAAAGATGATACATTGAGATTGAGCGCACACGGTTTTTGTCTGATGAGAGAGAGAGAGAGAGAGAGAGAGAGAATTTCCTTCCAAGCATTGCTATAGCTTTCACGTGTGCTGCAGCAGCAGTTTGATTCCCAAGAATATAGAAATAGTATTGATAGAGATTTATTTATTTCTCCAATGATTGGTCTTACTTCAAAGAGATTTGAGGAGGGTATCCGTGATGGTCGTCTCTGTTGCAGAAGAATGCAGTTCCGACCTCCTGCCCACTTCGCCTGCATCTTTAATTTTCTGGTTGATAGATTCGTACATGTTGTTTTTATTTTGCAGAGAAGGGTTCGTCCCTTATTGTTTGTTGGTTCATGATTTTTTCTTTTTGGTGAAAAGAAACTATTCATGATGATAATAAAATAAGTAGTTAACTGGTTCAAGTTTGGTATATGTGCAATACCAGATCGAATCAGAACAAAACCCGTGACATCGAATATTGCATTTGCTTATATCACGGGATCATGAAACTTTGAGATTCTGGTCCCATGAACAAACAGAGAGAGAGAGAGAGAGAGAGAGAGAGAGAGAGAGAGAATGGGCCATCTATATATGGGATTTTCACATGTCTTCACCCTTATTTGTTGCATGTATGCATGCAGTTATGAGATTAAATCAGTTTTAAAACTAGGAAACCAAGCATCCTTTTATGGTGCTATTTAATTGGTTAGAAGTAAAGCTGTGTAATGTGTTTTGTAACATTAATATTTATCATGAATAAAAAAAAGAGAAATTTGCATCTCATTTTATGGGTTCTACTCTCTAGCATGTGCAGCCAAATGCATGCTTAGTTATACTTCATGGGTCCAACAGATCTATAAAACCCTTTTCCTTAGTTAAAATTCACTTCATCAGTAACCAAGACCCTGAAAATCTTGGAATACTCAACATCCATTTACATGTTAGTATAATATATAAATAAAATTCTATTATTAATTATTTAAAAGCTAATTTTAATGTGAGAAAATAGTCGTATAAGAGAAAACACACACTTGTAACCAATGAATTGAAATATTTAAGGTAAATTAAAATAAATTATTTAAATAAATAGAAAAAATATTTAAAAAGCAAGGATACATGTGTTATTGACAATGGGCTGGGCACCTCATCTTTGTGTGGGTCACATCTTTTAAGAAGAAAGTATGATAACAAAATGGAGACTCAATAAATTTCTCTCATAGGATAGATAAATTTCTTCATTTGTGGGTTTAAAAAAGATTTAAAAAATGGAAAATCCTTTCAGCAAATATTTTATTATTCATCATTTTTCTAAAAAGTTAGGATCTTATTTAAATACATAAAGATTGAAATTATAATGAATTAGGAAATGACTCATGTATCAAAAAGAGGAAACAAATGAACTTGAAAACCATTTTCCTTTTCTTTGATGAAAATTAATGAAAAGAAAAGGGAATCTCATGGTTCTCCAGTTCACGTGGAAGCTTAATGAGTAGTAACTTTATAGACAAGTGATTCTCAAAGTCCCTTTCTCACATGTCAAGTTTCAATTGAATCATAGTTGGCTTAGTGGTAAAATAAAAGATTTCATTTTCTTCAATGAAATCAAAAAAGTAATGGAGATCTGTTGGTTCTTGAGGTCATATGGCAAGTTACATATGGTAGTAACTTTATAGACAAGTATATCTCAATGTCTTCTGTTGACATGTCAAATTTCCGTCGAATCTTAGTTGGATAGTGGTAAAATAAAATTCATTTTCTTTCATAAAAAAAGGCTAAGGCGATCTCATGGTTCGCTAGGTCATGTGGCAAGTTAAATGTTGTAGTAACTTTATAGACAAGTGTACCTCAAGGTCTTTTATTCACTTGTCAAATTTCCGTCAGATGTTAGTTGGCATAGTGGTAAAATAAAATTCATTTTCCCTCATGAAAAAAAAGAGATAAAGGAAATCTCATGGTTCGCAAGATCATGTGGCAAGTTAAATGCGGTAGTAACCTCATAGACAAGTTTATCTCAAGGTCTTATGTTCAAATGTCAAATTTATGTCGGATCTTAGTTGACCTAGTGGTAAAATAAA
Source organism: Protea cynaroides (assembly GCA_028583415.1). Taxonomy (NCBI): domain Eukaryota; kingdom Viridiplantae; phylum Streptophyta; class Magnoliopsida; order Proteales; family Proteaceae; genus Protea; species Protea cynaroides. Next base: position 84,652,689 of record CM053265.1, on the reverse strand, counting down.
ATTCATTTTCTTTTGTGAAAAAAAAAAGAGACAAAGACGAGCTCATGGTTTGCCAAGTCATGCAGCAAGTTAAATGTGGTAGTAACTTTATAGGCAAGTGTATCTCAATGCCCTCGGTTCACATGTCAAATTTCTAACAAATCTTAATTGGCCTAGTGGTAAAAGAAAATTCATTTTCCTTCACGAAAAAAAAAGAGAGGCAAAGACGATCTCAAGCTTCGCCAGGTCATGTGGCAAGTTAAATGCTGTAGTAAGTTTATAAATAAGTGTATCTCAATGTCTTTTGTTGACATGTTAAATTTCCTTGGATCTTAGTTGGCCTAGTGGTAAAATAAAATTCATATTGATCTCATGATTCCCCAGGTCATGTGGCATGTTAAATGTAGTAATAAGTTTATAGACAAGTGGATTTTAGGGTTCATCACATGTTAAATTTTAGTTTGATCGTAATGGGCCTAGTGATAAAATAAAAGATTGAAAAATACAAGGCAAAGGAGAGTATAAATATGAAAATGTGGACAGATAACAAATAAATGAATGCATTGATATATATATATATATATATATATATATATATATATATATATATATATATATATATATTTGATTAAATCTGACATATGATTAATCCAAATAAAATCTTTATATATTCATCCAAGTCAGAATGCAATATCAATATCAACATAAAGGAAAAAAAAAAAGGAAGTACATAATATAGGCATATACTTCTACCTCTATCTCTCTTCTTTAAAATTTAAATTCTCTTTCTTTTTTTTTTCTCTCTCCTCCAAGTCTTCTTATACTTCCATTTTTCTCCCCATACCAACATAAATAAGTTGAGATTCTAATAAATAATTTCTTTATAAAAAAAAGAAAGGAAAAAAGAATTCTCCTTCTTACTAACTTAATCCCAAAAGGAGACCGAAACACTAATTAAGCTTGCGATCGAGCACTGATTGGCGGCATCTCCGCCGCAAACTTAGATTCATCATTTGTCATGTGTGGAAAAAATCTACTAATCTATCATCCTTCTATGTACATAATTAATCTAGTAAAAAAAAAAAAGAATCATATACTGCCAGCTTGTACTTCTGTCTCTATTGTTTTCTTCTTTAAAATTAAAATTCTCTTTCTTTTTTTCTCACTCCTCCAAGTCTTCCAATTTTTCTCCCCCTTCCCAGCATAAATGAGTTAGGGATTCAAAATGACTTGTTTATAAAGAAAAGAAAAAAGGACTTCTCCTTTTTCCTAACTTGAATCCCAAAAGGCGACCCAAGTGCTAACTAAGCACGCGATCACACTGATTTGCGGCATCTTCGCCAGTACTTCCGCTAACTTAAAAACTCATCTGCAATTGCCACGTGTGGAAATGATCTGATCTAATCTATCATCCTTTCTAAATTTGGTTCTCCGAGAGTTTAGCTAGAAGAACAGAGAGCTATGAAATCCAACGTTCTTCACTTATTTATGAGAAAACAAAGAACAAAAGAAACCACTTTCTTGACAGAAACAGACACACTTTTGCTGTTCCCCGTTATGATATGATTCTCTAGTCTCTTCTTCTTTTATTTCCCAGTTTTAAAACTGATTTTTTTTTTTTTTTTTTTTTTTTTTGGAAAACCCAAAAAAAATTTAGTCGGTAAACCACTATTTTCATTTCTGAAATCATAAAAAGTCAAAAGTAAAGCAGAAAAATAGTAATAAAAAATAATTTTGTCGGTGGTTGTTCCCACAGATCTACGTTCTTTCAGGTTGCAGGCCGGCTGTCTCGCCTTTGTAACAACCCAGAAACTCAGGACATGCACACATGCAGGAAGTGTAGGATAGGATGAAAAAGAAAGAGAAAAATATTAAATAAAATTTAATTTTCCAGCAACCTGATTTCATTCAACCCATCAACAGATTCCAATTTGATGTACAGAAAATTCAACAGCAGGAATTTTCCAGCTTACGATTTACAGGGAAAAGTTTCTGTAAAAGACGACGTGGTGGTGTTGGTGTTGGTGTTGGAAGGGTTTTTAATATTAAAAAAGAGGTGGCGCATGCGCCGAGGTAAGTGGCGGGAGTTTTGACTGTTGGCACGTCAGAAACACGTGGGTCTCTGGAAAAGATGGACACATATAGGACTCTGCGGTTGGGTGGGACCCACTTGACGGTTGACCGTTTCTAGGTGAATACGACGGTTTCTTGCTGCCGACAATACTTGGCTCGAGGAAGAAAGAAAGAGCGGTAGTTATTGCTTAACACGTGACCGGACAAGTACTGTCATGGGGTGGGGGGGGTGGTCACGTTCACGTTCCTCTAATAAGTAGTAACGAGTCATATCGGAGATCAGTAAGAACGAACGAGTGGGGCAAGGGAGCACACTCAAAAGTGGTGTCCTCTCGTAGTCTCTTGTGCAGGAGCAACCAGAAACTGAGATTTTGTGTGTGATTATATATGAATTTGGTAAAAGCTAAAAGGGTTTTACATGTGATACAACTCTTAAATGATGAATCCATGCATCCATCAAAAAGTTATGAAATGCTTTAAATCAGGCCATCAAATCAAATCTTATTAAATAGACTAACTTTAAAAGGTACATAGCTAGTTCAATTGCCGAACAATTTATAATATCTCAGGAATTAGTGAAAGGTTTTAAGTTCGACTCTTCCTCTTACGTTATTCACATGAGATATTAAATAGGGTTAGAAAAGATATTAAATATCGTTCTTTCTAACCCGTTGCCTAATCTCTCTCTCTTTATATATATATATATATATATATTCTAATGTATTGATATCCATGTAAATGAATTTCAATCTTTCGATACAATCGAAAGTCTCCAACAACAGGAGAATACAAATCAGCTCTTGATGGAGGATTTTGTCAAATTAGACAATTTTAATTTAAAATCATTATTTTATTGGAATCAATTTTTTCAAAGGATTTTAAAAAGACTACGCATGCAATTGATGAAATGATTCAGGATAGTTATCACATATATAAAAGTACGAGGATACAATCGCCATTTGAATTATTTTAGATCAGGTTTCAATCAATATAGGACAGATATATTGCTACAATATTTCTCTCTCTCTCTCTCTAGACCACGAAAAGGTGAAGAGCGGCAGCTTTCCTGTTCCTCTCCCCACATGGGTACCCTTCTATGATCCATCACCATCAATAAATATGAGACCCATTAAACATAAATCAATGGATTCATGGGAAGATACCCACGTGGGGAGTGGATCTTTTCCGTATATGCATCCTTCATGTAAGGGGAAAGGGCATTTTGAGAAAAAAAAAAAAAAGAAGAAGAGAGGACAGGTGTCTAATGGTGAGAAGATCTAGGACCTAGTTACAATACTATGTGGGATCCACTAGATCAAAATCGAGGCATTATGTTAAGGAAATGTTGATCCATTTCTAGGCTGACAAAGTTTATGATAAGCAACTACTGCATTAGTCACTATATTGGAAGAAACATAAATAGCCATGTGAGTAGGTGCTTAATGAATCTAAACATGTGAATGATATTCTAAATATAAAAATTGGTAATTGAGATTATGGACCTGCATCTTTTTCTGTTGTTCAGTCCCGTCAGTCGTTCATCGAACAGGCTGGTATGATTAGCATACATGTCAACGCATCTTAGTCTGCCTCAATCCGTTTGATAGATGACTGACGGGCTAGCTTTTAGACAAGAATCTTTTTCCTGAAATATATATATATATATATATATATATACTTTTTGAAGGATAATCCTAAACCTCGAGGATCGATAGATGACTTACACTCACTTACACGTAGGCATACCTTATGTGGGATTCCATCACCATTCTTATCTAATGGGTTCCATATTTTAAAGGCAGTTCCCATATCCCATGGATGGTGATAGAATCCCATGAAAAATACACAAACGTGCATATGAATAACCGGCTTCAACTCAAAAGAATATGCTCTCAAATACCTTTGACAGCTCTTTTCTAAATACCTTCTTCGCTTAAACAAACAATGCATGTGAAAGGGGTCACCTTGACGAGCCCTCTATAAGATTTTAAATGCTTTCTAACAACCCAATTTAAGAGAATCTATAATGAGGTATATGGTATATGGGGGTGTTGTATATATTTCCGTCGCTAAAAAGATGTTGTAGATAACAGCTTCTCCTTCTAATGAATGGCTCATATATTAAGCAACTCTTCTACAAAAACAATGCATGATTAAAGAAAAGGGAAATTTACAGCTATCTTCATTGTGGTTTGCTCGAATTTCAATTTTCTCCCAAAGATTTCAAACAATTACAATTACCTCCCCTACAACAGGTTATATATATTACAACTAAATCCACTCCATTAGACATCTTCTGATAAATGTTGACGTGTAATGACAAGTAATTTTATGACAAACAACCCCCCCCCCCCCCATTAAGGGGGTGAAGTTCCTAATTGACCCTCAAAACAAAAGGCAAAAGGTCCCAAGGTTGAAACGTCTCTTCTCCCTCTTCTTCATTTCGATCCCGTACGAAGGAGAGACGACCTCCTGCGGCCCTAATCGTTCTCCTTCTCTTCTACTCTGTCACCCTGCAACTTCACAATCAGGTTTAAAGTTGAGATGCCAAGCTAGAGAACTACTCCTCTGTTTCAAAAAATTTCGGAAATTTTTTTTTTTGGGGAAATTCAGTTAGAAATTAAAAGAAACTTTTCAGAAGAGACATGAGGGCCGACAATAGCCATGGCATTTCAGAGGAGAAGAAGAAGAAGGCGGAACAGCAGCAGCTTCCAAAGCCGCCGCCACGGGAAGAGGAGGAAAAGGGAAGAAAAACTGACATTTGGTAAAAGCCTAGGCCAACTATAATGTTTTCAGAACTTTCTCTTAATTAAAAAAAAAAAAAAACCACCTAACCTCTCTCGTACCCGACGATCACAGAAAAAGATCGTTTCTAGTCCGTCCAATCATGCAGTGGCGATCAGACGGACTGGAATCACAAGACACGCCCCCCAATGTATTGGTAGGCATGTCCTTTGATTCCAGTCCGTCCATTCACGGCTGGAAGAACTGGACAGACTAGAGATGATCTCAATCCGACGTTCACCACCGGTTGGCTGGATAGCGATGCTTGCAGCAGATTATTCATCCTTATGTTGAGGGCCCACTCTGACATGTGAACACGTCATGTCGTCGTGCTTTGGCCTTGGATTGTGATTCATGCTACAAAAAATTGTAGGCGATGATTCAAGATTCACATGGACCTTTGCTCTAGATTACCTACATTAGGAATGCGAGAACCAGATGATTCATAGGGATATCAAGACCAACAACATATTGCTTGACGAAGCCTGTGTTAGGAATAAATGCACAATCACGAGAAAGAGACGAAGATCAAGCAAATACACAACACATGATTTGTTATAGTTCAACACCCAAAATCGAAATGCCTACCTTCACCACAGAGAAACAAAGATTCTTTATTGTCAAGAGAACTCTCTACAATTCTCTCCACCACACAATGTCCTCTTTTGCTCAGACCTTATTTAGGTTTTCCCACACAGAAACAATATATAAGGAAACCTAGAAATTTTAATCCCACCACAGTTATAAGATTACCCCCATACCTTAATACAAATACTACCCTTATAATTACGTGGACCCCACAAAATATAAGACACCAACCCAATAAATCTCCACCTAGCTTGGATTCTATAAACCACCTTGAAGAAAATTCGTTGACGTTGATTCTAAAAATCTGTCTCTGCCAAACCAGCATAGCCCACACCCCGTCCAGGTGTCCCATACAGCTCACCGCCGTACGATGTGATGTGACTCCATCTCTCCCATTGCTGCAGCATCATCGGAGAGATCACTTCCATTCACAAAATCCGAAGTAAAAGAAACTCGCTTCTTTCCAGATCTGCACTTGTTCACAACTTGAACTTCTTGCATCTTCTGTCTTCCATCTGTACTCCTTGCCTGAGTTCCAACAGAAGCACCACCTGATTCAACACTCTCTGCAAGTCTGTATAGATCGTCATCCATCTGTCCCTGCATCACAACCATGACCCCTTTGGAGACCTTAAGAACTCCACCTTCAGATGAACACCTGTAGCCTCTCGCATCCAGTGTTCCCAATGAAATTAAATTCTTCGTTAAGTCCGGCACATGTCTAATTCCAGTTACAGTTCGCACAATCCCATCAAACATGCGAATCCGTACAATCCCAATCCCGACAACCTTGTTTTCAGCATCATTTACCATTTTGACTGTACCCTTATCACATTCATGATATGTAGCAAACTGTTCTCTAATTGAACACATATGAAACGAACAATCTGAATCTAAAATCCAATCTGAAGTATCCGTACCAGATGAAGTAGTGAGAAGGAGATCTCCATCACTCCACTCTTCTGTGACACCAACAGTAGATGATTTTTCTCCACTCTCCTTGTCTTCCTTTTTCTTTTTATCCTCCTTATGCTTTGGACAATCCTATCTTATATGACCTTCCTCATCACAATAATAACAAATTATTTTGTGACCTTGTGACTTGGAGCGACCCCTATTTTTGCCATATTCCTGTCTCCCATTTGATCTTCCTCTACCTTGAGCACCAACTGTAACCAAGGCATTACCCTCATCTGACGTCCCCTCACTACTATTTTTTCGTCGTGTCTCATTCATCAGCAAAGCAGCAATAACATCGTCAAGTTTGAGAGTATCCTTATCAAACAACAGTGTAGTCACAATGTAATCAAATGAATGAGGCAATGAGGCCAACATGATAAGTGCCTTGTCTTCCTCTTCGATGTTTACATCAAGAGCAGACAACTCCGTCAGAATCCTGTTGAACTTGTCAACATGCACCTCAAATTTTACTCCATTCGACAAATGAAAGCCATATAATTGTTTCTTAAAAAACAATCGATTTGTCAACGACTTAGACTTGTAACTGCTCTCCAACTTTGTCCAAACTTCTTCTGGATCCTCTAAACCAATGACCTCATGAAGAGTATTATCCGTGAGAAACAACTGGATCGTACTATTTGTCAGATCCCTCAACTCTAGCCACTCATCATCTGTCAACTTTTTCGACTTGTCGTATTTCTTCTTGAGAACCTTAACAGTCCCCTCCCACGTAAGAATATTCTTCACCCGTTGTTGCCACAAGGTGAAATCATTATAGCCATTGAAGGGTTCTATGGAGAATTTTGAACCCTTCGTCGCCATTCTATGAACTCGATCTTTACCTTCTGTGTCTGCCATCAATTTTCAAGAGCTTCAATCACCGTTGATCTTGCACAAGACTATCCGATCGATACCAAGGACACCGAATCTGTTCGATCCGTGCCTTCCAATGAAACTGTAGCACTCAAAAACCCTTGGGACCAATAACTTCTATGTTTTTTCCCTTGTCTTTGGATGATACAACGTACGAACACCGAATCGTACGACCCTTTTTTTTCCTCACCACATTACCGTACAAAGAAAGTAATTTTTTTTTCCTTTCTAAATTCCTTGTAATGATTACTTTTCAAAAGCAATCAATATTCCTGCTACTTTTCAATAGTAATGAGAAAAAAAATCGTACGAAACAATTTATCCACTTTCTAGAAGAGAAAAAACATTCGTACCTTCCTTTTTTTTTTCTTCGATCACGTGAGGAAAAATTCCTCTTTCTCTAATGTTCTTTGCGTACCTCCTTATCTTTTTCAGATCTGTGACTGATTTGTCGAACCTGGCTCTGATACCACTTGTTAGGGATGAAAGCATAACCACAAGAAAGTGACGAAGATTAAGCAAACACACAGCACATGATTTGCTGTGGTTCAACACCCAAACCGGAATGCCTACTTCCACCATAGAGAAACATAGATTCTTTATTGTCAAGAAAAGTCTCTACAATTCTCTCCACCTGACACAGTGTCCTCTTTTGCTCAGACCTTACTAAAATGTTGTAATTCAAATTGTTAAATAAACATTATATATTTTAGTTAGGTAACTTGTCAAGTTTGAAAATCAAGTTCAATTATATTGGTATTCATCCATGTGGATGTCCATATATACTTACGGTACTCGATGGCAATTGTGCACTCTCGCCCCAATCTTACCCCCTATTTTGCCACAGAAAACCTTCATTTAGACTCAAACTTTATCCTTATATTATATATTTGAACCATATCAAATTTTTTTCATATTGAAATTTGGTCTTGACCCTAATTGATTTGCAGATTGTGGCCGACTAGAATTTAAATTTGGCCATGAAATCTACAAACTTGAAACTGATTATTCATCTTATTCAAGATGAATAATGTAATCATAATATTTATGCTTAGGAAATAAAAAAAAAAACCCATTATAAGATATGAGTATCTTCCTATTTCCCATGACTGTTATGAATGCACTATTCCCAAAGAGGATGCCATTGAGTTCAACGGCAACTAGATCTAGTCAAAAGCTGATTAATTATGTAATAGAAATGAGATCAAGAATCTTATCATGATGTTTTGATAATTGGATTCAAAGACTTTTTTAATTAATATAAACTGATTCAAAGGTGCTCAAGATCTCATCTTAGTGAATCCAAGATCAGATTTTGAATAGAGACTACCTTTTGTTTTTTGTTGGAGGAATAGCAGTGTCATCTGAGTACTTGGTAAGATTAATATACATTGGTCATGCTCTTAATTACAATGAAGAATATTCTAGTTAGGAAAAGAGAACCAACAAAGTAAAACTCAAAAATAGAAATATGATATTGAATCCTCAACCGAGTGATTTCTCACTAGGAGAATCAACAAAGGAAAACACATTGTGATCACATGCTCACAGCATGCATGGTGTAGTTAGCCTACACAATAATTGACTGATTCTACCATAGTTGAGGTCCATGGTTTTATGTGTCCAGATTGGCCGACCTATATCAGTATCTACAACAGGTAATATGGATATCTTTGCAAAGATGTATGCTGGTTCAGCGTATCAAGCTGATAGAATTGCTTTCGCTCTTATATTGATTTCTAACGTGACTGATACCCATTTTGATACAGTAATCTTAAGACATCCCTCAACAGATTACCCTCGAAGGGACCCGTCAGTATCCATGACCAGTGAGTCCCATCGGATATAAAGGGTAGCCTCTAAGAGGGACCCATCGCAGGTCCATGTGCAGTGGGACACCAAACATGGTGTTGATGGGTCTTTTGAAGGGTACCTGTCCAGGAGAGGACCCAGGCTCATCGTGGTCTAAGTGAGCTCAATGTAAGTCTATTTTAAACCCAACATCCCCCTAACTCCGATCCTCTCTTCCCTCCCAAAAATAAAAAAATAAAAAAATAAAAAAAAAGGAATGAAAACCAGACTAAATTTTATAAAGCATTAATATGAGAAATATGAGAATGAAGATATATTAAAGATGGGTAATAAAGGGGATGTTATCATTTTTCTGAGGTGAGGGTAACTACGAGAGTCAAAAGTTGTATAAAGATGTGGGCAAATGGACCACTTCTGACACATAATTAATGGGGATTTATTTATTATGTGTACCATCCATTCTTTTCCTAAGATGTGGCGTGTGAGACAGGATGCCTTGTCACTGCCACGTTGCCAAGAGGAAGAGTAAAGGGACTGTAAAGTAGAAAATTGAGAGATGATGGAAGAACATATTTGTGTCCCCATGACTTCATCTTTTAGAGTACTAGCTACTCCTTCCCTTTCATCAACTGACTGTCCTACACAAGAGGAAAGAGGGGGAGAGAGAAAGGATTGTGTGGGATATGGTGGATGGTACAAATAGAGAGATAGGGACCTTGTAACTGCCATTACCTAATCTTTAAACACAGGGTTATTAGTGTGGGTGGTTCTTCCTATACTATTTTTGCAGGTTACTCCATCTGTCCATGTGATAATACCTACCTTTGCTTTTCTGTACTTTCTTGAATTGGTCTATGCCTTATCTGAATTCAGTCTTCTTTCCTACTTATCAATCTCTCTGTAACTCTACCTTTGGGTTGATAATTAGATGATACCAGAAAGAAAAGCTTTAGCAAATTAAGTCAGATAATTAAACCATATATATATATAATAGTAGTCAGACATGAGGCTAAACACAAGTTTTGATTTCTTTTTGGAGCTCTATACCAAACCATACTTCAGTGGTCCTTGTGGGCATATCAATATCTCCATTAAACTGTTGAAATCAAGCATTTATCACTACGATTAAAATTTTAGAACGGACAAAGTGGTTAGTCCACAAAAGTCTTTTATTCTGACAAATACTTTATATGGTATCGAAGCAACTAATTCAAATAGACGGTTGTTGAAATATATTAAGAGTTTAGTCTCATACCAACTATCAAAATAATATACAACCCAAGAGCTTCTCGGCACCTGTCAGTTTTTTATTTTTGGATGAAAGCTTTATATAGTATCAAAGTGGGTTTAAACACACATTAAAATTAAAATCAAAAGCATTAATGTTATTAAATATAAACCGACCGACCAACCTATTCCAAAAACACGCGCGTTGAGATGAGTTGTAGGCTTTGATTTCTGGTTTGAGAGATATGAAGATTCTTAATGAGATTTGATGGAGACAGAGCACCTTTGGTTTATCTAAGATGGGGTTTGAAAACTTTCAGAGCATCATGTGGATTCTTCATACGAATGGCTGTCAGGTCAAGTGGAGGTCGTACGCCGACAGCAAACGTGGCGATGATACACCATTTTTCTCTCTCACTCTCTCTCTCTTCTCTTTATTAACTTATCATCTGCAACTGATCCACGGATGACATGACTCATGCAATTTGGATTCCCTACCTAACACGACTAAGTTTCAACCTCTCTCTCTCTCTCTCTCTCTCTCTAACTATATTGACTGGAAGAACACCATCTGTACAACATGCCATTCTTCATTAAATCATCTTTTAAACAAGAAAAGGTGAGTGCATGTGATTCTGTTGAAGATGGGGACTCATCTCTCATGTTGCATTAAATTACAGTATTTTTAGGGCGCCATTAAATCAGCATTAAAGCTAATTAGCGTGAAGATAGGCTTTGCCATGAGGGTTTTTACTCACTACATTGATGATCTCAACTCTGGGTTTTTTTTTTCTTTTCCTTAAGTTGACAATTAACTACTTTTGATTAGTAATATTCCATCGGATCAAACCAAGGTAGTTTCTGTTCTACCTTTACTTTTATTAAAATAAACTTTTATTCTCTCTCTCTCTCTCTCTCTCCATCTTCCCATGTGTTAGTTGAAGTCATGAAGGAACACTAAACTTAAAGAACATAACGTGGTAGGGCTACTGGACCATCTAGACCGTTATCAGTTAATCACAGTTATAGCCGTTAAAACAGCTCTATATTTTTTTACTATCTTAATTTGAAAAGTGGAGAAGTTGGCCAGTGGTCCAAAAACAGGTGAAGAAAGAATCTCTTAATCCAAGCTGATTTGATTCTAGAACAGTGAGTTTCATCATTAATGACCTCACTTACCAAGGAACATTTTTGGATTCAATCAAAGAAAGGATCAGATCCCATGACTAAAGGGATTCTGTCATTGATCCATTAGTGAAGGAAAATTTGGTCTTCAAATGAATATTTTTTAATTCACGATATGAATTTGACTTTGTCTTCTCTTAAGAACAAAAACTCTAGCTAGGGAGGCTATGAAAATTTGAAAATTCAAAAGGTGATCATGTCTTTGTCTTGAGAAGGAGTTGTACTTTGAATGTTCTAGCTAGTAATTCTGTGGTAAAACCATGTGTAATCTTAGAATCCAAACCAGTCTAATGGTGCATGATCTGATCAATCTGTGCCATCCAATCAATGGACCCCATTTGGCATGTCTATTCCACCAAACATTATCCATTCTCTTGTGGAAAATTGCAAAGCTATTTATTCAACTAAAATTTTATCTGGTTGCAGACTTTTTTGGAAAAATGATCCTTGTCCGGTTGCATGTACCTGCGCCCACTCACATGGATCGAAGAGTGGTCATTTCAGTTCCCCATTTGAGAAACCCCATGTATATGCAACCGGACAAATTAGTTCCTTCCTCTAACTCTAACTTTTTATTTCTGATTCCTCTTAAGATGATCATGTGTTAGCTTTGCATTTACTTTTAAACTTTTTTTTTTTGGATAGGTGTTTACATTTAAACTTCCCCCCAGCAAATTGGCAAAGTAGAAAAAAAAGCTTTGATACAAGAAAAAAGAAAAAGAAAAAGAAAATGGCAAATCAACAGAAGTGTACACTTCATCCATCAAGGCCGGATCCTCTCCCCAAACCCTCCATTGACCCCATTCAATGATGAATCCATCGGAGGGTACCCATACAGGGAGAGGATCTAAATTCTGATCGGCTTGGAACCGATATCGATCTGGATCAGTGGTACAACCATTAGATAAATACCACATGGTTGGTATCAGATTAAAAAAAAGAAAAAAAAAAAAGAAGAAGAAATAGATAATCGACCAATTCATGAATACTGATGACTAAAACCCTTATACAAAATATTTTATTTTAGGGAGATAATCCCCACACCAATTAATGGAACACAATTTGAGAAGGGGAAGAGAGTGTAGGACATTATTTTTGCTTTATTTTAGAAAATGTTGTTGTATTATGATAAATTTCATTAAGACATTTAGCTGTTCTGGTGTACTTAATGCAATTAAGTGTTGGGCCAACTATCTTTTTCAAGTGGAACACGTTAGCATGAGGTGTCATTCAAACCGAATCTCAAGTCCCAACTCACATATGGGGAGAGGATCCGAGGATCGGTTGAGGGTGGCCCATTGGGCGGTTGGGTTTGGCTTGTAATATGAAAAAAGCAGACATCATAGAGATTTCCAGATAATATTTCACTTTCATGGGTTTTCACATTCATGCATCAATTTGTGGCGTTTGAAACGGCTATTGCCAAATTTTGTTGGATGTCTGGTAAGGTACACAACTAAAATTACAATTAACAGGCTTAAAATTAACTAAAATATTTTTAAAATAAATATCCATAATTAATAATTAAGAAACACTTAATAAATACAAATATATAACTTAAATTAAATAACACATGAAATATAATAGAATATTTATTTCAAGGTGGACAAATGGATTTTATTTTGAATATATCTATGGTCCTCCAGTTAGTAGCTATGTGACTCTTTAACATGTTTTCAACATTGCTTCTTAATAGACATCATGGTTTGGCTTTGTTAATTCCACATTATTCCAGAACATGATAATGTGACATTCTCAGTGAGAGTTTGGATCCTGTTTGGTGTTAGGTGCCCCACATGTGCACTGGGGGTCCACTACTGTAATGATAATGGATACACATTATCCATCTTATTCAATAGTGCCATATGTATTATCCTTAAAATTAGAAGCCCAAACTCATTTAAATTGTATCCATACCAATGATCTCTGTTAGTAAATTAATTTCTATGTATTATTATAACCTATGTGCTTAAAAAATTATTATAGGGAAAATATCTAAAAACCCATTGTCTAATTTTTATCTGTTCAACCTGCAAGTATTGGCCTAGCCACAGGTCCCCATTGCCACATTACCCCACCACATGGCTCAAATTGGTAGATCATTATGATAAGCTTTATCAGAACAAGGCATTGGGTGTGGGGTTTTCTTTCCATCTATTCCTCTCGACATCCTTCAAGTAGGAATAGCTGTTCGAAAAAGTTTCTAATAGATAATGAAGATAGCATCTCTCCACAGGCATTAAGTTTCTCCCACATGGACCCTTCGTGGAAGGTTTTATATATGTGTGTGTGTTTTGGGCAAAGCAAAACTTTGTGTTTTGAATAAGGTCAGTCCAAAACTCTGACACTTTGAATGGGGTCCAAAATTTTGTAAACAGATAGACCCGGAAGTTCAACTGCTCACATGTCAAGTTTCTTTCCAAACGGGCTTATTCCCAATAGGGAAATAATGGAGCTTTAGAAACTCAACTATGGGAGAGTATAAACTATAAAATAGTTGTCATACCATAGATGTGATGCATGGCATTAGGCAAGGGATACATAATTGAATTTAAATCGTTTTATCTTCGGGTTTAATGTCAAACCACAAAACCCCCCCAATTTTTTCCCATTTTCTCTTCATTTTCTTTCTTCTGACTGTTGTATAATTAAATTCCATACAAGTTCAAATGTACTTGGTGACGCAGTGCATAACATAAAAAAAGATATCCAGGAATACAGTATATTTTATGACATTTATATCTTATCATCTAAAAATGGACCTAGGCATAGAAGTTGCACGATATACTGTCAACAGCAAGCTGCATTTAATTCTGCATTTAATTACCCAAGAAAGAGCAATGCAAAGCTATAAATACATTTACTGTTAAAAAAAAGAGAAAGCCACATCCATGTCTCAGCAATATAAGAAATAGCATGTAAAGGAATGAGACCACAGTCCACAGTGTTGGCAATTATACATCAAAGAATCAGGCATGATAAAATTTGGTCATGGAAAAATGTGTGATATTATAGATTTAATTACATCGGATGCAAAGCAGAAACACAACCTGAGCACATAAACGATGAATCCAATATGCAATATGACAATCACATTCTATTTGTTGGTTTTCACTCAATCACCAAGCATTGCATGGGAGCAGTTTCCAGAAAAACATGTGCCATAGGCCTATTATGTACTTCTATCATCAAAGCATCCTTAATTCCTTGCCTGCCTTCTTCTCCAGACAATTATAATGTTGGCTCAGCCCTCTTGAATGTTGTGTTCTGATTGATAGGCTCAAGATGCCAATTGAGTAGGCCACCGTTAGAATCCATCTTCGATATATGTAAGTTTTTGTTATGGAAGTTATAGAGGGTTCTTCGATGGCCAACACTGATATATGTTATCCCTGCTGCTTCAATCTGCTCATATAGATGTACCTGCCAGGGCAAAAAATGAAAAAAAAAAAAAAAAAATCACAAATTCATCCAGACTTTTTTCTCAAAACTTGAGTAGAAATGCCTGTACTTCAACATTCCTTTTTTTTTTCAAGCTTTTCTTAGACAGACTTGAGCAAATAATACACAACAGTTTTTCTGGACTGATTAATTTCAAGGACGTGAAATGCTAATATATTATATTATAACATGATAGATATATGAGGGAGAAATGAATTTGAAACCATTGGCATAGGACACACTTATAGACGTATATGTATCACTGTAAATTAGTAAATCAATGCATTTATTAAACAAAATGAAAATTCCAAACGGAATGCAAAACAGAGGAAAATCAGGCTAAATGAATAGAATCTGATAAAGAACAGCCATATATCCAAAATATAAGGGAGAGATGTAATTCTCGACAGGTACAATGTGAATGATAATGAAGCACAAAGACTGTACATCTTTCTCCCAAATGCCAAAAAAAAAAAAAAAAGGGCTTTGGTTTCACTCCTTAGATTCTAGATACAAGTATATTTTAAATTTCTAGAATGGTTGTAATAGGGATTTGAAGTTTAAGTTCAAGGATAATTCTTTTTATTTCATACACATTAGACTGCCACCAGTAGTGTTATAAGTATTATCATGGTAAATTGGTTTGAGATGGATTATTTTTATTGAATAAAGTTTACGTTTTAATTTTATTTGGTCGTTCGTTAGACAAGAAGGCCTTCACATTAGAACCTTCCGCTGGTTTAAAATAACGTGATCTAACCTGACTATAAGGATATATAATCAAGATGTCCATTTTTTTCCCCAACATTTTCACTATTTAGGACCTCTGCAAACAAGGATTATTTGATTATAATTTCAACCTCATAATAAAAGTTAAGATGATCACAAAATATTAAATACTTTGAGAATCTGTTGGGCTTAAGCTTGTGTTTTGCACTGACATCCATTTCTCTTAGATGCATGGATATAAGCAAAGACATAAGCAAAAAATATAAGTGTAATAGACTGGAAGAGTAAATAAATTATGTAAAATCCTGTACCTCGTTGTCTTCATCTAAAGCACTGGTAGATTCATCCAATAAAACCAATTTTGGTTTTGAAAGTAGCAAACGTGCAAATGCAAGGCGTTGCTGCTCACCAAGGGAGAGGACGCTAGACCATTCATATGTACTATCCAGGCCATTGAAACGAGACAGAATGTAACCCAAACGGACATCCTCTAACACACGGATAAGATCATCTACAGTAGGCTCAGGCATTTTTACCACATCCTTCAGATTTGGTGCTTGCATCAAGAAAGGAAGCAGATCTGTAACATCAAATTTAACAATTCAAAAGCTTATTGGTTGTTCATTGAGTATTGACCAAGTCTGGTATTAGTATAAAATTTGTAATAATGAATGTACCAATTTTACTGATGAGGAATGTTACTGATTAATAGTCTCAAAATTATATGATCCAGATGATATGCAACATGTAGAGGGAGAGAGAGAGAACCTGCCTGGAGATATCAGACTACAGGAGGTGAAGACATAAATGAACTCAAAGTGCATAGTTCAGTCCTCACATTTCTACACTTCCAATGGCCAACCTATTATGCCTCATTTACATGGATGGAATTGCAAGCCATAACGAAAAAAATAGCCAATTACGAAAAGATTCTATATGAATGGTTTTTACTAGGGGTCTGTGTGTTTAGCCATATGGCCCTTCACTCATTTTATCACATGTTTAATCAATACTTATGTTCGGTCTCCACTTTTGTCCCCTTTCTCTCTCTTGCCTCTACAACTTAAGTGTCCATTCACCTCCACCACTTGAGTAGCAACCTGACGCAGCCTTGCTGGAAGCTAGGGATCGGGAGAGTCAAGATACACTCTTATAGGTGTGTAATCAGGTAACACAAACACAAGAAGAAGAAAAATCATAGGGGGAAAGGGTGTAATCCTTCAAGACTACGGGTTTAATGTGACTCTTCAAGGACATGGGAATGTTTGCAACTCTTCAAGGATGCAATGTAACTTTCCAAAGTTATGGGGTAGAACTCTTCAAGGTTCAATAAACTACTCAACAGAGTAAAACTTCATTCATTTAAAGTCTTCCCTTCTCATTACAATTCAATTCATATCAATAAGAAAATAAAACCCTAAATATCAAACCTCTACCCCAATTTATCCTACGCTTGAGATTGCATAGACACAATTGCAATAAGATCACACCTAATCGAGGTAACCTTTATTAAAGGTAGGTTCTTTGTTACAATATATCTCTATCTTATTAGAAGCAACTCCCTTTCATAAATAGCAGGTCGGCTGGAAAGAAGATCCCGGAACGCGGCCGGCCTCTGACCCCAAAGCTTTAGTACCGCCCACCCAGTCGCCAATCCTGTCTTTTATCCGCCTTTCCTTATTCCAGCAAGTTTTTTGGCTTCGCTGGGTGTAAATGTGTAATGAATAGAGATCTCCCGCTAGCAGTCTTCTCTTCCTATCACTTCACTTCGTTCGAGAGTACCTGTAGTCAGAAAGCCAAAAACCGCGGAAGTGTAGTTCCCAACGCACGGCCGTGCGCCTGGCGGTTTTCCGCCGCAGCCTAAAGGAGCAGTGAGCTTTTTGGACATCTTGGGTTGTAGATGCAATTTCGGTCACATGGATCGGACGAAATCTCTCCCTCTGTTGCGCATGAAGGATTATATATATATTTCTTATTTATTATATGATATATTTCTTATTTATATATTTCTTATTTATAATGGAAGATAGTCGGCCCACTTCTAGCCGTTCAAGCGATTATGCCTGTTCTAGCCCTACCATCCGCCCCTATCATAATAGAAAGGGGTACTTTCGAGCTGATCTGTAACGGATCGAAGCGACCGTTAGTCGGGCTGATCTGTGATTGGTCAAGGCGACCGAGACTCTAATGAGCCTCCATATTCCTTAAATGGGCAAGACCAAGCAAGCAAGGGATGAGCCCAATGGAGAGTAAGCTGATTTACAATCAGCCTGATTTACAACCAGCCTGCGGTCGAGCTTATCGTAGAGCACTCTCTCCCGGTGGTCGAGCTGATCTACGACCACTCTCTCCCGGTGGTCGAGCTGATCGTAGAGCACCATTGCCTTGACTCTGTTAGGGGCGCATCCGGCTTCTTGCTTGCTGGGCATGCTGAAAAATGGATGCGCGCTAGCGCGCGCCCTGTAGTTTTCTTCGCTCCGGAGTTTGCTCTTGAGCGCACTCAAAACGACCTGAGAAAGATGGGTCGTCCTTCTTCGGTAGGACCACGGTTAGCCTATTCTACAGCAAGGCTCGTGGTGGTCTTTTGACCTCCACTCGCAGGTTTCGAGATAGGCTTTTGGGTCTCTTCAGCTTTCGAGTTTGAACAACAAGGAATCGGCTTTCAAGCTTCTAGGCTTTTGCTAAAAATAAATTGATTGGAGGCAAGATCTCCTTCCTTATTGTTATTGAGAAAATTGTAAAATCCCTCTAAAACTGTCGGTGGCTAAATCCTCCAAATCCCCTTAGCTTGTGTTACCCTCTAAAACTGTCGGTGGCTAAATCCTCCAAATCCCCTTAGCTTGCAACACAAGACAAACCATGAAAGAATCCTTGGTAGACTTTCTAATTGCAGAATAGGAAAGGGGACTTGATAAAAAAATCTCCATGGAATCAATGGAATCGATTATGCCTTCTAGAAGACTGAGTCATCTCTGGGCCTCGATACGGTCTTACTGGGTTGCTCGGCCCGGGCCTGTATCACAACCACAGCTCCATTGACCTATGTCTTTCCTTCGTATTCTTTTCCCCTCCTTATTCTCCTCCTCCTGTAGTGGCGATGACAGCACTACTGTTGCTGCTTCTTAAATTAGTGCGAGTACAATTCCAAAACAGAAATTTCTAGAACAGTCTAGCAGAAATAGGATCACCAAAACAAGGAATAGAACAGATTAGGAGAAATCTGATAACCTGAGACAGTGCGTTCAAATTAGCCTAATACCCTGATTCAGTGATCACCTTTAACAGCAGAATAGATTGGCAAAAGTTTCACAGAAATCCAATGGCTAGATGTGCTTGCGTGGGCATGTCCTAGAACCTCTAGGAATACTAGATAGTAGTACAAGAACTAAAAGTTTCGGCAGCTCAACTCAACAGTTTAGAACAGAATTTCAGAGACCAGATATCCAGGAACCAGAATATAGAAGTAGAAGCAAAACAGAACAGACTTCAGATACTTGTTTCAAGTAGAAGATAACTTGAAATTAGGTAGAAAACAGGGGTGCTGCTGGTTTCATAAACAGTAGAAAACTAATCTGAAAGTTGGGTAATAAGAACTGGAAGATAAAAGATAGAGAATAGGGCAGTAATCCACCAAACCCAACGAGATAATCCACTCTTCCACTACAGAACCCACCTTGGCACTGCCATCCAAGCACACAATGAAATCCACACAGCCAAATCTGGAAGAGAACAACAATATTGCTCATAAATTCATGTCCCTGAATAGCTAGCCACATGGATATATATGGTCTCTCAAAAATCTGACTCCTAATATGACTAAATAGCCTGAACCAACTAGTAATCAAACTAGCTGCTTAATTGACCAATAAAAGACTTAAAACAACTCATATTCTAACTAGGACGCTGAACTTAAACTAACTAAAAAAGTATATCCTGTAATCCTAATGCCTACCTTTATTTTAAATCCCATTATAATGAAATTATTATGAAAACACTTGGACCACCAAACACCCAAAACCCAAGTAAAACAAATCAATTCTTATTTCCACTACAATAAGCCCATTTATGTGATTTATCTGCATCACCTCTTCTTCTCCAGTGCTGGTGGTGATTGATTTCTATGGCAGTGGCTATGATGGCAGTTGCCATTGCTGCTGCTTCCTTTATCCCCCTCACTGGGAGTGGCCAACAATGACTGCCACTGCTGTCTTAGCCTCTGCTGCTTTCGACATACCTTAACGGAACAGCATCTTGATACACATGCTTATGTATCGAGCTGTATCAACACATCTCGGGTCGTATCAACCAATACAGGTTGATACAGCCTACATAGCCTACTACAAATTGACCCCTTTTTTTTCTTCTTTTTTTTTTTACTATATGCATTGTTCTTGTATCATATCCATAAATCAGATGCAATACGTATTGACACTAGGTACCTTGATTGTAAGTACTGTTATAAAAATAAAAAGTGAGCTCCAACATTGAAAAATAAAAGTAAGCTTCGGCTGGTCTTTCCGTATAGAATGGATGTATTATGGGAAAACCTAAAAAAAATTAGGCATATGAGGTTAGCTACAGAACAAAGGCAGTGGAAACTTATAAAAAGTTAATTCACATTGAAATTCTTAGGCAGTTCTTATTAACGTAGGATTCAACCTACTTCCAGATACACGAGACGCTAATGAATCACAGTTTACACACTAGTCCAGGGAGGCAGCTAAGACATTTTCACTAGTTAAGACCATCAGTTCTCTCTACATGCATGGAAGATGTATTAGATCAATAAGACATTGGGAACCAGATCTTTCGACAAGTTTGACAGTAACACTAACATCTTCTCTCAAAAAATATCCACGGTACTTGATGTGGAAATATTTATTGGATTTATTAAAAATAATTCTATCAACTCACATCAGCTACCAAACACATAAGGATCACATATTGCAAAAATAAAAATTTACCCAGTTCTATAGTTTCTTCCTTTGTTAAGGAATTCTAGAGGAAAAGAACATCCAATATCAAGCACAAAAATTCCTACCAGAATCAAAATAAACCTTGAAGCCAGAAACTGCAGGTTAGTGTGATATATTGGTCATTTAAATGAACTTGGCCTAGAAATAGGATGAAGATTATTTGGAAAGAAGTGGTGAGAAAGGATATGGGTTTGTCTGATCACGAACAAGGCCTTAAATAGAGTTTAATCGTGAAATATGAACCATGTAGCCGACCCCATTTAGTTGGTAAAAGTCTTTGTTGAGTTGAGTTGAGGATGCACTTAGCCACTTGGCTAACATCATCTGGTGTTGTGACCTGCCCTCTGTAGCTTTCCAAATTTTGAAAATGATTTTTCAGAATGTTCATTTGGATTAGACAAAGCTCTGATATCAAGTCAGTTTAATTGGTCTTGCGCCTCTCAGGGTTTACGAATGAAGAAGGGAAGCATAGGAGAGAATAAGGAAAATAGAGAGTACGAGCTCATAGGATGCTCTACTCCCAAATTTCATTAATTTACCAAGTGAGGCTTGACCATAGTACCTTTAACATGAGTACAGGAGATAACTATACCAGAAACACAAAGAATGAAAAAATTCCCCCAGATTAAACCATATTCTAAAAATTACTATTTTATTTAATGTCCTCCACTGGTTTCTCTCACCCCCCCCCCCTTCCGGCGGCACCCCGTGGAGAGCGGGAGTGGAGGGAACTTGTTAGCGTAATAAAATTGTAACCGTACACTGCTTTGACTTAGTCAAAATAGTTAGTGCTAGTTTCTATGTTTTGGACCCCTAATTGATTTATTAGTTTCCTTTTTCTATTTTGAGTTTACTTTGTTTTTAGTTGTGAGTAGGACTCTGACTTGTAGAGTCCTAGATCCTATCTAATAGTTGTTTTCTATTTTGAGAGAAGTAGTACACATTGATTCTCTCCATCTTCTCTTATTTTTTCTATTTTTTTACAAAACTATATGAACTTTTTAGGGTAAGAAGCAAAATGATGAAGAGCTGATGTGGGACAGCTTAGAGTTTTAGGTTCAAGGTCTGACTAATAAGAAACAAGGTACAGTTCCATAAAGGGTAGAATATTAGAGAGAAGGAAAAAAAAAATCAAAGAGAAACCTGAGAGAGAAGGGAGAATCATAAAAGGGAGAAAGAAAAGAGAAAACACAGCCTTCACTTGGCCACAGTGAGCAGACCTCACATATGACATAACACAATTCTTAATTCCATTGCATTTTTTTTTTTAACTAAAACTACATGGACTACACAATATCCAAATACTATTAGAAAAGTAGAAACTCTTGAAATGGAAGTTTCCTAACTACTTCAAGACTCCTGCCTTGACTCTTTCTTAAACAAAAATGAACCTTTAAAAAATAGAAACTCCAAAATAAACCATTTAAATCAAAATCAACTTTAGACTCGTCTAAAAAATAAAAACAAATCATTTTAAAGACAAAAACTTTCCTAAATAAACAATTTATCTAACAGTTAAATAATAAAAATTAGAAAAAATTTCATCTATACCCCATCAAGGATTGTTAACATCATCTACACCCACAAGATTGCAAAAATATCATCTAGGTCCATTTAACTGACGGAAATCACTAAAATTGTTGAAATACAGTTTTACCCCTAATATTATAAATTGAAAATTTTAAAAATTATATTGATTTACTAATTTAACCTTCGAATCATAAGGAGATTCCTTTCACCCATTTTCGCGATCTCTCTGGCGGGGGAAGCTGGATCTCCGACCTGAATATCAGTCGGAAATTGCGACACTGACGTTAATGAAATCACCTCCTCTGTATAAAAATGATTCTTCGAAGAACAAAATAGAAACTAGTAATGATAAAGCAAAATCTCAGCACCACCCTTGAAATTGCAACCTGTGAATCCGCCGTCCAAATCCTCCAAGAATGGTACTATGAATGGCTCTGCAAAACTGACCCCTAAATCACACCCTGTGAATAATACACTTGTTCCGAAGAACAAAACAGAGAGCAAGACGCAAGCTCAAGCAGGGAATCAAGCAGATAAAAGGGTTTAGGGCAAGCTACGGCGAATCTGCTGAGTTGAATGATGCATTGTGACATCTTTGATGGAAGATGGGTTAAAACCCTGGCTGCTACCATCTTCATGCTCACAAACTCCCACGGCTCCCATTCCCCAAGCTGGCTCGACTTCGAAGCTCTCAGGTTCTCAAAATACTCAAATTCCCAATTTCAAATTTTTGTTTATTCCTTTTACTTCTTTGATAAAACCCAAGCAAAAGATTTAATCAGAATTATCCATAGAAATTAGAAAATCTGAAAATCCCAATCCCCCGTTCCACTACAGGTTTTTAATGGCTGCAAACACAATTGGCGCCGTGTATTCATTTGTGGAGATGGGCGCTTCGATTTGGGAGATTCTCAAAGGCAACACTTTGTTCCCAGAGACCGTATAGGTCTGGTTTGATTTCGGCAAGACTAGGTTGGTGTCCATTACTCAATTCTCACATATATAGGCACTTGATGTTGCAGACTTGAACAATGTGCAAGTGAAATGGTATTTGGTAGGTTTTCACGTACTTGTTTCTGTCAGCAGATGCAGCGGGAACATCACTGGTCTGGACATTCGGAGGAGGAGAAATTTGTACGGCGGTGAACACGTTTTACGTCTTGTCCTACATTTCCATTGGCCTGGGCTTCTCCGGCTTCTTCTTCTTAGGGTTCTCTTCGTTGCTTTCTGGTTTCCGGGTTGTTGCCTTCATCTTCAACGGTTCTCGTTTTCATCTCTAAACTTCCCCCACCCCACCCCCTCCAACTACTTTTTTCCGATGATGATGATGATGAAATCTGAATGTTTTAAAGATTCTGGGGGTAGGATAAAAATTAAAAAAAGGGGTAAAATCGTCTTTTAATTCGGATCAAAGGATAGTATTGTCCATCAATGGTTCCATTTTAGCTGACATCAGCAACTAGCAGAAATCTTGTGACGGAGTGGATTTCTTTGATTAACGTAATTGGTGGTAGGTGATGTTTTTGCAATCTTGTGGGTGTAGATGATGTTAGTAATCCTTGATGGGGTGTAGATGAAAATTTTTCTAAAAATTAATATTCCCCCTCAAGAACCTAACATATGGACCTCATAATTAACCCTGTTACAATGAGACAATTGCCATTTTATGATTCATATCCATGTCTCATCAACACAGGTACTGATTTTGAGTTGCAACTTGCAACTGCATCAAGAGATCTATCACAGATGCTAAGTACATACCTGTAGTAAACATTTGTTAACTTGCATGGTCAAACTCACATATTCAAAGAGAGGATCTGCAGTTGATGAACCAAAAAAAAAAAATGTTCTGGATAAGTCAAGCAGCAACACTCATAAAGTCAATCACATGTTTTACATAAATACCAAAGGGGGATGCATATCCACTTTGCTAATCACTTCGCTATAGAAAAGGTGCAGATAAGGTTGCCACACCATATCTGAGGCCATAGATCAGGCTGATCAGCTAGCACCTATTTTACAACAACATTCGAACATGACAAAACTCATACCATCCATTCAACTAACTGTATATATCCTCCTGCTCGATGGTGTCCTGGAAAAACTCACCTAACTCATTTTTATCACATATAGTTTTCTCCTTTATGATAGTAACAGGGAAGTTTTTCATTTTGACCTTCAAAACAAAATACTTTACTAACAATAAAAGCACATAGATGAGGCACCGTGGACTATTGTGTCACAAATTCTCATTCTAAACTATGTCAATTTTCATATATGAGATACCAAAGGTCAATCTATAGTTATTTTTCAATATTCCCCAGACCTTTTTTATTCTTACTCCAATCTGACACCTAAATCACATAATGCTTACCTTTTTAATTCTTACTCCAATCTGACACCTAAATCACATAATGCTTCTTGCTGTAATATAAGAACACAATCTCAACTATGCTTCTAGCATTATCTACATACCCTCCCTATGAATTGAAAGCTTTGAAAATATAGAACATATATTTTATTTTTTTTAAATTTGAAATTTTAAGAATTGCATCCCTTCTTCCTACATGATGTTATTGCACTGATATTTGCTACACAGGAGAAGGATAGGGAAAGATATGGAGCCCTTTTAAGTCCGTGAATTCAGCTGCCACATGA